>CM039436.1:12391222-13689066 GCA_022379115.2 Bauhinia variegata | reverse complement strand
TAAAAAAAATTAGGATAAGTGCAAAATATCTAAAATACTTCAGTTCACACATAAAAAATAAAGATAAAAGAATCTAAAATATTTATCAATGTTAGGTTTTTATTTCATTTTTTCTTTTTTCAAACATAAAAAAAAAAATAGGATCTGTTTGGCATGCAAGAAAGGAAAGGGAAGACAAGAAATGCGTTTTCCTTTCTCTCGTTTTGCACTGTTTAAAAACTCTTAAAATAAAGTAAAATTTATTTTTTTATGATATGACTTTCTATTACTTGAAGACTGTAACTTTTTTTTTAAATTCAAAAGAAAGTAAAAAAAAAATTGAAAAAAATTTTTATTTACAAAAAAATATAAATTATAAAATTAAAATTACATTATATAACTTTGTATATTGATGAGTTTAATTTTTTATATTATAAAATAAAAATTAAATTATAAAAATTATAAAATTAAAATTACATTAAAAATTTATGTATCAATCAAAGTTATAAATTAAAATTATATTATAAAAGTATAATTTTATTTATTTTTTAATATCAACCATAAAATCTATTGTAATTAAATTGAGAAATATATATATATATATATATATATATATATATATATATATATATATATATATATATATATAAAATATAATATATATATAAATTTTAAGAAAAAGATAAATTTATACTTACATAAAAATATATATTTTATTCTTTTAATTTTTTGTATAAACTAAATATTATAAAAGAAAAAAAATCCGTTCACTTTTTATTATATACCAAACATATTTAATGACTTTTTTTTTTTTTTTTATTCTTTCCATATAAGTTTAAAAGAGAGAGATACACATTACTTAGGATTTCATTTGTCAGATCAGATGTAACCAGCAAATTTTCACCGAACCGCCAGTAATGGTGTTTATTGGACCCGGACACGTGGTCGTACTGCAGGAAATCCAGGTTAGCGTTTATTCAAGCCAACATCTTGTACTCTAGTGATAACCAATTGGAGTGGGAGCCTCTCTCAGCTGTTTCCCTTGATAATGTAAATCCTGCAGTTTTTTAAAGACCATAAGAATTCTGGGATTTCATACTCATAAACACAACAAAGATGCATTATGTGGGGTTGATAAAAGGGGACCAAATCTTCTTTTGGCCTTCTAACACCGACTATGAAGTTTACCACTGGTCAGGTTAGAATCAGTGAGACAGAAAACTTAGTCATACTTATCGATGCAAAGTGGTTGATACCACGGTGGTGTGCTTTGTCAGCTCAGACAACCATAACCACATCTCTTAAAGTTGAGGCAGGTGATAGCTGCCAATAGTCCATGGCAATGGCTGGAGCAGGGACGTTTTCTATGGTGCCCTGTCCAATTCCTTGAGGAACTCTGTGTAGGAATGTTTTCCATCCTCCTCAAGGTACCCTACCATTCTGTGAGCAAATTTGGGAGAGATCAGATAGCCCAGGAAGTAAGCATTGAAAAAAAAAAAAAAAAACCTTGGACAGCAAACACCATGGCACGCTCATACCACTTGGGATTAGACACCTCCATGAATGTCATCAGGTGCATTCGCTCGTTCTCTGCTTCTTCTAGCAGAACCTTGATCTACCCCCCACTGTGCTCAAATCGTCTGAGTGACCTGCAGTGGTTTTTTGGTTTTAAAAAAATTTCAAAGTTTTAAAAGTTAAAGACTTACTATCTAGTAGTGAGAGGAAAAAAAAATTAAAACGGGGAAAGAGAATCTTAATTATATGATTGATTTTTGCAAAAAAACAAGTTAATTTTGAATAAAGTATTCAATGAGATTTATTTTATGCATCGCATTGTACCTATAATGCATTCGAAGAATCGTTTATATATTAGGCAAAAAGAGATTTGTTGATGTCAACCACCCGGGGGTTGGTAGGTATGGGGGTAGAAATGGATAGGAGTTTGGTGAGAAGATTTTTTTTACACATAGAAATTAGGAATGATAGAAAATATATAATTTGATATTTATAAATTACTGAGATTTTTAAGATATGATCGATTAACTTTTAAATATAAATTGAAAATATATTTAAAATATTATTAGGAGTGCTTAGGAAGAGAATTTATTTTTAAAATATATATACAAGTATTGTGAAGCATGAAAAATATGAATTTTAGAAATTGAAATCTCCGAAAAGAAATTCTAGCGAGCATTTCAAAAATTTAATTTTCGAAATTAAAATTGAATTTAATCTGGACGAAACCCAAAAGTAGAATTGGCATACACATAATCCATTACCATCGAAATTCAGAACAACACCATCAATCAGCTGTGTAAATGGGCGAAACGACACTGCAATTCCCACGTTAGCATTTTTTTGCCATAAAAAGGAAATTACAATTATAAAATAAAAAATTAAAATAATCCACCAACCCCATACTTCCAAGCAATTCCCGACATTAGCAATTTTTTTTTTTTCCCACAATAAATGTCTTGTACAAAAAACAAACAATAAATAGTCACGCGAACAAAAAAATGTGGGACAGCTTGGTTAAACAAAAGAAGACGGCGCTTTGTCTTTCCAACTTTAGGATTCACATTCTTACTTTTTAAATTAAGATTTTTGTCATATTTAAGGGTTTATTTTTTATATATTAAATAAAAATAAAATTATAATTGTTTCAAATGAGAATAATCTTCCAATGAAGTATAAAAATACTAGTGGAAAAAACAAATACTTACAACAAACACCACCTATATGTGTTAGATATGATGAATTCATCCTTTTTTTTTTTTTTCCAGTATAAAGAATAATAATAAACAAAAAACGATGAAATTGATCCTTTCTTTTCAGTATAAAGAATAGTAATAAATAAAAAACAATGAAATGATTATTTCTTCTATTAAAAAAAGAAAGAAATAATTATTTCTGAACGCTACAGGGGAAATATGATATTCTAATTTTAAGAGTAAAATTAAGATTTTGAAAAATGAGTCAATCTCACGTTCTCAAATTATTAACGGGATATGAATTTATCAGATTTGAAAAAAAAAATCCATTTGTTCTATTCAACTTCTAAAGTTAATTTTACTCCAAATTACTATTATATATATATATATAAAAAAAAAAGTCTTAAGAGTGACTTAGGATAACTGAAAAAAACAAAAAATCATTGCTTCTAGACTTCGAAGTGACCTATGGTTTCAGGAATTTCGTCCATCTGTGGGCTCAGCGCAGTTTAAATATGATATACTGCTTCTGCTTGGCCTCTGGTAGCGCGGCTATCCAGTCAAAAAGCGACTACCTATTTTAATTTCTTTTGAGACAAAATATCTAGTGTTCAACATTCAATAATTGGACAACTACAACTTCATTGACTGACCAAAGTCTTGTTCCCACCAGCACCTAAGAGATAAGCCTCTGCATTTCCGCTGTGTTTTCGAAGAAATGGGGACTTATAAGAGATAGTAGCAAATTTGATCTCTTATTGGATGAGTAGCAAATAGGAAAGCCAAGAGAAACAGCACCTGCTAGTATCTCCCCCTTCAGCATGGCTTGCCCACCCTTTGAATTTTCAGCCAAGTATTATAGTCATACAAATGGTAACTGTGTGAGGCAAAAGAGCTTCTTTGATGGCAAACCAGTGCTTAATCAGGGCGTTGGCTATTCTGTCATACTGGGTTTTGGTGCTTTCTTTGCTGTCTTCACCTCTTTCTTGGTGGGTAATCCTTACTATGATGTTTCTTCCTTTGATATCTGAAAACCCTACCTTCCATGTTTCTCATATCTATATGACTGTAAATCATTATTGGCATTATGATTCACATTCTGAGTGAACCAGGTATGGCTGGAGAAGAGATATGTTGGCTCCCGCCACACCTCTGAATGGTTCAATACTGCAGGAAGAAATGTTAAAACTGGACTTATTGCGAGTGTTATTGTGTCTCAGGTAAAAGATTCAAATATTGTAAGTTAAGATTGATAATAAGTTCTCTATCTTTTGCCCCTTAATCCTTTTTTCATGGATTTGTGAAGTGGACATGGGCTGCTACAATCTTGCAAAGTTCTAATGTTGCTTGGGAGTATGGGGTTAGTGGACCGTTCTGGTATGCCAGCGGGGCTACCATCCAGGCATGAAGCTCTTAATCTCCACTGGACATAGTTAATTTTTTCCAGATTGTATTGAAAAGTGAACTATTTCTGAGATTTGATGTATAATTAATGCAACGCTATTGTACAGGTACTGTTGTTTGGAGTCATGGCCATTGAGATCAAAAGAAAAGCTCCTCATGCTCATACTGTTTGTGAAATTGTCAAAGCACGGTACGTTACCGGGTTTTTTGCAACCCAGTTACAGAAAACATAGTATCTTTGTTTAATCTTTTGCTAAATAATAACAAGTTTCCTTAATTTATCACAGTTGGGGGACTGCGGCTCACATTGTATTCCTCATCTTCTGCTTTATGACAAATATAATTGTAACAGCCATGCTGCTTCTTGGTGGTTCTGCGGTTGTGAATGCATTAACTGGAGTGAACATTTATGCAGCTAGCTTTCTAATACCTCTTGGAGTAATTGTCTACACACTAGCTGGAGGACTAAAAGCAACATTCTTGGCAAGCTATATACATTCTGCCATAGGTTTCTGCTTAAACTGTCTTGTTACTTTTATCCAACGAAATTTATGCTGTCTGTTGTTAATGCGTCATTGTTGACTCTGCATAATTCTTTCTTTGCAGTGCACTTGGTTTTGATGGTTTTTGTCTACCTTGTGTATACGGCAAGCAGTGAGCTTGGTAGCCCTAGCGTTATTTACAACCGTCTGGTGGAGGTTGCTAGCAAATCAAGAACATGTCAAGTGCCTACATCTCATCATGATCAATCTTGTGGTCCTGTTAGTGGGAATTACAAGGGATCTTACTTAACAATGCTGAGTTCAGGTGGCTTCGTTTTTGGGCTTATAAACATTGTGGGCAACTTTGGCACTGTTTTTGTTGACAATGTAAGCTTGAAGAAGAGATGGGTGTATGTACTCATCTTCAGTTTGTTCTGTTAGCTGACTCTATGTCTTTGTGCTAGCTTGGTTCTTGTAGTCTGATTATGATGTTATTTTCCCTGACTAGTTGGTTGAATTGAATTTTTAGGGATATTGGGTAAGTGCCATTGCTGCAAGACCAGCATCAACTCATAAGGGCTACTTGTTGGGTGGGTTGATCTGGTTTGCAGTGCCATTTTCTTTAGCTACATCATTGGGTCTGGGAGCCCTGGCCCTTGATCTACCAATAACGGAAAGCGAGGCAAGCCATGGACTTGTTCCCCCTGCTACTGCTGTAGCTTTAATGGGGAAAGCAGGATCCATTCTTCTTCTCACTATGCTTTTCATGTAAGTTTCTCTTTGTTTGACCTTTTACTAAAGTTTCAGTAACATTACATTTTTCTACAAAGCTTCTCTAGAAACTTAGTTTATCTTTATTTTACTTATGATGGTTTTGACACACTGATCAGGGCAGTGACTTCTGCTGGCTCATCTGAACTAATTGCTGTGTCCTCATTATGCACGTATGATATCTATCGTACATACATAAATCCTAATGCAAGTGGAAAGAAAATCCTCAAAGTTTCCAGGGGTGTTATCTTAGCCTTTGGTTGTTTCATGGGATTGTTAGCTGTAATACTCAACAAAGTCGAAGTTTCTTTGGGATGGATGTACCTTGCAATGGGTGTTCTGATTGGATCAGCAGTTCTTCCCATAGCTTTTATGCTTCTATGGAGAAAAGCAAATGCAATCGGTGCCATCCTAGGAACAACAATTGGTTGTGTTTTAGGAATCATCACATGGTTGTCTGTTACAAAAATTGAGTATGGTCGGGTAAACCTCGACACAACCGTTCGAAATGCACCAATGCTTGCTGGAAATCTTGTATCTATACTGACTGGAGGAGCAATTCATGCCATCTCAAGCATGTTATGGCCTCAAAACTATGACTGGAGTACCACTAGGCAGCAGATCACAATGGTTGAGAAGGACAAGATCGATCTACCCTCAGAAGAGTTAAAAGAAGAGAAGTTAATACGAGCAAAAGCATGGATAGTGAAGTGGGGAGTTGGTTTTACTGTTTTGATAGTCATACTATGGCCTATTCTCTCTCTCCCAGCGGGTAAATCTATTCTCCCTCCCAGGTTTTATGGTCATTCTTGCATAGACACTACTATTATTAACACAATCTATCAAATCTTTGTTTGGCAAGTGAGTAATTTAACTTTCATTGAATTGCTTTCTAACAAGTTTGTAATTTTTCATTATCACAGGAGAGTTTAGTAAGAGCTACTTCAATTTCTGGGCTGTGATTGCTATAGCATGGGGTACTGTTGGTTCTTCCGTGATCATTGCTTTACCATTAATGGAGAGCTGGGAAACCATTCAAGTTGTTATCATGGGCATGTTTACAAGTGACAGACTTACAGAAAAGGTTGACGAGTTAAATTTCAAGCTACATGCAATCATGCAGGCAATGCCAGAAGCAGAAAGGCTTTACTTAATTGAGAAGGAGAAGGTCAAAAGAGCAGAAGCCTTAGGACAAGCAGCCGGTTCTCTTCCTGCATAAGTTTCTTGGGGCCAAAAATGGGTCAGTGAAATTGCAGAGTGTTTCTGGTATAAATAGCTCATTTTCATTCTTAACATGAATGCAAGACTACATTTGTGAAGCTTTTACGTCAGTAACATCTTAAACAAGTGATTTTTCAGGCAAATACACAAACCGTAGTTTCTCTCTCTATATATATATAGGATAGACAATCGCATGAATATATATACATATTCGGCTAAAAGAGTGTTTACAATTCTCATTTATATAGCTGATGTAAAATTGGTAATGATTGCTAAGCATTTATACTGACCTTTATTTTAGATTTGCAAAATATTGACTAGCTATGTAAGTTGCCTTGCGGTATAGTTTACATCTGATTATCAGTCTGTAGGTGTATTTGTGCATTACCAGCTTCAGAGGAGATGCATGTTAATCCAGCCATGAGAAACGCCTTGTGCGTGACAGTGCTGGTACAGCATCGTATTCTTCAAGGTACAAGATCCCAAATGTGCAGAAACACATGCATGATGCATGGTTTTAAGCATTTGATATAGGCCCATGTTTCATCATCTGTTAAATACCATCTTTTTTGGCAAGTGCATTAGTTGCTGTCCGTTCCTTCATGGCTTCTTTTTCTAGTCTCTTCTTTTCAAGATCTGCCTGCCTTTCATTCTCCTCCCTTGACTTTTTGAACGTCTTAACAAAGACAACCAGGATTTGTGTCACTGCAACCACAAGCCATAGAGACACAACCCAGTATCATAATTTGTATGAGGATTAGCAATTTGTGTTTTCTATATGTTTTTAGAGTGATCTAGACAATAAAACGATTAAAGATATTAAACAGCAATTCAGAGACCCTCTTCCCCAGGAAGGATTAAAATTCTGAAGCACAAAGTCCTTTAAGAAAAGCCAAAAAATAGTGTTGGCTATAAAAATTAGAAAAAGGGTCGATGCAAATGTTTTATACAGAAAATAAAAACATCATACCATGCTCAAAGGGGCACCGAGCTGGATCCTCTCCAAAGTAATGTGACAAAGAATCAGCTTTTCGTCCCTGGAAGAAAAATGTATTAGACCAAGACCAAAAATTAAAGTAGAAGTTAGCAAAAGTATTGTCAGTGTAGTCCTGGCTATTATAGCAGACTCTCCTGAGAAAGCAGCCTCCTGTTCTGAATCCCCACAGCCCCCAAAATATAAGATCACCTAGGAAAAGGCAGGACTCACCACTTCAGAATACAATGATATAAGTGTCCTCACATCAGCTTCAGCGATATCAAGAAAACTCTTCAACACCTGGAAAAGAGAAACAACATACTTCAGAATACAACGAGACTTCTCTTTTCCTATAGCAATACCGCAACTCTTTATTGCTCACCTTGCGGAACCCTGCAGATACAGCACCATCATTTTCTGAAGCAGTGAGTTCTTGCTCAACTTTCTCTAGACCTTTACTCACAGCTTGCATTTCTTCAGCCAAAGCTTTTAATTGTATCTAGATATTGGAAATTGCAGATACAAACCCAGAAACAATCAACAACACAATAGATCACCTGGAATATATTTATGTTTAGGGAAAAAGAGGTAAAAGAATACCTTAGATGCTGCTTCTAAATGGACAAGATCCTTGTCAAAATCTAGCAATTCCGGCATTTTCTCAGAAAGAAGCTAAGAAGACAAGAATATAACGATATATTAATAAAAATGAAACTCACTTCTTTGATACAATCTCCAGTAAAATGTTATTCAGAATAGAAATATAGCGTACAATTTTATTTGAAGGTTTTGACATATCTACCTTACATAAATAATGCATTAAAGTCATTTTGTTATTTCTTGCACGAGTGTCAGGTAATTTAAGAAGGCTATCCAATTTGAACCCTACTGCAGATCCTGCAACATTGCAATATTCAAAAAGAAAAATATAAGCTAAACAACACAACAGAATCTTTCTTTTTAACAATTATATTCAGGTGACAGTCAGAGGCAGCGAATCTCTACCTCGTGCCGTTCCCTGATTCAAGGCATTGCCCAAAGTGAGAATAGTTTGCATAATTTGACGCAACTTCACAGATTCTTTCACCTGTAAGTATGAGCAATAGCATAAAGAAGCAGCCAGGTCATAGCATTATGTTTGCCAATTGAAAACCAAGGAAACTGACTTGTACCTCTCTAGCAGCAGCATTGATTGTATTCAAGTTTAATCTCAAATCGTTCACCTGGAAGAGAAAGAACATGTCTATAAGCATGAAGCATTATTAATAACTATAGAATAATGAATCATACAGGGGTATTCATAATGTAGATGATATACCTGACTGGAAAAGGTGATTTTAAAAGCAAATACTCTTAACTTAGATTCTACTCGAGGAACCTTCATCAGCTCCATGAAAAACTGATGCAAGTATCAAATAAAAATTGTTAGAATCAACGCGTCGAATTTATACAAATTCAAGATAAACCAAACAAAGAGAACCTGTTCACACTTTCCAAGCATTTCCTTGTTCCCCGTATAATTCTGAAAAAAAAAAAAAAAAAGAAATCCAGAAGAAGAGAAAAATCAATCAAATAAAAAATAAAACCACCATTGCACAGAAGGTGGCAAGCCTATCTATACGGAAAATATAGAGAGGATGGTATCATCAAAATCTTCTGTATATGAATTAGGTATAGTAAAAGAGTGTTAAAACATTGCTATTTTTGTTTTTTTGGGGGGGGGGGGGGGGGGGGGGAGAAGCACCTTCAACAACTCCATCTCTTCCTTTTTGGGACAGAACTTAATGAGATTCTCAACCTGATCAATGTCAAGAATAGAAGAATCCAACGCCAGAACTGCATTCTGGAAGATTAGATAGTTAAATTTAGGACCATGAACACTTAAAGAAAAAATTATACAAAAACGAAAATTTATTAACATTAGACATGAAATTAATGTAATCCAATTCCTTGCTATCACTATAAGCAGCAGTTCCAACTTACAAGCATATATGGCAAGGGAATTTTGATTTTTGACAGCATAATTTCAGAGTTATAAGCTCTCCGCAAGTCAACCTGATAGTAAAGGGGAAACAAATTTAACTCGAGTCTACACTTATATTTCACAGTTACACAGCATCAGAAAGGCACCTTACCAATTGTACTTTCTCAGGTTTGTTGATGTAAGAACCACGGCGACCTCCACCTTTAGCACTGCTCCCATCAGGAACAGATGCTGCTGAGAAGAGACTCTCAAGTTCCGAAATATCTATTTCAGGGGACCTGACAAAAAACACCACTTTTAAAATTCAGATACGCTAAATGATCATAACATCCCATCCTCCTGAGTTATAATTCAGAAAGGCACCACAACCACATTGCAGAAGTTGATGAACAATAATTGATTTTGATTAAATGTTTAGTACCTTGATTGATTATCTTCTTTCTGTGAATCAGCCCATAGACTCCCTTGCGTAGGTCGAGTGACTTTCACCCAATGCAAGGGCTTTAACGAAGTTCTCTTAGGGGCACTAGCAGTGCCACCTGTACCTCGACCTCTCCCAACGTTTGTTGATGCTGAAGAAACTTTTCCTTTGGCAATAGATGATGGTTGGGGTGGGGGTGCAGCTGGTGCTGCACTCCGACTAGGTGGTGGTGGGGGAGCATTTGGAGGCCTTGGAGGTGGAGGTGGAGGTGGGAGTCCTGAACTTGTTCGTACGGGTCCTGGAGGAGGTGGAGGCGGAGACAGAGCGTTATTAGCATTGCGACCTAGAGGAGATGGAGGTAATCTACAAGCATTCATAGCATTGTTACCTGTGGAAGGAGGAGGTGGTGGTGGTCCTACCTCGTGGGTAGGTTTATAAGCAGATGATGAAGTCGTCACTTTTGACTGTAGAGGTGGAGGTGGTGGGGGTGGGGGTGGCGGTGCCATTGGTGGCAACCTTTGTTGTTTAGAAGTTGAGGGATAAGGGGGAGGGGGTGGCGGAGACAGCAAAGTTTGTTTATTAGAAGTTGATAAGTTAGGGGGAGGTGGTTGGGGTGGCCCTGGTGGCGGGGAAGCTTTGTAAGAGACAGGAGGGGGTGGTGGGGGAGGAGGTGGTGGAGGGACTCTATTTGTAGCTGAAGATGTTGGAACTATACAAGAATTTTCATAGATATTAGAAAGAAGTGGAAGAGGGGGAGGGGGTGGCGGAGGAAGCCCGGTACGGGTCACCATTGAAGGTGAAGGTGGAGGTGGAGGTAGCAGTGGAGGTGAAACTAGAGGAGGCCCTTCATTATACATTGGTGGAGAAGGAGGTGCCAGTTTTGGTGGCAGAGGTTGAGTAGCAGTAATTGGGGGAGGTGCTGATGGAGAAGAACAGTTTTTACTTGCAGTATTAAGAGATAACGGAACATTTTCAATTAATGAATGATCAGTTACATGATTTCCACTATCACTTTCATAAGCTAAATGGACTGGATCAGGGTTTTCAGGTGTCAATAATTTCAATGAATCAGCAGAAGACTTGGGGGTGGCATCGAATGCTTCATCTGAACTATCAGCAATGCTTGATTCATTATTTTCATCTTCAGAGTCAGCAGGTGAAGAGTACCAGCTTGCTTTAGTGTGAAACCTTGAAGGCTCTTTGACATCACCTAAGACAGAGAGATGTTTAAGCAACCAGGCAGCAGCAGCATCCCCACTATCAACCCACTCTTCATCACTAAAAAGTTCTTGAACCCTTGAAAAAGCTTCAATGGGCAATCCACCCATCTCATCATTCAAAATGGTTCTTGGTGTCCTTGGAGGAGACATGCTCTCAACTTCTCCAAATAAAACCTGCAGTTTGACATGATCAGAAATCAGAACAATTGGCAATTCCACTAGGGGAAAATTTTTCAGACCACCATATATATGGTTGAAGTTTAGGATTTCCTAGAACTTACCTCTGCCCTGAAGCCTTTTGGGTACCGCTCCTTTGAATCCCAGAGAATGTCCAAGTTTTCAGCGTTGAGCATCAATATGTTGGAACGAATAAAGGCCGTGTTGAACATTATACGAAACATCATTACTTCCATTTCCGAATCCAAATCCAAATGCACACACTCCAACACCACGTCTCCTTGTACTGAACATTGAATGTCAATCTTGATCACATCACAGTCTGCCTGAGATAACAGAGAATCCATTCTGGCCACTATTAATAGGTAAAGAGTAAGATGAAAAACTGAACCTAACATGAAATTTAGATTGAATAACTTCATACCTGGATGTAATGCCTTAAAGTCTTCTTCTTCCGGTGCATAGAGTAGAGCATGTGAGTAGAAAGCCCACTGTTACCTTGAAGATTTCTACCAAAAATGCGGATCAGTGGTCTGCAGCCATTATGGGAATCAAAACTAGGAATGGATCGGAGAATGACACAATCTAGACAAAGAGCTCGCTCTGGAGGGTGCCACTGCCACTCAGGAATTAATGTTATATTCCTTCTTGCTACATACTGAATGTAACGAAGCTGAGATGGCAAAGGGTTCAAAGGTGACAATAGCTGTAAAAAGCCTCTGGGTGCCTCCTTATGAACCTTTTCAAGAGTTCTACGTTCCCCACTATGCAGCCTCCTGAAAATTAAAAAGCTAGCTAAAAGGAACGCCAAGAGTGGCCAACCTCCCCTCTCACAGTGGAGAAGGATCACATCCTGTTGATTCCTTCGGGAAAGCCAGCTCTCACAAGCGCGAAGAAAATGTTGAACCAGAGAAAATGGGAGAAGGGGACAGCCTTCGTATTGTCTGGGAAAGTCTAAAACAACAAAATCGTATTCGCAAAGAAATTCAGCAAATTGGCTACGTTTCTCACCATCACGAAAATTGAAAGCGAGAAACCTCGATTCCGGGAATTCTTCATATAATTCAGTAATGATTTCATGTAGATAAATTTGGTATATTCCATCAGGCAATGCTTCGGTGGAGAAGCAGGAGTCAAAAACTGCAAAGCAAATATATTCACGAAAGCACGTAAATTGGAATGATGAGCATGAATGTAAATGCAGAAACTTTCAAATTTGAATGAAGGGTTTATTACCAAAGACTCTGTCAGCAAATTCAAACAATCCATCTGGGGGTCTTTTGTGGAAGAATCTACTAAGAAGGGACATGTTTTCTGCCACTAAATCACGTGTTGGTGTTCACCACCGAGCTCAAAGCAGAAGGAAAATGGAGCTAATAAGAAACCGAGAGTTCTCAAATTCAGTTTGCTTCTTCAAGGACCAACGAACACGGTTTGTGAAGAATGAGTGTAGTTTGGGAAGAGAGGAAGTTAATTAAGACTGAAAATATTTGAATTTGGAAAGCTACGGAAGATGGTGATCGCCATGAACACTGAAGCTGTTTCGAAAGAACATTTGACGGCGATATAAATTATTATAAGATATTGATAGATTTTTTGTTTTATGTTGATCTGATTGTTGGGTCAACCTTTATCCTGTCTCATGATTATGATTCCTTAAAAAGTTTTAAATTATTAGGACAAATATTATTAAAAATAAATATTTATCATGTGAACATAATACTTTTTTGTTATTTTATCCACGTATACATGTACCTCACGATTGAGTAAAGGGTAACGCATTTACTTAGTACATTTAATTTAGAAAAGAATCAGAGAAATATCTCATAGTTAATGATTTCAATATTGTATTTGTAGGATCATAATTTATAAATAAGACATTTTCAATTTTGACATGCATCAAGGATTCAAGGTATCCTATACTAAAAAAATATGAAATAATTATCTTCTTTTAAGATTGATTTCATAAAAATTAAAATAAATATATATACTTTGAGACATAAAATTATTGATTACATGTTGTGAATTAACATTTTATTTTTTATAAAATTAGTTAATTAAGATATTTTTCATTTTTATAATGGATAACCTACAAACTTATTTATCTATATTTATTATTTTTACACAAAATAAAATAATATAATTTGCCATATCTAAACTTTAATTGAATCAACAGTAAATTTATATTCAGAATGATGTTATTATATATTTTGTGTATCTTATTTTTTACGATTTTATTTTTATAAATAATTACAATTACAACACTTAGTATATAAATAAGTGAACAACATGACATAGAAATAGCATTGTCCCCACCTCCGGTCCGCAACCAAGGTACCCGCCGACTTGGAGGTATCTGACTTCACTGACTAGACATTCTGGGTTTGACACTGTAGCCCAATACTCCGTGAAACTTTCTTTTGTGGCTATCAGCTTGTCATCCATCTTCCATCGTTCTCTTTCGGGTTTTCGATTCCATGCAGGTGGGGCCAATTTGTTATAGAGACAGATAAAAGCCATAATAGCTGGCTAATAATTCATGTTTTTTAATCCCTTTTTCAGTGTCAGCATATTGAGATTTTCCAGAGTCACTGAGTTAATTCGTTCATTCGGATCGAGTAAATAATACTCACAGTCCCGAACATGTCCAAATTTTCACAGTTCAGAATCTAACCGGGTTTGGTCTACAAAGATAAAGAATCTGACTGGTTTGAGCTTTCTTCAAATTTAACCTCACTCTTTTGCCATATTTCACAGCGGCAGTGTTTCACTTTCCAGGTAATTAGTTCCCATGGCAGTGTCTCTGTGCAACCACATGGTTCCTTAATCTCTGTGTCCGGCCTATAATTGGTATAAAACATTATTAATTTTAATTTAACTAATAAAAGCATTGTTTAATCCAAGTAGTTCATGAAAACCAGCTCCGATTTACGTTTCTCCTTAGGAAAGCATAAACTCAAACAATGCCCTTTCATCGTCTCTTAGGAAGACACCATCCTAATCCTAATCAAGAAATCAATTAGAAAAATAGGGTCTTGAGCCAGCCCCACAACCTGCTGCAAGTACCCAGGAGATGATGAAAAGACCGATAAGCTCATTAAAAAATCTTGTAATTACTTTCAAACAGGCAGCATCTAATCACAGATTTTAAGATGGATCCCTCTTCTGTAAATATCCTCCAACACAAGCCCATTTGTGTGCGTACGTCCTAGCTACCCACAGAGAGGTTCACAAATGCCGATGGCGCAGTTATCAAACTAGCAGAAGCAGAAATACATACTCGAGCCCTTTTCTGTTCTGTCTGACCTTTAAAAACACAGAAGAAAGGTGTTATTTTTCTCTCTCCTTGAGAATCCGGAAGCACCCTGTAGTTGTAAACTTGTAATGGCAGAAGAGGAAGAACAGAAGCAAGAGGAGCTGAAGAAGCTTGCGTCTTCTTACATAGGCCTTAGCTTCTCTCTGTTTCTGGCGTTGTTACCGAAAAATTCAGTTTCTCTGGTTCAAAACCTGCAAACTCAAGTGAGGGAACTCTCTGTGAAGCTTTTCCAAGCTCAGGAGCAGCTCAGGCAGATGAAATCAAGGAGGCAAGAGGATTCCAAAGCCAATGCGAGGGTCGTGGAGATTTTCGCGAGCCATCGAAATGCATGGCAAGAAGAGGAGAAGCGATTGCTTCACCAGATCGACACTGCCGCGGAGGAAATTGCGCACTTGAGGGCTAAAGTTGCAGAATTTGAGAATTTTGAAGCGGAATCGAATGCTCGGGTTGAGGAATTGGAGAGGGAAGTGGGGGAGAGAGATGAGATGCTTAGCTTCATGTCGAGGAGGGGTGATAGTGAGATTGACCCAGAGGAGGAGGAGCAGGAATTGGGTGGGTGTCAGCGCAGGGAGTATGGTAGAGGCAAGAGTAGGGAATGGTTTCAGAAGGATTCGGAGGAGTGTGTGCTGGGGACGAGTAGGACTGTGGAGGAAGTGAGCGTCATCTATGACCATGCTCAACAGTTTCAACAACAGCTTGGTAATGGGTTTGATTCGGAGTTTGTGGCTTCTGCTTCAAAGTTTTGGGCCGAGAGAGGCACCCTTTGGCAGGTATGCTCAATTTTCTTCATTTTTTTTTTTTTAAAAAAAGATAATGCTAAACACTGTTCCTAGAAGAGAAATTTTTGAAGTCATTGGACATTTTTAGTTGATCAAATATAATAGAATCAAGATCCTCAAGAAAAATGTATTTCGTTTAAGAAATTCATGAGGGTAACTTTTGTTGCTGAAGAATATATATATATATAATTTGCGACGTAAAGGAAGATGACATCTCCTTTTAGTATTATGCTTTTTTTCTTTTTAAACGATGACAGGCTTTAGGATGATTTCAGCTTATGGAAGCTTCACTCTTTACCATTTCCTCTTTCTTGAAGGAAGTTCATGGTTCTTTTATTTTTAAAATGCCTACTGGGTTCAAGGTGTTTTCTTTCCTTTGAAGTTTAAGTGGGCTTTGCTAACTGCATAAAGGTTTGGTTGGTTTGTGGAGGGCTAATCATCATGGTAGGCTTATACAACCATTTATTATTTGTTTGTTTATGCTTTTTCTTTATTGTCGTTTGTCCTTGTCGGCAGTTATATTACCATGCATGTTCGGTACACTCTAAAATGACCACTCTAGCGAGTGGCTTTCTCTGCTGAACATTGTCTGCCGGACCATCCTTATACGGTGCTGAAACCTAGAGCCATTATTGTCCTGTGTGCTTATCCTTCTATGCTGCTGGTGATATGATTTCTAGTTGCTAAAGCCACTAAGCAGAGAGTATTATTAAATTAGCAAAATGTCTTCATTACTTTGGTTAAACCAAAAGTGCAGACAGTGATGAGTAATTTATCTGGTGTAATT
Organism: Bauhinia variegata; assembly: GCA_022379115.2. Taxonomy (NCBI): domain Eukaryota; kingdom Viridiplantae; phylum Streptophyta; class Magnoliopsida; order Fabales; family Fabaceae; genus Bauhinia; species Bauhinia variegata. The sequence goes on along the minus strand of CM039436.1, from coordinate 13,672,838 downwards.
AGCACTTCAGATGTTTGCTCTGGTCAATCTCTTTCATCCAGGAGAGTGTATTGTTACTTGTGAAAGAAAATAATATGGATTCAATATGTCTCTCTCCTCTCTTTGCTCTGTACTTTAAACACTCAAAACTCTATTGGGTGGTTCCGAAAGATGGTTTCTACAAGAATCGCCAAGGAATATTCTGCTACGATTAGATTATCCCATATTGGCCTAGAAGTTAAATCGGTCGCTATTAGAAATCCATTCCCTTCCATCAACCATTTGATATTGCAAATGGAAGAAGTCAAAGAACCTCTCGAGGAGAAAGCTTAATGACTTTATAACAGGACCACGTGATTACTTCTGTGTATCTGGTAGAATGTAGCTTGAAGACTTGTATGTTCATTTAACTTACTCCATGCTACAGACTAATACTGGTTGGTTTTTGCTTTTATCGTCATGTGCTTAACATATCGTATTAACAAATGGATCAAGCATTTCCCCTATTGCTAAGTGTTTCGTTTGTGTTCTCTTGCAGGATTTACAGTATGAATCACTAGAATCAACGTATAATATGAAGCATTTTGTGGCAAGGTGTTTTCACAATATGAATGCTATAAGTATTGTCTTCTGAAGCATTTGGTATTTAATCTGCCATTAATAGAAGTGTAAATGTGCTTCTTTTGTTCAGAAGGGAGTCCCCTTTGAAGGTAGATGGTGATTCAGCAGGAGTGTCCTCTAAACTTAAATTACTTGAACAGGAACTATTAAATCTGGAGGAGAAGATTGGTAAAAGTGATATGTCAAAGGTGCCATCCTTAATGAGGAAACAAGCAACTAGATATCAAACTCTTGCAGAAAATATTGATGATTTATGCAGAAGAATAGTAAACTACCTCCTGCTATATTGCTTTTTATTTCTGTCTAGCAATTATTCATTGTTTTGAAATCTTATCATTCTTTGTGTTTGTTTAAAGTAATTTGCTACCCAATAACTCCAAAAAATCAACTTGGATATTTGGAAATTTGTGATTTTTCTGACATGATCTGTTATGTAGAATGCATGTTGCCAATGATCTCATGCTAAAATTCAGAGGTGCTATAGTCTGTCTAGGACAAGAAATCTTGGTAATGGTGCATCTTGCATCTATTGTCTGTGGAGCATTTGCATGTATTTCAATCCATTCTGTTTGTTTCAAGTTGATATGGGATTGGGGCAACAACCATTTTTATGTCTATGTCCCCAAACCACAGACCCTATTTTTAGACTGTTTCTATTGAATACTGATAGGCCATTAGTTTTATGTATTGACACTCCCTTTACTCTTCAGCAAGCGAGTGATCCTTCTGAACCCACCCTGAGCTCAGAATTTCGAACACAAAGCCAGACAGAGTGTTTACTTGAAGCATTTCGACTTCAGCAGCGTGCATCTGAAACTGGACAGAAACTGATGGCATTGCAATCTGAAGTTGGAAAGAGCCATTACAAGAAGGAAGTAGGGAGCCAGGACACAGTAAGCACAAGAAGGTCTTTAGACTCTGTTGGGAACAACTTCAAAGAAATCCAGCGAAATTTGGAGATTTGGTTGGCCAGAATCATCGGAGATCTTGAAGGGATTCTAGCAAGGGATGGTGCTTCTCGTGTAAGAGATTATTATATTTCTAGATATCCTTATATTCAATAGAAAGAATGTTAGAGACTGGTAGTCTCACTTCCAACCTAACAAAATTTAGCTATTTTGGTACGTAAATTCACCCAACCAATAAAGATGGTAGTTGGATATCCCTGTGGAATGAAATCATACCACTTATTTCTTTGTGGCAGCATTTTCTTTCCCCCTTGCCCCACTTGGGGGCATCTTAAATATTCTTGTCAATTTGCAGAGGCCAAGACAAGAGAGTGACATCTAAGCTTCTTTCATCAATAGAAAATCGTAGTTCTCTTTACCTCACCACTTCAGCAGTAACGAAAAATTACAAATAATAATAATAATAATAATTATGGGTCTTCGTCAAATAGACAAAGTTAAGCATCGACCTCAGAACCTAAGACGAAAATGATAATCTTGTTTTCACCGCCAGGGTGCCTAATAGATTAGTGATAATGGTAACCCCCATCCATGGCCTGCTGTGCATTCTCCTTTCAACTTTCAAGTCCAAACCATTGCCAGCGTGAATCATCTTTCACCTATGGCTATGCCCAGTCAAGATGATGATGCTTATCTCTCCAATGGTCAAATAACTTATATTCTAGTTGTTATGGGTTCAGCTGCTTTTTTGGTCATAATTTACCATCTTGTTGGTATTTGTTTGCGCAACCAAAGAATCGCAAATCAAAACCCGGAACAAGAACAAAGGCACCGGCATTTAGTTAACATATCACCGTCGGAAACGCCAAGCCAGACTTCGGTCGCCTCTTTGATTCCATCTCACAAATACAAAAAGAAGGAAGTGGTAAGTGAAGATGATACATGTGCGGTGTGCTTGGGAGAATTTGAGGAGGGTGATGAGTTGCGGACTTTGCCGGAGTGCATGCACTCTTATCACGTATCATGCATAGATAAGTGGTTCTATTTGCATTCTAGTTGCCCTATTTGTCGTAAGCTTGCCATGCCTTCACCGGGGATTCACTCCAATGTGCCGGACTTTGGTTCCGGTGAAGTTAACAGACATCACAATTCGTAAAGTGTTGTTGTCCATGATAGAATAGAGTGATTACTTTCTGTGATTGGAATTGAGTATACACATACCTCTCACTTTGTTTCAAATGACACTCTTGCATTTACTGCAACCAAAAATGACTGATAAGCCGCTCTTGGCAGGCTTGGTCTTCTCATTGTTTACTTCAAACCACTGTTAAAATGTCTATACTATACCATCTATGGCGGATCAAGTCACGTGACAATCTAATCTGATCATTCTACTAATTGTCGAGTTAGCTGCTTTTATGCAGTAGCCACGCTTCAAACCAAGACCAAAGGTGCTGAATACTCCGAGCACCTCCTCCGGCCTACAAGTATCATAGTGGCAGATGAAGAATGCATTTGAGCAGCGTGCTAGAAAAACTGAGGATGGTGAAGACTTGAAAATTTTGCCGGAGTGCTTGCTTATACTCTTGTCACGTGCACTACAATGCATAGATATGTGGCTCTATTCGAATTCAGTTCAAATGCACTCCGTAGCATGGAAAGAGTAAGACACCTCACTAGACTTCACTGTTTGCTTAATGAATTAGGTTGTAGTAGTTTTCCGAATGGGGCCTTATCTAGTTAGGTAGTGGCAGTGGTGGGGACTTGGTGTAATGGAGGTGGGTGGGTTTGAGAGAGAATATAATTGGCTCTTAGAAAAGATTTGTAGTGAAACATTGACCATCTAAAGTTATAGCTTTTGATCTAATGTGGTCCAACAGGGGGTTGAAGTTGTGCAAAAGCATGCTACTAATTTCCAATAAATGACCGCAAGAATAAGACGTGGGTGTTTTGATAAGAAAACTCTGAAAGTTTCTCTTTGTTTCAAATACGATATATTTTCCACTTATCTTAGAAGGATGTCAACCCCGGTAGATTTTTTTTCCTACCTAAAAAGTTCGTGCCATATGCATATATATGGTTGCAAAGTCATTCAAGTGCTAATGTAAGCTGGAATAAGAAAGGCCCGATCAAGAAAGTTAAGTAGGTTAAAATGGTTGAAACAGCTTTAATTACTAGATAAAACTCCCACAGCACCGCTACAACCATTTCCAATAGTACTGATACCAAAGTATCATGTCTAAATGATCACATAAATTAGATGGCATATAACGTAGCATATTAAACATTGCAACTGTTTTATTTAGAACACTTCAAAATGAGAAAGTTGTCAAGCAGTTGCCGCTGCTTCTTCCAGAAGCTGTTTCACCTTAGTGATGTAATCACTCATTGCCTCATCCTTGGATTTCCCTGCCAGAAAAAGATTATATCATTATATATTTCAGAGAATAGGCCAAAGTGACAAAGAGGTTGCACATCGATACATCCTGGAGCTAGCTTTGAGGAAATCTAGGAATAGAACTATCTTTTCTTTTCTTTTTTTCTTTTTTTTTTTTTTACCTTCAACATCCTTCCATGCATCCCATTTGGCTCTGTCCCTCATGTTGAACACTCCAGGGCGGCCTGCAAATCATACACAAATTCTTAAATGTAGGAGAATCTTGGCTATTGAATCTTGTTTGTTAAAATGCAAGAGACTCACTGGTGTTGACAGGTCCAACGGTGGCTTGCTTGTACAATCCATAGAGGATAAGCTTGTTTTCATTTGTGGTATTCTCTGGCAAAGTCTTGGCTTTCTCAGCATATTGTTGGAAATCCTCCTGCACGATCGTCGCAAGTCTCACATCAGTAGAGATTAAGTTGATTTTACAAGCAAACTTTTGCACCAAAACTAAGAATACAATTATTTATTTTGAACAATGCATCAAACAGTTCAAAATTCAGAACATCACAACATATGAAATTCAGATACCATCTAAATTGTTATTAAGAAATCTAGTGGAAACTGCTGCCTTAGATTCAGCATGCTGTTCTTATGTCAAGGCGTCACAGAGGGGCTAACTGCATTATGTCAACAACAGTCTTCTTTCCAACATTTCATCAAATATTTTCTAAAAGCACCCTACAAAAGCACCTCTTGCTCGCGAACAAAACAAAACATTCCCCGACAAGATACTAAGAATAGTTTGATTTACTTAATCTTTGAGCAAAAATGCTCAACCATGTTGTTTACCTTCACCAACTTGAAGTCCGTCCTTCCGCTTTGTCTTTTAAAGACTCTAGCAATCCCACGAAAATCAGAAATAGTACTATGAAACTAGAAGACTCCAGATCAAGACTACTAGAGCCAGCAGCTAAAAGTCAAATATCAAGTACCAAGCAGAAGCGTTACTTATACACAAGAACTACCAATAAAACTAATTTACTTTGCCGCCCACCAGACACACACATAATGCAGAAGAAACCAGTGTGCAAAGAATTAATTTTTAGTTTCGGAATTCCAGTAAATGAAATTTGAAAAGATAGAGTGAACAAGGGCCATGAATTTCTCTACCAACTTCACCACAACAGTGGGTGAAAGGGTAAGTAAACATCTTTTGCATAAATTTATGACGAAATCATCTCTAATTGAACGAGTGGAAGCGTACGAACAACAGATCTAATGAACTATGTCCATGCAACAATTTTAGATGCATCAGCAAATAAAAGGTAGCCAAAGAAAAATCAAAATAGAAGAACGGAGACAAGGCACGGATCGGAGCTAGATTTTTGCTAAACGGAAGAAAAGAGATTGAAATTGATATGAAGTGAATAGCATAGCTGATGGTTGAAGAATAAGAGGAAGAAAGCAGACCTGCAAACCCATGTGTGTTTTTTGAGATTGACCTTGATTGATCTGCTTACTTCTAGTTGTAGATGATGGGAGCGTTAAGCTCGAAGCCTCCTTATAATAGCGTGTGTCAGGGACTGGTGTCTCGTGGTGGGAATCATCTAAATCAGTAATCACACGCAACTATATTCGTCCCAACCTCTTGAAAATTAAAAGTCCGTAGCTGGCCTGAAGTTGGGTTTTCAATCCGAGGCATATTTTACCGTTATCACAAAAAATATAACAAAAAGGGAGGAAAAAAGAATCTCATCCGTTTATTTTTCCATCTTTAATAAGATTTTAATTTTACCTTGAATCATATATAAATATCGTATTATCATCGTAAAAGAAACTTTCCCTGTTTTTTCACACGATACTAAGGATTTTACCATCATAAATAATTTTGACTTTGTAATGAATCTTATAACATCGGAAATATGATTTCTGTTTAAAATAACAAAAAAAAAAAAAGAAGACAATTTCTATGCAAGGTCATGCGCATTGAACAAGCTCGGGTTTATGTGATTTTTTTTATTTTCGATCTACTGTACGATCTAAGGCTGTCATTTTTTTTTTTCAGATATTTGAAGGTGAAAAAATTTTCTTGCATGAGTTGAACTACTGAGCTATCACCTCTTTTCCTTCCTTACCATCATACTATCACGTAAAAACATGTAACATCTAACATCACCTAACAAACATCAATTAGGTACATTTTGGATTGTTGATAGAACATTTAACTGCCACATGCCCCCGTCAACATTTATGCCGAGTCCTTGGATGTTGCCTCAACACTCAAGCAATTACTGTTAATTATTATAAGCTTTGCTTTCCATCATCACATTTTAGCCACGATAGCACAGTGAGTCAGTGGCATTTTATATGTTTATGATAGAAACCATAGCAAATAAATACCACCAGATCAGCTGACAAATGGAGGATGGCAAATTGATTTAAAAGAAAAATAGCATATAAATAATCAATATTCAGAAGGTGAGCACTTTGACAACCAAGGTTGGACTCGACCATAAGCTGAACTTACACATGACTAATCGCGATTATGCTGGATTCACCAATATAGAGAACAAGACTCCAACAAACACTAACGAATCTTAAGCAACAAGCTGTTGAATCTGCTGCCAGTGGCAAAGAGAGCAAGAGCAGAACATGAAAGAAGATATCAGGATTGGAAAGGCAAGAAAAAAGTATAATGAAATCTCACCATTTTTAAGAATCACGCAACTAAGAATTATGCCAGCACTAGAACACAACGGAGGTAACAAATTTTAAGACAATAACTTGTAATGCAGGTAAATCAAGTGCTAACTCGGGCAAACTACTAGAAATGAATAACAGTTCAAAATATAGTACTTAAAATGGATCCGGGTTTTAGAGTTTAGATTAACAAATCACCACAAAAATCTAATGGCACTGAATGTCAAAATTGTCTTGCATCTTCTATCATAAGAAATACAAACTGGGTCCCCGAGCTCCTCACTTCTTTTCATCCTTCTCTGCTTCAGCGGCCTTCTTCAGCCTGGCACCATAATGACGTTGATTTGTGCGTTCAAGGCGAAGCTTGTTATAAGCCTTAAATGCCTTCATCTCATCAGTAACCTTAACAAGTTCAACAGATGGCTTCTCCCTAACAATAGGCAGGTATGAACCCTGAACTTGTGTAGCATTTCCAAGTTCCTCAGGGGTAGAATCACCAGCCTGCAACATAAACGGTCCAGAGAAATGTCAATGGAATTAAGACAGTGAAATAAAGAAAAGTCATTTCAATCAATAATTATGGAACTCTTTTGTATTACCTTGATCTTGCGTGCACGTCTGGGGAACACAACCAACTTGGCCTTGTATGTTTTCAGCCTCTGGACATTAGCTTGGAGGCTTTCCAAAGAGCGGTTCTTGCGGCGATGATCAACAGAAATGCCTATGGTTGGAGCAAGCTTCCTGGGTATACCAGCAGCCTGAAGAGCGGGATATATTTAATCAGACTAAAGATTATCAACAATTATAAAGCCATGAAATATAGAATAGGAGGAAGACCAGTTATCACTTTTTTCCTTAAACATATTCCCAATAAATAAATAAATGTTTGACAAAACGAAAGACTATAAAAAGACAAGCTGAGGTAAGACAACCACATTGAAATTGTAACAAAATAGCAAAATTTAGTTGTGTGAAATGTGAACAACAAAAGCATAGTAGTTGTGCCGTCTAATAGTAACAAAATTATAGAAATCACAAACAGGAGTCCCTCTTTATCACTTCATAGATTCACGCGGCCCTTTGAAGATGACAACTCAAACCAGACATGAAATTTCTACTACATCGAACAGAAAATACATAAATCATTGAGAAGAGGAAAAAAACAACAAATCATTGTTTTACCTTGAGTTCTTCAAGGGAAAATCCTCTGCCAGCTCTAACCTTCATGTTGTACTTCAAAGTTTGACCGTGAACTATAGGTCTAAGAGGTCCAGCTGTAGGCCTTGGGAAAATCTTAACAGCCTTCTTTTGACGAGCTGAATATCACCAACATATCAAAAAAGTAATTATCATTGACAATTAAAAGTGAACATTGTGATGAGTATAGAAATGAAGAAGCAACTATATAACTTCACCTAGGCGTCTTCTTGTCTTCCGTGCTGGTTGATTGAACCAAGTCTTCACATAGTTTTGCCAATGCTTGCGGAAGTGCCCGTTAGGGATAACATTATTATGCTTCACCATGACTTACCTATAACAGCCACAGCATTAAAAGGATCAACTTAAGATGATATTGTTCACAACCCCCAAAATAATATACTCATCTCGTCATATCTATCAACATTTGATGACAAGTAGGAAAAAATATTCTGAAAATTTCTGAAAGATAAGATGCTTTTATTTGGTGGCAGTGAAAAACAGGAGCCAAGGAAATGCATTCCATTTACGGTGAACATCACCCTTCTAAAAAAATATTTACAAAATAAAGCCAACTTATAAGTGTACACAAGTAAAAATTTAGAAGCAGTTCTGATCTGAATATTTAGAGGATAATTTCCTTCAAAATGAACGAATATGGCTCCTGCAATCTAACACAACATAACAAGTAAAGTTTTGTAGACGCAACAATATGAATTCTGGACTTTGCGTACATTAAATTCCTCAGAAACCCACACATTAAATTACACAATTCGTCTAACCTAAGCTGTCTTCTCAAAAAAACAAAGTGTCATTTCCTGCATAATGGAAACCGAAATCTCGTAACACAAATAACTAACATCGTATTAGAAGATATACTAAAGAAAGTTGAGCAAAAGCATACAAGTTTATCATGAATAAGTAAAAACATCGGAAACTAAAACGAAAAACACAGAAAAAGTATCGAGAATTGAAAAGAGCAGAGGCGCAGACTACCTGAACGCTTGTTGACACGCCGAAGAAGCTCTGGTAGCTAGGAATGCAGGGAAGCTGCTGCGGAAGGTTTGTGCTAGGTTTTAAAGGGAGCAAAGAGATCTTATATCGGACGGCTGAAAATGTATGGTCTTCATTTTAGGTTATCAACTATCGGGCCTGGGCCTGAATGATTAACTCTATTTTGTTGGACTTGAACTGATTCAAAAAATAAAACTCTTTCAGACACTACTTATTGGACCGGACAATTTAAGATTTAAGTTCGATGTAGAATGTGGACCAAAAATATAAGCCTACATGGAGTGATTTTCTTTAGGGAGAGAAATCTGCTGTTTATATTTTATTTTTGTGTTTTAATTTTGATTAATTTTGAAATTATAAAATAATATTTAATTGTATATATGTGTATAATCAACCAATCACAACTTAACAGAATAGCAAGTTTTGAACAGAATAGCAGAACCCCACTTTAACCTTATGGCCACTTATAGTTTCATTTTAATTTTAAGATGTTTAATCAATTGTATGACTCATTAAACAACTCTTTTTAAGTTAAAAAGTAAACCTTAAAAAATTCTTATTATAAAAAAAATTAACTTATTACTTATGTTTAGAATGAGTCTTGCCCAAAACAGGACACTTCTTTTAAGAGGGATTCATGATTTCACCATATTGCGTGGAATAATCATTTCCCCTGCACCTAACCGTTATTGATAATTTATAAATAAAGTATCTATATAAATTAAAAAGGTGTCTTCTACTATAAAAGCGGAGTAGCTGGCAGCACTCAATAAATCGGAGCAGCGGAGCTTTCTGCTTTCTTGTCTATTCTCGCTGCAAGTGTAAATATATCGGAGCTTTCCCTTCGAAGTTCAATTCACGATGGAGAATTCTATGTATGGATCTGCATATCTTTCTAGGTCCGTCTCTTCATCATTTTTGCTTATCATACCTTAATTTTTTTATTTTATTTTTTTACGTTCAAGCTCATCAATTATGGGTTTTTCTCTAAAGGGAGGGTTTTTCCTGTTGAAGTCTTAATTTTTTCTCTGAACTCCATCCATAGACTAGTGCATGGATTTAGATCCGAAGAATTTAAAATGTGAGGTGGAATCAATAGACAAGCAGCATTTGGAGCTGTTCACCTGTGGATCCACCTCCGCAGTTGTCTGGCTCTCTGCTGACTAAACAGCTCTTACTTCATGCACCCCACCCTCGCTCAAGGCCACTCTACAGAATTAGAGGGGCCTCCTATGGTGCATCAAAAACACAAATTTCTGAGCTCTCATACTAGAAAACACTGTTCAGCTCCAACCTTGACCATAATGGTTCAAAGCTTCAAACAGAAAATTGTTATATCTATACCACACGTAATGTTCTAAACAAATACACATCATTTCAAATCAAGGTTAAATTTTAATCCCAAAACAATCAAGCCGAAATGTGTGATGGAACCAGTAGGCAGGAAGCAGATAAAGCTACTAACCTGTGAGTCCATCTTTAAACATCCAGTTGATGATGGATGAACTACGTTTTGCTTTATGCACCTTGCTCAGGTCCAAACTATCAACATCAGAGAGATGGCCCTTGATAGAGGTGCAATACTGTATACCCAAAATCCAATCTTTGAATTTATCAACTGCTAGATTCAGAAAATCGCAGAGGAAAAACAAATGATGGGGTGCGAGAGATACTGATATTTCAAAGCTAGAAACTTTAATAGGAAAGTGTCCAGCGAGTGAAAAAAAAAAAAAAAAACTGCTCTGACCAAAGTAGAAATATGCTGCCTATGAACATCGAATATGAATGCAATCAAGATATTGGTAAAATTGTGAGCTAAGCTCGTTCGGCTCCATGGCCGAAAATAGCCGAAAACGAAGGTAGCTAGGTTGGGGGAGATAGTTTGCCGCTTCGGAATATAAAGCGCAGCTCAGGATTTTCTTCAGACGACATAAACCTTAATAAGTGATGAGCATTGGACCTCCGAGAAGGTTCCATGGAAAAATGAATATAAAATTAAAAAATAAAGTTTAGTGCCACGAGGCAAATTACACGTTACACATAAATCTAAAAGTAAATGGAGTCGTGTCACTCGTGTGTTTAATGAAAAAAAAAAAAGAAAAAAGGGAGTCTTGTGTAATTTAATTTAACCTAAAAAATTCATAACAATATTTCAATATTGGCTGATTTATTTCATTCCTTTAACTCGTATGAATGTGAATTCTACTTTGATGAACTTGAAAAGAAAAGAATTGGTCTTTGAATGTAGCATGAGAGAGGGAGCAAGATCATTAAAAAAGCACCCCAGAATCAAGAAAAATGAATCTTTACTTTTTAATGATATTGATCGGTTAAGAAACACACATTTACAAGGCTGAGCAGTAATCAATACACATTAAAATCTCAACCAGTCTAAGCTCTTTACAATTCTTTAATCCTACAACCAGGTCCATCCCTGTCTTGTCTTCTTATTTCCTAAATAATGTTCAATGGAATTCCTTTCTCTGAGCCTAGTTTGTGATAATGATATGAATTTAAAAAAAGAAATTTTAAAAAAAAAAAAAAACCTGGAATGCATTCCCAGAATTATCCCCAGTATATGTCTCTAATGAACCCAGAAGATGTATCAGCTGGTCACATGATGATATGAAACGGGCGGCAGAATAAATCTTTTAGGTGTGATATCCGGTCAAAGAAGAGTGCTGAAACCTTCAATAGGATCAGATTCTTCAAGCATGGAAGCTGCTTGAAAGCAGTCAGCAGCATCGCCTATTCGGCCATCATCCTTGTGAACCCTTCCCAAATGATACCAAGCCAAGCGGTTGGTGGGATCTATCCTTAGTGCATCACAGAGTAAGCTCCTAGCCACAGGCAAAGCCTGTGAACCCGTTTGAAGCAACAAAGCACCTAATGAATTCCTACTTGGAACATAGCTTGGTTCAACAAGTGCAGCATTAATATAAGCAGCAACAGCTTCATGATATTGTCCCCGTCCTTCAGCCATAATACCTGGTAGAACCACACAGAAAAAGTGTAAGATGCCTATCCTAGAGTGAGTTCCTTAAAACAATGATATCACACAAGTATATAATCCTTTATAGTTTATGTCAAGCAGCCGGTAATAGGTTTATCCTCCATGGATATGGTAACAATAGTGATTGCTTTCACCGTTGGACAGGAGATTCTGCATTCCCAGGAATCCACGATTGAATCCTCAATCCAGGCTCCACTTAGCTGATGTCTCAATCAGATAAACAATACAGAAAGAAAACGAGGTTTGACATGCTTAAATAGAGAACTCTCTATAGGATAAAGGTTTTATTATTACCTTCTGTGTGGAGTGCTGCCGCCGAGTACTGCTTCAACTCTCTGGCCTTTTGCAAACATACTTCAGCATCCTTCCAATGAGAGAGGCTTGCATATAAATTTGCCAGACCATGCCAAACATCAAATTCACTTACTCTATCATCCTCAACCTAAAACGAAGGAAGGGGCAATAAAAGAAACGTGTGATTGAATTTAGAATGAACAATTTATCAACTAAGAAATGTACCATATCAATAAAGTAAGACTTGAGTATCTTTTCTTTTTTCTTTTCCCATTTATACAAAAAATTACTTTCAGCAACAGTGAAAGAAATAGAAAACAAGCACTTTCAATATATATATTGAAGAGAGATAGAGAGAGAGGGAGAACGCAAAGTATAGTTAATGAGATTTCAGGAGCATTTAATCATGAAGACAATTGAAACCATCAGACAAAAGCAATGACATCAAATGCATGTATAAAAATTCATTTTCTTTTGACTTCTCAAATGTTGTGGGAACCTATCAAATTCATGTGCATTACGTTCTTTTCTACCAAAAGAATGAAGATTTTTATCTTTGAAGTTATCTTCAATAGAAAATTTATAGGTACAGAGCAGTCATCTACCATTCTCAAAATTGAAGTACTCTTCTCTCTGCAATTTTTGGTTGGTAATAACATCATGCTGCCTGTTGGTTTCCCCAAAATGCCAGATATGTGACAAAGTTAACGTTGGAATATCTGCTTCCTTTTTTATAACGAGAGAAATCAAGGGCATTTGATTGACAATAAATTTATGAAAATCCACTTCCATCATCGTTAAGAAATAGATTAACAGATAGCACAAGGTAAGGTAAAAGCCATAGCACCATTTTAAAACTAACCATACAATTGATCTTTTTTTAGCAAAAAATAAAAAATAAAAATAAAAAAAGAACATAAACAAGTTTAGTTTACCATCCCTACTTCTAATTGGTGTGGCAGGATGATGCCTGATAGAATGGAGAAATCTTGAAGCAAGAACGGAATGCAAATTGCAGAATCTTACCAGTGAAGTATTTTTGAGGGGCCCAAAGGATTTCCGCTGGGCTTGAACCAATGCTAGGAGGTACCGGAAGGTCTCAATAGCGTCCATTGCTCGTGACTGGGAAATCTTCAGTTTTGCTTTCAGTCTAAGCAGTGGCCCTTGCTCCCATTTTGCAGTCTCATCTAATGCAGCATCTGTCACCACTTCAGCCTCTGAAAATCTTTGTTGAGCAGACAAAATCAGAGCAAGCAGCCTCCAACCTTTCAATATAGAGCCACCTGTTTCATCAAAGAACTGCTTTGCACACCGCAAAGCAGTAGTCAGATTCCGGTGCTCTGCATATTGAACAGCCAACTCAAAAATCAAATCAGGATTGTTATATTCCAATCGAATTGCCTCCTCCAGTGATTTCAGAGCTTTGGACTGAAGGTTAGATCTCTCAAAGTCAGAGGAAGCAACCTTGGCTTGTTTTCCTAGACAAAGTCCCAACATCCGTAGACTCACACCTTTCAAATGCTCATGCAGACCCTGACAATTACTAATGGCCCTCTCTGCATACACCACTCCCTCAGCAGCAAGATATGGATCCTCACTGCAGATCCTGGCAGCCAATAATAACGACACGACGTCATCTGGTCGTTCATGTTTGTGCAAAGACTTCCTCAGTAGATTCATAGCACTCTTGTTTTGTCCAGCTCCGCTATGACATAAAGCTAAAGAATTCCAACGGTCAATACGATGATATACACCAGGCATTAACTCTTCCAGTTGCTTTGCTAAAACACAAGTTTGGTTACAGATAGAGAGTGCGAAATTCAAGTGTTCCATCACTGAAGGATCCCATTTGGTCTTACCAAGGCAAAACTTCCTTACAACAATCATCAGAAGAAGAATTGCCTCTTCCAGATTATTTTTAGGCACATAAGACCCCTCAATCTGAACTGCTAAACTAGGTGCGCCAGCCTCCACCCCACTGTACAACAAAAACACAACAAACCCTTTCTGAATTCTAGCACAGCAATCATTATCAAGGTTCCATTGACTAAAAAGGGCACGCCTATAAGCGGATATGGCCTCATCATAACTGCCGGCCCGCTTCCAAAGCTCTGGAAGTAGCTCTACCGCACGGCTGACTATCTCTTGCAACTTATTATCCACTTGAACATCAAGTATACCCTGACTAAATACCTTCTCCACGGCATCAAGCACACTTTCGCATTCATTAGCAGCTTCTGCAGAATCCATTAAACAAATATTTTAATGTATTCAATCTGAATGAAATAAATAATATTAAAGGTGCAGGGGATTCATTCCGAGCAAGGAAGAAAGTGAACAGGACACCAACAAATAACTTCAAAAAAACATATTAAATACCAGTAAACTTCCCCAGCTTCTGTAAAGACTTGGCTTTTAAGTAGATGGCTTCAAGGACCAAACTAGCAGCATGTTGCGAGGCTGAGGGAGCTGATTCGCCTTGAGGGCGACCTTTCTTGGCGGATGGTTTTTCGGAAAGGGTAGATTGTAACCGCTGTATGGCAGCTTGGAGGTCAATACCCTCAAACACGTGAAGAGCACCTTCTACATTACCCCTCAGATACTCCAACTTCCCAAGAAGAGCTCGTGCATCCTATATAAGTAACCACATAGCTTGATACATCACTAAATGGTGCTATATTAACATGGCAGCTTACTCCAAAATTGGGACAAAAAGACAACACAATGTACTTTAGATGGTTAGTTCTGATGATAAGTAGCTGCATTCAGAAAAATGTACAAATAAACAAATAAGCATTCACAGGTGGAGCAAGTACAGTTGCAACTTAACATTTGGAAAGGACGGGGTGATAGGATAAATTTCTGCAGCATCAGAAAGAAAAGAATGCTTGGAACAAAATAACGCTAGGCACAAATAACAAACTATTAGATGTCCATCAAGGGTCAGGGTACATCAACAAACAAACCTCAGAGTTGAGTGATAACCCCTCTCGCAAAGAAGCTTCAGCTTCTTCAATGTTTCCTTGATCTAGCTTTGCTTCGACTTCTTCTGTGTTAATGCTACTTCCATTTGCGCGGACCTCCCGAACCGACGCGTCCTCTTGCTCACTGGACTCTGACATTCCTCACCACCTACATACACCCGAACCTTTCCTCGTGAGTTTCACTTTCGTTATCCCCGTAACTTCATAGTTGAAAAAACATAAACAAAACCTGTTGCTGAAAATAAGAATAACAATAAATTGCAATCCCGAAAAAGACTTTTGGGCCGGCGGGTGATTAAACCCAAGTGAGCCCACCTTTACCAGACCAAAACGACTTCAATTCCTACGGCATTGCCGGACACGGATCCAGACAATGTGTACATGATTGGATAGCAATTCAAATGTCGTCTGAGATTGATGAATTATTTTCCATTTAATCTGACTGAACTCATAATGGGGTCAAAAGAACCAAACTTTGAGAGTTATATTCAACATATTATATAAGAAGGATGGAAAAGGAGCAGTTGCAGATCCCGGAACCCAACTGAGAAAAAGACGAACGATAAGAAAAATATGATCTTCAACTTACCAAACCTGCAAGGTCCCTGAAAAATGGTTAAGATACAACTATCAGCTCAAACGCGATCTTTCAGGGTTTGCATTTCGAATTTGAAATCCGTGTTTGTTTTCTGTCACCATGATTTTCTCGGCATTCATCAAATTCGACTCCTACTTGCCTCGGCTCCCCGATCCCGCAGATCAATGAGCTTATTTTGTCTTTTCCATAATAATAAAAAAAACAAAATGGAGGGTGGTCAACCTCTACACTGCAAAACACTACGAATCTGCAATGGAATTTAGATTTACGTTTTCTTATTTTAATTATTTTGTATATAGTTCACATCAAATATGATTTGCCAAACGAACTTGTTCTCAAAAGTGACTAAAGCACTGACTTTTTTTTTTTAATTATTAAAAAAGACTAAAGAAGTTATTTGATGATTATGTTTTGATTAAATTATGATTCTACCTTTTAAACATTTTAATACATTACAAAAAAAAAAAAAATAGTTCTTACATTATACTTTAAAAAATATTCAGATAACATATAGAAAAATATATATTCAGATAAAAATATGCTAACACCCCTTTTTCATTTGGTATTAATTATTATATAGTTCAAATTTTTATTGCTTAATTTTATTAATTTTTGGTGAGATTTGATTAAAAAATTAGCCGTTGGCTATTTGATAATAAATAAATAGTGCGCTATATTTTTACATTAATATTTTTTTTATTTTAACAAATATAAAATTATTATTAAATTATTTAATTTATAATTAATTAAAAGATTTAAATAAAGTAGAGTTTTTCAAAAATATTTTCTACTCTCCAATTTGAGTTAACATTAATTTCACATTAGTGTAATCGCATATGATTTCAATCTAGGTTGAACTATAATAATCCAGTCATTTTAAATGATAATTATCTATTATCCTAATTTTCTTATTACAAGCAACAACTTTTTGTCTCATCACCTCACATTGTTTGGTCTTGATAAAATCGAGTACAAAGTACATATAAATATTTAACTTTATTTCACATTTTTTTAATGAATGAATGCTAGAAATATTCTTTTACACAAAGCACTTTTTTAAAAATATATTTTTGTATTTTATTTATGGATTTAAATATAAAAAAATATCTGAGATCAATCTCAACGTCACTTAATCATAACTATTTTTTCTATATCTTCGTCTATTTTCATTTATGAACGAAACTCGCAAATTATTTTTATAGATATAGGCGTAAAAAAAATTAATATGTGAAAGGGTCTATTGATTTAGAAAAGAAAAGGGAACATCGAAAAAATGAAAAATCTATAAGCCGAGTCCCTTGCCCTCACTCTTTCAGACACTTCGGCCATGGATTTGCTTTCAATCTCTCCCTCTTACCTCTCTGCTTCATTTTCCTCTCGTAGGCTCTCTCTTTCTCTATCAAAACAATCCCATTCTTCATTCAGTCCTCAAATTTCTATCTCCTCAGGTTCCCATCCTCCCAGAACCTTATTCAGGTGCGCGCTAACCACCTCACAGAAACCCTCCAGAGACCTAAATTTCAATCCCGAATCTCAAAATCCCAATTTTAATATTCGATTTTCTTCGCCTCAGTCACCTGCTGCGGCCATGAGGGGCGCCGAAGCTGATGCCATGGGGCTATTGCTTAGGGAAAGGATTGTGTACTTGGGGAGTAATATCGATGACTTTGTTGCTGATGCAATTATCAGTCAGTTGTTGCTTTTGGATGCACAAGATTCCACTAAAGATATCAGGCTCTTCATTAATTCGGCCGGTGGCTCTTTAAGGTAAGATTTTGCTGCCTTGTTCCATCATCATTTGGTTCCTGACAAATGCCACAGAATAACATCATTTATCAAAAGAGGTTAAAAGACGATTTTTTTATGGAGTGGATTTGAAGGAGACTTTTTTTTATTTAAAAAAAAAAAAGGTGAAAAAAAAAAAAAAAAACACTGCCGAAACCACTAGTTGTTCAAAGCTGTGGTGGGAAAAAGGAAAAGAATTTATCCTATATCTTCTGGCTTTCTAATGACAAAATTTAATAGTTATTTGTGTGGTGAGTCTTCTTAATTCCAATATGCTGTAGAATTCTCTGTTGGCAGTTCTGTTCAACTGTTTCTTAAGATAGTAATAACTATCTTTAAAGCAAATACTACCAGTTAGAAGAGAAGAGGAACTGTCTCAAACTGGGGAATTTCATGTTAGAGTTAATTCCCGAAAGTTAAAATACGTCTCATTCAAAACGGTGCATAATTCGATATTTTAGAAAGATACGAGTAGAGGAAGGGGTTAAGGAATTGTTTTGGCTTGTTACAAGTTGTTAGGACTTACTTCTTGTTTGTTGAGAACTTGAGATAATGTAGTAGATGACCAGTACAGCTGATTATTGATATTACTTGAAGAATTGAAATGCTGAATAAGTGACTAGAAAGAAAAGAAAAGGCTAGTTCTAGGCTTCTAGCAGTATTGTTTGGATAAGCAACAGTTCTTCTCCTCTCTTTACCTTGTTTAACTTGGGATAATAATTACTTCATATGTTATGGTTTCAGTATAATAATATTTGGCATATGAACCCTCCATTGGAGATTTAACAATGATTTTCCTCTCATTTGGTTGTTACCATTTTACATGACTTACATAATTCTGAGTGCTTGATGATATTCCACGTATAGTTCAAAACTCAAACTGGTAATTGGCAATTTGTAAACCCACACATTTTTTCTTGACAAAGACTCACCAGCTTGCTTAAATTTTATAAGAAAAATTTACCGGAAAACTGGGAGAATACACTTTTTTCTTGAGCTAATTAATTTTTCTTTCTTTTCAGTTCAGTTTTGCTTTGTATTTTTGATCTTGTCGGAAAATATCTCCGTCTGATTATCTTTTATCAATAGATTCTTCTTTTATCAAAATAGGAGACAAATAAAGAAAATAGAAAAGTGTGGTATCTGCTAATCTTGAAAGAAGACTGATTTACTTTAACTAACTTGAAAGCATTCCTAGGGTCTTATATGCTTTAAGGTGCTGAATGCATCAGTCTATTTTCAATATTCTATAATGTGTGTATATATATGTTTGCGGAAAAGAAATTCATCTACACTTACTTTTGTTGAGGAAGAAATGGAAAGAAAGATCAAAGTATAACTAATAAACTTCTTCTGGATGAGACATGAAGTAATCCTATTGGTAATTTATCCTTTTCATTATATTCTTCCTATCTCTTTAATAGTTTCACAAAAAAATTCAAACCAATTTAAGTGCAAATCCATTTTCATGTGATACATAATTAACTAAAGCAGCCACATGTCAGCACTTTCTTGATGACCCAATTACCTGGGGTCTATTGAATGATAGGAAGCTACTCCTTGAAATATCCTGTAACCATCCTTGGTTGTTTCATTCCTTAAAGGATTTAGGAATATTATGAATCATATTCTTCTATTGTTATATTAATACTTCCAAAAATGAATCTTGAATTTTATCTCTTAAGCCATCAGGATTGACCAATTTAGGGTTGCAGATTGTGGTGGACCCAAGTCCTGGTCAGGCATGGATAGGGTGTTGTTTGCGATGGAGGGATGTTGAAACCACCAGATTTTAAAAAGTATCTTACATTATGGGAGTTAGCTTT
The DNA here is from genome assembly GCA_022379115.2 of Bauhinia variegata. Lineage (NCBI taxonomy): Eukaryota > Viridiplantae > Streptophyta > Magnoliopsida > Fabales > Fabaceae > Bauhinia > Bauhinia variegata. The sequence continues at coordinate 13,653,536 of CM039436.1, read as the reverse complement.
GAAACTACTACATGATTATTGACTTAAGAATGCTCAGATCAAAAGATATGTAGATTTAACCTGAGACTTGAGTTCCAGGTTGCAAGAAATTTCCATTTATAATAGGGAATAAGACACAATATATGGGATAGGTCAGGAACCAATTAAGTTTGAGTTGTTTGAGTATAACCTAAACTGTAGACTAGCCGCATTGACAACTAAGATTCAAGAGGTATATCTACTTAGACACTTATTAATGGGAACTTCTACAGGATCCATGCACCAATATTACAGACTATTTGGTTCTTTCTTTCCTATGGATTTTTAATTTACACTTATTATTCATGCAGCGCTACAATGGCTATCTATGATGTGGTACAGCTTGTGAGGGCTGATGTATCCACAGTCGCACTCGGCATAGCAGCATCAACAGCTTCCATTATCCTGGGTGGTGGCACAAAAGGCAAGCGTCTTGCTATGCCCAACGCACGGATTATGATACATCAACCTCTTGGAGGTGCAAGCGGTCAAGCTATAGATGTAGAAATTCAAGCTCGAGAGGTTATGCACAACAAGAATAATGTTATAAGAATTGTATCAGGTTTCACTGGTCGAAATTTTAAACAAGTCCAGAAAGATATTGACAGGGATCGTTACATGTCTCCAATTGAAGCAGTTGAATATGGAATAATTGATGGCGTGATTGATGGAGATAGCATTATTCCTCTGGAGCCAGTACCAGAAAGAGTGAAAGCAACACTGAATTATGAGGAAATAATGAAAGACCCAATGAAATTTTTGAACCCAGATGTTCCTGATGATGAGATATACTAGATTTGGGTAATTCATACTGGCACATCATACTTAACATGTCTCCCATTTGGTGTTAGTAGTGGGCAACATTTTGGATTAGCGAGAAGCTGCTACTAGTTGGAATTGGGTGACAGATTGGCAGTGAGCAAAATTGAACAAGCCCTTTTATCTTGTGAACTGAATATTTTATAGCTTGGTTTTGTTTTGGTCAATTCATATATTTGAAGAATTGTGAACTTTATGGGGAGAGTTCTTGGCCGTCTGATTCTTTCCTCAGTTTGCTGTACCATTTTGTAGTTATTTAAAATTAAAAAAATAAAGAAATCTGCTAGAAGGTTTCGATTGTTAGCCAGTTTTTTTTTTTTAATTAAATTTATTTGCATCAATGGAGTTTGTTTCTGTCATTGTCACTGGAAAGTACATAAAACGGTGCCGACTCAGCAACAATAGAGCTTGTTACTTGTAATCGTAAAAATAATCAAAGCTTTCGTTATCGTTGCCTTTTCCGTCCGCCATTGCCGGATGAATTCAATATTCACTCAAACTTCACAAACAATGTACAGATAATCGTCAAAGTCAAACTGACAGACCCAGTACTCATTCTTTACTCTATGCCTGCATGACATATCATATACCATTCTTTATGTTTCGTGCTCTTCACTCCCTAATTCAACGTGCAGAAATTGAGATAGCAAAGTCCAAAATTGACTACTTTGAAAAAGAGGGTTTTTTTAACTGTAAGCTTAACCGAAATGTCCCAAACCCAGAAGCCAAAATCTAGTCTCGGTAAATTCAAACAAGAAAAGATTGACACAAACACTTAATCAATGGATAACGAGCAGCCAGGAATACGCATTGGCTACAAAGGGGAAACCTTGATTTGCTTTTATATCAAACTCACATTTTATGGACCAACAACAAACTTGAATTTAAGCAACGTGTAAAACGGAATGCTGCCTTGCCGGCTGGACAATGTTAAAGCTTGTCATTAATCATTAATGATTACTAAAATGTCAAAACCTCAACTAGTCTTGTTTAGTCCAGAAAAAAGCTAAAGGGGCACCACGGCCGTTTTCAGATACCATTGCCGGATGAACCTAATATTCCCTCGAATTATTCTGTTTCATGGTTTGACTCTAAATTCCAATATTAAAGCACCGTAAACAAATAACATACTGATAAACAAAGTCAACTAAAAAAAACCAGAACTTCATTTCTTTATTTTTAGCCTGCATGATAATAATATATGGTACCCTTCTCTTCCTGCACTCTCGCTATTGTCATTTTATACCAACGTTGTTTCTTGTCAAAAAGAGGTTTAACTGAAAATTTAACCAAAACCCAAGGACCCTAAATATGGTCTCAATCCCTTTAATAAATTGAAAATGACAGTGGCATATGGTCAAACACCTGATGGATGAATTCTCATTTGAAAACATATTGCTCTGTCAATGATAATGCAAGTAGCTGACTTATCAATCAATTTGCCTGCAAATGATTATAATTGTAGGATTAGGTAATATATTTACTTAACCATATGGCTTCTTCTTGTTGTCTCAATTTAAGAGACTTACACAAGCAGAGCTGCAAGTAGCTATAGAAGCTCTTACATATATATATATATATATAAGAGAGATGCAAGAGTATCCAATTAATAATCTTTCAGCTATATGTCATTATCAGGTTATGTACTTATATGTATATGTACTATTGCCATGCATGTCTTTATGGGCAATATTTTATGTTTTTGTAAAATGGGATTCAAAATACTGCCAGAATCTGATGACTTCACCAATTTTACTTATGAGCTCACGCAGGCATTTTTTTTTTCTGTGCAGCCTGCTAGTGTGTTACAGTTCACTTCTCTGTTTCCTGTCTTTTATTGCTCTGGTGACTCTGAGAAATTCACTAATAGGAGTTGAAGAGAGAGATGAGACTTTCCTATTTGTAGAGGATAAGTAGAGGGCATGTATGGTACTATCCAATGTTTGTTTTTATGTTGTCAAAGCAATGGAGTGAGTTACACAGAATAAAAATAACAAGTAAATGTCTTTAAGTTTGTTTGAAGGGAAGACAGCACCAAATTCTTGAGTGGACTTCTCAATTGGAAAATCTCTATCACTTTCTAATTAACCAAACAATAATATCACTTGCATACTCACTCACCTTCAGTTAAAATCCCTCTAATACTTTGCAACCCGGTATTGGGAAGTATGAACATGGGTGAAGAAACTATCAAGCCCTTTATTATAGTAACAACAGCCACCAAGTCAACCTCATTTCTTGCAGTCACTGCAAAAAAGAATCGGAGCCAAAAATCTGTGATGGTGAGGTAAAAGAATATGTGCAGCCTCCATGCTTAAAACAATGAAAGCGCCATCCCAACGGCAACTTATTTTAAACCCAATACTATGGACTATTGGTCGAGGTCCCTTTCACAGTGCCATCATCCTATTGCTGGAACAGAAGTAAACATCCAATCAACATAAACAAATCGGCATTTATTAATCAAAGGTTCTCTTTACTTGATTGAAAAGTTAAAGCTTTTCTCGTCTCAATTTCTTCTTCTTCTTTTTTTTTTAATAAATTTCTACTCGGTTTTTTAACCTTCGAAGACTAGATTTACCGCCGCAAGAATTTCGCTTCATTCTAAAGAAGAGACAAAATGGATGGTACAAGGAATCTTGAGAGTCAGCATTCACCCCTAGATGCCACCGCTCTGTTCTATATTTTATCATTCTATGCCTACCCTATTTGTCCAAGTGTTCTGTCATCAACCAAAGTAAACGATGGATGCTCTCGTTAACTAGGTGATACTTGGCTGAAAGTTTAAAGTGTAAATAGCTAGAGAGGACTATTTTTTTTTTTGTATACAAATATTAACAGTTTCTATGTTTGAAGGATATAAAACAGGTTATTCCTGTAACTAGTTAATGAGTTAAATGATCAAACTTCTTTTTTCTTTTTCTTTTTTTGGTTTGGTGAAGAAGAATTGCTTGGTTGACAGAGTTCAGTGTTATATTGTCTTATAGGAGTTAAGTTGTTACTTAAAGATGACTCATTTATGGGTTTTGGAAGAAAAGGGTAATATGGTCTCTGATAGCACTATTATGAAAGCTGAAATTGCTCTGCAGAACTTGAGTCTAGAACAGCATCAAGCAGCCTAAAGGGGTTGAAGGGCAAAAGAGTTCTCAGGGAATGGAAGGAAGAGGGTTTTCTGGGTTACACAAGAACACAAGTGAGGAGTTGTTTCTGAAAACCATGATGGAGAGCCCTATTGGAATGCAAGTACCAACCATGGAGATGTTGGGTTTCAAGGGTGTTTCTCAAAACTTCCGGACGGATAGCGAGGAGCTCTTCAAACGCTGGCTAACAAATGGAGAGGCAAGCCTTCTGTATTTACAATGAATCTTACGTGTTTGTTGTATTGTCTTGTCTCAACATAAGAACAAAGCAGAAATTTTTTCATTTGTTCTGACACCATCAATTCTGGTATTCTAGCATTTGATCTTGTATAGGGACAAGAAAATTATGATTTTCATTCAGAATTTCATCTCAGCTTTCTTACAAATTTCTACCTCCAAGAGATCCCTTTCTCCCTTCCCAAATCCTTGTGGTACTGGTTTTTGAATTAGGGGAACTGCGTTTGATAACTGTTTAATTCATACAAAGACAATTATGCATATGTTTTTCTCAAAACTACAGCCTCCTTTTCAGGAAGAATATTACCTTCTATGATATAAGTTGCTAATTCCATGGTTTGTTGAACAAGATAAAGTAGGTGAAAGAATCAAGCTGATTCTTTACCCTGTTCTCAAGATTTTATTTCAATCTTTCAGGTTTACAACTCCTCAAGCATAGGACTTAACAGTCGATTATCGCAGAGGTGAGTATGTAATACTGCTTTGGTGGACCATTAGTCCAATAATATATGCTCCGAGCGCTCAGAATCTTAACTTGGAGAGGTTTTTCTATTTTTGAACAACTGACATAGTCCCTGTTCTAACTTGCAGGATCTCCACCGAGCTAGGTAATTTGTCTAATCAACAGCATGTTAGTATACTTTCAGAGGGAAGAAGCAATGAAAAATTATATGCACCAAATAGCCCCATGACAAATGATGTTGCAGGTTATTTCAATGAAATTCCAATCAGGTAAATACTGCAGCCATCCTCCAAACAGCTATGCCTATGCAAAACTTGCAAGTATATTTACTTTCTGCAGATTTACGTTCCCAATCATGTTCAGGATTTCCTTTTCATAATTTTCTTTGGGGCCAAAACAGTTGTGCAATATTTGTAATTGCGTTTGATATCATTTTTCATCAGAGATCCCGCAGATAGGAACCTCCAAGCTAGTAACTTGTTTCTCGCCAAGGTTCGTCTATATCAAATTCTTTGCTTAAGCCTTAGTCGAATAAGCTTCACGGTTATTTATGTCTCATTATTAATGTAGGCATGGTTTCTCAGTGATCAACGAATGACAAGAAGCCGGTCTTCTGAATTGCGGTATCAATTATACATCATCTTGTATATGCTCATCAAAGTCCATATTCCCAAGAAGCCGGGCTTCTACCTTGGCTTTTGTTTTTTCACTTCAAAAACACTTCTTTGAAAATCAATCCAAACAGGCTCATATTCATAAAAAGTTCTGTACCGCTCATGTAGGAATTTTTTGCAGGAGGAGGTATGTTGAAATGCAAAATGCACAAGTGACTCAAGGCATAGAATCCACACAGATGACTCCTCAGCACGGTGTTGGCTCGTTGAAACAAGAACTCTCAAACTTTAATGGTTTTGATTACCTTCCTATTTGTGAGCTTCCCAATCAAAATGGTGCATTCATGTCTCCTTCCAACTCATCTTCATCCACCTTCAACACTCCACATATGGGTGATGCAGATAAAGTTTCATCTTGTGTAAGGATGCTAAAAGGCACATTAGAACGGAAGAGACTTAGCGACCAGCTTGAGAAAAACACTGCAGAAGATAGCTCATATGTGCTTTTTGGTGCCCAAGAAGCATTTGTCAAAACTAGTTTTATTGAAGGACAAGAGAACTGGGAACAAGAAAAGCCAAGAAATTTTCAAGCGGCATGTACTGGTCAAGTTATGGATACTGGAGTCATAAAAACACTCGAAGGATCCATGAACATTGACTTCGATGGTTTTACAAATCAAACAAACACATTGTATTTGGGAAGAGCTTCCGGGGAACCTTCTCAAAGTGAATCTTCTGCTGCTGCACCAGTAGTCTCCTCTGGTTTAGATACATGTGATGGTCCAAACAATTCAAGTCAAACTCTCTGTGAAAGCTCATGGAAACAAGTGGGAGCAAGTAGAAATTCAGAAAATAGAGTCAAACGTATTATAAATCTATTCATTTGGATAAAACGTTTCTTCATCATTTTATTTTAAACAATGTCTATTCATATTCATTAGACTACAACTAAGTTTTCATCAACCTGCAGGTTTTAGAGAAAAGATAATGGATAATCTTAAAGATGATAGGAAGGTATGATATACTCTAAGACAGATAAGAACCCACGTTCTTTTTAACTACGCGATGACAATGAAGGCTTTAGCTTACAGTTTTCTTTGTTGTTGACATGTCTAAATTGTGCAGAGAAGAAGTCTAGAGAGACATGGATCTGTAACATCAGGCATTTCAGGTAGCCAACTATCCCTAGATATTGCTTGAGTTCTAAAAGCTTAGGTTAACAATTTTGATTCCCCTCTATCACTTGATACACTCTGATTCTTTTGATTTTAATTCAAGAAACTGAGGTTTTATGTCTGCACCCAAAATAATTGTGCAGAGGACAAGGGAGACACTACAAAAAAGCGCAGGGTGGAGCGCTCAAGGAAGTATGTAAAACTATCTCTATAAATGGAAAGAGATTATTTTCTACCTATTTGGATTCCTGTTGTTTGTGTGATAAACTTTTAAGAACGTCATTATCAGTAGTTAATGTATTAGATACAAATTCATTTCATTGCGGTATTTGAAACGTTTGCCTAATTGTGATGCAGAATGGCTGAGGCAAAGGAAAGGAATTTGACACCATCAGTTCCATCAGACATGCAAGCTGTCTTGAAGCGATGTGAGAATCTTGAGAAGGAAGTTCGATCATTAAAACTAAATTTGTCCTTCATGAATAGGTAATGGCAACAAATCAAAATTGGGTGACCACTAAGATAGCGTTAACATTGGAAAATCATTTGGAACTTATCTTTCTCTTCACTCTCTATCTCTAAGTAGTAGAGTCCATAACAAAAGCACTCTTTTGATTAATGGGTCTCTAATACTTGGTGACCGAAGCAGCATTCTACTTCATAAGGATAGGTTTGAACCGTTAAATCCTACTTTAGAGGATTCTTATTTACATAAACTTTGTGGTGAATCTTACAGTTATAAGTATTCTTATTTATTGAAGTCGTGTATGATAAATTTTCAGGAAGGACTCCGAGCAAACTAAGCAGATAGAGGAACTTCAGAAGCAAAATGAAGACCTTGCAGATGAAAAAGAGCGCCTTTTAGAAGAGATTGAAAGGATTTTATCAGACACTGGCAAGATCTAATCTTGTTTCCAAATGTTGGACATTTGCACTCCTCAGACACAATGTGACAAGCAGTGGCCCCGGAGTCTCCTCAGAAATATACATGTATAAATTCTCTGAATGTTTACTGACCATGAATATGGTGAGATCTAACAATTATAATCCTCATTTGCGAGTTTGAAGCACAGACAGGATGGTAAATTAAAGCAGTCTTCTCTGCTTGGAATCTGTATGTATATACTTAAGCGATTGTATTGTATTTCTCTTATACTATATCAATATTGATAGGAACGTAAGAAATGATGGAATGCTAGAAGAGTAAACCTGAAGCATCATTATGGAAAACATGTCATTGTTCGCGATCATAGTCAAATTCTAATAAACTCATCTGTCTGAACCTTGAATAATTGGTTCATGACCATAACCCGTTATGCAAACAATTAAGACCAAATGTCATATTCCGACTTGAATATTGAATTTACATAGTCTAATTTCAGTAATAAGAACTCCTTCGAGATACTATTGTCATTCTGAACTATACATCACTTCTTTCTCCACTGGATACACATATATGGAGCAACCCCTCAGTTAAAATGGAACAAGAATGGTACATGTGGGAACAATAATACTACAGGAGGATTAAGGGAAATGGCCGTAGCACATCACAAAAAGAAGTGCCATAGTTTGGAAATGCTGAAAATCTCTGTGAGACCGAGCCTTTTTCCATACTGTAAAACCAACCAAGCCACGAAAGACAAGTACGCCAGAAGTAAACAACCACGCTTGATGAGCACAAGATTGACAGGTCGAGGAAATTTCCATGTTACATGAAATCGATTCAATGAAGATAGTAGCCGCTGCACGAACCTAACAAATCCTATGGATATCAATGAAGTTGAAAAGCCACTAACAAGTCCAGCTAGCGTTTCCCACTTCAAATACTTGGCCCTTCTCCTGTTGGAAAACCAGGAATTTACCATATCCATGGTCCTGACAGGAAACAGATCCATACACACAATAAATATATAATAATGAAAGAAAAAATTACATTCATTCAACATGCAGCTCAAGCATATTCAACTTTAGTAATCAGAAGAAGATTATTTAAACGATAAAATCGCCCTAACAATTTGTTATGAATTTAGAGGGGTTTAGAAGTTATCGATTGAGCAACTCAGAGATTTCAGAACCTCTTCCCATGCCTCAGAGGAAACGATTCTTCCTAAATCAACACATAGAGTGGCCCAAATCCAATATCCTAGTAACCTAAATGTAAGTACAGTTCAAATCTATTCTTCTATTTCGACTCCTTCAAGCCAAACTGGAGAAAAAATCTGTAGAAATACTCCAGGAAAATCAAAAGAAAGGTTGATGTGTTAAGATATAGGAGCCATAAGTTCAACCACAGCCTTTTATGATCTATTGAGCACTAACCTTAGCACATTGACTTTTTTAGTCATTCTTATCAAATTTATATCTATTAAGAACCTTATTATCGGCTTTGCCAACTTAGAGAAACATATGAAGATTTTTCCTCCATTATATGGAATTCCTATCTATATCCAAAATTGGACATCCATAGCAAATAAGCAATCAAATACTAGGTATGTTGGAGAATAATAATGCCAGGAACTCACAAAATGGAATATTGTCTAATCGTCTCAAACAGAGATGGTTCATCCGGATGGCAACTAAAAATATCATCTAGATATAAACGCACTTTGGAAATACCAGATGTGTACCAGCACTGATAAGTTTCGTTCACCTGACAAAGGAGAAGGAGAGAATGAAAATGATATACTAACAGTAATAAATTAAAATAGATAAGTTTCAGTTGTGAACCAAACCTTGAATTTGTATTGGGTCAACCATGCAGCACCGAAGCTTGGCCTGCAATGGAGAGGAAGAGCTTCATTTGGAGCCTCTGCAAGTGCGACCAGTGTCTGACCTGAAAAGTGATCTTTATATTCCACCTGAAACGGTGTTAAGATAAAGTTAGATTATAAGTGTCCTTAAAAAAGTTCTTTCTTGCCCTGCAATTCTCACAACCCTTAGAGGATAATAACACGCATAATCTAGTATACATGCACAAATGCGTGCGAATAACTAATAGGCTGCCATGTTCATAAGCATGTTCTACAAATAGAGATAAGTAACATGAACAACAAGAGAAAGACTATGTTTAACTGTGTATAAATGCATCAGAAGGGAAAAAGTTACAGAAGATATGAATGGTTATCACTAAGTACTGACAGTTAACACCAAAATTTAGGAGTTATACTAACCTTGAATACTGAAGCCCAATAGTAGTCATAACGGCAGCGAAATTTGTTTCTTTCAAAGGGATGGAACACATGATTTGCTTTATAGTTTAACAACCCAAGTTCACAAACCTTAGACGACCTAATATCAACAGCTGTAAAAGAAGACAACAGTTACTGAGAGAACATTTAAAATTAGCTATAATAGTTAACAACTCAAACTGTTCTTAAATTTCATATAAACAACAATTATGAATCAAAAAATAAAAGAACAAAAGGATCTAAATCAGACCAATTCACTGCATTATCAACAGCGTTACAAAAGAAAAATTAAAGTAAACATATCCTCATACTCTGTTGCTTAGTTTTATAAAATTTTATTGCAGAGAAACTATATCCTCATGCTGGAGGATCTACGTATGGAACTGAGCGAAGGGAAACTGGTTCTTCGACGGATGGATCAAGAGAAACTATATCAATAGGTAAAAATGCCTTTCCTCCTGTGGCCTCTGCCATTTACCACGCTGGTGGTGCTTAGGAAACTACTTATGCTGTGCTGTTACAATTCAGGCTACCCTTGCAATTGGTGAGGGCCTACCTTCGGTGAGCTACTGCATTAGGATTGGGTGGAAATTTCGAATAAGGTCCACCTCCCTTACCGATTGGATCAGTGTAAATTTAGGTATTATGTATTAACAAAAAAAAAAAAAAGAAAGAAAGAAATAGAGAGCATGAACTCATTTTCATGCCAAATATCTTCTGAGCTGGGTTCATAAAATTTCAGTTACAGAATGGTAGCTGGGTTTTCACACTTATCAGCTCAAAATCACTAATAAATATAAAGACAAGCACTTCCAGATCAAATGATGTTTCAATAAAAAATAAACAATTGATTGATGGGAAAAATAAGAACTTACAGCTAGATACGATCTTGCACTGGGTGGGCATAGACATCGGGATCGTAATCGATGAATTGGCGATAATAACTACTATAAAACCAACCAGAAAGGGAAGCGAAAGCAAGAAAACTATGGGTAACAAAAGTGCAAGAATCCATTGTAGTACTAAAAAGAGGAGACCCTTCTTCTTGGTCCCTTGCGACTCCGATACGTCCTGGGAGGGGTCCATAAATCTAAGGAAGGCTAGGTCTAATTCTAATCTGACTGATAAATAAGTAATTTTTTTGTCGACTCGCCGGCCACCGGAACCATTATCCGGTGATCGGAGTATGAGTAGCCGAATAATAGAGCAAATTGTTTTGATTGGTCCCTTCCCTCACTACGCGAAGATATACTTTGCCCGAATACGGTGGTCGGCTTCGTCTTCTTGGTCAAGCGCACCTCACGAGTTATTTGCTAGATTTTGAGTGCAACGACGTAGTTTGATAGCTTCGACGTGCATTTAAAATTCTAACCGGTTGGAAAGCCAAATGACAAAGTAAAAACCACTAATAAGCATTTACCCGCGCTACGGCGCTACGTCGTTTTCACAGAAAACATTACTTTGTTGACAGTTATACTAGAGCGGATTTGACTAGAGCTTCTTTTCGTTTCCACAGATGATATAATATATATCTACTCTCTTTGTTCTTTTTTCGCAATTTAAGATTTTGTTACATAAATTAAAAAATTATGAATTTGATATATTATAAAAATATAATAAGTAACATTTCTGTAAATTTGATATTTCGCGTATTTAGTGTTGAAGTTTTTCATAAAAGAATTGTTCAATCTTTTCTTATAAATCTTTTTGAATAGACAAATTTTATTGAGTTATTGTTTGTGAATTGAAGTATTACTATTACTTTAAAAAAAAAATTACTTATATTTTACTAAAATTTGTAGAAATATAACTAATAATAGTCTATTTTATTTAATTTTTTAAATTTATTTTTTATTAATAATAAGTCTATTTATTTTTAAAAAGAATGTTTAATTTTTCATATAAATATCATTTGATTAGACAAATATCATTTTAATAAGTTACTATTTGCGTGATGTTTAATTTTTTATTAATATGTTTACTTGTTTTCATAAGACAATATTTAATTTCTCAGTATAAAAACATTTTTTGTAGGCAATATTTTTGAAATATTTTAATTAATTAAAAAAAATTATCATATGTATTGCAATATCATTATTCTTCTAAAAATTTTGTTAAATTGGGACTAAAATCATAAGTGGGACAGATTATTTATTTTCATTTTCCCATGTAATAATTTTCATCCGTTTTTCGATTTGCGTGATGCAAATGTGGATTGTCAAATGACACGACAACGTAGTAACTATAATGTCGTGCATCCTAACCATCACACGTGGCGCTTCAGATGAACAGGGACAGTTCTGGGATTTCACTAAAACCCTTAACTCATAATTTCACACCGAAACAAATTTGGCGCTTCTTGTTCAGAGAGGCAAGGGTTTCAAATTCACAGGCTGTATATTGTATCTCTCCCTTTACTCTCTCGCCATTGAATACCAAAACGAAACGATTTCAACAAGTTCCTCGCTCTTCTTCGCCATTGGGACTGTTTGATTCCCCTTCGATTTACTTCCTCTAACGATTCGTCAGGTTTTAATCTTGTGTGGGAATGGCTGCAAATCTCACGGAAGGAGCAATAACATTTATGTGCAGGGACGATTTCTCTTCGGAGGATTTGAAACCGGTGCTCCAAGTAATCGACTTGAAGCTTGTGCAGGCCCAGCAGCATAGCGCCATGGAGAGGTATAGGCTTGTGCTTTCGGATGGTTCACATTATCAGCAAGGGATGCTCGCTACTCAGAAGAATGAATTAGTTCATGCCGGGAGGTTGCAGAAAGGCTCTGTCCTTAGATTAACACAGTTTATCTGTAATGCTGTCCAGAATCGCAAGTAAGTCGGTTTGTTCTTTTTTGGGGCATTATTTTTTTTTTTATATCTATTTTTCTATGTTTGAAGAAGAATGGCTGTATGGTCTCGTGGGATGAATGCTTTATTCCTATTGGGAAGTTGTGTTCCCGGTTAGAGCTCCGCAAGTTTAGTCAAACTCATATATATATACCGATCGTGTGGTTGTTTGTTTCATTGTAAACAGGATTATTATCATCATTGATCTGGATGTGGTGCTTGAAAAATGTGATCTGATTGGAGAACCTGCAGCAGCACCAAGAACTGGCCAATCAGGAGCCATTGCTGGATTTTCCCAGTCTATGAACAACACTTTACCTATAGCAAACGTTGCTAGAGCCACCGGCCCATCTCTAGATCCTCCAAAAGTGAATCATCCTTCCAATAATGCTTATCCTAGTGGTTCGGACCCTGTAAGATATGGTGGATCAAATGTAGCCTCTACTTTTGCTAGATCAGAGCCTGGAGCCAACATACCTAAGCCAATGCCATTAAGTGGGTCATATGATGATCAGAACAAGGGTTTTAGCAATCCCCAGTCAGAAACTTCAAGGCCATTGCAAAGTCGCCCACCACAGGCAATGTATCGACAGCCATCTCCAGTATACCCAAATAGAGGACCAATAGCAAGAAATGAAGCTCTGCCAAGAATAACTCCAATTGCTGCATTGAATCCATACCAGAATATGTGGACAATCAAGGCTAGAGTAACAGCAAAGGGAGAACTCAGGCACTACAATAATCCCAGAGGTGAGGGAAAAGTGTTTTCTTTTGATCTTCTTGACTCTGAACGTGGAGAAATTCGGGCAACTTGCTTTAATGCTGTCGCAGATCAGTTACTATCATCAACTTGAAGTTGGTAAAGTCTATCTGATTTCCAAGGGAAGTATAAAGCCAGCTCAAAAGAACTTTAATCACCTTCGTAATGATCAAGAACTGACCCTTGATATGACATCATTTATACAGCCGTGCCCTGATGATGACAACTCAATTCCGAAACAACTATTCCATTTCCGTCCCATTAGTGAAGTTGAAAATTTGGAAAATAATAATGTTGTTGATGTGATTGGTGTGGTGTTTTCTATTAGTCCTATAGCTTCAATCATGAGAAAAAATGGCACTGAAACTCAGAGAAGGGTCCTACGGTTGAAAGATACGTCTTGTCGAAGTGTTGAATTAACTCTATGGGGAAATTTCTGCAATGCAGAAGGACAAAGGCTGCAAAATATGTGTGATTCTGGGGCATATCCTGTTTTGGCTGTGAAAGCTGCCATAGTAAATGATTTCAAGGGGAAGGTTGTTGGGACCATAGCCTCTAGTCAACTATTTATAGACCCTGATTCTCCAGAGGCTTATAGGCTGAAAGAATGGTTTGACAGGGAAGGGAGGGACATACCAACTGTTTCAATTTCCAGAGAAATATCTAATATTGGTAGTACAAACATACGAAAAACTATATCTCAGATTAAAGATGAGAAGTTGGGGACTTCAGAGAAGCCTGATTGGATCACTGTCTGTGCAAGCGTTTCATTCATTAAGGTTGATAATTTCTGCTACACGGCCTGTCCTATCATGATAGGGGATAGGCAATGTAACAAAAAGGTGACTAATAATGGAGATGGGAAATGGCGGTGTGATAGGTGTGACCAGACTATTGATAATTGTGACTATAGGTATATACTACAACTCCAGTTACAAGACCATACAGGCTTAACATGGGTTACTACCTTTCAGCAGTGTGGTGAGGAGATCATGGGTGTTCCTGCCAAAGATCTGTATTATTTGAAATACGAAGAGCAAGATGACGAAAAATTTGCAGAAATAATCCGTAGGATTCTCTTCAATAAATATATATTCAAGCTGAAAGTAAAGGAAGAGACATTCAGTGATGAACAACGTGTAAAGTCAACAGTAGTAAAAGCAGACAAGGTAAACTTCTCATCTGAATCCAGATTTCTTTTGGATATGATTGATAAGCTCAAAGCTGACAGAGCAGAAGACGTCAATCATAAATCCATAATCAATAACACTGGAATCGGGAATGTCGGAAGTGGACAAAATTCCCCACCAGTTTATAATCATGGGGGTCAGTATGCTGCTAGTAGAGAATATGCGACAACAGCAAATCAAGGAGTTCAGTATGGAAACCAATATAATGGCTACTTTCCTTCATCTGGGCGTTCTGGTTCATATATGTCTTGTAACAACTGTGGAGGCTCTGGTCATAGCTCTGCAAATTGCCCAAATAATATGGGTGGACCTGGCCGGTCTACCGGCGTACCGTTTGCAAACAGGGTAGCTGCTGGGTCAAGCGGTGGTGCTGCCCCTGGTGAGTGCTTTAAATGCCATCAACCAGGTCATTGGGCAAGAGATTGTCCTGGTTCCAATGCAGCCACTCCGGCTTATGGAAGCACTAGAGGATTGCCAGCAAGGTATGAGGCTGTTCAAAAGCAACAGCTTGGTGGATATTGAATGTTTGTAGAAACTGTTGCTTGTTTTATTGACAATTTGTTGGAAGGGTTACTCTTTGGGCCTTAGCTTGTTGGTCGGTTATCTCGTCTCATGTACAGCTCTTTGTTTATGGAACTCAGGGTTGGATCTTTTTCGAAGCCATGGTTGGCGTGCTGGTGTCAATGGATATTCACACCAAACTTCAAAGTCGCGCTTTTGGTTGAGAAATTGTAGTGTAGGCAGGCAATAAAAGCCCCCTTGAAGTTTCTGTAATATATCTTCTGGTATTTTAACAGTGCTTTTAAGTTAAATGCAGTACTGTAGCGTTTTATTTGTCATTTATGTTGATATTGGGTTGTTCATGCAAGCCTTATCTCGGTGAGGAGAATTTTATTGAGTCTTACCTTAAGTCAACTCTAGATTGGTCGATGTTCCACTAATGTTAAAATATAGAATGGATTTTACAAAAACCAATGCGATTCTAGGTGATTATTTCTTAATAGTATGACAATTACCTGCTAGGTAATGCTATGGGTAATTTTTATTTTTTTTTACAGTTTATACCATAACAATAATTACTAATACACATTGAATGTATAAAGGGACTATATACCTACAATTGCTTAAAAAAACACGTTTCTTACATCTTACCTTACTCAAACAAATCTATTTTGTTTTTCTTGTTTTGTTATCTCATTTTTTATTTTAATGATTGTGATTAATTAAAAAATTATATAATATGCTACGTGGATCTAATTATTTACAATTTTACCCATGCTGCTCCGGGCATTGAAGTCAGCTTTCCAAAGAAAGTTCCACGAGGCCTTTTCTGAGGCCGTGATTAAATCCCCAACTGAAAAAAGTTATGTGCGTTTGACGAGTCTTCGAAGCACAGCCTGTGTCGTGCTCACGTGTCTGTGGCAGCCACACGTCTTTCCCAGCTCTCAGGTTCGGTAATTTGCCGGCGGAGAAGAATCCAGTCCGGTGTTTTTCTCTTACCTTCAATTTTCAGTATCTTCCTTGTCTGAATTCTATCAATTCGATGTTGAATTGGCGGCACGAAATGGATGATCTTTTTAGGGTTGAGATCGATCTGCCACGGAGTTTTGGGGGAATTTTTGTTTGTTTCTTTTGGAATTTATTTTCATAGTTTATAATAATATTTTTACATCATAGTTTACAATAATGGCACGGTCTTTTAGCATGAACGATCTGTGTGATAAATTTGTTCCTTGTCTTTGTTCTATTGATTCGTCGGCACTGACTTGTAAATGCATGGACTTTTCATTTCCCACTTGTAGACTTGTAGTTCAATTTTGCTTTCTAAGGTTATAAGCAGACACTGTTTGTTCTTATAGCTGAACTGTTTTATATTGTGCGCTTTATGGTCAAAATCTGTTTTGAGGCAGATCGATCTGTTTTATTCCTAGTTCAATTCGATTGAGGATTTAGCTACTGATTCTAACTTCTCTTATCGATTAGAACTAGGAATTTCTCATTTCTGGCTGCTGCAATTTTTATTTTTTTTGTTAGTTTTTTATTCTAGAATAAGGAATTTTCTCTGACAGTAAGCATGATATGCTACTTTTAAAATCCTTTGCTAATTGATGAATGTGAAAGTTTTTTCAGTCAATTACTGATAGACGCATGGATCTGGTTGATCATGGTATAGAATGTCCAAAGTCCAGTGTTTAGCTACTGACGGATTGTTGCGAGTAGTGTTCCATATCATGGGATTTTGTCAAATTGTCTCTATAGTGAAGGAATGGGTTCAATTAAGGATTCAGTTACTGGTCCTACTTCCTCTTATCGATTATTGGAAATGGGAACTACACATATTTTGTCTATGTTTTCAATTTTATTTTATTTTATTTTTTTTGTTTGTAGAAGAAATTGCTTTGACAATTAGAGGCAATGGACCTTTTATTGAAGGGAATGAATGAGGATGCGTCTGAATGCCCCTTTGATGTAAAAGACATCCAGAGGTGCCCATTTTTGAGAAACATCAATAAACCTACAAACTTCTCCTTTTCTACAACTAATCTGTGTATTCCTGTAAGTTGTTCATCTCTTAATGCCCACCAGTTGTCTATTTGAATGATGAGTTTAATTTGGGTTAGCTTTTAACTAATTGTCTTCATTCTCAATGTTAAGGTGCGTGGAGCCAAGGGTCCTATATTTGAAGATGGTCCCAGTTTTGACGCAGCATTTAAGCTTTTTCATGGGAAAGATGGAGTTATTCCCCTCTCTGAGAGATCTGACTTTCACATTAACAGTACAGAACCTGCGCCTACGCCTGTTTTCAACCCTTTAGCAGCAAAAGCTGCCACCATAAGTCTGTCAGCCTTTGGTCCAGGCGGCCCATTCAGCTTTGGTAATTTTTCTGAGAAATGGAAAAGGCAAAATAAGAATGAATCATCGAACAAAAGGGAACCTTCATCTCAGGTAGGTGTTTGCTTCTTTATCCATCTGATTATTTTTGACTAAGAAGTATGAGCTCTGTGACTGGTAGTAAGTATTTAAACTGCTACGGGCTTGAGAGGATACAAGTTCGAGCAGGAATATGCAGTAATAGGTGAAAGAAAAATCAGAATTGCTATCTTTGCATGAGCTTGATCTTACAAACCTGTTATCAATCATGTTAATCTAACGTCAATGTGATTGTTGTGGCTAACTGGCTCACATAGAAAGGTTGAAATGTGTTTTGTGAAGATTTTTTTTTTTTTTTTCCACTAATAAAATATAAACTAATTATAGTAACTTTTCCCTGCTGAGCTTCCTTTCAGAAGAAAGGTGATCCGTCAAAACATGAGGCACATGGAAATGAATGGTTGGAGAATGGAAACTGCCCAATTGCTAAGTCTTATAGAGCTGTAAGCCATGTTCTTCCCCTTGTTGCAACAGCTTTTCGGCCACCACCTGGCATGAAACTTAAGTGCCCAGCTGCAGTTGTTGCTGCTAGGGCTGCCCTTGCTCGCACAGCCTTTGTTAAAAACCTGCGTCCACAACCACTTCCTGCGAAAGTGCTTGTAGTTGCAGCCCTGGGCATGGCTCTTAATGTTCCCCTGGGTGTATGGAAGGAGCATACTAAGAAGTTCTCACTCTCATGGTTTGCAGCAGTGCATGCAGCGGTACCCTTTATAGCGATGCTTCGGAAGTCAGTCTTGATGCCTAAAGCAGCAATGGCATTGACAATTGGAGCTTCGATCCTGGGTCAGATTATTGGCTCAAGGGCAGAACGTATCCGGCTGAAGGCAATAGCTGAGGGGGGAAGAGTGACTACAGAGACAACAGGCGACATGGCGAGCTATAATTCTAGCCAGTTGAGTGATATCAAGGCTGGCGGTACTCACTGTGGTGCACAAGGGATGGTACTCAACCCACTTCCCGTGAAGGATTCTCGTCCGACTTCAGCAACCAATGTGTGTTATTGACCACGCCATGACCTTCAAGCGTGGAGAGAATTCAATTCAAGAAATATATTAAATGACCAAAGATTATGGCAAAAGATAATCTAATATAATAAAATTACCATAATCTGTTTATGTAATATGTATCATATGAAAAATAGCTCGGCCATATATTGGCTTGCTTTCGTGAAGAAAAGCGACTGTGAAGCCTCAGAACTGTTATGTCATAAAAATTTAGTGAATGTCTTGATATGAATGTGAAATTGTCCCCATTTTCAGGCTTCGTATTCAAAGTAATCTTCGCCTGATTGTCCTGGCATATAAAGTTGTTGGAAAACAGTTTAATTATTTGCCTTTGCTGCATGATAAAGACACATTAAGTCGTTAGGCGCAGATTGCCATATTTTACCAAAATAAATACTGCAGATCTCTTGCATTCAATATCTGCTCAGCAGATTGGGTGCCGAAGCACTTTAACCGGAGAATGTGCCCTTAGATATATGTTCCTATCTCCACCAGTTTCTATCCTCGCCGGTAAACTGTGATGAACTTCCCACTTCTATTCGGTTCTAGTTTTTTTTTTGGGCGTTTTGGTGTTTCCGTGTTGTTTGTCAGCTGGTCTGGCCCAAAACTACATTTTTTAATATATGCCGACGAACATCAGCTAAAGTACATTTTCATCGAGTCGAATGATTAACTTACTCCAAGTCATTTTTTCCTTTTTCTCAAAGGGAAAAAAAAAAAAAAAAAAAAAGCGATAGGAGAATAGTGAGTTTACCATTTCTCTTGTTTCGCTATATGGAATTTGTAGAGGTAGTCACGTAGTCGTAGTCATGATATATATATATATATATATAGTATTCAATCCATGCAACTGTAAACACCCCAACAGCAAGTGAATTATTAAATGTTAGTTTGTTTTGGTGGTTTCCATTTCATTTCATAACTTCTCCTCTCACTTTCACATGGTTGCATGATGCACATGCATTTCCCATATGCCACGTGCCCTCGGTTGCCCTCAGGTTGAAGAAACTGAGAATAACAATTGGGATATGATGATAAGAGAGAGATTGAGTTTTTTGGTTTTTCCCAAAGATTTGGACTTGGAATTAAGTACTCGTTAGTAAAGTAAAACTAGCAGAACAGAGATAGCTTAGCTTTAAGTAGAATGCTTGAACTTGAAGCCAGTTGCTGCCCGTGCCACATCCATATCCATATCATATCCAACCACTTAATAGCGACGTCCTCAAACATGCACGTTCTTCTTGTTAAATGTTCCCTAGCTAGTTGCCATCAGTATCACATTCACAATGCGTCGTCGTATGCTTCTCTATCGCGTCCGTGCTAATACCATACGTCACAATACCTCAAACCCGCGTCGCCGTTTTTATTTCTGATTGCTCACTCTCAGCCAGATCAGCACCATCTTATAATTGTTACGCGTCGTGGTGCTTAGATAGCACGTTTTGGTTCGGAAGGCCCTCATTCCCATGCGAAACCACGTTACATTCCCTTTTTGGTTTCTTAACTCTTCTCTCTTTTGTTTTTTTTTGTTCTATTCGTTCTTTGTTTAATAGACTTTTTAAACCATTTTTCTACGCTATTTTTTCTACGTTCACCGGCATAACTGCCGAGAATATATCCTTTAAATGCTATAAAATAAAAACAATTTGTCCACAAATTGACATACCCATTTCACTTCTTGAATTTATATATATAGATGAATTTTTCATCCCTAGCCAAATTCTGAAAAGACAAGCAAAAAAATTATATTTCTTCTCTTGTCATTTCAAAATTTATGAGACCAACAAGAAGCTTGAACAAATTAATTATAATTGGGTCCATAAAGGTTATCACTTCAAGCTCAACTTTAATAGATCTGCAATGTGCTTTTGTCTAATAAGGCCAATGTTGGGTTATTTTAGGCTTTATACAACAAGTAAGACAAATCTTTGGTCGAAATGTTAGTTAGGCACTTAAGACTTTGATGCAACCGTTTTGGTGGTATGTCATAGTCAGATTAATTTAAACAAACATGAGCAATTAAGTCAACGTTATACCAAACCCATCTGCATCATGTGCAGTGTTTCCTCTCATCCCAACCTTTCTAATAACATAAAAATATATTTTGTTTATCTAATTGAAATACGGCAATTTGGAAAAATGAGAAGACAAAAGTAAAAAAAAAAAAAAATGGCAAAAATATATATCACTTGCTTTGATAATCTAGCTAGCTAGACTTATTAGTTAAATTTTTACATGTATGGATATTAATGATATACCATAAGTAACTAAACAGCTCAAAATTTATATGTGTATCTCTAGATAAGTTTGGGTATCTGGCGTTCACATTCCCCACCTTTTTACCTGATTCTTTGTTAATGTAGGAAGAAAAGCATACGTATACGTAGCTATCGATTGACAATATTATAATATTCTGACGCAAGGAATAAAGTTGAGGAACAAATGTACATATGTCGGTGTGGGAATCTTTTGTAAGTAGTCTTTGTCGTTCGTCCTTTTTTTGTTTATCTTGAGAGAGTGATTTCTAATTTCCTAGCTGCAATACAAAATAAACGGTTGTGGGTAAGCTTAACTAACAGCGAAGACAAAGGTACACTGCATATATTATGCTTATAATGAAAGAATCAAAAAAATGCTTTAACTAAGTTTAATTCAATTGATAAGAATTAAAATAATATCTTATAAAAAGTGAATTCAAGTTTTATTGTAGATATAAGTAGTATGTAATAAAATTTGAACAAATATATTAGAGTGTTAAAATAGTTAAGTGATATACTCAAATACATTATATTTTTTTAAAGTACTATACATACATATAAACTTATATGTATCTATTAAAATGTTATTGTCACAACATAATTAAGCTTTGTCCTTATATACCATAATATGATTGTGAGTAATTTATAAATATATTTTTTAAATACTCTCTTAACTTTAAAAGTTTACTTTAATTATCTTTAATGAACTCTCGAGACGAATTCATCCAAACTTTTATGAATAAAAAGAAACTGCTTAAATTAAGTAGGAAAGAAAAATGGCATGTTATGGACAACTACAATAATCCAAAAACTCTTAATTTATTTAGGACTTGAGACTTTGAAAGGGCATCCGAGTGGTGGCTCGCAAGTAGCTTTCCAATTGGCAGCCCACGACTTCGGCACTACTAGTTTTGTAATGTGCTATGGCTTACGCGGTTTCATCTGTCATTTTTATTATTATTTTTCTTTATTAGAATTGGTCTGTCTAGAAGAATGAGTGAATAGATGACAATATTTATATTTATATTCAACTATGATTTCATTTCTATGTGCTGTTTAACTTTTTTTTAATCCTTAAGACGACAGCTTCACACAAAAATAGTACGTACTGACGTAGATATTTTTCATGTTGACTTAGGTACATAATGGTTGATATTTAATTCATTTTTTTAATAGAAAATTGAATTCATTTTTATACATTAAGTTTTTTTTTTAAAAAAAATAACGATTAAATATTTTAATTGAATATATTTTCATTACTGGATAAGTTTTAATACATTGAGCAAATGTCATCAGGTACAGTGGAAGAAGCCCACTTGAAGAAAACTATATTCATTGACAAATTGCGTATAAAATTTAAAATTGACATATTCTTAGCTTGGTTCATTCATCAATTTTGAGTCTTTTTTTTTTTTTTTAGAGGTATTTTTTTAAGCAACCTTGAGGTATTAGTTTGATGTTTCATACTTATATCTCTTAGACGGGGATTTTTTAGCCTTCTTTAATTTGTTATTTATGGACCTGCAACTCCATTTCAATACTCGATTTTTGTCCATATGAATAATGAATGCTATCCTAGTACCATTATAAGGCTAAGGAATTAGGTTAAACTCTCTGAATTAGCATCAATGCTTTTGACATCCTATTTAATATCTCAAAAATTGGTCAATTCTTTTCTTTTAATATATTTGAGTAGTAGTATAATTTTAATTTCAACTTAAAATTTATCAGATTTTAAGAAAATTTAAACGATACTTAATTATAATTAATTTAATAATTTTAGACTCAACAGTATAATATAACTGGGTAAAAGTACTTTTTTTTTCTAAAAAAAAGAAGTAAGTTATATGTATAAAGAGGATTTGACAACGTCGGTGTTGACTATTGACCCGATTTGCGGCGTATGCCCATAGAGAAGAAAAATGACAATAATTCAAAAAGTCAATTATCATCCTTTTAAAATAACTTAGACTTTATGTTTTTTTTTTTTTATCAGGAATTAGTCTTTTATCTTTATTCGTGTTTTCTGCTAAGATCAAAGCATGAAACTCAAATAAAAGAAATCTATGAAACTAAATATGTTCTCACCTACTATGGTTATGTTTGGTTGGATTGAGGGAATGGAAAGGAGTATAAAAGTCTTTTTTCCTTTGCTTGGTTGATTAAGAATATAAGGAAAGGAATGGAAAAAAACATATTACCCTTTAAATAATTGTCCATTAATAAAATCTAAATATCTAAAAACCAAAAACTCTAATTGTTCCTGTTAATGGCATGACAGACCCACTACTACCAACATAAGGAGCTTCTTTCTCCATGGAAGCATGGAAAGGCAAAAGCTCTAGCAAAAACCCACCAAAAGCTCTTCACTATGACAGATATCCATACAGACAAAATCAAAAAGCCAAAGAAGCTTGAGTAGAAACCCATTGAATATCCGGTAGCTGGAGTTCTAGGGCGCCATGGAAGCTCGATCAAGGCAGTGAAGGCCCAAAGAGAAATGATTTTGTAGAAGATTAGCTTAGTTTTGACCCCGCCGCAATCGCACGCACCACAATAAGGTCTTTGACCCACTGCCACTGTTACAGCACCGGCTGTCCCATGTGGTTGCCGTTGCATATTCGCCGGCGTCGACGCCACCACTGCTAGACATTTTAGCTCTCTGGTGCATAGAGGTAGTCTCGTTCTAAAGAGCCCATTCCAGCATGATTGAGGCTTTCAACCCCAAAATGAGAGGAAAGACCTTATCTACTAAACACTTGAATATAGACACTGTTTGGAACTATCCTTTCTATAATCAACACTAACCAAACGAACCTACCATCTCTTTCCATTGCATTATTCCTTTCCTTTCATGTGAACCAAACGGGCTCTGTGTCTAGCACATTCACAAACCTCACAGGAATTGTTTAAAATTCAGTGCTGAAATTGAGACAGTGTGCAGCAGCACAGCACCGTCATGGATTAGCAAATGTGGTATAACGTGAATCTGTTTCTTCCTCGTGAATGCTATAATTATGGCATTCACGTCGGACTCTGCTTTTCCATTTCCTTCTCGCATTTTTCCATTTCATTGCTGATCTCTAGCGTCGGCAATTATCCAACGAGGCTAATATATCTATTAAATCATAACTTACTTCCCCCCCCCCCCAAAAAAAAAACAAAAATAAAATAAAATAAATTATCTAGTTAATAAAAAAATAATTGTATTTATCTTTTTATTGATACAAGAACATCGTTTATGGAAAATTTATAAATATCTCTTTAAATATTTTTTAAGCTCTAAAATTTTATTCTAAATTCAAAACCTTTCAATCACAATTTTTTTGGAGAAAGACTAGTCACCTTTGTGTATTCACTAGGGAGTCCAATCGCAGTGCTCCACCAATGAGCTTTCATCCAAATGGTATTTTCACTTTTTCTTTTCTTGGATGAAAGTGATAAAGTGGCTCTCCATTATTTATTGTCACATAATCATATTGCAATTTGCTTAAGCTACTATATATCCACTCAATATGCCCAAAAGGAAATTAAGGTTCTTCTTTTAGTTTTATCTCGATCCCTTGCTTCTCTTCTTGTTTGGCCAATTTACCGCTTATATAACTAGATCTGGGATTTTTAGCTGTACATGGCCGATGGCATGCAGTACAGCAATCAATTTATTCACATGATCAAGCCATGTCTCGTATAAATAACTAACTGAGACAAAATTGAGTTTCTATTTTATTACCCCACGTTAGAGGATTGAGATCAAAGTATAAATCAGTGCTAATAATAATTTTGACAAAGCAAATGGAACGAATATCTTGGTTGTTATTATGACAATCTTAGGTTTCATAGTGTTTAATAATGGCATTCTAGATTAAAAAAAATAAAAAATGAAAAAGCATGCATTTCTTGTCCTCTCCGTTACTTCTTATCTTTCTGGTTTTAATCATGATTTAGATCCCAATATGATTTATCTTTCATCCTTAAAGCTGCACATATATTTGTTTTTTTGCCCTTTAAAAAAGCAACATATATTTAATTTTGGGGATAGGACTAAATATTTTTTTAAACCAAAGATTAGTATCATATATATTTAACAGAGTGTGTGTATACTAAGTGTTAAAAAAATAGTATTAAACTTCTATTTGAATAACCCACGTTATGGGCTTAGAAAGGACAATGATTAATTAGGTAACAATAAATTAAACTTGTCCTTGGAAGAGTTTCTACAAAATTAAAAAAAAAAAATGTTTGTACATGAAATTATTATTAAATTTAATTAATTTTCTTCATATGTAATAGTTAGAACAATGGTACGGATATATCCGCTTTTAAATGAACCTTGATGTCAATGCTAGTATATATAGATAACGGATAACGGATTCCATACTATAAACTGTTTTTTTTTTTTTAAGAGAAAGCTATGGAGGACAGGTAAATAATTGTGGTGGGTGGAGGTTTACAACAATTAAAGAAAATTATTATTTATGTGAATTAAATGCTATTCTTTTCTTATGCATTAATCAATTGAGTTATTCTGGGTGAGTAATTGGATTTGCTCAAGTCCTAAGAACACAAAAAAGTTGGAAATTGATGTAAATTTTTTTTTAAAATAACAAGAAGAACAAAAAAGATTGTAATATTATTTGAAAATATCTGCCATAAGAATTGATATTTTGTTAATTACCTTCCATGCATAAATTATAATTTTAAACCAATTTGTCGGGGTTAAAAAGCGACAAAATGTAAAAGGAAAAAAAAAAAATTCAGCACTTGATTTAGGTAAGACGGTAGAAGAAATCATACGCGCTTTTACTTGTTACCAATGGTGTAGATTCAAGTCAAAGTCAAGGAATGCCAAAACTGAAATTGGGAAAACAGATTTAACCAAAAAATAAATAAAATCGAGAGAATAATTGTTATTTTTATTTTATTGTTTCTTTATTTTATTATTATTTTTGCATGACAGAAGGGGCATGGAAGCTCAAGAAAAACAGACGGCGAGGCACATGGCGAGTAAATGGTTCTATAAAGGTTGAGCGTAGTTAGCCTGAGAAATCTGACTTATTGCATGGTCCCTTCAACATATGCCTTACCCCATCTCTCTTTCCTCACTTTGAGAGCAGTGTCTGAGAGAGACCCATTTGCCACTTCAGATTTTTCTGAAGGATTTCAAGGCAGAGGCAGAAACAGAAGCCCGCAAAACTCTGAGAGCGAAGGGGTACGTTCCCTGATTCCCTTGTCATTTCTTTCTTTCATTATCTTATCTCAACTTGCTCTCTTAGAAGAAAATTACACTTGTTATTATTGCATATATTCTTCTGTCAGATCTCCCTGGAATAGGACGCCTAGTCTCTGATGATTTACCCTCATAGATGCTTCCATTTTTTGTGTTTTTCGTCACAGATCTGATTTCTGCATGTGGGTTCTCGTTTTTCCTCTTCCAATTTGCTATTTATAGCTGTCTTCCCCTCTTACCCAAAAATCATTTCTTTTTCACTTTCATCCTGTGAATCAGCGAAACTTGGATGGTAAAGCTCTGTTTTTTTCTTTTTGTCTTGTTCTTGCTCTTTTGTATGTGGTTCAGCCATTGATGATTGATAGGAAAAATAATGGTTTGGCCAGCGCGGATGATTAAATTACGTGATGCCCTTTCACCTGTGTTTTTCTTCTTTTCTCTTACTTAACATGGTCTAAGATCTATTGCTACCTTTCCCCTTTATGACTTAATTGGAGGGGTGGCATGGAAGCTACCTCACCGGCTTGGCGGGGTGGGATTCGCATGGGCCCAATGTCATGTGAAAATTATAAAGAGAAAGTGACGTGAAAGTGGCAACTGTCGGTAGTATCAGTCAGATTTTATGGTCACAGCATGTCCATACCGTTTCAATGGTCGGATTCAGTATTTTCCAGCTGAAACTTATCATCTAAACTTCTCTTCCCATTTTGATTCCCAGAAACTTGATATGTCCTTGACTCACAGGAATCTGTGTCTTGTTTCATTGTTCTGGTTGGTCCATGTTTTTGAGCTTTTTCATGTTCTTATGACAATCAACGTTAATTTGTTACTTTGTTAACTGAATATTTTGAAAAGCTGATTTTTTTGAACTGTTTTTTCCTAATTCTTATGGGAAGCTGGAATAGTTGCGTAGCAGTAAAGTTGAGCATATATAGTATTTTTGCAGATACTTGGTAGATAATTGCTGGGAACATGAAGGGTAAAGACGGGAAACCGTATAATCATCCGGATAAGAACTCAAGGATTGTCACTTTGTCAATCTTATTCTTTGTGCTATGTGGATTTTCTTTCTATCTGGGTGGGATCTTTTGTTCCAACAAGAACGAAATCATCACCAATAACATTCAGAAGAGTGTTCAATCATCCAAGGACTCAGCTGTAGGTCCTCTACACAGTAAATCTGTTAACTTCCCTGAATGCAGCATTGACTATCAAGACTACACTCCATGCACTGATCCAAGGGTAAGTTAGTTTTGTAGTTTATTTTCTTGTATTGTCGGATTTGTGGGGAAAAAAGTTGATTTATTGATTAAACATGCTTAATTTTACAGAGATGGAGGAAGTATGGTACCTACAGGCTTACTTTGCTAGAACGCCACTGCCCTCCAATTTCTGAGAGGAAAGATTGCTTAGTTCCTCCCCCGGATGGGTATAAGCCTCCAATCAGATGGCCAAAGAGCAGAGATCAATGTTGGTACAGGTATGGTTAGGGGCTCTTTTTTTTTTTAGTTTAATTAAAAAGAGGAATTATTTTGAGTTGCCTGCAATTTCTTTCTTTCTTTTTTTTGGGCCAACTTTTTTCTGTTACTCCTATTTCCAGGAATGTGCCTTATGATTGGATTAACAAGCAGAAGTCTAATCAGCATTGGTTGCAAAAGGAAGGGGACAAGTTCCTCTTTCCTGGTGGGGGTACTATGTTCCCCAATGGTGTTGGCGAATATGTTGATTTAATGACAGAACTGATCCCAGAAATGAAGGATGGGACTATTCGAACTGCCATTGATACTGGTTGTGGGGTAAGTACTACTATTTCCTTGTTATTTCTTCAATTGCTATTCTTGTTAATACACTTTGATATCAATTAATTTTGCTGCATAACTTGGTTTTATTCTAGGTTGCTAGCTGGGGTGGTGACTTGTTAGATCGTGGGATTCTAACTGTTTCTCTTGCCCCAAGAGATAACCATGAAGCTCAAGTCCAATTTGCCTTGGAACGTGGCATCCCAGCGATTCTTGGTGTGATTTCTACTCAGCGACTTCCATTCGCATCAAGCTCCTTTGACATGGCTCATTGCTCAAGATGCCTCATCCCATGGACAGAATTCGGTAAATCTTCTATAGATTCTGAACTTGTAGCTTTTAGAGGGAATTCAGTAATAAATTACACATAAGTGCTTCTAGCAGGAATAAAGAACAAATCCAAACAGGCTCTTAGTCCTTATTATGCAACTTTATGGTTTTCCTGGTTCTAATGAATGGAAAATTGGCTCTCAGGTGGAATATATCTCCTTGAAATTAACCGTATTCTTCGTCCTGGAGGATTCTGGGTCCTGTCTGGTCCACCTGTAAACTATGAGCGCAGGTGGCGCGGATGGAACACGACCGTGGAAGAACAAAGATCAGATTATGAGAAGCTGCAGGAACTGCTCACTTCCATGTGCTTCAAACTGTACAATAAAAAGGATGACATCGCTGTATGGCAAAAGTCTCCAGATAACAGCTGCTATGACAAGCTTCCTAAAGATTCATATCCACCAAAGTGTGATGACAGCCTTGAACCAGACTCAGGATGGTACGCCCCACTTCGTGCTTGTGCTGTGGTTCCAAATCCAAAGCTTAAGAAAACAGCTTTGGCAGCCATTCCTAAATGGCCAGAGCGGCTGCATACCCCCCCGGAGAGGCTTGCAAAGCTTCCAGGTGGGTATGCCGGTGCTTTCAACAATGATGACAAGATGTGGAAGAAGCGTGTGGAGCACTACAAGAAGTTGCTACCTGACCTTGGTACAGACAAGATCAGAAATGTGATGGATATGTACACTGCTTATGGAGGTTTTGCGGCAGCTTTGGTCGATGATCCTGTCTGGGTCATGAATGTGGTTTCATCCTATGCTCCCAATTCACTTTCTGTGGTTTTTGATCGAGGCCTTATTGGAACCTTCCATGATTGGTAATCTTAAAATGTTACCTATATATGAACCACAACCTTTGTCTGTTCTGTATCATAATAATCCGGTTTTGATCTGATTTTTGTTGTTTGTAAGGTGTGAAGCCTTCTCAACATACCCTCGCACATATGACCTCCTCCATCTTGATGGATTATTCACCGAAGAAAGCCACAGGTAAGAGTGTTGGATATAATATAAAATCATTTATAGGCTAATTCATCTAATAGCTTAAGTTTTTAAATTGAATCTGTTCCTGATATCACATCAAAGTCTCTGACAGTAGTTAGTACTTGGCAGATGTGGCATGAATTATGTGATGCTTGAGATGGACAGAATCTTACGCCCTACAGGATACGCCATAATTCGAGAATCCAGCTATTTCATGGAGGCTATAACTAACATTGCCAAAGGCATGAGATGGAGCTGTCGTAAAGAAGACACTGAAGAGGGCTCTGAGAAGGAGAAGTTATTGATATGCCAGAAAAAGCTATGGTACGCATCATCCAACAGATGACAAACTATGGAACCCAGCAAGCAATGGTTATAAGAAGAGGAGGGTTGGCCATAGGGAAAGCGAGTTCAAAGCCGCACATACCAAGATTTATTCATTTACAGATGACGCCAAGAATGAATCACTCAAGTTCAAATTTGGTAACCCAATAATCTGATTTTTGTTAATTTATAGAGGAAATCTTTCATATAGATATATATTCTTTTTAAGTGTATCAGGGACAGGGATTGCTCCCTTCCATTTGTGTTTATGTTCTCTTTTTCTTTACTCGTTTTGTGTAATATCAAAGTATGAGAATGTAGCTGCCTTTTCCAGTGTAGCTGTGAAAAGAACACTGCTATTTATTTATATAGAAATTCTTTCCCAGAGAAAGGTTGACCCTTTTGTAATAATGTTGGGAACGATGATACTGTAATACTCTGTTGTAACCATATTATATGGTAATTCAAATGTTGAATTTCACACGAGGTGGATTATGTTTATCGTGGCATTTGATTTTTTTTTTTTTTTTAACTGAAAATAGATTAAGTTATGGTCAGATAAGTCATGTTTGCTGTCTTATTTTCCATTACATTTTAATGAGTCAATAAATTTATATTTACAATAACTTAATAATTAGAGCATTATTTTATAATTTTTTATTGGCAAATAAGGTAAGAAATGGTATCATAAGTTATGACATGGAGAGATCATACCTACTTGAAGCAGACTGATATAAGAAAAAATGAAGTTAATAAATAAAACAGAAGTAATACAGATGCCTTCCATTGTTCCAATAAATTTAAGATAGAAATTTTAATATTATTTAAGTAATTTGAAAGAGAATAAATTTTTTAAGCAATTTATATAAAGTATTTCGATGCAACCATGGAAGTTACTTCAATTGGTAAATAATTGTTGCCTATGTATACAACAATAAGAAAATATTTTGATGCAATAAAAGTTATAAAAACTTTCTGACTACACGTAAAAAAAGCCTTTTTGACTAAAATTTAAAATTAATGCTAACAATTTTCCTATTAAAATCCCATAAAAAAAACAATTTCCTATAAAAAAAATAAAGCTAACAAAGCTCGTTTATTTATTTTATCCAAAACAAGCTGGTTTTATGCTTGGGATAAAGTATAGCATAGAATTGCATATATATAATTTCATATGTTTTTCATTTGAGAAGTCACGTGTGTCTCACATGCATCTATATTGCCTCTTTGTTTTTTTTTGGTGGATATCGAAGGTGGTTTTTGGAAGCTCGCAATCCTTGTTTGGCCTTTGCCGCCGGCGCTGTCACAGAGCCGACGTAAGCTAGCCGTGTATTCACGTTTCTGCGACGCTCCAGCTGAGAAATACCGTCACTGAGGACAAAATTACAAAGGTATTTGTTTGCTCCTTACAAATGCTAATTCCTAAAATTGGCGTCTAGAATAAAACTAGAAGAAAGAAAAATCGTTGCTGTTCTCCTCTGAATTGGGGATTTTGCAGACCTTGCAGCTTTTTCCCGGAACTTAACTTGTCTTTACTTCTTGTGCTTATTGTTCAACGTGTGTCTGTTTTCTCTCCCTCTGATCCATGTTTGTTGTTTTCTCCTTCGTTTAAGTTCTTCATAGATCGATAGTTTGAAGTATGCTTTTATTTCTTGCCCGTCGCTCTGCCTTAAGATTCCCAATTTGCTCTCTCATTGTTGCCAGTTGCAGAGCAAATTATGAGTTTGGTTTGCGGTGAATGTTTGTAATAATTATGTTGTGCGCTTTAAATCGCATGTAGTTATAAATGCACTTCTAATGACTAAAATTCTGCTTGAAATTACAGCACTTTTGTGGTATTTAATACCACTAATTTAAATATTAATTATGCAGGACTTCATATTTCTGGTCACAAAAATGGTTTATTTGTTTTTGTCGGAGCCCAACTGGAATGCTGATGTAGATGGTGACTCAGTGAAATTGAGAATATCTCTTTTGAGTGAGTTGGAATCTGTTATTTGGTCAATGATGATGTCAGGAGGTCGATCAGAAGCTCGGTTATGGCTTTGTAGTACCATTGCAGGGATGACTTCTATAACTCCTCGCCATCAGCGTGAGTTATTTGTGACCTTATTAAGGTCCACGAGACAGAAGAAGGGTTTAGCTTCTCTACTTGTGCATATGATGTTTGAGAAGAATCCACAAAAGGGGGGATCCATCTTAGCAAAGAAAAGTCACATACTTGAGAAATTTTTTGAAGGCAAGCTTCATATACTGTTTTTATATTCCGTGAGGATTCGTTGTTTCTACGGATACTTTGTTCCACTCCATGTAAAATAGCATAATACCTTTTATTTTTGTTGTATACCTTTTGGTTTTTTTGGTATATCCATGTCTGGCTGAGATCATGTTCATTTAGATTCCCTTGTTGTCAAACATATGAAAACAAGTCTTTCAATATGATATGAATTATTTTCTGAATTTTGTTATCCAACAATGGTGGCAGGCAATCCAAAGCGTATATTACAGTGGTTTTCCAGTTCTTCATCTGGCAGTGGATTGGATCAAGGGAAAGGTGTCAAGGCATTGTCTCATTTTTCATTCAAAAATAGGGATATTTGTTGGGAGGAGCTGGAGTGGAAGGGAAAACATGGGCAATCACCTGCAGTGGTTGCTACAAAGCCTCATTATTTTCTTGATTTGGAAATCCAACGGACTGTGGAGAATTTTCTTGAGAATGTACCTGAATTCTGGTCATCTGATGAATTTGCTGAGTCACTGAAAGACGGTGATATTTTCTTCATTGATCGGCAATTCTTTGTGCAATATTTTGTTGATTTAATGTATAAAGAGGATTCTAGAGATGTATGGGAGGTTATAAATGAGTTTCTCATAGAGCAGCCATTTTCTTCTTTGTGTCAACGCCTTCTTATAACACTTGAAGAGCGGGACTTGTTTTACTTCTTGGACTTGCTTCGTAAACTACTTAACCCAAGGATTGAACCCAAAAATTTCAATAACATCTCTTATTTGTTTGAGATTATACTTTCGAAGTCTGGTGATTTTGGATCTATTGACCAGGTACTACTGTTAAATGCTGTTATTACCCAGGGAAGGCAGCTTCTTAGACTTTTACGTGAGGAAGAGTTCCATGAAGCACAAGCAAAAATCGATAAAATTGGGTTGAAGATATCAGAAATTCCAACTGGTGCCAATAGCTTGACTCCATTATTTAAGAATATATGTAATATGACAACTGTAGAAGTCTTAAAGTGCCTGGGACTTCAGTGTTGGATTTTTTACTATACAATGTCACAAGAATTCCTAACTCCTAAGTCTTGGGAGTCTGTCTTTACAGATAATGAAATTGATTTCCGCAGATCTGATAAATACGCATTGCTAGATCATGATGGATCATCGGAAGGTCCTGATTTTGATCGCAGAGCTTCAGTTGTGGTTAAGAGTAGGAAGAAACGGAAAGGTAGAAAGAAAAAAAGGAGGGCCTTCAATCATAATGATGATGAGCTTGGGTTTGATGTTGGAAGTTGGAAGTCAGATTTGCTTTCTGATTCTGCAAGTTGGTTGCTTTCAACTGATGGGTATTCTGCAGCATGGAGCAGTGTAAGTTTTATCTCAATATCTTGCATGAATTATTAAGCCTCTCTCTCTTCAGTAGAACTATATTTTAGAAGCAGTGAGCAATCTTGAATTCTCGACATAGTAATTCTGCTATTAAATGAGCTGTGTCATCTGATTGGTTTAAACTCTAGGAACAAAATGAGATTCTCACTTCCTTGAAGCAGTGTCTAATATAAAATACCAACATAGATTTTGAGGAAATACATACGAGTATCTCTTTTGTCACCTGGTTAAGTTGGTTGACTCATTCGCCTTGTCCGGGATAAGGACATCATGGTTGAGTTGAACTGGAAAAAGTTAGCACTCCAAGTTTGTTTGATTTATAAAACCATACTGAGTTGCTGGATTGTATTTTAATTGTATAAGTTCATCTTCTTTGTTATTACTTTTTTTTTTTTTTTAATATTATTCTTTCTGCACCCAATTTGAAACATAGTTAGAGATACTTGTTTACATTTTTTGAGTATTAGTTACCATTACCATCCTCTGTCTTTGTTTTCTCTTACCTTCCTTTCTAACAAAATTTATTTTTCTATGGGAAAAAATAAAAATAAAAAATTGAACTGGATATGCCCTGCTCAAGCCAATCCTTATGATCTCTTGTGCATCTTCCGTTCCAGTTTTAGTTTTGAATCTTTTCATTTATTTATCTTTGATGCATTTTGTTGGGGTACGGCTGAAATTTTATTTTTCAAATAAACTTGGCAAATCTTTTCATCTTATGTTATACTAATTTTCTTATTATTTTTCTTTATAGGCAGATTTGCCAGAGCATCTTCACAGGTATTGCCTGTTTACGTGGATGAAATGGTTTTTTACCAAGTGAGGATAAAGCTTGCTCCATAGTCCCCAAAGAATGGTGAGCCTTAAGCTCCAAAAAAATTGATCACCTATCAAATAGATTTGGTATTTCCCATGTGAATTCCATGTTTTAGTTCAGATAAAGGGCTAGGCGTCTTTGAATCTATCTTGTGCTAATGCTTCTCAAAAGTTTGGTGGGATGGGCAATTTTTAGTCAGTTTTGAAGACACTTGCAAATACACATGGAACGGACTTGTGCAAAACGATACAGAAGTTTTAGAAACATCAGCCTAGTAATTTTTTTTTTTTTCAAATTGCATGCTGGGTTCATGATGAAGACCGAAGCAATGATGCCCGTCTTAAACTAATACAATTTTCTCACTAGCAGATCAGCATACATTGAATTTCGATGCCACTCGTCGGCAAGCTTCCACTGTTTCAAGCATCATTGGAACGTTTTGAGGAGCATGCTCAGGCAAGTATTACCCAAGAGCTCCATCACTAATTTCCAATAGCTGCGCAGTTATGTAGTTATGTAAATTTTGTGTATGACTGATATCTCCTTGCTGCTGATATAATAGAAGTTTTTGGTTCCAATCTAGAGTGCTTTTTGCTCAAGAAAACAAAATAAATAAAGGAACCAATTAATATTAAGGCTTTCATTGTTTTGTTAGGATGTTATTAGCAAACATTCCGCAGCTGTACGCTTCCTGAGCCTAGTTGTGTTTTGGCTTTTTCATAGATATAAGAAGTACCGATAGACTAAAAAAAACTGTTGGCTGTTGCCCCCACAAACTACGAATGATTTTGTCGCAGAAGTTGAATGAGTTTAAATAAAACCTGATCAGCTTGTTCTCTTCGTCGACCAAGGTAATAATAAAGCTACATCCTTGGACACAGAAAGTTACCAAACTGCTGCTGCTGCTGCTTCTTGTGCTCCTGCACCAAAATGACGATAACGCATTATGTCACGATGGGTCTAAAGGCCATGGTGCCAGCACCACTACACTCCTTTTGAACACTGTAGCTAATGCAGTACGTCTCGTACACCTGGTTATAATTATTCTTCTGCTGCTTGTCGCAACCCACCAATGCCAGATGCTCTCAATAGCCCACTGCTTCATTTATCTTCAAGTATTATCCATTAAAATGGTGTCAAGTACCATGTTTCATATTTACCAAGATGGTCAACATTGAAAATCAGAGAGTGCTGTCTCAATCATTAAATAAAAGTGCCTTATGGATCCAAGTCTGGGTATTCAACTCTGTTATGCTCCACTCTTTTACTAGTCTAGTATACTGTTCAATGTGATGGCGTCAAGCCTCAAGTTCTGATTGACACTCACATGCTATTAGAACCATGCTTAGTGGCTGAAGCAGTATCTAGTTTCTGTCTCATTCTCTACTGCTACAACTTTTGTTTTGCTTCTACTCTTTGTGATTGAGGATTGAACAAAGGTACTCAAGTGTCAAGATCATCGTTGATCCACATTGAGTTTTATACTCGTACACTTTCTTTAAGTTGTGGCCACGTGGTTATCTTTGGGTTCATTTAATTATTGCTTTTAACGAATCAGTTTCAACTAGATTAAGATTCACAGTTCTACATCTTGGTTTTAATGAAAAAATCAGCCTACAAGAGGGGCAACTAGGTAAAAAGTGAGCACAGTGTTGTTGAAATTTATAAGAATATATATATATATATATATGAGAAAATAAACACAGATGATAAAAAATGAGATTTACATCAGCTCATTTTTTCCATATAATTTTTTTTTTCATGTGTTTGTCTCGCTTAAATTTCAAATTTGATGACCTTTCTCACTAAAAAGCAGGGTAAAGCGTACGTGAGTGTGAAAGAATTGCTTTGATTTTTCCGCCAAGATAACAGGATGACCCAATATGAAAGCAGCATCTGGCATTGTTGTCTTTGTGAATGTGTTACACCTAAGAGGCGAGTTGGAGTCGTGGCACCACCTAGCTACCTAAATCTTCACACCTCAGCTTAGCACTCACCCAATATTCGATTCCATCCATTTTGCATTTAACATTGAAATAAACAGAAATAAATTAATAATTGAGAAATAAAAAGTTCTTAGGATAAGTTTATGAAATTGAATGATTGTGCATGACCAAAAAAAGCCAAGCCAAGCCAACCCTTCCACACTCAATCCACCAGCAACCACAGCTGGTGACCTGACCGAACCACACATTATTTAATTTTCTGGTCCCATCTCAGAAAAACCAATTATAACTTTTTGTCCTTCTCTAATCACACTCAATTTTCTAACTTTCTACCGCCACCCACACCCATATTGGTGTTTTGCTGTTGGTTTATCTTATTCTTTCCAAATTATCACGCTCTGATTTCTTTCTTTGTTTGTTTTTTGTTTTTTTTTTTTTTTCCATATTAGATACAGCCACAACATGAATTTTTTATCAAGAGTTAAAACGTTTAGAGATGAGACAAGTTTGAATTTAAAATACCAAAATATGAAAACCTCATCTCTATAATTGTATCTACGTGAGAAACTACTTCCATACTTTTAACTTTTTCTTCGACCAATAATACTATATATGTTAGGCACTGTTTTCTTAAGAATTGAGACAATAGCACTTTGTAATTAGAGCTTTATGTCACATAATATCGGCCAAGGAAAAGAAAAGTCCATCTATGAGTGGCTTAGGCGACTTAGTCGGCTCTTGTAATTATCATGCCATTATATTATTGAAATATTATTAAAAGATCAATATGTTGTTACATTATTTTATCATATTATGTTGCTTTTTTATAGGATATCATATTATAATACTATTCACACATTTTATGTATAAGGCTTTTTTTGTCAGAATAATATGAAAATATTACTATCATTTCATTATTGGCATCCTATATCTTTTATTCTTTTAATATGAATAATGAATAGTTATAGTTATATATTATTATCGCCTTAAATTTTAGATAAAATCGATAGGTTCACATATTTCACGTGACATTATGTCAAATTCACCAAAAAAAAAAAAAAATGGCTATCTTGTCAAGTGTCAAGGAATAAAATTATCATAAAAGCATGTTTGGATTGCACCATGTATGTACCTTCACATTCATTTTTTTTTTTTTTTATCAACCCTCAAAACAACCCTCACAGTAATAATAAATCCCTTCCAATCAAATAAAAATTACTACAAATAATTACACACTTGTGAACATTTAACTATGATTAGGTCATTAACTATAACAATTTTTTCCATAAAAAAACGACGACTGGGTAGTTTATTTTTTCCCCAAATTTTTACATTGGTGGCGTTGCCACGTGAGCCGCTGATGATACGCAAGTCATGGATTCGCCGTTGGATCTGATCACAAGAGGCGGTAACTTAAGAAAGAAAGAAGCACACCGCCACACGTAAAACAGGCCGCGTTAGCGCTATAAATCGGGTGAGACTTAGAAAACGACGCTATTCAACGAGGATGACAAAAGAGGACACATGGTATAAATTAGGTGGCGAAGGAAAAATTCTTCGATTTCTTGGTTGGCACGAAGGGAAGGAGAGGTGAGGCGAGGCTGAGTCTTCTTCACATATTCGGATTTTGGTGGGAAAAAGGGCTATTCGGTTGCTTGCGCAGAGAGGGAGCTCTGGATTCCACCTTTTCCCGTCCTTGGAGACGGTGGCTATGCTATTTGGCGTTCAGGTCCTCTTTCTCTCCACTTCTCTCTTCTCTCTCTATGCGATTCAGATCGGATCTGATCTATTTCTGATCTCCTCGAATTATTTTTATAATCGTGTATGATTCAATGTGATGTTTCTCTCTCGGAAAATCCTGACTCGGAGATCTAGAAGTTGGTTTGTTAGGTGATGAATCCTTATAATTTGATAATTACGAGTAGTATTAGTTGTTGAACGGTTGTTGTTTGGTGCTGTTGCGGTTGATTTGCATGCTGTAGGGTTTTGTCGAGGTTGAATTTGATTCGGTGATATTTAATAGTTAAATTCGTGGTTTCGGCTTCCCTTTTCATGGTTTTCTAGGTGTTAGGGTTTCTCTTTGAAAATATCTCAGGTTAGAGATAGGTCTCGGTTGATTATGTCTTTGTTTCGACTAGTTCGCATATGTATGAATCTCAAGTTTGTCTTTCATCAGATGTGGACGATGTCGACTCTCAATTTCCTTAGGAAATTATTTTTTAGTGTTTTCTAGGTAGATGTGTTGTATAATTGGCATATGATGATACTTTAATTGTTGCATATTGGTTCTATTGGCATGATTTTAAGCTTCAGTGTTGCTGTAATGATGTTTTGTTGATGTTGAATTTGTTTTGGTGATATTTAAGGCTTAACTTGGTGGTTTGGGATTATCTCTTGTGTTTTTCATTATCATTCCGGAATATCTTTCTTGGCGGTAGACTGATAGGTTTCTGTTGCATTCGTATCATTATCTTTTTTCTACCTGTCACGCATTGGCCAGAATCTTAGGCTTCACTTTGATTACGTGGACACTTTTGGACTTTGATGATGTTGTTTAGATTGTTGCTTATTGTGAGTGCAGTTATCATACAAGGTCATGTTATTCTGTTATTCTTTTGGTATAGTATTGCAATATCATTCATTATATTGAAGTTAATGGATTATAGAATAGAATTCTATTTATACTTAATACTAAACATTACTTTTTCCCTACCAGTTACAGCTCATGTAAGTTGCACATTGTTGTTAGGACTCCGTAGTATGCAACCAAAGGTTTGTCCATCTCTATTAGTTTTTTTTTTTTAAATTCTGAGTAACTAAATTCTGGTGCAAGTTGTATTTCATGAAGCCTTATAGACAGACTCATACATCACTTAATTCGTTGCCAAATTTGTTATTGTTCTTTGTGGCTACTTCTGCTAACAAGTCGATGAAATCTGTTTTGATCATCTAGGATTCTAGGTTACTCTATCTTGTAGATTTTTCCTGAGAAAAGATTCTCGTTTTGGTTACTTTGCAGCCGAACTTTGTCCTTTGTACAAGATTTCTTATACACATTCTTTGGGCATTATGTCCTCCTAAAAATGAAGTTTATCTCATTTCTTGTCATTTCAGTTTTGATTGAGTTCTCTACTTGCATAATGTGGGAGAAAGCAAAAAGATGTATTTATGGGATTATTATTTTTGTCTGAGCCTTGCATGTCTTTTTTGTTGCAGGGTGTACTGGGTTTGAATCCAAAGGGTCTTGTTTTCTTCTTCGAGACATGGAGGGAGTTCATTTTTCTTCCCATTGCTGCCAGCGTCGGTTGTTTTCATTCCAAGAAGTGCCTGATTGGCGGTTTTTTGTCCTTGGAGATTTTCTTCTGGTTTCCTTTGTTAATTGCACTTAGTGTTCTGCTCCTCTTTAATGATCAGCACGGGGTATGTAATGCTAGTTTATTCTGAGACAGGTGCTGCATCCTTAGTGCACTTGTACAAGTAAGCACTTTTTCTGATGCTTCTTCTCTAAGTCTAAAACCTATTTAAATATGTTTGTCCTAATAAGTTCTCTTTTCACAGTGCTTTGCTGACCCAACATCCACTTATAACATCTGATAAATTGTCTTCTAGAGGTAAGAGAGCTTTAGTGTAACAATTTTGTTTCATCTGTTCTATGACAACATACTAAAATTTAATTCAACCTTTTGTTCTTCTACAGGGCTGAATTATATAGACTGGTGACTGGATATTGGATGCTGCCTGCATCTTGATTATTGGATAAGCAATTGCATTGAATCAGTGCAGACTTTAGTTATTAGTAATTGGTTGTTGCTCCTGATGGGTATTGGTGTTGACAAAAAATAACTTACCTGAAGGTTCTGAAACAACATCTATACGGTTAGATGAAGTAGTCATTACTAGAGTCGTGAAGTCTTGGGTCACAGTGACTTTATCTAGAGATTCTGCTGCTGCTAATATCAGTCATCCTGGTTGGACCTGGGAAGTGTCAGTATGATCTTCAGTACTTGTTCATTTCTACCACCTGCCTCCTGCTACCATCATGAAGTCGTATGTTTGTTAACCAATAAAGCTGTCAGCCCTTCCATCAGAAAGTTTCTGTCTTTGTGCCATCTTATGCCATGATAGAAAATTGATGGTGGATTTTGCTGAACCAGCTAGCATCCTTTAATATTTTATCATCCTTTCTAAGCATCATCTGCGAGAGATAAATGCCATCTATCTTTTGTGTGTTCATTCACATTTGTTGAATAAAGAAAGAGCTGCTTTGTGTTCCACCCAAACAATGGAGAGGTGAATATTTGTTTTGGGAGTAAATTTTTCTATTATTGTTTGTTGGTTCCTTTCTAAGCAGTCTCTGTGAACACAGGTACAAGTTAATCAAGGAAGTTGGTGATGGAACATTTGGGAGTGTCTGGAGAGCTATCAACAAGCAAACTGGTGAAGTTGTAAGTATTGTTGGTCTAGCTTTATAAAGGATCACGAGGAAAAGACGGATTTTATGTGCATCTTTGCATTTCTAAACAGTTTATATAAAATTACAGGTTGCAATCAAGAAAATGAAGAAGAAATTTTACTCTTGGGAGGAATGTGTGAACCTGAGAGAAGTCAAGGTATCACATCTTTTTTGTTTTTAAGCCTTGCTTGCCTCGTAATGCTGTATTCATCTGTATATAATTATTTCCTATTTTGCTCTTTGGCAGTCATTAAGAAAAATGAATCACCTGAATATTGTGAAGCTGAAGGAAGTTATTCGAGAAAGTGACATTTTGTACTTCGTTTTTGAGTACATGGTGAGTGGCAATTTTCTATGGCATTGTGGTGACCTGTTGTAGAGTAATTCTAAATGTTCAATGCAATTTTGGGATGCAGGACTGCAACCTATACCAACTCATGAAAGACAGGGAAAAGCTGTTTCCTGAAGGTCAAGTTAGAAATTGGTGTTTTCAAGTTTTCCAAGGTCTTGCTTACATGCATCAGCGTGGATACTTTCATCGTGACTTGAAGCCAGGTACAGTCTTGGTAGAGGATGGAGGATGGTGAAATGGAATAGAGTGATTTCTGACCTAGTTTTGCATTTATACCTGTTATTTTGCTACCATTTTTTTGCTGTTGATGAATGTACATTGGTTCCTGCAGAAAACCTCCTTGTCACAAAGGATATCATTAAAATTGCTGATTTTGGTCTTGCCCGAGAGATCAATTCTCAACCACCCTACACTGAGTATGTCTCCACACGGTGGTAGGTATCAACTTGTAATAAATGTGTTTATGGACTCATGCTATGTTAAGGGCTTTGCTAACTTGTGTGTTTTCTTCTGATCAGGTATCGTGCACCTGAGGTGTTGCTCCAGTCTTACTTGTATAGTTCCAAAGTTGGTAAGTGCCTGTGTTGAAACATGGGTGCATATATGGTCCTGACTAATCTGTTACGTGGTTCATACTGTGATATGAGATGTTAGACATCCATTTTATTCTTTTCTTTGGGATCTTTTTCAGACATGTGGGCAATGGGTGCTATCATGGCTGAGTTGTTCAGTCTTCGTCCTCTTTTTCCGGGTGCAAGGTATGTAGCCACTTCATTGTCTTTCTTGTTTTTGGTGGTGTGGCTGGTCCACGTGCAAACTGATGAGTTGTATGGAGGCATGTGATTGTTTACCGACAAAGAACCAATGTAGGGGGATTGAATGGGATAAGTCTATCCATGTAGTTGACTGCAAATACTTAGTCATAGAGCTGAATGCTACAAAACTTTTTATCCTTTTTAAGGTGCTTTGGAAATAGAATTTTGTTTTGTTCCTAACTTTTATATGGTAGCAGCAAATGATGTATGAAGAGAATCCTGGTTTGCTGCATTTTGTTTAGTGACTGAGTGCTCGATGTCAATATTTTCCTTGGTGATTGTGCATGCAGTGAAGCAGATGAGATTTACAAAATATGCAGTGTGATAGGCAGTCCAACTATTGAATCATGGGCAGATGGACTCAAACTTGCAAGGGATATTAGTTATCAGTTTCCACAGGTTAGAGTCTCCCTTAGATATTGAAGATATGTTGATGGGTTTATATTGGTTGTCCAAATCTGTAAGATAATTTGGTAGTCTGTCTTTCGTTGTTAAGTAGCTTTTGAAAACTTTTTGGGTTTTTCCTGCTAATACTGCACATCTGAAGGTGGGAAGTTTCTTTTCTTGACCCTATCTTCCTTTTAAATGTTACAGTTTGCTGGTGTACATCTTTCTGTAATGATCCCATCTGCTAGTGATGATGCAATCAGCCTTATTAAAGTAAGTACTTTTTCTTTTACTGCATATCCATATCCAGCATTATGCTCTCATTTCCCTCAAATATAGTGCTATTTATTTGACTTTTCCCCTTCACTGGTCATGCAGTCACTTTGCTCATGGGATCCTTGCAAGAGGCCAACAGCTGCTGAGGCTCTTCAACACCCTTTCTTCCAGGTGATCTTCAGCTATTCAATTTTGACATATTCTTATCATTGCTTTTGCTTTGTTAAACTATATTATGCATTTTGGAAGCCAGTTTACTTCAAGGAGTCTCTTTTTAATTGTAGAGTTGCTATTATGTTCCTCCTTCCCTCCGCACCAGAGCAATTGCCAGAACCCCTCCATCTGGTTTGTATCTTTCTATTTTGCTTTGAAGGGGTGCTTATGTACAGTACAATCATAGGGAACCTAATTGCCTCTGTTGTTGCAGTGGGAACGAGGGGAGCACTGGACCGGCAAGGAGTTAAGAGATATTCCGGCGCTTTGTCTAATTCAAAACTCACCAATAGTTTTCCTTCCCCAAAAGTACATCCTTCTCTAGCTACAGGTGATTCAAATACTTTTCCTTCCCCTAGAGCTGAATTATGTGAATTTTACTATTCTCTCTGATTAGAAATGTAATACAGATTTTCCCTTCACATGTTAGTAGCATGCGTAGATTTCCAGTTGTACATTTGGATGATGAAAACTTGGTAATATAAAATATAACTTAGCCCTCCTTCCCGTCTGGGTATTTTGTAAGCACAATAAGTAGGTCTTTTGTTTAGCATATTTAGTTTCGTGCTTCAGAGTGTGCTGAACGAGGTTCTGATCCAATTCTGGATATTGTTACAGGTGTGCAACGCAAGCTGGATATGGCTAATGAGGTGAGCTGTTTTCTCATTTTCTGCCTCAATGATGGGACAAAAATTGGCCAAGTATATAATGATTGAGCTGATAAGGAGAATATGGTCTTTTGTTTGTGTTCTGCTGACTGGCTGATTTTGAAAATATCTGACCTATTTCTGGTGTCCCATCCTGCTTTCTAACCCGCATTTGGCTGACCTATGCCTTTTGATGCATTAAATAGTTGGGATTATATAATTAACAAAATCAACATTTTTTTTCTCCAATTTCTTGAGCTCCCTTTAATAATATTTAAAGTAGCTGTTATTTGGTGTATCATGTATGTTCTTTGCTGGAGTGAAAGAGTGCATGCTCACATTAGTTCTCGTCTCAAATGATGTGTTTGATGCCAAGTGCTAACATTTTCTTTTTATTCTCTTGAAGGATGGAAATAAGACTGACAAGTCCTTGAAAACTAGACAACCGAAATATCGACCGCCAGGAAAGGATAGCCCAAGTAAGTATTCTAATTTCGTTCTGCCTTGTTTTGCTAATTGTTCTCTAATCTGGGTGAGAAATGTGGACTTAATAATATGTGTAACTGATCAAGTTATGTTGGTTGGCAGCTTCTTTAAATAAGGGAAGGACTGCACGTGGGGTTTCAGAAACAGCTGAGAAGTTGGCTAATTTGACTGTTGGTTCTCGGAGACAATCCATGGAGCAACGACCGCGTGCTCCTCCAATGAAAGCTGGAGTCAATTGGATTTCTGAATCGGGGAACTTCCTGCTTAGACCTGCTCAAGACATTCCAACTGGAAGAACTTACTCAAGAAAAGTTGCTGGATGAGAAAGATGAACTTATTCTATGATGATGTTCACTCGTCGAATGTCCTGGTACCAATGACGTGATACAAACTAGCTCTGCCTTCGTGTTATTGAGCATTTGTTATGTTATTGTCTTTTGGGATAATACTGTCAGCTTGGCCTTTTTTCCCCCCTTCCTGTCGTGGATTTAACTATATTCGTGTCTCAGTTGTGTTGACGTTTTTAATATATATATACACAATGCTATAAATAAAACTTTATGGAATGTTCTCTACTGGTTTCCCCTTATAGGCATCTTGTTTAGGTAATCTAGTACCTAAGTTTCTTGCCCCCGCAAGGTACTTAAAGGCGAAACTTAGACAGTTTTCTATTGCTCTGATTAAGATTTTTATCTCTAACTTCATTATAGCTTAAGTGTAGGTTTATGATACGTAGTTGCTTCTAAAATCACATAGGATGAATTACTCTCGTTTATGTATTTATGTAGTTGCCAAGATGCTGCTTCGTCATCCTCCTTTGTAAGTACATCTCTAGTTCTTTCCTCTGTTCTTACATATATATCATAAAGTTCATGAATTTTTAAGATCAGGGTGGAAATTAACGAAAATGATGTTATACGCTCCAATGCGAAGCGCAAAAAGGAAATAACATTTTATTTTATTATGATATAACCTCAGAATTTATGTGCCACAAAACATAACGTGGCTCTCATTTAGAGTTGAGCAATCAGCTTAGGTTTATGTCTAGTGTAACTAGAGCAACCGGAAGAAGAGAGGCCTTTGGATTTAATTAACTAGAGATAAGTAGAACATCCAAAAAGAAATAGGAAACTTTGGTTATCAGCCGAGGACGCTTCCGCATGTGGGAAAAAAAATTAATAAATGGTAATATTTTGTAACAGCGACTATGATGACGAAAGGATCCCAAGAGGTACCAAAAAAAATAATAATAATAATTCGTGGGAAGGGGAAAAATAAAGGATATAAGATTGGATTCGTGGCGATTAGTCCTTACCCAAAATGGAGTCACCGCAAAAATTAAACCATGATTTTGTGCTCGCTGATCATCACCGAGGGGCAGTCATTTTTCTGTATAAACTCCCCGCCAGAATCTTGAGTCACGTCAATATATTTAGCAAACAAAATTGGGGATTCCGCCAGTTTAGGACATCCATAGTAACTTGTTTGTGAAGGCTATTGAATATAGGGCTCAAAGGTATTGAGCTTGTATTCTCTCTCTGTTCTCCTCCCACCAGTTCTTGGCAGGTACCTCCCCAAATCTTTCCCGGCTGCATAAACATACATGAGTAGAAACGGGTGTCATACATCAAGTTGAAGATTCTAATCAATTTGC
This sequence comes from Bauhinia variegata, assembly GCA_022379115.2. Classification (NCBI taxonomy): domain Eukaryota; kingdom Viridiplantae; phylum Streptophyta; class Magnoliopsida; order Fabales; family Fabaceae; genus Bauhinia; species Bauhinia variegata. Next base: position 13,608,565 of record CM039436.1, on the reverse strand, counting down.
ATTTTAAGATTTCATGAGTTTGGCACGAGAAGTAAAAACTAAAATGTACAAGAATTATGTCATAAACAATACACGCATGACATTACCTAAATCTCACACGCCGGAGCTCCCTTGTGCCATCAGCTAGCTGTCTGATTGTAATGTACACCCCAGGTTCATCTTGCTCAACCCATTCTGTTTCCATTTCACTAGCATTGCTTATAGAAGGTTCATCTCGAGAAGAGGTCGTTGTCCGTGATGCTTCCATGGATGATGCCTCTTTGGCACCACCCATCCCATAAGCACTCGACCCTGCGTGGAATCCTGGGGGTCTATAGTGGTGCCTTGGTGTCCAATCCTTGTTCATGGGGCTCTCTCTTGGGGAGCCTAGTCTTGTGTAAGTAGAATCTCTTGGCTGTTAGATGAGAAAAACAACATGTTAAAGATTTTGCGTTACGGGAAAAAAAAAAATGACATTTCATTATTAGGTCATAGAATTAGTATATATGTCGAAATCAAAAATATAATTTACCTCACTCTCAGACCTAGGAGGAGTGTGAAGAGCCTGTCGATTGAATCTCTGAACATTATAGAGCTCCATGATTCTGTCATAATTCTCGCCCCACCATCTTTGAGCTTGCCACTTGTTGAACATATCTCGGCTTCAAATTCAAATGCTAAGTATTGTCAGTCTCTGCTCCTACATGATAATTAAGTTTCAACAACTAAACTTTCATACATTTTTAACAAGACTAAGGTGTTAATTTGTAGTTGCACTTGAAATCTAACGTGAAAGTTATTTCTTGCAGATAACGGGATCTGAAGGACCAATTAATGGTCAATAAGCCTCTGGTTATATGGCAGGCATATGGCTGTCCTGTTAGGACTCTACCCCGGAAATTGGTACTATTCTCCAAAAAAGGAGGGGACCAATTAATGCAAAGTCAATAATTTAGGGTACCAATCATGTAAAAGACATCGGAAGCAGAAATGCCGGACCATAAAAGGAAGACTTGAAGGCTCTTTTACTTATTCAAAGCTGTTCGATTTTCGTGGCCATTATAGCCGTTTTACCATTACAGAAACCTTGGAACCACTTTTGATGTTGAGAAGCTCAGAAAACTACTTATTGGTTGCATGAACTTATGTGTTTAGGATTGATGTCGTTTTGAGCAGTGGTTTTGACTAGTAATAACTTCACATAATATAATAATAAAAAAGGTTAACATACCTGAAGCGAATTCTTTTAAGATCATTTCCCCCGTTAGAAAGAGACACGAAAGTAATATGGACCCCTGGTTCCACCTGTGCCATCCATTCTTTGGGCTCATCTTCGTCTTCTAGAACTACATCACAAGATAGTGCTGAAGCTGATTCTCGTCCTCTAGGGGTTCGGTCACCACCAAATGCTCCTGCAAATCTTGGGTCGGATCTTCCGCCGGGGTAGTTGGAGCTTGTAAAGTCCCATGCAGGGGTTGAACTTGAGCTTGCACCCCCAAAATATGGGTATGGGACCCCTTCCGAGATGGTGTCAAAGTCTGGATACGGTCTCTGTCCTTTCTTGTAGCTACTGGATCCTGTGCAGGGTTTGCATTGCTTATAAGCACCTGAAAACTTCAGAGCCATATCCTTTATCTGAATACAGAACAAAATCCATTGCGTCAACTTCTATCCGTTGAAAGCTTTAATCATAAAGATTAAGGATAAAAAATCTCTCATTAACAAGATCTTGAGATGGTGGGGATAACCGCCTTTTACTTCTATTAAATTTTCTTCAAATTACTAAATTAATATTGTTTTATCATAAAAGTAGACCATTAGATAAACTATCTCAAGACAAATAATACATTCTAATCATTCCTTCACATAATCCTATTTTTACAGTTCACAAACTGTAGTTTAATGATCGCTTTCTGTTATTTTAACATAAAGTATTCCATTATTTTGGAAGATGGGAAGCTTTGGTGGTTATTCGTATTGTTTGTCTACGTGGATTTTGACCTTTGACTCCTATGAATATGATTACCAATTTTGTCGGGACAATATAAGCCCTTCTGAATATCTTAGTATTGTTTAAGGCTTTTAAAACATCTGAGCCCCGAGGGGCGCACCTGTCCTCACTTCTAACCATGTAGATCCGCCTACAAATATTCGCTTCCTTTTTGATCTTTGTATATGATTGTCTCAACTAATGACGCACCAGATGGAAAGAAAAAGCACCATAAGTAACTATTTCTCTACTTGCCAGAAAAGGAAAATGCAAACCATGCGATTATATTCTCAATTATTTTATGTACGTCGTTTCATTTGCATTGGACCAAAAGAGCAAAGAAAAAGACCAAATAAAATAAGCCGAATAATTGCATCTCGAATGACAACAGCAGATATCAACATTAATATGCTCCTTAAATGGCACACAAGGAAGTAGTGGGAAAACCAAGTCTGGAACAAAATTCTGATAGATAAATTAATTAAAAGTAATCCTATAAGGAGCTGGATGGAGTCTAATGTTTCAGGCTTAGGTCATTTTCAGAGCACCACGCACTAGCTTTACAACTGGAGTATGTACTTGGCTTGATGGTACTTAGAAGTGCATGACAACATCCTAGAATATTGAATCCATTATAGAAACCTCATATGCTACTGCATCCTCCAATAGAAAGTATTTACTACCATTCAAAATCTCCACTAATTTCTATCAAATGATGCTTATTTTAGGATAGGCAACAAAAAGTGCCTCACATCCAAGTCTCTGTTATGGTAATTCAACCAGACGCCTATCATCTTAAATGACTAAATGTTCAGCTTAAAACTGCATATAGCACCGACTGATAGAAAAGGAAAAGGCAAGTACAGTGAAGCAAACGAATTATTATTAATTAGAGAATGAAAAAGAAGGTAAAGTCTATTGATCTTAACATAATAAGAAATGCTAAATTTACTTTTTGCCACAAAACAATCAGGTCTTGAAATCACGATATAATTTTTTAGCTTTTTACTCTTAATGAACATTCCTTTTGCTCCATTAACTTATTAACAGTAAACTTTTGAAAAACAGTGGGTCGACAAGAATTCAAGGATGGGCCACGCTTAGGATACGCAAATGGCAGACTCCTCAGTGCTGCTGGCCATCTTTTCTCACTATCACCTCAACTTCTGCATATGCGACATGTTCTCACTACTGTTTTCCTAGGTTGCATACTTCCAAGATTTGACCAAGACAATTCCATTTTCTTTTGAAAGAAAATAAAAGGCAGAGAACCAAGGGAGGGAAAAATAAAAAGCTATAGATAAACCCACTAATCCTAAAGTGGAAGAAATTTGAATATTTATTTGGCTTTTTGTTTTACAAGGCGCACCATTTAAATTTTATATGTTATCACAATTTAAAGGGCTGAGGTTTTGGTCAAGGGTGCTCTCATTTCCAGCTTCAATGGCTTTTTGAATCCAAGCCGACCAAGTTGGTCTTGTCATTCTAACTCTACACTACAAAGAATAAGCCACAAGAAAAGTTTGATTGGTTCATGATGATCACGTCAGGACAGCACCATGGTACCACATGCACTCACTCTCTCTGTCTCTTTTATTTTATTTTATATATTTATTATTATTATTTTGGCTAAATGGTACCACTGTCACATGCAGCACGCCCACGAATAAAACCTATTTATGCAATAGGAAAATGCGGGAATGGACCATCCATGAACAGCAAATGGACCAAAGGAAATGGCGTCATCCAAAACAAAAACTAGTATCCGTGCGGAAGATTAATTTAGGCCGTATATGTATACGTGGACGTAAAAGATTCCAAAGATGGTCCCCACCATATCAAGACCCTAATGGGGTTATGATTTTGTTTGTTTACACCTAGATGGAAAAAGAAGCTGCAAAAGCAAAGATTGTAGCTGAAGGAAAAAATATAAGAGAAGGGTGGAAGGGATTATGAACCTGCGTCGTCAGGCTTTTGACGGTTTCTTTTGTACTCGGCGTGCCACTCTCACGCCCTCCACCTTCTTCTTCCCTATCATCCGTCTTCGTACATGCTATGCACGTAAACATCTTTACCTTTCCTTTTCTTTCCTGCACATAACAAACACTTAATGGTTAAATTACTGTGTCATAAAATTCCTCTATTGGTTTTGAATGAGCAGTATTGTTAGGAGAAGAATAGTGCCATATTATGCGTTCATTCATTCATGAGAAAATTGATGGGTAGAGGCGGTCACTCTCATTGAATAAAACAGTGTCAGAGAATGCCCATTTGAGGATATGTAATAGTAGCAGGTTTGATAGTAAAGGAAAGCACGAAAATAAAGAAGAGCCATAATGCCATATACACGAAGTTGGAATGCAAATAAAATAAAATGGGAGTTCTCGTCTAGCCTGTTCACGGAAACAATATGGTCCTATAAAGTATAAAAAGAGAAAAGGAAAAGCAATCTTCAATGAGGCTCGGGATCAGAGCAGAAACGAAAGCGATCTCAAAACACCAAAAGAAGAATAAATGGGTCAATAATTAAAAGTAGAAAGAAACAAAATGGGGCAAGTCTTATTGAACTCGGTCTTCTCAGTGTGGCCACGGATATTATGTGCTTGCTTTAGCATGCACAAATCGAATTAAAGAACCAAAGCGTGTCCAAGCCGAAGTTTCTGACAGTCCTTCTTATACTCCCCAAAAATAAAAATAAATAAATAAAACTCATGTGTTCCTTTGATTAGTTCTCCGATATAGCCAAAAGCGACTCACTGACGTTGAGAGAGGAAAAACCAGAGTTCTAGAGAGAGAAATTAAAAAAAATATTATGTATTAATATTAATATTTTAGGGATTGAGAAAAATAAAAATGGAGTTTAGGAATCAATGTTTGTCGGAGGATGAAAGCGGTGTGAGATGGGGCAAAGAGACATATAATAAGGAAGAATGAGAAGATGAAATTCCACATTGATAATTGGTTTACTGAAAAGTGGAATTTAATACTGCCATTACTATAGGAAAACGACCTTACCAAGGCAACCTCAACTGCTTCTTCTTCTTTGTCTCTCTAACTCTCAGCAAAGACACACAGCGACAAATTAATTTTTCACCCTCTGATTTTCAGGTTGATTTTTGCTTTTCCTCTCCAAATCTCACCCCCTTCATCATCATCTACACGGCACACAGCTGATTTTGAGCCATCGTTTTCTCAGCCACTGCCAAATGACCTCTTCTAGCTCTACCATTTCAAAAAATAAGCATTAAAATCAATACAAGCCATTGTGAAATCTAAAACGGTTGCGACCTGAAACTTATTTGAGTTAATGATAACGAAAATAAGCGTTACTAAAAACAGCTCACACTCTGTTTGGTAGCAGAGAAAGTTTGGGGAAAAAACAAATTATTACGAGAAACTTACCTCGTGCGAACTAATTCCACTACGGAAAACAAATCGGCTAGTTCGAGCGCCAAATACAACGAAAATAATGGCGCACTTTCTGTTTCAGTTTTTGATTTTTCTCAGCTCCCAAACAGAACACAACACCGCAAAATCGTGGACAATCAAAAGCATCAACGATCAAAAATTCTTAGAAATATTGATAAATAAGTTCCTAATGATAGTATCTAGTTGCTGCTTCTTCTTCTTCTTCACGTATGGTTGCTCAACTGAGAAATGCAGCGAGACTCTGCTGAGAAAAATCTTCAGGAGAAACAAATGCTGTGAAGAGCTTCAGAGAAGAAACAAATGCCGGCGAAAAATCGGCGACGCAATATCTTGGTGGCGAAAATGGAAAGTATCGGACACGGGAATCCCGGTTTGGTGTTTGGATAGCGCCAAAACATGGGAAAATTACAGACAGAGAGAGGGAAGTGGAGGTTGAGGAGATGGTATTTATAGTGCAGACATATTGACGGCGTGAAAATTTCGGCGTTAACTAACGGAAAATGTTTTGTGTCCGTGAGTGAGAAACCGTTAAGGAGGAATCGGAGCGAAGCAAACGGTCTTGAGAAGAGAGGACATCAGGGTCCACATGTCTAGGTTGATGTAAGAGCGGGATCTCTAACGTGCGTGCGAAGTAGGCTACGTGGAGGGATGTGATTGGCTGTTATGCAATGGAAGGGTGGGCTTCGCTGAAGGGGATTGTTGTTGGACAGGTGAAGAACCATCCCATCAAGGTTCTGTTATGCGTGATGTTAGTATTCTCTCTTGTCATAATTAAATTGGGAAAATTAAAAGGTATATATTTGTACTATAATTTTGGACGGAAATAGTTTTATGAAAAGATGTTGGCATGTTGTAATTAGTAAACTCTTATTTGGGTGTCCTGTGGATTGGACAATTATTAATTTTCTCTTTTTAATCAATTATTTCGTGATAGTTAATTTGAAGTTTTTGTCTCTTTGTCCCTCACTGTATGAATTGAAAATAGAGGATATTCTATCAATAATAAAAAAAAAAAAAATTGCTGTTTTTATCAACTTTTTTTTAATCCAATATCCCTGTTTAAGATAGAAATGATAACCAACACTTTTTTAAAAATCAAGAGTAATTCAAAAAATTTGAATATAAAGAACATATGACATAAGAAACTCAATCTATTGTCATCAATTATTCTACATAGAAACACATCATTTTAATACATATGACTTTGAAAATCAGCTATAATAAAATCAAATGGATTCAAATTAGCGTTCTGTATCAAGTAACCTCAATTCTCTCTTTATCAATCAACTTAAGACGCAAATCAAATGCATTAATAAATAAACAGATAAGATCACTTAACTAGGAGCTATTTTGCATCTTCAAAAGGCATATTGCATTCTAGAAACACTTAGTTATATGTGAATTAAAAAAACAGCTTTTAAAGTTTCTGTGTATTTCTTCTTTTCTTAGGAATGGATTCATTCTACCATGCATGCATGCATGCATCCATCCAAACATAAATTTTGCTAAGACATTATAGATTCAAGAGATTACATTGCTTGCCCGTTAAGAGTTTAAAACTTTAGAGGCTTGCATGTGCAACAAGCTATATAGCCATGTATGCTAGCTAAACCTCTACCACTAGCTTGATTATTTTAACCTAATTAATATAACACGTAATCATCAAATTATTCTAAACTTGATGAGTTATTCACTTTCCGCGACCCTTTTCATAAAAGTTGCCCATTGTCTTCATTGGCACCGCATGCATATATGTTTTTATATAACATAAAACCACATGCATGAAGCTTACTCGATCCATGGCTTAGTGCTTATTTACACTTGTCAACTTTGAAGCGTCCACGGATGCTATCTCAGATTCTACATTTGCTTATTTAAATTTGCTTTTGTTTATTGTAAAATAAAAAATGAGTAAATTTTTATTTCGAAGAGGTACTGATCTCTCGTTTCGAATTGGAATTCATTTCGTATATAAATATTGTATCCGGAATTTATTTTTGTTTAAAGCATTCAATGATGTATTAATTGCAAACCCTTTTTTTGTACAATAGTTAATTGTTTTTTTTTAATTAAATTTGGATTCTCGATCAGATGGGATATTAAATTACCCTGATATTTAATGGAAAGGGTGTGCAATACATATTGGATCGCTTTATTCGCAATCATTTTATTTTAATTACTTGTCACTTGCAGATAGAACAAAAAGCATAAAAAAATAAAAGAGACAAAAGGTTCCTGCAGCGTTGGAATTATTCTGTGCTGAAAATATGACCTTTCATTCAAAACATGCCATTGTGTCTGCTCCTGCGATGAGCCAGAAATGTGCAACACCATGCTTTCTTTGGCCAGTTTTACATGCTACCCAGCTAGCAACAGAAGAAAAAAGGGATAGAAGCTTAAATTTTCTTAAAAAATAATAATAATAACAAAGGCGATGGCTGAAATTTGAAGAAGAGTATCCGTACATACGTTGCTACTGAACCGTATTGTCCAATCAAAGTTGCATAAATGAGAGTTGTGTGCATTTTTTTGGCCTTGCCACTAAGAATCAAAATCAAAATTGGAATTGTAGGAAGATTTTATCATGTTTTCAAAAACAACTAATTTTTTACTATTTAAATTTGTTTAAGTACAACATTAATCCATGTCTAGAAAATGTTGAAAAATCCTTTGGTCTTTTTGGTGTATTTATCTTTCCTCTGCACTTCACTGCTCACTGCTCAGTTGCTCTGTTCTTTCATATTCTGACTAATTGAGCTGAGTCAGAGCTTGTAACCAAATCCAACCAAACCCTCTCGACCCCTCAAACGGTCAGACTTTTAACGCTAAAACTAGTACGGCAACAGACACAACAACAACTGTTAACTACCGGCCATCGCCGGTCACTAAACATCAGAAAGTTCAAATGTATTCAATTAGAGGAACTCTACCTCGAAAGATGGAGCGAAAAATCAGAGTCAAATAAAAGAAAAATAATTTATTAATATTTTTATGAGTGAATTTAATTAAGGTGCAAGTAATATTATTAGCTTTTTGGCCAGAGAAGGTGTGACTGGCAATGGTCGGTTGTCAGCGATGGCTGCTAAATTTGGTGCTTTGGCCTTGTGAGGTGCTTTAACTTTAACCCACTACTGTTTTTGTCCTTGGCTTTATTCCTGCTGGGGCTAACCTCTCTTTAAGCAAAGAATGCTTGCAACGGAGGGACAGCAAAACCGACTCAATATTATAAATACAATCTCTTTCTACCTTTCTCACCCTATTATGGGCTGCCAGCCAGCAAATTATCTTTCTTTCGTTTTTGGCTTAATCAGGGCTTCTCTCTCTTGTCTTTCCGTATCTGAAAATGGACATTCCACGTGGCAAGATCTGAGTGGACAAGCTTTTGTTAAAGGGGTTCTTACCAGATCTTCTTAAGGAAGAAAAGCATAGTCAAGGTCCAAAGCCATACCATACCTCAACTTGGTTTGGTTTTGATTTTGAAGGGGTTTCAAAACTATACTTGCACTTTAATTAGATCTTTGTTATTTTTCACCTCTCTTTATCTTCTATCTATGTATAATGTTATAAAGACAAAACACAAATGCGAAAAAAAAAAAAAAAGAGCATGTACCCTGAGTAAAGAGTAAAGACTAAGCTCTAAGTTTCACATTTATTTATTTGTCTCAAAAATATATTATTCACATACTTAAAATATGATAGAGAGACCTTGAATGTAAAAAAATAAAATAAAAATAATTAAAACACTATTATGTTATTGACAAACACTATTAATAAATTTTATAAGTTTTATTTACCATCAAATATATAAGTTAATTAATAAGAAATTATTTTAATTTCATTAAAAATAAAATTGTATTAAAACTCTTAATTTTAATTTCATAATTATGTTACATGTGTAGCGTGATTGTTCTAATTTTTAATATTAAAAGCTTTAGAACCTTGCTTGCTTCATGCTTGTCAAATTCAAAATGGGATGAATGGGGAGAGAACACATAACATGGTAGAGATTAGACCACTTTTAACGTTAAGAATGTTCTTTTTTTTTTTTTTAAGTGAACAAGGATAGATAGTAGTGTGTATATATAAAATAATGTACTTTGAAAAGTGATTATAAAGCTCCGAAGCTATTCACCAGTCCTTCTCCAAAGTAAATCTCTACATGTAATCTCAATCCCCAAGTCTTTCCTTCTTTCCCCATTTCCAATGTAAATGCTTAGGTTTGATTACTTTGGTTATTTTGTGTCTCTTTTGATGTTTTTGCTTCAGATAAAAAAAAAAACGTACTTACCCTATGTTAAAAGAAGAGACCAAGTGGGCTACCCTAGCTTGTGCAAATAACACTGTTTATTATTCAAGCTTTTAAGCTTGATAAGCAGCTACTCTACTCTGTTGCATATTACAAATTCAAACCGAAGAATCTTGGGTTGGCATTTTGCTAATGTTGATTCCTAGGTCTTATGCATGGTCCACTCAATCTCACTCATGTGGACCCTCAAAAGGTATACCACAAGGGAGGGAAGCCCCCAACAGGGGATTTGCTGCTTCTTGTTTTTGTTTATAATTTTATTATGCTTAAGGGTAGACTTAACTTTAATAGTTAGATATTATTAATATTTTAACAATTAAATATTTATGATAGGGAATGCATTAATTTGACTTTTCAATTAAATAAAAAAAGAAAAAATGGCTTAGTTAATGTACGTTATGGGGGAGATTAGAGGGGAAAGGAAATTGAATTAAGTTAAAATAGGCGTAATCTGAATATTCAATTTCTTTTTATTCTTGGAGATCAGGATCCATAGGAATGTTAACAAAGGGGAGGGGGAAAGGAAACTTAAAAAAGATAATATATGTGTGTGTGGCTAGAAACTGTTCTTTTGAACAAAGATATAAACGTTCAATAAATCACTTTTTTATTTTTTTCTTTTTAATTTTTCCCTTATTTGGTGTCTCTTTCCACAGAATATTTAAACTGTCCTTTAAAGAAAAGGAACTGAGAGACTGTAATTCGAATGCTGAAGCCTAAAGCAATTTGATTCATTTGCAAAACGATATGCTCAACTCAAATGCTGAATATAGAAGTTTTGAGCAATATAAGTCACAAAGTGAAATTGGCAAAGGGCTACTTCCTCTTAGGTCCACCACCCCGAATGGATTGCCAAAACACAGGCCAATTCTTCTGGGCCTCATTCCAGCCCAGAAGTGAGCCATCCCTTAATGGGTCCCAGCTAGAGGACACAATCCCATAACTCACTCCTAACAGAGCAGACCCAAAGAAAAAGAAAGACACAATGAAGGGCACCCAAGTGGGCACATCAATCTTCAAACCAACCTTAAGATAGTAGAAGAAGGGGAAGAACAAAAGCCCAATAAACACTGGAATCCCCACTGTGAATGCCATTCTGTTCATCATTCTGTTTGTCACCACTTCTGGTATAATACCCTGCTCTGCCTCATCTTCTTCTTCTTCTTCCTCCTCATCTTCAGACTCTTTTCTCAGCTTCTTGGTCTTTTTGCTTTTCTTTGGGGAAGGTCCAAAGCCTTTTGGGCTCCTCAATGTTGCACATAAGGGTGTAATGTGGTTTGAGAAGAGAGTTTGACAGTGGAATGATTCTGGTCTGTGAATAGGGAATTGGGGCTTCCCGTTTCCATTCAAATGGTTGATTGTGGGTATTGTCACACTGTTACCTTCAACTTGCTGAAGCAAATGACAATTACAATTAGCATCATTACAGAGTGAGAAATTTCATCAAGAAATGATGAATTCTAGTACCATAGAGCAGAATTTGATTCCTAATCTATATCATGAGTGGAATAAAAAGAACCCAATTCTTAATCTGGTAATAGAAAGGAAGACAAATTCAGTAAACAATATTTCCAGCCGTAGCAATTACTCAAATGCAAAAAATGAACAAAGGAATTCTTATATAGGTCCCTAGATGAGCACATAGAGGAAGAAGAGTGAACCTTATGAGCTAATCGTGGACTATAAGTAGAAACTCCTGCGGTTGCAGCCATTGAGTTCTGGATTTTATCTGTAAAGATGCTACTAGCTCAACATAATAGAGATGGGGAGGGAGACATGATGGTGGAGTTGTCGAAGCACCAATCGGAATACGCAAGCACGAGCGCGAGGAAAAAACTAGTTTGGGTTGTGAGAGAACTGTGCCAAACCCAGCGGATAAGGTTAGATATCTCTCCAAGTTAGGCCAATGAAAATTCATGCTTTCTTAAAAAAAAAAATTAAAAAAAAAAGAGAGAAGAAAATAAAAAGGAAAAATAATAAAATACTGTTTTGGCTGGAAGCGCCAGTATCCACCATCGCATGGGCCCAGATCCGGTTGTTGCCGGGTTGTTTGCGATTGCTTTAAATATCCATTAGCCACAAATCTAGCGACAGGAAGGCATTCTCTTGATAGTCTGATACTAGAGATTATAAACCAATGAAAGGAAATAAGAAATTGCAGTGACTATGCTAGAGCAGAAGAATTTCAGGGAGAGGCAATGTGCTGGTTATGATATCCAGCTTCGTTGATAATATTATTTTTTAATTTCTTTTTATGTATTGATAAATGCAAATCTAGGTTTCCTCAAAGTTCTTATTTTACCGCAGTTCTTCAAGTCTGTTCTCCTATGTCTATATAACAACAAAAGAAACATAATTTGTGATCTGACGGACGAAATCAAATAAAAAAAAGAAATGCTAGAAACTCCAGGTTTTCAAAAAATAAAAATATGAATATAAAAATTTACATTTCAAAATATAAAAACATTTCTTAAATCCAATAAACACTCATTGTTCCTCGATCAAATCAAAAAACTTTTTCCGTGAACGGTTTTATATGAATCAGTTTTCTGATTGAAAGGAGAGGTTTTTATATTTAAGATGGAAATTATACATCACATAATGAATTAATATTTTTATTTCACCTCTCCTATCCTCTCCCCTCATTTAAATGAAACTCACTTGGTTCAATGGGCTGCATCTATACAGCCCACCGGATATCAACGATGCTCCCTCCGTATCCCGTTGTCTTTATGCCTTGGAATGCTACTCTAAATTGAGACATTAATTTCCCAACAATCAGCGTGCCCATCTCATTACATGCCTGCCTGCAGTCATGATATTGATAGCACCACTTGAATGCTTCATTGCACATGCTAACAATTACTACCACCTAACTACAAAGTTTTACTACTACTATCATTCAATCCTTCACACAACTATCAACTGTCCACATGACCTTGCTGGCTAAGAACCGTACCATGTTAATGATAAAGATGGGATCAGTGAACAATCCATGTCCAAGGAGCTGGACTACTTTCGATAAGAGTCAAATTCAAAGCCACAAATAAGGAAAAATAGTCACATAATCTTCTTAAGTTTACAGATAAGGAGAAGAGAAATCCTCCAAGTACATATAGGCAGCAAACAGAACCATTAATTCAGAGATATGGAAATTAAATGATCACTATGTGCGTGCTGAGAGATAATGAATCCTTCTATCACTGCCTGAGGAATTCTATTTATTTATTTATAGCTTTAGAAAGTAGTGAATCGGCTGCTGATTGTAAAAGCTTTGCTTCAGAAAGATGCCAAGTTGCTAACGTTCCACAGGAAAACAACACTTGCGATAATTCATAAAGATCCGAGGAAATCAACGTTCATGTCTGGGTTGCAGTTAGACTCTTTACTAGGTCTGTACTGAATGGCAGACGAGCCTAAATCCCTCTTCCACTGCCAGTCACTGAAGAGACTCTGAGGGGACTGTTGTTCCTGTTTCAAATACCCTGCCGAACTTAACTGCCCATCAAAGATATGTTGTTGTTTGGACCTCGCAGCATCAACATTCAATGGGTCAGCATCTTGCATTGTCCGTAGTTGGAGAGAGTTGCTAACCATAATAGAATTATTTCTGGATTCTGTGACGGAGTTTGAGGGAATCTGTGATATATGAGACCACATACCATCTGATGTAGAGTCAAAACCAGGGTAACGCACACTTCCCAAGCCTTTCTGTAAGAAGCTGTGTTCATCTGCTTCAGAGTTCAGTGCAAACCTGTGGAGTGTTCAGTAAACATCAAGATGCTCCATTGGTTTCAGATATTCACAATAAGAACATAATCACTATATAAACAACCTAACTCCTCACTCAAAAACACATCGCTACAACATCCCATTCCCAGCTCAAAAGCTGGACAACCAAATAGCACACTAAAACGGATAAGCTTATGTTACTTCACCAATATATTCGGCGACCACCCACCGCCTGCTCATTGCCTTTCCATGACATGAATGATGAATCTAAGAGGTTGTAAAATAAAATGAAATATTTCAATATATATATATATATATATTTCTTACATACTATGCCTGCTTAGATGCTCAATGGCCATAAGCATAAGTGTATAACCATTTAATTCTCATTTCTTCATGTGCTCTTCTTTTAAAATTACAAATTAATGCGGGAGAGGATTATGACACCTAGAGCTCAAAGTTATGATCACAGATCAGCGAGGATTATGAATCTACGATCTGTTGTTGGGTATAATTCAGATTAATAAAATACCAATAGTTAAAGATATAATATGCAGACACACTTCATTAACTGCAATCAAGAAACACTCTTATCATACAGTAGCTTCAGGAACCCAAAAGGATTTTATCTTTGTTTCTCCTTTGTCTGCTATTTCCAAAAGGCAATGTTGAATCAGTGTCAAAATTTCAAACAGATTGAGCATTTTGAAAGAATATTAAGTACAAAATAATGAAGATCCCAGCTTATTAATACCGCGTTATTAAGTTATATAATTTGTAAAATACATGCCTTACTTCAAAAGTCTTGTTGGATGGCTTAAACCTTACTCTCCCATCCACACGACATAATGACCCACATGTTCAGTACCTTAGCTATACAGCTACCATGTATAACAAGCAATATATTGTCTGCCATACTAGCATTATTTTCACAACATATGACCACTTCACCAGTACTTATTTCAAGCACTGCTGTGACCACCCCAGAGAAAACACAGCAGAAAACTAAACTATTAGAGGATGAAAATGAACGCATCATCACACTTGATAAATATGACTTAATTATGGAGACAGAAACATTGTCGCCATTTCAGAATATGCGCACAAGCAGGCCGTAGATAATAAAATAGATATACCTGTACTCTTTCTTGCCAGCATCAGAGGGAAAACAATCTATCTGCAGCTGAGATGCGTTGTTTCCAAGGTTTAAACCCTCGCGAGTACCATTAGTGTGCAAAGGTAGGCTGGGGAAGCTTCCACAGCTACTACTTCTGCTCCCACTAGCAACTTCTGATCCCACAGTGGACGAAGACTGAGGAGCAGCTTGTGATTCCACAGGCTTTCTTGAACGGTAGCGGCGGCGGATCATGTGCCGCTCACAGTACTTGGAGTCCGGATGTGCATCTCTGGAGCACCTCCACTTCTTGCCATCCGTTCTCCGGCACCTTCCCGGTTCTGGGTCTATCTTTTTCCCGAAATAGGAGCAATAACCCACTGACACAAAAAAAGGCTTTAATTTTGATTTAAGAACAAAAATAGGGGAAAGGGGGAAAAAGCAGTGCCCACTACAGCCGTAACTTTCAGAACACACAGATTCGAGAAATAAACACACCTAGAAAAAGATAAGAGTAAAAGGGGTGAAGGGGGAAAGGGTAAAAATTGGGTATTTGATAGCTTACGAGCTGGGTGATGTACGATCTTAGCGGACATCAATTGGAAACTCTTACGAATGGGGGCGAGGAGGTCAGGGGGAACAGGCAAACCAGCCTTGAGATATTTGAAAATGAGAGCTTGGTGTTCCAGCTCCTGCCATTGCGCCACCGTGAACGGTGGATGCGTGGCCGTCCACATCGGTGGACCGCTCATTTCTGCTTCGCTCGTCGTCTACTGCTGCTTTTGAAGTTTATGCAAATAAGAAAAGCAATTTGAGCTGAGAATCAGAGACAGCCAAATTCGCATTACATATACATAGAGAGAAGAGAGGCGGTTACCTTGGAAAGGGAGAGAGAAGAAACGAGTTCGGCCATGATTGGTAGGGATTAACGAAGCTGAACAATGACTGAGGTTTTCAGAATTAATTTTCTAATCTGGCAAACGCAAGTGGTTTTCCGAGAGAAAATAAACAAATCAATTTACCCTTTTCTTTTATTTTTTATAAAATAAAAACTCACAATATCGGGTCAGGTAATACTGTAATAGACTCTGAGGAGGACTTCGGACAGCAACCTGCAGTTAATTGAAAATTAATAATTAGAAAAATTAACATTTATTACACATTCAGTTTACATTATTTAATTTTAAAAAAATTAAGTCACTAAAAATAGTCCCAAAATAGAAAAAAACAAAAAATTGACTCACGTAAAAAACTAATTAAATTCAAATAGTACTGTACTGTAAACATATCTCAGTACGTGAGAATTATTAGTATTTTATTTTTAACTCCCTTTCTTTCTCTCTATTTAAGTATCTAGTTAGCCAAGTTAAGAAGTAGAGTTTGTTAGTTAACTATCTCTCAAAAGGTTTATTGTAGTTTACATATCAGATTTGAATCTCCATAAAATTCTAAGTTACAATTTTTAGCAATAAATTTTGTTAACTTTAATTTTATAAACATTCAATTAGATTCTCAATGAAAAATGGTAATCATAAAATATTTGTTTAATGAAAGTAAGATATATCTTGAATTGTTTTATACCAAAAATTCCAACTTCAAAACCTTTAAATGGTAATTATTATAAATGATTTATTGAATTTTTATTTACATTAAATACACATTATTTTTGTTTTTATCTACCATACGAAATCCATTTTCTTTTTCCATCACTTCATCTAAAAATTAGGGAAAAAAAAAAAAGATGGTAGAAGAGGGAAGATTTACCGAATACGAATATGATACCCTTTGACGAAGTAATCCATTTTTTCAAAAGAATGCTTCAACTAAGGCTGCCCGAGAATAAATAAAGGGCTGACCGGGGCAGGCAGCGGCCCATCCATCAAGTCCGTTCAAAGTTAGCATACGCAATCTATTTCTCTTTTTCCTCGGGTGTTACTTTAGCCACTCCTCTTAACAGGGAGTGGGTGGCTTAAAGCAACACACGGAGGAGGAGTGAGTAAAAAAAAACTGCCCTTTTTCTTGGGGTAGTAATGACAAAGGCCGAGGCCCAGCTAGCAAAGATCGACACCTTTATTGAAATCTCCGAAAACCCCATAAAATAAACTAAATTATTATTCAGCACTACACTTCAGCAACCACTGGGGCTGTCGCAAAAAAAGTTTATTTGGGGTTATTCCGAAACTTTCGCAAACAGACAAAGAAATAAAATAATATTATCAAAAAAAAAAAAAAATCAAGTTGTAAACTCTTTTATTCCAGGCTTTTGAGTCTAAAACACACCTGAAGAAAGACGAAGAAAGGGAGCTCTGTATACATCTTTCTCTTTCTCGACGAGCCATGAGCCTCTTCGGTATAGGAAGGTTAGTTAAAAGTTTAGATTTTTGCTATGATTTGCTGACAATTTATAATTTGGAAAGTGTTGGGTTTTCCTTCTTTAGTGATTTTTTTTCCGCATCAGCCTTGTGATGCCATGTTTAATTGGTCTGTTTTAACGGATGTCCTATGATCTGATCTGCTTTACTGGGTAACTTTTGTTCAATGTCGAAATGTTAATTATTGATAGTGTTTGAGCTCTAATGAATTCAATTCTAATTTTACATTTGTTATACTTCGCCATCTATGGTTAATTGGCTTGCATGTTTTCTGTCTTCTGCTAAATGGACGCTTGTATATAAGAAAAACTTGGTGGATAATCCTACTTTCTTTTTCTTCATTGATCTAATTGTTAATGCATGCTAATCTTTTTATTAACCCAGTAATTCGTTGAACAAACAATTTGGGGGCAAGAAGAAACTGTTTAAGTATAAATCAGTTAAAATTTTCTCTTCCTAAGGCATGTTTATATATATCTAATGTTGATGCATGCTAATCTTTTATGACCCAGTAAACTCTTACTATTCAGGGAACAAGGGGAAACTGTTTAAGTATAAAAGGAAGTCATTTTTTGACTGGGAAAGTGATTAGTACCGTGTGAAACCTTGCACTATACTGCTATAGTCGTCATAAGTACTGAAAATGTTGATGGATATTTGTCGTAATAAATTTTTGATTGATTCTCTTGCATCCTTCTGTTGGTTTGTTCTGCCTGACATATTATTTTGCAGCAGAAACCAGAGAACATTCCGCCCAAAGAAGAGTGCACCTTCAGGGAGTAAGGTGGGTTCCTTTTTTTGACGCATATTTAGGGGATCCCTTTATTGGATATTTAATGTCATATAATGTTTTGGTTTGAATCATTCTTGAGTTTATAGTCTTTGCACTTCTTTGTTTGAAGCCCCATATGTTTTGGTGTTATAAGCAGGAGGGTTATTCTGCAACTTAATTAAACAAATACTCTATCTCAGCAACAACCTTCACTCTGTTCATATGTTTCATAGATGTTAAGACAGACTCTTATTCAAAGAAGGGGGATCAAAAGAAAATTTTCTTGAGTCGGTACAGTTGCAGGAGTTGAATCTACTTTTATAATTCAAGGTGGACTAATTTAGATTTAAATAACTGATTTTGAAATAGAAAAATCGTAGTTTACAATGTTATTCTGTCCAAAAGCACATCATCATAAAGTTCCCCTTTCTATAATTTCACTTCTGTCCTTTAGAGGCTTGTTGCAATTTTTTATTTTTTTTAGTGCGGAGGGGGTGAAGGTTTCATACTGCGGTGGTCAGTGCTGGAGGCTAAACAGATTTCAAGATTTAATATTCTTTCTGTTTCTATTTCAGGGAGCTCAGCTCAGAAAACACATTGATGCTACATTAGGAAGTGGAAATCTGAGGGAGGCAGTAAAACTACCACCTGGAGAGGATTTCAATGAGTGGCTTGCTGTCAACAGTAATCCTCATTTTCTATTTCTTTCTCTCATCCGCAGTTTTTAGTTTTCCCGTAATTTATCTCTAGCTTGCATCAATGCCATGCTGAAATATGGTCATCTAACTTCTTTGGCCCGAACCGCAGCTGTGGATTTCTTCAATCAGGTGAATCTCCTTTATGGCACCCTCACAGAGTTCTGTACTCCTGAGAATTGCCGGACAATGTCTGCCGGACCAAAGTATGGCATAATTAATAGATTGCCTTTTCTTTGTTTTTCCTGCCTTTTTCCTTATTTTAAAAGGTCACATTACAGAAATCCAGTCCGATGATATTCGACCAATCATTTTAGTTCTTAATCCATTTCTTCCTTTTTTTTATTTTATTTTATTTTAAGGGAAATGTTGGTTTATCTCTTGTCCCTCATCTCTTGATGAAGTCCTCTCAAACTGTGTTTTTCCTTGGCGTGAATATAATCTTTTAAGTATTAATGTACTACGGCTGTTTGAAATGAGTTTTTGTGTTTCATAGTATTTTAAGTTGCCTTTCTACTTTCTAGAAACACTTCACGATGCTGCATTTACTTCTACTTTTCTGATCAACAGTGCGCCATCGATATTAACGGTGCTACCGGTGACTGTTTCAACAAATTCGTTTATAATATATATTTGCTGCCCTCATTTTGTCCTATTGTTACACATTTCAGGTACGAGTATAGATGGGCCGATGGCGTGCAGATCAAGAAACCCATTGAGGTCTCTGCTCCAAAATATGTAGAATATCTAATGGACTGGATTGAAACGCAGCTTGATGATGAATCCATATTTCCGCAAAAGCTTGGTAAGGATAATATCCCCTCCCCTGCCAAAAAAGAACAACAAAAAGAATCTGTGAACTCTCTCCATCATCATCATTGTAATAGCATTTACGGAATTATGTAGGTACTCCATTTCCTCTCAACTTCAAGGATGTCGTGAAGACAATATTCAAGCGATTATTCCGTGTATATGCTCACATATATCATTCCCACTTTCAGAAAATTGTGAGCCTGAAAGAAGAGGCCCACCTAAACACATGCTTCAAGCATTTTATACTCTTTACTTGTGTAAGTCTCTCATGTTCTGATTGGTTTGTCTTTATTTTGTATTAAATAAGTTGCCTGTCTTGCTTTATCTTTTTTAGGTGAACTTTGTGGTCCCATACATCCATTAGCATGTATTTTTTATTACATGCATACCTAATATATTTCCGTTTGTTGATTTTTTTGGGTTTGCTGATATGATTATCTGCATTTGGTGCGAGAAATTGTCTTCACTGGTTGTTTTGGTTTTTTTCTTTTTAAGTCTAAAGCAGTTGGTTTCATTAGACGTTAATAGGTTTTTGCTTGTGCAGGAGTTTGGGCTGATTGACAAGAAGGAGCTGGCTCCACTTCAAGAACTTATAGAGTCCATTGTGGTTCCATACTAAACAAATCTATAGGTTCCAAAGTACTGTGAAAAGGCTTAACAAGACATAACAAAGGTATCAAACTTGATAAATACTGCTTCTTAATATTTGGCTTTGTATATGTTGTGTTAGGTAAGTTTTTCTGTCATGGGTCATTTGGTTATGTAAGGGAACTTGTCTGCCTACATATTTAATTATCAGATAGGCAATGGAGCACCATGTATCCAGGCTCAAGGATTGTAGCTAAATATCCAAACTACGTATGTTCCCTGCTGAAATAACATCCTAGTTTGAAGTTGGAAGGCTTTTGCCAGAATTTAGCTCATTGCTAACAATGCAATAATTATTGAAATATCTCTGCTGATTGTTCAGACATTTCGATGTACGATTGAACTGTTGATTAGTTGTATAATCTCGAGTTAAGCTGTACAACTTTTTATTTTTTCCTTTACTGTCACATCTCATTTTTGCTAGATGCTGAGCAGTGTTAAGCGATGGTGTCGATATTTTACACAGCAGAAGATAACCTGAACAAGATTACATCCTAATATCTCATGCTATATGATGGCAAAGAAACAAGAAAAATCTCTGTTTATCTCTCCATTTTTCTCCTTCCCAGAAAAAAAAAAAAGAGTTGAGGAATAAGATAATGTTTTTCACTTCAGTGTTGAACTTGCCCAGATTGAATTGAATGCGAGCTCTTAATATGAGAAAGCCCATATCTTGAAGCTGCAAAGCCATAGGAGGCTACAGTAACTACAAAGACGACGAGGACCGCTGCAAAGAGTTGAAAGTTTGCAAGCAATTCACCCCGAACCTCACTTTGAGCTGAATGGCACGTTATACTGTTATCCTTAAGGCGGCAACCATCTGGGAGCATGGGGCCGTAGAGAGAAAAGGCCGTCTGATAGAACCATATGCCTTGGAGTGCTATAGCAATGCCATTACATAGATCAACGGGGAAGCTTGTTGGCAAAAGGGCTCCAGCAATAGAAGATAAAATGCAAAGTCCAATGAGAAAGACGAGGAAGATGTGGTAATAGCCTTCTAACCCTTTATGCGTTGTCGAGTGGAAGTAGAATAGAAGATACTCTGCACAGAATGCTGTGGCAGCAATCAGACAAAGAGCACCTTCCGGCAAGGGAAGAAATCTGTGTAAGGAAAACAATTGCAGGAGTAAAATGGTCAGGCATAATAGAAGGAAAAAAAAGGAGCATGAATGGGCATGAGCAGTTAAAGTAATTATTCAATTAAACTATTAAAGTGATTAAATGGAAAATGGCTAGCAAGTTCAAGAAACAGCTGCATTCTCCTTTAAACAGTAAAGTTTCCATATTCTGCAGTCTACGACACCTGTATGCATCTTTTGCACAGAAGGATAAAGTCTGAGGTTAATAGGAATTGGTTCCGGGTGCTATCAACAACCCATGTCTTGTGTTTGCTGAACAAGGGAAATCCACGGGCGCAAAGATCAAATTGTTTAGAGGATGCTGTTTTTGAAAGAACAATGTTTAGAACATCCAATATTTGCTTCTTGACTTGAACAACTGCTAGAAGCAAAAAGACAGCTATTGGAAAACAGACATTGTCTCGGTACTATCCAAAGAAATATCTAGTCTCAACTTGAGACTTTTGCTCATATCAAGACTTGATTGAAGGTTTTACTACATGTTACATGGGCTTTCACTATTATCAACAGTATCACATAAATAGGTTTCCAATTCATTTACTGAACCAATCAGAACCCAATCCATTTACTTCATCCATAACAAGCAATCAGAACCCAATTCTATTTGTTATGGCCTAATGACACCAGAACCAATGTCTATAAAACTGCAGGTTCACACTATCCCATGCCACTGACCAAAAGGTTCAGGAAAATACTAGGAATTTCTATGGCCTGGTACATAGGTTGAGAGAAACTAACCTTGTCTTTTCTGAGAGCAGCACTGCAACACTGAAGATGAAGAACATAAGAAGCATTCCCGAGTGCTCAAAATTGTTCATGTGACTGGGGTTTAAGACTCCGCCTACAAAAAATCTGAGATGGGTTGAATAGAAGAGCTCGATACACAAGTCAATGAAAGCCCCAATTGAAACAACATAGAGCTCCAGGTGCTTGAGCCTCCCATTAAACCCAGATACAGGATTCCAGACTTGGACTCGAAACGCCTTGGGATTTGACACATATCTCACCACAGAGCCCCATATATGCCATACCCCCACTAGCAGAAATAATGTTCCTGGTAAAGCATGACCTTTGAAAGATCCCATCTTTCTGATATATAACGACTCTCGGGATATATATATTTCTCAGATGAAACTTAACTTGGCTTATGAATGATTCTCAAACTAATCAAAGAAAATAGATGACCATTGGAACTTCTTCATCCTCATTAGCCTACCACGTGGTCCTGTTTTGAACCAAAAAAAAAAAAGAAATTTGAACTTTCAAAGTCTGAAACTTTGAATTACTAGCAACTTTTTATGTTATTTTCTATCTTCTTCTCGAACAAAGACTTCAACAATAAAACATTATGCTTTACAGAATGCAAATTCTATTATTTTCTTTACTTTTGACAGCCGAAGTCAATGAGAATCACTGCCGGAGATATCTTAATCACCTTTTCAGTTTTCCCCGGAAAAAACAAGCAAAAACTTTGGCCATTTCAACAACTTCTGGATTTCATTTTCACCGGGAAAAACGCAAATTTGTAGACGGAAATTAACAATGGAGACGAGTAAAAGATTTCTATAAAAAGAAAAACGTTATTTCAAATTTCAACTCCAACCCCGTCAAAAAATCACAAATAAAACAAAAATAACTCACCCCACCAAGTCAACATGTGGAAACTCAACAAATTATTTCCTGTGAAGAAGAAAATACAGAGCAGTACATTTTCCTTTCCATTTCCATGGTATAGAAGACAGATTCTACATGTGGGGAAGAAAGTTAAGAGACTTTTAAAATGTAATCAGATGAATAATCAGGTACTTTATGACAATTTGCCGTCAGTGATGGGTTTCTAATGAAGGTCCTAAAGACGAAAACAGCGTTATAAAAAAGGGTGTGTACTTACGGTAATAATTTACGCCATAAGCAATGGTGATTGGTTTGGGGGCAGAGAGCAGAGCCCGTCTCCTGTTCCCTCGCAATGATTCCCGAATCCAAAAGTTATGCTCGTCCGGATAATTTCACCATCACTGAATTTTATATGCAGAGTCAGGAAAGGGACAAAGAACTGTACAAACTACGTAGAGAGCTATGATGATGATGGAGGTGGGATCTGGGACCGACAAGCATAGGGGTCAGTAGTGGGGTCTCTGAAGGAGAAGGCCAAAAAATTGCAGAGAATCTGCAAAGCTAATTTTCATGTGTTGTATGGAACACTACCGACGTTGGTACGTAACAATTTAGAATTTCTTCTACCTGGGCTACCATGGGAAAGCGTGGGTCCAAGGCGCATGTGCACCGTTTTGTTTTTTTTGAGAAGGGAAACAAATCAACGTGCGGTTGCCAAAGAATAAAAAAGATCCTTTTGGAGTTCTGACCATTTCTGTGCTTCACGAGCTCCACGTGTCACTTATGAGAAGAGTCAACCATAGTTGATGTCTCTGTTTTGACCATTTCTATTTTATTCAACTAAGATAAAATAGAAACTAGCCCATGGAAATGGCCCAAAACTACCAGCCCCCCTTGATCGAAACCAATTCTAATGAGTTCGGTTTGATTTTACCAGCCTCCACTAAATCAACGGGGCGGCTCTAGTGGGCAATCAACGCAATTGATTGGTCTACCGAATTGATGAATCATCTACCAATAACCAAACTATCTCTTTTTTTTTTTTTTAATTACTAATGTTAATATATATGTTTATATTATTATTTTAGTCCTTAATAAAATTTTGTTTTAAAAAATTGGTGATTATAATAATCTTTGCTATATTGACTTCGGACGAATTTCGAAGGTTGAAGAATTATTTGCTTAATATCCAACAACATTAAAATATTAACAATACAATACAAAAAGATAGGATAAATGACATAGTTTAACCAAAATTTTTGATAGCTCAAGCCATGCATGCATTTATATTATTCAATCCATTCAACAATCACTTACACTATGTAAGTAATTGTACCAAATTTAAATTCTACTAATTGCAAGCATGAGTCAAATAGACCAAAGCCTTCCTTTTTTTTTTTTTTTTTTTTCACTCTACGACTTAAGTGAAAACTACATTTTTCAGTTAAAATACATCTTCTATTATAAAAGGAAAAAAATAAAAAGATTAATAGAAAAACATAGTTTCTTCCCCTTATTATTTAATTTATCATTGTTCTCTTTTTTTTTTTTATGTGTTGTATATGACTTATTTATCGTTAAAATATTTGCGAGTTTTAAGTTCCTATGTTTTGCTATTGCCATATTTATTAAGGAATTATTCGAAGGGCCATATCCATACTAATATATCGAGTTATTTTTTTTAGAAATAAAAAATGGTTAAACAAAATTACGTATTTAATACATCACATCATTATTTACATGTAATTATAAAATTATAAAAACACTCCAATTATATATACGCGCGCGCGCGTTTCCTTAGCACTAAATATATCAAATCAATTTCTCTGATGAAAAATTAAAACACCTAGTAAGAAATCAAAAAAATAGCTACAACTAGAACTTGTTTGTTTTTTCTATCCATTATTTATATTTATTATTCATTGTACATACTTTTGATAAAATGTTTAAAATATTAACAATAAATAATAATATTTTATCTATTTTATTAGAACGATTCATCCAATCAAATGATTTCCCGCTCCTCTACTTAACTCCGTCTAGTATCTACCTTACCTAACAAGATAATGCCAACTGGAGTCTACACTACAGTGATGCGCATAAAATAAGAAAAGTTTCAAATCCCACTACAAAATTCTAGATGAGTAAACTAGTGGAGAAGACTACAATGACCATAAGCCCATAAACCAATTAATCCATTTCTCATAAAATCGCGAGGTCATATTCGTCAATTGAAGCGAACAAGGCTTCACTTTCACTGCAAATCCCATTCATAACAAAATTTTGTGGGACCTTTGACCTTTCTAATCACGGACCCCAAATTGAATCCGATCCAGAACGCCACCTGTGTTCAAAAATTGGGAAAGCGTTACGGCGCCAAGTTACCATTAACTGAAAGATCAATCATAACCCTCCACGTGGTGAACGCCTCTCGAGAACACTGCTTTCTAACTTACATGGGATATCCCACTTGGTCTGGTTAGAATCTATTCTCAAATTCCCAGTCGTCTGATCGCACTCCCTCCCGCTTCGTCACACTCTATACGTCGTCGTTTCCCGCTCCAAACGTTTACCGACCCGGTGTGTTATTCACCTCGTCCGAGCAGCCAAGTCAAAGAAGAGGAGGAGGTCGAGGAATTCTGGAAATTTTGCGGCAATGTGGAATTCAAATTTGAAATCCTAGCTCCTGAATCCGGAGAAGTTTGACCGGAAATCCGCTGGTTGCATGATCCTGCGACTCTGGCATCGGCCATGAGCGATCAGGTCACTTAGGTGACATTGATCTTGCGGAAGCAAAGATTCCTTCTGACGCTTCCGGCTGCGCGAGACATTTTGCTGGAATTATCATTTATTTTGTTTTTTGGCGTTTTGGAGTGGATATTTGTTGGAATTTGTGTATTGTTTGGAGCGTGAGTTTCAACTTAGTGTCTTAGCTCGATGTCATCAAAGGTTGTGTATGAAGGTTGGATGGTGAGGTATGGCCGACGGAAGATTGGCCGATCGTTCATTCACATGAGGTATTTCGTGCTTGAGTCGCGGCTGCTCGCGTATTACAAGAGGAAACCCCAGGATAATCAGGTTATTTTATCATTTCATGATGTTCTGGCTTTTGTTGGCTTTTTACTAGATGATCTTCTGTTATTTATGCTAAAGTTTCGTTTTATGACAAAGTTCCGGAGTTGCTTTATTTTTCTTTTGAACATTTTTAAGAAAAGGAAGTGACAACTTCAGCTGAGTGGTTGTTTTTATCTTTAAGAAGCTTCACATAAATGCAGATGGAAACGATTGGTTTTTAACGCTTCCGAATTATACTTCCATGTCAACTCCCCCCACTTTCTTCTCTTCTCTGGGACTAGGGGAGAAGACATTGGATAGGCTGGTCTGAGTTAACGTTATGAACTCTGTTTATTCTTTAATAGGTTCCTATTAAAACACTGTTAATTGATGGCAACTGTAGAGTGGAGGATAGAGGCTTGAAGACTCATCATGGACATGTGAGTTCCAGTAACCTTTTAATAATTGTTTTTCCGTTTTAAATTATCAATGGGTGATGATTTAGGAATCTGCAAGCCTCGAGAATCGAGATGGTCAATGGACATTGCACTTCACTTATTATGTTGGTGTGACTCCCAAATCAGTTATTCTAGTTATTTTTAAAAAAATAAATTTGAATGCTATTGGTAGACTGAATGAGCTAAATGACGATTAATGTGCTGTGGAATGAGAGGGAATGTTTTAGACAGATAAATGATGTCATGATGATGCATAAAAGGAAAAGGAAAAGGAAAAGGAAAAAAGGGCTTCAACCTTTTCTAACGTTCTAGGAAGTTTTACTGACATAATTGAACTACTGAACAGGTTGCACAAAAACTATATTTATCTTGTCAAACTTTATAAGATGAGTATCGTTGCTGAATCTGTTGTAAGATTGCCACGATCTTGCATTCTGTATATGCATGCATATAGCATAATTATATTGCAGCTGCTGCAATTATCATAATAATTAATTTTGCAAATACTACCTACCAACTTAACAGTTTTAGCGGTACTCATCCACTGAAACGTGAGTTGTCCCCGTTCACTTGTTGATGCATGCAGATACTCCTTACCAGATTATGAATTCTATGTCATAATCATTGATTTTGCATATGGAACGAAGTTAGATTTTTGTATGCGTCTTTTATTTATTTACTTTTTTTTTTTTGGTATAGATGATTTCAGAAAAAAGGAGAAGAATATTGTATGGATTTGGATGTATTCCTTTTTAATCCTCTTACTCTAAAGTTGAATGAACAACTTGACCATATGTATAAGTTTGCTCCCTAATTTTTTTTCATTCATTATTTATTTTCTCTTGGATAGATGGTTTATGTTTTGTGTGTCTACAACAAGAAAGAGAAGCAGCATCGGATTACGGTGAGTGTGTTTTTTTACGTTCAGTTGGCCATGAATATATTTATACTGCTCTATCCATAATTAGTTTCTATTGGGCCGTCTGTTTGTTTGTGTTAGGTTCTATATGCTGATGTATTTTGAGTATTTGTTTTTGGGTCATTGGTGCCCTGTGCATATTTAATCAACTGGGTTCTTGCTGCAGATGGCAGCCTTTAATATTCAAGAGGCTCTCATTTGGAGGGAAAAAATTGAGGGTGTCATTGATCAGGTCTGTTTCTTCAGATTTATAACCTAAGCACTCTCCGTCTGATATACTGTTGTTTTTCTATGCTTTTTAAGTCGGACTCATATCATATTCCTGATTTATGGTTTAGACATTATATCTCTCTCTTTAAAATATTGTTTGCAAAATGACAGAAAATTTTTGTTGATACTTTACCTAAATAATAGCTTGCTATCGTATTTCGTATTTTCATTTTGCTTGAACATTCTTTCCTTTTTTTCTTTTTTCAATTAATGTTATCGAACTTCAAACTTGTGCAGCATCAGGGAGCTCCATTTTCAAGTGTTACCAATAAATATATTTCTTTTGAGTATAAAGCTGGTATGGATAATGGGAGGACAGCTTCTTCGTCAGACCATGAAAGTCAGTAAGTATTTTTTGGGCTTTTGGTTTTTCAACTGAAATATTGGAAAACATGCTAATGCTTTAAGTTTCCCTGTAACTTTTAGAACCTATGGCGTGATAATTCAAGTTATGTCCATCTCCCTTCAGATTATATTTTCTTAATTTAATAATGTCCACTTGTTGGAGATGCAACTGTTATAGTACAATGAAACATAGCTCAAACATGACGTGGTGGTTGTCTTTAATCGCATTGCTGACAAAAATATTCCCAGTCTGTTTAATTGTGGGAATGGGATATCAATGTATATCATGCATGCTATCTTACATGTTCATACTATCCAATGCAATTTTTCCCTCTCACCAGGTTCAGTCCTCAGGAAGATGAAGATGTGGCGCATCCAAATTTATTAAGGAGGACGACGATCGGAAATG
The DNA here is from genome assembly GCA_022379115.2 of Bauhinia variegata. Classification (NCBI taxonomy): domain Eukaryota; kingdom Viridiplantae; phylum Streptophyta; class Magnoliopsida; order Fabales; family Fabaceae; genus Bauhinia; species Bauhinia variegata. Next base: position 13,580,507 of record CM039436.1, on the reverse strand, counting down.
GTCTATTTCTAATTCTCCTAGCTGTTTGGCTTAGAATTAATTTGCTGCAATCTCTATTCAGACTTTATCTTTTATAAGCTGCAGGTCCTCCTGAACCCATTTTTGACTGGACACGGGAAATAGATTCAGAGTTGTCTAATCAGAATACCAACAACCAAGCATTTTCAAGAAGGCATTGGCGGCTTTTACAATGTCAAAATGGTTAGCTACGCAATTTTTTAAAGATGGAGCAATTTTGCCTGGGTGACAGAATGAAATATTTACCCAAGGGCTTATTTGTGTTCAATGATTTTTTTCCCTCCCCTCTTTTTAGTGAGTTGTACTAATAGGTTATTTTCCCCCTGAAATTTGTAGGCCTTCGCATTTTTGAAGAGCTTCTTGAAGTCGATTACCTTGTATGAACAGTTTCTGCCTATATATATATATATATATATATATATATGTTTTTCTTTTTATTTTTTTACCTGGTGTGATTTGATTTCTTATTGCAGCCAAGGAGCTGTAGTAGAGCAATGAAGGCAGTAGGTGTTGTGGAAGCCACATGCGAAGAAATTTTTGAGCTTGTGATGAGCATGGATGGAACACGGTTTGAGTAGGTGTTCTGCATGTTTGCTGTTATCTCTTATGATGGATTATATTTCATGGTTGTCATGTGACGTGATTTTTTTTTTTTTCTTGATTTTTTTGGTATGGTTTTGAAGTGTTGCCATGAAAGCTTCTTTTGACCTCATACAAGTAGCTTTACTCTTGGGGATGGGGACTACACATGTCAAGCATGTCTTTAATGTGTATTAATAAGAAAATGAAAGTGGTCCAATGTCTATTTATTATCACATTTAAACTCTGATGCTGTGCAAATATATTTTAATAGTCATATAATACTTGCATGCCTGCAGGTGGGATTCCAGTTTCCAATACGGTAGCTTAGTTGAGGAGGTGGATGGTCACACCGCAATACTTTACCATAGACTTCAGCTGGACTGGTTCCCAGTGTAATACTTTCACAAGCTTTATAATAAATGTTATTGATTCTCTGTCATAATCTTTTTTTTTTAAAAAAAAAAAAACTTTTTTTTTTGGTTTATACTAGAGTGAACACATTCTAATTCTTCTGATTGAACGATTGGAAAGTTCTATTTTTCCGCACAAACTATTTTTCCTGTATTGTGTGCCTTTGCTTATCTTAATCACCCATATCTGTGTTTCCCATACAAATATGAACTGTTATTTATATCTATGAAACTGCGATTTAGGATTTGACTGTTGATTAAATGGTTGCTCATCCATAAATTAAGATCAGTATACCACTGACTGTGTCACACCTACATGTTTTGTGTTATCAACTCTCTCTGAAATGGCTCACTAAGACATGCTTTGCAGGTTTGTGTGGCCCCGTGATCTTTGTTATGTACGTTATTGGCGCCGAAATGATGACGGAAGTTATGGTAGGCAGCTTCCTAGTTTAATTATAGTTTCACCATCTGTGATCTGTCTTATTTCGGATGTTTGTATTGATGTTTCTTGTTGCAGTGGTCTTATTTCGTTCTAGGGATCATGAAAATTGTGGTCCAGAACCAGGATATGTACGGGCACATATTGAGAGTGAGTTCCTATTCTTCTAAGATATTAGAAGTTAAGGCTTGACTCCAAATTTCAAGAGACAGGAACCAGTTAAGAGTTTGGAGAAATATGAGGCCCACCTTCTTAAAAAATTCCTTCTTTTTTTTTTTTTTTCAATTTCTCCAATGATGAGCAAATGTTTTCATCATTTAAGCATCTTTTTATTATCAATTAGCATGTGAAGCTTAAAATGTTATCTATTCTTTATAATTCTTGTTTCAATTGAGTCATCCATCTCATGTAAAACCTTTGGATATAAAAATTTCGTATTGGAAATTTCAGATCTAAGAATTATTTTCCCAGGTGGAGGATTTAATATTTCCCCATTAAAACCTCGAAATGGGAGGCCAAGGACACAAGTCCAGCATCTTATGCAAATTGATCTGAAGGGATGGTGTGTGGGTTACATTCAATCATTTCAGCAGCATTGTCTCCTTCAGATGTTAAATAGTGTTGCTGGTGAGTTTTGTTTATTATTTCTGTTGTTATCTTAGCAATGTTATTGTGTACTTGAGAGTTTTGGCTTCAGTTTAGGACTCGAGAGTAGTTAAGCTCTTATCTTTAGCAATAATATTGTGTGCCTTACTAGTTCGCTGATGTCTAGTTTCCGATAATTTTGTTGAAAATTGTTTCTGGAACTTTCATCCTCTGTTGTTCTTTTCTGTCATCCATCATGTGCAGATACAACATTTTAACCAGTAGATAAAAGAAATATTGCATTTAACTTGATTGTATTTTGATTTTAAATATTTCTCGAGGACATGAGCTCTTTGTACAGCATGCAATTGCTACGGTATAACGTTAAAGTGCTTATTATATAATTTTTTGGTGACAGGATTACGTGAATGGTTTGCCCAAACAGATGAAAGGAATGCTCCTCCACGAATTCCTGTTATGGTTAACATGTCCTCGACTTCAGTTTCTTACAAGAAGGGTCAAAAGCCACAAGATTCTTCTGTTCATCCTACATCCTCTCTGGATCAAGTAAATTCCACAAATAGAAATTCTGTCATAAATATGGATGAATACTCTGATGAAGATGAAGATTTTCAAATAGCAGAATCTGAACAAGAGGTTATATATGTGTTTTGGCTGTATAGTTTTTGATTTGATATTTGCTTCATAAATGTTAAGCTTTTTATTCCTTAATGTTTCAGGCGTACCAAAATGGGCTTGAGAATGATGTCAAAAAAACAGGTGGCTGTGTACTATCACCTTTTTTTGTGTGTGTGTGTGTTTTAACGGTAAATGTGCATGCGCTGCAAAGAGGGCTGAGCGAGTCACTAAATCTAATTAGAATGTTTTTCATGAATTGAAGCATTAGAAGAAGAACCAGCAAATGAGATTGACTTGTCTTGCTTTTCGGGCAATTTACGCCGTGATGATCGTGAAAATGCTCGTAACTGCTGGAGAATTTCTGATGGAAAGAACTTTAGAGTTCGAAGCAAACATTTTTGTTATGACAAGTCAAAGGTTCTTTCTTTATTCATATCTTAATTAAAATTGACAACCTTTTCGGTGTGTTCTTATTCTTGTGTGGTGCAATGTAAAGATTCCTGCTGGGAAACACTTGATGGATCTTGTTGCTGTTGATTGGTTCAAGGACACAAAAAGAATGGACCATGTGGCTAAGCGTCAGGGTTGTGCTGCACAAGTGAGTCATGGAAAACTAGACTTTGTACTGTATGCCCTTTACAATGGATTGAAGACAAACTACTTGATGTATTATTGCACTTTACTTCAAATCTACTTTTACAACCATGCTATTTATGCCTGGTGTCTTGGTTCTTGGAATAAATCATAGCCTGTTGCTCTTTAACTGCATATGCTCTGCTCCCTTCTTTGATATTTCAAAATTACTATATTAAGACACTATATGGCAATGCATAGTTGATAGGTCTCCAGAAAGCTCACAAATTGGTTAGTTTGTTGTTTTTCAATTATGTAGAGGTACTTGCTGGAAATAACAAATGTTGAGAATTTCTTTTATTAACATGCATCAGAAGTTAAATGGGGGATTTGTTAAACCTGGGCCTTGCTCATGATTTTGGGTATTGTTCACATCATCATAATAGATGAAGATTATTGGCAGGCTTATCATTTTACCCGTGTGTGTGAAAAATTGGGGATCTGTGGTAGGCTCTGTATGACATATATTTGAATGGATGTTGGATAGCTTTTAAATACATGATAACATTGTATGTTTACTCTTTTAGACGCTTTCGTTAACGGTGATCCTTTCCTTTTGGTGTATATGTAGGTTGCTCAAGAAAAAGGGCTTTTCTCAATGGTCTTTAATCTCCAAGTGAGTTGTTTTTCTTCATCTTAGTCTGAAGAACTTCATCGGTTTATAGTTTGGAAGTATATGAATGCATAATATTTTGCATGCAGGTGCCTGGGTCCACACACTATAGTATGGTATTCTACTTTGTGACAAAGGAATTAGTTCCTGGATCCCTCTTGCAACGTTTTGTTGATGGTGATGATGAATTCCGAAATAGCAGATTGAAGCTTATCCCATCAGTTCCAAAGGTAATAGACCATGGATTGCTACTTTTTGTTTTCCAACACCTACGTAATAGTTTTTTTTTTTTTCCCTTCTTTTCGTTTTGACCAAGTATATATTCATACTAAATTTACATTTAGCTCGATAGACCTTAGTTGACAATTTGAATTTGCTACATGTGTATGATGCTATCTGTTGTCCATGGTGCCATTTTGAGCATATTAGGGTTTCTCCTGTCCTGTGTCACGAATGTGCACATCCAAATTTCAATTCAATAAAAGATAGTTCATCTTTTTGGAGTGTAATTTCACTGAATAGACCTGATATCCGCAAGTATACTCTAATATTTTACTTATTTATCTGTCTAGGCTTGTTTATCATAACTACTATTCTGGCTTAAAAGCTTAAGAAATAAGCATCTAGTTTTGTCCTATGCATTATTACTTATTGATTTCCCAACTTATAAAATACAGGGCTCTTGGATTGTGCGCCAGAGCGTTGGCAGTACACCATGTTTACTGGGAAAGGCAGTTGATTGCAACTACATTCGCGGTCCCAAGTATTTGGAAGTAAAGTTCCATTCAATCTTTAAGATTTTTATTTTCTTTCATCATTCTAGCAAGTTTCCTTCCAATAAGTAACCGCTAACATAACCAGAAACTTGTCTGTTATTATTGTTTGATGAATCTTTTCAATATGTAGATTGACGTCGATATTGGATCTTCCACTGTTGCTAATGGAGTTTTGGGTTTAGTGATTGGTGTAATTACGAGTTTGGTGGTCGATATGGCTTTTCTTGTACAGGTATGTTCTTAATAATGTGATAGAAGATCTTTTAGACAAGTAATGCACTTCTCCGCTAGGAATGAGGTTTATAGGTGCAATTGGACTGAAGCTTTGAGTCTGGAATTTGACTTCGATGTTTAAATTATAAACGTTCGAAAACTTCATTATTGAGATTAAGGAAAAGATTTCTGCAAACTTGGTGTTTTGCTATCTTCATACTAGTTACTTAAAATTTGGGACTCCTTTGAAGTGGTGACATAGTTGTTATCATTGACAGGCTAATACTACAGATGAATTGCCGGAGCGCCTTATTGGCGCTGTTCGCGTTTCTCATATAGAGCTCAAATCTGCGATAGTCCCAAAGCTGGATCCAGATCCGTCATGATTGACCATGACGTTTAGGTTGTTCTTTTATACAAAATCATTGTTTATGATATGCATGCATTCCTTTTCGCATCAATTTTATGTAATGCGGCTTTTCCATGAAATAGTAAAAGGCTTTTTTTTTCCTAATTAAGTGTTAAGGTTATCAGATAAACTGAATTTTGTCAGCAGGTCTTTCCCTAGGATCAAGTAAGATGATAAGTCATTTTACCCCTTCAGCTATATTTTTTTTAATAAATAAGATATTTACATTACATTGTATATTTACAATTTTTTATGAGAAAAGTTAACATCCAAGCTGCTGAAATACCATGTTTATTGTCGAAAGAAGTCATATGTGCTTTAACGAAACAGCCTATTTTTTAGTAAGGTTGCTAATCATCATATGAAGAAACAGAGTGATTAAGCGCCAATGAACTTAACTCAGTCTCTGATATACGAAATCTTTGAAAACTTGAGATTCAAATTTCAAGCCCCGTTCGTTGCAGTTGAAAGAGGGATGAGATTTACCAGTAGGAGTCTATCATTTGCCGTTGGGTATTTTCTGTTATGAAAAAGAAGTAAAGAATCTTTTGGATAAGCGTTTGTGCTGTGAAATCGTGGAAAGGAAAGAAATATAAGAAGCTCGAAAAACAAAAATTGATTTGATTAAATTGAGCTTCGATTGCAGAGAGTGGCAGATTTCATTACGAGAATTACAGTTATATTATAAGGATGGTAGAATGCTGAAGAAAATCATAACTAAAGTCCTAAAAGAAGACTATATATTAGTAAAACATACAATAAATACAGAGCACCTCGCTGTCCCCCAAAACCGTGTAGTTGCTTGCAAAAGGAATAAAATACATCTCCACCGTTAGAGAAAAGATATTTTTTGATCTGAGATGGAACAGTCAAAGATAAACATGTAATGGTGTGTCTCCCAATGCCTGCCGCCGGACTAGACATGTAAATCTGAATTATAAAGTTAATCTGTTCTAATATGACTAAAAGTTGAATCTCTAACCGTGTTGTGATGTAAACTAAGTTAGTGTAGCAAAGTCAATTTCCCAGTTTTCAAGAACAAACAGAAAATTTGAAAAAGAAAGGGAAAGAGAGTTGCAAGTCTCAAAGTTTACCCTCAACATCAAAGTGAGAGCGCCCGTGCCCACACAGCTGTCTCCAGCCCATTTCCCTCCCCCAATTAAACACTTTTCTCTTTCCAAATGTACACTTCCTCAGGTGATGCGCACGGGCTGATAAACTTTAATTTTTTTTTTTATGAGATAATTTTACTCTTAAAATTTTTAAAATCTTAACTTTAATTTTATTAAAAATTATTCACATTTCATTAATTTTTTATTATTTTTATTTATCACAAGACAAATTTAATAGAAAAACAACAAAATATAAGTAATTTTTTTATTAAATTTGTAATAAAATTAAAATTTGAAGAATAATGTATATATTTTAAAAATTTAAATATATTTAATTTCACATTTTACAACTAAAATACATATTACATTAAGTATTTCTTATACTTTTCCTTGTCTTATATATATTTGATGTTTCTATTTTTTTGTTATTTTCTTAATACTTTTTTTGAAGTACACAACTCTTATTTTTCTTATGAACTCTTTTTCTCGCATGTTGTTTAACAACACACTCTCCACGGAGGAGAGTGCCTACAGCTACAGTGACACCCTACTTTTTTTTACATCCTTATTTTTACGTTGTAATTATTTTATAACAGTAAAATTATAAATAGAAATACATAAAAATGGGTGTATAATTGTACGTGTCGGGATGGCACCTATATCTTCTATATATTTTTCTCTGCTTCCAATTTCCACCATCCTTCCACCGCCATTGTCAAAACAAAACAAGACATGCCAGTATTACCCAAGTTCTTGCCTTTGCTTGCACTCTGGGGCTTGCTTCAAGCTTCTTCTTCTTCATTTGCAAATCCTCATGAGGAACCAGAGGTGCAGACTCTCAACCCTGGCCCAGAATGCTTCAAATTCAATCCCAAACTTCCACCTAGAATCCTCCCCTCTTCAAAGAAGTTCGAGGGTTCATCAGACTTGGTTCACCTCCGCTACCACATGGGTCCGGTCCTTTCCTCCCCAATCAACATCTACCTAATCTGGTATGGAAAATGGGCACAACCCCAGAAGCTTCTCATCAAGGATTTCCTCCTTTCCATCTCATCCAACCACCACGAATCGCCGTCTCCCTCCGTCGCAGATTGGTGGCGCACTGTCTCACTCTACACCGACCAGACCGGAGCAAATATCTCCCGCACCGTCGTGATTGCCGGCGAATACTCCGATCTCCGTTACTCTCATGGGAATCAGCTGACCCGTCTGTCTGTTCAGCAAGTGATAGCCTCAGCGGTTCGGTCCGCACCATTCCCGGTGGACCATCGGAACGGTATTTACCTCATTCTCACTTCCCAAGACGTGATGATGCAGGATTTTTGCCGGGCCGTTTGTGGGTTCCACTACTTCACATTCCCATCCATGGTGGGCTACACTCTACCTTATGCCTGGGTTGGCAATTCGGGGAAGCAGTGCCCTGAAGTGTGCGCGTACCCATTTGCTGTGCCCGGGTACATGGGGGGTGGTGGACCCGGATCACTGTCGCCGCCGAACAACGATGTGGGTGTGGACGGAATGATCAGTGTGATTGCTCACGAATTGGCGGAGCTATCTTCGAACCCTTTGGTGAATGCTTGGTATGCAGGGGAGGATCCGACGGCACCAACGGAGATTGGGGATTTGTGCGAAGGGTTGTACGGAACAGGAGGCGGTGGTGGGTATATTGGGCAGGTGATGAAGGACAAGCAAGGAAGAACCTTCAACATGAATGGGCGAAGGGGAAGGAGATTCTTGCTGCAATGGATTTGGAGCCCTGTTTTGAAGGCTTGTTCTGGTCCAAATGCTTTGGACTAGACCACAAAGTTGTCAGACTCACAGCAGGACTCGTGTTTACTTTCTCAATTCTCTGCTCTTCATTCTCACTCATTTTCTCTATTGCGTAGAATTCTCATGAGATGCATAACATTTGAGCCAGTGAGGGGCACGGCGGAGAGTGGTGGCCGTTACGGCGGTGGTGGGTGGTGACAGTAATGAATAATAAATATACTATAGATATTTGTTAGCTTAATGTATCATAGTACGTTATTGTAATTTACTCTTCTGTTTTTTTTTAATGGAATTCATTAATACGATAAAAAGCTTGGTGTTGTTTATTCACAAAATGAAAATATTATAAATTATTATCAGAGCTCATTTTTCTTACTGAGAAGGGTTATTCTATTAGCTTGATTAGATGCAAATTGTAAGTGTGGATATGATAAATGTATGAAAGCTAATCATAGAGGCTTATTTGTTTATGACTGATTATAACCTTAAAATAAGGTTCGTAAGAATCAAGATACACAAACAAATAAATATTATTTCTGTTCATAAATTGAAGATGGGCTTTCTGGAGGTTAGCAGTGGACCCATGTAACTATTGATTCGCCATCATTTCCGCGACCGGAGGAGAAAAATAATAGTAATAATGGAGATTGAACAAAAGAAAAAAGGTCAATGCGAGAAAGATAAAACAGGAGAGTTTACTTCTCTCATCCCATATTTGACTATTGATGGTACAGCAGACCTCAAAAGTGATTATGGTTGAATCAGTCAGAAAGAAAAAAGTGATTCTCAAAAGAGATTTAACCAATCTAATTAATCATGTATTAAGCTCCTATTAGTAAAAATGATCCTGACAATCATGGGAAACATAAAGTCAAATCATGCAGAAAAAGGTCACTAAAAGCTGCAATCCCCATTTTGGCAGATGCTAATCATGATGTTGATGATGTTTGTTCCTGTTGATTGATTACTTAAAGGGGTTTTGTTTTGGCATTTGATTTCTTACTTGATGGAACTAGGAGACCAGATGGAACCAAATTCAAATGCCTTTTTCCTTTTGAAATTTCGAGTCAAGTGGATGATGGTTGAGGGCCCAAGAAGAAGGACAAGAATATAACGAGAAACGGAGAAGGTAACAGGCCAGTGCTATGCCAGTGCCCCCACTTCACTTGGAACATTTGTGATACACAGCTAATACAGGGTCCCACTCTTAGTACATATATTATTAGCCAAAACATGAAATCTAGCACTTACAGACAAAATCTGCATTGATGGTTTCTCTTTGTGTATGTAATTAATTTTAGTCTTAGGCATATTGATGTTGTGTCTGGGTTAAATATAGACACACGAAAATACATAATGACATAAAACAAAATCAATCTAACTAACGACAATCATTGAAACCCACGAAGAAAGTTGAGTTGGTTAAACTTGTTAATAAGAGTTTAATTTTGACTGTTAAGTGTAAAAAAAAATTTGTTTAAAAAGGTTGTGTACCCACTTGATAATGTTCTCGTCTTTAAAAAAAATTAATGATTGATTATTAATTGAGAATACCCTTAGTACAATTTACAAAACATTTTACATATATGTGCAGAAATTGAATGTCACGTCATGTGTTCATTCTTTTTTGTTTTCATCACTGCAAAACACAAGATTAATAGGGCAATATATTCTAGCTGCCTTCTTTTCCTTGGCTACTTTACTTCATATCAGACATTATAGTGTGGTTTGCAGCTTTTATTCTTTGCCTAGATATTTATTTGGCGATCTGTTTATATGAAAAAGATTTACCCAATTTAAGTTCATAAAAAATTATATTATGACATACTATATAAATTTTTCCTGCCTTCAGAATTAGGGATGAATCCGGCACGTGGTTATAATTGCACTCAACATGTTAATTTTGAATGAGACGTTGCATCTATATATGTGGTATATTTGCTGCAGTGGGTTTATTATTAAGTAGAGTTATCAAGAGAGTGGCAACTCAACTGTCATGTTGGTTGACAGTTATAAAATTTATGAGTTATATTGGTTGACAGTTATAAAAGTTATGAGTTTAGGGGTAGTAGAATGAATGGGTATTGTATTTTGAGTGTTTTGGACAGAGTTTAATTATACAATCATCTATGAATACCTTGAGGAGAAGGTATTCAAAACTAAGAGAGACAATGGCATTGCTACCTTTGATGTTTAAGTCAAACTGACCGGATCCACTTTCGATTCAACCTTAGTCTTATAAATCATGTCTATTATATTACATCCTTATCCATGTTGTCCATGAAATTCGACAAAGCAGAGTTGAAGTACGTCAACTGTGATCTCGCTTCTTCTAAACCACTTGCTCCGTTCATATCAACTGTCAGTCTCTTTTGTGCTTTATCTAACATGGCTTGCAAATATTTCCCCTGTGCCTCTATTCTCATCTCTAGTTTTTTCTGCACCTAGAGAGAGTCACAAACAATGCTTTTACTGGGAATAAACAGAATATTATTGAATGATACCTTAATAAACACAAAAGCTTTGTCGATATGTTACTTGAAAATAATAATAATTACCTCTAGCTGCTCTCCTAACCTCTTCTGAACTTCATTCTGTCGCCTCAGTGCCTCTGCTATTGGCATTTCGCTGTTTTACAGTTCACAACTAATGACTTGAGTAATCTCAGGACAATAATGGGGTTCGTTGCAGCTGTAATCATCCATATAATCTTAATAAGAAGAAGCTACGTCGTTTCACTTACCTTGTTGCGTTATCAACTCTGTAATTGGTGTTAAACCCTGTAGGAAGATCACTGAAACTTAAATATGAAACTCCTATAAAGAGCACAGTAACAGGAAATAAATATTATTGGAATTTTGCAGAATCTTCTTAGCCATTGCATGCAAATATCCAAGATAATGCAATCTCCAAAAACAGAGGGGAAAAAAATAAAAAGATGAAACGACACTGGAAAATAGTTTGGCGGGACTTGGCATGCATATTCAAATGTGTCGAAACTTGTAATGTAAATGGACACACTAGTATTGTTCTCTTTTTGTTGTTCCTCACTGTTTTGCTTTCGAGCCTGCTGTCCAAGTCTATACTTCTGCACAAACAATCAAAGCGGCATAAATTTTTTGTGCCTCCAAATGGCAATTTTCTGGCAGTGGTTTAAATGGCATTTGCAAAAGACAAATGAGCAAATTTAGACTCTGAATACCTGTAAATGGCTCTTCAAATGATACAATGTCAAACCTTTCAAACCCATTAGTTTCAATACAGACTTGGGAGTCGCTTCTGAAAACAAATCAAACCATTTTCAAATCACAGTTATTTCTTCCATCTGAGATAAGCTTTGGTGTATTAAACCAGTGGATAATAACTTATCTGAAAAGAAAAGCTTTGGTAAAACTAAAAACAATGTACTAGAATTGGATTAGCCCCATGGATCATGCTGTGAAAGGAAATCCCAACAAAGAGAAGACTTTCAAAGACAAGAGTGTAAAGACTGAAAAGAGAGTAATTCGAGAATTCCATGACCAAATCTAACTTTCTTTTCCCCAGCTTTAGGCACTAAAATTAAAGCTCGTCTACATCTCTTGGTTGATAAATTTGGGTACATATGAATTATGGTTTAGACCAGAATCATGGTTTAGCACTATCTATTTTTAACGTGAGTGTTGGACCTTTTTACATTCTAAATTTGCAATGTCAAACGAGGAGAGTGAGTACATACTGTCAGGGCCACCAAGTTTGGTAACGGCATCAACAAACCGGTCGTGAAGATCAGCCGTCCACCTCAGCCTCGGCTTCGGGTCTCTCGTCATCACCACCCCATTCTCGTACGAATGCCCTCCAGCACCACCACAGCTCCTCTCCATTATTCACTCCCTCTTCTTTTACAAACACCTTATATTCACTCACTCTTCTTTTTACCAAATTTGACGAGCGACCAAAAAGGCAAAAAAAAACTTCAATTTCCAGGGAACCCAATTCTCAGAAAACACAGAACAGAGACAGACAACGATGAAAATCTTGAAGTCAGAGAATGAAATTTGAGCTCAAGATGAAGACAGAAGGACGGTGTTGAGACAAATGATTTTTGTTTGGTATAGTTTGTATCATAGCAAAAGAAGCAAAGTCATGAATGCGGTGTCAGCTTAGTTTATATAATGTGCAGAGTCGGTAACTTGAATTGTTTAACGAACATGTAGAGTAAAACTCGGCGACGAATCTGAAGCAACAGCGTGGCTCTCGCGATTTTGCATTTTGCGGTAGAACACAGAAAAAAACTACTCTCTGCCTCTCAATAGTTCACTTTGTGACCGTTCGATCATGGATTTCAGATTAGTATGACAATCCAACGGGAAGTGATATGGGTCTCTGACCAAGTGGAAGACAAATGGCGAGGTTGAGATGGAGGGAATTGTGACACGTAGGTGCCAGCGTGGAATATTCTGCGCCGAACCGGGGATTCGGAATATTGGTGAAGTCAGGTAGCTAGGCCCAAAGAAAGGGAAAGGGTGTTGGCCCGATAATGAAAAGTCCAAAGGGAAGGGTCACTTCACGTGGCTGGGTCCCGCAACGCGGACACGTTTCCGTTTGTCCGTGTGCGACGGCTTGTTGGAGGTGACGGCAGAATATTTTTCCATTTTTTATGGACGCTACAGCGGAAGCGGAAGAATGGAGGCGGGAGCTGCACCTGAGTGCTCAGTCCGGGAAAGGCTGCTCATGTAACTAACATTGTTCAAAGCTATATTTGTTTACTGGTTTTTGTCTTTTTCTTTTCATAGTTCAACTAATTATCTAATCTAGCGTAGTGTACAGATATATTAATAATGGATTTTCAAGCTAGGATTTCTAAGAAACTAAAAAGAATGGGTTCTATGAAACTTGGTGGGAGTGTGAAAAGAAAAATATAGGTGTTAAAAGAAATAAGCCAATTCAAGACTAGGTAAGCCCAAAGGCCGAAGAGTCCAACACTAGTGGAAGAGATGGATAACCCAAGCCCAATGGATGGTGAACTTATGAGTGGCGAAGTCTTGTAAACGGGAAGATTCATTTTTGTTCAATGGGTAAGGGAGAGAAGTTGTCGATAATATCTAATCTGTTAATTTTTCACAATCAATAAACTAACAAATTGGCTTTACTTAACAGAAAGCATAACATTGAAATTCCTCTACCAACCACCAGCAGTAATAGTTGCAGTACAATATAGCAACTACTACCAAATTAATGATAGTATACACAGCACAATAATTAACCCCAACTTGAAGTTGAAGCTTCATCATAACGACTAAAGGGTCTATTTTCAATCCTACCAGTAATAAGTAGTAACATATACGCATGGGGACCTTTTTGGTTGTGATCAACTCAACTATATTATAATTAAATAACTGCCACTGGTCCAGTTTATAAGACTACTTATAATATCTTGCAACTTCTCGTAAACAAACAAAGGGTGAGGGTGATAGTTTCTGGTGGACCACGACGAGCAAGCCTACAGTTGAATATCGTATACTATAGTATATTAAATTAGCCAAAATGAAATTAAAAAGTATATAAAGTACACTTTAATCTGCAAGAACAAGGCAGCAAATATTACAAGTCCATTAATTTTATCCAGACACTAGTGTTACAGTTGGTATTCTATATGTAGCACGTGTCGTGCTTCTATGAAATTTACCCCGCAATTTTTTTTTTTTAACATTAAATAAACTAGGTTATGTTTACTGTAGAGGAACCATATTTTCTTTTTGGTGAAGATTAATTAATTAATTAATTTACGCCTATTAATTGAGTTATTGATGAATATAAACAGCTAGACACGTAATACCGGACAGAAAATATGATACCCTCTGCAGTCACCTCGCTGCTGTGGTTATTATAAAAAAATTCCCAAGAGTCAAAAGACGACAAATAAAGTGAGAAACATACCAAGATATACTTTCACCTCACAAGAAGGCCTTTTCATACCCCTCGAAAGCTTCATTAATACTCTGCCTATACAGCTGTTTCCATAGAAACTGCCCGTTAAAACAAACACCCTTCTCTTTTTCTCCTTCTCCACCTCCATACACACGCATTTCACTTTCTTTCTCACCCAGAGGACTAGCTCGGCACCAGACACAGACACAGTAATGAAAGAAGGGATAGTGGAGGCCGAGAGCGGCCACCGCCACAGCCACGGCCAAGGCTCAACGCTGGCTGCACCCGAAAGCAAAAGAGAAGTGAGTGTTAGACCGGACGTGAAAGATGCGGCCATGAAAATTTTGAGAAGCAGAGACGCTTACAAGGGATTTGAGGAACTGCAGGACAAGCCCCCAAGAGTTGAAGTCTTTGGGTGGTGTCTCTATGAGTTCTGCTCCTACTTTATTCAAACACTTCTCATCCCCGTGGTGTTTCCTCTCATAATCAGTCAGCTTCAACAGCTTTCCACAGACCCTGTTCAGGCTTGGCTGAAAGACCACCAAGGATTTACCTGTGGAGAGAAGGAAATTACCCTGTAAGTAATTTTCCTTTTTTTCTTTTTTCCCATTTTAATTTCTTTTACATAAAAAATAATTTTTTTTCAAGTGTGTTTCTACTTTCTTCTTCTTCTGCAGTTTTGTACTGAATTTCTGTAGGAGTCAGTACTGTAATACAGTGCAAGGATAGAAATTGAAAACCGGTCAGTCTTGTGTGGTCAATGGTCATGAGAGTAAGTAAGAGAAGAGATCACGGAAAAAGATAGGCTTTGTAATTAAAAACTGGCAAGCGTGATAAACAGTGCCTAAGGTTTCATTATAGCTAGGCTATCATGAAAAGCCGTGTTTTTTTGGGTGGTGCGGTCTGCCCTTTCTATACTTTACTCTCAAGATTCCTTTTTGAGCTAAGTCGCCCACTTCATTTTGCATCGGATAGCTACCACATTTATGTCTCGGCTGGGAAAGCCACGCTCCTCCTAGTAATTCTAAAATTGATTTTTTCCAAAAAGTCATTATCTTAACATAACAGAATCTAAACTGAATTACGGTACGTAAACTGATAATCACAGTACCTAGATTCATTACAGTTAGAATAATCACAGTCATTACAGTTCAAGTTTAGTTCGCATCACATCATTCACTGTAGCGAATGAATATGGTAGAAAGCTTCATGCAGACAGCACTTTTGGACCGTCAGATTTTGATCTAAAGCCTCACATTGAGTCTTAGCAGCACACAGAATGCACACCATAAAATGGTGTGCTCCATATTAGCCTTTAGATTAAGATCCAATGGTCCAAGAATGCCAACTTTTTCACTGCAATTAATCCAAATTTCCCTGAATTACTGATTAATCTCTTTACGTATCAGCATTTGCATTGTTTATTAACTTGCAAGTGATCATCTGCAGGTATAGCAAACTCACAGAGCGCACTATAAGGGTGAGTGGTTCAAATTTCTCCTCATTCGAGTGGACATCCATTGCATGGGCTGTAGGTATCGGCCTCGTTGCTCCAATTCTGGGCTTCGTTTCCTATCACCTTGATGGCCAATTCCCAACACTCATTACTACAGTCGCCACTGGCGTTGGCGTTTTCTTCTGCCTCCCTGCTGGTTTCTTCAGAACCACGAAAATCTTCATCCCCTACATCGCCGGCATAGTCACCGCCATCACAGTTGCCGTTGCCTCCCACACCCACCATCTGGGTCTCATGCTCCGCGGCTACACAGGTCCAATACTGAGCAAAAACCAATTTCCCATAAGGCAAGGAATCTCTGGTTGGCTCTCTCTTTACTCTACCGCTGCCGGGTCCCTAGGCGCCGCCATCATCGCCGCCTTCACCTACCACATGCTCAGAGAACCCAAGGACGATGAATTATTGAGTTTATGGATAGTCTCAATCTTCAGTGGCCTACTATGGCTTCTGGGGATCCTGCATGTCTTCACGGCTACCAGCAGATCCTCAGATTCCATCTCTTTCTCTTCAAAGTTCCATCCTTTTTCCGTATTCAGATACCCACATGCACTTGGAGGACTCGCTGCGGTTTTCCTCTCTTCCTTTTCCACCATGTGCATTTTCACAGGAGGTGTAATTTTCATAGTGGGGCAACTCTGCATTAAGCCAGTGCACTTGCTACTTTTTTGGTTAACTTACTTCCTCTTCCCTGTGCTGTCTCTACCACTGTTGCAACCCCTGCAGCATCTGATCAAAGCAAACTCAGTGAAAATGCAAATCCTGGGTTTTCTGCTATCGATTTTCTCTTCTGGGTTTGGATTCTATTTCCATGACAACCAATGGAGATGGGGGCATTTGCTAATCTTTGGTGCCATTCAGAGCACATCAACAGGGCTTTTACACGCCTTTGGAAGGGTGTTAGTGTTGGATTGTGCCCCTTCAGGGAAAGAAGGAGCTTTCTCTATTTGGTTTGCCTGGATCAGAGCTGTTGGCTTGTGTGCAGGCTTCACAGTGGGTTCAGTGGTCCCAGGGCGCATTCGAACCTCATTGGGAGCTGCGTTTTGTGCTGCCATTTCTGGGATTTTTCTTCTGCTTTTTGGGAATATCAGTGATGTTGCTGGAGCTGTTGATGCAGGGCACGTGACAGAGGATAGCGAAAGAAGCTCCACTGTTCCCGTTCATGGTTTAGATTCAAAGCCGCCTGTGATAGTTTGAAACTTCCAGAAATAATAAACTGAAAACCAATGAATCATCTTGTATTGTCATTTATCAATGCGTTATTCTTTGCGGATGCTGTCAAATGGTTAATGTATGAAAAAGAAATTAAAAAGGTTTCATTTTTATTAATGATTTTGGATGTAATTTGGTTAACGTTGTCAAACGTCTGCCCTGTCTATGCTGCGGATGTCGGTTGTCTTCTATGTAATTGGTTAGGTTTTTTTTTTTTTGGTGATAATTGGTTAGATTTTTCTGATAGTTGTGCATGGTTCAAGTTCGTATGTTTAAGTTAAAGGGTCATTTCGCCAATTCAACGAGATAAGATAGAAGGGTGATCAGAGCTCGAAGTGGCTCTACTGGTTTGTGTGACAGTTCAATCAATCATGTTGATTTTGTCTATAGAAATGACTTAACAGCATGGAGATGGAATTCTGGCACTTCACAGAGTAATGTTTTGTTTTAAATATTCAAGATTGGATTAGATAATGGAGAGTAACCTTTCTTATTATATAAATGTTACTATCGCTTTCAGTAAGATTAGATTTGATTACCTGAAGTCCAAAAAGTTAGAATATCTACCTTGGGTGTCCCTTCACTGCTTTCAAATTTGAATGCAGCTATGGTCAAGAGTTTGAATTTAATAAGTGGAACCATGATCTATTGAATATAGATTCGTATCCATGATCCACCCATTCAAAGTCCCACAGGGTCTTAAATGCTTTTATTTTGTTACTTTCGTTTAACTAGTGCTTTAGTGAAAAATTTTAAAATTGAGATGTTTAGATTCAAATTTTACAATGATAGAGTTGTTTCTTAAAGTCATCCTTAGAACATTTGATGGTTCACAATTCAAGATAAATAATGTTTTACACTTGGTATACTTTTCTTCCTCTATGTATAAGAAGATGATTATACAAAGATGCTATGATCCAAGAAAAGTAGGACTCAAATATTAGTGAGTTCAATAATATTATTCAAGTGTTTCCTTTAACATAGTTCGAAAACCCATCGTTGTATTAGATTCTTTTATTCACTTTCATTTTTATTTTTTTATTTCTATTTCCATGATTTAATAAAATTTGTCATGCCTTAATTAGACAATGAACTAAAACATGATTATAGTAAAATTCAGCTCATTTCTTCTATACTAGAGGGGATGTTAATTTAAGTTAAAGCAAACTAAGCTAGATTAGTATTTTTGTTTTGAAACATAAATTAGTTTTCTACTCAAAAAGCATAATCATTTAAAAATTTTCTCAACTTCATGAGAGGGAGGGGTGTTCTTAGAAAATATGGGTGCCAAAAGAATTCTCCTTCGCGAGCAACAAAAAGGACGCCCAAATGAGTTTCATCAAGGGCAATTCAAACTGGTTTAATTCCTAATCAGCTTTGACTATTCTTTTAACATATTCCAAAATTTCTAAAGTCACATCCCACCAGTTCTAAAATTTTAATTTTTAAAATGTAATATACACTCCAAAATCAAAATTCCAAAATAAAGTAGACGTGGTATTAGAAAAAAGATGTGTGTAAAAAGAATTCGCCATCCGCTTCCCAACTTAGGCCCACTGGGCCCGAAAGCCATCACAAAAAAAAAAGAAGCTGAAAAGGAAGATCACTATCCCAAATCGTAGACGAAAACGCTACGCAGTGTTGGCAGACCCATAGCAAAATTCTGGTGCCATTGACGACAAAGATGATGCGAAGATGTTGCACCAAGCTCCGGTCTTTAGCCTTTCAGTCGACTGAAGCTCTAGCGCCTCTCTCTTCTCGTCGTTTCCTCGACCTTTCGCCGCAACCTCTCCAATTTATTTCAAGTAGCAGCAGTTCTTCTCCTCTCTTCAATTTCTCTTCAGTAGCCCATTCAATGGCTCTGCAGCACTTTCGTTCTTCCCCATTCACTTCCCCTGTAAGTTGTTAGTTTCCAAATTCCTTTTTTGTGTTTGTATGGTTGTGGAGAAAATGCTTTACGAGATAATAACTTAGCTTGGAAAATCTTCTAGTGACATAGATTATGCTTGCAAGTTACATGTAGTTTTTGGTTATGTGTTCTCTTTTCCTATACCTTTGACGCAATTCAAATGTGTGTAAATGAGTGTTTACATAACATATTCTCAGCCCTTTTTGTTTCATAATGCTGATCGTTATTGCGATAAGATTTTTATTTCTTAAGTGAAACTATATTTGTTTCAAGTGTGACATGTTTCATCAAGAGAACTGAAAAAGAGAAGAAAGCCAATGACTCCAGCAACTTCCAAGATTAAGAAAATCAAAATGAAATCTTACTCGTGAGTTTCTTATTGACACTAATATTTGTTTTCCCTTGTATCTTGGAGAACTGAGTGATTTTGCCATTTTGGGTCAGGTCTTACAAGTCCAGATTCAGAACAATGAATGATGGGAACATCAGGCGCTGGAAGGAGGGAAAGCGGCATAATGCTCATTTGAAGGTAACCATTAACCAATTTCTTTCCTTTAATGGAAGCTTTTGCAATATATTCAATGATTTAGTATACATTGAAAAGTGAGTTCGTTGGTGATTTTCCTTGGAATAAAAATTATATCGAAAGATACTATTATTCTCTTCATTCCAAATAAATCACATAAAAAGAACTTCTCATACCAAAATCTTTCTTGACTATAGCAAAGCTGAGGCGCTGAATATGGACATGGGAAGGATGGATAATGATTAACCCTTTCCTAAAAGCCTATGAGCTCTCAAATGTTAAATTGAAAGCCTTGTTGAATGTTGGGATTTGTGGATGACATAATTCACATTCTCAATTCCTTGTAGTTAACAGCTCAAACACAAAAAGGAAACAACAGCAAATGTCTTTCAGAGAAGAGAAAGCATTTATGAAAGGACAATTTTTTTAAATATGGATGATTTAATATCTTCTTCAGGCTTCTTTTGTATACTATTCACTAACTTGAAAGCTGTCTTCTATAAAATATGTTGAATGCTTGCATAAGATGTACATATAGATATGAATGCAAGTTTATGTGCTTCACATAGAAAGTCAGTTTTGTATCGAGCATAGATTCTTATTCAAGAAAACCGATAGTTAAAATATGAGTGATAGCAACCACCTCAAGTGGCTTTTACGTGTATATATGTATACGTATATGTATATATATAGATATAGATAATGCCTTTAGTTGACAGCAAACATCGTCATGGTTGAGGATCATGGTTATGTTTTGATGGTAGTTTTGTAAGAACTAACTTAATCATGCTAATGCATTCCTGATTGTGCAATTAAACTTGTCCAGTCGTTAGTTGATCCAACGTCCAAGTTAAGGGGCCCTTCTCTGTTCTATACTATTCTCGAAAGACTGTATGGCTTGATTGACTAAATTTTGAAGAGCACCAAATGTTTTTGAATCAGTTACGAACTTTAAATCAATGTTATCAAAACTAAAATTTTCCCTAAATACTATATTTGATTGTTTTTGTCATTTTGGTAGTGTGAATTATATCTCGTCATGGCCCACTGTCCTTGAAGTTGATAAGTTTTTTATGTTCATTCACTTCATTGCAGTCAAAAAAATCAAAACGTAGAATATCTTGAATGCTTGCATAAGATGTACATATAGATATGAATGCAAGTTTACGTGCGTGACTTTAATTTTGACATAGGGGAACTGTGGAGGTCATAGACCGGTTGCACGTTTATGTGCGTCACATAGAAAGTCAGTTTTGTATCGAGAATAGATTCTTATTCAAGAAAACCGATAGTTAAAATACGAGTGATAGCAACCACCTCAAGTGGCTTTTACGTGTATATATGTATATGTATATATATAGATATAGATAATGCCTTTAGTTGACATCAAATATCGTCATGGTTGAGGATCATGGTTATGTTTTGATGGTAATTTTGTAAGAACTAACTTAAGCATGCCAATGCATTCCTGATTGTGCAATTAAACATGTCCAGTCGTTAGTTGATCCAACATCCAAGTTAAGGGGCCTTTCTCTGATCTATACTATTCTCGGAAGACTGTATGGCTTGATTGACTGAATTTTGAAGGGCACCAAATGTCTTTGAATCAGTTACGAACTTTAAATCAATGTTATCAAAACTAAGATTTTCCCTTCACAAAATTTCCCTAAATACTATATTTGATTGTTTTTGTAATTTTGGTAGTGTGAATTATATCTCATGATGGCCCACTGTCCTTGAAGTTGATAAGTTTTCTATGTTCATTCACTTCATTGCAGTCAATAAAATCAAAAAGTAGACTGAGAAAACCTGCTGTCGTCCCTCTAGCATATGCATATGCCAAAGTGATGAAGAGGCTCAGTTTTTGTGGTTAGAACATTGTAAGTTAATGTGTGAAAGGATAAGGGGTTGCCATTCGCATTTGATCACTTTTTCATTTTTCACATTCTAGAATCCCTAGAACGAGCAGTGTGATTCCTCGCTGCTTGAACGCAACATCTTGGGGGTACTCTTCAGCAAACCATTTGTGTAATATTGTTAACAAGTAGTGGCTCACAGGTCTTTTTGTTCAGATACATTTGATTTCTTTGCAGTTAGTACAATAAGTGTTGGATTTCGCCTCTCATGAATAAGAATATAGAATGGCTCGATTCTAAGGAAGGAACGCCTGGAAATATGGGATCTTTGCGTTGGCAGTAGAACTCCTCATCGTTTGTACAAGACGCTTGATTCGTCTTTTGTTTCTAATAAAGTATATAGAACTCTTTAATTTTACGTTTATGGTAATCTGTACTTTCTATCTGGGAAACAAATAGTCATCGAAATTTCTTGACTAGCAGGTCCTTTACTTAATTTAAATTAAATCAATGACTAATTTTATCGTTGAAAATAACAAGTATGATTTGTATTTGGCTACGAAAGCATTTAGTATGAGACCCCACAACTGTCCTTTTCCTTACAACACGTGAGGTAAATTACACATCATCAAGATATTGTGTTAGTCTATTAGTAAAGTTGTGTGAAAGAAAAGAAAAATGACACAACTTGTTATGGCATGGTGGGGAAAATATTTGGCGTGCATGGCCAAATAGATTAAGACTTGTTTATGTCAATTGACGTGAATTATGAAAATGTATGACTCACCAAATTGAAGTATATAAACTCTTCTTGTGTTGTAATTCTTTTTGGCCAATGGTGCTATGATTCTGTTTCTGAATCAAATGTCAACGAATTTTCTTGACTAGTATAAGGTCCTTTACTTTCGTAAAATTTGAATAAAATCAACGACTAATATTATCATTGACAATGACATGTATGGTTAATATTTGGCTATGAAAGCTCAGGGATGATAATGACTAGATCATATTTCTTTACAACACTTGGAAGAAAAGTTACATACGAACATCATATTGTATTAAATTGGCCACAATATTCAACTATATATTATCTAATGGAGTTGTTAACAGTATCATTTATAATTATAGGAAATTTAAAATCTCTTATTTATTGAAAACAATTATTTGTTATTATTTTCATGTCTAGAACAATCTCGTAACTACGATGTTAAAAAATATAAATGTTAAAAAATATAATAAAATAATATAAAAGTAAAAAAAAAAATGACGGCTTTATCGTGTTATAGTAGAAAAAATATTTGGCATAGCCATACGTAAGATTAAAACTTGAATTCTTAAATTATTTGACTTGTGTGTTAAGTATAACATGTAATTGTCATTATAAATGTGATTGCAAAACATTTTCTTTTAGCCGGCCCTTTCTTTGACCTGATCATCAAACTTCTCCCACCAAGAAATACCCAGGAAAGCTGACACGGACTTAACTTTTCATACCTATCTAACTTTCAAATAGCCATGCCCATGCAATAACGGTGAAGTTCTTCAGACTTTCGTTTGTAGAATCAATGGCCAGCAAGAAAAACTCCCTCACAGTAATTCTTCTCCTTCTAATCTCATGTTTCGTGTCTTCCGGAGCCCAAACCTCAGACACACTCAAACAATCTGATACACTCAACTCCACCCAATCCTTAATTTCTTCAAATGGGAAATTCACTTTAGGATTCTTCAAGCTTCCTTCTAGCAGAGATAGTTACCTAGCCATATGGTATACGAGCTCACCGGGTGAACCAGTTTGGATAGCCAACAGAAGCACTCCCATACACAATGATTCAGGAATTCTTACTGTACAAACAGCAGGGAAGTTAGTGATTAACCGAATTGGAGGTGACCCTATTGAGCTATACTCAAATGAAACCAGTAATGCAAATAACACAATTGCTACCCTAAAGGACTCTGGCAATTTTGTCCTGAGAGTGCTTAATTCTGATGGCTCTATAGGGAAAACCTTGTGGCAGAGTTTTGATTATCTCACCGACACCCTTTTGCCTGAGATGAAATTAGGAATAAGCCACAGCTTGGGCAAGAATTGGTCACTCACATCATGGTTGTCTCAAAGTGACCCATCGCCAGGACCCTACACTCTTGAATGGGATCCCAGAATGCTTCAACTGGTTCTGAGGCGACGAGGGGTGGTATTTTGGACTAGTGGGCAATTGAAAAATCAAAGCTTTGAAAACATGATAGAAGCAGATACTAATTTCGTGGAGAATTATAACATGATCCATGAAAGGAATTCAGGTGAGGAATTCTTCAGTTATTCTCTGAAAGAGGATCATCCTACTAGTGGGAATCACCAAGAAGTAAAATGGAGAATTGGATTTCGCAGCACCATATGGTTTGAGGATGTAGGTCTGCCATTGGAGAACATATGTTATGGGTACAATACAGATAGAGGATGTGCAGAATGGACACAGCCAGAATGCAGAAGTGACAAGCCAATATTTGTGTCCCGGTCTGGGTTTTTCCGTGGCCTTACGCCAAATGATAGTAACAATCAGATTTTTAACAATGATAAAAGCCTTGGCCCTGGTGATTGTAGAGCAATTTGCTGGAATGACTGTGATTGTTTGGGCTATCTGAAAAATTCTAGTAATGGATGCATCATGTGGAGAGGACAGCTTCAGTTTGAACCAGATTCTAGTCAAGCTGCACCTACTATATTCGTTATAAGCAACCAGACTGATACAGCTGATAGCAGCAACCAAGGGCGGAGGGCAAGAAGCAAAAAATGGATATGGGTTGCAGCCGCTGTTCCAAGTTCGATTGTAGCTTGTGTTGCTGTCATCATATTCCTCGTATGCAGAAAACAGAAAGGTAAGCAAAGTGATGGAAGCATACTTAAATTGTCATGCTCAAATATATGTTCAATAGTTTATAGTTCTGCTGGCTATTTAAACCAGGGGACAAAGAGAAAAATTACCTAGCTCGAATGACAAGATCGGATAGATTAGGAGATGCAACCGAGTTCGAAAATGATGGAAACATTGATGGTAATCTGAAAGTGTTTTGCTTTGAATCAATATCTGAAGCTACAAACAACTTTTCAGAAGATAATAAACTTGGAGAGGGTGGATTTGGTCCTGTCTTTAAGGTATAGTTCTCTCTGCTTGTGTTATTAACTTCTTGTTGGCAGTGAATAATGAGAAGTGCAATGCTATTGTAGGGAACATTCCTTGGAGGGTGTGAAATAGCAGTAAAGCAGCTTTCAAGTAGTTCAAATCAAGGATTGGTGGAGTTCAAAAATGAGCTTATGCTCATAGCAAAACTGCAGCACATGAATCTGGTACGCCTTATAGGTTGCTGCATTGAAGGAGAGAAAAAGATGTTAGTTTACGAATACATGCCCAATAGAAGTTTGGATTCTTTTCTCTTTGGTAGGCAATGTTCATTTTACTGAAATTTTTTTTCCCTTGAATCTTGAAGTAAGACTGAAGCTCGTAATTTCCCTTGTGTGTAACACAGATCCATCCAAGAGGGGCCTACTAGATTGGGGAAAACGAGTTCATATTGTTGAAGGGATTGCACAAGGACTTCTTTACCTTCATCAGCACTCGAGGCTAAAGATCATTCACAGGGATCTAAAAGCTAGTAACATATTACTTGATGCAGACATGAATGCTAAGATTTCTGATTTTGGGATGGCAAGAATCTTCAGACAAAATGAATTGATTGCAAGAACTAGCAAAGTTGTCGGTACCTAGTAAGTTGAAAAATTAAATTAACAATTGTATTTGTTTGCCAAGAGTTTTTGATGCAACAAATCTTTGCTTTCTTTGTTGCTAAAAGGCTTTTATTGATTGTCATATCAGCGGTTACATGTCCCCTGAGTACGGAATGCAAGGAATTTTCTCTACAAAATCAGATATTTTTAGCTTTGGAGTCTTGTTGCTTGAAATAGTGAGTGGCAAAAGGAACAACAGTTTTCATGACAACAATGGGCCTCTAAATCTTGTAGGATATGTGAGTTCAAGGCTTATATGATATTTCCTTTTAGGATGTAAATTATATGTAATCAAAATCTCTATAATCACTAACGTGGCTCCATATAAGCTATTGTGCTGGTTAATCCATCTTCATGTGGAACCACATTTGTGATTGCATAGATTTTGATCACAGGAAATCTTGATCCCTCTTTGTCTGTACTCATCTGTAAAAATGCATTAGTTCCCAATTTCTAAATGGAATGATATAACTGCAGGCATGGGACTTGTGGCAGAGTGGTGATGAGGCAGAGCTGATGGATCCTACATTAAGAGATTCATGCAATACAAAGCAATTGGTTAGATATATTCATGTGGGTCTTTTGTGCGTGGAAGATTCTCCAGCAGACAGACCAACCATTTCAGAAGTGATTACTATGATAACAAATGAAAGAACCCTTCTTCCAATGCTGAAAAAACCAGCATTTCTGAATTTGAGCACTGCCATTAATGGGGGTTCTAAGGGGAATGAGTTAGAATACCAGTCGGTGAATGGCTTCTCTACTTCTATTGTGTATGCCAGATGATGCTTGTGTTACAAATTGTGCTGTGAAAATCTTATCCTTTTGCTTTAGAATGTAAAAGAGAGATCAAAATAGTGGGCAAGGGATGGCAAGCATAACGAAAGAACACCATCAAGTTAGAAGCTTGTGAAATAGTTTTTTATTATTTGTATACCTTAGGGAGCAATGTAAATTTTGAACTACATTGACCTCAAAGCTTGAATTTTTTTTGGTTCGGTAAATAATTATTAAACATAATCATTATTATTATTATTATTTAAATATACAGTTAACATATTTTTGGACATGAATAAAATATTTTTTCCCAACTTTTTTGGTACATAATGAATAAAATTTCAGCACAATCTGCAACTAGATCAAGCAAGGGCCAACTTGGGGGAACACTATGTTCAGCAAGTCCAGTACCATCTCTGGTTGCCTTCTTTGCAAGTTTGTCCCTGCAATGATTTTGTCTCCCTGTAGGCATGACTGATCTGCACAACACAATCTTTAACCTTAAAGTTCACCAGCTCTGATTTTTTTTTAATAGGAATTGAGGTTCTTATTCTTTGCAATTTCTTCTTCAAATTTAGCGTGACAATGGTAGCTTCAGCTTCACGTCTCGAGCATGCAATCGCAAATCTCGACAAGCTTTCAAAATTAGTAAGAAGTAGTGCTAGTTATAATTCGACTGTCAGAATACGGAAAAGAAATTTTTTTTTCACTTCTTCTATTTTCTTTTTGTCTTTTTTATTTCCTTCCTCATAAATCCGCATTTAGAACCCCCTATTGTTTCGTCTGTAGTCTGCTCCTGCATCAATGGCGGCAACCTTAAACAACTACACTGACAGCGATAGCTCAGAAAACAATAGTAGCCAAGAAACTTACCCTAATTGGTATTCACCAGAAACAGGAATTTACTATAGCAAACATGTTTCTTTAGACCTTCCTAATGACCCTTTTCTTGACACTGTTTCCTTCATTTTTTCTCACCGCCATAATGGGGCTTCTGCTCTCATTGATTCCTCAACTGGGCATTCAATCTCTTACCCAGAATTGTTTTCTATGGTTAAATCCATGGCATTTGGTCTCCACGAAATGGGTATTTCACAAGGTGATGTTGTTCTTCTTCTAATTCCTAATTCCATTTACTATTCCGTTGTTTTATTGGGTGTTCTCTATCTTGGCGCCATTGTTACACCATTAAATCCTCTCAGTAGTGTGTCAGAAATCCGGAAACACATTGCTGATTGTGATGTGAGTCTGGCTTTTACTGTACCAGAACAAGTTAAGAAACTACAGCCATCGGGGATTCCCATTATTGAAGTGCCAGAAAATATGAAGGATTTGAAGCATGTTTGTTTCTCAAGTTTTTTCAACCTTATTTCTGGGAGTTTTGATTTGCTTTCAAGGCCAGTGATTAAACAGGAAGACACGGCAGCTATAATGTATTCTTCAGGGACTACAGGTGTAAGCAAAGGAGTTGTTCTAACACATAAGAATTTAATTTCCATGGTTCAGCTTTTTGTGAGGTTTGAAGCTTCTCAACACGAATATTCAAGCTCCAAAAATGTCTTTCTAGCTGTTCTGCCTATGTTCCATATATACGGTTTATCACTCTTTGCTATAGGATTACTGTCTTTGGGTTCTACTGTTATTGTACTGAGGAAATTTGACATCAATGAGGTGATCAAGGCGATTGACAAATATAAAGTTACACACTTTCCCGTTGTTCCGCCGATATTGACAGCACTGACAAAGAGGTTAAAGGGTAGTAGTGGAAGTAATTTGCAGAGTTTGATACAGGTCTCATGTGGAGCAGCGCCTTTGAGCAGAAAAATTATAGAGGGCTTTGTTCAGACTCTCCCTCACGTTGATTTTATACAGGTAAAGAATCTCAAAAACTGAACAAACTTGTTTAAAAAATATGAACCACCATTTATCTGATTGCTTGAATTACTTCCTATCGCTTTCATCGTTCATTGTTATTAGTTTAAAGCTAATTTTTTAACTCTGATTATGAGAGAATGAAGACAGAGAAGCACATGAAATATTTTATGGTCGGTTTACTGTCATAGTACTATAAATTGATACTGTTTATTTGTCAAGAATTATGCATAGACATGTCCAAGCAGGGAAAAAGTTTGAGCATCAATCATTTTTTCTTTCTGCTTTTAAGCTTCAAATTCTGGTTTTACAGCAAAGAATAAGATTTTGTGTCATTGAGCCATTGTTATCAGTACAGACTAGAAAGACTGGCCGGCCAATTTCAAACTTAGCTTTTCTATTGGTATTGGTAGGTATTGTTAAATGTTGGTTTTCTTGAATTTTAAGAATGTGGAATCGTGAGAGTTTTTCTTTTTAGGGCTATGGAATGACTGAGTCAACTGCTGTCGGAACACGCGGCTTCAATACTGAAAAGTTTCGAAATTATTCTTCAATAGGATTGTTAGCCCCAAACATGGAAGCTAAAGTGGTAGATTGGAACACTGGTAGTTCTATGCCCCCAGGCAGCAGTGGTGAGCTTTGGTTGAGAGGACCTGCAATCATGAGAGGTAATAATCCCTATGTGCTTCCCTGAAGTGACTCAATCAAAAGAATCCACCTTTTCATCTATGTAATTGCTATGTCTTATGTTTTAGCTTGCTTCATTAGGGGGCATGTCTTGTTAGTTTGTTGGACATCTTGTTTCCAATAAGATGAATAGTCTCGTTGAAGATGTCATATCTCAAAATGTCTTGTAAACAACTGGAATTTGGCTTTTGAACATGTTCTCAATATTCTGCTGCGAGTAATATAAGCAACTTCTCCGTTACATATTTCAAGCTTTAGATATTGGAAGGCCCAATTCGGGTCTACTTATTATTCTAAGTTCTAATCATCATATACTGGTGCTATTGAAACCTGTTCTGTTACAAAATACTTGTCATCCCATCATAGGCAACATGCTGCTGCAAGTTTTGTTCCTATTTAGCAAAGGGAAATTCAAAGTAAAATTCCTTTCAAGACGACTGTTAAACTTTATGACTTTTTGTTTCATCACTTTGTTATATGGATTGATGAATTCTCTAAAAGTTTCGAATCTACTTAAGAAGTTCTTTATATTAAGAATTGGTCATTCCTTATTTTTTTTCCCTACTTTTGTTATTGTCGTATAATATATGAATTCAATATTTTTCTTAACTTTTCAGGATATTTGAACAATGAGTTAGCCACACTGTCAACAATTGATAAAGATGGTTGGCTACGCACTGGAGATGTTGTTTATTTTGATCAAGATGGGTATTTGTATATATCTGACCGTTTGAAAGATATCATCAAATACAAGGGCTTTCAGGTACTCTATCTGTATGGATGTATGCACTTATAAACGTATGGAAAAGATATCATGAACCCCTGAATTAATAGCCTGATATTGGTAAATAGGGGAATTATATCTGAAACATCAGTAATGATTAAAGAACTTACTATTACTCTTCCGTCAGAAGCCGGCAGTAGAGATTTTTTTTTTTGAGGAGGGTAAATAGCTGGTATTCAAATGCAAGACTACTGTACATATTGCTCACAGCAGCAAGTGATTGTTTTTCCATACAAAAGGATGAGCTTCAAGTATGGAAAGCTATAGTGGATATATCATTTTATTTAATATCATATATGTATATTCTTACATGGCATATGATCTGCTACAGATTGCTCCTGCTGATTTAGAAGATGTGTTAATGTGGCATCCTGAGGTAGTTGATGCTGCTGTCGCTGGGTAAGTGTATACACTTGATTTATGTAACCTGAGGGTCTCCATTGGCATTCACCAATAGACCCTCGGTTGTTCTGAACTGAATGACACTAGTGGAAAGAAGCATTTTCTGCTTGTTTAACGCCAGAATAGGTTCTACATTGACCTCTTGTGTGATTTTAAGATCACTAGAATCTAGGACACACCTTTCAGAAGTAAAACCCTGCCCATTCATTACTGGGATATTCATCTTAGATCAAAATATCTACATCTGTGTCTGTATCTACATTTCAGTCAGTCTTAATACTTTAAGTTTTCCTTTATAAATCTGCATATTTTATACGTTTCATTAAGTATTGTGTCATTTTTGTTTTCAGTGTCATGGATGAAGAAAGTGGGGAGATTCCAGTAGCATTTGTGGTCAGGAAGATTGGAAGCGTGCTCTCTCATGAGGCTATTATGGACTATGTCGCTGAGCAGGTTCTTCTTTGCAAGACATGAAGTTAATTTCATCATATTTCTATTACCCTCAGTCCCTTACTTAAAACTTTCCTATTTTTCTGGCAGGTTGCTCCTCATAAGAAGATCAGGAAAGTGGTGTTTACTGACTCAATACCAAGGTCTGCGGCTGGAAAGATCCTTCGAAGGCAGACAAGAAAATGCTTGACATCTAAACTCTGAGGTGTCTGTCTTGGTGTATGCCTCAAATATAAAACAACTTGGGTATACTGCTGAGTGCCCACGATGTTTGATTTGATACATGAGTGGCCATTCATGGTACAAAGAACAATCTTTTGTAATATCACGTGACAGAAATTTCTGTCCTGCATATGTAGCAAAGCACGTGGATGTGTACTAATTTGTTTTCTTTGGCTCATATATTATACCATTGTTTCAAGGACCTTTCTTTCTGCTCGGGTTAAATGTAAAATGCTATCTATTGTTCACGAGTGGCACTGAGAAATAAATATGATCTCTTAAACACAATAATCATGTATTAAATGAAATAATAATTAAATATTTTATACATGGTAACTGCATATAATATAAAAACAATTTAATTATTTTACGCACCCGCTTAACAAAATTTAATTAAAAAGAATTTCATTAAGACAAAACTACGTCGTTTTAAATAGACCCTAACCTAGGGGTCGACTTTTGTTTCTCGAGAATTGACAACTGAGATCGCTTCTCCGTACTCACTCCACAACTAACAGGTCAATACTGGGCGCTCGCCATATCGTTTTCTGCTCGCCCCTGCTAAAGGTAATGATAATTGTTTATAACTCAAAACAATTCCTTTCTCCATTAAAGCTAAGAGAGGCTTCTCTTTATTTTTGCCTTTCTCCTTCAGATCCGCGGTTACAAGTAACAGTTTCATTACTTTCCATCAAATTCATATGATTTCAATACTTGTTTTGGAGCTCCCTTCCTCTTTCTATCAAGGTTCGAATGGTGGAGATATCCAGTGACACCAGAACAAAATTCCTTTCCTTTTCCTTTTCTTACTGTAAACTACAACTCTGTTCGTTTACCTCATTATATATGTTAAATTTGTTGAAAGCTTCATTCTTTGTATCTTTTGGCCAAAGTTAAAAGCAGCTGCTTCTGCGATTCCTTTGACCAAATTCATGTCAAGGAACATGTTAGATAGTAGATATTTGATTTGATAGAAGATGATTAATTTGTATGGAAAACTGATTTGTCTAATGAAGTAATAAAGACATGTTTTTACCACTTTCAAGAGCTGCATTCTCTTTTCCACTGCAAAATCTGCCAAGTAAGTGAATATATAGGCTGCCGATTGCAAGCATAAATGCCAAGCATGTTCAAGTCTTTAACTACATCATCTGCAAGATAATGAAGCACCTGATTCTGAAATTGCTTTATTTTTTTTGTGGATATTTTCTTTAAATGTGATGCTAGAATATATAGTTGGTTACAAATATTCAGAAGATGTCACAATTTTTCTTCTTTATTTTTTTCTGTCATGCTTTTGTTGGACCTGGAAAGAGGACTGTTAATAATAGAAAAGAACTTTCTATCACCCGTTTCTTTCCTCATGCTTTTGAAGTGTTATTGTTTTGCGATTAGGATTAATCTTCTAGGTGGAATAAATAAAGGGGGAAGGACAGGCAAACAAGAAAAATGTTTTTCCACATAGTGCTGGAGCGGAATATGCAACTGCATCCACGTTACTTTGGCCGTAACCTTCGTGACAATCTTGTTTCCAAGCTCATGAAAGATGTGGAAGGTACCTGCAGGTTCGTCACTTTTAGAGCCTATCAGTATTCTTATTTTTTTAGGAAATGTATGGTGGAAAAAAAATGACAAGAAAAAGGAAATACAGAATTATGTTTCCATCATAAAAACACGAGTGACATAATGTAAAAGAACAGGATGTAAATACAGCATGAACTAGATCCTAGAAAAACATGCGTCTCTGTGAATTTCTGGTTTGGAGGGTGTCACAATTTTATTTTCAATGTTTATACAGTGGTCGACATGGATTTGTGGTGGCTGTCACTGGGATAGAACACATTGGAAAAGGATTAATTCGGGATGGGACAGGATTTGTGACATTTCCGATAAAATATCAGTGTGTTGTCTTCAGACCATTTAAGGGGGAGATCTTAGAAGCTTTTGTTACCATGGTTAATAAGGTTCATGTTCTTCCTTTGTCTAGTGAGTAATATAACATAGTTTAAATTGTGCAGATGATGGTTTGTAACTGTTGAGCTTTTGGAATCCTTACAGATGGGATTTTTTGCTGAAGCTGGACCAGTTCAAATTTTTGTTTCAAACCATGTACGTCTACTTCCTTTATATAACCTTCCACTGAGAAATTGTCTTTGTTATCCAAATATTTTACCTATAAACGGATTAATATTTCTCTTTATTTTTAAATATTCCTTGCCACTAACATGTCATGGGATTTATTGGTCTTGTCAATTTATCAAAGAAGTTCTGCCACTGAGATAAATTGAAGGTATTTTGTTGATGCCAATCTAATTTAAATTCTAAGAGAATAAGTGATGTTTACTTAACACGAATATATTACCATGAAATTATTACTAGAACTAGAATTTCCATTCAATTGTTGGATGTTTACGACTAATAGACTAGGCCTTAAAAAAGAGAACTATGCAGACCATTGATTAGCTCAAGTAAAAGAGAATTGGTGCCTGAAACCAGAATCTGGGGACTGAAGCTGAATTCTTCCTCTAATATCTGCCCATTAGGGATCATCTTTTTTTTTTTTCTAAAAAGAAAAACAGAACCAATATAAAATTATGAATTTCTGCTTTTGGATTTGAATGCTTTGCAAGTTTGTGACTCTCAAACTGCATGAGTACACGTGCTTTCATAGAAATTGACTTCTTTTGTTGCATTGGCTATATGCTCCCGAACTCTATCTCTCTGACCAGTCCAGTGCCTATGTTTCTGAAGGCCGGATGAGAAAGGTTATGATTGGTTCTTGTTAAAGGTTATGTCACGTGTTGATCATTATTCTTCGTTGTTTTGTGCTTCAGTTGATACCAGATGATATGGAGTTCCAGTCAGGAGATATGCCAAATTATACTACTTCAGATGGATCGGTATGCGGCATTCTAACTTCTCTAAGAAAAAAGAAAAACACAGAATAGTTTTCTTTTCTTTTCCCCTTTTGGCTATACTGTATTAATCACTTGGTCTCTTGCAGGTTAAGATTCAGAAGG
Organism: Bauhinia variegata; assembly: GCA_022379115.2. Taxonomy (NCBI): domain Eukaryota; kingdom Viridiplantae; phylum Streptophyta; class Magnoliopsida; order Fabales; family Fabaceae; genus Bauhinia; species Bauhinia variegata. The sequence continues at coordinate 13,547,384 of CM039436.1, read as the reverse complement.
ATAGTGAAGTGCGACTTAAGATTATTGGGACTCGAGTGGATGCTACTGAAATTGTATGCCTTTTTTTACATCTTCTATTATTTCTTTGTAGTAGCTGTCAGTTAAGCTGAATAAACTTGTTCTGTAAAAGTTTAGTTTATACGAAATTAAAACATTATAGCAGATAAACATGTCAAATTGGTATCTTTAGTTGTTGGCTTTGGATCTATAGTAGTATTAAATTGTCTTGGAAAAGATCCTTCTGGTAGGAGTTTGTATTGGTAGCGTTTAGCTCTTCCACGGATAAGGCTTAAATCCTGGGTGCTGCAGTGTTTCCTATTATCAATGAAAAACAGAAAATAGGTTCAAAACTCGGTTAAGTGTATGAACAAATCGCATTTCCTATTTAACCACTTTCTTATGTATTCTCATCGTTTCCATGCATGCAATATGTCTCAAAACAACTTCTGTTATGATTCGTGCCACTTTTCAGCAATGCAAACGATAAACATGGAATTCTTCAAATTAACTTTCCCTTGAGATTGGATTTAGGTTATAATGAGATAGTCTACTACTCATTTCTCTAATATCATGCATGTTTTTCTGGTTTTGCAGTTCTGCATCGGTACCATAAAAGATGATTTCTTGGGTGTGATCAACGACCCCACAACAGCTTAGATCCACCTTCCTTCCCTCCTTCTCTCACAGTCACTTCAGCATACATGGTTCATGCTTTGCATGGCAAGGATTTTGATACCTCAGACTCAAACATGGTTCGTGGTTTGCATGGCAAGGAGTGCCACAGTGCTGCGTCAAATTGTTATGTCTGTTTTATTTATGCCTGTGCCGTGCCATCTCTGCTGTATGTCTATATAAAAGGGATCGGCAAACCCAAATGCTTTTGAATCTGTTTGATTATTTGGATTCAAGGATTTTCATGTGTTTTTTCACATTCTCACGTTAGCATATCCTTGTGACCCAAAACTTGATGCACCTGACATATATATACATATACAACTAATTTTTTTTAATTATTTTAATTTCCGTATGCAAATTTACAATTAAATTGGGAAGAATGAGGATAAAATTGTGTTGTTTGTTAGTGACAGATATTCTAATAAAGAAGGGCAACTGTAGCATGGCGAAAGCTTTTTAATATCATTTTCTTCTCAGTACTTGGAATTTCTTAAGTAATTTATTACCTTCAAATTATGTTACTTTTTAAAAAAAAAGCATAATACGGTAGAGACAAAAAGAATGAGGTACATGAGATTGAGAGGGACAAAGCATCAAATATTTTTATTCCAATAATCAAGTCTCATTAAATTTACAAATTTAGCTTCATGTTGTTTGTATTAAATTAAATTTGTAAATTTAGTAATTGACCCAAAAAATTAGTCATTAGAATTTTTAAAAAATAGTATGATAATGATAAGTCTTGCCAACTAACTTGCTTCATTGGCATTACTAGCCCCGTCATCTAGTTCAATTAAATTATTTAATTTTCCATACTTAATTAACATTTTAACGCAACAGCTCATGTCAATCCTGCTGCTATATTTAGAATTTTTCTGGCCAACAGAAAAAAATCGATAATTATCTCTCTGTCCGAAGGGTAAAATTGTGGTGGAAAAGAAGGACAATTGGCAAAACGACACGTGTTCGAATGACGTTTTATCACCATGCTTAAGGTTTCCAGTGCATGGGGGACGTCGTGTGAACTGGAAGCAGAAGGAGAGAACCTGAAATAGAATTTTGTTGCATCCAGTTCCTCCTTCTTAGCTTACCCCGGCGTTCACCGTTTTTCTATATCTCATTCTTCCCGTCGTCTTCCATTACAGTTCCTTTCTCTTAATCTTTCTCCGAATTGCTTCTTTTGGTCTTCCCCTTCACGGTTTGTGCTGCTACCGTTCCCATTCCCGTTCTGCTCATTCTCTACGTCCTGATTTATTTTTCAACTCCTTTTTTTTTTCTGGTGAGACTGGAATTTCAGCATTGTTGACAACATGGTTTTCTTTCATCTTTCTGATTTTTGCATGTTTTGCATTTGAATTGTAAAGCTATTCTTTTGCTGCCTTGATTTGTCATGAATTTTATGGTTTTCTTCTAACGATTCAATAATTATTCACCAAATGTAATTGAATTAGGTTAAATTAAATTTTCAGTTCAGATAAAAAAAAAAAAATTTCAGTTTATGGTTCTAGCAGGGAAGATTAAGTTATGAATAAAAAAAATGGAGGTTGAAGCAAAGCATGAGACTTGTGCTATTCACCTGTTTTTGTTGTTTTTCCCATAAGCATTAGAATTGTTTACGTTCAAATCGTTTATTTTTTTTGTATGGATCGCCGTGCGACTTGATTATGGAGCGACCCCTAATGGTATTTGGTGTGGATTTCAGACATCCTTGTGGGACTCCTCATTGCTATTTCGGTATGGATTCTACGAATGATGTGCCACATCCAGAATCCCGTAGAACAGAATCCCCTAAAACCTATAAGCGTTACGGTATGGATTCGACGAAAGATGTGCCAGATCCAGATTCCCCTAGAACGTCAGAATCCCCTAGAAAGCATGTTAGTGCAACTGGTGTTATTGATACAGCAGCACCAATTAAATCTGTCAAAGCAGCTCTTTCCAAGTTTGATGGAAGTATAGATTGGAAAGCCCGTCGAACTCAAACCCAGAGCATGGAGGTATAACTGAGTCGCACTTGTTTGCATTGTATTAGTGTTACTATTAATTGATATATCGTATATCTCTTCCTTGCTTTCTTCCTGGTTGATTCGAGCATTTGCAGTTACATTTACTTACATACATTGAGACATTGGCTGTTAAGAATTGCTGTTAATTCCTTTTTCTTTTTCTGACTGCACAGAGACGCAAGATGCTAGAGATAATTGGAAAAGCAGAGGAGAACCCCGAGCAGAAAAAACAATCTGAGGCCATTGAAGCTGATTTGGAAAAAACTACGAAACTTCTAATACAGCTTAAAAATAACCTAGAGAGGGCAAAGCAAGAAGAATCTCAGGCCAAACAACACTCAGAAGCTGCAAGGCTCCAAATTGAGAAGATGGAGCAGGAAATTGCAAACGAACTCAGTATGGTGGCCAAGGTACAACTTGAGGTTGATGAAGTCTGGCAAAGAGAAGCAGAGATAGGTCTGGAATCCATGAAGGAGCAGCTGGAAGCATTGCGTGAGGAGTATGCGTCTTTGGTGACTGAAAGGGATCAGGCTATTAGAAAGTCTGAAGAGGTTGTTGCTGCCTCCAAGGAAATTGTGCACTCAGTGGAAGAGGATCTCAAGAGCCTTAACCGGCAAGCTTCCTCAGTGAAGGATCTTAAATCTAAACTTGATGCAGCATCTGCTTTGCTGCTTAAATTGAGAGCTGAGTTTGCAGCATCTAGGGAACCAAATTTAAAGCAGGAAGGTGAGGAAGAGGGAAGAAAGGAACTCGAGGAAGTAAAACTCAACAGAGAGAAGACAACGACTGAGATTAACTGCTTGAAGGGGGCTGCTATGTCCTTAAAAGAAGAACTTGAACAAGAGAAATCTATTCTTACCTCCATTAAGCAAAGAAAGGGAATGGCCTCCGTCGCAGTTGCAGCTCTCGAAGCTGAACTGGACAAGACTAGATCCCAAATAGCTTTGGTTCAGATGAAGGAGAAAGTAGCCACAGGGAAGATGATTGAGCTGCCTGAAAAACTAAAGGAAGCAGCACAAGAGGCTGATCTGGCCAAATCACTTGCTCAGGCAGCTAATATAGCACTGTCTAAAGCGAAGGAGGAGGCAGAGCAAGCCAAAACCAGAGCAAAGACAATGGAGACTAGATTACTTGCTGCACAGAAAGAGGTAGAGGCTGCAATGGCTTCTGAAAAGTTGGCGACAGAAGGAACTAAAGCATTGCAAGAGAATGAATTAGCTACAAGTAACAATGATCCTGATTCTTCCTCCAAGGTGACGATTTTGCTGGATGAATATCTTAAGCTAAGCAAGCAAGCCCAAGAGGCAGAGGAGAAAGCCAATATTAGAATTGCAGCTGCAAATTCTCAAATTGAGATGGCTAAGGAGTCTGAGTTGAAAAGCTTGGAGAAGTTGGAAGACCTGGAAAAAGAGTTGGCTGCAAGACAGGAATCTCTGAAGGTTGCAAGGGAGAGAGCAGAAAAGGCAAAGGAAGAAAAGCTAAGTGCAGAACAGGAGTTAAGAAAATGGAGGGATCAACTAAAGGAACAAAGGAAGGCTGAAGAAGTGAAACAAAGAGTGGTGAACCGGAAGAAAAGCTTTGAAGAAAGTCATGATTCAGTTTTTCCTGGATGTGGCTTAACATACCGAAAGACCAAATCGGTTTCACATACTCAGAAAACTGGATCAACCCAGGAAACAAAAACCAAGAAGAAGAAGAAGTCATTCTTCCCACTGGTTGCAATGTTCTTTTCCAAAAGAAAAACTCATCCAACCAAGTGAATATTGTTACCCTTCAACTGAAACCAGTACATCCAAAGTCTTTCAGCAGTAGTCTTTCCTCTCATGTTTTGTAAAATTTTCCTCAATAAGGTGAAAATGTCGATGTTGAAATTATAGTGAGGATGTACATGTTTTTTCTTGAGCTAATGTTAATTTGACTGTGATTCTCACTGAAGGAACTGTGTACGGCTGAGTTGTGAGGACTAAATTTAAGTTTACCATTAGTTCTTTGTTACAAAAAAACCTACTGTAAAATCTTTTCTAGGAACATATTTTCTAACTCTTTAAGGTCTCTAGAGATTTATTTGATACATTATCACGACCACGGATCCAGCAGATGAAAGAACTAGAAATCCTTTTCATACCATGTTGTAATGATTGTTTGCAGAGTAAAATTGAGATGCTCATTCTTTGTTCTCTTTATGAGCACTGTTAAAATCTCTAATTGTGGATTAATGCTATTACATTCGATCAGTGAAGAGAAATGCATTTCTAAATCAGATTTATTTTTCTTTCCTTTCTTCTTTATGCCTTGATTGAACTTGAATTACTTAGTCCATTACAGTGCTGATATAATGCAGCATGCCCGCATCGAGTAGGGTTAGATATCCCAAAGTAAAGATAATGCTAAAACATTTCAACCCTGTATGAACTTCTTATTTGAAATTTCATACCTTCTTTTTGTTTTCTATTTATTCAATATACGAGTCACATTACAACAGATCAATTAAGTACATGCAGATCGTTCTCATATTCACCATGAACATCCTTAAACTGGACAAAATAACAGAAGGCAGAGGAAGTGGAAGTGGACAAACATGAAAGAAGAAATGATTCTGCGGATTCAAATCTCAATCCCTGCCTGCGTCCAATATGCATAAGAGACAGGATTCTAAGCTTTTGCTGCTCCTACTGGAGTACCACTCTTGCTGGCTACAATCTGTTCAAATAAATCTCTTATCTTCAAACCGATTATGGTTTGGAAGAGACCTGTCCCGTTGTTGCTTCCAGGGAAGTCAGCATGCTTCAACATCTGTTGAGTAACTTCTCCATAGAACTTGCTTGAGAGGCTGCTTAGATGGCTCTCTACGTATATTAGCTCATCTAATCTGTCAAATTGCCCATCCATTTCTACAACAGACACCTATTATACACCAAAGCAAAGCGAAAAAAGACATAAACTTTATAAGTGAATGTGTAAATTGATGGAACCCACTACCTCAGCATGCGTGAATTGCAAGAAATCACAATTGGTTAGGAGTTTTAATAGTGGGTACCTCATGACCAAAGTAAGCGTCTGGTCCATAGAAGAACTTGATGCCAGGGTAAGAGCAGGTGAGTTTCCTTCCACACGGTATCCAAGAAATGGTGGAGCCTTCATCAAACAAGTAAACAGGGCTAAAATACTTAACCCCTTCTTTCTGTATCAACTTCACTCTCAAAATATTTCCTTCATTGTCGTCTGGAATGAGTTGGGTTGGCAACACTTCTATCACTGCATCTGCATATTGCTTTTGGGGATCTGAATACAACAAGTTCACATGTTAACACAATCGGGACAGAAGAAAAAAAGTTGTAAAGCCAGAAGAGTGTCTGAGATGGGTTGAAATGTCAGTTAGTTACCAATATAAGCATCAAAATCAGGCTTCCTAGCTTCAATGCTAGCTTTAATGCTCTCAAGGCTGTGCCCACGCTCTGCCATGTCTCTCTGCAATAATTGTTAGACACTAGTCAGATCACAGCAATGAAGAGGAATTGCAAAATTTTCGAAAAACTTCCGCTATGGTTTTGAACTCATGGACAATGTTCAATTTACCTGAATTTTCCAAGCGAATTTGACCTCATTGCTGATGTCTAGGTAAATGCTGAAGTCCAAAAGATCTCTTACCCGAGGGTCAAACCTACACAAGGAGAAAATGGTTAATTTATTATCCACTGCGTTTTTTAATGTACTACTAAATCATGTGACAAGATTGAGTTAAATATTATGATCAACTTACTGTAAGACAAGAACATAATTTCATACATTAAACTATTATCGACAGTTTCTAGAAACTATGTTTAATAAAAAAATACTTATACAATAGATTGTCCCTGCATCTTATTACTCTCTATCATTCCTGCATTAGAATAAAATGACATGCCAGAAACCTTCTACTTCATTGCGCCAAAAAAAAAGAAAAGAAGTGAACTTTTAAACGCAAGTTTGGAGCCTAAGTGAGGAAGTATAAGGTCGTTGGCTTCAAGAATAAGCATGTGGCAAAAGTTTCTAGCTACCCAATCTTAAAAGTTCTACCACGTGAATAACAAACGAAGCTCAAAAAGATTTGTACAGTGACAAATTTACTGTGAACCACGTATATACATGCTGGCCCACCATACAAATATTTGAAAAGTCACTGGCAATTCCTTAGCCATACAATCCATCAAAGATGGATAAGGTGTATATGAACTTCAAGACCCAGATACCATTTAATCTTAATTTTGACACTACCTCTCCATCAAGCAAAGAAGATAAACCGAGAAGAACTGACGAGTAAACAAAAACGGTTTCGGATTAATTAAGAAAAGGTAACAAAAACCTAAGAGTCTGATAAAATGCTGTTCTCAGACAGGTGTCAGTAAGAAAGACACTTACATTGGATGCAAACCTTCAATGACTAAGATTTTGGGTGGTTTAATAAGCTCTGGTGGATCCAAGAGGCCAGTGACATGGTTGTAAATGGGCTTCTCCACAGCAATTCCTTCTTTAATAGCCTTAACTTGCTCATACATAAGATCAAAATCGTTGGCTCTTGGGTCAAGTGCAGTGACACCCTTCTCTTTTCTCCCTGTTCTATCCAATGAATGATAATCATCCAAGCATATCACTGTGGTGGTGTCACTTATCAGAGTGTTGGAATCTGGGTTGCCACCTTTGGGTGGTTCTGCTTTTCCTCCAAACACACTGGTAAGCCTTCTCATGAAAGTACTCTTCCCACACCCTGAATCTGCTGCTAGACCAATCACCACTGTCTGTGAGTCACCTGCAGCACATGTTATCACACATGGGCTGCCACTGTAATTGCTGCCTCTTTTGCAGCTTTTCTTGCTTGTAGTGTAGAAAACTAGCTGCTTTTGATGGAAACTCAAATGGGTTTTTGATGGTGCGGAGATGGAGCAATTGGTATTGAGTGTTTGTGCTGTGTAGACTGTGCAAACTGCCATTTTTTTTTTTCCTTCTGTCTCTCTCTTAGAAGAAAGGAGCTCAGAGAATTCTAAGAGAGAAGAAGTGAGTTTAAGCTGGCTTTTGTTTGAGGAATTTGGGAAGGGACATTCCAAGAACAAGTTTGGAACACAAACTAAATAAGAGGTGAAAGTAAAACCAAAGGCAGCTGTTTGACTGAAGAAAATTGTTGGTTTAGTGATAAGAAGCTGACGTGAGTTTTTCCTTGTGACTACCCCTTGTTTTGGATGAGTTTGGAGGTAATTCTAATTTCTAATGAATGATAATAAGGGATGTCAATGGAATCCATCAGCAGGCAAGGGTTAGAATTGTCTTTTCACAAAATGAAATGAGATATTTCTCTTTATTTAATGGGGAAAAAAAGATGGAATTGTTGATGAGGTGGTGACATATTTGATAAAACATGGCATGGAAGGCTGGGTGATTATTAGATGAAGCCAGGATATTTGATATGCCACGTGGCATCAAGATGATGGCTCTTTGGAGATGAGGGTTTAAGGGTGTGGAGTGGAGCAGATATGGAGCTTGTACCATTGCCACCCATCCAATTCAATCTTGGACTCTAGTTAGTAGTTATAGCCCTCTTGCATATGTTCACAGAGCAACTGTATAATTTCCATTCTCTCCTTTTTTTTTTTGAATTTCCTCTTTTAGGCTGATATCATAACTCATAAGCTTTTCTTTTTTCCTTTTCCTCTCTGCTAAGAAGGTTGAGTGGTATTTCTGAACCACAATTTTTGAGTCCAGAAACGATTGATCAAGGACCACAGTTTTCCATTAAGATCACAAAAGGGAGTGAAAATCACACAAAGGGGTGACGGAGGCAGTGTAAGGTACACATACATATATGCTTCGTAAGCACAAAAGCCTAATTTTTTGTTAAAAGTATCAATTAGTCAAATACTACCAACAGTGAACATTCTTTCTACACGTTAAAAAAAAGAAGGAATTTTTTAACATGAACACCCTCCTTGCACAATTAACATTATATTATATTTTGCAATATGAAATACTAAATGAGAAAAAAAAAAAAAAAAAGTGTTTGAAACTAGGTACTGCTGTAAACTGGCGGCGTTCATCAAGCTTAAAAATGGGGGACTCAGAGAGTTTGAGCATATAGTTTCGCCGCATCGCTTTTGTATGCATATTAAATTGTTAAAATAACTCAACTATTACACGCAAAGGTTCGTATAAATAAGATTATTTCTAATGCCAGATATAGTAACCAAAAGTTTGGGTAAATAAAATGAAAAAACATATATATAGGATCAATAACATGTAATAAACCCTCAGGTGGAAACCAGAAGCACCAAACACCTATATATATGTGTGTATATATATATTACAATTCAATGACGAAATCAATCTGATTTCCCCCATTTGTTGGTACCAAGATTCTATACACCTTCATTTTTACCTTCAGGGTCTAGCAATCTTCTAGTCTGTATTTAACCATACCATCAAGGATTGTAGTAAATAAGAATATACAATTAACGATTGTATTAAATAATTGAGGAACTAAAAGCAAGAAACATAATTGCCATGCATTCGACAGCAATGCATGACCAACAACGTTTGTTGGTCATCAAACACTTGGGAAATAATGCTTATGATCGAATTTCAGGTTATGGATAGTTTGGTAATCTTGCCAAAGCTTTTACCTCTAACTGTACCCTACAGGAGCACAAGAAAAAGGAATAAATAATCGATAACCTAAACATAACTATCCTCCGCTTCGAAAGCGACGCACATGGTTTCGTCATTAGTAGTTTCCTTAATGAAATAGAGAAACGACATTTAAAATAAATAATGCTTTTAATTGATCAACATTCTTGGTTTAATTGGTTGATATCATCATTTATAAGTTCTCTAGTATTTGAGCGCTTCACATAAACACAACTGCATTAATCCCTCACCGCAAAAACATGTATGCTTATAAAACAATCTCTTTTCATTGGAAACTGGAAAGAGAGGAAGGGTGGGTGTGGTAGCGATTTCTGATATGCAGGAAGGAACACATCCAAAACTTCCTAGAATCCGTTAAACGGACTAATCTCTAATACAATCACTACAGGCATAAAACAACAATCGTAGAAGATTGTAATCGGGTAAAAAATAAAAAAATAAAAAGAATTAAGGATAGACAAGAAGAAAGAAGAATATACTAAGCCACCCTGATAAGTGACGAACACAACAAAAGACATTGGATTTTTTTTTTATTTTCTTTTTTTGGGGTTGGGTGGCGCCATTGGATGAAGCCAGTAAATAGAATCTCACTTATTCCCCCTGAAATACATGTAAATTTTCTGCATACAAAGAAAAACAACACATCAGGCAATTTCATGAAAAGGTATTATGAACCAAAGAAACAGTTTACGCAATAATCTACTAAAACCAGAACAAAGTATTTAATTTATCAGAAATCAGCAAGAGGAAGAAAACCACAATTATCATTTGTCACATTGCAGAGGAGCGGGAAAAAAAATGTTTTGGCCCTTACCTGAATAACCCACAAGCTTAGAAGGGCCTCTAAGCAAAACAAGCCAAACCCAACCAAATAAAATATCTGCAAGAGCACCAAAGAACAACCATTGAAACCAAACGCCTAAAATAAGCAGAGACAAAAATGATTGGAACTTATTTTTTGCATATTTATAAGTTCAAAACAAGAATAAGATTAAAGTGCGGAATATTATTTGCTCTGGGCTTCAATGAATCATACGATGTTCCAAACAGCACTCCCAATCAAGGGCACCCAGACTATTTTGGATGGATGAAACCATAATCATAGATTGTCCTTCCCACATGCATCAGATAATTTTTAAATGGGAGGACTAGTGTTAAAAACTTGGCATTGTCAACACAGTCAACAGCATTGTCCTTTTAAAGTAATACGGATGCTTCCACAAATCCACTAGTAAATGCATCTAATTTTGTTAACATGACATTATTCCAGAGCAATGCATCAACTGGAAATAACCTCTTATGCAATGTGATATTTTTGAACAATAATAAGTCAATAATCGTGTAGATCATTACCAATTTACCAGTAAAAAAGCATGTTCATGACTCGTCGATAATGAACAGAGATAAATATAATAATGCATCTGAAATAATTTTTACCCAACAAGATAACAAATGCCATTATGAACATATAATACAACTTACCCCAACAAAAACATGATCCGAAAAGACATCAATTGCAGCAAGAATTCCCCTGAAATTTCAAATGAATTAATTCAGATGTAAACAAAAAATATATGTACAATATTCTAACAAAATAAATGAATAAATGGATAAACATTAAAAAGCAGCACAAATGCCACTACAAGCAATTTATGTCTGTCTCCCAAGTGAATACAATAAATTTCAGAGAAGCACCAGTTCCCTCCCATCAAATTTATGTGAATCAATAATCTAATATACCATTATCAGTTAACATCAAGTCCCACTATGATCAAATAGATATATATACATATGCTTGTAACATTTGCAAAACGCATTGCCTTAAACCTTCAAACTATTATTAGGATTATTTACTGTGCCATGCCCCTATGCTTTTTATAAATGATACTTCTCAAGCAAGCTATCTAAGCTGGCAACTTATGCTAATAAAGCTTCCACTGACATAGTCAAACTTTCTCCATCTAACAATCAAGAAACCTATAAGTGAATAATCATATTCATTAAATTTCATTTGTGCAAACACAAAAATAGGATTTGAAGAACTTACGTTAATGACTTTCCATGAAAGACAACTGGAGGTGCAATGGCAGCAAATATACAAAATGCAATATGCAGCTGCATTATGCCAAAGCCAAAGCCATTAATATAATAAATCACTCACACTAGTATACCAGTAACAATAAAAAGAACAGATTAACTTACCATGTAAAACAAGAAAAACCAACCAAACTTCAATGCACTATCTGTCCTGCATATCAGAAATAAACATTCATAGGCAACACTCATCATTATGCAATTATTATGTTCACTATCAGATAATTGCTTTAAGATCTTCCTCTCACTAAACAAGTAGTCATGACCAAGCCCTTCTCTTCCCCTTTATATTCATAGGTCTTAGGCATTGAAACATGTGCACAAAGTTTTTAAAACCATAATCTTATCCGCTACTTATGATTGAAGGGGAAGGAAGTTCCATAATAATAATAAGAGACTTCAGCTGCTTTCGGCAGACTTCAAATGATAGTAAAGAAAAGGAGGAAAAACTATAGTTTACCTCATAGCACGATAGAGAGGCCTGTACCAAAGCACATATGATAGGGGAACTCCAAGCAGAGCATATATCACCGCAAGGAAAAAAATTTTAACACCTGTAGCATTGTATATCTCAAAAATAAGTTCCAAAGATGATGCAATCCCAAATGTAAAAGTATCAATAAAATGACAAGCTCACCTCCGCCTCTTATCCAACAGACAGTCACAGCAATAACATTAAAAACAAGGCAGAGAACAATTCCTACAGAAAAAAAAAAAAAAAGGAAGAAGAAGAAATCAAATGCAAGATCATCAAACAGAAACATCGCCAAATGCAAATAAGCAATTCTAGCAAGTACAAAGAAGCAGCACTAGAAAACCAAAAGACTATTTGCAAACAATAATACTGATTTAGAAAATGGTACTTCCAAAGTTATCAATATGATCAAAAAGCCTAAAGAATTCTAAAAAGTAATTAATTGCCAAAAGAGCAATAACATATCCACTAAAAAAGGATGAATGTATCAATTAAGGTGTGCTAATGCATATATATAGCTGAGACAAGTAGGGAATTGCTATGACCTAAAGAATCTGTTTTGAAAACAATTTATCATTTTGACAGAGTCTCAATACCTCAAAAAGAAAATGGGTAAAACGTGTTGCTAAGTTCAATGGAAAAATATATAAGTAGTTTATAGTAAATATCTGAGAAATATAATAGAAGGGGAAAACAGATGGTTAATCAGAACCAGAAAAGCGCATTGCATTGCACATGATGATGTTACATAAGCTACAGATTAACCTAGTTAGTACTAGATGCTAAGCAACTACATTAAAAGGAACAAGAACTTTAGCACGAAAACACCAATGCTGCAATTCGCCTTGACTTATTGATAAGCCAATAATGACTGATCTAACAGACAAACTATGAACTAATAACAACTGCTTCAGTCGGAGCCCTGTCTGTCACTAGACTCACAACCATGTTCAAGAAGTTCAGGATGACAAATTTAAAAATAAAAATAAAATCAAAAACTAATAAATAAAATAAATATCAACCTCCCATACCTAACCAACTTGCAAAGGCCACATATTGAAGCTTCTGAACATTAGCTGGTATCTCATTAGCTATATCATGATGAATAATTGGGAAAAATGGAGGCCAATTCTTATCATCAACAGGCACACCAGCTGATATCCATATAATAAAAGAAATAACCCCAAAAAAAAAGTTATTAAATCAGCATATATTTAGAAATACAATAAGAAGATGGGTGAATAGAAGATGTATATCGTATTCTCATTATTCACCTTTAGATACAGCATCTTCTCTTCTTTTGATTTCCTGAAGATAAATTATAATGAAATACACGCCACTCAAGAACAAAACATTTACTATGAACAACAAGCAAACTGAAAAACTTACATACTAACAAGAATATATAGATCTAAAATTTTTGACTTAAAAACTAGTCAGCCTAACCTTCTCTCTCCTTTTCAAATCTGCTTCCCGAGATGCTAGCTCTTGCTCTTTTTTCTTACTATCCTGGGCAAACAACACAAAAAAGGCTCAGCCTTCCCTAAAGCCAAACTTTCCTTAAAGTCTACAGCAATATCGAATATGCAATGTCTTACATTTGCATTATTTAAAGGAATGTCCACTGTAGCATCATGCCTTTGACCAAATCCAAGCGGTTCAGATGTCACCGGTGGAACACGTGAGTTTGATCCAGGAGCAGCACCATTCTGCAAAATTTCTCCAACAAATTGAACTATGTTTCATAAAACCATATAGTAGAATTCAATCATCATGTCATGACCTAATTAGATTTGTAAACCATACCCACAATAGAAAGAATTTAGAGCACTGGGAATAATCACCTTAATATGTATAGCTTGCTTTTACCAAATTAGGGGAACGTCAAATAGCCAGATAGCAAGAAAGAGCATCAAATTGATCAAAGAATTTAACAGCGTTCTGAAACTTCGGATTCCAGTCAAGTAAATCAAGTGCCAACTACTGAATTATCCATGGTTAATATCTTCCACACTTTTTGCACAAGAAGATTGTGGTCGTTTACAATATCATCCAGAATCCGGTTAAATTACACGGCTGAAGCCAATGTCATATGAGTTTCCATCTCATCTCATCTTTAATTGATTCTTTGTCACCCTTTGCACGCCAAATCAATGATGTTGGCACTTTCCTGTTTTATAAACGTTCTATTTGTTTGGCTGAGACAAATTTGTCCCGCTTATTTGGATTCCATGGCTCCTTTCTTTAAGTGTCTGTGCTTCGTAGGCTATTATACAGTTATTCTTTCTCTATGAAATATAATAATATTACTCAATATTAATATCGTAACTAAGCTGCTCAGCTAAAATTTCACTTAGGAATCCCATATCTAGTATGGGCATTATTTCAGATTATGTAGCTTGGAAGCACCATAGTTGAGATAGTAAATCTACACATTTCCAGATCCGAGAGCTCCAGGAAAAAAAAAAAAAAGAAACTAAGTTTTATTCTGATGCATCTGCGCAATTATGTGGAAAAAATATGGGTGCTAGGTTACAGATCCAGATTAAGACGGCCATTACCCAGATTACCCTCAATAACCAATCAAATGTGTAAAACACTTTACACTACAGGAACAGTCGACTGAATACCTACGCTACATAAGAATTGAATGTCCTTTATGGTTTATATACTTCATAAACTTAGCCAAAAACAGATTGGATCTGAGAAGTACCAAAAATAGGTGTGTATCATCAGAAACTGAGAGAATGAAGAGGAAGAAGATTACCGAGAAGGGATTCACGTGGACTTCTTCTTCGTCGAATGGGTTGGGATCGTGGTGGCGATTCATGGTTGGATCCTCAGATGCGAAGAGAGTGCCAAAATCACCAAACACGGAGATAGAGAGAGAGAGACAGTAGGCGAGAGTGCGGTGTGACACTTCTCGCTTGATTTCTACCTGTCTTGTTGGCGACGCGCCAGCGCGGGATATCTTTTAGAAATGTTTTGAGTTGGACCTAACTATTTGCGCCATTCTGTTGAGTTAGAATTTACGCATCGAACCCCTTGCGCGTGCATTGGCGCTTTCTAGGAGTTGGGGAACGTCGATTTTTAAACCGAATCAGTAAATAAACAAACGCCTCACGTGAGACTCGGACCGCTTTGGATTTCATTTCACGTGGTTTTCGCGTGCCGCAATCTGATGTGGAGCATTTTGGTTCGTCCATTGGGTGGAACATGCAAAAGCCTAAACCATTGGATGAAAGCTCACCAACGAAATTTTTCTACCTTTTTTCTTTTTTAACTTAAAAATACCCAATAAAAATACCCAACAAAATAAAATAAAAACTGCACGTAACCTACTTCCAATGAAGTGATTTAAGAGTGTTAATTTGGGCCTCATCCGTTTAACGGATTTTAAGGTGGGTTAGGCAAAAAACCTTGGCCCAAAGTAGTTTTGAGGCAAGGGGGCCCAACTCAATTTTTGATAGGGTGGGCAGCTCAATTCCACTAGCCTGAAAGTCTGGTATATTTTTATTTGTTAAATATAAGTATTATTTTTTATTTTTATATGTATTTTTAAAAAATTTACTTTAGTTATTATAAATTTAAAATTATTTTTTAATTTTATGGTTTTTTATTAGTTTTAAAAGGTAGAAAACCAAAAAAATAGAAAATAATGAATATACACATATATAATAAGCCTGCCCAATTTTACCACCTGGCTGGGCTGGAATCACAATTGTTAGCCTAAATAGACCGGGCTACCTAAATTGACCCCTAATTTCAGTGGCCTTTTGGAGGATGGTTGCTTATACAAACAGTTTGAGTGAAACTTGTGGAAAGAGTTGTGACAATTTGTGGTAGAGGTTCAGAGGATTTGGCCACCAAACATGATGTAATGCAGAGAGTTGAGGTGTAAATTTCTACAATTCTATGTAACATAGGTACGTGCTTTTTGCATGCATGCATGCATGTTTTGTTAATTATTAAGAATAAACTTTTACGCAAATACATATATAGGTCTTGGAAGTTCATTCACGTGATAATTATATTAGCTAAAGCATTTCTGGTTGTAAGCAAAGCATGAAACCCCTCCTCGTCTTTATGAGAGGTGATAATTTTGTTTTTACATGCATATCTTTTATGATCAAGGGTGGAAGTATGGGTTCTAATCAATGTGATGTTGGGGATACGATGAACCACACAGGCGATTTTGGGACTATCATTCAATATTCTACTCTAGGCTTGGCTTGGCTTGGCTTGTGCCGCGTTGCGTATGAGCTTGTCCCTTGTGCTTCTGTCAATCGCATGACTCGCTCTTAACCGGGTAACAAGATTTTGTAGATTTTCTAATTGTCAACATTAAGAAACCTGTGGATGAAATGGTGGTTGCCCCTAATACTGAAAGAAAATGAAGTGACCACTTGCAAGTTGCCCAAAAAATTCTAGGTATTTTTCTGTGAACTATATTTAGACAACATTTTTATTTAAATATTATTCCTTTGACCTTGTGATTATGTGTAACCAAGCAACACAATCTTGCCTGACTCAATTGAATACTGCATGACTCGCTCTTAATGATGAGGAAGGCTTCTGCGAATTGATTACTCATTACCTTACAATGGACAGTTTTACAGAAGTGGGGATATTCTTTCGACTCTATAAACACACTCTATCTAGAAGAAGCCAGCTTTGAATGAAAAAACGATTGAGGAAATGATGAAGTAACCACTAGCAAGTTGCCAAGAAACTCTCCCTACGTTTCTGAGAACAATCGTTTTTTGGGCCATTGAGCATATATTTTGTTTGTTAGTCAACAATATTGGTTTAGTCTTGTGGACGACTTTGTATGTACGCGGAAAATATAAGATGTTTGTTGTGACTTGGACTTGTAGAGCTTTAAGTTACGTAAATCAGTTGTTATAGTTTAAAAATTTAATAAAATAAGTTTTAAAATTTATTGAGTATTTATAATTGTATTTACAGACTTATCAACAAATTACTCACATCATTTATGAGATTTGAACTTATATTTATAAGATAAAATTTTAATTTTTATTAATTGGATGAATCATGCTTAAGTCAATTTTTATATTTAATGCAAAATGGACAAGACCATTTCATGATTGATCTTGACCTGAGAAATAGTAGAGTATAACTCTGACAAGAAACCTAGTATTACATAAGCGCGTGAGTAAAGAAAGAAACCAAACCAACTCTGATATACGATCACCAGATTACCTGTAAAATATTCCTCTCAGAATTCCAAGTGCAGAGCCCACCAAGAAGTTAAAAAAATGGCAGAAAGTGCAGTGTTTTTCCTACTGGACAAACTGACAACTATGCTGCAAGAAGAAGCGCAGCTGCTCAAGGGTGTCCGTACAGATGTCAAGTACGTCAAAGATGAACTTGAGCGTCACAGGGCCATCTTAAGGGTGGCTGATGCTCTTGAAGACCAAGATCCTGAACTCGAAGTGTGGGTCAAACAAGTGCGAGACGTAGCTCATGACATGGAAGACATCATTGATGAATTCACTCTTCGCCTTGCGGATCATCATCATGGAAGATTCTATTCTGGTGTCAAGAAAATCAGAGCAAGGCGTCAGATTGCTTCAGATTTACGTGACATCAAATACAGAGTGGATACTATCTCACGGAAACGTCGTCGTGACATCAATGAACCAGGCTCCAGTTCCCGTCACCAGGTTGCACCACGAATTAATAGCCAGGGAAATGCCCTTTTACTTGAAGAAGCTGATCTTGTGGGCATTGACAGACCCAAGAAGCAGCTGATTGATTTGCTTTTCAAAGAGGAACACGGTCGTGCAGTAGTTCCCATCTGCGGAATGGGTGGGTTAGGGAAAACCACATTGGCAAAGCAAGTCTATGAGGACCCAAAAGTGAAGAAACGTTTCAGGATGCATGCTTGGGTCACTGTTTCTCCATCTTTCAAGATAGATGAACTCCTAAAAGACCTCGTTCGACAGCTCTATAATGTCATTGGCAAACCACCTCATATAGAACTTGACAGAATGAAAAGTGACAAGCTAAAAGAGGTGATCAAGAATTTGCTTCAGCAAAGCAGGTACCTCATAGTTCTAGATGACATATGGCGTGTAAGTGCCTGGGATGCTATCAAACACGCCTTGCCCAACAACAATTATGGCAGTAGAATTCTGCTTACCACGCGCAAGAAAGACGTTGCCTCCTTTTCCTGCACTGAATTGGAGGGTAAGATCTACAACCAGGAATTCTTAACTCCAGAAGAAGCCTGGTCTCTTTTTATTAGGAAGACATTTCAGGAGAACTCATGCCCTTCTCATTTAGAAGACGTTTGCCGGTCTATCTTAGAAAGGTGTGGTGGATTGCCTCTAGCAATTGTGGCAATCAGTGGTGCTTTGGCTACAAAAGACAAGTCAAACATAGAAGAATGGCAGGTGGTGTCCAAAAGTTTTGGCCCAGAAATTGAAGTCAACGACAAACTGGATGATATGAACAAAGTGCTTTCCCTTAGTTTCAATGACTTGCCATATTATCTTAAATCTTGTATGTTGTACCTAAGCATGTTTCCAGAATTTTATGCTATTGACCACATGAGATTGATCCGGTTGTGGATCGCTGAAGGATTTGTCAACGGAGAAGAAGGAAGAACACCAGAAGAAGTTGCTGAGAGCTACCTCAAGGAGCTATTGAACAGAAGTTTGATCCAGGTGGTAGAAAAAACCAGTGATGTCTGGATGAAGACTTGCCGTGTCCATGACCTTCTGCGAGAGATCATCAATTTGAAATCCAAAGATCAGAACTTTGCAACAATAGCAAAAGAGCAAGACATAATCTGGCCAGAGAAAGTTCGGCGCCTGTCAGTGGTAAACACACTACAGAATATACAGCAAAACAAGACCACTTTTCAACTTCGTTCCCTTCTCTTGTTTTCTTTATCAGATTCACTTGATCACTTCTCCATTGCTGCATCATTTCCTCATGGGTACAGGGCCAACAGGCTAATCAAAGTGCTAGATTTTCAGGATGCACCTTTGGAATTGTTCCCTGAAGAAATCGTCAACCTTTACCATCTAAAGTATCTAAGCTTGAAAAATACCAAGGTGAAAAGAATTCCAGGCTCTATTAAGAAACTTCAGAATCTGGAGACATTAGATCTTAAACACTCATATGTCTCTGAATTGCCAGTTGAAATCGTGGAGCTGCATAGACTACGCCATCTCCTAGTATACCGTTATGAGGTTGAATCTTATGCTCACTTCCACTCAAGGTATGGCTTCAAAGTCTCAGCCTCAATAGGAAACATGCAATCTCTGCAAAAGCTCTGCTTTATAGAGGCAGATGACGAAAGAAGCCCAGACCTGATGATTGAGCTAGGAAAACTGACTCAACTTAGGAGACTGGGCATTAGAAAGATGAGGCAAGAAGATGGGGCTGCTTTGTGTTCTTCCATTGAAAAGATGACTAATCTTCGGTCACTTTCTATAACTTCAATCGAAGATTATGAGATAATTGATATACAGCACATTTCCAAGCCTCCTCAGTATCTTCAACGATTATACTTGAGTGGACGTTTAGAGAAGTTGCCTGAATGGGTACATTGTCTGAAGAATTTGGTCAGAGTTTATCTAAAATGGAGCAGGTTAAAGGAGGACCCTTTGGTGTATCTTCAAGATTTGCCCAATCTGATACATCTTGAGCTCCTTCAGGTTTATGTTGGTGAAACGCTGAGTTTCAAGGCAGAGGGATTTCCAAGTCTGAAGCTTTTAGGCCTTGATGATTTAGAAGAGATGAAGCATATGGTAGTGGAGGAGGGAGCAATGCCAGGGCTCAAAAAGTTGATCATCCAGCGCTGTAAATCATTGAAGCAAGTGCCATCAGGCATCGAATTCTTAACCAAGCTGAAGGCAATTGAATTTTTTGATATGCCTGATGAACTGATTGATGCACTGTGTCCAAATGGAGGTGAAGATTATTGGAGAGTGGCACACGTGCCATCAGTTTACTCTATGTATTGGAGGTCTGGTGGCTGGGATGTCTATTCTTTGGAAACTCTGGGAGAAAGGTACACTGATTCCAGTCATACTGCTGCAATGAGAAGTCTTGAACTTCGTACTCTATGGAAGGTTTAACTTGATCACGATTCAAATTTCGTAGTCGTTTTTTTTTTTTTTTTTTTTTTTTTTTCCGTTACATTTCAAATTGTAATGGGAGATTCAGTTCAAATCTCCAAGTTTACATTTATATGGCGAATAAATCAAAACTGTTGGATTCAGAAATGCTTTGTGCAACTTGGAGTGAAAATTTATTATAAAAAAACTCTTCTCTTTTACGTAATTGAGCTATGCTATTTTTGTAGCAATCTTGTCCAATTATATTTATGCAGCTAACATTTATGAACCTCACCACTAATGGCTCTCCATAAATTCTTAAAATACAAATAAGATTATATAAACTATGATAGAACCAATTTATTGTGGAGAAATATTGAACCAATGATTCATTATTAACCTCTTGTGTGTTAGGAGTATATTTAGCATAAATTTGTATGGTTTAAATTGATGATGATAAAGTTTAGTAAGATATTTTGTGTCCAACATAAATTTTTTTGTTAACAAACTAGCATCAAGTTTTTTAATTGTAAATGTATTATTTCTTACGGTTACCATAATACGCATTCAAAAGATATTGGCACTTAGAGTTTTTTTTTTTTTTTAACATTGTTTCATTACACATTATTTTATATTGGTATATTTAAAAATATATAATTTTAATTAAATCTATTAAAATCATATGAGCCTTTAAATATACAGATAAAAAAAAATTATTAGATCTTAGTGCTTGAATTTGAATCGTGTAACATATGGTGCAATCTTTCAAAAAACAGAAAATATAATCTTGTGCGTTGTATGTTGATTTTGTTTTTTTTCTGATCTGGTAATGCATTTTCGGGCTGAGCCCAGAACGGCATGACAAATTTATTTTGGGCTCAGTCTAGTCTAAAAATGAAATTAAACGGACTGGCCTATCAAACTGAGCTCGAATTGGTACCCTAAGAGTAAAACCACGCCATGCAAAAGCGCGTAAAGCCTGCCCTATGACAAGGCGGGTGGATGTCGTTGAGACAGGACTCAGCGGCGTGGGGTGGACTGGAACGTGCGTCTCTCTCTCTAATAGTCCATACAGATTATGCCATTATGGCTTACCTTCCCATTCCTTACCAGTTTCTTACGTCTTACCTCCTCAACTGGCCATTTGTAAATTGTAAATTGCTCCCGTGTGCTATATATTTTAATAAATTCTTCCATGGATTCTCTCAAATGTCTTTTTCCTCCCATTTACAGCCTTTTTGCTACTGATTCCAAAGCATAGTTAATTACTTCAACTTCAATGAAACAGAGAATCTCAGAACAAAGCCATTACGCCAACGCCAACTAAAAGAGCTACAGGACCATTTCCCCACCTGACTTTTCTGGCTTCATTGAAAGAACAAGACTTTTCGCCACGAAACTAGTCTGAGATTAGGTGTGGGATCTTCAGAATCCACCTCCTGCGAAGCGGAAGTACCGGGAGGTAAAGGGGTTCACCGGTTAAGAAGACCTAGATCAAAAGTCCATTTCTTTTTGGAGTCGATTTTGATTGTGAGTTGGAAATATGGTGGGTATATTTTCGAGATTTTCTGTCGGAAGGAATGTCCATCGACGAACTCAAAGCGCCCTCGTAAGAATTTTTCTCTCTGAGTTGTGTGTGGATTTTGTATTTTGGTTTGAATAGATTATAGTTAACTCTGAACTGTTCCCTTTATTGTTATACTGCTGGATCAAATTTGGCTAAAAGTAATCTGTTCCGGCCGTTTGACTTCTTCATATTGTCGGGTCCAACAATTTTGAATTTTAGTGACGATAACTAATTTTAACATTATAAATTCCCCGTACATGTGATTTCTAAATGGGGGAAAAAAATAACACACAAGTACCAGATATAGCTGCAAGTCATTTCTATGGTTTGATTTAGTTGTTTGTTTCTTTGATAAGTTATATAATTGGACTTTGTTGCTGAGTTGACCTTATTTATAATTTAATATCATGCAGGATGAGAGGGAAGTATTGCCTCCAAATTCAGAGGCTGCTGCTGCAGCAAGTGTTTCCACTACTACTACTCATGGAATTGAAGTAGCAGTAGAATTTAAGCCTGTTGAACACCCAACTGAACCCCTTGACAATGATCGACCAATTCAGTGCCCGATACCAGAACCATCAATTCTTAATGTAAGTTGAACATAAACGAGTTTCATCTTGCTATAGAACATTTATAATTGTGCTCTCCTTCCCATCCCCACTTTCTATCTCTGGCACAGTACACGAACTTTGATAGACAACAAAATTAACATAAAGTGGAGGAGGAATCACATATTGTTGGTTCTTATGAAAGATGAATAACCAATAACTATTTCTCATTTGTGGATTCATGTGGAGGAATAACATATTGAGCGTTGCCCAAACTTGATAGAATTTGAAACAAAAAGAATAAATTAATGATAATGGCTTGGTGCCTGTAAGGCTGTATGTCCAAGAATGAGGCAACACGATCACCATAAATGAATTGAACTTTTTCGCATTGAGCTTCAATGTGAGGTTAATCTTGCAAATTTGCAGCTTATTAAAATTAGTCTCCCCTGCCCCTTTTAATGTGTTGTGCGCAGATGTTTTGGTATCCTCTCCTTTCCTTCCTGTTGAAATAGGAAAAAGGATGAACATTATCTTATTGGTAGTTGGTACATTTTCAAGAAACTTTGTTGTGGTTTTATATTATTTACTTGGACTTTGGGTTTTGTGACATATGATTTACCCCAGTAAAAAGGGAGTTCATATGTAAATTATCCTCTGGATTCTAAACGTTGTTAAATCTGACAAAAGATATGCTTGTGATTGGCTTGGCGATTTGGTGGCATCACTACAGGCAATAAACCTGACGCAGTTAGTGCAATTAATGAGAAGCTGACTTATGGGTTTCCCACTGTATGCTTTCTATTTTCGTGCATGTTAAATGTATAAGCTAGGTTATGTTTGTCCTAGTTTTAGATTGAGCGGTGTATACAGTTTTAATCGTTGATACTAGTAAAGTAGTTGCTCTTCAAACGTCAAAAGACAATGCTCCAGGTTTGGATTGGTTGGAAGTAGGTATTTTAGGATATCAGGTTTTTGTACTGGTATATACTAGTTTTAAATTTTTTTTACCAATATATACCAAATCAAACCAAAATTACCAAGATATGTATAATAAATTTTGCTGCATTGGCTATACTGCTTATAGATGTTAACAGACCCAGAAACTATAGCTCTATATCATACAAGCAAATGTTTATTTTTAAGGAGTCAATTATAAGTTGCAAATGTCACCTTGGCCAGCTGCATGTTGTTAACGTCACCAGGATGACCGTTCACATTTATGTCTCTGGAAATTTCCGTATGTCTACTAAATTCAGAGTGGTTCTTTGATGACAATTGGATATATATGTCTTACTTGACTAGGTCCTGTCATAAAAAGAAAGTGTATGGATAAGGTTATGGACTTCATGTGACTCGGCTACTTGTATTTTTTTTGGAAATCAGGACTGAAATCCATGTGTAAAAGCCAGAAAAGCCTGAGTATCCGCAGAATTGGTTTGCATTCTGTCCTTTTTGGCTGTGTTTGTGTGTGCTTCCCTTGAAAGGGGGCTGTATCTGTATATCCATGTGAGCAAGTGTTTGGCGAATTGAGAATCATTTATATCACATATTTTATCAAATGAAATTATTAGGATTTAGGATTCTAAAGCCTTGTTCTTCACTCATCAGGATGGAAGAATATGGAAAGAAAGAGTATCTCAAACTGTGAGAAGAAGAGCTGACTTGCCGGTGATGAAAGACGGTGGAGCCCTTGAATCCGAAAGCGCTGGGACTAGGCCACGGACATCCCAGACTAACCGATTGATTTTACCATCACTTAGTGCACCTGAGCATAATTTTCTGAAACTTCTTGAAGAGTGTAACACTTCAGGGATCTAATCTGGTATTGTTTTCAATATTGGATTCTGTTGTCATAAATATTAACCAACTTCCATTTGTTTCTCTCTCTATAAATTATCATTCCAACACGTGTATGTACATTCAAATGTAAGTTTGCAAGAGACATATCTAGTGTATGTCAATTAGCAGAATCATATGGAGATTTGAGTGATGTCCTAATAATTTCATCTTTTGTCCATTGTTGAGTTTCAGACAGTTTCTGTTTTTCTTCAGTGATGTGTACACTGTTATTATTCATTTGCTAATATTTTATTTCCCTAAACATATTCCTGTCACTTTTACTCTTACCAAGCTCATTGCATCCTTTACAATGGGTTGAATGAATATATGCAATGTATAGAATCATGGAGCCATTCATGTGATCCTCTATTCTGTATGCAGAAATCAATTTCTCCAAGTGAGATTTCTTTTTCTTTTTTTTTTTCTTTTCTGATTGGTAAAGGTGGGGTTGGCCGAACAGTAAGCTTGTAACCTGTGTAACTGTTGTGATTGAATCTGAATAGTTTCGCTGGCTTTTTAATCAGATTACAGAAACATCAACATGAAATTCAATAACCTAGTAGATGCCAACCTACTTAATGTTGATGAGATCAAAACCAAGTAGATCAAATCCCAATCACATGGTATCTGCCGGACTCTGGTTATTGCTGGTGATTGACTCTGTTCACACTGAAATAGTGGTTTTGCTATCATGAGCTGTAGAAATTAGCTAAATCTTAACAATGGACAAAAGATGAAATTAAAGTTTTGGAAGGTTGGGGTTATTGAAGTGATATACTGACAAAAGGACGTAACTTTCTGGAAATTCGAAGAGTTACAATTGGGTTTGCACAAAAACTGGAACTTGGCTAATAGTCAGAGTAGAAACTGATGCTGATATTTGTGGGTTAAACCAATACTAGACAGGAAATTCACGAGCTTGAAAAGGACGCTCTGCCGTGGGATTCAAAAGGTGCTTCCGAGAGCCACGAGAGCTTCCATGGTTCATCCATGTCTTCCTCTGCCACTTCTGATGCGATTCCCAAGTTACTGCGGGCATCCCTGTGTTACTGGAATGAACTGATATCAAGGAAGCCAATACAGAGAGGAAAAGAATGAAGAATGTGAGTGAGGCCCTTAACTGCACCATCTTGCTTTTTAAGTTGTTGTTGCCTTTCTTGTCTTGTGAAGGTAGTGGTAAAGAAGAGGAGTTAATATAGAGTTCCCAAGGGATCACTTTGCTTTGATTGGAAGTCACAAGGTAAACCATGTGTGGCACTCAATGTATTGATGGGTGCTATGACTATTATGGATTGGGTTGGATTTTTAGGTGGGTTGGGTCATTGCCACTAATTATGATGCTCAAAGTCAGACATGGCTGATATATATTAAAGATACTTTTATTATTTGATCGTAGGCAAGATGACTTTCTTAGTTGGATAAGCTTAATAGTGCCTTTATCATAGTATCGTGGAAGTAAAGCATTTTCTCTATAGAATAGTCGGCAAGCAAAACAAGGAATCATGACGAGTGTCTGCTGTTTCTTCTATTTTATCACATGCAGTCTACTAATTGAGCACACTCCACCCCGGCCCATGACGATTGGAGAGAGAAAAGGCCGAAGAAGAGAAATAACACGAAAAATAATGGACTGATGTATTGTATAATAAAACTCTACCATGCCTAAACCACTTTATGATGAGGTCATTTATTGAATACAAAGAGGTGAAAAACCGAATTTTAAATTGGAAAATTAGGAAAATCAAATCCAAATTAAAACGATGCTGCTAACTAATTACCAACTATAGAATGGCTCCATGCTATACATATAATACATACTTTATGGTATTAAGAATCTTTAGCATGATTACGTGATTACTAAGTAGTTGAGTCTCTTACACAAGATAATAAGGATTCAATCCCGTCACATCTATTAAAAGAGGCTTTGTATACATAAAAAAAAAAAAAGTTATAATTTACGTTAATCTTTAACAAAATAGTTAAGTCATTTACATAAGATAAAAAAGATTTAATTTATTGTCACATATATTAATAAAGGTTTTGTATGCATAAAAATAAAAATAAAATATTATGGTTCACAATATACTCACATTCTTGTTGATTTATAAGTAATTGTAGCTAATAATATGGATGAAGGTCTAAGGAAAAATTTTGGCCCCGGGTACTATTTTAAGGGTAAAAATGAGATAAAAATTCAAACCACATGGGTCAATAGGCCATATTTTCAGCAGCCCAGTGTAGGGCCTCATAAAGCCCAAATCAACAAAAATGTCACGGGAGTCCAATTCTGGCCAGAAAACCCCAAGCCCGTTACACGATGCCGGTTGGGTGGATTTTACATCTGCTTCGTCTGTACTATGCATTTCTTTTGGTTCAAGTAATGTACACAAAAGGAGGTTTTTCCAGTAAGATTCGTATATAAATTGAAAACAAGACATCCAAGTCCCGGTTCTCCTTCTCATTGAATCGCCATGGCTGCTCTTCAATACTTGGAATCGCTGCGGAACGCGCATCCAGAGCTAGCCGAATGGTATAATGCGCTTGCAGATCTGTACCAGAAGAAGCTCTGGCACCAGCTAACTCTGAAGCTCGAGCAGTTCGTAGCTCTTGCTGTGTTCCAGGTTTGTTTCTTCTTTCTTGAACTTTGGTTAGTTGTAACTGCTCTTAGTGCCAATTGTCGCATAAGTAAATTTTGCTGGTTTTGTTTGTTTATAAGATTAGGGTTCGTGAATTCCGCTTAGTTGCAATAAACGTTTTCCCCTTTTTTGGCGATATTAAGAAGTTACAGCACTGTAAAAAGGGAACAGCAATAAAGTTGAGTCTTTGCATCAGTCTGGCGCTTGAAAAGTGAAAATTTTCACTAGGAGTGAATTGCTAGCAGGTTCATCTTGTATTTTAGATCCAGTAATATTGGGAGAGAATTTACTGGGAGAGTTTGGATTGAATTTATAAAATTCAGAAAAGTAGGGTTTGGTTTGAAAATCTTTCTACCGTGAACTTCTGTTTTTGTTATGATTAGATTCCTATCATTATGCCTTTTACTGAGAATTTCAATTTTCTCTACATCTAGTTTTATAAATTGTATAGGTTGTTGTGCATGTTCTTCTCATGATGAGAATTATTCTTATTATGAATTTTCAGGCTGGTGATGCTCTGATACAGTTATATCACAATTTCATCAGAGACTTTGAGACTAAAATTAATCTTCTCAAGCTTGCACATTTTGCTGTGATAGTTTCTCGGCAGTATTCTGAGAAAGAAGCTGCCATTGGCTATCTTGAGGGGATCATCGAGAAGCTTCAGGCCACAAAAGAGCAGCGTATAGAAGAACCTATTCTCTACATTAAGATGCAAATAGCCATATTTAAGCTCGAGCAAGGTGACCAAAAGAAATGCAAGCAACTTCTTGAAGATGGAAAGAGTACACTCGACAGCATGACAGATATTGATCCATCTGTATATGCTAGCTATTATTGGGTATCGTCTCAATATCATAAATTTCAACAGGAATTTGCTGATTTCTACAAAAGTGCGCTTCTCTACCTGGCATACACATCAGTGGAGTCACTTTCAGAATCGTTCAAGCTGGTATGTCATCCGAATTGTCTTATATTTTTTTATGACTGTTTTATTATTTTGGAATTAGACAGGTTATTGCATTTTTGAACTTTTGTAGTTTTGCTGTATTTTGTCTTTTTCCTTTTCAAGAGGATTTGTTAGCCTGTCATTTCTTTATCCTTCGTCTTTCTTTCATCTGTTTATTTCTTCTATCCAAAAAAGAAAAGAAAGAAAGAATTCGTTGTTAGCCTCAATACTTGTTTACAGTTGTTTCTTTCTTGAGCCATGATGTACTGTGATTCTTATGTATAGCTGCACAAGGGGACCAGATTTTCCTGCATTGTGACATTTAAAGGAAATTTCTTTTGCCAAAATATTTCCTTTGTTGAAGGAATTTTGAGCATGGAGCATTAGAAGATTTGGTTTTTAGTTACTAAAGATTCAACCTAAAATTCTTCATTCCCTTTTAATAGAATGCATGTATGTCATGAGAATGAGCTATCTGAAGTTGCTTGGCTTTAGTGTGGACTTGAAATTTTTGGTCCTTGTTCCATTCTGTTAATGGGTGGATAGCTTTAGTTAAAATAATTGTTTCAATTCTCCCTAAGTAATAAACATTTGAAAGAGTTTGAAGATAGTTGATAATTTTGATTTTTGGTAAATTGTAAACCGAATCCAGTGTAGATTTATGAATTCACTTGGCCTAGTATAACTTAGTTCCTCTTTGAGAATAAGTGGAAGTAGAGATTATTGTAGCTTTTCCATATCTATGGTTATTTCTATCTTACCATCATATTATTTAACATACTGACTTATTTGTGGTGCATTAGGATTTGGCGTTTGATCTTTCTCTGTCTGCTCTTCTGGGAGATAACATCTACAACTTTGGAGAGCTACTTGCCCATCCTATTGTAAGTGTTTTCACCAAAATTAGTGTAACCACCATATTTGGGAATTAACCTTTCCTTTTGGAGTTACTATGTCAGTTGATGAATCTGTAATATCCTTTACAGATCAAGAGTCTTATGGGAACAAAGGTGGAATGGCTCTACTATATTCTTCAGGCATTCAATTCAGGTGATTTAGCTCGCTATCAACATTTGTGCCAGGTGCACAATGCTGCTCTAAGGGCTCAACCAGCACTAGTTCAGAATGAGAAGAGGCTGTTGGAAAAGATCAATATTCTCTGCTTGATGGAGATTATATTCAGGTATATTCATCAATTAGATCATCATAGTTGTCATCTATTGAGAGTATGCGTTCATTAATTAGATCATTATAGTTGTCATATTCTTAGACGAAGTTAGTTCTCTTACATGTTTATTTTATTACTGAGTCAAACTGATTTGTGGTTTTTTTGTAGCCGGCCTTCCGAAGATCGAACTATTCCCCTGAGTGTCATTGCTGAGCGTACAAGACTTTCTATAGAGGATGTGGAACATCTCCTTATGAAGAGCCTTTCTGTAAGCCCTATTCAGAGTACTACTAGGAGCAATAGAAGTGGCATTTATAATTTGTTATTGCATCCATCTTAATGGTTATTAAAGGCATTGTCTCCCAGTTTGTGATCACTTCTGAAGGGTTACTCTTTTAACCAATGGATATTGATAATGTGCACAAGTTTGTCCATATACAGCTATCGAGAGCTGTTTATGTGGATTTAGTTTGTGCAATTGAGTACTTGTGCTTTTATTAAAAGTAAACATCCTTAAAAGTAAACATCGTATGCGGGGGTATCTACTGTGCCAAACTTTTATTTAAACCTTTTCGATACAGTGGTTGTAATACTTTGAGAATTTGTTGCAGGTTCATCTGATTGAGGGTATAATTGATCAAGTTGAGGGTACAGTGCATGTTTCCTGGGTGCAGCCTAGAGTTCTGGGAATTCCCCAGATCAAATCCTTACGTGATCGATTGGATAATTGGTTGGGCAAAGTACACACTGCGTTGTTATCCATCGAGGCGGAAACACCCGATCTAATTGGATCGTGATTAGTTTGATTTGTTATCTGCCATTGTAACAATTTCTTTAGTGAAAGGGAACGCGTCCTAGTGCGGCTAAAGATTAAGAGACTTTCAGGGTCACATGGGCGATAGAGCCAACTCTATATGCTTCTTTTGGGGTTGCCTGCTGCTCTTGAACCACTATGCAGAAAGAGCAGCAGCCTTTTGTACTTCGCATAGGAATTGTTGGTTCTATGGCTGCATGCCTAGAGACATGGTGAATCAATTGGAATCAGAGCTGTTTTTAAGCTTTATAGTGATTATAAACCATGCATCTGAAATTTTCCTTATTTACAGCCCAATTTATCCACTTTCTGATGTGCATTTTATTTGTCATTCTTCTGTGTCTAATCTTTTATCCTCTCTCTCTCTCACTTTTCATATATCTCCGTATGTCCGGGCTGTTGCCTCCGAACACTAATAATAAAATAAAATGATGGATAAAAGTGTAGGTAGAACTGCGGGTCTAAATTAGTTCAGTAGGGTTAGCTTGAATTCCTGACGGTTCAACCTCTGAAGAGGATATCCAGCATTTCTATGTTGAAGAGGCTATTGGCTCTTAGAGCTTGTTTGTTTTTATTTTGTTGTCCGTTCGATATGATGCATGCACTCGATCTTCCATGGTTCTCAAAAGCATATGATAATCAAGGCAACGTAACTGTTCCTCTAAGTGCAGAAGCACATGCATGCAGATAGACAGCAAAGGTTCAGCTTAAAAGCCCTGCCAAAATCATATCATAACTTACGCTTCAGACAGAATACATTAATACAGAGAACACGGGGTGGCCACCCTCTGTTTTTTCCACTTTTCTTGAGCTTAAAACAGTGAATGAATAATACATGAGATGAACAAACACTACTCCTGTCTGACATAGGGGGATGAGCTTATGTCTGTACTGTAAAACGAATCCTCAGGTCCATTGTAGTAATTCTCCTCCTTTTCTTCATCCCACTTGAGAACCTCCCTTATGTACTTGAATGCCTCGTCAACGGTGACTCGGTCCCTTGCCCGGGTTTGCCACACGAAAAGCTTTCGATCCGTGAGTGAACCATATAGGTCCTTGAATTTCATGGCAACGTAGAAGTAAGCTTGATGAGCCAGTGACTGGTTGTTGTGATG
This sequence comes from Bauhinia variegata, assembly GCA_022379115.2. NCBI lineage: Eukaryota > Viridiplantae > Streptophyta > Magnoliopsida > Fabales > Fabaceae > Bauhinia > Bauhinia variegata. Next base: position 13,516,730 of record CM039436.1, on the reverse strand, counting down.
AGCATGTACCGGGCAAAAATCGTTGAACCACTCACAAGCACTTAGAGACACCCTGCTAATCTTGTCCTCAAAGATATCATACTTGTTCAAAATCAATACAAATGGGGTATCTTTGAAGCAAGGGTGCTTCACCATGCTTTCAAATAGCTCCCTGCTTTGAACCATCTTGTTTTGAATAAGAGTTCCACTTCCACTCCCATCTGGGGCAATTGACAACTGATCATAATCACTCAGGGAAACGCAGAAGACCACTGCTCGAACATCTTCAAACATTTCAACCCACTTACACCCCTCGTTCATCCCTCTGGCATTCACTCTTATAAGTTGGTACCTGAAACAATAAACGAAGTTATTAAATAATAATAATAGTATCATTTAAACTTTCTTCTTGGCGGAAGAAGGGAGGAGGGGAATGAAAGGAATAAAAAATTGAATATGATATTTTTCATGTTATTTCCGTTACCATCAAAAAGAAAGAAAAAGTTGTACCACACTGAAATATTCCATTTAGAAGAGTGGCTATCATACAAAGAAATTTAATATGACTCACTTGGTCAGCGGTGGGGGCTGTTCCAGATTCCCTGTAAAAGTCTCGGACATTGGGCTACGATCATCAAGTGAGAATTCTATGAAAGCCAAACCATTTCCCTGAGTAACGCCTTCTGCATACACTATATCTCTTTCAGAAGGTTCATACTCATTACTAGATATCTCAACAGCCTGCAATAAACAAGGGAAGGCACATCAGCCAGCTATTCATGTCAATACTGCTAATCTGTTAAGGTCTGTTCGGGGAAAGAGGCAGAAGATCTTGATATGTGGCGTTCAAGAACTGCTGACAAGAGATATACAGTGGTTTCAACAATTAGCAAACAAAAATAAGATATATAACTGAACAACATGAGATAGGTTCAAATATGAAAATTACCCACCCGGCTTAAGAAGTACTCTGCAACATCTGGAAGAAAGTGAAGCTCATCTTTTCTTTTATATGTTTCTTGTATTGCAGGATCCTTCCACACTTCTTCAACTAAAGGTGCATACTCACGCGTGGCCGCAGGGAAGAATGCATCTAAATCCCCGGTGGCTATAATATCCAGAAGCCAGTCAGAGAAATGCTTCAGCCTTGGGTTGAGGGAATAGATGCATTGAATACTATCACCTGCTTCACCATCCCTACCTATATAAAGATTAAAATCAGATTAAGCTGAGCATGGGCATTGTTGTGCAATCAAAGCTCCACACTGTAAACCGCATTTAAAGAAAAATCATCATTGAATGAAATATTACCTTGTTCTACAGTCTGACAAGAAGAACCTTGCATTTTCATTTTAGAAATAGCCTCCTCCTCAAAGCGCTCTCTTCCATCAAGCAAAATGCTAAGATATTTGTACATGTTACTCTGAATCATCAACTTGACTTCCTGCAATTCTTCTCCATTAAATCTGTTCCCATACAAAAACTTGGCCTGCTCAGGAATTGCAAACGTGAGTATCACAGGAGAATGTCGCAATTAGAAAATCAGCATCAGGACTAATAAGACGTACTAGTCACTGTTATTTTAATCCATTCTCATTTTCTTCATATATTTTCAAATATTCTAAAATGTATTTCTTCGCCACTTGTGCATTGGGATTCACAAGTTGTACCTTTAACAACACTAGTTTGAATGAAGTACAATTTCATAAGCGACCAAAAGATGATTAAATCAAAAGTAAACATAAGCTATGTTCTCAGACATCTCATGTCACTCTCATTATCATTGAAACAACTCGAGCTTGTAACAAATGTGAGGACTAGATCTATTTGATGCAGAAACAACAATACCTGCTTAAAGAGAGTGCTAGTTCCAGATCCTGGAAGTCCAAGAAGAAGAAGCTTTTGGACCTTTTTCTGTTCCAGATAAGTTGGAACTGTAGTATAATTGCTAATCTCGTCTCTTGGACCATGAGGTTGTCCATGAGGGAAGGGTAAAGAGAAAAGAGTACAAACAAATCTTGTTGATGCCTGTCTAGGAAGAAAACAAAGTGATATTTTCATTAATATTCAAGACTCTTGAAAGACTACAGAAGTCTCTATTTATAAAAATTCAAATCCATACCTTTTCCCAAATGTTTCCTCTGATGTTGTTTTGACCTTCCTCCTCATAACGACCATCATCATAAACCCAAAAGTGTGTATCGCGTGGACACTGGACATTTGCCAGCTGAAAGTTCAAAGGGCAAGGTTATTCTTCTGATTTGTCATTTTATCATGAGACGAATGAGCTCGTTAAAGAAGCTTTATCCTCTTGGAACGCCCGTGGATAGCATTATGCATAATCCAAGATTTTAAGTCTTTTAGGTGAAGATATCTCATTTATCAGGTAGGGCACTGTGATTATCCTTGTTAAGTTATATTATGTAAAACATATTGAACCTTCTTGAAAGAAACAAAATAAACAACTGGAGCTCGAATTTCATATCTGGAACAAGTCAGTAGTTCTTCACTAAGGGGTTTCTTGGTAGAAGTGAAAATGAAAAGAGTGGAGGGGAGAAGGGATGAAACACACGATGCATGATTTGATATATTATCAAATTTGACCCTTTTCTTCGCTTATGCTTCCAATTTCACTCTTACAGAGCATCTTTCAAGCCAGACAGCATAATCCAACAAGTTATAGCTGAATTAATAACATAAATTCATTAAAACAAAGATGCTCACCTTCAGTACCCTCAATTCAAGCTTTGTAATTTCTCGACCATTGACGTAAACTTCAGTGTTCCCATTACTAGCATCTGAGCTAAGTTTCCCAGTGAAATTCAAGTTTGAACTTATGATTCTGCTTGGTTTTTCCCCTTCCTATCAATTATCAACGACATTAAAACCATTTATTTTGTAGGTAAATTATAACAAAATATCAATGAAATTTAAGCAGAAACGTCCACAATTTAACGCACAAATTGAAAGTATCATCACCTTTCCCCAGAGACCCGATTCTTTGTCATACCAATATCTACCAGGCTTCAGCTTCCGTGGAGGTAAGGGGCATCCAAGTAATTCAGCCATCTCTTCCGGCTTCAGAGGGAACCCATTGACAACAAGCTGTTCTGGCCGAAGCTGATTAGCAGAACATTCTTTCTCTGCCTTCATAATTTGCTTAACTTCTAAGGGACTTAAGAGTCGGGACAATACCCTTGAATGTTTACCCAATCTATGACGCTTTGATTCATCAATTGGCTGACCAATGCAAGTCACACATTTGCGCCCTTCAGGCATTGATCCCATTGCCCTTAGCACACAATTGCTGCAATACTTGGCATCACAAACTAGGCAAGACTCCTTGGTTTCCCACTTCCCTTTGGCACATCTATAACAAACTCTTGTTTTCTTCTTTTTCTTTTCTTTAGAAACCCCGACATATTCTGGATAAACTGGCTTAACCATCTCAACTTCTTTCCTTTGAGATCTGTCAACAGTATTGAAAGTGACAACCGGTGCCCTCTTTACTTCATTAGTTACTTGCTTGGGAGGATTATTTGGAGGATTATGAACTGAACCAGGTGAAGCTGAAGGTGAAGCAGAAGAAAAATCAGGATTTTGCAAAACAGACACCACAGATTCTGAACTTGCCGAAATTCTCGGACTTTGATTAGGAGAACTCGTTACAGCAGCAATGCGAGATACAGGCAGAGGGATTGGTTCAACTGCTGGAAGCCCCACATGACTAATTGATCTTTGTGATTCAGAGAGTGGTTCAGCAGTAGGGATTGCTCGTGAATTCACATCAAGGGGATCAACTTTTGGTACTTGATATGGAACAGGAGGACCTATATACTCCAAAGCTATGGAGTAGTCAAGATCAGAAGCATCGTCAGGGAGAGAAGCACCAGGGGGAAGCATCTTCCTCACCAATTCCCTCCAGCTTTCTCCATTTTGATCCATTTCTATGCAATCACTGACAAATTAACTGCTTCCACTTAAACCTCAAATCTTAAGCTCTTAACATTGGCATAACGCAAAGACCTATGCTTTCTGTATAAATCACATCCCAAAATTCTTCTAACTTGAACTCAACAAATAAAATAGATCAGGATTCAATCCCAAGAAGCAGATAATTTCCACGAAAAAGGAGGGTTTTGGAGACGTGGCTCGCATACAGAAGCAGTATCAGTCACCACCAAGAAGCTGCAATCAAAGGTTGAAAGCCTTCAAGGTTGAATGGCTTAATCACAAAATAGAAAATGTAAGCCAAAATCATAAAAGACTACACTTAAAGTTCAAATCATGTTGTCAGAGCATGACTTCCAAGCAATAGTACAGAAAGCACATAAAAAACAAATTGGTTACATTCAAAAATAAGGAAGCCAAACATGAAATCTGATAATTTTTTTAAGGGAAGACCACTATTTATATTATTAAGAGTTGAAAAAATCATAGTCAGACAAATTGTAAACAAATGAATACCGTAAGAAAAAAATTAAAGAAACGAATTCAACTCAAAAGTAAGAATTTCAGCTAAGAATAAGAAAAGGGAATAATAAAAGAATATTTGGAAAATTCCCTTTCAAGTGTAGGTTCAACTTTTAGATGGAGAAAGAAAAAAAGCTTTAGAGAGAGAAAGGAAGGGAGGTCAATGTACCTGAGGAAAGGGACAAAATGAGAGCGAATCTGAGCTTTAAATCTAAGGAGCTCTTGCTTTTGAGCTTCCTTTGCCTTGAACAACGAAAAGATTAAAGCTTCCTAAAACCCACCACCATTGATGGGTGAAAAGAGAATAGAGCTCAGCTAAGCTCAGAAAGAGAAGATGGTGAAAATCACTCGGAGAGAGCCAAGACAGCGCGCTTGAGTGGCTTTTAGCAGATGGGTCCCTCGTTGCTAATTCATGTTGGCGCTATCTATTATCTATATACTATTACTTGCTCTTCTCTCTGAATCGTTCGTGATGACAAGTGAGCACGACGACTCGTGAAACTGTGAGAATAACTCGCAATTGCCACGCGCCCATTGCTACGTGCTAGATAGGAAGCGCACGATTAAGACATTTACTAAGAGACTGTCGTCCTCACTCCTCACGGGCTATTCCGGAGCGTGAGTGAAGGCGCAAGGCCCCGCCGGGTCCTCATTTGACCGCGGGTGACGATGGGGCCCGATCGGATTATTACGGGCCAAGGTGATCTAAATCACAAATGATATGATATTTTATTTCAGAAACACAATGATACTACCTTATCAAAAAAAAGACACAATGAAATGACACTATGATGTACTAACCAGCATATATATATGAGTATAAATTTAACCATTTAAATCCTATGATAAAAAGAAAATAATTAATAAAGATTTTGGTGAAGGAAAAGAAATAATATTTTGGTTGCGATTGAGAGGTAATGCACGCGCTCTGATGGCTGAGTGAGATTGAATTTTCATTAAAATGATTATTAACTATTAATATTCAAACAAAAGTTTCAAACTTCGAACTCGTTGACAATTTAAAGGATGTAAAGATTGAGTGACCAAATTTTGCACTCGCCAAAAAAGACTAATAACATGCCATGACAATATAAAGCAGTCAAGGCAATGAATGTGCATTGAAAAAAATCTGAGTCTTGATAAAACGAAAATGAATGTTGATGAAGAATGATCAACAATTAAAATATTTTATTAATATTACCACTATATTTATTTATAATTTTTTATTTTTCTTAACAATTTTTCTCATTCCAAGGTCAATAATTTGGACAGACAAGAAGGACAATATTGTTTTAATGCAACTACTGACCCACATGTGGTGGTCCGAAGCCTGTTTAAGAGAATGGGGTGGGGTGCTGCTGTTGCGGACATGTGTCATACATTTTGCCATGCCTGTGCTCCTTTACTTCCTCAAAATAAAATGTAAATTTAAATTTCTAAAGTAAAAAGAAAACGAGGAAAGTATCTTATTTCATTTCCTAGAAGATTTTTTTTTTCTTATTAGAACTCTTCAAAGTTCAACTAGTTGAATAAAATATTTTTTTTTTATAAACCACACTATTCAACTAATTATATTTTTATTAGTTGCTTTGATTGACTAATTAATATTTCAAAGATTTTAAGTGATTAAAAAATTTATAGACTTATGTAATTTTTGTTATAATTAAAATGAATTTATACTCTAGAAAATGATATTGTTATAATTATAAGTTGGGAGTAGCAGACGTGGTTTAGGTCTTATCAACTTGTTAGAACATTTTGGTTTGACTAGGAAAATTCAAACAATAAAGAACAAATCTTAGACCAAACAAGTTTCTCTTATACCTGTTGGGCCTTGAAAAAATAAATTGCGCTTTCTGTAATGGGCCATTTTGGATCCAATCAGCCCAACATACCAATCTCTCCTCGGCACCTTTCTCCTCCTTCCATGTCGATCTTCTATGTGGACATTGTGGAGTATCCAATAGTCGACGGAGAAAGCGAGCTGCGTAAAGCAATAAACGGTAACACCCTTTTTCTGGCTATCTAACTCGACCAAAGTTTTCATCTTCGGAAATCTAGCATCTCAAAAACGACGTGCCTAAATCTCATCACCTCAGTCAATCACTCAGTTTACTTCGAATTTTCTTCTTCAATTTCGTGCTTTAATTTTTTTTTTTTTGGAAAATCTTTGGTAGAAAATCATTCTTGTCTTCTAGTTTTCCTACTTAATTTGACTAGCTATTGGTACATTATGAGTTTAATTTGATCGTATTTAGGTGCTGTTCTAGATTCTTAAGATTATGACTGACAGGAAGCATTTGTGTTAGTTCAATTGTTCGTGATATAAATTTTGATTGATCTCTTACTGTATCTGTGTTCCTTCTAGAAAATTAAAATGCTCATGTCTTGGAACTAGTAATCCTGTGTGAGACGTGATTGTATGTCAGGAAGCTACGCCAAGTTCTTGGAGGCTGAAATTGATTTGTAGAAAGTATTTGAACCTCTTCATATTGGTTAACCTCAAATGTGTTATTCTGATGATCCCTTAAGCTTTGTTCAATGACATAATTAAGTTCACTTTTTTCTCCCAAATTCCAGAGGAAGTACTTGAGAGATGCAGAAACTGGGTGAATTCAAGTTACCGCAATTCTTCAATTACCCACCATATTTCACGTAAATCCCTTCTCAACCTCCAGTCTTTACTTTATTTACTGTAATTTCAGAAAAAAAAAAAAAAAAAATTGTTGAACAATCATGCCTAACTAAATGAGCAGAATTATATTTCATGGGGTTCCATGTAACCATCATTTTTGAATTCATTCTTAAACTTGCTTGGTTGATTGTATTTAGCTGTCAGAAACTTGTGGATAACAAGTCTTGTAGCCTTGGTGTCTTTGTTTTCAGTTTGCAGCCAGTCAAAGAAACTAGAGAGAAGCAGGTACAACTATGGAAAGAGCTTATTCTAGATTACTGCAGGACACAAAAAATATTTATTATTGGGCTTGAAGAAGAATTTCCCCTATTTTCGAATCCTGTTATTGAAAGTAAGTATAATGTTCCTGCCTTCTTGTTTTCTTGCTACTTTCCAATAGGATTAATTTTTTAAATTTTTTAATATTTTTGCTACTTTATTTTCCGCTGGATTATAAAACTGGCAGATCCTATAAATGCTTCTTGAGTTGATGCATTGTTTTTTGATTGTTGATAGTACAGGATCTCTCAGTCATGAAGGCAGAGAAGCATTTCTTTCAGCCTTGGTCTCTGAAGGTTAGCTGTCATGTTGTTGAATTTTTAATTCCTCTGATTGGTTTGGAGAAAAAGACCTCAAAATGTGATTTTGATTATGCAGGGCGTGCAGAATGGATGGATAAAGGACATAGGAAATGTCTTATCCTCTGGCACCGGATTCAAGATTGGGCGGACATTATATTACAATATGTAGGTTAAGATTGTTAATTTTGTATTACCGCTACACTAGTTATTCCTTATTAATTGCATTGTGACTGAATATACTGTATGTATTGGCTAGGTGAAAGATAATGGTTTGGAGGATAGCGTTGTGACGATTGAGGAAATACGCTCAGGAACCGAATCTCAAGGAACAGGTAATCTTATGTGGTACAGTGGATCTTCAGACAGGATAAGATTGAGTGAAACTTGTTAATTGGTTAAGAATACTTGTCCCTGTCATGTTATAGGTTTATGACATGAAAGATTATTTTAGGACATATACTTATGGTGGGTCATTCAATATTTTATTGCCATCGGTACCACCTTTTGAATAGGATTATTTACCTTGTAGTTGGGGAATAAAAAGAAATCCAATTGTTATGTTTCTAACATGTAAACAACTCTTCACACTTAACCAACATAGCTAAGATAGAAATCGTCCTACCCAGAGATGCAGATGCCCAAAAGGGCCTTGGAGCTCATCTTTCTTCTCTTGTTGGTACTGAGTTGGTGGTTAAAGAAGGTTATGTTTAATTTAAACATATTTATATTTCTGTGTTGTAAGGATAAAGTGGGGTAAAGTGGGCAAACAATAATATATATATTGGAAATAAATATTAGCAGTACATCTTATACAAGAACTGCTTGCCAATTTGAAATTAAATGCCATTGTAATTCTGACTTCTGAATGGCATAATTTAATATGATATTGAATGTTTAGTGTGAATATCTAACTAAATCGTTAATCTCCATGGCATTTCTGTTGGGTGGCTGTTACAAACTTTGTGTAGAGCTTAAATTTTCTTGCTTCTTGAATCCCTTCCTCTTGGAAAAACACAGTAATTTCCAATTTTTTTATTCTTGTGTGTACTGTCACGACTCAAGTCAAAATGCAAAAATTGTTGTTTTAAGACTTCTAGCTCTTCCCCTACAAGATTATTAATAGGCGGGGATTTGCATAAGCTTATCAGCTGCCCTTTTAAGGCTTTCTTAGAAAGGTTTTGTACTTAGCTCTTACATGTTGTAACTTGTGCAGAGCTTTATGGGATAGACCGTACTATTTTGAATCGTGCTTTGAAATTGCTAGAGCAGAAGGGGAAGCTTGTCATCTTCAAGGGAACTTCAGCTGATGATGAAGGTGTCAAATTTTCTGTATGATGTTTTCTATATGTTAATTCAAGGGAATATCAAATCTGGCATACCATCAACGTGTCTGGTTTAATTGAATTGTTTACTGGCAAAATGTTTACGTAAAATCAACCAGAGGCCATTTTCTGTCAATTTCTTTTTGAGTTGTATGTGATCTCCGTTGTGTTAAGGACTTGGTTGCGTGGGAAACTGTCGTTTGATTAGTGTCAGAAACAGTTCACACTTAGGAGGTGGGGTTCCATACCACCTTATGTAGGGCTGATCTGATGGGTTGGTGAACCCCGAAATCATTCTTGCAATGTAGAATTCTTATGCATTTACAAGCAACTTTCTTGATAAAAATCTAATGCACTGTCCCCTATTTGCACATTGTGTTATCTAATTTGGTTATGTATGAATTATTAAGCAAATGCCTACATTTTGGTCATTTATGAATTTAAATTTTATAGGTGCTGTTAAAGAGTATGTCATGAAATAAATTTGGACTATCAAATTCCGAATTAATTAAAAAGTACTTAGAACAGTCAATTGTGATTGGTTAAATCGTACTTCTCAAAAATGTGAAATCGAGTTTTATTCTTAATATGAAAACTTTATTAGTGATTAATTTTTGTAAGTACTTTTATAAAATTATTTTTTAAAACTTGGGATTTGTTTTGACCTTAACAAGTCTCATACGACTTAATTTTTATTTTTATTTTTTAACTAAAAGAGAGCTACATGGAACATTATTATTCACGCCAGAAATGTAGAAACCACAACAGAGCGGGTAGTTTCTCTATGGATGTTTTATAAAAAAAGAAAAAATATATATATATGCAGCCAAAAAAAGACGCTCGTTATTGCTAATATTTCTGATCTAAATGTGGAATTACATATCCCAAATAAGAGACGAAGTTTAAATGGGTAGGAACAAGATAATAGAAACACTTGCATTAGAGAAAGGGCAACACAAGACAATATCATCATGGTTATGGCATATCTTTTTTCTATTTCTACGTTTTTTTTTTCATTATTTTATAATGAAATTAATAAATATAAGTACAAAAATATTCTTATCCATAAAAATTCAAAAGTTAAGAAATGTTTCAGGCCAGGTTTGCTTGACTAATTATTACTTTAGGACTAATTTTAGGGCTCAACCCGATCATAAAATTTAAACTGAAGTGTCGGCCCAACTTATCATTTCCATAGTCCCTTTTGTATCGTTTATGCGCGTCTTATATCACTCTCACTTTTCTTTTTCAACCAAGCCCCGACGTTTCAAGATCATATTCAATTTTTTTTTTTTTTCTGTTAAACAGTAAATAAATGGTCTAAATGAATAACTATAAGTTAAAATGACACAATTACTATATAAGGTATTTGTTGGGTAAGAAATGAAATGCTGAGATGTACTTAACACTAATCTAACTTAATAGAGAAACATATTCCTTCGAGAATGGATCCAATTTCTCTATTGGGTTTTCTTTTGTAGACATCTATCGGATAATAAATAGATGGTCCATATGAATAGTTATAAATAAAAGAGACTCAATCATTATATAAAACATTTGTTGAGTAAGAGATAAATAGTTAAGATATACTCAGCACTAACTCAATCTAGCAAAAAAACATGTTCCTTTAAAAACTGATCAAGCTTCTTAACTATTTGCTCGTGCATCTACTAGACAATAGATATATGTCTTAGATGGATAACTATAAATAAAAGAAACTCAATCACTATATAAGACATTTTTTAGATATGAGATAAATGATTTATATATACTCAACACCAACCCAATCCAATGGAGAAGTATGTTCCTTTAAAAACAGATCCAACGTTTCTATTGAGCATCTATTGGACAGTAGATGAATACCATGTATGCATAGTTATAACTTTCCTTTTTAAAATCTTAAGCGCTTCCAAGAACTATTCGCTTCTCTTTAAGAGAACAGAGTCCCAGTTCTCGAAGAATGGAAGCAAGGAACCGAAGAGGAAATGTTGGTTTTAGGGGCTATCAGCGACGGGTTGGTGGTGCTCCTACCAGTCAGAGGTCTTCGGCTGCCGGAGTTCAAAAGAGGTTCTTGGTATTTAGTATACTCTGTTTTGTCACTCTGAACTTATAAGCACCTTTATTAATTTCTCTGCCAGACCTGTTCTTCATTTTGCTAACCCAAACTCTACTGTGGTCTACACAATGGCCGAGCTAGAGGCTTTGTAGTGAGAGCATCAGCAAATTCAAACAATTATTGTTATTCTTTACCCCTTTGTCCTATCCAATTTGAATCTCCAATTGGTAAGCTTTTGGCAGATATTTTGTAAATTAGTCCTCATTTATTGCCAGAAATCATTAATAAGGAACTTGATATCCATTTGGCCCAAAGAGATGCCCAGAATGAGTCCAATTCATTTAACGATAACATTTACAAGTAAGTCATTAAGTTTTGCAATGTTGTTTTCTACCTCTCTTTTCCTCACATGTTAACTCTATGGTTAAGGATTTGCTTGTTTGCCTTGTGTCGGAAGAAAAAGGTTGATGATAGAATAGTTTCTAATTCAACAACTTCGTTTATTGAGAAAGAGATATATGATCAGCTTGCTTTCTGATTAACTATGTGACTACTGATTTACTTATTTGTAATGAATAAGTGTTCATTTTTTATGTGAATTTCGGGAGGATAGCTGAGATGAAAAGGCAAACATTTAAAGAGATAACATACTGTATCATTATTGTATATAAATTTCTGGGAGAAGACATTTCAATGAGCCCCAGCTCAAATCCTACTGGTCGGGTGGATGTCTGGCCAAACCAAGAGAAAAAAACTACGTCTTGTTCATTCTCAAGAGGCTTTTAAGATGTTTCTGAATGACTAAATTCAAGTATTGGGATTTCTGGCAAAACCGACTGTGGGTCCTCTTGAGTCGATTAATGTTAAGAACTGTAAAATAGAACTTAGTGAGCTTTATGCTGAATTAATCATGTATAGATACTTTCTAAGAGAGTTCATGAATGATATCGATTGAAGTGGAGAATCAAAACATTTTCTGAGGAACCATCACCAACAACAAACAATCTATAGGATTCTGATGATGATTACATAGACACTGATGAAGCCGAATTATTCATGTTGGAATCTTTTGTGTTGAGTTTGACGAAGTGACACTTGAGCGTTATGCACCTTACGATCCAGTGAAGTTGTGTCCTTGGTTAAAAAGCAGACTCAGTCCCAACGAGGAAGTTCTTTCTATAACAGTCCCTTTGGCAAAACCTTACTTAGGCTGTGCTCTATTAGACACATATCATCCATCCATTTAAAATACTTGTAAACATTATCACCCAACGCATATCTTTAAAGTAAATTTGGGCTTTATATACATTATTCAATAAATATTCAACAAAATAAGTCTAACAGAAAAATTAAATTCTCTTAAATATATTTGATTTTGCTGAGTTATACCTTTATTAATTTATGACTTGAAACATTATTTTGAGACGTCGCATGTGTTTATATATTTATACTATATATATACATGATATAATATAAAGCTCATTAAATCTATTTTAAAATTTAACTAGATCAAGCACAATTTCAGTAAAATTCAATCAAATCTCTCTTTTGGAGAAAACCACTGGTGTTTTATTACTTAATTCAACTACTCTTAAGATTGGTTTTGGGGTAGAGACCAATCTAGATAATGTTATATTAGAAACCAAATCCCCAACTTCAACGGGCGCTGCCATCCAGTTTTATTTTATTGTTATAAATATAATTACAGAAGATCTATTTCATAAGGTAAACCTAAACCCCTGGACTTATTTTTCTGTTGCACTCCTCAATAATGTGATTCCAACTACTCAAAGATATAACAATATATTGTCTGCACAAAAGACAAAAAAAAAAATCAATACATTAAGACAAAAACTGACATGATATATAATCAAACTAGTTTTTTTTTTTAAAAAAATGAAAAGGACATATAAGGATGGACACTCTCATTTACACTAATCAGCTTGATCATCTTCCACCACCGGAGTGGAAGTACGGCTTCTAAGCTTAGAATGCCGCCGGTGGCTGCCGCCAAACCTCAACCTACCGGTGTCCTTGAACCTCATCCTCTCCGCGGGATCGATAACACACTCCGGTGGCGATATAGGGTATCTCAACGTGTCATAGCAATATGAGTAGTACATGAAACGCTGGCGGAACCGACGCATGGCAAGGCGGCGCCTAGGAGTGACGGTGGCGTAGTCTTGAGCTTCAAGCTTGTCAAGTTTCTCAGAGCAAGCATCTCCGCCGGAGAGTTCTTGGATGGGGTTGACGGAGCAACCCTCAATGGCTAAGTCCTTGTACTCTGATACAAAAGGTGCATACTTGTAGTTGACTTTGTATTTGCCACCGGACGTGGCCCAATCTGAGGCGTCCCATATGGTAGCGTATAATGACATTGGCTTTGATGGGTAGTCAGCCCCCATTTCCTCATTTCTTATAACTTCTCTGATTGGAACTTCATCAATATAGAATCTGCAATTATTCAGAAACTTCACAAATATCAGGCAGTATTTTCCAAAAAATTTCTTTAAAAAAAATATTAAAGAAGGTTAGGTAGTTATTTAACTTAAAACAAATATTCCTTCACAAGAAATGAAAAGATATTTGCCAGCTAGTCTTGGATTCAAATAGGTTTAATTATGGGGACATAGTTTGCCAAACCGAATAGGAATCGATCCATATGAGCTAGCTTTAGTTTCGTAAACTAACAAAAAAATGCAGCAATGGATTAAACATATTTAAAGAATGCAGCTCACATGCCTCTTTATAGCGTATGAACTATTTTTTTCCTTTCTTTAATCGGTATTCTTATTATTATGTAGGTCCAATTAATGTCATTTTGACCAAGTTTTGTTGTCATAAATTCTTATAGGAATTTCGGTCCAAGACCTTTATTGTGTTAGGTAATTAGCAAAATCACGCAACTTCCTTCCATCTCACATTCTACATCCTTTATGATATTCTTAGTCAAATTCTAGATGCAGAATAACATCTATTATAACCTATATATGTATTAATTATTTTTTAATTTAAATTTCTGCAGTCAAGCAAAAAACACTCAAATTTGCCATAAACCCCTATAATTAGTTTTTTAAACGAGTGATTTTTGGTTGACTGCAGGAGAGTACAGTAATTTCCATTCATTTTGTGTTTAATTAGTAATAGGAGTAATTAATTAGTAAAATTATGTCTTTTATTGCCCTCCCCACATTTCACATTACAAAATCCAATTCACAGGTTCGGCAATTCCGACCATTAATTGCATGGTTTTTGTGACATAAAATAAAGAGAGCCTTGTCACATGCATTATTTATCTACATAAAGGGATAAGCACAAACTTATGTAACTAATGCCAATGAATTGCCAAATGCAAACCAAGTTGGCCAGAACCGTGAGCCTATTTGACATGTCTAAAATTAGCAAAAAAATCATTAAAGAAATCGAAAACCATCTTTTTTATGGTAAAGAAAACCATAAAGCTCGAGAGTTGTAGAAGCATCCCGCAAGCAAATTCCAAACAATAACTCCCCACTTTAAGTCAAACTATTCATCAATTCAATCATAGAGATTAAACACATCGCGTTAAAGTTAAGTGAAACCTAAGCCATCCATATGAGAACTTTCCCAAGCAAGAACACATACATGTAGAAACATAAGCAAAAAGACAAAGATCGATGAGAATTATTTGAACACACTTACATTATGTTCTTTGCCGTCCAAAGGATGCTGTATCTGTGAAACTCCTTCGACGGATCGAACCAGAGCCGGTACCGCTCTTCCCGGCCACGGTGGGTGCTGCCGTTGCCGTACAAGTTTGTCTGAAACCTCCATGGCTTCCCTGGAATGTTGCCTAAGAATTCGAAGTCCAACTCGTCGTGGGTCTTCTCAAACACATCACCGTTGGATGTCTAAAAACAAAATAGAATAACCGTCATGATGAGTAATCATTGAAACTGATCGTTTCATTAGAAGGTATGGGCAGTCAATGAAGGCGTAAACACCTGCCACAACTTTTTTTTTTTTAATTAATTATTAGTAATCGTAAATAAAGGGGGCCCCAAATTCTACATTAATTTCGTTACTATTTTGAGAGTATATTAATTAGTTCCTTTGTAAAATTAAAAAAAGTGTGATTGATTTTTACTCAAAAATAAGAGAAGAAAATCTTCTAAACTACACAATTTCTGCAAATATTTATTATAATCCAGGAATACAGTTTTACGTAATTTACAGCACCCAACACGTCATAATCTGGAATGATCATCAAGTACAACAGAAATAAAACGAGCACGCGTGAGGGCGATCGCAATTCAGTTTGAGCGGAAAAAAAAAAAAAAAGAGAAGAAAATAAAAATATGGTACTTACATAAAAGGCAACACAAATACCAGCAGTATATGCCGATGGCAACTTGATTCTGGCGCTGAAGAAACCATACTTGTACATATTTGAAGAAACGAAACCGGAACCTGTTTTAACACAATAAAAATAAAAATAGATATTAATTTTAAAAACTAAACGACATGATCATATGAGAAAAACGCAATATGTGTGCATATGCGTTCTTTCTTACCTGAGAAGCGATCGAGGTTGAGACGGACTCCGTTGCCATCCGGGGAGCGAACAACGTTGGAGTCTCCGAAGAGCGGAGAATAGCCGTCGTTGAAGGGGATGGTGGTGAGGTTGTTGAAGGCTGCTGCGTTTGCAGAGCTGAAGAACAACAAGAAGATAAGAAGCAAAGAAAGCGGAGGCGATGGAATAACAACACGAGCTTTGGGTATCATCCGAAAACAACGTAACCGATCCATAATACTTTTGTGGACAGTTTCCGTTGTCCTGTTTCACTGTTTTTCTCTCTCCTTCTCTGCTTTATACACACAAAATGAAAGGGGATTTAATATAGAGAGAGCCTTACGCAACACCGGCCGCGAAAGCCATACTGAGAGAGAAATGATCGACCCATTCTCTTAATTCGGCTGCTATAAGGTTTAGATTTTTGCTTCCAATTACGAAAGTGCCCTTCGGTGGGTTCGGATATTATCAACAAGGCCACTGCATGGAAGTTGTATATGTAGGTGGCCTGCTGCTGGTGGTGGTTGCAAAATATGATTACAATTTTTAATTAAGGAAAATACGTTGATGTGATGATTAATCATTTTACAATTAGTAGATGAGATAAAGATAATAATAATTATTTTTCTGGAAGATGCTATTTTGTAAGTATCTAAATAGTATAAGAGGAGTGACAAAGAATATTAATTGATATTCGTAATTTCAATTAAAAATGATTCCAATATATATCATCTAGAAGACTCCAAAAAATTAAGCTATGCATGAGGTGTTTTTTGTCACAATGAAGTCACAAGCTTTGCTTGTATACGTAAACTACACATCGATTCATGGAATAATATGACAAAATGATTAAAAAACAAAGGAACGAAAAAATTTCAAAAAAAAAAAAAAAAAAAAACTTTAGAGGATGCATGATGCCATAGCTTCCACGTGTACTGCAAATTGGCGAAGGCACCTTATCTAACTTAATAATTAAGATTATGGCTTCCCAACTAAGCTTTGAATCATGTATGGAATGCTTACTTGTCAAATTATGAAACCAATGAGTTGTTTTCAAGGTCTATTGACATGGTCAATTTTTGATAAAAAAAGTCAACAATACCACGCCATCGTAGAATTAATTAACATGGGCAACTGTTCGTTAATTAAAAAGGAAAAAGTAAAAGCAACAGGTTGAAATTTCGGTATTCTTATATTTTTATAATGATTAACCCAAAAATAAAGGTTTAATACCAACATTTGAATGGAGTCAGACTCTAAATTTAGAGCAAGTCGTCCCAGTTCCAAGAGTCTTTACCGTAATAATACTCATATTTGTAGCTTTACGTGATAAATACTTTAAATCCCTCATTTTAACAATAGGGGCCTCAAACATAAGAGTTTATTATTGCAAAGAAAGTCTCGTGATCATCATTTTATCAATGAGGGGCCTCAGGTAAAATACTTGACCTATTGGTCCATAGTCTAATTAGCCTTTTCTTATTTTATTATGTGTCTCGTCTTGGTTGAGTTTAATTTATGTATTAGAATGTAATTATTGGATACTACACGTGAGTGATAATAACTACTAATTAGTTGGACCATAAAAAAATTATTTGGAAGTTTTTATATAATTAGGGGTCGGTTTAGAATAACAAAGAATTTGGTAAAACAGGTGGCAGTAGGTGGGCATTATTGTCCGCTAAAAAAAGGTGAACGCAGACAACAGCGCGAAGGCGTATGCATAATTTTGGCGAAAGTACGAGGGTGTTATGGGAAATGCGGACATAATTTTCTAACGGTTCAAATTATGAACGAGCCATGAAACCGCGTCCGGCGTTATCACTGCCACGCTGTCCTTTTACCATAATATAACATCTTGCTTTACGACCTTGGTAAATCTATCTTTGCAATCTTAATCTTTCTGACTGTATTGTTTTTGTCCAGATCACTTAAACGTTAAAATCATAAATCTAAAACAATTTAAGTTACATATTTCTCTCTAAAATATACATTTTCACTACTATTGATTATTAATTAATTATTCTTACTAAATCTTTAACATAATTATAGGACTTTTTTTTTATCTTTTTATGTTTATAATGCTACCATACATAGATTGAAAAGAGACAACTTTTTTTTTTTTTTTTATTACACCACGAAAGATGATTTAAATTTTAATTTTTTAAATACTACTTGAAAATCTCATTACTAGAGAATATATTTATACTTAATAAGCAAAAAAGATCAGCTTTTTGATTTCGATGCAATTAAGGCAAATTATTTGATTTCACAAATCAGAGCTCTCCCTAGGAAACGATCAGGTAGAAAGTCAGTTTTAACCTTCCTTTGATTTAGGTAAGCATCATAGTCATAGAGAAGAAAGTATCTGATTTACGCATCCTAATGGCAGTCATATTATTAGTGTTTCCATTAGAGGGCCAAGAGGTAGTATATAACTAATATCCTACGCTAGTAAGCACAAAGCACCAAATAGAGTGGGATTGGATTTACAGCAAAGGGATTGAGAATACTCATCATTATAAGCCTTTCCCATTTATTTATTTATTTTTATATGCATTATTATGTGCTTTTTCAAGACCAAGCAAAGAGTAGCTCTGATTTTGAAGTTATTGTAGAAAAAAGGTTTCTACTTTCTACCTTTACGTTTCATTCATAATCAGTTTCTGAGGGCATCGCATCATCCTTGAAGAAAGCTATCAAGGGACCCACTTTTGGAAAATTCTTCCACAATGATCATTTGTACAAATTTAACAATTCATTATCACAATTAATCGGTTTGGTTATAGAAAAAACGACAGCTTTTATGTGAGAAAGCTGCATAAACGGCACGAGATTATGAGACGCATTCACGTTGAAGTTGATGGAAAGACAGTCCAAAGAGTGATTGAAATTGATAAACCAAGAATATGAGGCGGCAAATGAGAAAGCATACAACAGGCTGGAAAACAAATTATACCTAAAAAGAAAGCTGCATCTAAACAAGCAAAATGCCTTCAATTAATAGAATTTAGAGTGCTTTAACTTGATTATACAGTGTTAAGGAAATGTTACTCCCTTGGCCGATGTGAAGAGTCAACTCAATTGATTGTCGTTTTACATAGTTTCAGAAAATCATCAGCTTTTGGACTTTGCGAGGAGAAGGTAGCACGTATGCATCAAATAAATGAGTTAGTAATTTTTAGATAGTCATAACCGAACCCTTAGGTTCTGATTCTTCTGAACCTCACTAACTGATTGTCTTCTAGTTAATACAACAAAAAAGTTTTGATGCTCCTCATCAAGTATCATACAAGTTGGTATCTATTACAATATTACTTGGGCAGCTGCATTTTAACTGAATACATTGATTTGAATAGAATAGACCTCTTGATTAAGAGTGTCTCTTTATTAAACGTGTATCTCGGATTGGTTCAATGTATTTCTAAGCTTAAATTGGAATCTAAGAAGAGACCCAGCTTTGAAACTGATTGAAATAAATAAGATGGGGGCTTTGCATTTTGTGAGAGAATAATACTATATATGTTTATAATTAAAAAGGTTTTTAGGTCTAAAATAATCTGGCAAAACAACAGAACCTGAGTTTTGAACCAACTAGTACCACGGTCTCAAAAATGAACCAAAACCAACAAATGAACTACCATGATTATATATATGAATTCAGTTACCCATCCAATCACCATTTGATCATATGAGGGTAAAAGTAACAAAACTATATAGTGTGAAAACTAAAAACAGCAATCGTTTGTGAAAAGTGGCCAAATACCAAAGCAATTCCATGAAACTATGATTTGTCCAATTTCCTCGAGCAGGGTTCTAAAGCTTAGTACAGTACAGTTCAAGTGAATCAGACTAAGCCTTCGTGGCTCAAAGTAGAAGATATAGAACAAAATACATCATGAACAAAATCAACCCATGAAAAGATTAGAATTCTGCAATAACAACAACAATCACAAAAAAGGAAAAAAAAATTGCAAAATGGTCAAATAGACCTACACCATACTTAGCAATGAAACCAAAAGGTTACTTATCAAAAGCATCCAGAAGGATCTTTTTTTCAGCCAAGCTTCATTGGTGTTACAATCTAACAAATTCGGTAAGCACAGCAATCAAATTGCATGCATAGACACAAAATAAAGAGGCATGCGTTAAAATGTCAACACATTGAATTTAATGTAGAATAAGAAAGTAAACCATTTGCGTAGCATTTGATACATGAACGTTATACAAAGAACCATTTCTGAACAAATTCAGCCTTAAATTCTTGGACAGGGTAAAAGTAAAACTTCACCTGAGTAATAAAAATGCAAGCTTAAATAGAAAGTTGACATGACATGACTGGGTTGGCCATGGATTACCGGTACTGATTAATCTTAATCCTCTTGGGTTTGTCAATGTTCCATCAGCAAAAAAAAAATTGTCAATAAATATTTTTATTTCAGTAGAACAAATGGATGGGACTGATATAATATGGAGTTATGGGATGAATTAATGTTTTAATAGACACTTCAAAAATAGTTGAAAAATTAATTTGTTCTTATTTTTCTCAGACAAGTGACAAATTATATTTTTTTTTCCAAATTTCAAAATTTAAATATTTATCTTAGTTTCAGATTTTTTTTGCGTCAAGCAAAAAAGAGAACAAACCAATTCCTTTCAGTTTTTCTTTGGTGGAAATTAATCCCTATCGTTTTTATATTTTAGATAGAAGACTGAGGTGAACCTAAGAAGAATCAAATAGAAAAAGAAAAATGAAAATATTTTGGGTTTTCTTTTGGGCCATAAGAAAATATGCCGAAAAAATGCAGCAAAAGAGAAAACAAGGAAAATTGTGGGCACCGGGAGTAAATAGGAATTTCACTTCCTGTGCAAAATGGGAACCAAAAAAAACACGGGACAGCGACACCGTACGACGACCAATGGGTTCCTCTCCGTGGACACCGAACAAACATAAACCTTAACCAAACAAACCCTAATTTTCGATCCATCGCAATTCTATGCATACTTCACATCGAATCGTATCGAGGAACTAAAGATCACCTTCCCGCCATGTTTTCGTAATTGTTAAACTGATTGATTGAGTGTCGTGCTACAGTAGAGTTTATATTTCTACATATAATTCCCAGTGGATCAGATTTTGATTGTGCTTCCCCTTCGACGAGTTCCAGTGTTTCTCAGCGGTAATTGATATTATTAGCTTTACTTTCATGGAACTGAATTATTAATGTTGCTATCTCGGTGTATGAATTTCACTTTGTATTGTGAGTATCATCTGTTCATTGCTGCCTGGCAAATTTTAATACTGATTAATGTCGTAGTCTTAGATGAACAGAACTTATCAGTATTATACTTGATTCGGAGATAACACAGGACAACAACAAAAATTGGATTTTGGATTATTTGCTTTAATTGGGAGAGAAAAAGGAGTAATTTAGTGGTTCAATTGTGGTGAAAACATCTTAGTCATCCAATTTTAAGATCTTGATCCTTTTTAGAGTAATTCAATGTAGAGACATACTGTGCTTGAATTATTGTGTCTAGCTGGGTATTCTTTTCAGTAGTGGAGTTTAAGCTGTATTTACGTTTCCATCTTTCTCTCATTTAGCGAAAATGGCGTTAATTCTTAGTTGTTTCACTCCAATGTGATTATGAGGCTGAGAAGGGAACACAAACATGTGTTCAGTTATTTATTTCAGGTACACTTAAGCCTGCCTGTAACATTTTGTTTATGCTGCAGGATGGTTTAGTGTAAGCTTTTGGAAGGTACTGACATAAAACCATGGGTAGCAGTGAGATGGATAAAACCCCGAAAGAAAAGGAGTCAAAGACGCCTCCTGCTACGTCACAGGTCTGCCTGGGTTTCTATTATGTTTTTTATGACGTGTTTAGCTGTTCTTCCTAGGTGATGTCAAATATTTTTTGTTGTTTTTCCAGGAGCAATCTTCAACCACAAGCACTGGAACAATTAACGCTGAGTGGTCTAGCTTCCAGGTTTATAATGAAAAGGCCTTTGTTGGCATGTCCTGTTTTAGTTAACGCCAAGCTGGGATCTAAACCTTCCTCACTTATTCTTTCTACAGGCATATTCTCCTATACCTCCACATGGGTTTTTGGCATCAAGTCCCCAAGCCCACCCATATATGTGGGGCGTGCAGGTAATTTCACTGGCATTATCATTAGTTAATCTCATGCATAGGTTATGTATCCTGAATTAACTCAAGTGTTTTTTTTTTAGACTTTTAAAGCTGGTGATAGTTGGGAGATTGTGATGCTGTCATTTATATTATTGTTGCCACTATTATCACTTGACTCTGTAGACCAGCTCACATTGTTATCCAGATTTTTTTAAAATTCAATTATATCTTAGTATTATTATTATTTATGTGATCCTAATAGTTGCCATTATGATTCAAGCTATTCTTGTCTTAAACAGAAAGGGGAAGTGCATATGTTTAGAGAAATTTCCTTCATTCTTTCAGCTAGCTTGTTTTCTTTTATGCTTGAGCATGACTACATTCACCAGTGAATTTAAGATCATACCTAGTTTCCTTTTTCTCTTTTACTTAGTTTTGTTGCTTCTTGATACTGTACTAGCTGCTAAAAAGTAGGCTTGAATTTCGGAACTAGAGCTATTCTAACCTTGCAACATGAATCGTTTAGGTTTTGCTCTCATATCACTGAACAGTTTTTGTTTGTCATGATATGTTGTTCCTCTTTCTCCTCCAATAAAACAAAATATCTGGTATGAGTTCTCCTTCATTCTTCCTTTGGTTCATTGATTATGTTCTTACTTGGCAGCATATTATGCCTCCGTATGGTACCCCACCACATCCGTATGTTGCAATGTATCCCCATGGTGGCATATATGCTCATCCTTCCATGCCTCCGGTATTCTCTTGTAATTATGCTCTGTTGAAGTTGTTTTATTGTCATATCATCTAAATCTCGAACTGTTAAATGAACTTATACAGGGATCTTATCCTTTTAGTCCTTTTGCCATGCCTTCTCCAAATGGTATTGCCGATGCTTCAGTGAGTTTTTGACCTATCTGCGTCTATGTTTTCTCTCTGCCTTTTTTACCCCCTCTTTTCAACTGGAGTTGCCTTTATCCAAATAAGTGAAATGTAACCTGAGTTTACTTTCAGGGAACTACTCCTGGCAGCATGGAAGCTGATGGTAAACTTCCTGAGGTGAAGGAAAAATTGCCCATCAAAAGATCAAAAGGAAGTTTGGGTAGTTTGAATATGATTACAGGGAAGAATAATGAACTTGGTAAATCACCAGGGACGTCTGCAAATGGAATTCATTCAAAAAGGTAGGATGTGTTGCGGTGATCAATCTAGTTGGTGTTTCTCCATATATATGGCACGAGTTGAATTTTACCCTCTCTTATCTGTGTTTTCTGTATCAACAACACATTTCCATCAAGGAAAAAAAAATCAGAAAAAAAGGAAAAAATCTGAAGCAGAAGGTGTATGAACATCGAGAGCACTAAGAGAGGCAGAACCATGGTAATTTTGAAAAGCAAGGGATTATTTTCTATTCAATGAATATGAAAACTGAGAAATTCAAAGAATGAGAAGCAGATGCTTATTGAAAAAATTGAATGATTGGATCCCTGTCAAGAATACAGTTTTCCTTCTTTCCCTAATACCTCATGATAAAACATGTTCAACCAAGATACTAGTAGCCAAATAACAAAACTTAGAAATTTAGCACAAATAAATTCAGCAGAGTATAAGATAACTATATCAAATTGTTTAAAAACAAATATTGGAAAATCCAGAATTCTAGACTTATTGCTGGTATATGGATAATATATGTGGGTATATAAACTTAAAAATGGGTCTGATAATCAAATAACAAGATTGGATGTTATATTATAATTAAATAAAAGATTACTAAACCGAAAAAAGGAAAAGACTGTCTGATTTTTCTATATCTACATTGTTTATGAAGAATATAATCCCGGGAAAAAAAAAAGAAAAGATAATAGCTAAATATATGGCTAATTAAATAACAATTTGTTTTTAAAAATAGATGTCTTTGACATACAATCACAGCAATGAGTAAACTAGCATAACCCTTCTATGAATCTGGCTAATATTAGGGATCCAAACCCAAACCCAATGCATACCTGTTTCTGAGGATCCTGATCCAACTCGAATACCAGTAAATGGATTGAATGTCCGACTAATCCAATTCCATTTGCATCCCCACTTTGAAATCTATTCTGTTTACTTTTTCCTTTTTCCTTTTTGGTGACTTTGTTAGTGACGCAACTAGGTGACAAAAGATGCATCAAAGATATATATTTTTTCAAAAGAATTTTATTGGACAATATCTCTTGGGTTGGAAGAATAGATTTTATTTTCTAAAGCCTGAGAGTGTCAGATAGTTAATTCATATTTCTTATCCCTGTTGTGGTCTTTTTGTCCTTTCATCTATTGTGAAATTTATTAGTATTGTTGACCGTTAAATCCCACCCCCCCCAAAAAAAAAAAGCATATAGAGTGCATTGATTTGCCATTTGCAATTGCATACTATGCTGATATGAAAACTTTGGATTCGCAGTGGTGACAGTGCAAGTGAAGGATCTAGTGAAGGAAGTGATGCAAATTCTGACAATGTAAGTGCTCTACTGCTTGTATATTTGCTATGGTGTGGTCAATATATGTCTATAGAGATTCATTTATGCAGTAATTATATTATATTTTAAAGGAGTGTAAGATATATAATATGGGAAACTGTAAGCTTGCTAGACCGAATTGTCCTTTCTACATGCTCGCATCAGGGTTTGCCAATGTCTTCTGGATAATTGCACATTTGAATTGCTGGGAGATGATCTTAGAGATTTTTTTTTTCTCTACTTTTTGTAGGAGTCTCCAATGAACTCAGGGGGCAGGCAGGATGCTTTGGAAGGTCTGATGTGGTCACATTATGCTTTTCCGACGCGTAATGCTATCTGTAAACCCAAAACTTGTGTTATAGGGCTGAAATA
This sequence comes from Bauhinia variegata, assembly GCA_022379115.2. NCBI lineage: Eukaryota > Viridiplantae > Streptophyta > Magnoliopsida > Fabales > Fabaceae > Bauhinia > Bauhinia variegata. The sequence goes on along the minus strand of CM039436.1, from coordinate 13,492,092 downwards.
TCTCTATTTGTTGGTTTACAGATGAACCATCTCAAAATGGTGGTTCGGTGCATGTTCCTCAAAACGGTGGACCTAAAACTCCTCGTACAATGGTAAATCAATCAATGGCTGTTGTACCTATGTCTGCTGCTGGTGTTCCAGCAGCCATTCCCGGTCCCACCACAAACTTAAATATAGGAATGGATTATTGGGGTGCACCAACTTCATCGACTATTCCTTTGCGTGGAAAGGTTCCTTCTCCTGCAGTTGCTGGAGGGATGGTTACTGCTGGATCACGAGATAGTGTCCAGTCACAACTTTGGATACAGGTTAATTTTGGCAATAGATGTATGCCGTCTATTTCCTTGTTAATATATAATGATTTTTCTTGGACCCAATCATGTAGATAAAGTTAATTGTTGCAGGCTTTAATATTGTCAATGTTCCATACCTAATATCTTAGTTATATTGTTGCAGGCTTTCTTTGCTTCTCTTCCCTTCTTTTTCACCATCATCTTACTCTCTCACTCTGCTTTTCTTGTCAACTTATAGGATGAAAGAGAGCTTAAACGACAAAGGCGGAAGCAGTCTAATCGGGAATCTGCTCGAAGATCAAGGTTGCGCAAACAGGTAAACAGGAGCCCCTTATGTTTTGTTCCTACTTCTTGTTGCATGATCATGCGTGTAATGTTTCATTCATGTATATCTACACTGTTCTCAGGCAGAATGTGATGAACTAGCTCAACGAGCTGAGGCTTTGGAAGAAGAAAATACGACACTTCGATTAGAAGTCAATAGGATCAGGAGTGAGTATGAGCAGCTGCTCTCAGAGAATGCTGCCCTCAAGGTGATGTGAAATCTGGATATGTTTTCATATTTGGTTTTGTTTCTTTTTTGGGAAAATTAAGGAGCAGTTTGCCTGTACCAGGACCTAGCAAAGGTTAAGTCCATCGCAAGCAATAGATTATATAAATTTGGCGACAATTCAGTAAATAAAATAGGCCTCGGTGACTAACGTGGTCATTCTAACTCACATAATATACAATAAAATGGTTATACAGGAGAGACTTGGAGAAGTACCAGGAAACGAGGATATTAAGTCTGGCAAGAGTGATCAACATTCAGGGAATGACAGTCAACAACAGGCTGCGCGAACAGAGGGTGGTCACTAGGATCTAGCCACACCTGATCATGCTGCTTTCCAGGAATGTAACCTAACTTAATAGCAAAATCAAGCTCTTGTTTTGCATAGTTAGTAGTTCAAAATTGTATTAAAGTTGACCATTTATAGTATTAGGGGTCCGATTATATCATATCATCCTTCATTCTTATTTGGCCCTTCCTTAACATTGAAAACATGCACCGTATGTAGAGTGTCTGAGTGTGAATTGACATGCATTGTCTACTCCGTAAGTTTAGTAGTCTGATCACACTATGAAATATGGGGTTAATGAATCCAGGTATTGTCGGTTATATGGATTCTTCTGAAAATTCAGGAAAAAAAAAAAAAAAAAAGAAGAATCTTGACAATTAGATTGTAATGCCTAAATTTGCTGCCTCCAAGCACTACCCAAATGAACAGATACTGTGGCTGGTGCTGGGGAAGAAGGGGAAATGTTTTTATTACCGTAAGGTTGCATTTTGTCCCATGCTCATATAAGCGATTTAGAGAAACTGTCAATTATTTTGAATTAACTAACCGTTATATTTGACTGGCAACCGTGTCAACTACTGCTGAAGTATTAAATCCATGATGTAAACTCGTCTGTAGCATATTCAGCAAAAAAAGTAATGCAAACATGAAAAGGTGTTCACTTATCAATCATGATTTCTCTTCACAAATATATTTTTAACGCGAGCAATTTGTGGCCAATCATCTGAAAAAATCTTGGGGGCAGTCCGTAATTATCAATGGACATGGAGTCACCAATCTGTGCAATCATTTGTAGTCAACCACATACAATTTTGGATTTACATAAATTTGAAATTACAATTTCTTACAACAATTCGATACTAATATCAATCATCTAAATTATAAAACGTGGAACCCTCACAAAGCAAGTGTTTGTTCCGGCCATGGCTTTACTGGCTTTATTACTGGTTAGACTGTGAACAAATAATCGGTAAGATAATGGCAGCAACAAGCGTTGCATTGAGTGAGATCGTTCTCGAAGTACTTACCAAGGATAATCACGAGAACTGGATTGCTCTTTTGCAAAAGCTATCTCACGAACCAAGGTCTTCGAAAAGTTGTCTCGAGTTCTTGTTCCCGATGGATGGAAGATGAAGACTGCAAAGGCTTTACACCATTCAACTTTCATGCGGATAATAACATTATAAAAAGCCAACGACGCCTGGAATCATTTAAGCGTCTCGTTCGGCTCAAGCCAACCGAGACACTAAGAAAGGTATTAATGCATACATACGCAAAGCTACTATTGCTCCAACATGTACTAAACCGGAATGGAATCAAATTCTTTCTCCCTTCTACCTTTTTTTTTTCTTCTGAATGAAACTAATTTTTCAGCGGTATTGTGTCGGTCTTAACATAATTGAATCGTGAGAAGGCCAATAATTAAATAAACATTGCATGATATTTCCGAAATGATGTCAAATAAAATGTTATTATAGGTGAAAAATTCATATTGTCATTTAACTGATTCCAATATGAAGCTATTATTCAGCAGAGAAAGCAAGGATAGATGAGTGCTTACACTGCCCTACTGTATTTTTGATGTGCTTGTGCAATTCATGGATACAATGATTGCATTAAAGGGATGTCGTTTCAGCACATCACCATCAAACTTTCAATATAAGCAACTCAACAATGAATTTTCCATTAGGCCTTTAGAGAAGCTATCCAGATTCTTCTTCGAATGATCCACATGGTGGCATACCTTATAACAGGCTCGCAGGATGGACAAATCCATGCGATGACATTTACAAATACTTGAGCATACCCCGACCTTCCACGCTGAGTTTCGTGGCCTGAAGCTGCCTCTTTTTTGGTGCCCTCAACTGCTGTAACTTCTTATTCATCTGCAATTATAAATTTGCACTCCAGTCAAATAAATTCATATATACAGACAATAGCATAACATTATAATTGCAGTCCACAACTTCCTTTTGTGTGAATGTCATCAACGCTGACATGCACACAGAAAATGACACACTGGTACATAACACATCATGTCTATAACATATCCATACGTGGCACCACATGGCAACCAGTTCAAACCAGGGTTAGATTCTACAATATAAGTATAAAGCTGGCAACACCTTTTACAGGGAAAGGAAAAAGATGGCATTTTGACCTTCTAAACCATTTGGTTATACATGGATTCCAAGATTAATTTAAGAGTTATTAAAGAAAGAACGCAAGAACAGAATAACATTATCTCGAGAGTGTGATTAGAAAAGTTAATCACCAACCTTCATCCGCTGTTGATCTTGTCCAGCTTGTTTTGCACGGGCTCTAACTTCTTCTGGATCAACTTTAGATTGGGGACGCACCACAAAATCCAACGGTGTTGCTTCTGGCCTTGATGCGTGATGACTGGAAGAGGACTGCCCAGACTTACGCCTACATCATAGTCAGAATTTAACATTCAAAAAAATACATCAGTGACTTACTAGATTTATGCCACACAACCAAAAGCATACAAATTCCATCAAGCCTCACTGTGAGAATTCCAAATCAAGATCACCATCTCTGGATTCCATTCCCGCAGCTTTATTCGCCGGCCTGCAAAGAATTCAACAAAATCATACATCATAAGAACTCAAAGTATTCTAATAACAAAATACAATAAGGGAGACAACAAAGCCTGCCATAAGGAAGCATGTCATTTATAGTACTTTTTAACTAATGGCCTTCTGTAAGGAACCCGATCATCCTCAACGTTTCTCATGTCTTCAAACCTCGTACTTTTATTAAATATAGGTCGACTCTGCCAATTATAACACAAAAATGACACATACATTAATATCTCCAGGACTCTGATTTGCAATATAATAAAATTCCAACCATAGAAAAATACCAAGAAACAGCACAGAAGCAAAGCAAACTGTAATAAAGAGTTCCTGTTACCTAAATCCAGAGATTTCATTGAGATCTCCCAAATACAAACATACTCTAGCATGGACACTTCCAGATGCAGCCTATTAAGTACATATACATTGGATATATAACAAAAGCCTTCTAAAAATAGAGAACCACTTTACATGAAAACCCTAGTTGTATCCTCAAGCAATTAAAAACCATGAATCTTTATGGAGCATGACTTTGTACTTACCCATTTATCAACCAGTTCCTTAGCAAGTTTCCTATTTACACCAATTTCTTCATCCGATTTTGACAAAAACATAATTACCTATAAAGACAAAGCAAAGCAATTAATCCAACACGTCACCTTCATTGACAAGCTTTAGCTTGAGGCCACTAAGATAGCATGTCAGTCACATGCTAAACTGAATGCTAACCTTTCCAAGACCACTCTTTTTCAGCTGTTCTTTTCTATCATACTGCTCTAGGTCTATAGGGAACTGCATAACATAACCAATGTATATGAGGTCCCAGAAAACCACACTCAAAACTTATTGCTTCTCAAAAATTATAAAGGGAGAAAATCTATGTACATCATTTAAAATATTCAAAATTGCGGTACGGATATTTATATTTGGCAAGCTTCCATCTGGGAGGGGTTCGAGCCAATTCTTCAATAATGTTAGCACTCCATGATCTAAAAACTCTGTTTGAAGCTGTTTCCTACAAAAATTTATAGACAGAAAGTTTGAAAAAGGAAAAGAAACAGAATATATAAAAGCAGAAATGAAATGCTATAGAAACACCATCCTGGAGATATTAATGGTGAGAGGTTTAGGGTTTGATTCTCTCATGTCACCAAAAACGAAATGCTACAGAAATACCAACATGCACAATCAATAAAGGAAGACAAGCAACTGCTTACTTTGCGAGGACCTCTGTGAGAAGAGGCAACTTCTTCAATTTATTAATGGCGGGCTTCCCCTGTCTATTAAGTTCAGCATCCTCCTCAGCGGTAACCTCAAGCTCAGCCATGACATTCTCAACTAGCAAAGCTATTTCTGCAGGACTTCTCTCGTTCTTCTTCCTTTTCTTGCCCATCTTGAAAAGATCCTTAATTTCTTCATCCTCTTCACCCTCCTCTGCCTGGTTAACCACATAATAGACAAAAATAGGCATCAAGAAAACATTTTAGAAATATTGCTACCAATGCAAGATTCAATAATTTTCTCAGTTAAATGCGAATTAGACAGGAAAGCATGAGAAGACACAGTTAGTACACATCTTAGTGACAAAGTTTAACCGGTTGGAGGGCCTTATTTGAACAATAAAATAGAAATCAAATACAAACTAGTCGACCAGGTTTCAGGAGTAGAGAATTTAAGCAAGACAAATATTAAGGGACTAAAATATTGACCTGGGGATATTCACGAGGAGATCGTTGTTCATTGTCGCTACCATATAAAGCAGGCTCTACTCCACTGTCATCTATAAAGTTGTCATCATCCACTGTCCTGACACCTTCTTGGTCATCCTATTTCACAGAGTTCAAAAACTTTGGATCAGTCAAATCATTCACAAACCAAAATTATAATCTGAAGAATTACCGCAATCAAAAGAAATCAATTCAACAAGAAATTTAATTCCATAAGTAGTGGAACTCAAATGGAAAAAAAGGACCCCTAAATTCATACTTATTATCCCAATTTCTCAAATCAAGGAAACTTAAGCTCCACCTTCAATGTTATTACGCTATAGTATACTTAAAACAAAAAAAAAAAAATTATGACACAAATTCTACTCAAAAGCTAAGTTCAGATTACTACATAAATGAACTAAGATCAACAGCAATAGGAGATACAAAGGAGAATCTTAAATCAATACCTCCGAGTCCCCCCCGGCAATTGTATTCCACATCTCCTTGACTTCGCCATCATGATCCTTCCCAGCAAAACCTTTCTTCGAAATCCCAAATTTTGAGCTGCCTTTACTACTACTTGCAAGCTTCTTCTCCCCCTTATGTCTCTTCTCCTTCTTCCCACTGCCACCATCGTTTCCCTTCTTCCTCTTTCTAGCTTCCTCCTCACTGTAGCCATCCCTCACAAAACTTGCCGGAATATTATCTTCCTCCTCCTCATCAACAAGCTCCGGGGCCACAGACTGCTTCCCAGTGTCACTTTTCTTAATGAGTCTCTTCCTTGGCTTCGATTTTGACATCGATGGATCATTATCATAGACTGGAGTCCGCGATCGCTCTCGCCCATGCCAGTTGTCGACATCTTCCTCCAAATCATCCAGAAATCCTTGTCGATGGGGTTCGGGAGATTGCTCGCGATCGGATTGAAAGTCATCGTAGTCCATCAATGCCTCTCCATCCTCGTCACGATACCTAAAATGAAAAAAGAGCAAGAAAGAAACGAAACTTGAATCTCAGAATGAACCCTAAAGCGAAATTTCTCAGAGAGAAGCGGAACTCACGGATCGTTTTCATAACCCATCTTCGTCGAACACGACGATTGTTACGCAGTATGAATTTGAGAGAAATTTGTATATTGAAGGAGAATAACAAAACTAGGAATTGTGCGAGAGAAGAGAAGAGACAGAGTGGATTGAGTTTAGAAAGGAGGGTTTTTAAAAGATTTCGATAACAAGAAAGAAATAAAAGGGCGCGGGCGCGACCAGATAGGAGGATTATGATCTCCTGCGACAAAGTCAAGGTGGTGATGCAGCACTCAGGCTGTGGATACCGGTTAAGAACAAGGGGTGAGTGCCACGGTGGCATTTTAGATTTTCTTGATTGGTCTGATTTACGAAAATTAAATGATTGAGAGGGCCAACGACAATGAACCATATGACTTAGTCTAGAACTAGAATCAGCTTAAAACGGATGGAAATTTTTTTACAGTTATAATATAATAATAGCTTTTAGAACTGATTTTTAGATTTAAATTTAGTCTAATATATGTCAACATAGTAATTTAGATAATAAGGATAAAATTACTTTTATGTTACCTTCAAATTTTATTGCAAGGCAATTTTTAAGTACGATTATAAATTATAAATAATTATAAATTTTTTTATTGGAATGTTACTTATAAGTTAATTTATACAAAAAAAAAAAAAATTATTATAAAATTTTATACATAATAAGGAAATCTTGCTCGGAGCATAAGGCTAGAGAATTTACCGGGAGAAAAGAGTTTCCACATTTTCTAGTGGAATACATTGCGCCGTTGTTCTGCTCACTCCATGCTTACGTTCGTTTCAGGTAACAACCGTTTTCTCTCTATTCCAGCTTACTGCAGTGAACTTGCTGAGAAACTGGTATGCATATGCTCTGATTTAATGGCATTTTTGAGAAGAAATAAGATTTTCCTTTAAGATTTCAAATGTGCATTTGCAATTTATCCCCCAAACCGTGGGCTGGTTACATATGTTCAATACACTAGATATTTAGAACCTAGCACATTTAGCAATAATAGGAAGTATCTGACAGCTGAATTTTTAAGGAACTAAAAGTTCATTGACTTTTCATGAATCCTTCAACAATTATATACGTAAGAGAAAAAAAATGTATAATCCTTTCTTTTCCTCTGATGACCAACAAAACCTCCGCAATAATTGGTCATCAAAAAATGGTAATCACAAGTTATAAAATGTAAATTTTCCCAAGAAAATATTTGAACTAATTGCAAGTGCCGCTGGAAAATTGGGCACCAGAAATTCTAAGGGAATTAGAATGACCCTCCAATTTGAGTATTACCAGAAGGGCGATCAATGGTAACCCAAAGTAGGGAGATAGTGACTGCTATCAGACCAGACCACACAAACACAACAGTGGGTGTCCTTCCCCTTCTTCCCATAAGCCCTTTTGCAAAAGGGTATAAATGAGCCAAGACCCAAAAGCTGAAGAATACACCTCCGAGCAAACTACTCCATTCTGGATTATCACTGTATATTGTTCTGCTAACTGCTACAGCTATTCCTATCAAGTTCATCATCATGATCACAATTGGTGGTATCATCAGAGATGTCCACTTGATGACATATAGATCAGCAAACTCGTCATTTTCATTATCACCGGCAGATTTTGATGTCAAAGTGAATGAAATTTCAATCCCAGCTATGACCTTCAGAATACCCTGAAGCACAGCAGCAAGATGAGCACTTGTGCCACCAATTAGCCAGAACTGCTCATTTCTCCACCACTCTTCCAATTCTATACCTGACCATTTGATCTCAAGTGCAGCAAGAAGAATAAGAGTCAAGGTGATACCCAAGAGGTAAACTAGGAAGTTTACTTGATTCTCAATGGACGGCACAATGAACTGGCCTGAAAAGAGGGAAAGAGCAGGAAGGAAGCAATAGACTATAAGGAAGATGGAAGTAAATGGGTAAATGCCAACATTGAGGTAAGCAATTCTCTGCAGAAATTTCACTCTGGAGCTTCCCAGAAGAGCATTATTGCGAGAAAAGAATATCTCAACGGAGCCGGTGGCCCATCGGAGAACCTGGTGAAGCCTATCAGTTAGATTGATTGGAGCGGTTCCACGGAAAGCATCTCTTTTGGTAACACAATAAACAGACCTCCATCCCCTATTGTGCATTCTGTAACCTGTCACAACATCCTCGGTGACAGAACCATAGATCCAACCAACTCGATTGCCCCATTCGGTCTTGTCTTCATACCAGCAGGAGATGACATTTATAGCTTCTGCGAGAACAGAAGCATCAAGAAGCTCTCGGGAAAGGGTTAGAGCACCAGGTGGCCTTCCATTCTTTACAGATGGGTGATCGGCTAGGGGTCGCCCTTGAAATTCTGCCACCCTAATGGAATCAACAAGGAGACTTGAGTTGCCAAATTTCTTAGGAATAAGAGCAACGTGCATTTCCTCATCGTATAGTGACTGGTCCTCAACTGAAGCAACCTCAGACTCAGACACAGAAACAACATTTGAAGATTTCTTGCGACCTAAGCAACTACCCTGTTCTTTAATCCGTGGTGGGTCAAAGCCGTAGAGTGCAGTCCTTCGAAATAGACATCCAGTGCCTACATATACAGGACCTTGAAGCCCATCAAGAGCCCGCATGTTGACATCGAAGAAGACAGTGTTGTGATTGGCATAGCGATCAGAAGGATCGATTCCCTCAAACCTTTGAGGAAATTGGACATAGCAGATCCTCTCCCCACCACGGTCCATCATGAAGCACATACCTTCTCTTAATGCCTGGGAATTGTATATGTAATGGTCACAATCAAGGTTGAGGATGAAAGGGCCATTGGACATGACGGCTGAGGCTCGAACCAGGGCATTCATTGCACCTGCCTTCTTGTTGTGATCATAGCCGGTTCGTTTTTCACGGGAAACATAGACCAGCATGGGAAGACGAATATCAATTTCAGTTAAATCCATGGCATTCGACTCTGATGGTGTGCCATGAATTGGTTCATCACTGGGGGGTTTTATCATTACCTGCAGTTCAAAGAGTATGAAAGAGCTTAAGCAGCCATATTCAAAGAGGTAAGAAAGAATAAAAAAAAACAATGACAGAAAGACAGAAAATTACCTGTATGATACTGGCATGATCACCCCTAGAGTGCTCTGGTGCTGGAGTTGTCCAAGTTCCAGGCCAGTAAGTGCCATCAGTCATCCAAGTAGCTTTAGGAAGTTTCAGATTTCCTACTGGTTCATCATCATTTCCTTTCTCTCTCTGAAGCTTCATGAATTTGATCTCCTCTCTAGCATTATAAGCATCAGAACGTCTCCGGATTGAATCAGGAAGGCCATTGATCCGAACCTTAAACTCTTCATACTCGCGCTTTACCCGCCTGCGATCTCTAACAAAGTCAGGAAGCACTTTATTCTTGTAAGGATCTTTCTTCATGTTAAAATATGATTCTGGGTTTCTCGGTTCAATGTCATGCTTCCGGCAAAAAGGCACCCACAAATTAGCAAAACTTGCAGCTTCTGCCATGGCCTCAAAAGTTAGAAGTGCACCTCCATCATCAGAAACATAACATGAAAGCTTCTCAACGGGATAGTCAGCCGCTAGAATTGAAAGAATAGTGTTTGCAGTAACAAGAACAGGTTCTTTTTCTGGGTCTGCAGTTGACACAAAGATATCAATTCCTGGAAGATCAGACTTGCCAGTAGGATTGCTGGGGTTAGGAGTTTCAAACTTCTTTTTTAGAACATCAAGATCAGTGGCACGGTCTACCGGGCAAAGCTTGGGAAGTTGGTCAAGTAGCCAAGAGAACGCAAACCAGATTTCACAGACCACAGACATGCCCCACAACCAGATTGCATCCTCATTGGGATTCTGGATCCTCCACTTGAGGAAGAAAACAAGAATCACCATCCGAATGAAAATTAGGAGCCTAAAAGATAATATAATATTAGCTCTTAGTTTACATGTTGGGTCGAACAAAGAGTGACCACTTCAGGTAGAAAGCGAGTCCTTCTAATTCATCTTCAAAACCAGTAAGTGGCAACCCAATATATATATATATATATGCATGTATGTATGTATGTTATATATGCAGAAATAAGCTGAAGCCCCAAAGGGAAAACAGGAAGAAAGGGTGATATACCTATATGGACTCAGAACTGCAGCTGATATACTCACTTTCCTGGTCAGCGGCCTCCACTGCTTTTCATGGAACACTTTAGGATCTCCACTCATCCAATCAGAACCTGAATCATTTTCAAAATCTTTTGGCCAAATGGCATTCCCATATCCATAGCTCCCCTTTGTTTCAAACAACCATTGAGCAAGATCAAATTCATTAGACTGGTTCTTCACCAATGGCCCCGATTTCGTCATTGACAATCCCCTCTCTATCTTTGCCACCCCATCAGAAGATGGAAAGGGTAATTGATGCTGCTTACCCTCAGACTCAGACACATCGAGCTTCTTGTAAGGACTTTTACAACCAGGGCATGTGGACCTCTCTATAGGCTGGTTATCTGGGGTTGGAGGTATGTGGACAGTGATGGTAGCAAGCTGGTGTTCCGGTGTTGGAGGAATGTCGGCACTGTAGTTAGAAAGATTAGCACTGCCATTTTCACTTACTACGTTAAAGCCATCGCTCATTTGGATGATGCGTTGAACAGAGGACGACCCCTTTTTGAAATGCGATTTAGAAGCCATGGTGGTTAAGTTCAGCAGAAATCTACAAGACCAAAAATTTCATTGGAAATCAACGCAATCCACCATTACTCTATGAGCAAGTAAGCTATTTAAAAGAGAAAAATTCAAACTTTTCAAATGGGCATGCTCTGTTTCTCTCTGTCACTGTCACATGGTGAGGAAGACGTAGAACATGAATTATAAATAAAGCAATGGCAAAGAAATTCTTTAAAACCTTACCAACTCATAGACAACCTATAAATTAGAAGATTTTCCGACGAAGCGCGTGTATGACACTGTCAACTTCCGCCGCCTGCAACACTCGGCTGTCTCTGAAGCAAGCAAAGGCAAACCAATTCCACATAAAAAAAAACCTCGTGAATCATAAAACAACGTAAACCCCGTTTAAAGATTCCAACATAGAATATGACAGAGCAATATCAATAAAAATCAATGCCGGCTTTCTTAAACTGACTAGCTCTTCTCGTCGGTTTTATGTTGATGGCCAACTTAGCTGAGAAAGAAAGTGAATTTACAGATTTGACACTCCCTATTAATAGAGACAGAGTGCAGAAATATATACACAAGGAATAAGGATTTTTTAAGGGTCGTGTCCTCTGATTTTGGTGCTGAATAATTAGAGCAGCTACAGAGCTAATTAGAAAATGCAAAGATTCTCGGGATTTCATTTCTATATTCGGGAAATCAAGCCGGTTATCCATTATCCAAGGTGTCGGACATATTAAACGCACTGATATGCCAAATGTATTCAAAACCAACAACCTGAGCTTTTCTTATGAAGATGCTAAATGGATTACAGACTTTATAAACAAATAATTAATGTATAAATAATTAGAGTTTCGTTTTCACACATTTTATAAGTAGTTTTTAAAATTAACATATCTTACCTCATTTCTCACCTTTTTTTTTTATAATTATATACTCTTCCATCATTTTTAGTGGAGTTTTATAAGGGTTGTATGAGATTGTGACATAGAGGAGAAAAAAAAGGGAAGAATGAGTTGTTGAAATATGAATGGTTACGTAGTAAAAAAGTGAATTTAACTTATACTATAAAAGAGAATATTAATAATAAATTAAAATGTTTAGTAACTTGTGGAGCGTAGTTTTTGAGAGTTGTGTGATTAAAAAAAATTGTATAAAAAAATAAATTATTTATTGTAGTAGAATTTATAAATAAATAATAAAAATTTAATCTATATAAATATGTTGTTACTTAATTAAAAAAAAAATACTCTGTTGAAGGGGAGGGTGGTCTGACCAAGAAAAGAAAATGTGGGTGCACAGAGAGGATATGATCAACAAATGTGATTTTTCTTTTAGAAAATGAATGAATAGCTATATTGAAGAATTTAATGAGAAGGAAAAATTAAGAACTTTTTAAAATTACATTTCGCATACATTTGGAAGATCTTCAATAAAAATCAGTTTTTTTTTTTCTTTTTTTCAAAATTTCATGCCTTCAAATAATTATAACTAATAATTTTGAATTTGTTACTGTTTTTGCTGGTAATGTTGACTTTCCTTTTCTATGATTTATATTGACTTGCCATTTGATGATGGAAAAGTTATGGTTAAATCTTACATATGTTGAATTTATATGATATTTTCCATATTTGGGTTTATAGTCATGCTTATACATCAAACATTACCAAATATATTGCTACCAAAAAAAATTCCAAATAGATAGACATAACTTTTATGTTTTTTATTTTTTATTTTTTGTGAAAATAACTTTTGATTTATTATAAAACAAAAGTTTAGGAATCAATTATGTTGCACCATAACCAAATGAAAGGACAAAAAATTTTGAAAAATATAATTTGTAGTTTGTTTGGCAATTTAATTGATGTGTAGTTACTATCCTTTTGTATTTTTCTATATGAAGTGCTTAATGCTCTTTAGATAACATAAATTTGTTAAGCAGATAGTGTTGGAGGGACTTAATGTTTATTATTTTTTTTAAAATAAGAATTAGTTTAGTACTCAAATTAATGTAAGAGTACTCTAATTGTAAATCTATATATACAACCATTTTGTGTATTTTTTGTGACAATATTTAGTAGGTGTCACATTTTTTGTCTTATACTCAATTTCTATTTTTTTTTTCCATACTCTATTTCATATATTTCTTATTGTTTTAAAAAATAAAATATTGGAACCAAAAACAAACATGCAACATTTTTTTATTAAAAAAAAAAGGAAGACACAAGTGTTGCAAAACTAGGCCTGGGCCCAGTTTAGATGTCTGTGCCAATTGGCCCAGTCTACTACTGTAACCCAATATTCCCATTTTCTAGTTCCCACGCACCAAAAAAAATAAAAACTTTTCCAATAAAGTGAATAATTTTGCCTCCTCCATTGCACAATCATTCAATGGCTAAGACCCATCAACCAACCGCAAAGCCATGACCAGTTTTACCCTCGGAGTTGTAAGAATCTCTTTCTCTTCTCTCAGAATTGGAAGATGCTCATCATTCTATGTCACTAAACCTTACGTCGAATAATAAGGTGACGGGATGAGTAATTTGTGGGTCTATCTATAAAAACAAGACAGACATGCCAAGGCCTCAGGACATTGTACCATGTAATATATCAGCTAAAAAACAATTCTGAGTTTAGAAAATTCCAATAGAACCTTATGATATTCAAGATTAAATTAACAACAAAAAATAGAGGACATTGTACCATGTAATTTCTCCTACTACTGTTATCCACTACTTCCTCTTTGCTCGCACATCACTGCACAAGATTAATGGGGTTGTTATGAATGCTGCCAATCTGTACAAGCATGTATTCACCATTACTCATTTGGTTTTCCACCTACTTCACTGTGTTTCCCCACACAACATCGCCAACACAAACATTTCATGCAGCAGCAGCTTGGTCTCGAACACTTCGGACAACAGGTGGACATGGAGCAATTTAGATTGCAGTTTGGTCTCAAACATCCTGTGCAGCAGCTTGGTCGCAAACATTTTGGGAATTTGGGTAACCGGCAACACTCTACGCAGCTCGGTGTGCAGCATTCAGGACATTCGATACAGCAGGAACAGGTTGAGCAGCTACATTTTGGGCATTTAGGACATTTCAATCCCCAAGTTATGGAGCTGCATTTTGGGCATTCAGGACATTTCAGTCTCCAACACTTAAATCTACAGCATCTATAAGAGGAACCAGTGCTGGACCTTGCTTGCAAATTCATACTGGCGCGAATCTTTTTGAGGCGTTTTTCTGTAGTCACGTTCTCCATTTCTTGGATATATCTGCAGAGGTGGCTTATGTAATCAGGGTAAAGCTCCAAGTTGCAGTGCCCACCTCCTTTAATCCAAAGAGGCTCAAATGGTTCCTTTGCCATTTTCCACAGTCCATTTCCGTGTAACCAATTCACAACATCATCTTCCGTACCCTGTAAAATACCCATCTCACCTCAATTCACTCCATAGACAATTTGCATCATAAATGGCACAAGCACATGAATAAAACTTACATGTATTACTAGTACAGGGCACTTCACCTTCTTTATTTTGTTGATGTTCTGCGCCGTCAGAAAACAATCAGTTTTAGATCATAACAACAGATGCAACACTAGTTATAACCCACTTCTCGTATATTACCTTATAAATGTCAAAGCAAAATGTGAAATTCACATGGCAGAGTACGCGAAGACCAGAAAGAATGCCACTGTGTAGAACAACACCTCTCAACCTAGGCAACTTAGCTGCCAAGTGCAGTGTTGGTCCACTTCCAACTGATTGTCCATATAAGATCAAGTCTTCCTGGCTAACTCCATATTCTGTTTCCAGACATTCATATATCGCCTCTATATCGGCATACGTATTGGATTCACTAGGCTGTATATTTCAAAAGCGTTAGTAATTTAGTATTAAAAATATGTGACATTCTACGAACTTTTGATCAAAAAACAATCCGAGAAACATATAAGCTAACATAAGACATTTTGCATCTTGGGTATCAAAAACAACTATGTAACCAGTGTCCAGGCATGTGGGTAGGCGCACTGTTCTTCCAAGGATATTACATTATTCTACTTCCATATAAAAGGAGACATTTTATCACCAATTCACTATTATAAAAGAGAGAGATGATTCTCTGTCTATCTGGTCCATAAAACTGAACTAGCTAATTTTACATTTGCTAAACAATAGCCTACCTTGCCAGTAGAGGCCCCATAACCAGAGTAGTCATACCTGCAAATAAAATTTAGAAGAAAAATATCAACTTTCCTAGTTTAATCCAGAAATTGGCAGGACAACAGTGAAGGCTCTCAGTCTAAATAAAGCTCAATATCCAGTAATCAATCATATTTTCAAATAATATTTTGTAATTTGATGTTATGTCACAAATTTTAATTAGATTTTTCTGAGAAAGAAACTGACATACTCAAACATATGAAAAGTTAAAGAGAGAGGAACAAAACAGTGAAGATGACATTACTTCCAGATGTTCATTTTACATAAAATGGGCATCGGAATAATAAGAGGAAAGAAGACAACGTAGAAAGTTAAAAACAAATCCCATAGAACCACCAACAGCAGAAAAAACCAAGGGAAACGCCAACATATGTTCCCTTTTATGTTGCGGTAAAAACTCAAGTAGTTTGTACAGAGAAGAAAGTGAAACGGAGAACAAATAAAGGTCAGAAAAAGACTGTTGCGAGCTAACAACAAAGGAGCTATAAAAACAAGATACTTTTCTTCCTATGTTTTTTTGCGGGCCAAAAACTTATCTTCTTTTACTTTCCCAATTGATTGAAAATGGTAAAAGGCATTGTTGATATTGGCATTTCTGATAAAGTCACTCGCCAGATCTAATAACTCCAGTTTAACTCATCAATCATACAACTATACAAGTAAATCAAGGTATAAAGTTAATTGCCCAATTCAGATCTACGCAAGAAAAACACAACACAATCCAGATAACAAAACTAAAAAAATAGTATTTTCCTCGCCAACATACGGGAAAAAAGACATAGAGAAAGGGGAAGGGAAACCAGCAACACCATAATACAACAAAATAAGGGTCAGCAATAAGTGAACTAAGTTTGAATGGAGGGAGAGAAGAGAAAGAAAACCCGTTACCAAAGTCAGAAGATAAAGGAGGTAAAGCAATTTTTTTGGAGGGATTATTAGTACAAGTAAACAGAAAACCACTAACCCCATGAGATTAACTCTAAGATTGACCTTGAGTTGCACAAAGAGGTCGTAGAGCTGACCCAGGTCGGCAGCATTGCCATGAGAGTAGAGCAGAGTAAGGCGAGCATAAGGGTTCCTCAGATAAAAAGCTACAATCTTGTTTCCATGCTTGGTATCAACCAACAAAACATCCAAGGAATTATCATCTGCGTGAGGAATAGGCATCGCCAGCGACGACGATGATACAACCGTCAGTTTGCCGTCGTCCCGCTTCTTCAGCTGATATGTTGCCGGAGACGGCGGAAAGAAGGCGAATTTCGCCGCTAACTGAGAGACCATACACCCCATTCACCCCGAGAGCAAGAGTTACAAGAACCCAGACTCATTTGATGGTCAAATAGACTTTAAGTGCATTGAGGCTCGTAGGTAAGCCAGCAGAGCTTGTTTCCAAGCGGTTTAAGGGTCTTCTGAGCTATATGCTCTGTCACTGAAAGTCTTGACCTTTGAGTTTCTGGGTTTTCTGGGCTTGTGATGAGGGAGAAACTCGAGAGAGAGAAGAGAAATGGAAGTGCAAAAGAGATAACAATAAAGGGTTTTGGTTTGAGCTTGCTCGGACGAAATAGCGCAAGCAAGATCAAAAATGGGTCTTTTTGGTCCACCAGAAATTCGCAGTGTTCTAGGGAAGAAGGAGAGAGAGACGTTACTGGAGGCAGAAGCTACTGGCTAGTGGAATTGTATAATGTCCTGTGAGACGTGGACTGTGGTTGTGGCAGCACAGAGAGAGAGAGAGAGAGAGAGAGTGGACAGAATCCTTAATTTCAAAACTGGGTTTAATTTATGTGTAGGACGACTTCATTGTTGTCAGCTGCACAAGTAAGCAAGTCATATTGCACCTGAAATCTCTCTACTAAAAGACATTATTATTTCGCTGGTGGCTGTATTTGTAGGAGTTTTTCATGCATGCTCTTGAGTGTCTACAACTTGGACAATCTAGCTGCCAATTGCTGACACCTGTAATGCTAGGTTGACCATTTTGGCCCCATTAAGATTAAATGTACAATACAATTATCAGAGCCTTTTGAATTATAGATTATTATAGCTGTTGACATAAATTAAATTATTTCATTTTAATTACTCATAATGAATGTAACAATTGCACGAAAAATGACCATAGGAAAATCCACCTTCTTTTGTGACGACCATAAACTAAAATGAAATGTGAAAGATAATTGGGTATAAGGCTTCATTTATAAGTTGTCATCAATTTCCATATCGATAGCTTCCTATAATTAATTATCATTGAAATCAGACATAATCATGGTTTGGAGAAATATTCCTCATCAAAAGAAAAAAGTCACTCAGATAATGCGTCTGCAATATGGGAAAAGCAATATATTTCATCATTAAGGATGGCTTAAATTGACCTCAAGGTGATAATTCCTTGAATTGAAAACGTACCAGTTTTATTTTCTCTGCTTTCCTTTAATTTTTTCATTTTCCCCCTCTTTACCATTTTGAGATAAGATAATAAAATATGCAAGTCATTTTCACTAGATTCTCAGTTCTACATAAAATAACCAAGTAAGGGAAAGTGCAGAGTGTGAATCTGGTTAAAATAAAGTACCTGAAAGGAAACTGTCAGCATACAATGGTTTAATTATTTGAGTAACTTGTCTCATTGTCATAGGTGAAAACCGAAGGTAATTTTATCCGGTGAAATAGCAGTAAATGCTTAACAGTAACTTTTTATCCATGGTTATTTCATATTAAAGTTATGATTCTGAACTTTTAATATTATAAAAATTTAGAAACTAAATAGTATAATAAACATTTCTAACAAAAATGAATTTTAAAAATAGAAAAGATATAATGGTTGGCCTAAAGAGAGTACCAGAAAATGAAACTAGAAATGGAAGCAGGAAGACAAGTCGATATAGCTGCTGCAACAACTTGAGAAGATGTGTCGGTCAGCTGAAAATTGAGAGACACAGAAGAGATGGCTCATGAGAACACGTCACGTAGTGCAATTGCTGGTGGGGACACCAACACCAACACAAACGCAAACATGCAAGATATATATAAGGTTTAGTTAGATTTGCCCTATGCTCTCTCGTTCATTCCATTCTTCGAATTATATCTTAATCACTTATGACTGGTTTAATACAAGAATAATTAGATTTAAAATACAATTATTATTCTATTATTTACCAGATATAATAAGAATACTCATTTCCACAAATGATAAAATAAAACATAAGATATGTTGAGGGGTCAATCAGGTTGCAAAAAGATTGCAGGGAAGATGGGGTGTTCAGAATATTCTTTTTGAGAGCCTTCTTATCCCTTATATAAATTTGGTAAGATGTAGACCTTTGAGCTTACTTGGACACTCATCTACATCATTTTAGTTTGATCTATAACAAGATAGAATTACTGTGTCAAATGAGCCATAATGCCCTCAACTTATTCTCTTGAAGTATTTTAATACTTTCTCTTGTAGTTTTCTATCCTCTTATTTTGAAACATTGATTAGGAGCTGTCCCTGCAAAATGACATTAGCTATAGAAGGAAAGAGCTCCTTTCAATGGAGCGACCATTTAATAATTCTGATAAAATTGAAGGCCAACTTGAGTAAAAGGCCAAAAAATTAAAAGAAGAGAAGAATGATTGAAAATCAAATTATGAAAATCGAAACAGCACTTCATTTTGCATTATGGCAACCAAACGCACGAAAGTTCCAGAAAACTGAAAAGAACCAATGCAGATAATGACCAACACTTGATACTGTATCCCAGACACAACGTTGCAAGAAGTATGTGCCTTGGAGATCATGATAAAAGGTTGGTTTAGTTATGAGACTTATATTCAAATTTTATTGTCAGCGAGCAATTATTTAATAGGCAATTTATAAATCTTACTATAAGTTACCGTTGAGATCTCTAGTATATTTTAACCTTAAAATAAGTAATTTCCCCTTATCTTAAGATAAGTTTAAATATTTATCTATTCCTCATTTAGAATTAACGTTGCACATTACTTATAAAGGGGAATGTGTAAGTGTTTTAAGAAACACTGTTATTTCATTTTCACGCTTAATTGAGGAGCATATAATTTCTTTTCGGTTTAATTTAGATTCAGATATGTGTATATAGTCTTTAGGCAAAATTAAAAAAAAATGTATATGGAGTTTTGTTTGCTTTTGGATTTTGATTTGACTGTACATAATAATATACAAAATTTAATAGACTATGATGCGACAGCGTGTGACTTCCATGTCATCTTACGGGTACGTATTAGTGGGTGAATGCCAAGGGTGACGGTGACGGATGCATCTAACATATCAATAACAATGTAAAAAAATAAATAAATTTTATAAATATATATCGTATTTAAAATTATTTTTACATTTCATTGGAGGGTTTAATTTATTTGAATCTTGATTGACTTTGTAAAATATATGTGACGGGGGCCAACCCATGTATCGGAGGGTGATGTGATGAGTGATGAATGAGTCACCAACTTCATTCCCTCAGATTTTGTACATCTGACGGTTCAAATGTCCCTACCTGTTTCTCCCCTCCTTCCTTGCCTTCCACGTGTAACAAGGGGATGAATCAACTTCGATTTTGGCCACGAGTAGAAGATCAATTATGGAATTATGGATAACATTTTAAAAATAATCAAAAAATAAAAACACTTATTAAATTAGAGAATCCAGATACAAATATTTGCCTTTAGCTCCTAGCAGAACAAATATATATATATATAAAAGATTTATAAGAATTTTGATTGAATATATGCTCTAGTTTTGCCATTGAAATTAAATTAGCTTTTGAAATTTGTAATAAGATGGAAATGTAATAAAGACATGTCGAGTCCCGTGGCACATTCCTCAGTAAGATTTTGTGTCAATGTGGCCAGACCCTCGTTTGTTATCGTAACCTATAAAATAGTAATGTGACATTATTCGGGAACCTTGTGCACGCAACAGTAAACTACTAATTATAGTATTTATTATTCAAATCAGACAAAGACTTTAAACTTAGATTTTTACAAGTAATGCTGTTCCGCTATCAACATTAAAGTATTAATTATTCAAATCAGACAAAGACTTCAAACTTAGATTTGGTAATGCTGTTCCTCTATTAACATTAAATGGGGCCCGACTTGTGATTATATATAATATTTTTGTCGTAAAATTTTGACATATTTAGATTCTTTCGTTCGTGGACGAATCTATGACTATTAAAAAAACCAAACAAAATCACAAAGAATCCTCTTCATTTCGTATGAGAAATACAGAAACCGATGAATGAATAAGACATTGGCCAAACTCTGCATCTTGAGGTTCCAAATTTCAAGTATATATTTTACTGAGTAGCTTGTGGCCCCGGATGCTATCAGTGTTTGTTATTTACTCAGTATATATAATAATATTGCCTCTTCCATAGAATATGGTCAATCTTGGAAAAGGTTTTTACCCTCCGTATTCCAGTTTGGACTATATGACCAAATGATACTAATTTTCTTTACATTTTATAAGAGTTGGGTTTAGCCAATTCTTGAACAGACATCGATTTCTACAAACCAATCCACAAGAAATACTTAAGTCTTCGCCATGTTCAAGTATATAAATAATTGTAGCCATGTATTTGCTTAAAAATAATAGAGTTGTTCGATTTTGCAACATGATGAATCATCTATTTATATTTGAACCAAATTATGCATTGTCCCTGATCCAGACAAGTCATCGACATGTTCAAGTGTTAACGATTGTATCGACCAGCTATTGTAAAACGAATCAAGCATTTTGATTTGAAATAACAAATACAAGTAACGAGCTTTCTCTGTATTCAGCTAGGGAAAAGAAAGCCTGATACACAAAATTGTAAGTTATTACACGTAATTTCTTATCAGTGAATGACCTGGATCTAACTATAGGAACTGAGAGAGACCTGTACAGTAAGCAGCTTAAATTGAACCTTCTGATACAGATTCTAATGAATTCTACTATGACAAGGATATGCACAAAAAGTAGATGATCGCAAGTTTCCATGAATTATCATTTGGTATGTAAAAATTGACGCTTCCTCTTGAAGTACACCAATTGAATGACAAAGACGTTGTTGATTTGTTGCTTGTGTCCAAAGAAAAGAAAAAGGGAAGTTGTAGTCTGCAACCAGCCATGAAACCAAATCAGTTTTTCAGGCAAAGAAAGTCAAACGTTGTAACATCTTGTTCTAAGAGATTTACGAAGAAATTTACAAAGAAGGACAAAAATGACAATCAAAGGATAAGAGAAAGGTGACAAAGTCAAACGTAACATCTTGTCTACAAATCCGAGATGTTTGTTTATCCTAATATTACAAGAGCATCCGAAGTTCCAGTTTCAGGTTTTCAGTATCTCTTAGGTATTATGTGATAAACATAGTAAATAGCTAGTATATCAAGCTAGAAAGAATGAAGCTGCGATCTATTGCCTTACTGTTTCTCTTTATACTTTTCAGTCTTACAAGAACGCTATAACTTCAGCATAAAATATATATGTTATATAAAAACAGCAAGTGGTTGGGGAAAAAAAAAGAAGAAAAGATCAATTAACTCAGGTCAATCGTCATATTAAATACTTTGAGATACTTACTACGCACAAAAGTGAAATTAAACAATGACAAAAGCTACCCGCAGTTGCACTTTTCTAATCATCATCAAGAAGTGTCTATCAAAGAATATGCATCCCCAGAATATAGTGTTTCCATTTCCGACCTATGAGACGGGTAGTACTTCAATATTCTAAAGCAGTTTTCTTAAGTTTAGAATTGGGAATGTACCTGATAATAAAAGCAAAGAATAAGAAGAAGCTACAGATCTCAACTAAATCCACGGCTGTGATAGTGAGATAGTAGGAAGTGATGCTTCTAATCCTTTTTGGCCGTGTATGGCAGATTTTAGCACATTATATTGCTCAGTAACAGAACTGTACAGGGTCTGCGAATATGCCTTCTTAGCCTGTTGTACAAAAAAGCCGTATGGCATCAATCAAATCAAGCATGTATATCCCTTTGAAGCAGGAAGATGTAAAGAATTGAAACTAAAATTTGCATACAATAGTTAATCGTGTGATATATCATATTCTCTTTCCTTATGATATTCTTCAAAATATAAAATCCAATTATCAAGTTTCTGTTTCCGAAACTAATTTGAGCAGAGAACTCAAGGATACAAAATACTGGCTTTATGAAAACAGTTTATTTAACTTTAGGTGCACTTGTTATGTTACAAGTAACCAAATCTAAACTCCCGATACAGCTTTATTTTGCACACATAAAAAAGTGAATAACAAACTAATGGATGATATTCACTATTCAGATATATATTTAAATTCCCAATGCCAATATTAGGGCTGCTTGATTTAGGAATTTTTTTTCATATTTTTATTTTCTGAAATTTGTTTTCACTTTCACATTTTCATTTTTTGAAACTTATTTGCTAAATTGTTTTTTTTTTAATTTCATTTTTCACTTGTTTTCATATTCATTCCATATCCAACAATCATCTTCAATGAATTTCATTGAATCACTAGTCATTTCTTGAAACGCTGAAAATATATATATATATATATATTTTTTTTTGTTTTCAGTTTCCAGTTTATTTCAAAAAATATTTTTAGTGGAAACATTTCCTATTAATTGAACCAAACATATTTTTCAGGCCTCGCAGCTAAAGCATACAGTTCCTTAGCCTAATCTCTATTTATTTTCCAGAATTGATTTAAAAGTAATTTTGGTAACCCGCGAATATAGATACTTGTATATCACGAGCTAGTATAAGTGCTTATATCAAGTAAAATTGGAGGGGCAGTCTGTGAGCTAAGGTCAGGCAGTGTCTGTTTTGGCCCATCAAGCCAATTGCCTGTCTCATGAAAATGGCTCCTCACATTGGGGGGGGGGGGGGGGGGCGCGGCGGCGGCGGCGAGGAAAGGAATTTTAAGATCACATAGGCTTTATTCAACGTGGGACTCGTGTAAACAAATAACAAAATGTAACTATAGCGAACTGGGTAATGGCTTATCATGTCACACTCTTTAGCCATTTTGTCTCAGTTTAACCAAAACAAAATACAATTGGGCGACTTTCAGAAGAAAATTTATGTGGAACTCTTGATAATACAAGAATCATGCAGCAAATCAAGTAAGTAGAAATCCAGGTTATAAAATTGGACTAACCTCTTCAGAATTTTCACAAGCAGCAGTGGTTTCAGAAAAGCTTATCTCTGGAGACACCGATAATCCAGTGCCATGAAAGGAGATAACTCTTTTTTCCCCAATTTCTTTCTCCACCTGCAAAACTACACCATCAATGAAACAAAGAACGAGATATCATATGGCGGACTTCCAAGACAAAACACCATACCTGGGGAGGAGGGGGCATTATGTCATGGCACACAATTGCCAAAGGATATATATGACACGGTGGACCAGCATGTTCAGCAAGTCTTTTCATATTGTCCACTGAAGAAGCATCAAAGGGTGCCTAAATACCTTAAATTAGTAAAGAAAGACCACAAAATTGGTACTATAGTTTACTAGACTGTTGTGCACGCTGGTTAATTTGTCATCTCAGAAGAAAACTCCAACTATCAACTATTTAACTTATGCAACCAGTGACAAAAGAAAAATAGAAGAAGAAAGAAAGAAAATAGAGAACTGTTCAAGCAATCATCTGGAAACTAACATAATATACCTGATTCACAAGCTTAAAAAATTATTCATTAATTCCGCAGATGAATTATTCTACCTTTGTGACATCTCCTTATAGCCCCAATAATTCACATTTTAGTGCTTAAAATAAGTTAGGCAGTAACTTGGTTGAAAACCTGCTTCCATGAATATTTGTTAAGCCAGTCGTAAAGTGAGAAAGAAGGTAGTATATTTAGGTTCTCTATTCTAACCAGACTAAGTACCCAAATGATGAATATAAGCCTGAGCAGAAAGTTTGTTGAAACCAGAGGATATGAAAGAAGTCTAATCACACTTTTCCAAAGGGAGAATGAAATAAAATCGTTTTGATCAAAATGCAACCAGAAGTTATTATAAGCATAATCACGTGTTATTTTCTCTTGGCTTCAACTCAATGACACTAGGAGAAAATTAGATAGCCTTCTTGTTTCAGAAAAAGAGATCAACTAAACAACCTTTGGAAACAACTGATTATTACTTAAAATAGATACAGCTAAAAACCATCTGTCTACAAGCATAGGAAGGACATAATGATAAGGTACATGAATAGGAGTACTCTTCCAAGAAATTCAAAACACCTCTCTTCTCCGTGCTAATGCAAATTACTGTCTTTTACCCAACTAACCTTAAAAAGTTACATATCTATTTATGTCATTATTATTATTAAGATTCTCTATTGATGTAAGATGTAATAAGCATAATTAAACTAAGCCATATTGAACATTTCAATTTTATTAACTTATTTTAGGAGAAATGAACTTACTGGCACCCATTCTCCTGTAGAAGGATCTGGTCGGTCCCTACCACCACTTGGGGCAATCCAGATTATCCGTGACCCACCCCTGAACCAAAAAGTCGCATATTAAAGGTCAAATGCAAGATAACAGACATGTGACTAATTAGAAACCACAAGAAACTGGAGATACTAGCACAAACTAGTAGTAGACAAACCTTAAGAGCACAGCCATTTCCTTCAAACTTCTTATATTTGCTTTTCTTTTCATATCTACAAGCTCTGGATCATCATACATGTGCTTTTTTGAGTAGACACAGATAAGGTTCCTACAAAAACAAAAGTTGAAACAGAATAATTGGTATACTAGTCGATATGGAAGCATAAATTTCAAATATAAGGTATGAAAAGAACCTGCCCATACTGAAGGGCTTGCATAAAGGATCTGTTATAACTCTATCTCCAGCCACATAGATCTGAAGTAGAAAAAAGAATTTGATCATATACATGCATTATTGTCTATGCTTCAATATAACCACAGAATATATACTCAAAATTTACCAGGTTTTCAGGAATATCTGGAACAGTTGTTTCAAGAAGCAATGCAATAATAGCTGGATCTGCTTCAGTTTGGTGATTTGACATCAAGATAATATTGTGTCCCTGCAGTAACTTTCAGACTTTTAGAAGTGTCTCTTATATTCACTAATTTTGAATATCTATCAAGAACAAGAAATAACAGCAGAACTAGAGCTAGAGCAAATATAGTTTAAAATTTACAAATTGGAATCCAGATTGACATGCCATGAAAGACAGTAGATATTTGCTTCCAGATTTTTAGGTCATCCACTGGAATATGGGATAACTAGTACCTCATAAGAAAATATACAATTTCATAATGAAGACAGCAATCTAAAAAGGCAAATGCCAAAGGACCAACTCAAACAATCAAAACATAATTTTCTGTGCCGTAATCTGTATAATAAAATATTAAAATTATAAGATGCATTTTGTCCTCAACTTCTCACATTATTAATTTTCAGTGCACCAGTCTAACAAACATGAACTCCACATATGCAATAGATACATGCATATATACCAAACTTAAAAAATATGCACCTGCTTAAGTTTCTCTTCCATTTCACAGAAAAGGGACACGTTGCCAACATAAGAATTTCTGCAACAATAATATCATGTGGATGAAACAGACATTATCTTGATATAAAACTCATAGGCAAGAATACGTAGAAGAGATGGAAAGAAGCCAACTACAAATCCAATCCAAGAAAATGCCATCCAACAGAAGCAAACTGAGTTAGTAACAAAGATATCTATGCATGATAGACTTGTTTGTATTGGATTATAAAGAATGAATATAAACTTATCTTTTTAACATATTCAGAATGTCAAGAAACTAGGGGAATTTAAATACTCTAGCATTCTTTCTCCATAGTTGCCTAGTTGGATATCAGACATCAACAAAGACTCAACTAAAAAAGTGATTCAGTAGCCCTCAGCCGTTCAAGGTATTGACATACAAATGGCAATACTTTCAAAACTTGATGCCTAGAACAATTGTCTTTCAAGGATCATGAATTCATGATTCAACTTATAGACTCCATGAATAACAGATATTTTTCAGCTTACTGTGCTTGTGAGTGTTCATGAGGGATTACGGTTGCATGTTACAACCTTCGCAATCATGCATCTCAACTTATTTTATGAATAATCCTAAATATCAATGCAATACAATTATCAAGGATACAAAGGGTCATGCAAGAAAATTTGCCTAGGCATTGGTGCAAATAAAAATAAAACCAAATCAGTAAACTGATATATACCAGTTATATGAGGTTAAGGACCAGAAAATAAAAGATGTAAACTCACCTGAAATCAATTAAAGGTCGAATACAATTTTGACCAAACTTGTAGTAGTCAAAAGGTTCTCGGATTGCCTTGTGGTATGGTTCAAAGACAAAGGGATCCTGAAGAAATAAACAAATGAATGGAATAAAATAATCTAACATTTCAAGCAAGTTGTTCGGATGAGGTAATAATATCTGTAAGTTAAACCTGCATATTTGTTACATGCTTCGGAAACAATTAGTTCAGACTATCCCATTTTCCAGACTTCAATCTTACCTTTATATCTATGTATACACGATCCAACATAACACTCATATTTGACAATACAGTCTCATCAAACCTGGGATCCCCACTTTGGAAAACCTGAAGTGATAGCATGACAGAGGATAGATATCTAAGTCATTCGAATGATAGAGAGAAAAAAGAAAGCATGAATAGACTTGAATTAATAAAAATATTTTCTGTTCTCACCGATTATCTCAACGCTAATAATCTTACTATGAAAAGTTAGAAATTGTCTTGTAAAGAGCAAAGCAAAAAATACAAGATTTCCCCAGTGGAAATTGAAATGTAAAGAATGGGTTCTACAATTCAAATAGTTCTTCAGTTAAAACTTGATGAAATCAAACCACCCAAATTCAGTACAACTGCATAGAGAAAAGCAGTAAGTACAAGAGCTTGATGCATGATTTGTCCACGAGATTGAATCTGCATGCATGTGTATACTAATGAATATATATGACTACAAACTTACTGCATTTTTGTAGGAGTGGTACAACTCTTCCATCACTATAGCAAGATTAGAAGGAAGAGATCCTGCTTCTGCTTCCTTCCTGATTCCAGACAGAAGCTCTACAAATAAACAATTAACATTAAACAGGAGATCAGGATTTGATGTTAAAACTCTCATTGGAAAGAAGAGTTCTATAGGAAACAAAACCTTATAAGCATAAAATATACCCCGAAGTACAAAATCAAATAAGCTTCCGCATAAAACTTGGAATACATACGCCCACATTCTTTTCTACTGAATTCTCGTATCTATATATCAGGCTAACAAATTGAATCTTCCCTCATGTATCATCCATTCTTTTGACAGATCTAGTTTTTGACATTACCACTCCCCTAGAACAACAGATCTAAAACCAGCAAGCCTCTTTCCACTGTGAGAATGACAACCATAAGTAAAATTGTACAGACCAAACAAATGGAAGAGAAAATGGTACGAGAATTGGATTTTCCCATTCCATAAAAAAGGAACGACTACTTCATAAAGGAGAATGCATGTCCTCCCTGACCCTTTCATGCGACCTTCCCTACCTTCTAAAATCATGGAGAAAATGTGAGAATAAGAAAGCCTTCTGATGAATTACTGTGGTGAAGAAACTTTAATTCAACAAAAAGAATCCACAACAAAAAAAGCGACATTTCTGCAGAATATAAATATAAATATAAATAATATATATATATATATATATATATATATATATATATATATATATTTATTTATATATTGTAATTACCACACTTTTTGGTTGGAGCATAGTGTATTTTCTCTTTAGAAATAAGACATGATTAAATCAATGTACTTGAAATTTATGAATAAATTATCACTAATCAGAACATTCCGGACCTACAAGTCACAACATATCAGAAATTTTCCCAATCTCTGAATCTTCACCTTGAACTTCATACTGTAGAAATCATAATAATATTTTCTCATCACACATTTGTGGATATTATCCAAGAAAAATTATTTGTAGAATTTTTTCTATCGATACAACCAAACAACATACTGTGGTTTTGGTTTCTTTCTAAGTTTTGGCACCATTATGTAGCAAAAATTAAAGCACCCACCGCCAGGAAAGAAGAAACCAAAATAAGAATTAAATAAATATATTCTACCTGTTTGGTGAACTTGACGATTTTCATGGAATTCTTTTATTTTCTAGAAAAATAAGCACGGTGCAAAGCATTAAAAATCAAGAGGACCAAATTGCGGTAACTCACTTAAGAGTATATTGTGAGATAAGAATATGACAAATCTAGAAATTCAATTACTAATTTAATTTTCCTTTACCATATTTTTAGGTGAAACAATACAATTAATTGTTATGCGGCTTATCCCTAACAATTCAGATCAAAAGAGTCAAACTTCCATCTCTTTCTCTTAAAACTGTAAAACGGGAAGCAATCTTTCTATCACCAAGTATCTAAGCTTCATAATCCTACTTCCTTGATTCGTTTAACGGCACATTTTCCAGCAACAACGACAGCATAACATTAAGGTGCATCCTCTCGAAAACTCCAAGCACGTTCATTGAAAAGAACAACCAAGAAATGTAGAGAGAATAAATACAGTATATTCCCCATTTTCCTACATTTTCCTGGAGAAATAAGCGAAATAAAAACTCAGAAAACAGCAATCAAGGACGGCGAGAGGCAGAAGAAACCTTCTTCAGTGCGAGCTTCAAGAAAAGTCCGTGAAGCAGCCATACTTGTCGAAGAATCCTTGCTCTGAACTAGCTCTTCCATAGCTTTCACCTTCAATGAGTACAGTGAACAATAACAAGCAAAGTTCCTCGCACTGGATCGCAGAGAAATCGAATAAAGCTTCGCAGAAGAAGCAAATGAAACCCTAGAGTCGCTTGTGGAGAAGAATGAAGATGAAGAAGGCGCAGAGGAGAGGATAAACATAGTCTCTTTGAAAGGCTGAGTGGGATAACGTGTGCCACAGAGCTTGGACCAGTCATCCTCAAACTTGTAGCCATTAGACAATAAACAAAGAGAGAGTGTGTGAGAGGAAAAGATGATAGAGAACTCGATGATTGGCGCGCGCATGTACTTTTCGCATAAGGGTGGCCCGCGGACCCCAGCACCCGCCAATAGTTGAAGAGGTGGAGACAGAAGCAGCTGCTCAGTGCTCTCCGCTTGAGCTTTTTTTCTCATTCATTGCTTCGACAGGTGGCGGCGGAGGGGGAATGGGAAGAAACCAGCACGTGGCGCACATAGAACGTAACGCAAGGAATGGATAATCTCATCTTAATTTAAATTTAAATTTAATTTAATAACCATTTTTCTCTTAAAAAATCCAATAATGAATTAAGTAAAGATTACTTATCTTATTCGACATAGATATTTGACAAATTTTATGAACAAATTGCATAACTATTAATTTAATCTTCTATAAAGTAATTCTAGTACGCAATTAGTCCATTTTATAACATATATGTATTTGTAAGTATTACTATAAGCTTCTATTGAAGCGTCCGATATACTTTGACTTTTAAAATGAAATAGTTTTCCTCTACTCTCATTTAAAGGTTGTACATAACGATTAAGCATCTCTTGACCAAAAATAGAAGAACAAAACCAGTTTCATCATAAAACTGTGGGATAAGTTAAATGGCAATGGCTGCCTTTAAAAGAAAGATGCTACAGCTAAAATAGAACCCCCGGTATGTTACTTTCCATTCTTAATAGTCCAAAGAACCGATTCCATATAACGTCAACCTGATATCCCCGATTTAACCGAGGAAGTTCATGATCACCAAATGGAGAACCAAATTGCACAGAACAAAATCTGCAAAAGCACGCTCAGGTGCAAGATCCTGCAATAGGGTGGATGAAAAACTATTAGGAAGTAAATATATTGAATGAGGGAAAAATAAAATATATATGAAAAAAAAAAAGTAAACTATAACCTACATGCTTAAGCCAGGTTAATGAACCAAGCTATGTTTGGTTTCCATTTTATTCATATATTTCAGTTAAGGTCATAAAACATTAAAGATGCAGATACGAAAGAAATGAGGCTTCACCTTGAATTCCTTGTTCTCTTTGTTCACTTGGATCCGGAGACAGACTGGGTCAATAAAAAGGCGCAGCAACGGTAAGAAAGAGAAGAACAATATCATCCATAGCCATATATGTGCATAATAGGCTCAGAAGTCTAATGGTAATGGTGCATGCATACATTTTTACAAATATGAATGATTTGCTAGTCCATAAATTGCCACTTACCAGCCAGAACTGCAGTCCCTACGCAAGAAAGTACTCCTGAAAGAAAGGAGTTAAATGGGAAAGATCCTACTAGAGCCATGTAAACTACCTGTTCATACAGCAGTATGTGAAGTTTCAGCAGACAAAAATTTGATTTCACTTCCCAGTCATCACCGACTAATTAAGCTTGCTTGTATAAATGATAAAGCAATCAATTAAAAAAAAAAACAAGTGTAGAGTAATAAGTTGTGATATCTACTGCTCTTTTCAAGAACTTAGCAAGACCACTAAGTTTTAGCTTCCTTTTCAGCATGGCTATCACGAAATTTATCATTATACTCTCTTTACAGTAAACAGCCACTAAAGTGTCACCAGTATCAACTCATCCCATGTTACAATGACAAAAATTCCAAGTAGAAGACAAAATTTATAAATTGCATATTAACATGACAACCAAATATAACTCGTGTATAGGCATCATCAGAGTTTCTCAATCCTTCAGAAATCCAACATTCCGACAATCTTCCATAAAGATAGAACAACTAATAGGGGAAAAGATCCCTCCCAATCTCCTATTTTGGGCTGATTGATACAAGATAGAAGGTCTACTCGTCAAGATTAACGCAAGAGACAACTTTCCCAACTTAGACTGAATAAAAGCTTCCCTGAACCAGGGTTGGATTGACAATCATAATTTCTTCTTCTGTAAAATTAAAGCGGGCTGGACTAGGCAGAAAGCCTCATCTACCCACATCAGAAAAAAAATCACTGAGATAGGAGAAAAATATATTATATACGGAATAAGGTCCAATTTCAAACTTGCGTGGCAAAATCACTATAATATGTAGAAGTGCACTCACGTGAAACAAACAAAGTTGAAAAATGGACACTGTATTGCAAACTAAATTCAATAGGAGGGTCTGGGTTGGATAGAACGCTGGCAGGAGTGCCACATTTAACAAATAGCAACTGCTGCGAACTGCCCAAATGCCAAAACTATATGCACGATGGCTTCTGAATAGCATCTACTATCAGACAGCTCAGTTTTTATTTCCAATTGAAAAGATCGTGGTCAATGTAGTTTTCCCAGCCAATTTAAATCGCAAACAACATAAAACGTAAAATTCGAAAAAAATACTCCTTTTTTCTACAGAATTTTCTCATCAATGAACGTAGATCGAAATGAATAACATAATAGGACTCCCATCATCAAGCAAAAACAAACAATTCAAATTCAATGACTTAACCTCACTGAGCTGCACAGTTAGGATCACAGTATTCACGTTAAAAGAAGCACAGAACTTTCATTTATTTTTGAATTCCATTTAAACACAGACAAAAAAGAGGTTAAAATACCAGATCTACAAAACGAGATAAGCGCGAATTAACAATGCGAGAAATAAGACCGTAAACACAAAGTACCTGGATCAGAGCTGTGAAAACCGCAAAAATAACGTAAAGATCAATGATCTGCAGCAAGAGTTTCACTAAGTTAGAATTTCCAAATTTTCTGAGAGATTATACAGGCAGCAAAATAAAGTTAAGAGAGACCTTGAGATTTGTTGGAGTGGCCGCATAAGCAGACCAAAGAGCGCGAAAAAGGTCTTGGGCATCCTTGCTGGTCGACCTCGCCATCCTGAACCTGGCTACTCTTCTAGCTGCTCTGCTCTACTTGTACAGATTGGTAACAGAAGCAAAGAGACCAAACGCGAAACCCCCAGCTCCAGTCTATTGAGTTGAAGTGTTGAAACCAGGCTGCAAAGTCTCCGTCCCGAATTTCAAGGGTAATATAGTCATTACAGATCCAATTTCTCCTGAATAATAATAAATTCCTAATGCTACTGCGTATTCCGTATGGTCATTATAGTCACTAATTGCTTATTGACAATTTATCTCAATTTCTTTACTTTGAAATGTATTTAGTTTGGTCTATCAAATATTGTCATGATTAATTTTTTTAAGATTTTATTTTTTACAATTTAATTCTTTTATCTACTTTATGACTTTTTTTAATAATATTGTACTTAATATATCTTATAAATTTTAGTTTTAATTATTTTTACATAAATTTGTTACTATTATATAAATAAAATTTACATATACTTATATATTAAATATACATTAAAGATTAAAGAAGCTGACTCTTTGGCATTTGCAGTAATCAATGCTCTCAAAGATGATGAAATCAAAGAAGCTACATAAAAAGCGACGGCATAATAATTCATCTATACAGCTAGAGTTGATGAGAAACAGTTAAACAGGGAGTAAAAACAATGAGGCCATTTTTTTTCTTGAAACTAGTTATTTGAAGGTTAGTTATTTGATCCAATTAATCTTCTATCACCATTGTTTTAATTCTCTTAATTTGATCTAAATTAATTAACAAGTCATGCCTTAACGTTTTAATAACTAAAACGAGAATGAATATTGATCAATTTAAATAAATCTAATAGTCATAATAAAAGGACATCTCTTTAATTTATTTATTTTTATTTTTTTTTGTCTAGAATAGACCATGCATAATAGAAAACAATATATTTGGGCCAAGCAAACTTATTCTGGACGTAGCAAGCTAATTAGGATGCAATTGTATCACATTACTTTGGAAAATGATAAGATAAAGATAATGATAATTGATATATATAAGCGTAAGAATGAAAGCTGATCCCTTGTAGAAATCCCGTGTAAATGTTGTGAGGGTAAGAATGAGAATTAGTCCTTTATAAAAGTCTTATGTTATTTTTTATATAGAGACAGTTGAAGTATGAGTTTATGGGCTCGCTTGTTTAGGTCTACAACTGTAGTCTATTTGGATACTGATCCATATCAATATCCAAGGTCTTTCTTAAAATAATTCAATCCCATATTAGAACACGTGCAGTGATACAAGTATGATTCAATGTCACATTTGAAAGCCAGCCCCTTAGAATGTGAACATTCTTGACACTATTGAGCTTGCAGTCTTTGTTTGTTACATCAAGAATAATAATAATTATAATTATGAGAATAACGTTTTTCTGTTTCTGTTTCTGTTTCTGTCTTTTTTTTTTGTTCATTTATTTTTTATTCATCAAACAAATTAAAAAATATTGATGTAGATATTACTATTAAATTATTAAACATGAATTTTGTGAATATTCGAAAAGGGATAAATTAGATAAAATGAGAAAAATAAATAAATAAACACGTTATCCCACAATTTTAGTTGGCTCTAAGCTTTGAATGCACACGTTCAGATACTCTTGGAGCTTCATTTTTGTTTCCCCTTGTTATATTATGTTTGGTTATGTTTAGCACCATGTTTCCAAAACAATTTAGTAAACGCGTGTAACCTTTGGAGTAGAGCGCGTGAAATTTTAGCTGGCAAAGTGTTAAAATTTGATCATAGCACACTTTTTAAGTAAAATTGTTAATTGTTAAAATGCACCTAATATTGTGTTTTTTTTTATCGGATATGAATCTTGTGTATTTATGCTTACGTCAGCGATCACATTCTCAATATAGACGCAAATTCCTATTAGAGCTTTGTTTTATTTATTTATTTACTCGCGCGCAATTAAACTTGGCGCCTTATTTCAAATAAGCTGTTACCTTAAGCTCATTCTTTTGCGCGCAATTGCATTTATAGCCATATTTCCAAATTCCAAACAAGACATTAGTTGGTACCTAATTCTCCGGCGTAACTTCTCTTCCTTCCTTTTTTTTTTTTTCCTCTTTTCAGAAAATGTAATTTGACTTTAAAAAGCACAAGCCTTCACATTTAAGAGGGAAAAAAGGGCGTTGCATTTGTTTTCCAAAGACAACCTTAGGTAAAAGAAAATGAAAAGTGAAAACTAATCTTTACATTTCTTTTATTTCCATTTCTCCATTTAACCGCATTTTCGATCATATCTATAATATATTTTTTTATAATTTTTTGGTGGGTATTTTTTAATAATTTCATAGAGGCCTTATTATGCCCCACTATTTTTCCAATTTATAAATGACTTTCCACCTTAATAATGCAATATTTTTCTAGACTTTTGTTTTTGTTGGAGCAATCTTATCTGGATATATCTCTAAATTTCTCTCAATTTTTGTTTTTGTTTTTTTTTTTATCTGATCTAATTTTCTCTAGATTCCGCTGAAGCACTAATTCTAGATTTTCTTTGTATTGAATTTCTTATATAGATTTAAATTATTAAATAACTATTTACTATTTATGTTGGATCCAATTTGACCAATCATGCAACACATGCATCTAACCTTAGCTGCGTAATATTGGCATCAAGGAAATTACTTTAATAAGGCAATCATGTCTAATTTTAAATGATTAAATAACTATTTCCCATTTATGCTATTTATAATCATAATTATCTAACTATAAAACATAATTAACCTCACTTTAATCGTGTAACGCTGGTATCAGGGAAACTCCCACGGCTTCTGCAAAGAACGGTTACATAAATATTTTTGGCGCCAAAGTTGCTGCATGAGTTGTAGATAAGTTCTATAAGCAACTATTTTAGTGATGTATGTTCATCTATGTATAAAATTTGACCTCACCTAAACTGTGTGACTATATACATTACACATAATTCTATGTAATTTCTGGGAGTTGCTCTAAGTGACAGATTTAACCAAAAAATAAAAATCCAGAGTAAATGGATAAGAATGAGAGCCTTGAGGTAATTTTTTGAATGATAAGATAAGAGGAGCTGTCATATCCGCTAGGGCACAGTACTATTCAAAGTCGGCCTACACTTCATCCAATTAGAAGGAGCTGGTGACAATAATTAATCTTTCTCACTGGTAACATTAGCTTAACCCGTTTGATTCATCGAAGGGTGCGTGTTTGGCACTTCTTTCTGTTCAAGCAAAAAAATGAATTGCGGACGGGGCTGCGTTATGACCGCTGGTTAACGTCGGTAGTCAGCCTATATATATACGGCGGGGTATGATCCTCACCTTCATCCTCGAGTACGGGTGATCGTTCCAAACGTGGCCCTTAAAGCTTTTCCTCAACAAATGTGTTCTTTGTAGTCAGAGTAACTTTTGTTTTATGTACATTCAGGTGATTTCTTCGCTATCTGAATTTCTCTCTAAACTTTAATCTCTTTCTTCTGTCTTTACCTGGTTTGCTCCCTACCTGTTTTTCAAATGCTTCATTTTAGAAACATCTCCAAGGTTTTTTGTTCTGTGTTTTTCATGCTATACGATTGATTTTTGGACTCTGACATTTTCGTTTAGGCTTTGGATGTGTTAGATTGGGAATGAGTTTGATTGTTGTGGCTGTTCGAGTCTAAGTTTTGTTGTTTTTGAAGATGAACTTGGAATCATGTTGAAGTTTGTTGATAATTTGTTTATGAGATTAAGGATGCTAACGAGTTGAAAACCTTTTCAATTTTGTAAGATGGTGGAAACTATTATTTTGCTTTATGATTTGGATCTTTGATCTGCTTGATTGTTGAGAAACTTCCTGTTTTTCAATTATGCAAAATACTGTTCGTTTTATTTTTTTCTCTCTCTAGAGAACGGAGATATATATATACTCAAAGTGTCCTTTTCCTTTGATTTGATCTTCTGAAAAATTTTGATTTCGATCTGTTGTTATAGATCAACTTGGAAATGTTGTTTTATATTTTTTGTTTGTTTTGATGAAGAAACTATTCTTTCTTAAATTAGAAGCAAATTTTTGGTCTTAAACAATTCTTTGTAGTCTATTAAGGTTTGAATTCTATTATTAAATTTCATCATCAAGAGCAGGGCTGTTCGGACTGTAGAGTGAATATAGAAGTAGCATTTTCTTCAATTTTAGCAAGACCTTATAATTTCTAACTGCAATGCACGGTATGTTCAATTCAATTTTGTACTAGTCAATATTTGCATTATTGATATTGATATTTGTTCATTGTTTTGTGAAGACTTTTTAACAATTCTTTTGATGGTAGTTTGGCTATCATGATTTGCTTATGAGTTTGAATTTCTAGTTTCGTTGTTAGGCCATTTAGTCCTTTCATGTCTTCATGGAAGACTGCTTGTATTTATTCTTCAAAGGTTGAAATATTTTCAACTTATCTGAACGATTTTGAAACTGGTTCTCCTTGCATAATTTTAGTTGAGTTCTGACAAGATGACCAAATGAGGACAATGACGTAGGTTTAAAACATCTCTGGAAGAAAAATATAGAAATAACATGCGTAAAACAAAAAGCGGCATTTGAAAGGATATGAAATGACTGAAAAAGGTAGATCAGTTGAGCTTCCTAAACCATGTTTTACTACTCTTTTGGCATGTTTCTATCCTCGTTTGATTTCATTTGTGTTTTATCTTCCTGTGTGGATATTGCGTTTGGGATGGTAATTAACCTGTTGAATGATTGATTTTGTTGCTTGGTTTGTTATTGAATACATGCCTTTCTGGATGAATGCCTCTTTCTATATTGGCGACTCTTTATGGAGCACATGATACTATGTATTTTCTTACTATTTTTCCTTTTCAATGTCAAGGGCTTGCCAGTCATTCTTGATATCATAGTCTTCTCCATCACCACCACAGATTCTTTAAAACTGCCCAGAGTCTAGAGTTCTATACAAGTGCTGTATCTGAGCTTTCAGAGTTGATCTAGTTTACAGATATTGGTCTAGTAGATAGAAATGGAAGCAAAGATCGCAAAGGCAATGGCTAAAGGGTATCAGAATCTGAAGCGAAAGCGGGCTACTCAATGTGCTACAAATCTAAATAGAGTTTCCCGTTCAGTGTTACCACAGTTGTCATCCTTGAAATCACCTACAAACAAGCTTTTCAAGCAGAGGAGGTTGGATGGCTATAAGAGAAAGCAGGCAAATCATGGGGCTCATTTTCGGCAGTCTTTACTTAGGTGCTACTTCAATTTTAAGAAAAGTGGAAGGCCAAAACGGTTGATGTTCTACCAGAATGGTGAATGGACAAACTTTCCTCAAGATGTTGTT
This sequence comes from Bauhinia variegata, assembly GCA_022379115.2. NCBI lineage: Eukaryota > Viridiplantae > Streptophyta > Magnoliopsida > Fabales > Fabaceae > Bauhinia > Bauhinia variegata. Next base: position 13,454,474 of record CM039436.1, on the reverse strand, counting down.
GACTTGGTTAGGAAAGATCTTGAGATAAAAAAGGCAGCTGTGGAAGTAGAGTTTAATGGCCATCGTCTTGTGCTAGACTTTCTGCACATGTATCAGATGGACTTGAAAACAGGCTTGCAGCACCCTATTGCGTGGATTGATGAGGAAGGAGGCTGCTTTTTTCCTGAAGTATACGGTCCATCTGATGAAGAACCATATGATTTGTACAAACAAGAGGGTGAAACAGCCAATGACTCACCATTTCAGGAAGCTAATGGATCAAATGAGATAAAACTGCACCCGGAAAATGAAATAAATGGATTGGATGGATCTAAGTTGGGGGAATGTAGTGGGGGATCTAATGCTCTTGTTAACTATATTCAGATCAATGCAAAACCTGCCTGCAATCAATCTGATGTAAAGGTAGAAGATAGTAGTAATAAGATGGATGGAGGAGAAGTTGGTAAAGCAATTGACCAAGACATAGGATTAGATACTTATACTAATACTAATTCTGTACATGAGAAGCTTTATTTGGATACTGTACAGGACATGTTTCTAAGGGGAATGAGTAGTTTTGGCCACACTAACATGGTTGGCATATGCAAAATCTCTAGTCCATTGATGCAAACAAGATGGGAGATGTTTCAGAAGCAGGTTGAAATCACCAAAAAAGTTCGTGGCGATGCTAATGTTCATTATGCTTGGCTTCATTCATCTAAAAGAGAGCTATCTATACTAATGAGGTATGGGCTTGGGCATTGTGTACGGTCACCAACTAAAACTATATATGGAATTGCTCTATATCTTCCAGCTGCTGGCTCTGCATGCTCCAGGTTGAGTATTCTTATCTTTGATTCTAAACAATAATATATTCAAGTAATATTGATACCCTTATTTGGGGAATAGATTTGTCCTGGTAAAATCAAGGTGAAGTGAAATGGGTGAGCTTCCTTTATCTGTTGGCTGGTTGGCAAGTCAATATGATTAGTTTTAACAAAATTGGTTACTATGCGAGAATACAAAGGGAGTCTTCTTGCTTTGGTTCGAATCTGCTGATTGACTTATTTCATTATCTTTTTTATTTGATTTCTTCCCCTTCATTATTCCCCCACACAACCACATCACGTTTCACATTGTTCTCTTTTATACCATGTGCACTCTTTTAGTTTGCATTAATCTTAGCCATAACTTTGAGCTTGTTTGTCCACATACAAGTAGAAGATGGACATAATCTATCGTTATAGAGATGTTATGTGGTTTAAGTTTGATCATTATTTATTGACTTGAAATATAAATAAGGACTCGAGAATATGCATATTAAAATAATGATATTATTTTAATAGTATTTATTACATCGTTTTCTTTTATTGTCTGCCTTATTGCATCATTTTTTTTTTAGGATTTATATTCCAGATTTTTATATTGACGCGAGAACAATTCAATTGCTTATTTCAGTGCAAGATATTGTGATATTGACGAAAATGGGGTGCGATACATGGTGTTATGTCGTGTAATTTTGGGGAAAATGGAGCTTCTCCGTCCTGGTTTTGGACAATTTCGTCCAAGTAGTAATGACTATGATAGTGGGGTGGATAACCTTCAACGTCCAGGCCACTATATGGTATGGAATATGAATGTTAGTACCCACATCTATCCAGAAGTCATTGTTACTTTCAAGGTCTCATCTGATGCTCAAGGTGATATGTTGTTCCTTTAGGTCTTCTTTATCTGCTACTGATTTATGTTTTCCTAACTCTATATTTTTTGGTTTGCATTATAATTTGGTACTAATCAGTTGATCAGAGTCAAACTAGTTGATACCAACTATCCAACTCTGTCCACTTAGATGGAAAAGTTCTAGAAGTTTTTAGTACTATGAAACAGGACATCATCCACAGATTATTGATATAACCCTGTGATTGGTCTCTTTTACATTCAAGAGATGTTTCGTCCCTTCAATTCTGATTCAACATGAGAGCTAGCATTTCTACTGCAAAGCTATATGATTGCTATTATATCCTTTCTGGAAAATTTACACTGTTTGGTCACTGGCCATACTTGATTTGTTTCTACAGGGCATTCTGTTGCTCAAGGTCCGATGGATTCAAAGTCATCTTCTGTAGTTATGGTAAGTAACTTAATACGAGTTTATATGGTGCTTTGCCAATTTTTTCTGTGTATTCCTTTTATAGCGTTCTCATAAATATGAAGCTTTTTTTTTACTTCTACTTGTTTCCCTGAATATTGCATACAAGTTCTCTACCCCACTGCTTCTAATCCAGTATAAAATCATCTAATATTTAGCTATATTTTCTGTAAGAAGGGCATTAACCAACGAATCCCGGGTTGTCAGATACCTCAGGGGAAAACTGCCGGCATTCCAAGAGCTCCTACATCATCATGTATACCTCTCCCCATTCTTCTTGCAGCTATCTCAAACAGGGTCCCGCGGAAAGTTATGAAACATATTAATATGTATTATGAACAATTCAGGGTATGTTAAGTGGCTCAGATGTACTCCTTTCTGTCTTCTTAATTGAAATATCTCTAATATATCAGGTTTATTTTAATCATTCAGTCAGGGAGGATCTCACGTGATACTTTCGTGTGGATACTGAGACTGATAGTTGGGGATTCTCTGTTGAGGACTGCAATTATGAACTATAGGTGCAAGGTATAGTTAATTCTAAGATTTCTTTGTTTTTGAAATATTGTGCCTGTTTCTGCTATGTAGCTATTCTATCTCCTTGGGCATTACTTTTTGTTAAGTTTCTTAGCTATGACTTCCACCCCTTCTTCAATGTTGGTTAGGGCATATGCTTGGAAGAATGGATTCAATTTGATGTTTTATAACTTTTGGTTCTTTGAGCAGTGGAAAGTACATGTGTAAATAATAAATATTCCTGAGATAAAAAAAAAGTTTTGAGAGATCTGATACTTCTTAGTTTTGGAATTTCATATGCAAGTTGACTTGTCAGTTTATCTTCTCACGTGCCTGTTTGCTAAGAAAACTGAGAATATCATTATGATGTTTACTGGGTGATTGTTGATACTATCCAAATCATTTTGTGAATTCGCACAAGAGTAACACAAAGGGATGCCGTTAAAGTGGAGGCGCCTTCATATGCCAGTGAAGCGCGCGGATATGTGCTGGATTAAGGAAGCATGCGTGGAAATAAATTTGTGAATACTCTGGTGGAAATAATTTTTTTTCTGCCTTAGACTTCAGAACCTAAAAATCGTTGTTTCTCAAACTTAAGATGCCATTTTGTACATGCAATAAGTGGCATATTTAAATGTCAATAAAATCTATTTATTCAGCTTAATATGATTCAAGTCTAGTTTGCGTTATTTGATATTCCCAATTTCTACCCTTTTGTTCCGGCGCTTTAGATGAGTTTTCTCACCGTTTCCGCTTGTTCATCAATAAGGGTTATGGATTATTCTCAACTGATTTCAATTCCGTACAACTATCTAGGGTTTCATGCGAAGGTGGATTTTGTCTAAAAAAGTAGTAATGTATTACTTAATCAGTCTTACGTATTCAAAGTAAATTAAGAAATTGAACAACTGCCATGCATTTTATGGATCATGCAATTTTATTTGTTTTTTAACATTCGAGACACTATTTAGTTTCATCATGTTCATGAATCCCACGATCCGACTTACTATATTAACCCTTTTTATGAACTAGATAAATCTAACTGAATCTGGTATGGATTCTTTCCCCATAAATTTATTTTATTATAGAAATTCCGTTTATCTCTGTTTTCGAAAGAGAGGGAGGGGGAAAACCACGTTCGAGAGGTTTACCTCAGCATGTCATTATGTCTGCAATATGTTGCCTCCACAGCCGATAAACGATTCCCTTCCATCAGGCACTTTGAAATTAGCCGAAGTTCCGAAAGCATAACATCTCTGCTTTAACAACAAGAATGAGGAGCTCCTGAATGATAAAAGCCGTCTCTTCCAACTTGCATTCAACATATAGGTTATTTTGTGATGAAACCATATATATAATAAACTAATAATGAACCTCAATAAGAATCTCGATATGACTTACGAGAAATCAGCTCGCGAATAATGAATTTCATCTTTCTTCGATCATAATTACTCGGGGCCATGAGTTGGAGTTACATCACCTTCAGTCGATGGATCCCATCCAGGAGGTTTGATGTTTGGCCAATCCCCACGACATCCCAATCTTACGTAGAGGCTTTTTTTACCTTCAAAATGGCAGTAATAAAGTCAATCATTGGCTACGATATCGCATAATTCATTTCTCAGTCAAACACAACTGTAGTCTTTAATGAATTTTAGGAGGTGTTACGCTACGGCGCTACGCAGCATATCTAACAGACAAATTCCTACACCTAAAGCACAGTGCCATGCAAACATAAGCAAGTCGGCCGACGGCCACTATGTATTGTATTCCAGAGGCCTGGAAGAATTTCTCATATCTGAAGTCCTTAGATTTAGAAAATCCAATCAGAGTAGGATTTAGACAGCCAACGGTCTCTGACTTTTGTTTAAGCCACCAGTTTCATCAGAATGCAGAAATAAGCAGAAAGGAGAAAAATAAAATTAAATAAAAAAGAAGCTCCGTACACAAGGACCAAGAAAGAGTGTGATGATTATGCACTCAAATGGTCATATGTCTCCTTAAATCAGTTTCTCTATTCAAAAATCAATGTGGTGTTGATTGCCTAAGTGAAATTTATAGAATAAACAGGGTTTCGTTCTACCCAGCCAGAGAAAAAAGGAGGTCGGGAGGAGGATAGGACAGGAGATGCATGTGGAAAAAGAAAACCATTATTCCGTAATTCACAATGAATTTCGAATCAAATGGATTTGATTGCATTTGAAAGTAGCGAACAAATATCTTACCATGTGAATTTGAACAGTTATAAATTTCTATTTCAGGAATATATGTATGGGTAAGAAGAATATCATTAGTCCATACATCTACTGATCTTCGCCCACAATGATGATTTTGGAAACAGGAGTGTATACACGCATTAGATAAAAAAATCATTTGTAAGATCGCAATCTCAAAACCTTCATGGATAATGATTCTATCAAAACTTGTTCATAGTGTAGGGTTTTCAATTTTGTTTTGATGAATTTTACAAGGCGATACAGGATAAACCTTGTCAAAAGTGTGCTTGGCAGGAAATGAAGAGTGGGGGTGAAAAAATAAAGGGCACGAAAGGCTTTACTTCTAAAATTATGTTACTTGGTAAAAAAAGGTTGGAAAATAGGATTATCAAAAATTTAATTTCATCGCTATTGCTTAGCATGAGGAAAAGTGACTAAAAATAAAGATATATTAGATCAATTTATTTATTTCCTAAATTATTGTTTACCAAATACACACGTACACATACATATGACAAAAGAAATGAATCTCTATTTGTGTACCAGAAAGAAGAAATCTTCTAATAAGTTAGAACCGGTACCTGGAAGTTTCTTGTCTGACAGGATTAACTGTTTAAGGGCACTCAAACATGCCTGAGCGACACTTTTGGCATAAGCAGGATCCCAACCCTGGAGCTTAACTACTACGTCCGCATTTGTGTAAGCAAGTCTCCCATCGTTTATGTTTTTACGGGTCTCCTCCTTCGCGGAATTTTCATCTGCATTATTAATCTACCAGAAGTTATTGCAATTATGCAAGTGTGCATGTTCGGGAGGACATTTAGAAGTAGGAACAGTTTTATATGACTAAAGCTCAGAAGCAAAGTACTCATCCTTCATCTTTTAGTTTATTTAACTTAAATATCTCTCGTTTTTGCTACCTGGTAACTATACTTAACTTCATAGTTCCTAGTCTGTCTTCCTCTGGAGAACTTAAAAAAATAAAATCTACCAGGTTAATCTAAATTGACCATCATAATTATTCTTGGGAAATAGATAGATACTTGTTTACTAGGAATGAGAAAAAAGAGCTTGTGGTAAAAGAGTGTTACTACCAGAAGATGTGCTCAAGATTAGTGCGTTATTCACGACTTTTTTCGAGGTTAAAGACTAGAGAGAGAGGCAGTGATACAAGAATCTAATCTTACATACCCCCATCTAGTACAAGGAAAATAGATGAGATTGTGGACAATGGATATGGACTTCTAAGAGTAAGCTATCCAAAAGAATTGGGAGAATGAATTAATGAATAAACTAAAAAAAAATTAATAAGCAGAGAGAAGAGAAAGACAAAAGCGAAGGGACAGTGTGTGAAGAACTGAAGGAGAAATGAGACTTCGTAAATGTTAGTTTGCACTCATGAACGAATTGTAGGTTCAAAATAAAGGTTGTGCATATTTTTGAGCATGCGAAACTGGCAGACTAAACTGGACACGATAGACATATTTGCAGTGAATAGTAGTCAAGAACTGATAAGTAGAAAAATAACCTGTTGCTTCGGTCTGTGACAACCAGACAGTGAATCCTGCATAAAGATGCTGCCATTTATCAGCTCTTCCAGCAATACCCTGTTGCCCTCCTAGTGTTGCAATTACTGTCCGCGCGTGTCTGGAAGACCGATTAAACCCAGAAATAAATGGTTTTTGTACCAAATTTACAAAATTATCCAGACAAAGAAATTAAGCCATTGACTCACCTACTTAAGCTTTCGACAACAGCACTTTCTGCTTCTGCTACAGAGTCAGAACCTTCAGCAAGTACCCCTGGAATTGATCGCACTTGTTAATACGTTGCAAAATATGGTATATAAATTACTTTACAAATTCTTTCGCATTGAAAAGATGCATCACCACAGTAAGATCCCATTTTTTAGGCTCCCGTCTTTCAACAAAGAACAATGTTGGATGGAAATTAAATTCAAGCAACAACATTGATAAATAGCTTATAAAGCCAGGATGAGTGAGACTAATTGTAGGAAGAATATGCATAAGGGAAACTGAGAATGCATGGATAATATTTGAATAGAAACATTTTGAAGCTTCTATCGGACTTTTTAACATACATTTGTCAATGACGGTAACAAACTAAATAACAATAAATTCCCCGAATTTTCACACTTTTAAGACTAATTGTACTAATATGGGCTTATTCTATCTTGTAGCATATACTTCAATCGTTAGTATTGGTGGTCTGCCAGCAATAACAATGATATAAGGATAATCACACATTCATGTTCGAACATTAGCTATGTCAAATAATCAAACTCACAAATCCTTCACTAAACGGCCTAAGATTGATGCAAAAATGCTAGCAATAGTACAGAAGGACTGATGTTTCTATCATATTTTTATCATGCAACCATTGCAAGAGAAGGAAAATGAGCATTTGATGACAAAAATCTAGGCTAGGTAATGACACTCACATGAATCAATGGTTTTCTTGGAATATGTTTCCAGTAACTCTTTGGTGCAAAGTGGTGTATACCTAAAAACAGATGAAGCATTAATGATTACACATAGATATTAATGATGAAATGATCCGGTTGATGAAATTTAGAAGAAAGTTAGAAGAATTTTTGGAATATAGCTGAAAGCATTATAGACAGTATTAAGATCATCTTTCTAATTATGCAAATCTTAGCGGTGATAGACACAGAACTGGAAAGAAGGTTGAGATTATATCAGGCAGTACGAGTATTGACAATCGGAATCACATATAAATTAATACCCAAGACCATTTGCAAGCTCCCGAGCTACTGTCTGGTTGATTTCAGTTGAATCACCAACAAGGTAGATTGATGTTCCTTTCAGAAGTTGTGTAGACCCTGCTGTTAGTGATTCCCATGACTCTGTGATGTCAGGCCATTTCAAATCAGGATCGTGTTTCTTTAAGTTCACGACCAGTTCATCATCATCTATATACCTGCCCAAATTATATGGTTCATCTAAAAAGGTGAAGGCTACAACCTGATAAAAAAATTATGTACTATCAATTGCACAAACCATATTGTTTCAGAAGGTTTTATTCTATCAAAAAGACGATCAGTTTCTATCAGTGTGATGAGCGATCCAGGGCGTAGTACTCTGATTGCTAAAGAGTCATCTTTTACATCTACCGATATATCTCTTGAACTTTGAATACCCTGGCCTCCTATTTGTAATCTTAACTCCACCTCAGAAGAACCATCTAAAAACTGCAATTTATTACATAATTAGTATGAGATGGTAACAAACTCAACTGATAAAGAGGAAAAAATATTCTATTACATATTTTTATACCTTAAATGGGCGGACAACTAGAACTAACCAACATAGGTCTGATCAATAGACGGTCAAATAATAATCAGGGTTCAGTTAACGATTTTCTAGTTATCTGTGGTTAACTTATAGTGTAAAGATAATCCAAAACAAGCTACAAGAGTATAGCTCTATTAAAAATTTTACACAGAATCGCATTCTAGATTCACTACAGCTGTGTAAGTGAGAGTTTGAAGCTCGTTGACGTGTAAATTTAGAAACAGAACAATGACAGCGAAAGAAAGAAGGTTCAAGCTAGCAACTAGTTGATTTGGTAACTTTGGTGTGATTCAGAAATGCCTAATATGGATCATGCCTTTTCACGTAGCATGCTACCTCAATCTGTTAAAATTGTTGCCGCAGCTTTTAGCAAAATTAATTAATTATACAGAGAACAAAACAGGAAACAATATTCTGAAGTTCATCAAATCTGTCACCACATCAGAAGATTCCTATAACCAATTCAGCCGATCGGTTTCAAATAAAACCACAATAACATAAACCGGATTAACTGATAGAAATCTAACAGATCCTAAATGACATTTGTCTCCAGCATTATTAATATCCACGATCCGGTTCTTCCTATATTCCGTTAATTCAAAACTTCCATGCTTGATTTATTACGACCATAGTCAAACATAAACTTGTTAGGATTTCAATCTTTATTTTCTTCGAGTTCGAAAATTATCATACTGTGCTCACAATGAAGCGCTGAGATGTCTGAAACACTCGACGTTTGCAGTTTGTTCGAACACATGCTGTTGCACTTCAAGCTTAAAGTAGGAACTAATAAAATGTTAGATCTAATCACACTTGTCAAATTTTAGTTCTCATTTCGAATCACTACAATTCGCTAATTGGTGGAACAGTCTTTTCTTGTTACGTTTTCGTTTTGATCGATTTTTCCTCGGAAACCAAACAGAAGGCGAGAAAACGAGAATTGAAGAAAGTACCTCGTAGCTCCTGGTGGTAACGGGGACAGAGGAGAAACATTTCCAGCAATGGAGACTGAATCTTCTGTGAAGGCTAGCATTGTGAGATGCAGAGCGAAAAACTGAGTGAGAAAAGCTCGAGAGCGAAAGGATATTAGGTTTGAGCTTTAGGGAAGAGTGCTTTGGAAGTGAGAAGGGAAGTGTTTTCGTGTAGTTTTGGGAGAGAAAGCAAAGACCAGCAGCCGCTGATGCCATTTCGGTTGGGTTCAATGTGGATGAAGGACAAGGTACGGTTAACCCGCTATTTCCTAGTATTTTTCAATTACTGGTATTGTTTCTTTCATAGAAACGTTATCTATATCTATTATCTACTAGTTTTTTCTATTTTATAATTTAAAATATATAAATAAAATTTTAACATCAACTCTAAATTTTAAAGATATTTTGTGATTTGTGATTATATAACTTTTAAGTTTGTTTAAATCTAAATCTAAATTAGACAACTACAATAAGGAAACAGAAATATATAGTAATGTCGTATATTATCCATGTAGGTTAAATAAATAGAGAACTAGAATTTCACTGACCACGTTCGACAGCCCATGTTCTTAAAATGTAAAGAGGGGAGGGGACTGAAGATTGGGTGTACAGTGGACACTGTGGAGGAGCTCCTTGTGATATTTTGATCACCAGACTGAGAGAAATTGATCCACCACATGTGAATCTGGGTCTTGTTTGTTGGGCTGGCTAATTGAAACTGAAGGCCTCGCGCCGAACAATTGAAAGTAAAAAGTCTGATTCATTGGTTCCCAAACAAGCCCAAAGCTCTCTTTCGCGAGAACCGGAATGGAACTATTGCACCCCCGGTTCCTCACGCAACACCCTTAATGTGTTATTGTTAGCGGGGGATAAAATACTATCCACTTTAATTTTTCACTCCATATATATTTAAAAAAATTTAAGTGAATTGAGTTCTAAAAATTTACTGGAAACGTTCCATAGGAAACAACAGAGCTGGTAGATTTACAGCCTGCAAAACTATTGATCATACCATAAAGTCCTAAATAAACCAAATATACTGATTTATTAATCACTGAGACAACAGAGTACAAACTTAAACAAACAACCAAACGGTGTTGTTTACAAGAATAAAACAAAAAGAAGATAAGTATATGGAAATTCCCAGAGAGAATTTTAAATCTAAAACACAAAATTCAGCAAGAGCTAAGGAAATATAAAGTGATATATAATAATACTATAATGGAGTTATCTTTTTGATGGACCACACTACACGTCTCCACAGAAGATCCAGGCCACTTGAATTATTCTGAATTGGTTGAATTATCAGCTTAGGTGTTCTCTTTGGTCAGTTAGGGTACGAACAGTAGGAGAGCATAGACTGCACAGTGGTCCACATGTATATTTTTTAATATAAAAGTAGATTGCTATATATTAGAGGAGCAAAAGCATTGTTCTGGCTGTTGGATCTAGCAGCAGAGATAAAATGTTTCAGCATACGTCACATCGATCCTGCCATCGCCAAAGGCATTAAAAGGCAGTAATTATGAATGAATCATTCACTTCAGACTATTTCCGATAAAGATAAAGTAATACTGCGAGTCTGTCTCAGAGAAGGTTTCTGACAACTTTGTCACCCACCCCTACACATTCTCGGAATACCATATTTTCCCCATAAACTTTCATTATTCACAATTTAACCCCTCAAAAAACACACGTACAAAGCGGGAGATTCTTTCATAGGTCGAGCCTCGTAGTCACTAAAATTTACATGGGCATTGCCGAGGGTCACGGACAGGCCCCATAAAAGTAAAATTATGGCTGCATTTTAGATTTTTTTTTTTTTGGGGGGGACAAGGAATGAGAAGGAAAAGGAATCAAGAGAATAGCCCGCCTTGGATGCCGGGCAGAAAAAGACGGGACTACCCTTGTAGGTGAAGGGGCAACGAGGGACTACTGAAGGACTGGTCGCAATCAGAATTTTTCTCTCTCTTACCCGTAAGCTGCCCGAAAGATGTGAAAGGACAAAGGCTAAAACGACAGTCGGGTCAGAGAGCGTCAATCATAAAGCAATGGATTGCAAAATGATTTAGCCTCGTGTGTCGTGTCGTTTTAATTTCATTAAAATTAAAGCTCTTACGACATACACTTCATTGGTTCTGACACTCCCTCACCCTATGTCTTTGACCGTATCCCCATTACCACCCAACCCAATTCTCTCTCTCATTGACATGTCACTTCCATTGCCACGTGCGAAGGATTTCAAAGCATAATTCTCCTCCTAATGTATTATGCTCTTTGTTCTCTACGTATTAGATTTTTTTTTTTTCTCTCTTCTTATTTTGCCAGCTCTCTCTCTCACACACACACACTCTGAGAAAGAATAATACCTCTGGCTCCCGCGAGATTTCCGCCTTATTATGCGTCCTCTTGTAACGAGGGTAGCTTCAAATTTTGTTAACGTCTCTCTTTTGTCTTATTTTTGTTTACCAAATCTTTATATTTATTTAAACTAAATCTACTTTTTGATAACATCACCAAATTTAATTTCGATTATCAGAATTTAGCCGAGGATATAGTCGGAATTTGCCTTCTAAACGGGTAGTTTTGTGAATAGATAATAAGAAGTTAATGAAACTTGTATATAATTAATATTACAAAACATCGAAACCCTTTTTACCAAATAGACCATTTCCATAATCCTGCTAAGCTTTCAACACACTTTTCACCCCATTTTCTCTTGATGGCTCATTCACTTGGCACTATGTACCTTAGATCTTTGCACAAGAATGTGTTATAACCGTTACCAGTAAAACTGTAAAATGACCAAGTTCACTGTGACTTTAATAATTTCAATTTTTTATCATTTTTTTTAATTCTGATGGTTCCTGAGTGCTGGACATAAATTGATTGCATGAAAATTCCATGCATGTTACTGAACTAACGTGGGCCCTCACACTGCAACTTTTTTCATGCAAAATGTCTCGAGCCTCGCAATGCCCTTCTCTCTGCTGAGTATTTGCAAAAAAAAAAAAAAAAAAGTCACAGAAACGAACGAGTTACTTACTCAGAGGGGATGGGTGAAAACAAGGACGTCAAAACGGGCGTCACCTCAGTGGTCGTTTTCCCTCTCAATTCAATACGACCCGACTTTTACGTTAGCAGAGATCTGATTCAGGAGCAGAGTGAGTCAGCCTGATAAATTAATTGTCGTTCATTCATCGAAGGGAGGACGAGCGATCGACTCCGTGAGATCGAGACACGTGGAGGAAGATAGTGGACCGAGAATGAATGATGGTGTAATGATGAATAAATAATTTAGGATGTCATTCATTCAGTCATTTTATTATGCGTGTATCTATGAAATGTCTGTGCAATCTGTAGACTCTATCTGCAAAACGGTACGGCTTCCCTTCCCTATATAAGAAGGGTTGAGTAGCTCAAGGCTTTCAACCTTTCTCTCTGTCTCCTCTGAGAAATTGTGTTTGTATATTCTGAACACGTTCTTTTATTTGGGTTAAGTAGTCTGCATTTATTATTAGGAACTGCTTCCAAGAAATGGATTAGATGAGATATAGGTACGTAAAGGGCATTATATATATATATATATTATTTTTTTTTGATAAGAAACTTCGGACGAAAGTAAAGAAAGCATATGAGTTGAAAGAGTATATACAGAATATTTATATACCCTAAAGAGACGAGTGTAAACTTAAACATATAACTTGTTAAATATGATATTCTTATTCTATTTAATTAACTTTTTGGTTAACGAGCATTATAATTTATGAATAATCTTATATTATTACTTATTTTAGGGAAATTTTACCTTATTATGGAAGTTGAAAATAATAAAAATGAAGATAGGTGGCTTTCGTCCTAATTGTTAGAAAGGAAAAGAGGAAATGATGATTATTCTTATGAAGATGTGATTGTGAAATTTAGAAGCTCTTTACTTTTTCGTAAACAAATGAAATTTCACCTATTTAGTGTAATCTCAAGAAAAGGGTCTTTCTATTATTAACATAAAAGAGGAAAGCACTTTCGGCCATTAGAGAAAGAGGCTTCAAACATGAGATGAGACTTGCATATAGTAAAGCTTTGGCATTTCATTATTAATGATTCAACAATGGCCAAAGATAACTGAATGGAACAACATCTGTTATTTCATAATACGGATATTAAATGATTAAAAAAATCAATTTTTAACAACTTAATCAATATGAATGACGATGCACTTCTTTTGCACTTGAAGTTCCAATATCTGTCCGTGTATATAGAAGTACCTAAGAAAATTAGAAAAAGAAGGTTGCGTAGGAAAACGTTTTCTCCCCTTTTGTCAAATCTATTAGGACAAGAATCCCAAGCCTTCTTATCTTTGAAAATAAGACCTGCTTTCATTTCAAGGAGTCTTTTAATCATTCCTTATAAGATCTACTCATGATTATGTAACCCACATTGACCATAAATAGCCTCAATCTAAACAAGTGGATAAAAAGTTCTTGATAAGTAGAAGCAAATCATATATATGAGAATAACTAAACTCTTAAAGTTAATGTAAATTTATTTTTCTTGGTCTTGCCAAATTAAATTAATTGAAAATGTTCTTTTTTCCATTTTGGATTTCAATGAAGTATTCGATTATTTGGTCAAATAAATGATACACTGGTTTAAAGTTCTCCAAGTTAATGTAAAAGAATATTGCAACGTTTTAATGAGTTTGGTTAAGGTCAAATATATTGACAACGTGCATAATGTACCATATCACTAAAAAAAAAGAAAGAAAAATTGGTTACAAAATTCGTAGTACGATTTTATTGCAAGGTTTAGCTTGTTTGATCATCTGTTCTTTCTAGCCCAAAAAACTTTAAGCTTTTTTTTTGGCCAAGTTAAAAGAGGTTCAGAAATCCATTATTCTAGTCTTCTATAATTGAATTCAACTGTTTGTTTGGTAGCATTATGAATTAGATTATTGGTGTTTGGTACAATGTGTCTTTTTGTTTTCTATAGCTGGAAAAGACTGTGTCCCCACTAGGTTATTTGAACACTGATGACTTCATGCATTCGTGCAAAACTAAAAAGAAAGCAAATAAAGTTGAAAAACAAAAGCTAAAGCATTTCCCTTTCTTTTTATCTCTCCCTAAATTTTAACACCATTAATTGCCTTTTCCTTCTTTTCATCAAGCCTCTTTTTATACCCACATGCCCAACCCAAAGCCTTAGCTAACATTGCAATGAGTACTTTAAAAGCCAAAACCTATACTTCCCTTTTATTTTTCCCTTAAAAAAAAAGAACTCTTGTTTCTGAATTTCACTGCCCCTGGTCTTGCCCAATTTACTTACCAGCAATAAAAGCATAAGCAGTGTTGAGTAAGAACTTTCCAAATTTGACTAAAAAAAATCCCATGAATTCATTTATTTTGTTTAGATTTAAAGGTAATTTTACATTTATGAAAATAATTTCGGTTGAATATGAGTACAGCAATTAAACTTTATTCTTTTTGTTGGCAAAGGAATGGATCCATATTTGTTTCATATCAATATGTAAATAAATTAAAATGAATATTTCACAGTCAAAAGCTACAAATCAGGTATATCACCACTTTGTGCTCCCCCTCTACAGATTAAGTTGTCCTTTTGGTAACTAAATGTTATTTATAGTACCTTGCAACAATCTTTTAAAAAGGTTATGATGATACTTGGAAGCATTATCAAATCTAGAAAAAGTTAAATAACGGTAAAGGTAAATAAACACTCTGACTATTTACCTCAAGTAATTAATTAACGATAAGAGGGTTTAGAACTTGATGGGTCAGGTCACATGTGATAGAATCACCATTTCACCAACTTAGTAACATAAGGTAATAAAATATTGGAAAAGGAAAGGGGATTTAGCTGTAGCCATTAAAATAGAATTCTTGAGATGATTGTGATTTCCTTGAAAAAAAAAAAGGTAAATATATAGCCAGGTGCATGAGAAAGAACATAAATGCTTTCAATATTCTATTTCAGTTCTCTAACACCTTGTCATTGTCCCTCTTCATTGTGTATCTTGACCATATATGTTCCCTATTCTTTTTGTCACTTTATTCTAAATTTTCAGTCTTTTCCTAAGTCCATATTCTCAATCCCTTTTCTTTTCTTTTCTAAGTGTGAAGCATGTGACTATGCATAGGATTGAATATAAGAAGAACCAAACTCTCATTTGGTATAGAGAAATATTAATTAAACATTTCACAAATGTAAAGTGCTTCATTACAATTACCAAGTATCTCTTCATACTTTAAGATAGCTAAAGCTCTCCCTCTCTTTTCTCTTTTTTCTGTCTCTTTCCAAAACATACAATTCAATTAGATTTCACATATTTACCAAGAAATTAGAATATTAATAAGTTGATTTGGATCTCGCAGCTTGATAGGAAGGACATGCTTTTTTTTTCCCCACCTCCTTCTCCTTTTGTTGCTTTCTGTCTTTCTTGTCTCGTCTTTCTTTAGCTGCTTTTGCTTTTCTTTTTTTCTCTTTTGTATTCTTTTGGCTTTCTTTTTCTCTGATTTCCTCTGTGGGGCACCTGATTCTCCCTCCAGCTCTTTCAGAGATATAATCATATTCAAAAAAAATGAATAGAAAACACTCAGAAAAAGATCTAGAGATCTCAAATTAATGGCTGCCCCAAGGTGAACTCCAAATCTAAATTAGGCTTCTTAGGGCTTGTTCCTGAAATGTTTGAGGAAGAGCTTCCATCTGATATTCTCTCATAACTTAGGCTCTTTGGATCCATTTCCTTCTGCAATATCCCATAGTAAAAAAAAATAAAAATTTACAAACAAGGCAATAAATTGCATGCAGAGAGTGCTAGACTAGGCTAAAATCACAAGAGAAGTGTGTGAACTGGTTTAGGGAATCAAAGGACATTTGACCCAGAGAATAATAGAATATTTACATGAAGAATGACAAGAACTATCAACTGGGGTACTCCAAAAAGCAGGCTTTTGCACGTTCATGTGCTATAGTTCCAAGCTTCCAATTATTTTTTGATACCATCATTCATCCATATATATATATATATATAATTAAACATTTGACCCAGCTAACTTCTTGTGGTCTACTGCATCATTGAGTTAAACGGAGTAGGTTTTTAGGGTTATAGAGTCTAATTTAATCATTTGGATTAATAAAGATAAAAACTTGTAATTTTTTTTTTCAAGCACATTAATATAAATTAATATTTTCGTGTAGACCCTTGTGAAAATGACAGGTCTACCATTTGAATTTTTGCGAAGGACAAAGCAGCTTTTGGAAAAGCCTTTTCCTTTTCTCCTCTCTATAATGTGCATGGCAATATGAAAAAGATCAAACCTATTTCCTTTTCCTCTCATCTCCTTTTCATGCATACCAAACACAGCCAAAGATGTTTGATTAAACATAAAAGTCTGAAAACTAAAGAGCCAATCTTGGGAAATTAATTTATATATATATATATATATATATATATATATATATATATATATACCTCAAGAGCAGGCACGTTTCCAGCAGAATCAATGACCTTTGGCTTCCCATGCAACCAAGCTTCCCTGTCACAACCAAACATATTGAGAGAATATTTCTCATTACTGGAAGCCATGCATGCAGAAGAAAAAGTAAAATGATCAGAAAAGAAAGCCATCTTTTACTGTCTTATTTATAGACTCAATCTCTAAAGTGGGAGCAATCCCATGTGATAGCCCTTTGCCCACAACAATATATAGGACCGATATGGCTTTGGCAATAAGATTTAATTCCAGTAATGGGTCTACCGAGGGCTTAGCTTTGCCACTAAGTTTCCCAAATCGTAGGGCCCTTTGAATAGTTTCTTGTGTCCGAGCCCCACAAAATCCAAAGGAAAGAGAAATATTCTCTATTCTTGAGGTGGATTTTATGTCAATATATGAAACACTATCATTTGGAATGGTAGGAATATGAGTGTGTCAGCTGGTGTGGGTTTCTCTTTTACTTCCTTTTCACCCACAAGTAGAGATTATTATTACCCCATCATGGAGTTTGGGTGCTTAGGGGTTGGGACAGACAGAACAAAGCAAACTCATCATGAAATGATTTATTCTTTTTGTAATTTTTTTTTTTTTTGTGCATTACTATGTTGGTAACTTTGAATGTGGGCTTAGAGAGAGAGAATGAAGGAGGGACAGAGATTCTCTTATGAATAGGACATAATATATATATATATATATATATATATATATATATATATATATATATATATATATGCATGAATTGGTTTGATTATATATTACTTTTCTTTTTCATGTACGATTTACAATAGTACTTGAGTTCACAAATAAAAAGTTAGCAACTGCAACGCAGCATGAAACATTATAATCTAGTTCGATATCAAATAAGAAAAAAATAAAGGGAAAATGCTTAAAATATGTCTACTAGAAAAATGGTGATATCACCCAAAGAGAATTCAGCACAATTACTGTATATCAAATCAGATTTTTGCAGTTAAAAATTAATGTATGAATTAGTCTTTGTATAACTACGTACCATTAATCAACGACTTATAATATGTTATGTTAGTAATTATACTAATTATAAAAAATCTTTGTCACATAAATGTATATTTAGTGAAATATTTTTCTAAGATTGTGCTCAAACAAGTTTGGGGCTGAAAACACATGCTTTATAAGATTTTAGAAGAAAGATGACTAACAAATTAACAAAATGTGATGCAAGTTGAAGATTCAGAGACACAGAAAAAGCTCCCAATTAAAAAAGAGAGCATTCAAGAACTAAGAAAAGTTAAGTTGCAGAAGCTTTACCTTGAAGAATTGCTCCAAAGCCCATGATACTGATCCTTATCTTGATTAGCACTTGATATTCCCTGCTTAATAGATAAATCAGATCTGCAGCTTGCATTATTATTCATGTCGAACATTAAGTCTTCAGACGTATCTCCAGAAGACCCATTATCATATACATCTGATTGCCCTTCATATTCAAATGAAAACATTAATTTAATTAGAGAAAAGAGGAAGTACAAGCCTATATCTAGTCTAAATAATAATAAAACTAATAGAAGCACCAACCTGAGGAAGCCGCTGCTCTATCTGTGGTCTTCACTGTCCGGTACATCTGCATTTAAATTAATGCACGGTTAAATACATATCACAGTAAATGAAATTGAGAGTGATCATGATTTGTAGAAATCCGAAAGGATAGAAAAAAAAAAATAGAAATCTCACCAAAAAAGAAAGAAAGAAAAGATATAATTTAGTAAACAGTTGCAGGACAAGCTCTAAACACAGAAGTATTTATGGTAGTTAATGTGAATGTATGTGTATGTACATGCATGCATGGATGCATGTGACTAACCATGGTTAAGAAGGGTGTGGTTAAGAAACCTATCTGAAGAAGAGATCATTGAGAAATGATGGTGTTTCTGTACTTGCCTATCATTTCTGTTCTTTTTTTTTTTTAATATTTCTTACCCTATAAATTTTTTTATTTTAAAGCAATGAGGACTGAAACATGAGCTTGTCTCGGCATGGCCGGGACTGATTTTGAATTCCTTGGGCTTTGTCTTACTTGTTTTCTGAAATCGATAAGTACTTCTCTCTCTCTCTCAGTATTGATTTTTTCTTTTTCTTGGCTGTTTCATTCTTCCAAGCAAAAAGCTGTTTATTAGCTTGCAGAAGCAGAGCGAACAGATCTAATAGAAAAAGAAGTGCTAAGGATATGAGAGACCCTCTGTAAGGAAACCATTGGAATTTGAAAAATAGATATAATTAACTGCTCCCTCTAATGTAGGCTGTAACTACGCATTGTACGTCTAAACAATCATCATTAAAATTTCTACCCTTCAAGCTCAAGCAGGCGAAGGGAAAAACAAAACCAAAATATTAATTTCTCATATATCATATTTGAACACGTAATTATGAACAAATTAATTCGGGGATTAAACATTAATTAGTACGTATATAAAATTACCTGTAAATGAGATTTAACATGAGCTAAAGTTAGATCCTTCACATCCATAAGCTCAAGAACTGATTTGGGTGTAGCCCCTAAAATCCGATGAGGAAAGAAAATTAGCTAGACTGTACCTAATAATAATCGATTAATATATATCACTTTTATTAATCTTTTCTTCTTTCTCGTGTTAAAGAAACTGAAGCGAATGGTGTAAGAAGCAAAAAGGGTTAGAAGAAATTAAAGAGAAAGATGCTTACTTTCGTGCCCACCCAATAGCTCAACAGCATGAACAAAGCGAGAATGGAGAGTAGTTGTCCAACGCATCCGAGGAGCTCTCATGCTTCTTTTGGCTGGGAACCTAGTTAAGAACCTTGAACGCATCAAACCTTGAGAAGACTGAAAGGGGCTTGAGCTTGTGGTCGTTGTAGTACCATTAGATAGAGATGAAGGAGCAGAAGCAGCTTCTAGAGGCTGCTGAGCAAATGGGATATTAGGAGGAGGGTTTTGGTACACTGGAATTCCTCTTATGGGTCTGAGAAAGCCCAGTTCTTGGCTTAGGCTTTGGTGGTGCTGGTACTGTGGTTGGCGCTGGAAGAGTGGTTGATGGCGTAGTTGGTGGTGGGAGTAGTGGTTTTGTTGAAATGATTGCAAGGGATTGGTATTATGATGATTTTGGAAGTGGTGATGAATGAGGTTGGAGTTGTTGCAGTCTGAAGCCCTTGGATTAGAGAGTGAGAGTTCAAAGCAGTTTTCAGCAGTTTTGGCCATTGATGATAGGGAATTTAAATTTCTGGACTCCAAAGCTCTCTTCCAGAACCCCAAATCCATCTCTTCTTCTGCACTTCTCCTCCAACCTGAAGTGGGATTGCTGTTTGGAGGGCTGATTTGCAAAGACAAATCTGGCTGTGCTGGGAATAGCTCCATCCTAGCTATAGGCTTTGCCAAACAAACAAGCCCTTACTTCAACCTTAGCTTTTTTTCCCCCCTCTGATCTTTTCTCCTTCTTCAGTGATGAACCCAATTCTGGTTCTGCAATATGTAGCACACAGTATGGGAGTTTCAAGGATCAGAAATATGAAAAAGCTTGGTTTGAGGGATGAGAGATTTTGAGGAGATTTCTGGGTATGATGGGGTTTTAATCAAGTTGATTGAGTAGTTTCAGGGCAGAGATTTGAGATGGAGAGGAGACCGCAAAGACAGAGGGAAGGGAAGAGAGAGAAGAAATTGACAAGGTATGAAGTAGTGAATGGTTGTTTCGTTTGTGTGAAGTATGTGAGAAAATGACACTTGAGGAACTCTAGAGAGAGTTTTTTTTCTTTTCTGGACCTGGGGGTAGGGTACTATAGGGGAGAAAAAGGGTGACAAAAAGGAAATGAAAAAAATAAGATAAGGAGGAAGAAAAGGAAAAGGTAAATAATTTTCAAACTTTTAATTATATACTTAAAATGAGTAATGTTATGCTTATACAATTTTATTTATATTTATTTTTACTTTTTTTTATGTTTCTTTTACTTTTCATCTTTTTAATTCTTCAATTATTAGTTTTATTTTTATAAATAAGTAATATACACGAGTATCAATAAGTAATATACTCTATATTTTTCCCTCTGTTTTCTTTGGAATAGAAAAAGAAAAGCAGAAAATTTACTATGACCTTTTAACGTGTGCATTGTCTCTCTGCAACTCCTACTTAACTTTCTAACCCCATAACACACGTACATAGACCCCTTTCACTGAACTGAAACCTAGGGCAGGGCAGGGCAAGGCAAGGTTTCTTTCTTTTTCACAAATCCTAAAAGCAATAATTCCTGAATTCACAGTCACATGATTGCAACGCTATTTCCCACATCTTAAGAATTTGTTTGTTAATGGCCGAATTCACGACCACTCGTTTTGGTCATCATGAAACCCTAATTCTCTGCAAATCACATCACGCATTCTTCTTTGCACAACTTTGGACCCATCCCTCTTGTTCTTGTCATTTTCTCTTTATAATCAATTAAGAAAATCAAGGTATATTTGTGGGTGGTTACAGAGATATGGTTCTTGCTAACCCAGGACATCATAAAATGTCAAATCTACCCTTTATTCCGCATGACAGATAAAAGATCATGTACCCTTTCTGACAGGGTAAATTTGTATTTTCAATATATGCCACTGAGACACACATACCATAGGTATACAATACATACACAAATAACAAAAGAAGAACGTTAGGGCATAATTAACTAACTAGTTAATCACATTTAATGAGAACATTAGGGTTTTCAACCAGCAATACTTGTAAATACAGTAGTCTTAATTGGACAGTATAATAATGCAGCAGATTTCTTTTCTTACGAAAAGAAAGCACTTCTGTATATGCTAGCTAGCACACATGAAAGCACTTCCATATTGAAAATTCATAATAAATGAAATTTCTATTTACAGTTGAAAATGATGAAGATTAAATAGTCGGTTAACAGCAAGGGAAAAAGTTGGTGGTCATTTTTAACTTGATATAGGTGGCCGTTGCCTCTCCTTTGGAGTTGTTGGATCTTTCATTAGTGATGGTTGGTCAAAAATGAAAGTAAATGGTCAAATAAATTAATAACTGGGGTTGTTGATTTGTTTTTGATCAAAGGTATAGTGAAGCTAGGGCAGAGCAGGGTCCCTATATATAGGCTTGACTACTTTTTGTTGGGTAAATAATTGGAAACTGATATCTTCTGGGCCGCTAGAAATTGCAATATATATATATATATATATATATATATATATATATATATATATATATATATATATATATATATATATATATATATATATATATATATTTACCATAAATAGGAATACAGTTAATAAATTTTATATAACTGATATGTTACCTGTCACGCAAATCACTTTCACTTGAGTAATTAGCCTCCAAATTCGGTTATAAAATGAAAAGAATTCAAGTTCAACCAACACATTTGATCTATCATGGTAATAAAAGCATTTGCTAGATAGAAGACAGCTTATATATTTTTAGAAAAACAAAAGAAAATATTAGATAAACTTAATAATCAGTTAGTTGATATGTAAAATACCATACAATATTATATTATATTAAAAGAAAAACTCATTTCATCATGTAGTATGTAAATCAATCAATAAAAATAATTTTGGTTTAATCCAAAATTCTTATATTTATATTTTATTTTTATATAAAGTGATTAGAGTTTTTTATTTTTTTGCAAGTGAGGAGGCATTTGTTCTTAGACTATATCCTTATTACAATAAATCAGAAGAGCAATTCTAAGGAAAAAAAGAAGAAGTGATGAAACGGTGAAATGGATTTTAGTTTTATAGTTTGTGAGGGACAAAGGTTCATTTTCTTCTTTTGTTTCCCCTTTTCATGAGAAAAGTAGAATCACTTATGCCGGGCATATAGAAAGATAATGCAAAGCTTTAATGCCTTTAACTCCTCCTAAGAGCATTGGTGTGCGTTATCCTTTCTGCGCTATGTAACTTTGCTTTTGGTGTCCCTTCCTTGAATCACCCATCCATACGCTGCCTTCATTTTGGATAAAGTCCTGATCCCTCTATATAACTTCAATTTTTATTTTTTTTCATATGAACCTTTAATTAACGTTAATATTAATATGATAATTAATATTCGTTATTTTGTAGAACCCCAAGAACCATTCAAGCCCAAGGGCGGCTACATTTGTAGGTCAGTGGGTACCTTCTTTTTTTATGTGATTTAAATCCTATTATTCTTACTATTTATGTATATATCAGTTGAGAGGGGTTATTTTAATTTAATCAATAATCTTAGATTTGAATCATAGAAGTACAGTCACATTAAAATTTATTAATTTTTATGATTTTAATCATCTTAAATTTAAATTAATCAATGCGATAAATATATTTCTATTAAAAAAAAAGTTTAAAAAACCTATTTAGCAAGAGCACTTCCTAAGGCAACAGTGTAGTTGTTAATTTCTTTCAGTAATTAAGAGCATGTTTTGTAAGTCAATGCTCATCAATTAACATAGGAAGCACCCAGCTTACAGCTATGGAGGAATATAGGCACATAGACACTCTAAACATCTACAATATATACTTTATCTTCTTCTTTTTTTTAATTATTGTAGCTGTACAGCATCTAATTAAGACCCTTTTAACATCTCTTCTTACACAAAGCTCAATTCTACCTTGAGAATTCAGATGAATAGATTATACCAATATAGTAATATCTCCATAAGAAAATGACACTTAAACTTTGAACCTAAGACTAAGAGCAAATAATGGACCAAATGTTATTATTGAGTCCCACACGGATGCAATAATTTAATTCTTTTCTGAGTCAAACAAAATGAGTCCAAAACCACACAGTTCTCAATCTAACAGAGCATATATAATAATGGAATTGAATCAATTGGTGTTATGAGTTTGTACTGCTAATATAATAAAAATTATTGAGTTCTTCAAAGGGTTCCCGACAGCATTGGAAGCTGTTGGGAAAATCAATTTAAATTTCTAAACATTTAAATTGTTTGTTCTCGTGTATAGTGAATTGTTATGTCTTTTAAAAGTTATTATAAAATTTTAGAAGAATCACAATCACGATGGAATAAGGATATTATATTTTCCAAATGTATTTAAAATGTGAGAAACAATAAATGATGCGTTTCAGACGGTGCTGAACCACATAAATTCTTGTGTGTTTTTTTATTATTATTATTATTGCAGTGTTTCTTAGTGTGTGTTTTTCTCCATTAGATCTGGGTTGTGTGTGGTTTATCCCCAATAGTGGTATTAAAGCATGTTATGGATAGAAACACACCTAAGTTTGATATCTCATTGTTTGATGGAAAGTCAAATTTTACAATTTGGCAAAGTATCATTCAAAATCTCTTGGTGCAACAAGGTGTTGATCAAGCTCTAGATGAGGAGAAGCCTATTAACATAAGTGCAAGTGATTGGATTAAAATCCAAAGGAAGGTTGTGGCTACAATCCGGTTGGCTCTTGCTCTATAGATCAAGTACAATGTGTTAAAAGAGACTACACCAAATACTTTGTGGGAAAAGCTTGAAAACATTTACGAAGTCACTAACAAATCAACTTTGTTTGAAGATGGAGCTGTACTAACTTAAAATGGAGGAAAGAGGAAATCTCCATGACCATATTAATGCATTCAATAAGCTTATGTGAAATCTATTGAACGTGGATGATAAAATTTCTGAAGAGGAGCAAGCCTTGTTGTTAATGACTTCATTATCCAAGTCATACAAGCTTCTTGTTCAAATACTCCTTGTTGGCAAAACAACGTTAAAGTTGAATGAAGTGATTGTTGTCCTTCCAGAAAATGAAGGAATGATGAGAAGTGAAAATTATAATGAGAAAGATCAAGTGCTAGCTATGGAGGAGCCTGAACGAGGAAGAAGCCATTCAAAGAAATAAGATGGCCCGAAAGGAAGATCACAATCGCGATTGCGACAACAATGAGATATGAGTAACGTGGAGTGTTACTATTGTGGAGAGAAGGGCCATGTATAAGCTAGGTGTCCACAAATGAGGGAGGATTTAAAGAAAATGAGAGATGAAGAAGAAAGATGATAACAACTCCCATGCCAATGTGGTTGAAGAAGATAGTGTGTACTTAGCAACAAGTGAGGAAGTTGATGAGTCAAAATAGGTGATGGATTTTGCTGCTTCAATGCACATTTGTCGAGACCAAGCAGTGTTTGACACTTTGAAAACCAAGGGAAATTTTGGTTACTTGAAGATGGCAAATAACCAAAAGGTAAAGATTGAAGAAGTATGTAAGATTAAATTGAAACTACACAATGGTGATATCTAAATACTCCATAATATGAGGTATGTACCTTCTGGAAGTGTTAATATTATCTCTTTGGGAGAGATGATGTCCCAAGGATACAAGTTTGTTGGTTCAAAGTGGAAGTGCAAGGTGTACTAGGGACGACACTTGGTTATGAGAGGGTAGAAAAATGAGAAGAACATGTGCTACCTAGAAGGGCAAGCCCTAAGAGGAGAAAATGGTGGAAACAACAAAAAAGGAAGAAAAAAAAAAGTCAATTTTTCTAATGTTGTAAAAGTTTGGAAATTTTAATTGAGTGAGGAATTTTTTGGAAAATCAATTTAAATTTTCAAACATTTAAATTGGTTGTTCCCATGGGTAATGAATTGCTATGTCTTTTGGAAGTCATTATTGAATCTTAGAAGAATCACAATTACTTTGGAAAAAGGATATTATATTTTTCAAAGGTATTAAAAATGTGAGAAACAATAAATAATGCATTATTTCAAGGAGCTTAGAGAACTTAAGAGTCAAGCTCAATAAATTCAAGAGTATGGTAGAAACTTCATTTGCTCTCTATAAATAGGAAAGTTTTTAGAAGGGTTGTATAAAGAAAATTTAAGTAGTGTGAGTGATCACTTGTATTGAGGGTTTGATATCATTCTTTCTAACTCTTAAGAAAGGGTTTTAGGTTTATAGGGTGATACACAATCTTGAAGTGTTTATCTTGTAATTTGTATTGTTATTTGAAATAGTAAATACCTGTTGTTGACTTGTTTCCATGAATGTAAGTAGATTATGCCAAACTGCATAAATTCTTGTGTTTTATTATTTTCTTTGTAGTATTTTTTAGTGTGTATTTCTTTTTCCATTACATCCAGGTTGTATGTGGTTTATCCCCATCAGAAGCAATGTACTAAACATATGCTTGTTATTTGCTACTTGGATCGATGTGACTGAGTTTTGATGTCCATGTTTTTAATACAAAATGGAAAGAACCCTAGCCAGTATATCAATAAAAAAATATATATGAAATTTCGTTTTCTGTAGTTATGAACAGCCCTAATTCATCAACGACACAATCGGCAACTTTTTGTTTCACAATATACCTTATTTTTATCTCACTTTTTAAATTTTTAAAAATTATAAAATATTATTAAGCATTTTTAAATCATCAAAATAAATTTTCAAACCAATTGAAATAAAGTGGAATAGAAAATAAGATTAAAAAAATAGATAGAAAGTGCCATCCGAACAAAAATTATTATATAATTAAGTACTCAAATTAATGTGATTAACCATGTTATTCCTTGCAAACAAAAATTAGGGTTTCGAACATAAATGTCTTGTGGAATATGTATTAATTATTATTAGAGATTTGTAGCATATAATCATCTAAAATTTGTCTGTACAAGAAATTTAATGTGATAAACTAATCCTAATCTCAGTTTCCCCATGCTCAAGAGGAATCTTATATATATGTTTATTATTTTGTTTATTTCGCTTGCAGTTTGATTTCGATTTCTATTCGTTTCCCTGTAAAGAATAGATGATACTCAAGTGGGCAGAGTCTCAGTATGATTAGAAATATTTTTGCTATTCGACAATTAATTGTTTTAGAATTTTTTTAGCTTAATTAGAGATTTCAAATTAGAGTTTTAAAAATATAATTATGTTAAAAATTTGTAAAGAAAAATTTTGTCACTTTTATAATCTTGTTTAACTCTAATTATATTAGTTGATACTTAATATAGTATTGGATACTGATAATTATTAAAAAAAATATCTTTAACATTCTTAATTTCTGTAAAGGGTACTTGCATGCAATTGATTGAGGCAAAGGTGCAAGTCTCATCTAGAGAAATGGGGTTCTAGATTGGCATTCCCTAGCCCACACATGTGTGATTTATTCATCTTAAAAGGGAAGAAGAAAAAGGTATAACGATGATAGGTCCCAAATTAAAAGAATGAATTGGCTTCAACTTTCTATCTATTTCACTTCTTTTAAAAGATATATCTTCTTTTGCAGTCCTTTTTATTTTAATATATGCATTAAGATATTTAATAATTTTTTTTAAAAAATTATTGTTATAGTTGTAATAATTGGTGAAAAAAAAGATTAATTTAGTTAATAAACACTAAAACCGTATCTTATAAAGACACAATTTTGAACTCCACCATCGAAGTTATAATCCTGCTATTGTGCTTAGAGCTTTTTTGATATGAGCACCTCATGAATGAATAATAAGTACTTTTATACGTGTTTTATGAGTATTAAAATTTACTTATCTTATTTTTATTAGCTATTAATATTTAATTCATATAAACTTTTTTCATTCAATATATATATATATATATATATATATATATATATATATATATATATATATATATATATTTCATAAGATAAAGCATAAAATAGAATCAAGATTGTGTCTACCAAACCAGATCTTTTAACAATATTTCCTTTTGTTTTCTCGGAACATGTGGGAGTGGGTGGCATTGAGGTTTTATCACACTCTAACCGACCACGAGATATCATTAATTGAAGCTGTAGAAGTTATTTTTCGCTGATGAATGCAATATGGCTCAAATCCATTACACAGCAGTTTTTGAACCACAAATATTTAACAGCCCGAGAAATCATTTGAAGTAAGGATAATATCATAGGCATGGGCAATGCAACCAACAAATCTCTCCCCAGTTGGGGACCAAAGAGAGAATTCATTAGAACGATGTCGTTTTGCAGGGTATGACCACACATGAAATTTCCTTTTTAAAAAAAAACACTGTATCTATATATAGCAAATTGCCAACTTGATTTTTTCCTAATGGATAGGCACTTTGGTTGTTCTTCCTTTTACTTAAGATACAATGTCCCACGTTTAGAGTGGGTTCAATTTTTTCTTTTGTTTCCCTTTGTTCTGTGTACAACATAAAAAGCATTCTGCATATAAATATTCTGATTTTTAAAGGGTAAAATTAAAGAAATCAAAGAGAATATAATGATAAGAAATGACCTGTTGAGAGATGACCCTACACGGTTTATGTAACTCTTTAGTCGACATGATTGTATCAGTTCTGATTCTCACTTTGGATGATAAAGGAATCATTAAGTAGTTCAGTCACTGATAGAGAATTTGTCTGGCCCATATATATCTCTTCTTTTTGGTTAATTTATAAACTGAGTATCCTTAAATTAATCTATGTTCAAACAAGAAACAATAATCAATAATCACTCTCATATCTCTTCTTCATTCTCTTATTTAATTTCCCTTCCTATATTGATTTTTGCTCATAGGGATTGCTTATAATAAATCTAGCCATTCATTTCAACCACTGATTTTGTACTTAATTTGCTGATTAATCTAACTATTATAAGGTAAGGTGGAGATGAATTTTGTTAACTTCATTATTGGGAACTATAAAAGGAAAAATTCTGCATATCATACATACTGTTAATTGGAATATCTTGCAAACAACCATTATTTTTTACGTGGGCAAAAGATGATCCTTTGTCTTTTCAAAACCTTAAGATAAAATATGAATCATATATTTTCTCTTTTTTTTTTTTCTATATATAAATCAAGAGTGTGTACCACATCCAGCAAATGGATCATGACTTCAATAATATTCTCCCAAATAGTAAATAAAAAAATTTCAGTTGAGGCTTTTTTTTTTTTTCTTAATATGAAAAACAGAGAAAAGAAAAAGGAAAAAGCTTTTGAAAATAGACACATTAAGGAGAGTTTTCTTGACTTGAACCCCACCCATTGAAGCTACCTAAAAGTAGGAAAAGCTTCTTTTTCTATTTGAGTTCTAGCTATAAGCATATAGGCCTTTAGGATATGTCCTCTTTCTAAATCTAAATCCTTGATTGTTTGTAGGTAATGATGTGGCAGAATTGTCAGCTGTTGGATTAGTCATTGACATAGCACTGTAATCCCATCTAGCAGCTAATTTTCTGCCCCATCACCACATATGGATTCCTTTCTTTCCTAACTTCTCAGCAGATTTATTATTTTTTTTTTAAAAAAAAAGGAACACTTTGAATATTTTCTAACATAGAGGAGTAATGGATGATATGGTGACCCACAGGGATTGTGGAGACTACAGACTGAAAGATAATATGCAAGATTTTGACAAGAAAGCATTAACATAAATTTTGGCTTTGTTCCCTTTTTCTCATTCTACATTTTCTTGCTTCACTTTTTACAATTCCACGCATTTATTCTCTTTAAGAAAAGGTACACATAATTGCAGGAAAGGGATTGATGGCCCTAAAAAAGCCTCTTAAGCCCTTCAATCAAACTGGAAATTGGTGCCTTTCCCAAGGAAGTCAAGATACACAAGAATTAAATTAATGAAGGTTCCCACCTGACTGGAGTAAAAAAAATTCACTTTTTGAATAATAATTATATATTTGCAAATTTTGAGCTAGCAACTTGGGGAGGTTAGATACCTAAATCTATCAGTTCAAAGCTTCATTTTTGAATATTGAACAAGTTCCTTTTTTTTTTTTTTTACTTTACAAACTTAATAATTATCATGCATTACAGCTACAATTCCTGCAAATTTATTAAATTTCTAAGAACTGAACTTTCTTCTCATTTCTTATTCTTTTTATTGCCATTTTTGGCTGAAACTGCTTAATTAATTGGAACTTTTGACCATTCGCTACATTTCAAATCAATAAATATATTATAGAGGCATCTATTAGTCAGAAGAATCAAAGAAAAACGTTGAGGGGCATTATAAGTTGAAGATAATTGATTTGGTTCTAAAGAAATAGATGAGATAGAAGTCTTTGGATTCTCCATTAAGAAATTATTCCCATATTTTAAGAAATAACTAAACGAAGAATATCACCAACTTGGTTAATTTCCAGATAAATGCAGTATTATATGTATGTATGTATAAGCGATCGAGTTTAGTAAGGTTTTTAAGTAACATACAAACTAGTCCGGAATGAGGAACTTTAATCCTAAGCCATGTTCTTTGGTAATGGTATGCTATCTCTATATAGGGTTAACAGTGTAATTTCACCGTGCTCAAACTTTTCTCGATTCTCATATATGTTTGAGAGAAAAGAAACAAACTTTAAATGCCCGGCTTGTTCTGAAGTCTTTGGAAGAGCCCAAGTGCTTTTGTCCAACCTTAGTCTTTCCCCTCTCAGACAGCCCAACTGCAAACTTGGCAAGTTTCGTGGACGTGTCAAACCCACCCTTGGGATAGGTGGAAATTTAGAGAGCCCATTTGGAGGGTCTTCAGGCATTTTATACGAGGATGGTCTCGGCCGAGAAAATGAAGGACCAAGATAGTGGCAGAATACTCAAGCTTTTTTTTTAAAAAAAATAAAAAATAAAAAATCATACTAATCCCTTTTTGATTTACATAGCCAAGCTTATTTATTGAAGTTTTTCGTTGGCAATCAGCTCGTTGAGAATTTGGAGAATTATGTCCCTTTTACAATTTATGGGTTGCACTATTTAGTAGTCTGAAATGTACAAATCTCAATCTCAACTCCCATTCCTAGGTAATAAGAATATTGCTAATTATATAATTATGAGTATATCTCGAGTCCATATACAGATTAAATTAAATAATAGTAAATAAGAAAAATTGAGACACTATTTTGGAAGTACTTGCAGTGCAGGCATGCAAACATGCCATATCAACCGATTGTAGCTAATTTGTCAATTTCCAACAGTGCCTAAAAACACAATCCAAAAGTAAAAGTAAACGGAAAACAATAGAGAGAGAGAGAGAAATTTCTTTGATATTTTCTTATTCAAGTAGTTCTAAGTACAAGGACCCTTTGCTTTGCTACAAATAGAATGAATGAACTTCAAAAGAAGGAAGCAGCAGAGAAGGCATTAAATGATAAAACAGTGGGAACCCACATTTCTTACGAGACCTAACAACTAATAATCAAAAGAAAATGAAATTTACATGGAAGTCACTAACTAACCCAATTTCTAAGTTATAGCTCACAGGATAGGTTCTAGGTCCAAAGTCGGAAAAACACCTTGGCCCGAGAACCCAAAGGGAACGGAACACCACCCACCCGTGCATATTGCCCGAATCTTAGGCCTGCATGCACAAAGAATGTAAATTCGTATCCTAATTGGTTAATGTCTGCCGCTGCTTCCCGAATCAATGATTTGGATTTTCCCTGTTGTTAGAAAGTCCATTAGCTGAATGAAGTTAGCAAAAGTCAGACTCTAGTAGATGCTCTCCAGTGTCCAGAGATTGTTGAGCCTGGCTGCATCTTAGTCATCTTGAGGCAACTTCAACTCCATCTGCTCTCTCAGCCCATAAATGAAGGGCCTCGGACTTTAAGGCGTTTTGGCCCAAACTCTATGGGAGGTGGTTCCCTAATATGCTGCAATTTATCTTTCCTGTGGTGATCTTGTTGTCTACTTACTCTTTCACTACCCAACTTCTTATACCTAATAGAAATAGGAATAGTATTTCCCTTTGAAAATCTATCCTTCAAACAACTTTCCCCGTCAACTTTATGATTAGTAGGGTGACTAAATTTGTAGCTTCTTTCATTACTTCTGTTGCTACCCATTTGTTGCACACTTCTTCCTTCATGAATGACTTTCTTCAATCGTTTGAGTTCCTGCTCATACACATGCAATAGGTCATCACGATCCTGACCGTAGTAAATCAAATATTAAATGGTATATTTCGGAAGATAGAAAATGGATAATACCTGATCAGAATGCTTTAGAGACACAGAGTCATTCATATTTCTTTTCTGGGCCTTCAGAGAAGAAGGCCGCTTTGCCCTAAATATCTCTGAGTCAGAATCATCACTCTGGTTATCCACAACAGGCTTCTCTAATCTATGGAGACTACCCTGAGGTTTACTTGAGCTTTCATGGCACTGTGCAGGGGATAGTGAAGATTCACATGCACTGACGAGTACCCTTCCGCAAGACATTTCGGAATCAATAATGCCTAAATCAAAGTTAGCATGCACCTCCTGCTCACAGAAAAAGGACAAAATACATGCCTTTTTTAGTCCAGGATTTAATAATAGCCCTTCTAACCCAAATGCGGTAAGAAGTAATGCAGACAAATAAAAATACAATATTCAAAATCCATATAAATAGACATACATTTTTGGGAGCCGATGAGACCTCGAGAGGTTCAGAAAGAGAACAAAGGGTCGACACAGCAGAAGAAAATGGAACCTCAGACACTTGAGATTTAAGATCTTCTGAGCTATGTCTCAAAATGAATTGACTTTGTGGAACATGATGCTCTTGATTATTTGTTGACTGATCTGGGGATGAATAAAATTCTGTAACAGTACCCCCTTTTATCTCACAATAAGGAGTGTACCCATCTGCTGCAGCTCTCTGAAACATATTTAACAAAGGATATGTGTACATGTTTTCATCACCCTTGATTTGCTTAAGAATCTCATCCAATATTCCATTTTCCTGCTCAAACCTCTTGGCTGCAGCTTCCATATCAGTAATATCCTCCCTCAAATAAAGAGTGTGTTTGTTTCCACAGTTGAAGTCAAGAGGTTCAATATCTGGATCATCAAAATTTAGAAAAAAAAAAAAATTGTATTAACAAAATTGAGAATATTCCGAAACAAAAATAAGCGCATGCCCTAATCATCAAAGTTGAAATTTCACTGATATTCACATTTTATCCTTTAGTCCAGTGGGCATCATCATTTAAAAGCTATAGAACAGAATATGGAAGCAGTTGACTTTTGCTGTGACAACCAGACATCTCGAATTATGTATGATTTAAAATGACATAATAATGAACGTTAATGAGCAATGCATACCATGACGAAGGCACATTGGATGCATGTGACAGTCGCAACCAATATAAGCTACATAACAATCACGTTTGCAGAGGCTACAGAGAATAGTGCCGTGGGAATGTGCAGAAACACTTGTACAAGCTCTTGATTTCATAAGGAACCATCGAGCACAATGCTGAAAGCGCATCAAATTAACAAAAGCAATCTTAATGCAATTATGAGATGCATAGTCAGCAGAGGAAAAGTCCGCATCTTCCAGTTCTAAGCTCGAATAGAGAATCATTGCTTCTTTGCACAAAAGTTCTTCATGAGGCAGTAAAGGCACCCTATTAAGAAGTGCGTACCGCCTGCTAGCAATGGCCCCTAAAGGAAACCAATCGCCAACGGCAAAGTTGACTGCTTCTCCACAGTTAAAACCTAAAATTTTAAGTAGCAAAAAAGATACATGTAACATTACTTTTGTATTTCTGATAAAATAATCGGATTTGATTGGGGAGTGAGACATTTCCTTCTTGAAACTAATGTTGATTTAAATGTGAAATCCTTACCATGACTGAATCCGGCATGATAAGCCCTTGGGAAGGTAACAATAAACTCCCCTGGCTTTTGCACTGTCTTGTAGACAGGAACTTCATGTTCCAGTAAAATATTTGGAGGAAACAGAGTTGTTTTCCCCAGAAGAACATCAAAGGCACCATCTTCCCCCTCACTGGACAAAATATCATGAGTATATACATGTTCTCTAACCACCCTTTCAAAATCCAAAGCTGCATGCCCTGGTATGCCGTACCAAGTTTTTGATGCTCCACAATGATGATAATTAACACTGCCACAAGGAAACATCATAAATATCATTAATGAAACATATAAAACAGATTCTTGGCTTGCGATCAACTTCTGCTGAATGTATTACCAAAATAAGTAACATTCACCTGTACAAATAATGATCCTCCACATGCCAAGCAAACATACTAAACAGCATTCCAATGTAGAGCATAGGTTCTGTTACTCCCTGAAATAAACCCAATATTCATGTGAATAAGTATAGTATATAATTGAGTTTTGATTAATATAAAAATAAATAAATACCACACCGGAATTTTTGTTTCCAAGAGACGCAAAATGGATTTCGGCAGCCGTGAAAGTTTCTGAGATCAAAGAGAAAGATGTGTGCTTAAGTCATTAATGGAAATGCCAGACTATGCAGTCAATCAAAAATAACAGAAACATTTCAACAATAAAGAATAATAATTATACTTAACCCCCACCCCAAAATAAGAATGTTCAGAAATGAAAGGAGTGCTTCAAAAGCAAAAGGAGGAAAAGATTGGTGATTGGTAGAGATCATAATTTGTTAAATAATAAAATATTGGGCAACTGCATAAGGTGCAATAGATTTGCATCGAATTACATTTCTCTCCAGTGCAAAACCGTTTGCATCTTCTTTTCATTTTCCCTTTTCTTTCCTTTTTCTCCCACTGACTTAATTAACAAAATTGGCAACAGATGCTTAGCCGAAACGTTCCTTTTTAAGTAAAATTACTAGCAAGAGGAGGATGACATAAAAGCACCGGAAAGACATATTTAAATGTTTTATTTTCCATAAGTGAATTACCCCTCAGGTCCTATTTGTAAAGTCCTGTGTCAAAAAATATAAGGTTATTTCTTGATTTTAGGGAGTAGCTAATGACATTTTTCTAAAAAAAATACCCTTACTTAAAGTTTTGTTTTGATGATTCCCCATGCATTTGACTCGAGACAAAATATTAAATAAGGACACCATAGGAATAATGCATTTTTTTAACCACCTAACTATATTCTTTGGAGGGTGTACAATAGGTAATATAACCTTATAATTTTGAAGGGAGAGAGTAACGTAGATGCAATAGTGAGATAGCATAAACAGAGATATACATAGAATTCACACCTTCAAATTCCATTTGCTGTTTCCAAGCTGATCAGTAGGAGAATTTGAAAAGGCACTACCATCAATGTCACATGCATATTCAACAGTATCCATCTTTCCACAACCAATTTCATGCCAGAACTCTTTTTCTAAGAATGCGGCAGGAAGACAACCAGCACTGCAATATCTACGTGCAAAACTCTTGTTCGCCATTTTTTCAAAATCACGAAATGTATAATTTCTGAAAGAATTACAATCACGTTCAGAACCAAAAGAAATAAGATAACAGAAGTTACCAATATATGCACTAGGAAAACTGACCTTCCACTCATGAAAAACGTCACTTTGTCTTCAGTGTCCCGCTCAGCAAGGCGAAGTGGCTGTACCCTAGTAGTAAACTTGAATCCAACTTTCTCCTTCATTAAAACAACCCCAGCAGGAACAGTAGCACTAACAGGAGAAATTATCTTGCATATACCTGGAATTTATCACAGATTCAAAGGAATAGTTAGTTACAGTTCTATCACCTTATGGATTCATAAATCGTAAGTCAAATGACGTATGGTAGAAAAGAGAAATTGTCTAGTGTGAAGTGCAGATGCCCCTTCTATCTATATCAACCATCATGCAAAAAGATGCCAACTAATACAGTATAGCTACGGGAATTCAAAGCAGCCAAAAGTCCGAACTAATACATAACATCAAGCATAGGAGATTCAATATTAGTAGTCACCAGCTTGAGCTTAAATCCACTAAATGTAACAGCCTATCCCTCAGCCAGGAGAGAAAACAATATGATTAAAATGCAAGGAGACAATTTTATTACATTAAGTTGGATCTTTAACTTTTACTTGTCAATGACGTCCATGAATCATTACAAGAAAAGATAACTGGAAACAGTCATGGACATTGAGGATGCAAGGAGAGCAGGTCAAAACACAAATCATTTTAAAACGCACATTTCATTTCATCCTTTGCATGAAAAAACATCTTAAACTCGAAACAAAGAGCTTTCTCTTAGAATCACCCCACCCTCAAGCATGTTCAAGGAATTGACACGTGTAGGACACTGTCACTCCTTGAGCATCTGTCAATACTCTTTCGTTGTTCAATACAATCAACTCAAAATACTAAAGTGATCTGAGTGTGCACGAAGTCGTACCATATTTTGAAGCTTCTGGAGCTATCTTTTGCAAATATACCAAAGGATCCTCAAATTCCTCTTTTGTTGGAGAATAAATAGGACACTCTGGAATATTTTCAGTCCATTCTAGATCACTTGTGTCAAACTTATCCACCTTACGCTTGGAAAAAACATCTGCATTACCATGCAGCCTCACACCACACGATGATGAAGCTCTTAGTGCATCTCCTCCACTTCTGGCCATCATGTTAGCAACATTCACAGTCTCTGTGGCACTAACAGCTTTTGCTCGCTGAAGCCTCTTACGCTTCAAAAATTCTAACCCATTTCTAGCTTCCTTAGATAAACAAACCCTTCCTTCCACCTGGTAGATGTGCCAATATTGGTACAAGGATTAGCAGGTATATAAATGGAAGGCTCAAAGTAGAAATAGCAAGCACATGAGAAATGACAAAATTATGTCAAAAACGATAATTCAGCAGTTGCACGATCACAGAATGAGCTTTATTAGCACGAAACTGAAGTATATATATCATTAGCATCGCTGGAATTGTGCAACGAGGCCCGAGAAGTTAAAAGACGCACTGGCCATCTCCAATTAGTGAATCAAAAGAATATCAATGTAAGGCATACAATGCATCAGCTCACTCCAATTGGAAAAGCATGTGGTTCAACGGAAAGAAAGGAAACCACTTTGGACACAAACAAGTTTTACGTAAAAACAGCCCACCACAGGCGGACCCAAAAAGATATAATCATCTTCGGTATATTACCAATTAGGAGTCAATAACTAACGACCGTAGCAATTAATTAACGCGTAGTCAAACTTCTAAACAGTTGTCAGCTAAAGCCTGAGCCAAACGCAACTCCACCTCCTTTGGAAAACTACATCCGCTAAGACAACAAATATTGACCCACCGACTAGATGACCAAAACTTCGCCGACATCGAGTTTTTCAACGACGTAGGCTTTGCAGTTTTATTCGAATTTAGCAAAACACAGTATGGTCAAATGAGAATTATCTGGAAAACACATTCAACAAATGATGCGCTGAAAATTAAACAGTTTCCCCGCAGTTTCATTCGAATTTAGCAAAACGCAGTATGGTCAAATGAGAATTATCTGGAAAACTCATTCAACAAATGATGCGCTGACAATTAAACAGTTTCCCCTAGCCAACATCGTTATTACCCACTTTCACATTAGCCAATCAAACGACAGACAATATTAAACATAACATGGCAATGAATAATAAAATCCGGGAAAAATAAAAGTTGAGACCAAAAAATAAAAATTATTTTTTATGGAACTAACTCTTCTAAATTCCTTTTAATGTGAGAAAAAGAGGGGAAAAAGAAAACAGCTCCAGTTTTTTTTTTTTCCTTTCCCCCTTTTAATGCGCAGAGAAGAGTTCCAGTTCGATTGTAGGAGGAAAAAATTTAAAAATCCAGAGTCGTAAATTGCACTTTAGGCATCAAACTCAAACGTGAATGCTGAATCATATTAAACTCTGAGCTGATAAATGAAATTACTAGGCATGATTAGAAAAATTTTCAATCCCCTAAAGAAAGAAGAAAAACAGATATTGAAACTGTGAGACAGAAGAGCAATGTCCGAGATCTAAACCATGAACCAGAATAAATTACATTTTGAAGAGAGTTTGAAGTATTGATTAATCAGAATCCAAATCATAAGATGGGAAAGTTTTTTGACGAAGGATGATTAACCTACCATTTCATTCCGTAGTCTTTCCCTGTAGGCCTCCGTCTTCTTTCACTTGAATAAGAAACAACACAAAAAAATCACAAACTGAATCCAAATCCCAGAGCTAAACCCTAGATCACGATCCTGGATATTACAAATTAAAAGCGACCCTTCGGTGACAACCAGACTCGCCACATTCTCTCAGAACTCCGAGTGCAAGGCTGCAACCAGGTCAGAGAGAGATCCAACTCCTCCTATTACTAACAAAAGCAAATTATAGGAAAATGCAAACGTGTCAATGAGAACGTGGTAACCAGCTTCCTCTTGAGGCCCAGACAAGTGTCGCCGGAAATCTAGCTGTTTTCCGGCCGGTAGAGAGGTTTCCCGGGGAGGTATGAAACGGAGAGAAACAGTGGATGAGGAAAGAGAGGAAGCGAATGCTTAGAAAACCGAAAAAGAGCAAAAGAGGGATAACTTATAGTTTTATACTCATAATATTAAAGTCCTATCAACTCTGAAAACCAAATAAGAAATTGACTTTAAAATTTTTATATTTTTTCTCTACTAAAAACTAAATTAAACCACTAGAAGAATTGTGTGCAAGAGTGGTGGTTGTTAGGTGGTTGATGGTTCAACCAAAAACTTTCCGTCCAAAACGCGTTTTTTACCTCTCCCGTTTCACTCTAAAATGTTCCGAGATACCTGCCGTTTCGGTTTTATTACGGAATTACCGTTATTATTCGCGGGTTTTATTGGCGCGTACAGAATTAAAGGGCGGGTATTAGTATTTCAGTAACTTAAGGGGTATTTCTGTAAAATGGAAGGACGGCGTTATCGATGAGTTCTGGTTCTTGTACGGTCAGAGAAAAGAAAGTGGCAGGAAAGGCAGAATTATCACGTACCGCAAATTGGCGTATAATTATGTACACAAGCTTCAAACAACACCGTTCATTTTTTGATCATTTACTTAGAACCGTCAAAGATCACGGACACTCCGAGAATCTGAAATCCCCTCTGGCATGTACTTTTTCTGTTGACCTGCATAACTGCACAGGATAACTCTCACCTACCTTCCTGTTAGTTAGGCTTTTCACTTTAAAGACGATTTTCTCCTTGTTCGGTTCGGTATTGTTAACTGAAAAACGGAGGTGATTTTCGACTTTATAGGATTGTCACACGAGGGACGCAGGGAAGTCACTTCTGTAATGTAAGTGAACTACCACGATGCGTGACCAAACATGATTTCTTGAGAAAAGTTGGAGAAGCCACGTGGCGGGTTAATGTGATAGCTAGATACACGTGGCAAAGGATAAGGATACAGTTTCGCGGATCTTGTGTATTACCTTCGGTGGTGCCAGAACGGAAATAGCTGGCGGGTAGAGCAGGTTCTCTAGGTCCCGTTGGACCTCACGAGAAATCCCCTGTGCTATGCAAATGGCTAAAGGGACTATATTTTTTTTTTTTTGGGAATAAAAAACCATAAACCACCTGCGGTTTCCGGTGAAAAATTCTCTCTCTTCTTCCTATTGGTTGATTGTGCTTTTGAGCTTTTTGTTACGCGGAGGTTGGGCCTAATGATTAGTTTTCTACAGTCAGCGAAAACGAAGCTGTGAAGGCCTACTTGGCCAAAAATAAGTTAAGTCTATTTGGCGGCTCGGCTACAAAAGCTTACCAGGTCAACTTTCCACACTGCTTTTTGTTATCGGCCACAGAATCACGGCTCGGCTTGTTTCAGCTATCTCGGCTCGATGAAGATTTTCCTTTGAGAAATTTATTTTTCTTTAAATGGAAAATAATTTTTATTTTTCGAATTATGGTATCTTTTAGACCAACTTTAGGAGAGGAAAATTATATATTACAAAGATTACGCAAGTATTTCTTATATCACTAGAGAATTGATGAGGTAAAAAAGAAAAAAAAATAAAAGTTATTAAAATATAAAATTGATACATAAAAAAAATAAAGTTTAATTTATATTTTATATATAAAAAAATTTATAAAAAATTTTAAAAATTATAAAATAAATTAATTAAAAATAATTTATAAAATTAATTTTAAAAAATTTTAAAAATTATATAAAATAATATATCATTATAAATTTTATAAAAATAATATAAATAATTAAAATAATTAATCTAATGAGTTTAAATATACTCTTTGCACAGCAGCAAGTGACAAAAGACTGCTTTTTAATATTTCTCAAGTAACTGCCACACAATAAATGCCCCTAGGCGAAGCTTCCATGCTTTGCGTGTAAGCTATGGTTATGGATACTCGCTTAGAAGTAGCTGCGCGTGTCCGACCCAGGGTATTATGGTAATCTACCTCAATGAGCGAGACCCATTGTGGACTTCGTCGGAAGGGTAAGTAAGGAGATTCTGCTTCCGGAAAATTTCTGGATTGACGAAAATGCTTGACGAACAGTGCGGATTCACTTTAAAACCTTTCACTTTTTGGTATGTGTATGTTTTGTGACTGTAGAACGTCCCTTTCCTTGGACCACAGCCGAACCAAGCATTGTCACAAATAAAACTTCGAAGAGATTGAAAGGATAGAGAAACCGTGATAGTTTTCAGTGATTGATTTATTCTGAGCCGTTGGATTTTAATCCAGATGATGTTGGGACCGGTTCGAGTGTATTTTGGTACAGGCGAGGGGAGTTGTGATGCCAAATTTATTGCGGGCGCCACACAAAAAAAATTGTTAATGAGGTAAGACAGGAGATGTCTATTTCCGAAGCACCTTTAATCTTGGAAGTTAAATGACCCAAAATGGGGTGCATCAACGACAAGGGAATTTTATTACCAAAAAAATGGTTACTTCTATAAGGGGAATTTTAGTGTGCTGGTCCAACTCCCCATCTTAGCCATAAAATATGACAAAAATTGAATAAAAGTAGTGAAAAGGGATTTAGTATTAAAAATAGATCCGTGATATTTTGATTTAATCTTATTTTCTTTTTAATCTTTCTTATTTTTATTCTTATCTAAACTAAAAGCATATTCTAAATAAAAGGAGACAACCGACATGTTTACGTCGAAGTTTATATTAATATGTATGAATATAAATCATGAAAATATTTATCGTCTCGCAATTTCTCTTATTTTTATTGATAAAAATGTTAAAATAATATTAAAGTATTTAAAATTTATATAAAATTATATTTTAGCGAATAAAAATATAATAAAATGATAAAACAAAAATTATTTTGCATAAATTAAAAAAAATGAATATCGAGAAATAAAAGTTGTAATTAGAATATTTACACGTGGCAGCATTAAGCCCACGTATTAATACGCACATAGAATAGATTATTGACCCGAGTCCCGAAGGACTATGTACGCAGTACACCTTGGTAAACAGCTTAAGTAGTTGGCTGTCATTATCGGTTACGCTAGCTCTCTTTAGCTGGCTTTGAGCTAATTGAACTAATTTTGTTTCTTAAGGGTGTTTGGTACGAAGGAAAGGAAAGGTTAGGGAAGAAATACGTATTTTTTTTTTTATATTGTTTAGTAATTTTAAGATAAATAAAAATTTATTTGAATATGACTTTATATTATTTAGAGGTTATAATTTTTAAATTAAAAGAAGAATCATTAAAAAAAATTATTTATAAAAAAATTTAAATTATAAAATAAAAATTATAAATTTAATTTTATATTATAAATTTAAAATTAAATTTATACATAAATTATAAAATTACATTATAAGATTAAAAATTATAATTATAAAATTATATTATAAAATTAAAATTATATTATATAACTTTGTTTATTGATTAAGTTTAATTTTTATATTATAAAATTAAAATTAAATTTATATATAAATTATAAAATTATATTATAAGATTAAAAATTATAATTATAATTATAAAATTATATTATAAAATTATAAAATTACCTTACAAAATTAAAATTAAAATTACATTATAATTTGTGTATAAATCAAAGTTATAAAATTAAAATTACATTATAAAAATTTAAATTTATTTTTTATTATCAATAATGAAATTTATAGTAATTAAATTAAAAAATAGAGATATTTTATATATATATATATATAAGTTTTAAGGAAATGATAAATTTATATTTATATAAAAATATATATTTTATTTCTTTAATTTTTTATGCAAACTAAACATTACAAAAGAAATAAATAAAATAAATCTTTTCTTTTGTATTACATACCAAATAGACTCAAAGGTTATGATTTTTTCTTTCATTCATTTAACTCATTTTCTTTCATACTATTTCTTTTCCTTTTCAACGTACTAAAGGAGCCTAAAAGATGAGAAAAAAGGAGAATAAACACGCCAATATCTAACTTAAGAATGGTAACAAGGCAAGAGGGGAAGTATGGTTTTCATTTCTAATTTTCGTTAAATTTTTTTTTTATCTCTATCCTTGTTTATAATATTAAAAAATGGTTTTTTTTGTTTTCCATCTTCGCAAGAAGTTGAGGACTTGCGAGTAAAAATATTTTTATATAAATTTAATATTTTAATTAAACAAAATTAATTTAATATACAAATAATTTATAAAATTATTAAAATATCTCTAGCTATATATTTTAAACTTAAAAATATTTTAATAGTTTTATCGATTAACAAATTATTGTGTTCTTTCAATAATTCTTCATTGTTGAAGAGGGTAGAATAGAGAATATCTCAAAATTGACAAGTATTTTACAATCTTCATTATTAAATCATAGATTGCACAATGTTTTTTAATAAATTTAAACGTACAGCGTGGCACCTCTGCCTCGCTGAGAACATCCACAAACATGAAAAGTAGCAAATTAATTACCTCGGCTAATTGATAAAGATGTAATGTTGTTGTACACGTAATAATTCACTAATCAAGGGCCAAAATAGGAAAAAGCATTATTCACGAAGTAGATTGATGGAGAAACTTCCCCATGTCCCCTGAAATGTTTCTTGCCTAATTTTCTTGAAATGCAAATCTTAATGCGAAAGCCAAACACATTCTAAGAGTTCAATCATTGTGATCTCTCTATATGCGTTCTCTGTCACATTCTCACTGGCAGTTTGCTTAAGGAATCTTTATTTAAAAATTAACTAATCCACTGTCACCAAGCCACAACGTAAGCACAACCCATTCCATAAATAACTACTCAATCATGCAGCCTTTTTTTTTTTTTTTTAACCTACTATTCCTTTTGAATTAAAAAGGAATCTTAAAGAGTATGCCTTCAAGGAAATAATATCTCATTTCTCATTCTCTATCTCAATTTTAATTATTTTATTTAATTATTTTATTTAAATATAAGATATTAGGTGGTTTGCCCATCAAAGAATCAACAATTTTATGTAGAGAGACTGTGACTTCCTCACATTAACTCCAACTAGGATATCTAAAGTTCTCGAATTTAAAATAAAGTAACTATATATATATATATATAAAAGGTATCCAATGGCAATGGGAATGCCTTAGAAATAGAGAGAGATGAATGGTTGTAATCCGACAAAGTTAATTGGGTGATTCAAACGTTAATACATCAATGGTTTGAGTGAAGTCCTTATCAGAGATACGCTAGGGAGGGTGTGCTTTGGTAGGACAAGGACTTATTGAGGTGTCACGTGGTATGGTATCACGGATATGAAAGACAGATTTGGTCCACCTTTTATGCTTTTTTAAAATTAATTAATATGGTAATTAAATAATTAATATTAATTTATTTTATTTTTTAAAAAAATAGAGTTCGATGGGATCAATTGGATGTCTGAAAAAGGCTGGAGGAACTGCATAAAGGCATTAAGCGTAAAATTTGGAAGAGTGTTTCAATGATGGAAGTGACACGTGCCCTTAACAACAGTTTTAGTGGGCACACGTAGGTAGCTAGAGCATTGAATGCTTGGAAGGGCATTCATTATGTTCGTTAAAATTCTCATTCTAAATTAGCCCAAAATAGAAACTTTGATTCGTACAAAGAACAATCGAGCAAATAATAAGCAAAAGGGGGAAAAAATATTGAATTGAACACCACTTTTAGAAATTCAAATTATTGGACATGTTTAGTAGGTAGAGAAAAAGTAAGTAA
Organism: Bauhinia variegata; assembly: GCA_022379115.2. Classification (NCBI taxonomy): domain Eukaryota; kingdom Viridiplantae; phylum Streptophyta; class Magnoliopsida; order Fabales; family Fabaceae; genus Bauhinia; species Bauhinia variegata. Next base: position 13,410,959 of record CM039436.1, on the reverse strand, counting down.
AAAAGGTGTTGAAGAATTGAAAATGAAACAATAGTGTATGTTTAATAGAAACAATTTTACTATATTCTAAATTAAAAGATTTTGAATTCAAAAATTTATATTTTTTAAGAAAAAATTATTAATTATTATTTCTTAAAATAAAAATTAATGTAATAATCAATGAGTGCGTTAACACGTAGAATGTAAACTAAAAATGTATTTAAAATGAAACCTTATAAGTCAACGAGAAATTAATTTTGCATGGATTTTTCAGCATTAAATAACAAACTCCCACGTGCCCAGCTATAATTAATCTTATCCTCAACAGATTAGTCACCTTGCACTAATAAATAAATAAATAAATAAAATATCCTAAAAAAATACAGAAAAGAAACGGTTTGGATTTTCGAAAACCGAGAAAATGGATGGAAGTTAAAGAGAAAAGAGAGATAATTTTTCAAAGTCGGAACAAGGTTGGTGTGGATGAACTTCATTTTCAATAAAGATCACATTTGCTATTTTATTCTAAGCATATATTTTTGCGTATTATAGACAAGTACAACGTCAAGGATTTGACTACGTTGTTGTCTTCCTTCCTTCACATTGAGACAGAGCAGACACGTAGAAAGAAAGCCAGGAGTAACTTACCCAAACCGGTCTTCTTCTCTGACCTTAACGCACGCCATTTACTCAGAGAATTAAGCCCTTTGCGCTGGAAAAGACTCATTGGACAAACCTTTTCAGCACACCATCTCGAGCCCACATGCTGACCAAACCAAATCTTTGAATTTTTCTACCACTTTTTCCTATCCCCTTATATTAAATCTTGGTTATTTATCCACGTTTCCATGACCTTCGGTATAATATTCCCTTTATTTGAATTCACACTTCTTTTTTACCCAAACAAATATTAATAACAAAAAAAATGTTGCAGTTGCTTTCAATTGCGTAGTTGTTGGCAATGTAATCTATAAACGGTGGAATCAATTAAATGGTGTGGACTATATAATTTAATCTAATAACATATAAATTATTATATCATTAATTTTAGATTATTCAAATTTTAATAATAATGATAATAGTGAAAGAAAGAAAAGCATAAAGACGATGTGCAAAATGAGATTCTTTGAAGTTGTGAAGATGGTTGCATATTCTCTTGGGGGAACCAAATTACAAGGAGAGGGAGAGAGTGTTGTTTTTCTTGTTTATGGCTATGGAAGGGAGGATTTTTGTTTATGGCTATGGAAGGCTCCACGTAAGGAGCCAGAAGGAAAAAGTTGAGATGGCACTTTTGCACTTTAACATATGTTGGTGCATGCAAGAACCAGAAATGGTGTCCACATTTGGTTGTGAAAGCCACGGTGTTTGCACACTCAGAATAGCCCTATCATTTATTGCCACGTGTGAAAAGGCTGCTGTGGTCACTCCTCACTTTGCACTTTTACTTACCCCAACTTCTTTTCTTTTTTTATTCCCTCGAATAAATTCAATTCAATTATTATTTCTAATCCTATTCCTCCTCAAGTTCTGCAAACCCCCATATACATGGTTTCAGTTTATGGGCCTTTTAATGGGCCCAAATTTTGAGGTTCAATTTGGTCCAGCGCGACACTACAGGTTCTCCATTGTCGTTTTGTCGGTTGGTAGTTTGCGTTTTTCAAAACATGCGGTTCAGATTTTTATATTCCTGTGGATTTGGTGATCCCTCAGACATGTTTTTTCTTATTCCCCAACACGTCAGCAATTGCCAGCTTTGTGTGCCCTCTCAATTTGAAAATTCCTTTTGTTTGCATAGAATCATCCTCTTTGTATTGCCCTTTTAATATATCCAACGAATCATTCTCCTTATATTTGCTGTCACCTCTTATTCCTCTTTTCTCATTATTTATGTTAAAAAATAAAAAGAAAAGAAAGGGAAACAATAAGAAACACAATTCATATAAAGGTGGAATCAAAGGATAATCATAATCATAATAAGATCGAAGATCTTCACAAAAAATAAAAACACTTCTTTAAATTGTAAACTCTGATATATATAGCTTTCCCTTTCCTCAAGGTTTTAGAGGGAGAATTAAGAATAACTAAAGAGTGAAATCAAATACTTAATTCATGGATTTTACTCGTGTTCTTTTTTTGAATATATGTGCCAGAGATGGCAACTGTCATTGTGATATATAATTTCATAGTTTGGATTTTAAGCTAAATTGCATTTATTATATATTAAAATTGTCCAATATTTAATTTTGACATGCAAATTCAAAAGATAATCTAATATGTGTCAATAAAATAAGAAGACATGTATGCATGGTGAGAACATTTCGTGACACCCATAAATGATACATTGTCATTGACATTCACATTTATTAATAAATTAAGAAAATCAATTTTAATACATAAGACACTTGGCAGATGTCAAGAAAATAGAAAGACCAACTAGAGATAAGCAAAAACAAAGCATATTTCTATACAATGTGACCCACGAGAGACTATATAATACTATATATTGTCTCAATCATTTGCCCACTGGTCTCTTGAGTATGATTATTTGTGTTTGAAACTGGTAATAAAAAGCTTTGGTTAAGAATAAATGAAAGTCTTTGAATTCGAACCTTTCAGGGATTGGCCCAAATGGCTGAAACGCTCAAACTCCTCGAACCTTCACTATTTTTTTTTTCTTCATTCTTTCTTTTAAGACAGTGATGCTGCTGTTATGTTAGGCAAAGACTATGACTTAGTCATCGTCTTTTGTGTGAATCGGTCAAAGTCAAAACGACAACAACTCAAAACCTGTCCTTAATAATACGTCAATGGTGGACCAATTGCCAAAACGACAGCTACTTATTTCATTCAACCGAATCTTCTGCTTTCTATGTCACTGCGACGTCTATGTCCAATCATCTTGCTCATCTTTCTTCTTTAGTTCGGGACATGTTGGTATCCTATAACGCAGAGATAGGATCTTGGTCAAAATTCAAGCGTGCCTTTTGTTCCCTCCTTTGAGGATTTCTTTCTGCTGTCTCTTAAAGTTTACTTCATAATTTCCACAAAAGATTTAAGTTTGAATACCCGAACTTGTAAAACATTTCATTTTGTTTGTCTTAACTCACTAATGCAAGACATCCAATTGGCTTTAACAAGACCTGAAAGTTAGGGAACAATTTGGATAGCAAAGCTTTTAATTACTTGGTAAAGTTAAAAAAGCAACATTGAGAGAAATTTTTATAATGGAAAAGTTTATTTAAAAATGGTGTTTTGGACTCAATGTTTTTTTTTTTTTTTTCAAAAGGATGAATTGGGTTAATGGGTTTGCATCTAGTAGTTTTTCCTCTTAATTGTTTTTTTTTTTTTTGCCCTTTTGGGCCAACTTCTTTGTGTGTCCGAATAGTGTGGTTGTTTTTTGAATAGTGCAAAAGAAAAGAAAAACAGATGGCATGGATTAATAAAAATAGCATTGAATTGATGATTAAATAAAAGAGAAGAGAGGACACAGAAGCAGGAGTCAATACCCGAACCACCACCCTTGGCCTTGGGCACTGGTGCGCTCTTGACTCCCTCAGTCCCTCTATCTCTATCTATCACCCTTCACCACCTACTACATAATCACATTCCCACTACTCTTAACTCACTTTTTCACCACACAACACGCACATCCATTAATCATGCCTACACAACTTTTCCTTACTTTTCTCCAACCTAATTAACAACTATCCACTTGGTTAGTTACACTTTCCCTTACTGCCAAAATTTCAACTCATATTCCTCCTTTGTTTCTCACATTCTTACCCTTGCTTTTCCATTCCAATCAATGTCTCCTATTCTTCTTCCTCAATCTGGGATTCTTTACGGTTATAGCAGTAGGAGAAGAAGAGCATGGAAATAAGAGTATGAACTGAAGCTTTTGGGTCAGTCCCACTTGGGAATTCAATCTAAACCCACAAACCAAAGCTATTGCTTTGGGGGTGCACTGGTTGTGGGTTCTATGCTGCCATTACTAGTGTTGCACAGAGCTGCTTCAATCTGGCGCAGAGTGTTACAGAGATGGTTATTGATTGCGGTCACGCTTGAAAGGTTGATCTTTGCAGAAGGGATTGTGCTTGCCAGAACTTGTAGCCCCACAGTTAAAAGGCAACCTGAATTCACAGTGCCCTCGGGTCCCCTCCCAGTTTCAGAAGAATTCACATCCATGGCTTTGCTGCTCGCGTCAGAGATCGAGCTAGTCGAAGCCATTGGCACTATCATGAACCCCTGAGGAAGAAGAGCAATGCAGGAGGGGTCTTCCCCGCTCATAGCTAGCTGAACAGAGTCCACATCGATTGTGGAATAGACTATTATGCTGCCGGATTGATCAGTGCAGCTCTCTTGAAGCATTAGCTCTACGTTCTGGGATGAGTTGCTCGCCACCTGCTTGTAGAGATTCATTTAAGGAATTATACTAAAAGTATATGAAAAAATTGTTTGTATATAAAACCCATTGCAGAATTTATTCAACCTGGAAATCCTAAAAATGGTTTTATATTATTATCTAACATCTCATTGCATGCAAAAACCACTTAAAGTATAAACAAATAAACGGTCCATTCTTATAATGAAAATGGTGGGGGGGATTTGATTTTCTAGCAGTGAAGTCAAAGAAATTTTGATATCATGATACGTGAAATTATTCACTTAAAAGAGTTTAAGTTTTTAGAAAAAATTAATGAATGATTTTATATTATATATATATAACATTTTTAAGAGGAAATGATTAGCTTACATTTATACGCAGAAGAGAAATGCAGTTGCCAGGATGTGAGCCATTGGCAATATGAGCCACTTCATGCAATGGATTCCCATTGGAAAGAACATCCAGCTGCACCACAGGGAATAAATTCTCTCTTTGTTCCATCAAACAATGCAAAAATGAAGGTATTGAGCGTTGATATATATAGCAGATTTACCTGAGATCTGCGGCGTTCTTCTCTGAGGAGATCAAAGATGTGGGTGTGAGAATAGTGCAGCCAGGTGGTGGAGATGGCACTGAGAATAACGCCATTAGGTTGGCCTGGCTCTGTGATCTTCCTCGTTGTGATTCTAACAGTGTCTTCAGGGGAATCTGATAAGGCTGTCCATGATTGACCGCCAGAGGTGCTCATGTTCTGGCTAAACACTCTTATCATTCTTTGGGCCAGCTTCATCAAGTTCTTTCGTGCTTCTGGTGAGGGTATTACTGCAACAACAAAAAATAAAAAATAAAGAGTAAAGAAAAGAAAAAGAAATATGTATAATAGAGACAAGATTCTCTATCTTATGATAGGTTCCAAACACTATCTTATAATTTTTTCTTTTTGACCAATTACAATAGTATAAAAGAAAATTTGAGACATAATATGGAAAAAAAAAAAAAAAAATCTTATCCTGTCAAACTCGTGTATATGCACAAAAATAAGCATATGTATATCTATATATGTATGCATGCATGTATTTGAAATGACAAAATTTTTGAGATTTTGAGAACCTCCGAGGTCGGATATGTTCCTAGCCATGAGGCTTGCAACCCTCTCGCATTGTCTCCCCAAAACCCCTAACCAGCGCTGTGCTCCAAATGCCATCCCGCTGTATACATAATTACTGAATATCTGATGGGCTGGTTTCTCATATACTTCTGCATGCTCAACCCAGGTTACCTGCATGCATAGAAGACGCAACACCTCATAGATCATGTCTGATTATCAAAGCTTAATTAATTTCCGATGTAATGTAAGCTCATGAAGATAGGACTTGGAATAGGGGAGAGACCAGAGAAGCATCAAACTTAGATGAAATTCAGACATATTATGTAGAAAATGAACATACTTACCCTTGAGTACCCATTTGGCATATCTTGAATGATACAGCCAGAGGGCCTTCTACGGTATTTGGGATAAGAAGGGTGAAAATTTTCCTGAAAGCTGTCAATGGGAAAATCAACGATAACCCAGGCTCCCTCCTCAGCATTTTGTTGGCAAAAACGAAGGAAGAAAGTCTCTCTAGGGGACACCAAGGGAGAAATAATTTGCAATTCTGCGTACATCTACGAATTCAAGCACATCATCAATACTTAATTAAGTTAGCAATTATGTGATAGAATCAATTAAGCAGCGTATATTCGTAAAGAAATTTGACATACACCTACCAGTTGAAGAGAACCACCTGCATGACCAGAGGCACCAGAAGATATAACCTGGACAGTTCTTGCTCTAGAAACAATTGTGGGAAACAACTCCATCCACTTAAGCTGAAATTTAAAGATAAAGAGAAAATCTTATGAGAAAAATGGAAATTAAGGATTGATTTCTCAACAATCTGAGTCTTCTAACCAATGGATCACATCACTTACAGCATCAAGGAACGCATCAACAAGGGTGATGCTATTCATTATTACCACAGCAGTGCCACGGCTAGCTTCTGTCCTAAGCGCATGTGAATGGATTTTGAGGTTCGAAGGCAAAGGAAACAACCTCGCATACTCCTCAAGATTAAGCATTTCCCTTTGATTCTCATTATTTCTGATCCAAAGTGGGTCAGTTGCCTGACACATCTTGATAAGTTCATCCATGGATGACCTCGCAAGCTCCATTGCCATAGACTTCTCTCCTTCCATTAGCAGACCGTGCTCTGGAAATGGTAAAGGCTCTGGGGGCAACATTGGCATAGGAATCATTTCTGAACAAGAAGCCGTAGGATCTGCATAGTGTCTTGAGTATATGTTCATATCCAATTCCAATGAAGGAGCCATAAGAGGAGGGGCTGCTGCAATTGTTTGGATTGAGCGGCCTGTGTATCTTGAAGTGAGACAACATACGCGTTCTAACTGCAAACCATTTAGCAATATATATATCATCAATCCCGGCCATCCTTTTTTTAATTGGCGTAATTAGACTTATTGATATTGCATTTGAACATACTTTTGATAATGTAAAGCTATGTACCAATCCATTCATTTGGTGGTTTACAGTGCATCAATGAATTACACTATTTTGACATAGAAAATCAAATTCAAATAAAATACTACATCTGTGAAGTTTTGATGGGTGGAATACGTACATTGAACGTGTATTAATTAGCCTACACCAAAAGGGGGAAAAGAGAAAAAAAAAAAAAAAAATTAAAAACACTGACCAACTATTTACACATAGTTAATGGGAAATTTTCTATGATAGTACCTCTTCTCGTAGGTGGGCATTTTCAAGGCGAAGCTGCTGCTCATCCAAGCCAAGTTCAGCACCCATAATGGCTTGAACACCACAATTGGGACAGATAATACTGCGTAGTGCTGCTTGTAGACGATAACTCTCTGTCCTTAGGTTCTCATTCTCAGCCCTAAGTATCATATTTTCTGCCCGATCTTGTTGTGCCTAATATCATCAAGCCCAATTTAAAATAAAGAAAAATCCTTCGTAAATAATTCCATATATATCATCCATTTAAAACATCTAAATCTTTAGAATTTATGAACTAATTAAGGGGCCCTTCGTTATAAAAATCCTAAAACGGTAATGATATATAGCAATAAATATGAGGACTCTCTAGTAAGAACATGTGACAGGTAGGGTTTAATGCACACATTAATGGAACGCAGACTGTGTGGTGGACACCCGAAGAAATAGAAGCAAAAGGGCAATGACAGAACAGTCTTCTCGGCCTTCTGCTTCCCTTCTTCTAACACAGCTAAGCCGTTTAAGGGTTAGAAACGTTTTAATGCAAAACAAGGAAGTAACCAACGCGGTTTATAGGGAAACGTGCTAGCTGAGTAGTAATAGTATGTGAAAAAGTTATATTTATTTTAGAGTTTATCATGACTAAACTGAACGTTTTAATACAACGGAAGGTGAAAAGCGTGCGTAGTTAGCTAATTAATGTACCTTCATCTGGGTTCGACGATTTTGAAACCAGAACTTGACTTGGCGTGGTTTTAAGCCTAACTCTTGGCTCAGTCTCAGCCTCTGCTTATCTTCTGGGTGTGGACATTCCTTGAAAAGACTGCAAAATATTTACATGCAAAAGATTTTGTTTGTATCATGTAAGCCTAAGGAATCAAAGATAGAGAGAGAGAGAGAGAGAGATTTTTCGGAGCTTTACGCTTCCATTTCTTGGATCTGGCGAGCTGTGTGCCTGTGAAAACGTTTCTTCTTAGGTTGCAGTTCGGTCTCTTGCTCATTCCCAGATTTCTCTTCAGCTTGCTCACTGGCACTGCCAGACCCACCACTCTCCATCTCCTCCTTCCCTCTCAGTATCCCATCTTCTTCTTTCTGTAAATATTAAACAAATCATGGGACTGTAAAAACTTAATATAAACAGCTGTTAGAAGATCATAAGAAACAAAGAAAACTTAAAGGTACCAAGGAAGGGAAGGACTGGAAAGCCATGTTTGGCATGAATTTGAAGTGATTAGGGGTTTGGATCGTGGGAGAAAGGAGGGTTTCTGTGTTCATCACTACGTTCCCTCCCATGGTTGACATAACTTGGCAATCCCCATACATTCTCGCTTTTGCTTCCAAATACTTTGCTTTGAGATACAGATAGAGATCTCTCTTCAGTTAAACCTAATTAACCTGTCCTCGCCAAACTAGAAGAAAAACTTTCTCATAAAGCTGTAATGATAAAACAAAAATATTAAAAATATATATATATTTCTAAATTTAATACTAATAACAAAAAATTAGAGAAAAAAAAAATGAACTCCACCACTACTATCAGTGTACCAAGACCATGACGAGGTTTGGAATTACTTTTGGAAAATGAAGGATAAGACTCTCTCTTTTGCTCTCTGCGACGCTGATTCTTCTTCTTGGCTCAGACACTGTTACTTACAACTTCTCTTCGTTTTTTCTCAATCACACTCGTTGTCATAAATGGGTTAACATAATTTACTGTCAATGGTAAATGCGGGTTGACAGAAACTGATCAGCACCACTTATTAGTGCTTCCGCTATTATCCACGTGTCAATTTCTTAGTGGCCTCATTATGCGTTGCAGCAAAGTCAAACCTTTTAATTTAACTCCCCACCGCGGGACAGCTTATTACGTGCACGCGCCTTATGGGATTCTTCGGTAGCTGTTGCTTGAAATTCTTTCTACATTTTTACCGAGACAGATGAGTCTGCGCAATATTGACTTGAACTCTAACTTCGCCTGAAAGACCACGGAGACGGTGGAAACGTTGAAGCGCAAAAATCTAGAAGAGAGGGTGTTATAATGAAGGAGTCAAACTGATCGCAGCCGTTCATTTATGGATGTTGGGCCCGTTTTTAGATCTATAAATTTCTCGCCCACATGCATATATAAACCGGTGATGCGGTGTGGTTAGAAAACACGGGGCGTTCAGAAAGAATTCACTTTAAAATTCTTAATCTTTTTGTTCGACTGGGCCTTCAATGACAAGCCCAAAACTTTTATTTCGTTTTATGATAACTGGAGGATAAAAACCTAATATTGAATTTCTACGTCTATGTCAGACCTTCGGCCCAACCGAAGTTTCTTTTTATTTTTAGGGAAGAAAAAGAAAATAACAGAAGTCCCCTAGCGGGTACGTAAAATCAAACTTTTATATTTTAGTCAAACTTCCTTTAGATAAAAAGAATGTCCAATGTTCCACCAAAAAAAAAAAAGAAATTTCCAATGTGCCAGGCAGCATGATGATGATAATTACATGCGTGTGCACAAATCTTTGAATCCTCCGGTTCTAAAACAATCATGTATCTAATGCACAATGACCCCCAAAAGTATAAAATGATTGTTTTAGTTTAATTAAATTTTAATTTTTAAATTATAAAAATATAATTATTTTAAAATTTTATAAATTTTTAGATCAAAATCGATTAATTAATGCTTTGTTTTACATCAAATATAATACACAATGATTAGATGCTTTGATGCTCGTTGGGTATAATTTTGAGGAGACTGAAGAATGACCGAACGAGGGATTTTCAGCTGAGACAGATTTTGGGCTTTCTGAAGTCACCCAACCCACGTAAGTTTCAGGTTCACCCTTTCACGCTTCAACTCCAAATCGACAATATTTCTCATGGCGCTGCTTTCCTTCATTCCACGTTCTCCTTTCCTCTCCTCTGAAAAACCTAAACCTCTCTTCTCGTCTTCAATCTTCTCCCCCGCCACTCAATTCTCGCCAGTCACTTTATACTCTCTCTCCCCCACTAGACACGTCAGATTCCCTCTCCTTCGATTAAGATCCTCTGTTTCCGGCAGCAATTCCGACTCCGATTCCACCCTTGATGAAGACGCCGATAAACCTTCTGGATCCCTGGCAAAGATCGCGGACGAGTGGTGCGAGAAGTCCGAGGCTGAGCCTGAAGCATCAAATTCGAAGCTTCCGGATTCGGACCCTCCGCAGTACGAGGATGAGTGGGAAGAGGTTGGCGCTGAGGGTGAATATGACGAGTGGTGCGAGAATTCCGAGGCTGAGGCTGAGCCTGATGCATCAAATTCGAAGCTTCCGGATTCGGACCTTCCGCAGTACGAGGATGAGTGGGAAGAGGTTGGCGCTGAGGGTGAATATGCGGACAAAGGAAATGGTAGTGCGAGCACTACGGTCAAGGTAGAGAGTGAGGCCGTGTACAACAAATTAGGGGATCTAAAGCGTGCTCTGGTGGACACCTTATCTGGGACTGAATTTGGGTTTCGAGCTGGGGCGGAGGTGAGGGCTGAGGTCTCCGAGCTAGTGACTCAGTTGGAAGCTGCGAACCCCACTTTGGCCCCTGTAGAGCAACCTGGGCTTCTTAATGGAAATTGGGTATTGCTGTAAGTTCATTGCTTCATACGGTTATATGTATTCTCTCTTTATTCTATCTGTTGTATTGCAATTTTCATAGAACATTTCGTTGAAAGTTCGTAGATTTCCTTGATTAAGCGTAATATGAGTTAAGTCCAAACCAGCTATATGTTTTGTAATGAAATTTCAACATGTCTGATATTTGAGCAGAGTTGCACGAGTACATAATTTTCATGGTGCGTAGGTGGATTACTAGAAATGAAAATTTCCACATTGATGAACTTATAGGACTGTACTCAAGAGTTGTATATAATATTATTCATTACGCTTCTGGTAACCATATTACTTTCATTTTTACATAGTTCACACTTCACAGTGAAGAACGTGCTGTTCTGTATCCTTTCTTCTTTTTTTCTCCTTAATGATCTAAGAAGGAGTTATGTGCATGAGAATTTACCGTTTGTATTATTGCTAGTTATAATACATTATACATATAAGGTATGTATGGAACTTCATGTTGGGTTGCTTACTGGCTGATTGAAAGTTATGGACGAAGACCACAGTTGAAAAAATTATTAACCAACTTGGAATTTCAGACCTGCAAACTATGTTTAAAATTCCAAGAATCAATGGTCCTTTTTTACATTAAACTTTTGCACCAATAAAACAAGATTACCCATTGCATTGTCTTGTGATTGAAAAGAAGTGTTTTGGTGCTCATCTCGTGTCTAGTACATATGTTGGAAATTTATGATTATCGGTGAAACTAGTTTGATTTCTCTTATTTATATTTATTAAGCTCTTACGGTTATTTTTCTTGTCAAACTGATGTCAGGTACACTGCATCTTCTGAACTGTTGCCTCTTCTGGCAGCAGGGGTTACACCTTTGTTGAAAGTGGATAAGATATCACAAATAATTAATACCAGTAGCTCCACCATTGTAAACTCTGTCACATTTTCTAGCCCTTTCGCTTATTTCTCTTTCAGCGCGTCTGCAAATTTTGAAGTTCGAACTCCTACAAGAATACAGGTATTCTCAGAAAAATTCCAAGTATTTGGCTAAATCAAATTCTTTCGTGAAAAAGGAAGCATCTTTTCTGCAAAACGAAAAGAACAGAAATAAAGGTTATTTGCATGGTCATAGATGACCTATTGAATGATGGTATATGAAACCTGCAATTGCTTCTTCTTACTTTGCGGTGTTGAGGCACCGAAAGACAAACAAAAGTTATCGTGCTTGCTATGTTATTTGTGTATTGAAAGGGTAATCCATATGTGCGGCTTTAGAGCCGTGTAATGTATTTCTATGTTGCTTAATGATATAGCAATCTGTACGCTGTTAGTGTTTCAGATTTAATTTCCTCAGCATGTTTATCATCGCAGAACTAGAAAATTTTTACTGATGTTTCTTAATGCAATCAGGTTACATTTAAAGAAGGTACAATACAACCTCCAGAGATAAAGTCAAGGATAGATCTACCAGAAAGTGTAGACATTTTCGGCCAGAAGCTCAGTCTGTTGTCGGTGCAACAATCTTTCAGTCCTCTGCAGGATGTGGTGGCAAACGTATCACGTGGCCTTTCTGGTCTGCCACCTCTTAAGGTTCCCGTTCCAGGTGAGAGGACAAGTTCCTGGCTTATCACTACTTATCTTGATGATGATCTACGAATCTCAAGGGGGGATGGTGGTCTTTTCATCCTTGCTAGAGAAGGGAGTCCCCTTCTAGACCAATAGGAAAGTCACACCTTACCCTTTCGCCATTTTTTCTTTTCCCATCACTTGTTGAAGGTATATACAAACGTCTCATTTTGTCGAATCAATTTCTTGTATATTCATAGATATCATATTGTTGTCATGTAAAACTTTTTAAAGATTGTCACTGAACAATATCTTATCCCCTAAACAGCGTTGCTGACATCCGGGTTAGGGGGAAAGGATATATGAAATCAATCGTTTTAGAGTTAGATTTGTTACTGTCAGTAACTTTGCCTTGACTCTGCATGCAGAGCATGATTTAAAACTCTGTGTTACATTAGTAGTCAGCTACGTAGTAGTAGAAGGATGCTAACCATCCGTTGTCATAAGATGTGTTACATCCTAGAGAAGTCAACTCAGCACAGGAACTACCATGAATGCCAGTCATTTCATGAGACATTATGGTAGCCACGAAGCAGTTGACAGACTACAACAATGTTGAAAAACAACTTCAAAATGTGAAACAGGATTCATTGGCTGGCTTTTTTATAATATATACATATATATATATAAAACAGAAATTTAGAATGTAAAAAAAAAAAAATGAATACATAAATTTAAGTTTTAACTTGTATAATTTAAATTGTTTAGTGAAATACGCAGGTGAGAAGCGTTATATGATTTTAATTTCACAAATTAGCACCACAAAATATTCAATGTGACTCTTAGGCAACCTTTAATTGGTCAGCACCAATCTTGAAATGAAATCAATTTCACTAACGTCATTTTTTAAAAAGCAGTTGACGAAATCTAACGGCCACGAAATTCCCGCCCATTTTCCCTTGCTTTCTTATCTGAACTTTCTCAGAGGAAAAAACGAAAGATAATTCACCATTGATATTTCAGATGAATTTCTGATCATTTATCATGTCCATGCATATGGCACTAACGAATAACGATCCATATCGTTATTTTTCATTAAGAATTCAAAAAAAAGAGAAAGATAATAGAGAAATCCGCTAGTCGCTGTTCATTTAGACAAATAAACATTCACCAAATCCTAACTCTACTTTTAATTTCTTCTCTGGGAAATTCAATCGGATCCGACGGTTGGGTAAACCTCTGGTAATTCGGAACTACCACCGGGAAAGGAACGAGAACGATATCCGAGGAGTTCTCAGATCTTCCAAAGCCTCTTCTGTTTCACACAACAATTTTGCCTGTCTCTTACACACAAGCTTGATATCGGCCGAGACATTGACTTGTGGCCGAGACATTGCCTGTCTCTTACACACAACAATTTTGCCTGTCTCTTACACAGAAATGAGGATATATAGTACTAAGTTACTAACAGAGTACATGGCTCAAAACAGACAAGAGATGATAAATATATGGAAACTCGGAAAGAAGTATTATAAAGATATATATATTAACTAGCGTAAATTTTTAAGTGATCACCTCTACTCTCCAAATAGAAACTTATCGGAAAAAATGAAGTAATAGTGGCTTCTTAATCTTAGGCCAGTTCTTCCTTAACACCTGATTTTCTTATCATAAAAGACTTAATGTTTGATGAAGTGGTAATGCTGATTCTGACCCTAGTCACTTGAAAATAAAAAGTCATACTTCAGTTTTCCAGGATAAACACAATAATAAGAAAAAGCTGCCAGGGGTTTCCAACTTCTGAACTGTGCTCGATTAAAATTGCTATGAAGAGGGAAATAAGGACAATGAATGAGCAAATTGGGTTAAAAATACGAGTTTAAGCCTTCTTCTTTTTGGATTTGAGCATCACAAATCCAATGAAGATACATAAGAAGGAAAGCAGCACTACACCAGCAGCAACAGGTATCAGTATGGCATACTCCTGAGGCAAGAAATACTTGTGGATGAAGTGACCACTATCTACAAAAGGCTGAAAGATCAGAGAACCATTAAAATTATTAGCAAGTTCAAATTAGAAAGTATTTAAAAAAAAAATAAATTCAAACGCCTGGTAAGGTGCTTTACCAGGAGGATGACCCAGAAAGTATAATAAGTGAAAATTGATAAGCTGATTAAAGACAGAAGAAACCCAACTGTCCTGTCGGCTAAATCCATTATAAGCCTACTGCTCTCACTTCCTGTCAACATCAAACGACACAAATGACTGTTTTCATTCACAGTAGAAACAAATATCTAAAGTACAATAGACCATCCCAAAAACCCTTTTTTCATACAAGTAAACCTTTCAGTTTACAATTAGTTGGATAACGTCAAAACCTTGAACTCATGTACTCCGCTTATCTTGTGGACATTAACCTTAAACCAAGCTCCATCTTATACAAATTAACGTCAGCGAAGTGCAGAATTATCAAATGTCCCAATTCTAATAGAACATCTCATTCAAACCCTTAATCCAATCAGTTCATTAGAATCAATATAATAAGACACTAAGGAAGAAACTTTCTCAGTCACATATCATTGCCAGGTGCATGCTGAGTAACCCAAACACAGATGAGAACACCAGCTTAGAAGGCAAAACGAATGTGGCAAAACAAGACTAAGGAATAAAAAATAGAGAAACAAGTCTCACCAGCACCAAAAGCATGCAACCATAATATGGATTATCATTAACCCCAATTAATCTGCATAATTTACAAGTTTTTCTAACACAAAAAAACCAATGAAAAAAACAACAAAATTGGGAAAATTGAATATGAGTTGCTATCATGTGTCGTCCAGTAGTCACATCATTACAGATTTACAGGAAAGTTCTCTCTTTCCCTCACTTACGAAGACATTGTAGGAACAGGACCCTTCAGCTCCCACCTTACAAGAGTTCCCTACTTTACTTCAAAAAACTGAATACAATGATATGAATCAACCAAAACAATAAATGACGGATTATTTTAAATCAAGACATAAAGTAACTGTAATACAGAAATATCATTTATAGAAAATCGAGAACTTCCAGTAGTTAATTCTAATAGCACCAAGTACCCTAAGCTTCTTCTCGAACTGTCTTAATTTTGTTAGATTCATGGTTAGATTCTCATAGCAAACTCGATCTACCATCTATCCAAACAATTTGCGATATGAACAAAATACATACCCTCCCGGATTCCACAAAGTGAACTCCATAGTTGAGTCTCCCCTAAACTATTAGTTCAATGATGAATCATAATCAGACATTTTTGGAAACCAACTTCCAAGTTGAAACTAGATATATAACCATTCTAAAGTCTCTGCAGTTTTAATTCAACCTCAATTACGAAAAAGAGATAAATTGAGTTGACGAGATCTATGTCTATCGTTGTTTGTTCATTGAATGGACAGAAAGAGAGGAACTCACCGCGGATGAAGGTCGTGAAGACAGTATTTCAACACAAGGCACCCTCGTCGATCATGTCAAGTCGACACGAGGAAACGGAGAAACAAAAATGTAGAAACAGAGTGGCGTCCGAGAAATGGAGTAAAGAGGAAGAAAGGTGGGGGAGGCATATCACGAGCTACAAGGGATCTGAATTGGGCTTAATGAGGTCGAGCCCAACCAAAAGTATTAATTTATTTTTAATTAATATTTTTTTTGGTATATACCAGTCAACGGTCAGAATTAATATAGTACTCATTTTTTATGAAATATGAAAGGGCAAAATTATAAAATGAAATAGCGTTCATGCTTTCATTGGAATTTCATAAATTTAATTTAAGGGTGAAATTTATTTCTTCCTCTACGTACTCATCGCGTGGGCGAGCTATAAAGAAGGTCTTATACGTACCCAAGTGCTTCCTCTATATTATTATTACTCCAAAAAAGAACACAGATTATGGATATTCTTCGTAATAAAAATAAGCTTCTATATATACAGTTAGACCACTTAGACAAGTTTTGGTGTTCAGAAATACAGGCCATTCACTATTATTAATCAACAAGATAATTGTTCATCCACTATATCAAGTATCAGCTGCGCCTTCTTAATTGAAGGTCCAAAACTGAAAAATAGAAACACCATAAAAAAATTGAAAAATTAAAATGTAACTTAAGTTCTTTAAAAGAAAATTGATAAGACTATACAAAGTCTAGAGAGGGGAATAAACGGAATGAAAGCAAAGAATGTTCATCTTCGTCGGGAAATAAAGTTGGAAAGCAGTTTCGGCCAACACCTATCAGTTTCGAGCACCTCGCACATTTCACAACTATCATATCACCTCTTTCCCATTGAGCTCGAAAAACTATTAGAAGAAACCACCATTGAAGTGATTGGATGTTAGTTTCGCTGAATCCATTGCCTAGATGTTCTTCCTAATAACACCCTCTGAACAATTTATACCATAGTTGGATCTTAAAACTTCGGCAGCAAAGATACTGTGTTGCCTGTAATGGATTGAACTCCGACCAGAGTTAGGTGGCCGCATCATCATTGAAATGGTAGGAAGGGGCTTTGACCATATATTTGATAAAGTGGTAAAGGAATGCCTATCAGACTCCCTCCTGAATGTCTGGGTATACCCAGCAGGCTTCTGGTTGGAATTGCTAATTGCATGTTTTGTCGTGCTTACACTTGAGTTGGCACCATCCCTAGGTGCTTCATGGGGAGGACCACGAATCTGAGCTGATGGTTTCATTCGATCCAACCATCTGAGAATAAAATTTCCGAGATTCCTTCCCACTTCTATGTCTCTTTCTTGAATGTTTCGGTGAACTTTGAGTGCCACATCAAACACAGCACGTGTTCGTCTGTGAAGTGCCAAAACAAGAAGACCAAGAAAGTATTGACATTATGTAAGTGATAATAGCTCCAAATAAGCAGCAATAATGAATGAGCATGATTAATGGGGAACTTATGAAAAAAAGCAGTTTCTAAGTACTCAAACATAAAGCAGATATGACATATCAATGACAAAGTACAAGAGCCAACAAATGGAGGAAAAGAAAGGTCACTAACAATGACATTAAAAAAAACCAATTCTGATACGCAGTGAATCCATGCCAAGTGATATAAGCACACCAGTTCAGGATATCGTAAAAATTAACCCTGATGAGTGTTCTCAAATATAATTACTGGTTTATTGGCTCTAAAATCTTCTTATGACACATCTTATGTCTAATTGGTTGTACGTTAAAAGTTAAATGAGGAGGTTCCGATATATCACTAGCTAACAGCCCTGCATCGGTTCAGATAAGCAATTAGATAAAAGGCCACAAGGTAAAATAATGATAAAAAAAAAAAAAAAAGGGCTTTCGGCATTGGTAGCAGAGAAGGGAGATTTAAAACAAAATATATGATTATGATGTACGGCATGTACCTAAACTTTTCCAACAGCATGCAAGATACAAGATATAAAAAGCGACAGTGTATAGAGAACAAAGGATCAATGCTTCACATGCTTGTAAAAGTTGCAAAAAGAAAATTAGTCAAGCAGAGGTAGATGGTAGGAATCGGAAACACTCGTATATATGACCAGTACTTAGTAAATATCTTATGCGTTGAATACATGTTTATTTGTATACCATTGGGTCAGAACAAGGCATCCTATCATATGCATAGTGGAATACTAACTACATCCTTGAATAGTCCTTGGTCCTATTTCAAAGCACATTCACTTAATCAACTATATCAATTTATTAATAATTCTTTTCAAAACCAGTTGGGATTTTTTTTTTTGTGTGTGGCGTAGGGGTATCCAACAGGCTAATCACTACTTCAACTTAAAGTCCACATTAACCACATCACTAATAGATAACAGCGATGGTAGACTCTTAGAATTAGTACCAGAACTTGATTGAACTGTAATTGATCCAAAACAGGAAATAGTACAAGACCTATTTGGGGTACACAAAGGAGAGGTAGCTCCTACACTTTCAGAGAATTACTCTCAACTGTTCTAAACCTCTCTCGTACAGTCTTACATGCACTTGCAATGAAGGTGTGGTCTATTCAACTCCATTGCGGACGAAATGAGAATATGCTGACCGTTTGTACATTTTTCAAAGCTTTAGATGAGAATATGCGAATCTTATTTAACATTGATTCTCCCAATGTTATAATCCAAAATTTTCACAGCAAAATCGGACATATTTCATTACATTCAAGGACAGTATCTCCCCATGATCGTAACAAATGAGATTGTTCTGCTAAAAGAAAAAAGAAAATTCACAAGTACGAATTTAAACAAACAGACAGAAGAGAAGGGAAAGGCATCGAGAAAGACAAATTATAGAAGGGAAAAAATAGAAGCGAATTACCTCTGAGCAGATTGACGGATCTTAGGGTGCTTAGGGGTGATAAGCTTGCGCTGAATCCTAAGGGCAAGCCTGTAAGTTCGCTTCAGACCCAGAAAGTAGGCAGTTCCCAGTGTAATCTCCCACAGCACCATGATCGCTCTCTCTAGAATGCTCTTTCTCTTTTGCAGACTGGTTCGCTTTGGGTGTTTTAATCCTATTAAGGCTTTAAATATATTTTTTACTTATAAATCAAGGCTCCCTTTCCCTTCGCCCAAGTTATTTTCTGTTCTTCCTACTGTTTTGCATTCGCGAGAAGAGCCGCAAATTCGATCTCGCCTCCTCTTGTAGCTACTAAATGGTGCCATCGCAGCCGTTTGTTTCCTATTGGATCATCTTGACCGTTGGCTGCTTCTTGGAAAACTATGACAATCTATCTGGGCCAGGCTTTCCAGGCCTGAAACTTGTTCCTCAGCATTCTAGGCCCAACTTCGAGAAAGCCTACTAATAAACTGAATGTGTGTAAGCACTCCAGAATTTTGGGTGTAACTGTTCTTCGCTTCTACAGTCATTTCTTCTCACGTCTTCTTTTTCTTTTGACACGCGGGGGTGTGTCTAGAAAAAATGGGCGTGAGATAAGAAATAGCTTACTTTTACATACAAACGTGGAGAAAATTGTGGAAAAATATGACAAGGAAAATGAAATAATGATTGGATGCCGATGAGGTCACAAACGTAAAATGCAATCAGTTAAAATGTAAAGTGATAAAACTGGAGTTTCAAAGTTGACTCGCACGCACATTCTTTCTCTCTCTCTCTCTGTGTCGCCGTGTCACCATGCATAGACAGTCTCTGGGCTCACCATCCTCGAAGCTCCACATCCATGGAGGAGCCAAGGAAGAGATCCTCTTAGCCGAAGAAGCAACGCGCAGAGACTCGGTTTCTTCCTTCCACGTGGACTACGACGAGGACAACAACAAAACCCCAAAAAGTCACCGACTGTCATCGCCTCCGCCGAGACCAGAGAAGCTGATTCATCTCATCCCTGTCCTCACACTCATATGCTTCTTCATCCTCTACCTCTTCTCTCACAGTCCTTCTCAGTCAGGTAGACGCTCTTATTCAATCAACGTTCACAATGTTTCATCCCACTCCCTTAACTGCAATCCTCACTGTCCATTTTTCTTTTACTTGTTCCAGACCTCGCTCAATTTAACGGATTCAAGCACCCATCCAAGCGTATAGGTATAATGCATTTGCAGAAAGTATTTATTAATTTTCAATTTTTGAGTTTTTTCATTTGTGTTCTGGTGGTTCCTGGTAGATTCAGCGGCGGAGATTAACCACATTCAGCAATACACCGAGGTAAAGAGAAGCGATATTTTGCCGACCCGAAGCATGCGTAATTTGCAAGAGATAGCGAAAAATTCCCCGAGATCTCGGCCGCACAGGAAATTCGCCGATTTTTAAGCTGCCTTGTTCGGTTTGTTGCCTTCTATGCCTTTTTCCTTCAGATTCCAGCAGCTTTCCTTGGCCTCCATTCTATACTCTTGTTCGTGTATATCCGAACTGAATTTGTTTGTCAGAAATTTCCATTTTATTTTTGCTCGTAAATTAAAGGGAAAAAAATTACCACTTCGATTTTGTACAGGCATTTTGGAATTATTCGAATAAAGATTATCAGAAATGGGAGTATTTGTTTTTGAATTTTTGAAAAAGATCTTTCCAACATTTTCTGCTATTATCTGTGGGTAAGCCGCAAACCACCAAAGTGGAGAAGTGTTCGTTATGGAAAGCTTCCGGTGAAGGCGTAAGTTAGCAAAGGATTGTAGTGCGCCGAATGTTGTATACAGCTGGACTTAGCGACCGTTACTGCATATTGGGAGGTGCCAGCTGGAAAAGTTATGCTCTGATGATGGTATCCGGGGCTCAGTTCCAATAGTGGCTTGGCTTCTCTCACCGGTGGAAACACGCTTTCTCCGCGAAGCCTAGCGGACATGGTTTCAGGCTGAGCGCTATTTACACGTGTCATGTTTTAGAAAGCTGTAACACGGGAAACCATGCCCCGAAGTGTCGGCGCTCTTCATCTAAGGAGTGTTGTTAATACGTCGTCGTAGCTCGGATAAAGCAAGTTGGGGGCCAGGCTCCTTTGCAGTAATTGTCTCAGTGATGATCTGTAAGGTTTTGTAGGACGTTAGGTGTTTTGATAATTCTAGTTTGTTGGTCCCCACGTTTATGATAAAGGTCCCACGCAAGTCGCAAACGATAATCCTGCCACTTAGGAAGCAATTTATTTATTGTTATACTATATGGAGTATTATATATTATTACTAGTATGACACCATATATTTGACTACAAATAAAAGTTAAATAAGAATTATTATTTTTTTTTAAAAAAGGCATTGTTTATATATTTCCAATATTTTAGAGTATGTTTTAAATATTTTGAGCTGCCCACAAATAATTGATAATAGATCTCAATTTATTTTTTTAAGAAAAAAGCCTCTTTTCTAAATTACCATTCCTATTTAATAACTAATCAATTCAATCTCGCATTAAACTTATTCATATGAAAATTGTAACCTTTTTTAAGTGTAGACTTTTGCACAAATTTTTATTTATTTTACTCCTTCAAGCACATAAATTTTGGGAATATGTATAAAAGTATGTAAATTTAAGTATATATTGGTGTTGAGTGTAAATGTTAAAAGTTAAATTAGTGTATGTTAGATAGTTATGGCAAGTAAATTGCAACAAATTTGTATAAGTGAATAAAAAGGGATAACTTAAAAAAAATTAAAAGATGTTCAATTAGAAATAGAAACGTGCAGTCATCTTTTCATTCTTTTAAATAAAATAAAACTGATTGATAAAATCAATTTCAAAATCAGTAGCTACTAGCTACTTCCCGAAAGACGACCTTTTTGTTTCTAATCCAGTCACCAGTCGGCAATTGGCAGTTTTGCAAAATAATCGCACCGAAACTTAATTGTGCGCGGTGCTATCTCAATCAAATCGAGGGGAGGATGAAATACCAAAAACAAATCATTAAATTCAGAAAATTAAGTTCCTATAGAAGAAAATTAATAATTTCAAACTTCGTCTCATTAACTGGTAAACTATGTTCAACCCGGGACCTAAAAAAAAAAAAGAAAAGAAAAGAACAAATCATCAAGATCATATGGAAACAGTTTGCAGAAGTTCCAACGATATATACAAGAAGCAAATCAAAGGATTAAACCCTGAGCAGGAGCAGGAGCAGGCTTAGGCTTGGAAGGATGCTGTTCACTTGTTGCACTGGCTTTTGGGGACTCAGATAGAACCTGTGCATACTGATCCTCTACTTTACGCTTCTCTTCCTCTTCAGCATTCTCTACTTTCTCTTTCGTCTTCTGTCCTACTTCCCCTGCTGCCTTGGAAACCTTATTGAAAGCACCCGCTACCCATGTAGTCCCAGTGAGAATATAGCGATTCTTCATGATAGCAGAACCAGCACTGCTGACCTTCTGTTCAGCAGCTGCAAATGCTGATTTGGTTTTCTCAGAAACCTGAAATTTTTGATCCACTTCCCGGACTCTATCACTCACAACTGAAGCACCCGCACTTATTTTCTCAGTGAACCCAATTTTCTGGTCAAAGGTTGAAACTTTTGCTGAGGCTGTTGAAGTTAACTGGTGCTTCTCATCGAAAGACTTTGCTTTGTTGACAGCATCTTTCCCTAAGACAAAGCCCTTGGCCAGCATGCTACTGACAACATCCTCCGCCTTTTGCAAAGCAGATTCAGCACCGCCCGGACTTTTGCTTTCATTTGCCTGTAGAAACTCACGCAATTGTAAGTTAGAATAGCCTAGCATGTCAAGTGCAATGGTCAACAATAGAGAGTTTAGGAGACACTTACAGCTGATGCAAGGACAGCAGGTGGAAGCTTGTAATCCGGATCCAGATTTATTGTAACTGATAGATCAACAATTGTTGCTCCCTAAAAACATGAAATTCTGGTTAAAGTTAGTTGTATACAGTAGCTTACATAGATTGATACACAAAAGGGAAATAGAAGAGACTGAACAACATTAAATATTGACTAATATAATTACATGTGGAGATACAATTGGATAAATTCAAAAGCAACAGATCATAATTCTAATGGCTACTCTTCCCATCAGTACACAAATTAATTCCAACCGGAAAGCACGTGTCTAATAAAGCATCCATCACAAGCTCGTATTAAAATAATAACTAGCAAACTAAACTATTCAAACTGCCCCTTCCTTCCATTAATATTAAATCTGATATTTATGACAAGGTAAGTTCCCACATATAATATCTGCACTACTGCAGAAAGTCGGTTCCCTCTTAAGTATCCCTATTTTGTTTTCCTTCAAAATCCAATGTTCCATGTTTAAAAATGTTAAGAAAGGAAACATAAATATGTCATTTCAACACCCCTGGGCCCATTCAAGCAGAAATGTAACGGAAAGAACTCCACAAGAACAATGCCCATAATAGGTGGATTACCGATAGTAGTACTGCAGTCTCAGCTCCCTGTGAATCCTTGAAGGTGACATACGCAGTCTGTGACCGCTCGTCATGACTGCACCAGCATAGAAGGTCATAATTTGTACAAAAAAATAAACGGAACAGAAACCACTCTAAAAGAAGGAATTAAATCAAACCCATGGCCACAACTGACCTCTGCATTTCAACATATTCAATATCACCAGAAAAAGAAAAGAACTCTGTAAGGTCCCGCTCAGTTGCTCCCAGGGAAACATTACTGACTTTGACAGTTTTTATCTGGAAAAGACAAAAAGCATTTATGGGCATCTTTTGTGGAACATCTACTCCTTCACATGCAAGAATGTTTTCAAATCTCAAACAATAGTTGAAGTTAAAATTAAAGCATATTACTCGTATAACAAAGAAGCAAGCACTTTAAGATATGATAGTGAAGCTCTGATGTAATTTTTAAGTCAGAACATGTTGAATCAACTTCACAGAAAAGTAAAAGACTGCATTAGTTTACAATCAACCCAAGTAGGAAAAGGAGGGAAAACCAAAAACTATAACCCTGACAATGGGGTGGGCATGAGAAAAACAGACTTTTACACATCTATTCATCTAAATCACCCATAAGTACTTATATCTAGATCAGCCAGGCCACAAGGACATCCAAACTCACTGCTAAATAATGCCTCCGTGTCCTTCAAAGGGACAAGAATGTATACCTTCCTTGAGCTAAAAATTTTAAGTGACAATTGAAATCATAACATAAACATTAAGGTACTCCAGAATCAGGCATTTAGCAATAAGCACAATGAAGCGAAACACACTCGTGTTTGCATACAGTTCAACACTTTAGGTAGTTTCTAGCTACTTCTAAGGCCAGAAACCCTCTAATAATATCATCAAGGTCAACATCTAAGGTGAATGTTCCCACTTTTCAAGTTGAAGGTTATCCTCCGTAAAAATTTAGAAGGAAAGTTAGAGACATATCTAATCAATATGTCCCCCCCGTAATTCTCTGGATGCTCTCAACCCCTTCATTGAGATGATAGGAGGATCAACAATAGCATAGCCAACAAAAAATAACAAAAACCCCTCTCCAGGTTACCTAGTGGTGTAATGGGGAGTCCTATTTGGTAGAGTTTGAGAGTTGGCTGTAACACATGCATGATATATTGATATGCAGGTTGCAACATGTATGTATAACAAGGAAACATTCAACTTCAGTTGGTTTCAGATGGTCACATGTAATTTTATCTGGCCCTCACATTTCCAAAGCTAAGAGCTAACTATAAACCATTCAATTACCTTTTACCATATTGAACAAAAGAGAGCCAGGCAAGGTGCAAACCTTTAGCATAAAACTGCCGGATACAAGCATGCATGATGACACACAAAAAGATACCGTCATGTCAATGTGTGTCTGGGTAGCCTACACTGTGAAAAGGAAGATTTGAAATGTAGCAGCATACATAATTGATGAACTGGTTGTATTGTCCTAAAATGGTTGGACATGATGAATGCACTTTGGTTGCTTTAAGGTTGTAGCAACTAGCAAGGTAGTGTATTAGTTATGGCCACAAGAGACTTTACTGAATCTGAAAGACAAGTTCTGAAATTTAATAACTTATATTTGCTCTCGGTCCTATAGCCCTAATATATCTTTAGACAGTTCTCCACAACCTCACTGCATATGACAAACACTTATCAATCATATTGTAAAAATATTTGGAAATGCTAGCGGTAGCCCAATGTGTTGCCTTGTAAACCAAACTTCCCCATTTAGCAATAAGTGGTAACATCATTCTTCGTTCTCTCTTCAACTAAAAGGGCAAGATTGAAAAAGCAAGTCCAATTGAAAAAGGAAAGGGGAAAAAAAAAAAGGAGCAAGGAATTAAATGCAGATACCAAGAAGAGGGGTGAAAAGAAATTCTAAATGCGCATCAAAATTACTACATAGGATATAATTACAGAAGCTACCATTTGATACAAGGTAACCACTATAATGTAGGCAAGAAAAGACCTCAAAACCCTAATGCTTAATTGCTTTTAGAATAGTAAAACTTAATAAGCTTCTTCAAGAACCAGCTGATAGGGGATGATAAAATCAGCATGCATGACCAAAATTACATTAAGTCCTGTGATTAACAATTCGTACATAAATTGGGGCACGCAGTCCTTCCCTCATCAAAGATCAACAAGTGTAGCTTGTAGCTAATATATATATATATATAATTTCACAATATAACTCATCCCTATATCCTTCCAAATGGTTTCTTTCCCTTTCCTGGTAGTCAACCTTGTCTATGGACTAATAATCTTACACAAAATCTGGTGCACACAACTGCACCACTGCAAACTTCTCATGCAATTCATGAATTCACGACAGATCAAGTGAAATTTTTATCTAAGTAACAGCAATAACTATAGTTTCATAGGATATATTCATTATCATAATCACCACAGCAAAATCACAGGAAATCTTGGACACCTTGAAAGTTCATTTTCAGTAGTTGTATAGAGAATCAAGAGTACCAAATTACAGAAAACATACATTTGATGTGTGAGCTTAGCACAAGTTGAAGGTAAACAACACGCCGTTAACTCCAACTCCAAGTCAAAGCACACAGATAAATATTTGCATAAAAAAAAAAAAACAAAAAAGTTTCGAGACAAAACACACCAGACATTCGAGCAGACAATTCGTCTAAACTATCTCAAACTGCATATGAACCAACATGCAAAGGCCCGAAGAGTACAACTGTTCCAGTAACTCAGTAAGAAGCAAGAGGACTTAAGACGAATCTATTCCAGCACCTAAATTTAAGATAAAATATCAAATCTATTCGATATACAAAAATTAGACTCACAGAAATTCACATTTAAGATCTTCAAAAATGTTGATCATATAAACAAAACTTAGAATACAGAAACGCTTTCAAATTTCGGAGATAGAAAGGGATTGTGATCAACACGGACCGACATAGTGAAGTGGTTCGAAAAAGAGATCTCCGGTGACCAGAGAACGCCGCTAAGCTCCGATAACGTCAGATTAACACGGTTATCTGTATTTCCAGTCTTATAATCGAAGAAGAAAATGCAGGAGGTAGATTTTTATTTTTTCTTCGGGGTTGCTTTCGAAACACGTGACAAGATTGGAGAGGCACGTGCGAGAGACTTGGAGTTGGAGCAGAAGTTAATTACGAGTTTCAGACACGGTCCACGCGAGCATGGGCTTCCGAGCTGCGGATCCAACACCGTCGGTTATCCGTTTATTCTGGCATACTACATTGTATACTTGTGCAATGCATATGGATTTTAACGTAATAAATTATAGATATTTTTAAAAAAAGTTAATTAAATATTAAAATAAGTAAATAAAATTTTTAAAAGATAAACGGTTTAGTATTTTAAAATGTATAATTATTATAAATATATATAGGATAAAATTAAATATATTAAGAATAATGAAATATTAAAAAATAAAAATAATAAAATAATAATTTTTTATTCATATTATAAGATTTAAAATATAATTTATAATTATTTTAATAAAAATAAAAAAATTTGACAAAATATATTATCCATCGATAAAGTTAATTTTAAATTTTAAATTTAAAAATAATTAAATAATTCAACAAAATAACAATTAAAAAGTAATATAATTATTTTTATTTTAATAAATATATCAATTTTAAATCATAATAAACATTTACGGTAATAATCAAATAATTAAGAGAAAAAATTATGATAAAGAATATAATATATCAAATTATGGTAAAAAGTTAAATAGTAGTAGCTTAATTTGATGATAAATAATATATAGTATATAGTAAGATAAATATTTGGACGAAATTTTTTGTGCAATTGATATTAAATATCACATTTATGTTAATTAGTTATTAATGGATAAAAATTTATAATTAATAGATATTGACAAATGGAAAGAGGGGATGTTTATACGCAGAAGGAATTGTCATTTTTCAAAAGTGTGAATAAGTTATAATATATATATATATATATATATACACACACACACTCAAATATATAATTTAGTGAAGAGAGATGCCTTTACATTTTATTATTGGGTGGATATTTTTTATCGTGTTTGTCTCATCCATTGGGATGGATCAAAAATTATAAAATGTATTTTACAATTCAATATATTGTTTTATAGTAATTTTTAACTAATTAAAATAAGTGAGATAGAATATAAAATACAAAATTATAAAATGAATTTCCATTCGATTTGATTCGACTCGACTCTAGTACTGCACGGTTTTAGGGGCCTAATATGTGACGTCGTTTTTGATTCCGACGGCCATCTGCAGCTTCTTCTCGGCTTGTGGGCTCGATCTCTCTTTAGAGAGTTGTCCGTTTCTTTTTGTCGTCCAATTATGTTTACCTTGGCGAGTCGCGTGGCCCATTCTCATGTGTGCACACAATAATTCTTCATCTTCAGATCTGTAAATTGAAACATGAAGTTTAGTGGTGGCCCACTGTTCGATTATCCCAATTAGGCCTTCATATGTATTATGTATGACGCTTGTCTGTGGACCAGTCATTTATATTTTTAAATATAATAAAATTAAATTAAATCGATAATTAAAAAATCAATTAGAACGTTTAGACTATTTTTTTTTTTTAAATGTCGGCGTCATTATGTGAATGACCATCTAACTAAAATGGGTTGATAAAGTTTTCATTGTAAAAACAGCTAATAAGAAAAAAAAATAAAGAATCGAACTGTGAGTTAAAGTAACAATAAAGTAATAGCTTGAACTTGCAATGCCACAATCATGATCTTATTGATAAACCCAACTTTAAATTTGAAATATGAATACTTTTTATGCAAGTTAAAAATATAAAACATTTTTAAATTTTATATATCAATTTGAGGGTTTTTTTTTTTTTTTTTACTTTTTTATTTCCTGAATTGTATCAATTTTTTTTTTTGTTCTACCATTTTTTTTTTCTTGTGTTGTGTTGGTGAATTCTTCCTAATAATTTACATAAATAGGGAAAAAAAAAACTTAAATTTCTTGGTAGTCATTTTTTTATTATACAAATAAAAAATCTTAAAAATACAAAAAAGCATATAATAAATTTTCCCAATTAGGGAAGTTTTAGCTAAAAATGTCTCGACTTAACACATATATGTATATATGTGAACATTTAAAATGCCTATTACATATATATATATATATATATATATATATATTAGTTTCACCTGCCTATTACAATTTTTGTAATAATTATTTACTATTTCAATTTCGTACCATAATAAGGAGGTTTCATCCTCTAAACTCTAGTATTCAAGCATTTTATTACTATATCATTGCTAGTAACATATATGTTTCCCTTTATAGCCTAATAACATATCTGTTAATTATGCATTGAGTAAGTTTGTTCACAAGTCAACATATTATTTTCATACCTTTTTTTTTTTTTTTAATTTGATAGGCATTATTTTATACTCGATTGCTTAGTAGCATATATAACAAAAGTCCACTGAAATATCATTGCTGTATATATTGCGTAGAGTTTATAATGTGCTGTATTATATATTAACAATAATTTTAAATGGTAGAGGGACAATATTAAAGTGCACCATAGTTAAGGGAATATTAGATACGTAAAATCCAACTAAATGAGATTCTGTAAAACTAATGGAACAAGATGTAAATTTGCAATTAACTTTGATTTTTTTTTTTTACACCTAGTATTTTTCACACCTTGGAAAAGACAAAATATTTTTTCCAATAGGTGAAATTTTAAAGTTTCAAATCAATTACTAGTAAGAAATAATCATGCATGACGTGGCAAAATATAAAATGAAAATCAGACTAACAAAATTGCAAATTTGAACTGAAATTCTATTCTCTGCTATCAGCAAATGAAAAGTTGCTAAGCAGGACTTGATAGTTAGTTTAATATTAAATTAAATATTAAACATAATAATTAAGAAAAAACCATGGTTAATAAATAGCAGGACACCACCAAAAGAAGCGTCATCTCTGCCCATCCTCGCCGACCACGTATTTCGCATGGGTCCACGTCAACGTGCCGGAAGGGAATTACAAACGAGGATCCATAACCCCAGCGAAGAAACTACCTCACAGAATCCTACATCCGAGACATTGAATTATTCTCCCTCTAGCCCCTTCAGCTTCTCCGTCTTCAATCCCTTCCGGGTTCATAGCCTCTGTTAGCCCTGATTCATCAAACTCCGATTGCTACTTTCAGATTCGTGTAGCCAAAAGCCAACTTTCTTCCTCTTTCTCAAGAAATTCTTTTTGATTTTCTCGAGAAAGTTAGGGTTATTTTATAATCAACACAGCACATAATTATAAAATGAGCTTTCGGGATATTGAAGCTGGCCGGCCTTTCGCTCCGAGGCGAGACCTAATCAATGGCAAACAAGACCCTACACAAGCGGTGGCGTCTGGTATATTTCAGATCAACACCGCCGTGTCCACTTTTCAGAGGCTCGTCAACACCCTTGGAACCCCGAAGGACACCCCGGAGTTACGCGAGAAGCTGTGAGTGCATTAGTCTATATAATTTGATTATTGCCGTTGTGGAATACTTTGATTCCCCCACGACGTGCGTGTTTATATTCCGAGATTATGGTCCAACTATGAGTAATTGTGGCTTCCGTTGATTGAATTGCATGTCATTTCTTATTACTGATGTATTTGATACTTCCACGAAACCTTTATTTTTTGATTGATGAGTACGAGGCCTTGTTATTTGATTTTGGAAAACTGAAGCCTATTCTTGATACCGGTAAGGAGTACTTCCTGCCACTTGGTTAGTGAAATGACCTTTTGTAATGAAACCAAAGTCAAATGTTTGGGTTGTATGCAACCGCTCTACTGCTGCCGATCATTTAACTTAACAATATGAGCTGATCTTCAATTATTTTCAATAGATTTTGCGAGTTGTCAATACTTAACTGAGTCTGTCTGTTCTTAACTTGCAGGCGCAAGACAAGGCTACATATTGGGCAATTGGTGAAGGATACATCAGCTAAACTCAAGCAAGCTAGTGATATAGATCATCACGTTGAAGTTAATGTATGTTTTGAGTTTGGACCTTTATCTTGCCTTCTGCTTTGTATGCATATCCAAAAGCACAATTTTGTGGCATATAAGTAGTTACACTGAGGAGTAAAGACTAGCTAAGGTCAACTCCTGGAATAAGTAAACTATTCCGGAAACTATATATTTTTGAACTGATTAAAATGCTTGTTGTCACTTTTTGGATGGTGCATGCACAAATTGTTTTGCAATCATTTTCAAGTTGATCATAAAATGTTTGTTGTATTTTTCTTTTTGGAATGACACATCTTTGAATGCCTAACTCATGATTGCAGGCGAGCAAGAAGATTGCAGATGCTAAACTTGCTAAAGATTTTCAGGCAGTGCTGAAAGAATTTCAGAAGGCACAGCGGCTTGCTGCTGAGAGGGAGACATCTTACACTCCATTTGTTCCACAAGCAGTTCTTCCTTCAAGGTGATTTTTAATTATCTATTAACAGAGTATGTAAAATTTAAGGGGAATATTATGCCTAATTTCCTTTTGTATGTGGGTCTGACTTTGGAGAGTGGACTGTATCTATGTAATGAAGAAAGAATAGGCTACCTTAAGAAAACTACAACATTATTTTTTCTATACTTGGTTGATTGGTGACGACTTGTGCTTTTCTGGTGGTCATTAGCACACTGTTTTCTTGGTTATTGCTTATTATTGATGTATTTGTTGCTTATGAAGTGGACCTTTTCTGTCTTGCTTGCAGCTATACAGCTAGTGAGGTTGATCTAAATTCTGATAAAACTCCAGAACAGCGTGCTCTTCTTGTGGAATCTAGAAGGTGATTTCTCATATCACATTATTAACTAATGAGTGGTTGTCCATTTCTAAATTTGTTTTGAGGAAATTGTTAGATTTTTTATTACAAGAACCTCTACAGTTCTCATGAAATTTCATATATTTTGTTACAGCATGTCTGTTATGACTAGCATTAACCACTATCGTGAAATTTAACTTTAAGTGGAAAAGTAGCGTTCTTTAATTGCAAGCTATTTATTTCTTAAAGAAGTTTTTACCAAATCCTTCTTTTGCTTCTTTCTTTCTTTTAAGTGGTGCGAAGGAGTTGGTCTCGGGATTCTTTATGCATCATATTTAATTTAATAAAATCTAAGTATACAGTCATATTTGTACCTGAGGTCGTGTTATTCACACTGCAGGCAGGAGGTTTTATTGTTGGATAATGAGATTTCCTTCAATGAGGCCATCATTGAAGAAAGAGAGCAAGGTATTCAAGAAATTCAGCAGCAAATTGGTGAAGTAAATGAGATTTTCAAAGATCTAGCTGTACTTGTTCATGAGCAGGGAGCTATGATTGGTAACTCATTTTATTAATTTTTCCTCTTAAAGTCTTTGTTGAGCGTGCATCTTTTTATTAACATCCGTACTTGCCTCGACTTTTTCATGTCATCTTATGTCAAGCATTTCCATTTTGTAGATGATATCGGTTCCAACATCGAGAACTCCCATGCAGCAACTGCACAAGGAAAATCTCAACTTGTGAAAGCTGCCAAGACCCAAAGATCAAATTCATCTTTGGTAATCAATTATTTTTCATTTTTTAATTTTTTTAAGATTTTATAGTGGAACATCCTGGGTAATTTCACTTCATAGGATTATTGACTTAACTCCGTGTTTTAAGAACCCCTTGTGTGGACGCCATCTTGATATATCAAAGCTAAAACTACTTATAACGCCACAGATTGTATCTATAGTGGGTTTCAGTTGCATGATGCTTTTTTTTTTTTTTTTAGGGGTGGTGGAGTTGGAGGTTGAAGGGTTTCTTTAATTCGTCAGTCCTACTTAGGAGAGGAGTTATAGATTGTTTTCTTATCATTGATCATAACTTTTTTCCTTGTTTTTGTTAATTTGACATGTCTTTTTCTTTTTCTTTCTTTCTATCTTTTCCCCAGACATGTTTGCTCTTGGTGATTTTTGGGATTGTGCTTCTCATCGTGATAATAGTTCTTGCGGCTTAGTGAAAGGTGGTTTGGATTCCGTCAAGGAACAAACTCTATGATCCACTGAGCAGCTGATAGCATCTCCCTTGCTGATTTCCTAGAGTGATGTTTTACCAGATCTCATGATTGGCCGTGGTCTGTCGCATCTGGTTTCAGTACATGATGTGGGAAATTCACTAGGTAAATCGTGGTTTTGTTGTGGGGTGTATGTTCTCTTCTCTAAGCTTGTCTTCAGGGTTTTAAGGATGTGTGATAACCTGCCGTTATGTAATGGTTCTCTTTTTTCTTTTTTAAATAAAGAAATATTAATTCTTTGGATGTTCCTTGACCTGTAAATGAAAGCGCTGACTCTTCTTATAACAAAAGTTTTGTTTGGGTAACCCGTTCCTTTGCGTCCTTTCCCTAAATTAGGATCTTGATGTTTGCGTGATTGGGTCTAAACCTTAATTCAGGAAGAAGTCGACGTATCTAAAGTTCTGTCAATGATAAAAACTTACGATACTGGCTTCGGCCTCCTTTATTAATTAAGTAATAAAAGTCAAACTCTTGCATAATACAGGTCCAATACCAATGAATTACTTTCAATTAACAGAGTCCACTGCCGTAACTCATTCGTTCTTTGCAATTCCTGCAAGGTGACACCGAGCGGCGGCTTGTAACCCGCTGGTGTCATATCGGTTTCATCGTTCTTTAGTTTTCTTTGTTCAATTTTGGTTTGATTAATTACTTGTCTAATTGTGTTGGTGAAAATGATCGTAGATTTGCTTAGAAGTTACTCGTCAGGGAAAGTAGGTTGAGTTGTATTAGTTCACGCAAATTTATGCACAAGCCATTCTCATTGGAGGAAGTTCTGACAAAAATATGTAAGGGAATCCTTCTAGTAGTTTGCTTAAAGCAATTGTGTCTCCTCTCACTCTTTCTTGGCATATTCTTCTCACATTGGAAATTATTTATAATTAAAAAATTATGGAATTTTTAGTTAATTGGACCCAAAATTTATGATATTATCACAGTCAATTCAATTGCGTTACTTCTACTTCTGTTAAGTCTTCACTAAGAACGATCAATTCCATGATCATGAGAAGAGACTAAAGAATTTTCCAAATCAGTACTTTAACCACTTTATAAGATCTAATCTATCTATTATTTACCCCCTCAATAGAGAGTAGATTACGAGTCAACCAAACCAGAAAGAGCCTTGTAAGGTTCATTTCCTTTATTACCATTAATGAACTCAAGGCGACAGAACACACACATATATATATAAGCAAACAGAAAGGTGCAGAGACACCGAATTCAGAAATGCACTTCAAGCTTTCTTTAGATCTTTGCATTGTCTATTGTTAGAATAGCTTAAGGATGTCAAAACAATTAAAACAGTCGATAATAAGGCTACAATAAATGTAACGGTAGACACGAGGCCAGCATGCGCCTTTCTTCCTGAGGGTATAGTCCATACAATATCAGCACCTTTTGGATTTGCATCATCATTGATCAATTTGAAGAAACAGCTGCGACTTTCCACCTTTTCGTTTGTGTTGCAGCGGACCAACATATCAGGCAAACCAAATTTAACAGACGAGTAGCCACTTTCATTTAGAGGCTGCAAAGAAAATAAAAAGCAATTGAGGCAATATTGAAGAGTTCAAAGTTGCAGGCATTTTGTTGTTTGAAAGTATGTTTTACGGAAATGTCTTCACATGATCTGGTGGAAACAATTACGATACTCTGATAATGAATAGATTTCAATAAGCATAAAGGGTTATTTAGCTGAAAATAGCATTTTGATATAAGGGTTACTATGCTAGTTCTCAAATCATAATAACCTTTACTCACTTGATATCGTGCATGTAAAGGAAGCTCTATGTTGATGTCAATTGGCTTCATCAAGATCATTGGGTCAACATCTAAGTGGATTTCAACAGCAGAGCGATTCGACAAGAATGAAGGCAACTCCAAGTTTGTATCTCCAAAGACAGTTACATCACTGAACACTGCAATAACTGGTGTCAATGACTTGAAGAAAATATACTGAACTTAAATCTGTTTTTATTTTTCTGGTTTTTACATCTGAAAAAGCATATGAAGAATATTTACCACCACGCTGTACAAGATGTTGTAGTTCAAACGGATCAGCAAAAACTCCAGAGGGCAATCTTTCAATAACTATGAACTGACACGAGCAACTTAACAATTCAGATACAGACTTTGACTGTTTGATTTGATATCTGATTAAAGTGGACACACGGCGATGAGAACCTTCGCCAATAAGATTGCGTTGTAGAAGAGACAATCTTAACTCAAAATTATGGTCATCTGGAAGCACTCCGCACA
This sequence comes from Bauhinia variegata, assembly GCA_022379115.2. Classification (NCBI taxonomy): domain Eukaryota; kingdom Viridiplantae; phylum Streptophyta; class Magnoliopsida; order Fabales; family Fabaceae; genus Bauhinia; species Bauhinia variegata. The sequence goes on along the minus strand of CM039436.1, from coordinate 13,376,442 downwards.
AACCAAAGGGGATTTCTTGAGACATGAAATTGTCAAAATCTAAATCAAGTAAGCTATCATATCTGCCATTGTAGGACTCCATCAGAAATTTCTTCAAGGTAGAAGAAACATCAACAGTTGCTCCATGAGAGTTAGAACTTGGAGAACTTGACACCTGAACATGGCACGTTCGAGACATGAGTACCAAAATTAGATTTGAAAAGCTCGCACTTTAATTTGATGATCAGTATAGTTTTGTTTAATGCTAGAAAAATCTCAATTGCACGTATAGTAAGCATGCAAACATGACTAAATTACTAAGTAGATAATACAAGCAATTTAGCATCATTTACGGAATTTTCTTCTAGGTGCATATAACAGATTATTCATCTTCTGTTGTTCTTCAGCTCCATTTTCAGGTCCCTTTCATGCATTTTAGGTTGAACAAACTACAAAGAATAGAAATGGCAAGCAGGGGCATAAAATTGGGATTCTTTTTCTTGGCCCACTAAGATGAATTGTAACAATGAAGCAGAAACATGTAGTGATCTAGAGAAGAAAGTTTTTTCTACCCACTTGGCTTGGAAGTGAATAACAAAGCAAGCAGCTACGGGGGAAGCCCAACAATGAAATTCCAACTAACAAAGAAATCCGGAATCGAATACATCGCCGCGTCTCCATCAAAAGGACTGTACAAGAAAACAGATGTTCAACAGACCCATCAGGAATTCTGGGTACTTTCATGGATCAGTTGCAGAAGAGAAAAAAATAAATAAAAATCGAATCATAGTGCTTCAGAATACACAAAAAGAGAAAGAGAGAGGACCTTACCTCGATATATCCAAATTTGATTATGCCCTCCTATACGTCAAGGCGATATAGAAGATGATAAATCAGAATAGCAAATGTAGAAGCAAAAGGGGATCGTCGCTGTGCTCGCACTCACACTCTGCGCTGGCTAGTCTCTGTATATTTCGAACGGAACGGAGTCTGGTTGGAGATCCGCCAGCGCGTCGTTTTGACGCGCTGTTAATAGGCCTGTAGTGGACTACTTGTGGCCCAAATATGAGTCCAATTGAAGGACACAAGTGGGCCTCCAGAGCTAAAGCCCAACTAACTAGGAATTCTTCAGAGTACTTCCGAGGAACACAGAAGGGAACAGAAATTGAGAAGCGGACGTTTGTTCAGTCATCGAGAAGAGAAGCTGAAAATTGGCGTGAGGGGTGAAAACTTTTTGCGCGGGAAACAATCGATTGTGGCGAGATCAAGGAAAAGATGAATAGTTCATCGCCTACTCACTCATCACTATCAACAACAGCAATTGTAGGTGGAGGAGGAGGTGGTGGCGGGAGCAATTCAGCTCTGGGCATCGACGATTTTCACTTCCCGTCTGATCTCATCTCCGTACAAGATCGAAAGGAGGAAGCCATGCTAGGTTAGTTCTGTTTTTCCATTCCTTCCGCAATCATATTTTTTGTGCAATGTCGCTCTTGTTAGATTTTCCATTTTCAGTTAGTTCTCTGTTTTCGCGGAATGTCTTAGAAGGGAAAAGTCCACCGATATTGTAATTTAATTTTTAAAAATTTAATTATACCAGTACCATGATCATCATAGATTATTTGTCTTTTGATGTTTCAATCACGCTTTTTTGTTGCTGAAAATGGAGGGATATGATAAATCTTTGGTTTTGGTAGGGTACTGCACTTGGCCTCCTTAGTTCTAAAGCCCTTTTATCTGTGCAACCTGAACAATCACAATTGCAGACAATTTTCTTTCAATTTGCAGTTTTAAAATCGGATCTCATGGCTGCACTTGACAAGGAGGTTAAATCATTGGACGAAGATAACTGGAAGTTTGAAGGACCTCGTTCTCGGATCCACCTTGTATCAAGTCGACCGGGTTTGTATATCATATCCAACTTCAGTTAATGCTTATTGCTATAATTTGTTGGTGTTAGAACTACCTAAATAAAATCCTTCTGAACTCTGTTGAAAAGTAGAGACTTTACACTGTAACCGACATTCTCTATTTGTTAATTTCGTAAAATTATCTAAATGGTTAGCTCTGGTTCTACTTGTGGTTCTAAAATCAGATTTGTTTCTGGAAAGCGGCATTTGCATTTTATGACTTTGATAGAGCTTATATATTAGGTGGGACGTTCATCGTTTGTGTTCCATTTGATATTCTGCTGCAGGTGGTTATCTCCGCAAGCCCAGAGAAAGTTCAAAGAACTGGAATTTGAATCCATCAAAATAGTTCTTGTAAAGACACTGCCTGTGTTAATGATTATTCTTTGCTCTCTGTTTCTCAAGGTAAAAATGAGATTAATTTGAACATGTAGCCAAAAGGTTTCTTCTGGTTTTGACATGTAATATATCTATGGATTCACATTTATTGACTTGCATATGCGGGGATGTTATTATGTTGATCTTAACGTTGTTAGATTTTCTGGAGGGAGTAATGATTGCCTAAACGCAGCCCTAATAGTCATTCTAATATGGGGATTTCTGTTTATTATTTATTTTAATTGGGTCAATTTTGTCCCATCATGGGAATAGAAATGCTAAATGTTGTGGAATATACACTATCTTGGTTTTTACCCCCTACCCTAGATCAAGGCTATCTGATGATGATGGTGGGCTGGTGAAGAACATGGATGGCACCCCACTGTGCAGCTTTCCTAAGAAACGGTACGGAAGACCTGAAATATTAACATAAAGCACCACAAAACTTTGCTGAGCCTAGCAAGCAGAAAGTGTTGATTTTTCAATTTAACATTAAGACCAAAAGTTGAACTTGGTAACCATGGTCATTCCAGACAATCAGTCGTATACCACTAACGAACTGGCAATATATGCCAAAACTGAAGACAGCAAAAAACAAAGGAATATCCCAATCAATCAACTGACGTGAAATGCTGAAAGTATCCTTCCTAATGCTGCTAATACCACACCCTCATCTCTTTTTTTCCTTTTATTTGGCTCAAATTATAAACCAATTTGTACTTTAAAAGGCAAAATAGCATAATTTGTCCCTTGTCTTCAAGAAGTGAAAGTACTTCTAACTTGTAGCATAACCGCAATACTCAGAACCCTGTCCCTACCACCAAATTTCCTTTCCACGCTTAATCCACAAACCCCTGATAATGCTGAATTTCAAATGAAACTAAAACGTGAGAATACCTAAGAGGCCTCGGATAACACGGTAGTCACGAGCCAAGACTTTATAAAGCTAGGAAGGGGAAGAGATAACTCATAAATATTTCATTATTAACATTTGCACCATCAAAAGAAAGGCTGTTGTGTTTACCTGAGAAAGACATCAACTGGTACAAAGAATTACAGGCCAAATATATAGCATCTAATACTGACATTCCAGTTGAGTTCATGACTAGGATTCAAAAATGAAAACCTAAACAAAAGATATTGGATGTGGGTCTCCGTATGCACAAAAACTAGACCCAGATGACAAAAGCAAAAACATCAGCTACTTTCTATTGAACAAGTGGAGATCCAATTATAATATTGACATCACTTCAGCATCGTTTGGGTCAGGGTTTACCTTGTATGATATGAGAGAGGATCTATATTTCACAAAGATTTTTGAATTCCCTTAGCATCAGAAGAGAGAAGACCCATCTGCTCCGTAAGCTGATCCATATGTTGAGTTTTGTCCCATCCATTTTCCATAGGCTGTGCTTCATTCCCCATGGACACTTCAGTAGCATAGAGATCAACGTCCTCTGGCAGTGGACTTTGCACAAGAACATCATCCCAGAAGGAAGAATTGCGTAACAAGTCATCAATGTCTGGATCAGGTGAAATATTTTCAAGATCAAGGGGCAATGATCCATTCACTTCCAATGAAGTAGGATCAACAAATTGCTCACTGCCTGTGTCAGGTCCAATATAATTTTCTCCAGCAATATCAAGAATACTTTCTGGCACTATCTCTGGTATTGAAGAAAGCTCGGACATGAGGACATCTTCCCGAGGAACAGGAATTGAATGCGCCTCTGTTACTCCAACCAGCGCATTTATATCCTGATATTGGCCTGTCGTTACTTTTTCAGCTGCTGCTTGTGGATTAGATTGTATTTCAGATCCCATTGAGAGGCCAGGCCCTGAAGTCCCTGATGTGGCTGCAACGTGAGACGACTTCCCCAAAGTTGGTGGGACCTCTTGAAGTCTTACTCCAGAAGTTCGGCTAGAAGAGCTTCCACTGTCCATTGCAGCGGATGATGATGAACCATCACCAATCAAGTAACTGTCAGGATTATTACTAAAAGATTCAATCCGAGAAGAATCCAACTTCATGATCTGTCTTAGCATTGCTTTTGCTGCTTCATTCATCAGAGGTTGATATTTAATAATTTGTCCATCAGGATGAGCAGTATTATCTGCTTCAATACCTTCCTGCTTCAGGCGCCGTTTTTTATTGGCTTCAGTTAAGCGCCTATTGCTCTCATTTTGCTGTACAAACTGAGCCAAGAAGCCAGGGCTCTGAACAGCCTTCGCAAGGAATGACATCATTTGTTGCTGTCGTTGCTCCATTCCCTGAAGGCGCTGAACCATTGCCTGCAGCTGGTTATCAGTAGATTGTTGCTGCTGTCTAAACCTCACAAGCTCCTGCATGAGCACATTCTTATCTCTTTTAAGTCTCTCAACCTCTTCCTCAAGCCCAAACTTCCCAACTTCTACACATGCCCCCACCGATGAACTCTGACCATGTGCTTGTTGTGCCTGTTGATTACTATGACCATGGGCAGGTTTTCGCCTAGTTATACTCCTAAGTAAGTGTTTCTGACCCCTCAAAAATCCCTCATTTGCAAATTCCCAGCGGTCTGGATCAACCTTCCTGAAACCCTGTTCAAAGATGACGATTTTAGAGAAGTGAGAGACAGGATGGAAGTCAAACACATCCTAAACAAGCAGAATAAAGACACAACTTGCAATAAGTACAAACAATTTAGCATGGACACACGCGGCTAAACCCATGTTGGACAAATGAATGATTAATGACCAAACAATATAGCTCAATGTTAAAGATTATCTACAAGTTATTCATCTATACTAAATCGTGGCTATTTGGACCTGCTCCACAACTGAAACTATAATCAATGTTGAATTGCAAGGAAGAAAAGAAGAAAACAAAGGTGCAAAGAAAAAATGGACTAAATCAATAGTTCTGACTTGCACGCTCAAATAGAAAGCTAGAATGTTTACGCACAAAAACTGAAAATAAGTTCAATAAACTTAGCCCCTAACCAGGTTAATTGGGGATAAAATCTAGGATGCTTGACCCTAACCATTTTAGGATCCACAAGCTTTGAGGGTTGTAACATGGGCTAATTTTCTTCATCTTATTTCTAAACTAAATTTAAGTTAACAAAATTCTAAAATTATATATTTGTAATCATCATTTAAATATCTGATGCAAAGCAGATTAACCACGCCTCTTGTTTGCAACGCTTAAGTTATGAGGATGTATAAGCAGTATAATGTCACAAACCCCACATGTTGGGTATACATAAGCTTAACAACCGATTAAAAACTGCCTCCCTACTCAGGTAATCATATCAATAAAATGTCTTTTTTTTTTTTTTTTTAATTTACATAGGAGGAATTCAGACAGGAGACGTATGTTACTTCCTAAGTTATTTGAGGTGAAATTGGTTTTGCCAATACCATCTAATGCGATACAAATATCAAAGCAAAGCATTCAAATCAATTGATATTTTGTTTTTCATCTATTATTATCACTAATAAGTTTTTCAGAAATTAAACTACTTACTGACTGAAGAATGAACCACGGCTTTACATCTACACTACTACCAATTCGAACTTCCAGTGATCCCAGCACTAATAAATAACAACTCCGACATAAAAGTAACAGGTTAAGAAGACATGGGCTGAAAGAAATTAGAGATGAACAGTAAGTAAGACGTACATAGGTGTTCAACTGCCTCACAAAACTGGAGAAATTGTTGTGCTTGAAGTACTTGGGCAACAGGTCTCTGGCAAACTCGGGTGGGTTCCAAACCACGAAGCTATTGTTAGTTTGGCTCCACGACACAATCGAATCAGTGGAGGGATCATCCACCATGTCATAAGTCTTACTAAGAAATGGCGGTGGTGTATTGGAATTAGGCATGGGCGCCGGCGCCGGCGTCTGGGTGGCAACTTCTCCGCCGCTGTTACTAATTCCATCCATGTCAGAAATTCAATTTAATACAAAGGAAAAAGGAGGGAAACGAAAAAATGACAGTAGGATAATTTTCTATGATTTTGGAAACGATGCAATGCTGCCCATTGGTGCGAAACTTAAACCCTAATTAAGTTGCAGGGAGAGAGAGATAGAGTTAAATAAAAGGATGTTACAGAAGGAGAGAGACAGATGGAGAAGATAGACTGAAGGAAAGTAAGATTTACTTAAAAAAAATAGAGATATTTTACGGACTATAGTTAGGAGATGTTGTGTGTTCATTGGGCTGGGGTGACGGAGGAAGTGGACACGACCCGGTTCCTCTTTGGGGGACTGTTGACAAGGTGATGACGTCTCGAAATTACCAATTTACCATTGTTCGTAGGAACTGTAACATCTGAATTTTGCTGGCATGAGAAATATATCAAAGTTTTGCACCCAACCAAAACAAGAAATAATTAAAATTCCTACCTTTTTTTAGCTTTAGATATTTTCAGTACTTATTTATATTATATATTTAAATGATATAGGATATAATGAGATTATGGAAATCTTTATATAAAAATAACATTTATTTTTTGGTTACATGAAAAATGACATATATTTATCACAGATAATATGGCATGTTATTATATATAAATTATTTAAAGTAACTTTAGTAAACATGAATCATTAAAAATTCATTTAAAGTCATTCACTTTTTTAAGAATGGTACTTTAGTCTTTGACGATGAAAATTCCCTTTGACTGTGGATTGAGAATGTTGTTGATGCAATTTATTTATTTATTTTTTTTTAAAATTGAACCTTGGTGAATAAACCATGAACCACTGTTGGCGGCTAGGGGGCGCTTGGTTTGCGCGGTGAAAATCCCGCTTAGCATTGGGGTTGAGGTGTTTGGCGGGAAAGAAAGGATGAGCTCATCATCAATGGAAGAAGAAGCTCCTGATCTGCTGTGCCAGCTCGAAAACGTCCAAGGCTTAGTCGACGCCCTCAGTGCCGTTCGCTGGAAACGCCATCAGGTGCGTTCTCCTTCATCTTGTAATTTAGCACCAAAACACTGTTGAATTCGCGATGGGCCCTTATATTAGTTGGAAGCCTAGGGTTTTTTCCCTTCCATTTGTGCTGTTAAATCACAGCCCCTGTTTGATGATTTACTGCTACTCACAACTAGGACGCTGTGGTGGAGTTGTCAGAACACGGCATTGTCTTGATTGTGGAAGAAAGTGGTTGTCTTCAGGCCAAGGTTTATCTAAAGCGCGAGGTACCAATTTTGCTTATAAAATTAGCATGCTGCTGTTACCGATTTGGCAACGTATTGAATTTTTGAAATAGAGTATAATTCGCTAACTGGGTTATCTTTTTTCTTATTTTCTGAGGGGATTGTTGCTATCCGTTGGGAAAGTTAAAATTCTACTGAACTTTGAAGATTTTATCCCTAAAGCAAACCCCCACAGGGTATGGTTTATGGCACTAACAATTTGGGAACTTTTATTTTGGATCTATTGTAGTTATTTGTTCGTTATGAATATAATGCACAAGGACGGCCTCGTTTTGGAGTGAGCTTGGGACTTTTTATAGATTGCTTGAACACATACTCAGTTCCTGGTCAGTCAAGTTCGATTCAAATTCAATATCCAGGACCTGACATGCAGGTTCTTCTGAAGTATGTATACCGCATTTGTTTCTTCAGTTTTGTTTATAATTTTCAATTTATTTGGAGGCATGTATCTTAGTTAGCATTTAAGAATGGTTGACCGACTCATCTCTATACCTATTCATGATTGTAACATGTAAATTTTCTTGATCTGCCAATCATAACATACCTAGTTATTTATTTGGATAGGATACCTGATTGCCTTAAGAAAATGTTTATTAAAAGTCTGCAACAAGACAACTTTGTGGAGCCATCCACTTCTCTGCCCTTTGGCTGATATCCACGATGTGTTCTGAAAATATACTTTATCTACTTGTTCAGATCTCTTGATTCACAGGATGCCAGTATTTGTGCACAGCTCAGGACAAGGATTCCTGAGACATTTGCATGGGACTACAATTTTGAACCTGCTGGAACAAACCCACTGACTTTTACAGTTAAGGTATGCTATAAAACTCTCATGACACACCATCATATACAAATGCTACGGCTTCCATGACTATTGTCCTTTAAACTTCCCTCGTGTTCCTTCTGCATGAGCATATTTCTTTGATTTCCTCTTCTTTTTGTGTAGTAGATTGACCAATAAATTACTAGTCAGTCTTTTAGGAAGGCACTTAGCATGTATATCAATCGTTATTTCTTGCTTGTAAATTCTGCAATAGTTGGTCATCGACCAAAATGATGCTAGTTATTGAGATTGAAGATGTCCATAAATCCTTTATATGATAAATTTCACTTGGGATGTCATATTTTTGTTAATATGTTTACTTATAGTTGATAATGCAGAAGAACACGCAGTACTGACATCCATAATTTCTTGGGGAGTGTAATTCTGCTTATCATGCATCGCTACTCATGTTTTGATTGTGGTATTTAAACCTAGTCTGCAGCTTTGAGGGAAGCTATTGAGGATCTTGAATGGCCGGGATCAAGCATTCAGATTATTCTACAACCAGATCCCCCTTCTGTTATTTTAAGAGGTGAAGGTCACGGAGATTTGCAGGTTTGCATTGCTCTCAACTAATAGTGGGGCAGTTGATGCTTTGAATTGATTATATTCACGCATTGAAGTCCTGTCTTATGTGCAGATAGACTTGTTATATCATGCGCATACAGATCTCTTGGCGGCATTTCAGTGTGATCATCGGGTTTCTTTCAAGTATTTGTCTGTACTGTTACTTGCATGTAACATGCATTCTTTTCAATCTATTTATCTCTTTTCTTTCCATCTTCGTTAACAGATACAAATATAAGTTCCTCAGAGCAACGACTTCTAATATACCTGGCAGCGTTATTAAAGAAAATAGAGGAAGCAAGGTAACCATTGGGAGAGGTGGAATGTTGAAAGTTCAGCATCTAATTCCAATTTCGAAGATGTCTGTTTCGCACCCGTATGTAGATTCTGTAGGCTATCAGCAGCCAGGTCGAATAGCTTATATCGAATTCTTTGTGAAACCAGAGCTAAGTGAAGACTCTACAAATGATTATTAGGCAGTGTGAAGAAAATTTCGCAGACCCAGTCTGGCCAAGCAAGTCATATTTGTTGATCCACTTCCTGTCTCTTTTCTTTTGTCATCTTAGAATATTCTTATTGGTCAAAAAATTTATTTATTTTATTGTTCTTGTAATATTATATTTATATTTTATTGACCGATAAGAATATTATAAAACGGTAATTGAGATAGGAGGTGACTCTGGATATCATCCCTTCCCGAAATTCCATGGATTGCTTTTAAGAAAACAGCCGAGAAGTGAAGATAGAATAGGGTTTTTATGATGGGAGGTTGCAATATTATTTTTCAACTAATTAGTTCTTCCAATTTAAGTTCATGCAAGATCAGATAGGCGTTTTTCTTTGTTTCTTTTTGGTAAGATTTTTTTATTTTAATTTAATTGGGATCATTTGTGGAACAATACAAAACTACACGATTATTTGTTATGCCTTCAATTTTATTGGATTTGTATTGGAATTTTCGGTTTTTGGTAGTAATATAAGAAATTTTTTAGAGAAGTGAGAATAGCCAAAGCATCAAGTATCAAGAGGATCTTCTTAGCACTCTAATGCATTGACTTTATTGCTATCCTGGATTCGAATTTAACCCCTTCTCAAAAGGGATTTATTGACTTGAATTATTATTACAATCCAATGGACTATATTAATTAAGTGTTCTTAATGAAATAATATATTGCTAGCTCATTTTATACTTTGCTTCTCATGGATCTTAAAGCAATTAACTATTTTACTAAAAAATGAGAATTTAATTTTGTGAATTGGAGAAAGATAAAGGATCGAACTGTCGACCTCTGGCCTACGCGTCACCCTCTAGCCACGTCATTATCCGAATCTCCACATTTTCCCGCATGTTTTTTTTCTTTTCAGCTTCAGTGCCCCCCGCACGAACGTTCTCCTTCCCATCGGAAAAAATAAAAAAATAAAAACTTCTTTTCAAATTCTCAGTCCACACAAACACTACTCTCTTTCTCCGTCTGTGTCTGAAATTCTCAGGGACAAGCATGGATCTGCTCTAAGAAGGTAATGCAATTCCTTTGTGTTTGGCATTTTCTGTTCCTATCATCAATTCTACCTCTATTTTCTATAGCTTCTTTAACGGAAAACGCTTTTTTCTAGAACTATTTTATCTCTAATTCCGACAGTTTAATTAAGAAATATTTTGCCGTAGAACCCTATGAACACTTTCAGCATGGTGTATAGAAAACCCATTTTCCCCCTATTTGCTGTGTCGTTGTTGCACAAGACTAGACTAATATTTTGAACTTCATTATGTGCATCTTTTGGCTTTATAATGCCTATTGTTCGAAGTAATGATTTTTATATAAAACCAATTCATTGCTTGTGCAATATTATATCTGCTCATTTTTGAATGATCATAGTACCTATGTTATCTCATTTTTGTTGAACTCAGTTGTTATATATATATATAACAAAGAAGAATCGAGTATATGGTGACAGCATGAATTTTACTGATAATAGTATCCCTATTTCCCATGTCTCATTTTTAATTAGCTAACTGTTATTCAAGATTAGAAATAACAATTATCTCTTTACATTCTTTCTGCTACTTCCTTTGTTACATTCCAAGTAATTCCATGCTACAGAATCACACTTACTCCCGGGAAAGTGTTTATAAGATCCATGGGATAATAATATTAAAAGAAGACTAGAATGAAGAGGATGGAATCACCTTCTTACATCAGACTCTCTGGAATTATGAACGTGAAACAAACAATTTTTTCTCCCCTGATTTTCTCTATAAATATATAGGCTAGATATAATTGTAGATCTTACTGGAAACTTGAAGCTGCCGATCATGGAGAAGGGTAACAATTGCAACTTATTTGGTGTGGCTACAATTACTACTTTATCATGTGTCATCTTTGCCGTAACGTTAATCTTAGTTCGTATCCTTTACGTTATATACCGGAGTAGGAGGCCTTTTAGCAGAAGAGCTGCACAACCTCTTAGCTCCCTTATTATTTTAGGCTCAGGTTTGAGCTCCTGGTTTTTCCTTCACTTCCATTTACATGGTAACATTTATGAATTTATATTAATTAAGTAATGGGTTTATGTTGCTGTAGGTGGTCATACTGCTGAGATGCTTAATCTCTTGGCTGTGCTACAGAAAGACAGGTTTGCTCCAAGGTTTTATATTGCTGCTGCTACTGATAATATGAGTCTCCAAAAGGCTCAGTTGTTGGAGAACTCCCTGGCAGCCAAGGTGCCGCTTTTGCTTGTTTTGAGAACTCCATGATGATGTAATGAGATTTGTTGCCATTTTTTTTATTGTGTCTGATCTGTTTGTTTTCCTTAATAGCAATCTTCTGAACATGCACAGTGCTTCTAGTCTAACAGAATTGCAGATTACTATATTGTCAGAGTAGTGCTTTTCTGCAATGTAAAAACTGAGAGTTAGTTAAGTTTTCTTTTGAAGACATGTAAATGTTTCTGCTTGGTGATAAATATAGGTAACTAAGAAATAATATATTTTAGTCTAGTATCTACGTTGGAACTTGGATGTGGGGAAGGATTAGACTTGACTGGTAAATCGAGAGTGAATGTTTCTTGCTGTGGATCGTTTTTATTACCTATTACTTCACTTCTATTGGCTTATAGTGCAATGTTGTATTTGTAATGAGAGTTTGGTGGTCTCTCAGTTTTTTCTTCTGCTTGGTGTCATTGGTTACATATTCTGATTAGAAACAACGTTTTTTTTTTTACTGTAGAATGGAACCACAGTTCCCAATACTGCACAATTCACGCAGATATATCGGAGTAGGGAAGTTGGTCAATCTTACGTAACCTCTATATGGACAACTTTAATCGCGAATGGTACATGCATTATGGCTAATGATTAAAATTAGACCTCAAGTGGTACTATCACAGTACTTATTTGCTTCTATCGGTCATTCCAGTTATTTTGAACAATTCTACATTGCCACCGTCCAGATTCTTTGCAATGGACCTGGAACTTGCATTCCCCTCTGTACAATTGCATTCTTATTCAAGGTTGAAATGCAGTCGATTATGCCATTTCTCTTTCCAAGATTTTTTTTTTTTTCAATTTATTTGATTAATTAAGATGCCACTGAAACATGTTTTACCTTTTCTACAGGTTTTAGGGATTAGATGGTCATCAATTTTATATGTTGAGAGCATCGCAAGAGTGAGAAGACTCTCCTTGTGGTCTGCTGCTATACAAGTTACACATAGCTGATCAACTTTCGTTCAATGGCCACAGCTACAGGGAAAATATCCCCTAGCCACCTATGTTGGTCGTCTCATGTAGTTAATTAATATCAGTGAATTTACATATTTTGCTTTTCATGATTATGAAAGATGATTTGCAACCTCTTGTTAATAGTTTCGTATACTCAGTTTATTGGATAAGATTAGATTATCTGAGCGAACTTTCTGTGGTCAGCAATTCCTGTGATAACTGCTTTCGAGGGACCTTGCTATTATGAAGAGCCTTACGTGCTAACCATCTGTTAAGCTTTTTCCTATCTTTTCCATCATGCAATTAAATTAAGTTTGGCGTCGTATTCAATTTTATGCTGTGATTCAGCTTTAAGTTCTTTTGCTCTTGGTGCCTTTTGTGTAGTAAGTTTACATGTGGTAAAACCTTGGGAAGAAATTTGGTGTGGGAATGGAGTAATCTTCCCAATATGTAAGGAAAGAAGCTCGTCAATGAAAAATGCTACTATACTCTCTATTCCATTCCTTAAGCTACAGAAATCAAACATTACATTAGGATCTTTACTATGGCTTAGTTGTTTTCGGGTAAGTTTGAGATTAATTTAAAAGTAAAATTAATTTTATTTATAATATTATTTTATTATTTTTAGACTAATCTCAAGTTAAGTAAAATTTGAAATATAAAAGTAAAATAAAAAATTTTATCTTATCTTTTTCATCTTAGTGTATTAAAGGATAAAATCTTTATTTCACTCTTATCTTATGTCTTAAATAATAGGTTAAGGTTTAAGACAAAAATTGTCCTATATACTTAATGTAAGGGAAAATCCTAACGCAAGAAGATATCAGGCAAAGAGATATTCAAGTTGTCTACGTTAACAGGGTATTTATTTATTATAGTATTTAAAAGTGTGATTTCAATGATTTGCATGTTCTACCAAAATTTTGATGGACGCATTAATTGGGTTTGACACATGACGTTTTCGTCTAAGGCTGTTACTTCTCGGATACTACATTTGTATAATAATAGCCTTTGTCTCTTTTTTTTTTTTTTTTTTTTTTTTCTTAAGTTACATTATGTTTTCCAGAAAATGAATGGAGCCTTAAAGGCTAGAGGTGAACCACTTATGACTCAACCAAAGCCAAACTCAAGAATTGTCAAAATCAAATCATTTAATATTATGGTACACTCAGAAGAAAAAAAGATGCCGTGTTATTCGTCGACTACAATATGTGGGACTTTGGAACATTAAACGCCCTTAGAATTATTTAGCCATAGTCACCATTGAAATGGCCCTGTAACTATATGATAATGACTGACTGGTTTAAGTGCGGACTTTTCCAGTGCCATTAATGGCCATTACGTTGATTTTTTCTTTTATAGGAAAGAATCAGACTTTCAAATCTTCTAGATTAAAATTTAATGTTTTATTTTTTATAATAAAAATATAAATTAACATTGTTATTATTTTTTTATATTTGTAATAAAACAATATATAAGACACTTATCAAATAAATCAAATAATGAATTTTATTCTTCTAAATATTATTAAATTCTTGATGACTAAAATATCACCTAATAGCTTTTCACCTAGACTTCTCTAAAACATCTTAAAAACGTTTTTCCATTTAAACGCACGCCAGAATAAACCCAAACCAAGATCTTCCAACTAGAGCATTGAATAAGCGTCATTTTTCTTAGATGCCTACTTGCTATCAAAGGCTTTCCAACTACTCAGTGATTTGATCTCATTGCCTCCCCCAACTTTCCACCTCTCAACGGCTTTCTCCATTTTCATTATTACTGTTATTATCGTCATCATCACTTTATCCGCAATGACTAGTTCAACTTCAACCTTGTCGTTGTGAGGATATCTGTCATGCATGTTCAGCAACATTATAATCAGACGTCAAATTCCTCTTCATAGCTTGTCTTCTCACGCTGTATACCAAACAATTCCTTAACATACCTTCCTTTTTCACGATCTTTGCCAAAACACTACGAGGAATTTGTTAATAATTGAGAATATATAGTTAAACCCTTTAATCATTTTTTTTTTTCTATTTGATTTAACTGACCATGATTTTAAAATCATCTTCATTTTATGTACTAATATTTCATTCACGTAGAGGCAACTCGAAAAAATAGGTGAAATTAATTTGGAATCTATGTTGTGTTGGTATATCTAATTGTCAAACTCACAAGCATGTCTCCCGTAGGTCTGGTATGTTAAACAAGCTCATCCTTGGCCCTCAGTGCTAACATATTGGTGCTTTAACCATATCAATATAATTATAAACTTAGACTTAATTATTCCGTTTATGTAAAGTTCATCTCAAAGAGTGCTTCCCTTATCACGGGCTAATCTTTGCATGGAAGAGACAAGAGAAGCACAGAGACAAAGTCTAAATTAATTAAATGGAGCAACAATACAGTTGCATGGTTGGGTGGAGAGCCATCCAATTTGAGTTTTGATCACGGGGACCCAAAAATTATTATTATTATTTTTTTTTTTTGAAGTATTTGAAGACACCCAGTTTTATTTACATCTGCCCAAACTCTTATATTTTGGAAAATCGTTTTGTATGTGATAACCCAGCTCGTCAAACACCTAACTACTTTTTGAGAGTGAAACCAGAGAAAGAAGCAGCAATAGAATGTTAAGAAGGGGCTATATATCAAGGTTCAAGTTTTGTGCTTCTATGTGATGTGATTTTTAGCTCCTGCAAACCATTTCCTTTTCATTTATCCCATGTTCCAAATGAGTAAAAATATAAAAGCCGAACTACTGTAGTTGTGATATAGCTTGGTCCAACCATGCCTGTCACAAAATTTAATTTACACTGAGAGAAAGAGACAGAAATAACGATAGTGATGGTAATTGTACGTAAATGTAAATATATATAAACACACATGTAGCTGAGTTGAAAAGAAAAACATTTAAATAAAATGGCGTGCATGTGAAAATTGATACTGGTGTGCAGCAAGTAATGCAGTCAAAGTGGAAGTGGGAAGCCTAGCATCTGTGTTAATAAATGCCCCATCTTCCTTTACACTGCATATTATAACACGTCCGCCTACAACCCCACTCCTGTCGTCTTCGCGATAGTTCCTTGGAGCATTCCCAGTTCAACTCCCATTTAATTTGTTCTGCAACTCATCACATTCACTTTTCTATACCCTGTGATTGTGGTGCTCTTTTGTTTTCCATCAAAGATTCTTCCTTTTCACTTTTTCAGGCCAAAATGTCAGACTGGAGTACACTCTCCGGCGGCTCGGCCGGGGAGAGAAAGAAGGAAGGAGAAGGAGTTAATAAGAAACAGCACACAGTTCCTCTGTTAAAGCTCTTCTCTTTCGCGGACTTTTATGATTATGTCTTAATGGCTATTGGATCTGTTGGGGCATGTGTTCATGGTGCTTCCGTTCCTGTTTTCTTTATCTTCTTTGGAAAGTTGATAAATGTCATAGGCTTGGCTTACCTTTTCCCCAAAGAGGCTTCTCACAAAGTAGCCATGGTTTGTAACAACATTTTCTCTTGTTTGCTTCTCATGGTACTTTTTCTGTCTTAAGTTAGTGGAAGTACGGTAATGCCCATCTATAATATTATTTCAAGTTAGTGGCTTAATCAGAACCAAGAAACTAAGTCTCTACTATTTTGTTTGGTTTGATGATTCAATTTAGTTGCAAATTTATTAAATAATTCCTGTTATTTACACCTTTGCAGTACTCATTGGACTTTGTGTATCTCAGTATAGCAATATTATTTTCATCTTGGGCAGGTATGAACTGTAAAAATTATTATTAATCTGAATTTATCTTTGTTAATTTTGCTAAGAGAAAACTAATTTATTAATTAAGTTGAGTTTTTTCATAAAATTATTTTTATGTAGAGGTAGCTTGTTGGATGCATACTGGGGAACGTCAAGCAGCAAAGATGAGAATGGCTTATTTAAGGGCACTGCTGAATCAGGATATAAGCATTTTTGATACTGAGGCATCAACCGGAGAGGCTATTTCTGCTATTACCAGTGACATTATAGTTGTTCAAGATGCACTGTCTGAGAAGGTAAGTAGTATTACTTTGATTTTAAGCAATCCAATTTTACAGTTTCAGAAATGGTGCTGTTCGGAAGTTCGTAATTTGATGCATTCCTGGAAAAAAAAAATGTAGCTTTGGTCACTATGAATTTATTTTCTCCTATAATTGGATAGTGCAGATTAAGACAGTCTTGTCCTCTTCTTATCAATATCACACCTCATACCCGAAAGTGCATTATTGGAATTTCATTGCACAAAACACGAGAACTCAAAGGTCATTGCTTCTTCATATGTTGTCCTGGGTTGATTTCACTAGAGTGCTTTCTGACACCATCTTAATATCTTCTCCGGCAGAGGGAACAGAGTGAATTTGTTTAGATAAAAAATAACAGTGTAAATTTAATTCAGTGGGTAGTGGCATTTATAGGTTGGTTGGGAATGGTTAAGTAAGATTTTGCACTTTTGCTGGCCGCAGCCAGCTGGTGTTGCTCTAAGCTGAACTTCAGTGGCCGAGTTAATGAGCAACCATCTGTGGCTGCAGACTGCAGTACCATTCTGCAACTCAAAAGGGCACAAGTTTTCACTATTCTAGTTTCTGGGACTCTCATTTATTCGGAATGTAAATGCTATATCGTACACGGCTTCAATTGATCAATGATCATTGCTTGTCATGACTAGACTCTAGCAAAGGTGCAGGGAAAATGAAGGCACCGTTACTAAATTTACAAACTTTTTAACGAGTGAGTTCATCATGGAGAAAAACATTATTGACCCAGAATTTTCTTGTGGAATTATATAAAAATTTTGAATTGTTAGAAAAAAAGCTTTTATATATATATATATATATATATATATATATATATATATATATATATATATATATATATATATATATATATTGAATTTCTATATAATGAAGATCAGAAGAATTTTTTTATCTTTCTTTTTCACAATTAAATTGGGTATTTTGTCAACATTCAAACCAATAATCTGTACTTGGTATTGTGCATGAACAACAATCCTCCTTCAACTACTTCATTATTTAAGTCATTAAAAGTTTGTGTTTGAGACTTGATTCATGGTGGATTTTACAGGTAGGGAACTTCATCCACTATCTGAGCCGGTTTTTAGCAGGTTTTGGTATTGGCTTCCTCAGAGTGTGGCAAATCAGTTTAGTAACTCTTTCAATTGTGCCATTGATTGCCATAGCTGGAGGCATTTACGCATACGTGACAATAGGCCTCATTGCAAAAGTTCGTAAAGCCTACGTGAGAGCAGGTGAAATCGCTGAAGAGGTAACTTCTCCCTCACACGTTTGACAAAATGCCAAAAAGAATTGTACAGCATCCATTACACTGTAAATCACTATTTTTTAGTGAATAGCCATAAAACAATATCGCTCTAACAGTACTTTTAATCTTACATTTTGCGGTTTCCAGGCCATAGGCAACGTTAGAACGGTACAAGCATTTGCAGGAGAAGAAAGAGCAGTAAGATCATACCGAGAGGCTCTCATGAAAACTTATAAAAATGGTCGGAAAGCTGGTTTAGCGAAGGGTCTGGGACTAGGCTCCGTGCATTGTGTCCTTTTTCTATCATGGTCCCTGCTTGTTTGGTTCACTAGCATTATTGTCCACAAGAACATCGCCAGTGGTGCCGAGTCTTTCACAACCATGCTTAATGTTGTTATTGCTGGCCTGTAAGCCTTTGTCACCTTTTGTTTTGTTCTGGAACGAACCATTTCAGTATGTTTTACAATGCATGTTTAAGTGAGTGGAATATACTAGTTCATAGTAGAATAAGTTGCAGTTTTTCCTTATTCTATCTGGCAATTTAGAGTAGGTCAAGAGGAAGTTACATTATAATCATCTTTGGTGACAATGCAATATTTTGAAATTAAGATATCCTTGTAAAAGTAACAGAAGAGACTTTAACATATACAATCATAGCATTTGGAAGTTTGACTAATTTGAGTATTTTACTTTAGTTAAATTAATTAGTTTTTCTTGTGCAAAGTCTTTTTTTTTTGGTAAGTAAACTAAGATGTCTGAAGGTTATGTTTTCGCTTCCCAGGTCACTTGGGCTGGGAGCGCCAGATGTCTCTGCATTTATCCGAGCTAAGGCAGCAGCATATCCCATTTTTAAGATTATAGAAAGGGATACAGTGAGCAAAGTCAGCTCAAAATCTGGTCGCAAATTAAGCAAGTTGGAGGGTCATATCCAATTTAAAGATGTCTGTTTCAGTTATCCATCTCGCCCTGATATAACTATTTTCAACAACTTTTCTCTTGACATTCCTTCTGGGAAAATTGTAGCCTTAGTGGGAGGGAGTGGATCTGGAAAGAGCACTGCGATATCATTGATCGAGCGCTTTTATGAACCTCTTTCTGGAAAAATACTATTAGATGAGAATGATATTAGGGAACTTGATCTTAAATGGCTTAGGCAACAAATTGGGCTGGTTAATCAAGAACCTGCCCTTTTTGCAACAAGCATCAAGGAAAACATACTGTATGGAAAAGATGATGCAACCATTGAAGAACTTAAACGTGCTGTGAAGCTTTCAGATGCTCAGTCTTTCATAAATAATCTTCCTGATAGATTAGAAACTCAGGTATGGTCTACTATGTTTGTCTATGCATCTTTAACATTTTAATATAAACATACAAGACTTTATTCGCCATGGAGTGTTATGTTGGCAGTGTTGAGTTTTTAGTGCCTACCTGTAGAACTTTGCCCCTCCAAGATATGGCCTAGAAAGAAGAGGAAACTTAAAATAGTCAGAAATGATGATCATGCTGGAATTATAAATGTTTAAAATTTCTAATGCGGAATTTGAAACATTTCTCCACATTAAGAAATGAAGTGCATCCAAAGCAGGTAAAGGTATCTGTAGGTTTATAAGATTCTATTTGAAGAAACTATAACTGATAGCAACTGCATTTAAGAACATTTCAATACTTCGAAAGAAATGGGATGGCGCAAACTATAAAGTGAAAATTAATATTGAAATTGTACTGTAGTTTGGGAAATAAATGTAACAAACAGTCAAAGAACCAAATGATTTGAGAGCTCAAGAATGATTTTTATAACACTAACAAGTAAATCATGGATGCTTTTCTTTTAAGAGGTGAATTACATGTCATTTATAGGTTGGTGAAAGAGGGATACAACTATCAGGTGGACAAAAGCAAAGGATTGCAATATCTCGTGCAATAGTGAGGAATCCATCAATCCTTTTACTAGATGAAGCTACCAGTGCTCTGGATGCCGAGTCTGAGAAGAGTGTGCAGGAGGCTCTTGATCGTGTCATGGTTGGTAGAACAACAATAGTAGTTGCTCACAGACTTTCTACAATTAGAAATGCAGATATGGTTGCTGTTGTTCAGGATGGGAGGATTGTTGAAACGGGCAGCCATCTGGAGCTCATTTCCAATCCAAATAGCGCATATGCATCTCTTGTTAAACTCCAAGAGACAGCTTCTTTGCAACACCAACCCACGACAGGTCCTGACTTAGGGCGGCCACCAAGGTACTCTACTCCCCTTTGGACTCTTTGAATATTTGCAACCACTGGAATTGAGATATCTTCATCTTATCAACATAACATATAAACTATTGGCATTGGAGGAATTTTTATTTTCAATCAAGTGAAAGTTATGATGAAATCTGATGCAGGAAATTTAAGCATCTTTCTCCAGTTAAAAGCATAAATTGATAATTTCATAGAAAATTGTGTCTATTACCTTTTTTCGCTGATGCAACTAGGATAAAAAAAACCATTAGCATTCGAATTATGATTATATTTACTCTGGTGGTTGCAGCATGCGGTATTCTAGAGAGTTATCCCATAGAACAGCAAGCTTTGGCGGAAGTTTTCGATCAGATAAAGAATCTGTTGGTCGTGTTTGTGCTGATGAGGTGGAAATAGTTGGCAAGTCAAGTGATGTTTCAGTAACAAGACTATATTCTATGGCTCGGCCAGACTGGCTTTATGGGTTATGTGGCACCTTTTGTGCATTTATTACTGGAGCACAAATGCCGCTATTTGCCCTTGGAATCTCTCATGCTCTTGTATCTTATTACATGGACTGGGATACAACACGTCGTGAAGTAAAAAGAATTGTTTTCCTCTTCTGTGGGGCAGCTGTGTTGACTGTCGTTGCGCACGCCATTGAGCATCTTTGTTTTGGAATCATGGGTGAACGACTTACTCTTCGTGTGCGAGAAATGATGATTTCTGGTAATTTAATCATCTGATACAGATAGTTAATTTCCTTACCACTTGCCTGCTTGTTTTTCAGATGAATTGTTGCACTATCAAAAACTTTCCCACCATAGTTTTTAAATGCTTTTAATGTTTTACATATTTTAAGGCTTAGAGCAAATGTTCATAATCAATATCATGGATAAATTCGTCTCATAGTGAGGAATTCGGTTATGAAGATGAATTTGCGTTCTTAAATTTTCTGAAAATTTTGAATGTGATCTCAACACATTAATTACTATCTGTCATAGGTTCAAACTTGATAATCACTCTATTGAATTTTAACTAGCCTTAATTATCTGGCGCCTGCAGCTATACTGAAGAATGAAATTGGCTGGTTTGATGATACAAACAACACAAGTTCTATGCTTTCATCGCGTTTAGAGAGTGATGCGACTTTATTACGAACTGTAGTTGTTGATCGGTCTTCAATTCTCTTACAGAATG
This sequence comes from Bauhinia variegata, assembly GCA_022379115.2. Classification (NCBI taxonomy): domain Eukaryota; kingdom Viridiplantae; phylum Streptophyta; class Magnoliopsida; order Fabales; family Fabaceae; genus Bauhinia; species Bauhinia variegata. The sequence continues at coordinate 13,355,134 of CM039436.1, read as the reverse complement.
TTGGTATGGTTGTTGCTTCATTCGTGATTGCCTTCATGTTGAACTGGAGGTTAGCACTTGTTGTCATAGCCACATATCCTCTGGTTATTAGCGGCCACATCAGTGAGGTTCTATTTTGTTCCATATTTCAACAGTATATATCAGAAGAAACTAGCACTTAAGTTTACGTCTTAATAACTTCCTCCTGTTGTTTCAGAAACTTTTCATGCAAGGCTTTGGCGGCAACTTGAGCAAAGCATATCTAAAAGCCAATATGATAGCTGGGGAGGCTGTGAGTAACATACGCACTGTTGCCGCATTCTGTTCTGAAGAAAAGATCATTGAACTTTATGCTAATGAGCTTGTTGAGCCTTCCAGGCGTTCATTTTTAAGGGGCCAAATTGCAGGCATCTTCTATGGCATTTCTCAGTTCTTCATTTTCTCTTCATATGGCCTTGCCTTGTGGTATATGCTCTATCTTCATTCTCTCTTTACGTATAGTAGGTTAAATCATAAATGCCTAAGCAACTGGTGGTTACCCTTACGCTGAAACTTGTTTACCTGTGCAGGTATGGTTCTGTTTTGATGGAAAAGGAGCTTGCCAGCTTTAAATCAATCATGAAGTCATTTATGGTTTTGATTGTAACAGCACTGTCCATGGGAGAGCTTTTGGCACTGGCGCCAGACCTTTTGAAAGGGAATCAAATAGTTGCATCAGTTTTTGATGTGATGGATAGGAAGTCGTTAGTTACAAGTGATTCAGGAGAAGAACTAAAGAGAGTGGAGGGAACTATCGATCTAAAAAGTATCCATTTCAGCTACCCTTCAAGGCCAGATGTGTTGATTTTCGAAGATTTTAATCTAAGAGTGCCCTCAGGCAAGAGTATTGCCTTAGTGGGCCAAAGTGGTTCTGGTAAAAGCTCTGTTATTGCCCTTATACTCAGATTTTATGACCCAACATCAGGGAGGGTGATGATTGATGGTGAGTATTTTGGACAATCCATGCTTTATCTGAACTTGTGTATACTAACAATGTGCTATATAGTTATCCAAATGTGACAACAATTTTCAGTTACTCTTTTTGTCGGTGGGATGGACTGACAAAAACACATCGAATTCTTGCAGGAAAAGACATCAGGAGACTTAATCTGAAATCTCTGAGGAAACATATTGGTCTTGTGCAACAAGAGCCTGCTCTTTTTGCAACATCAATTTATGAAAACATTCTTTATGGAAAGGAAGGAGCTTCTGAGTCAGAAGTGATTGACGCAGCTAAGCTTGCCAATGCTGATAGTTTTGTCAGTTCTCTTCCTGACGGCTATGCCACCAAAGTGGGTGAACGAGGTGTTCAACTCTCTGGTGGCCAGAGACAAAGGGTAGCCATTGCCAGAGCTGTGTTGAAAAACCCGGAAATCTTGCTGCTAGATGAAGCAACTAGCGCGCTGGACGTTGAGTCAGAGCGCATGGTACAGCAAGCACTGGATAGATTGATGAAAAACAGAACAACAGTTATTGTGGCACATAGGCTCTCCACAATAAGGAATGCAGATCAAATCTCAGTTTTACAAGAGGGGAAGATAGTTGAGCAAGGGACTCATTCAGCTCTTTTAGAGAACAAAAATGGAGCATACTTTAAATTACTCAACCTTCAACATCAGCAGCAGCAATAGCAATTGCAATATGGAACGCATACAAATGAACCATGACATTATACAGTAATCTTATTATTTTTTCTTTCTTCCCCACAATTATAAAGAATGATGTAGATTGGAGAGCTCGTCTCTTTCCAGAATAATCATGTCATATATGTTAGTAAAGGATGCAAAAATGTAAAATGGCTATTCATATTTTGTTCTTGATTCTCATTTTTCTTTTTCGTATCATGAGTAAATTTTCTAACAAGGAACTGAACATACTGGTTCTGTTCTATTCATAGTTGTGGTGACCAATATGAAGAACAAGGCTAAGCCTTCATACTGTTAGGCTATTCTTGACTAGCATTCTTGCAGTAATAAGTTATTATGTTATGACAAAGAAGAAAAAGGGAGGGGGCGGGGGGAATTGATAAAATTGTGATCATCAATAAGGATTTTATTCCTTGAGTCGTTTTGTACATTAGAAGCCAAAAGCTAACAAATGACAGAACTCATGCTCAAGTAAAAGAGATCACATACAAAAAAATAAAAAAATAAAAGAAGAAAACTAAACCCATAATTTATTGACTCATTTAAAGCACTTTATCTTCTAAAATCTACTTGCTCATTAATAGGTAGGAAAATAATTGAAGAACGAAATTTTGCATGAATTAGTTGGTTGTTTGATATGATTTCTCAAACTTAAGATTTTCTTTGGTTGAACATCTTCAAATTAATTATTTTAACAATTTGTAATTAACATGTTAATGTTGACATAATTATAATGGTCAAGTTTTTTCATGACATCTTGATTCTAATTGCGAAGGTCGTCCAACTATTTGGCTGCTATATATATATATATATATATATATATATATATATATATATATATATATATATATATATGGATTTAGCGTCTTTGTTAGGTTGTCTTTGTGTTGAACAATAAATAAATTATTATTATTTATTATGAATGGTGGTCATTCATTTATTGCCTAAGCAACTCAACAAAAAAGCCTGATATAGTTAAGTGGTTAAAAAGAATATATTTTTTTTATGATGTTCTTATTTAATATTTTATTTCTTGAGTCAAATGCATAGGAATCATCCAAATAAGATTTTAAGGGTATTTTTTTTTAGAAAAAATATTATTAAATACTCTTTAAAATCAAGAAATAACTTTATATTTTTTAATATAAGACTTAATGAGTATATATTAATTACATTCAAGTTGAAAATTGCTAGATTTGCAGTTACTTAATGTGTGCTTGAATTTAAGGCACCCCATACATTTATACATAAATAGAGAGAGATAGACATAAAAGAAGACCAGGAAATGTGAAAGAAAGAAAGAAAGAGAAAAAGAAGAGAGATACCTAGAGTTAACAGCTATATATGTTTTAATATAAGACATACCAAACCCTACTATTAGAGCAGCTACCGCAGCTTTCTGAATAAGGAACACATGCATGCTGAACCTCCGAAATTTGTCATGTTTCTTTTGCTATTTAGTTCTTGTTACTCTCTAAAGAGACTAAAGAGCCCAAGTTATTCACTCTTTTTGAATAATGTATAGCTAGTCAAATCAAGGTTTCCTCGAAACCAAGTTTGACAAGTAAAATGTCTAAGAAGTTTCTTTAAAATATTCGACATGACAGGGTCTTTAGGTTCTTTGGTCTTATCAATATATTACCATGCATGTCTCCTTTTTCTGGTTGGTAATCCAAATAAGCCTAAATAAGAAAGAATGATGTAAGAAGTTGAAAATTAGTCGCTAAATATCTTACCTTCCTTATATTTTGAGATTGACCAAATCCTAGGCTATGATGTCACACCCTTAATTAACTTTTTGAAGAAAATATAAAACCTCGAGCTGCCTATAGCTTGCTTTTGAGGGGGTCAAAACCAAATATCTATAGAATGTCAAACATTAGTTTGATTTTCAGTAAAAGACTCTCATTTACGTGTCTTAATTTCCAATATCCTATAATGCATATATAAATGGTTTCGTCTCCAGACAAATGTTGATAATAATATTTGTTTTTTCAATTCCATTCATGTCTTTCTTTAATCATTCTGTTAATGACTTTTTGAGTTTGGTAAATATGTTTGTCCACGTAGATCAACTAAGGAGATTCCGAAGCCAGAAAGTAAACAGTAAATATTGTTATAATATGTAATCAACTTAAAAAAATAATATCCTAGACAAGTTTTTGACTTTACCAGACATATCATATAATTCTAGTGATCCTCTTTTTCGGTGCATGCCCTGCTAATTTTCGAGCTAACAGCTTGTCCCCTTTCATCTTTTTAGATAAACTATATCACAGAAGATAATTTTGAAACTGCCAAGTGTGATGGAAATCAAAGCTATGATAATTTTTATCATTTAAAAAAAAAAAAAAAGAATAAATAGAAGGATGAGAATGGAAATGATTAAGTCAATGAAAAAGTATATGAATCTATTTTTATATCTATAGGTGAAGGAAATTTTCTTATATAAACACCCACTTTATTTAATAACATATGAAATTTATTAATTAACATTTTATTTGTTGTGATATGTCCTGTTAACATGAGTCATATTTTTTTATAAACACGAGTTTTAATGTCTATAAAAAGCTTATTTTTCCCTAATCATCTACATTCTTCATTGTTTCCTGGACTAACACCTAATTAAGGGACTTTATCAGCCGAAAAGATATCCAAAGTATTTCCATCACCAATAACGTTATCATGATATATGCAATTAATTATATATGTATGCATGTTGACTCTTACCGAATTCCAAAGAATTCATGTAACTCTGGAGGAGGCGGTATTATTTTGGCGACCAAGAAATTTAAACGATTGTTTTGGTAAAAAGGTGATGAATTATGCAATGAAGACAATGAGGAGCAGTTGGAGACTGCTCCATGCATTCTTATCTGGGACTTCCCAATAAGAAGATGAAGACAAAGTTGGTGACAACAGTGTTGAGAAAATGAGGGCCTCGAAAAAGTTATATGCATGAAGGATCACAGGAAACATCTTGGGGTATTGAAGGCAATGATCCCACATTATGGAAAAACTTACCAGATTAAGCTGACCCTTAGTTCATGGACATGCTGATCACAATGCAATGATCTCATGTCTCGATGATATCGGAAATCCTGTATGCATGGTTGAATTACCAATGGGTCAAAGCCACGATTTTATGTATATATATATATATATATATAAAAGTTGTAAGTGATTTTGTAAGGAGTAATAAATTATTAAACCAAATTCCATTCTCGATTTTATTATATATTAGTCCATAACAAATAAAATTCAGAGAGATGGAAGCTCTTTTAACAATTAATGTATATGCACTTGAAGAAATATTCAATGGAACTATCCCTGTTGCTTAAACGACACATTTACTACCTAATATTGATTTTCACACCATTATTTATCTCAATGATATTCTTCCCTTGGCTGAAAAAAGTACAAAACAATCCTCTTTTTTCCTCTCAGATTTCCTAGTGTCTCCTTTTTGGGTTCTTAATTCTTTAATGTAATTAAGAAAAAGATAATGACCTCACATGCTTGAATTTACATATCCCGCGCACCTATAAAACTACCATTTGTTCCATATCTCATCGATATCTGCTAAATTCTATTTACTTTAATATTCGATCTCTTCATCAAAGAGTATCTTTTGTTTGTCTGAACACATTATGGGTAGGCCACCATGTTGTGATGAGAATGATACTGTGAAGAAAGGGCCATGGACACCAGAAGAAGATCAGAAGTTGATGGATTACATTGGCAAACATGGCCATGGAAACTGGAGAACTCTCCCAAAGCTTGCAGGTCTCAACAGGTGTGGAAAGAGCTGCAGGCTAAGGTGGACTAATTATCTGAGGTCTGATATTAAGAGAGGGAAATTCACTGAAGAAGAGGAGAGAATGATCATTAACCTTCATTCAGATCTCGGAAACAAGTAAGTTATCTATGCTTTGTTTGGTGGAAAATATCAAAGTGTTTAATTCTTATATGGAGCTTATATATTTAAAGTTCAAAACATTTTTTTTTTCTTTTGGTTTTCTTATAGGTGGTCTAAGATTGCAGCCCATCTGCCGGGAAGAACTGATAATGAAATCAAGAATTTCTGGAACACCCACATAAGAAAAAAGCTTCTTCAGATGGGTATTGACCCAGAAACTCACAAGCCAAGAACTGACTACAATCACCTCTTGAATCTTTCACAGTTGCTTGGCATGTCAGCAAGCTTGGGCAATTTAATGAGTCCTTGGCGAAATCCACTTGGTTTACAAGCAGATGTCACCCATTTAGCCAAACTCCAGCAACTACAAAATTTGCTGCAAATTTTGAATAACAATTCAGTTGTTAATATGAATAACCTCTTAGGGAATAAGACCCTTGGCTTCAACCCATTTGAAGCATTTCTCAATAAGTCAAGCACTACCATCCAAGACCCTAGTCTATTCCCTCAAGCACAAAGTAATTTCTCCCAGGATATTTCAAAATCATCATGGACAGACATAGCAGGTGGATTTAATGCAGAAGCTCTTGGTTTCAACAATAGCAGCATCACTTCTCATGAAACCCAGAAAGAAAACACACTTCCTGCATTAGTTTCATCCTCAACGGGCACTAGTATTTTCAACCAAAAGGACACTTGTAACACAGCTCAAATGTCCTTTCAGTCACCTTCGCCCCCAATATTTGATGCTTGGGAAAAGCTTTTGGATGATGAAGAAAGTGGTTCTATTTGGAAAGAAATTCTCGAGTACGTTCTGTCTAATTCCTCGCTTTTCTAACATGCATTTAGTTAATTTGTACAATTGCCTTTGAAGAGAGACTAATATCTTTCCTTAACTTCGCAGCTAGACATCAACTTCAGCGTCACCAATTTTGTGGTGGAGAAAGAGGATCTCATCGTCCCCTTGGATGGTCAACTAAGTCTACACTATATGTTCATTCACAATGATAAATTCTTTTTTTTTTCTTTTTTTTTTTTTGATTGTTTAGATTCATTTATTAACTGCTTTTGAAATGTGTAATCTGTGCATTTCAAATATAGGCCATTGCAGAAATATCGTTTGTTCTTTTGTTCGACACACTTGTATTTTACTTTTATTTGTCTTTTTTTCTGAATAATACAACTTCATGTAATGGCAAAGAAGAAAGCTAAGAATTTCTTTAACCAGTGTAGCTTCTTGTTAGAGTTTCAGAGCGATAAGATTGTGATGTGGCGAATCCAAATTTTCTTGATGCTGTACAGAGTTGATGCAAAACCCTAAAACATATTACAATAAGCTTGAGTTTTAATTTTATTTAGTTGTTTTATACCCAACTAAGTCAATCATGTCTCCATGATATCTTACCAAGAAAGGAAATTTTGCTTTCGATATTTGCGTTTCTTATCAACTGGCATAGGATAATTAATTTAACTAAAAGTCATGAATTCAGCTAATGCTTGAATACCAAATAATATTCATAGAAAAAATGAGTGAAGTGCAAGCAATTCAGCCACATATAGCCCAATACTACATTGTAGTCACTCCCCAAGATCATGTCCAAGTAGCTCATCACAACAAACGAAATGAAAATGAACAGGCATAGATAGCAACAGAACAAAATTAAGAGTGCACCTGCATCTATATGCATGGCCAACAGAGAAACACAGTGTCTTGTCTTTGAAAAATGAGATTAGACGCAATTCTGTACAAGTCGAATCAACAATGTATATCCATTATGGCACAAATCAAAGCGGGCAAAGTATGCCTAAACACCATTATCCACTCTTCTCCAATTTTCTCAAATACATATATTCAGCTTCTCCTCGAGCACGTCAACGTAACATTCATTACTGAGGGATCATCAAGTACCTTGAATCAAGATCCCACGGTAATAGCAGACAACACTCTAGAAATGTATACATCAAGTGAAACCCTGCTATATCCTCCTGCTAGGCAAACATCAGAGGAGGGAACGTTCTCCGTCCTCCGACAAATACTTGGTTGCCTATCCAGAAAATTTGAGGTTGAAAAACAAAGAAGCAATTAAATGATAATAAAATCAGATGCCAGCCACATCCAAAAAGAGACATGATCTCAACACTCGAATAACTAGAATAGGTCATATGATCGCGTCTGAAATTTGGTCTGGGCTTTACCAATGTCATCAAGTACCTAAAACTGCAAGCGGCAAAGAACCACTCCGAGCTCCTATCACAAGATTTGCCTTTTCAGAATTCAGACGTGTACCTACTTTTTTCTCATTCTTTTTTATAGTTAGAACTTGACAGATCCAGTTCCACATTGTTTCAGAATGAATAAAATTATACCCAGTACTTGCTATCTGATTTCACATGTTAATCATATCTTCCAAGCACCAAATCGCCAGACAACAGAGCGACAGTTTGCAGAATACAAAAAACAAGCACAAATTTTCCATCCTTAAGAGAACATCCTATGAGCTTATCCTTAACTTTAACAACTTTTGATCAGCTTTTCATGACAGGTAGTTGTAGACAACCTGACAAATAAAAAAAATGTCATCAGATGGCCACATCCCTTGCGTCATTCCCACTTTAGGTTGGGAAAAAAAAAATTTCAGATCCAATTTTCTGGGCAATCAGTGTTTATGTAATGCTCATCTAAAATGACAATATTTGCTGACCTAAAATCTTAAATCTAGTTTATCCAATACGAGAATACTATTATTATAACAAGCTTATGGCAAATATTACAATCAATATATATTATGTAGCCAATGAGATCCACTAACTGGCTCCCTAAATAATCCAAAAGGAAAAATGGAAGTACCAAGGAGCGGAAGAATGTTTCCTATAGGAGCTTTGCCTATCTTAATGTTTGCCCTTATATGGCCTGATTGCCCAAGAGACTAACTATTTTCAACTAAAGATCAGCTCAAATTATAATCTACCATATATTTAGTAGACCATTAATCTAGAAGATTCACTCAATCATGAAGTACAAGCGTGATCCTTAACGTCACTGTATCTACAAACACAAAGTTTCCCATAAATGATGCAATGCAAGCCCTGATCTACTCATCACTTGGCGAAAACCCTAATCTGCTAGCATGAAGGATTTCATACGTAAAAGCTTAATGACAGTACTTGGGCAGACAGAACCATTTGACATGGACACCTACTCCTAGTATTTCTAGGACAGCAAAGCGCACAAGATCTAGGAAATTGGGAGGAACAGAGAACCATACAAAATGGAAAAAGACAACACTACAATCACACATTTCAAACACGATTGATGGGTTCAAAGGCAGAATTCCATGTGTACAAGAATTTGCAGTGACTAATGAAGTATGGCATGCAAATGAAATCCTGCAATCTTCTAATTTCCAAACCAGAGTGCCATCAGGTGAGCAGAAAGAAACTTACAAAATAAGGAAAGATCATTAGTTAAAGAAAAGATAACGAAAAAAAAATGAAAAAAACAATTTCAATGACTAAATATCTTTTACGTTTGCACCATATCCTGTTTAAGCATACCAGTAAGCTTAGCACAACATGAAAATCTTTAGATGAATGAACCGCTTTAATATTACTTCTCCAGAAGTTTCTAAACAAAAATAGAGTACCAGAAAATTAATTGTCTGAGGAGCACTAGCGCTAAATATAAAAGCCACAATAGAATTTCACTTACGAGGAGGCAGCATGCCATCAAAACGAGAAAAAAATAAATTATTCACATGAGCAGTTGCGATAGCATAGCTGGTTTTTGTGTGCTTATATTGGCATCAAATCCACTTCAATTCAAGAACTGGTGAGGATAAAAGAAGGCAACAGCTGTATGAAGTTTTAGTGTGTAAACAACATCCCAAGCAACTTTGTTGAACACATATCTGTCGATGCACAATTCTATAGATAGACGGTGTTAGCATCTTGGTAAAGACAGACAAACTAAGACTAGGAGAAGCAGATTAGGTTCAACTGAAAAAGTCCAAGAGATTAAATTTTACACACTTAGAATACAACTATTCTAATACAATTCAAAGAATTAACTTTTGAAATATTTCATTTTATCTGTAGAATGTGCACTACTGCACAAGCAAAGTATAACATGATGGCAGAATATAAGAGAAAGCCAGTTAAGATAAGAACAGATTCATTGATTTGGCATCATAAACCAATGGGTGTTACCATCTGCCAGCTAACACACAGCATTTACAATTTGGTGCGATTATGTTTTTCTCAGAAAATGTTGCTCTAAGATGTTAGAATCCGATGTTAAACTTCTATAGAAGTCTGGAATGGTGATCCAAGCCATGACCAAGCATACATATATTTATACATACATAAGCGACATTAAAAGATCAACCTTTCTTGCTTTATTTTCTTTTAAGGAAGTCTGATATAGTACTATTTAAGGGAATAGAAGACTTAAACCAAAAAGATGCGCCAATCAGTTACCAGAATTGACAAACTGTAAAAGAAAATCATAAACACAATTAAGTTAATAAATGCTAAAAAAAATCCGAAAGGAGAATGGAATCAACAGAATGAAAAGAACCCATTGAGCGAAAGCACAAAGTAAAAAGGTTTCTAACAAGGACTTCCCTAAACATTCGGAGTATTTGATAAGTACCTATCTTCAGAGAAATGGCGGATGGAATATACATGATGAACAAGAAAATCCATGTCATGTTGTTAAGAGGTTAAACTAGTCACAGATAACCTACTGATTTCACCACTTTACCAACTTCTATCTAAGTGAATTTTGAAACTCATAGCTATCCACCAATTGGAGCATGGGTCCACTAAGCAAATTCTGGTTACCCAAAACCACCAACAAATGATAGAATGAGGTACACCATGTGAGACAATTTATTAGACCTGAAGAGAATTCTCTTTCTCTTCCCTGCTAATAGTTGAAACTGGAAGACCACCTTCATCCACATCACAACAAGTATTGCTTATCAATTTTCTCATATCCTTGTCGTTATTATGCGTCTGACGCCTATCCAAACCAGTATTTATCAAGCAGTCTTTCTCATCCGGACAATTCACCACTTCTTTCTGTTTCTTGTACATTATATCACAGAAAAAATCTGTCAAAACAGTCTCGTAACCAGGCATTTTGGCATACCCTGGGAAGTAATTAATGTCGATTATAAGATATCGATTCCCATATCTAGAGTCCCGAATCACATCAAAGTTAAAAAGATTCAGCTTCATTGCCTGCCTCAAACCTCGAGCTATGTCGGTAATGAAGCTCTGCGGGGGCATCTCTGTGTCATCCAGCTGCATCCGTTTATAATACTTATCATCAATCCTCTCATTGGTGGCCAAATTCGAGACCTGAGAGAACGACAACAAGTCCTCCGAAACCCTCAGCTTATCCTCTGAAACGTCAGGCAAGGACTTTCGCTTCACGCATTTTACATACTCTCCAACCACATAAACCTTAAAGATGACGCCGCCGTGGTTGACAAATTCCTGTAACACAATTGGAGGCTTCAGCTGGTTCAAACCATCATGGTTAAAAACAAGCGCCATTTTATGCGATTTGGCGCTCCCATCAGCCACCAAAGGCTTGGCAATCACCGGAAACTTCAAAGTCTCCCATGCCTGCCGATCAAACAGCGTTTCCTTGTCGTATATGACAATCTGCTTAGGAATCCCAAAGGTCTCATTGTGGTCCTCAATCTTCAACTCGGACACCACCTGCAACATCGAAATCCGGTTGTGGAGCCTCTCAATCGCGTCGGGAGAGTCGAGAATCACCGCATTTGGGTATTTCACCTTAAAATCCTGCAACTGCCTCTTCCAATCGTCGCCGTACAACTTGTGAAGAACACAATCAAAGGGACCCTGATCCACCAGCGACCGCTCCATATCAATCCGAACAAGGTATATACCGCGAGATTTAGCGAGGCTGACCAATGAGTCTTGAATGAAGCTATTCTGTTTCTTCGGAGCAAGAGCGTACCCTATAGCGAATCTCGTTTCCGCCATTGATTGAAGTTCTCTAGAAGATAGCAATAGCAAACTATGAGATGGAAATGCAAATAAGCAAATGCGAAAACACTCATACAAGCTAGACAGGAATCACATTCCAAAACCCTATATTTCCATAAGCTAGGGCTTTATTCCGGTTCTTCAGCTCAAGTTCCGCTTTTGGCGAAATCAAAAGGAAAAATTACAGAGAGTGACCGAATAAGAGAGAAAACGAAAGAGAAGAAGAAGATAAAAACGAAGGGGAGTGGATATATATAGCTTAGACTAGGGTTAGATAGCGAGGGAGCTGATAAAGTAACCAGGGTTAGGAGAAAGAACGAGCACGTGGCTTGTTCTCTGGCCGGTATGCGGATTCGCGCCGCTTTACGAAGCGCGTGTCAAGTTAGGAGTGGGAATAGCTGGGTGAGAGACGAATGGTGGAAATACACTAAAACGACAGAGTGTTGATATTGAATAGTCAACGGTGACAAAATTTGGGTGGGGAATTTTTCGCTTTTGCTCGAAGTAATATTAAATATTAAAGGATAGTAACAATAATATAATAATAATAGTAGAGCACTTGATAATTACAAGACGGGATCTTTTTTTGCTGCAGTCTAAAATGAGACTTGGATTATTGAGAATTTGTGATTTGTGATCTGAGAATATCACAAGGTCAAAGATCGTCATTAGTTCTTTAATTGTGTGCATCAACCTAATTGTCTAACATGCAAGAAAATGTCTAAACTATATAAGATAGTTTAATTAAAATAAGCTTTGTTAAATTAAAAAAACAGATGAAGTATATATTTATTTATTGAGAAATCATAAAATAATAAGCCGATCGAAGCTAGCTAATGTCGCTATTATGGAGCTTCAATCTCATTGTGTTGTGCTGGCTACCATTAATGTCACAATCACCCGGACATGTCTTGACACTCATTTTGGTCTTCTCTGCTTTGATTTTCATAAACCAGTAAAGGAACAAAAATGATTATCTACCAAAAAGAAAATACAATTTCTCGTTGGTTTTTCAATTATTTTTCTTCTAAATATATATATAATTAAACTTGTGAGAAATTAATGAAAGCAAATCAGAAGTGTGGAGGGTCCTGTCGGAGACAAGAATCTATATGTGGATATTTACGCATTGGAGCCCCCAATATCCCCACTACCTTTGCAATAATCAAGATCCTTCTCTTCATATGAAACACGTGCTGTTTTCTTTTTGCATCTTCCTCTCTGATTTATCAAGAATCACTTACCGGCAAGAACAACCACTATTTCCAATTCTTTTTCAATAAATTATATTATTCTATTTCTATGCTTAAATGGAAGTAATTGATTTGATTCGTCCTTTGACTAAGGAACTAGTTTTCTTTTATAACAAGGAAACAGCCCACGTCGGACCAACAATGATCAAGAGAATCAAACAACCATTACGTGATGGAATTTTTAGGATGATGAGGACGACGACGTGGCCTATGTGTTTATCGGCTGGGTATCTTATTTCTGTCAAAGTTCATTTGATTTTATTTTAGATATGTTCTAATCTTTGTCGGATAATTCATAATTTAATGTCAACCGTCAAGTAAATTGAGTGGTTGACTGCTACTCAATCTTGGGTCAACCACCTCTCTGATTTGTTGCAGTTGCAGTGCCAGAACCATTGGCATTACAGGCTAAACCCAAAGTGCATGCATTTGGGTGTTTGATTAAAACAAAAACAAAGTGCATCGGGTGTCTAGGCCCACGAATCTGGGTTGGGCTTTACTCTTTGTCTTGACCCTCTGAATAAACAATGTTTAATTAATAATAATTTTTTGTCTGCTTCGGCACACGTTAGGCATAGCTTAGACACTTGCATAGAATTAGATTGTCTATTTCTTTAATTTTCTTAAAATTTTATAGGTAAATCTTATTTTAGGCAATCTGTTATGTAAATTGATGCTTTTTAAATTTTTTAAAATATATATTTAAAAATTTAAGAAAATAAAATACATATTTTAAATTTTTTAGACTGAATATATATATTTTTATATAACCCATATCTCTTTGTCTATGTCCACGTTAACGTGCTTAGTAGGTTGGAATTGGCTTTGATAGCCCATGTTTTAACTTTGTTTTATTTGACAAAAACAATTATAATCCATGAATAGGAATTGAGTCATTTGTTAGTTGTGGAATAAGCCAGCTTGAAAGGGTCCCTACTCCCTAAACGTAAAGCTTATCTATAAGTAATTCTTTGCTTGTGGTGTTTTGTTGCTTAATTTGACCGCCATAACTAACGCTTGTGCTTAATAGCTGATTACCAAGCGGATTAAGATAATAAATAATACAAATAATAAAGCAATATAATATATTAAAACAGTTTTAATCCATATTCTCAAAGTACCCTCATCACCTTGAAAGTGGTCGTGTACATTATTGATGAAAAATAGAAAGTGATACAAATTCATCAACGTTAAATATTCTCAGAACTCATTTAGTTTTTTTAACAAAAAAAAAAAAAAATCGATATAATTTTTGAGGGTTCAAAATCAACTTTTAAAAAATAAAATATTTAATTTTTATAAAAATATGTTAGACTATTTTTTTTTTTTTTAAAATAAGAGTCATACATTGGTCATAAAAAAATATTTTCAGAAATCAAACAAATTAATTTTAGTTTTTATATCTCAAAAATATTTTTTAAATAAAATAGTTTCTCTTTATCTTACTTTTTATACAAAAATTTTATAAAATACAAAAATTACGAAATAATAACAAACAATAAAAAAATTAAAAAAACCAGAAAACAGGCTTTTAAAAATAGATAATAATAATCCAGATGGAGCACTATACAGTATACACTGCTTGCGGTGATCGCACAAGAGTCGGCAATGACTCATTTTCCGCCGCTCACACCCGTCACGTGATTATCATGTCAAGTTCCTGGCCTACGTTTCACTTCACGTAACATTTTAGTTTTTAATTTAATTTCACTATTGCATGAAATATTTCTAATTCTAATTTTCTACCTTTTTTTTTTTTTAACTCATAACGAGTAAACAGATATACATAAAAATAATAATGGATGGTGTGGAGGACACGTGATAAGGACTCCCGCCTCTCTGGTGGGTCCCAGAAATGTTATCAATCAATGAAAATACGTTAAATAATTTATAATAATATGAATATACTTTTTGGTTTCATATATTTGTCCGAGGTTTTCACTTGTTATTCACAAATTTATTTTGGGAATTTGTCAGATTTTCTTCTTTTATTTATTTATTTTTTTTTTAGATTTTCGAGAATTTGTTAGTTACTGTTTGGATTTACATCTGTCGCCACCGAATATTCTTTGTCTCTCCCTTTTCTCTCCACCTGAAGATAAGGGAGAGGCAGCAACAGGGAGAAGAAGAAGAAGAAGAAAGAGCTGCCGGGGGAAGGAGAGGAAGCTAGAGTTTTTTTCTTTTTAAGGAAAGGAACGCAAAAATCAGATAGGTAGATATAGATAGAGAGAGAGGGGCTAATGGAGACGGAAAATAAGAGCAATGTGGTAGTAAAAGCTCAGGAATCAAACTTCCCGTTGAGTTTTTGGGAAGCAGCGGCTGCTTCGACGGTGGTATTGGGTTTTGTTTTCGGCCTTCTTTGTGTTTACCTCACCATGCCTGATTCTGATTACAGCTTCCTCAAACTCCCCCGCAGCCTCGAAGATCTTCACGTTCTACGGTAATATTTTAAACTTCTTTAGAAATTTTCTATTTTGCATTTGATATCATCAGATAATAACCTTGACTTGGTTTCGATACCACCAACTTTTTCCCCTCTTTATCAATTTAATGATCTTTTCGTAGAGTGTGATTTTCAATGCCCAGATGATAAACTTGTCGTGCATACTATTAGTTTTTGGATAAAACACAAACCTCCCCAGAATTTTTTTTTTTGTGAAACTTTCTTTTTCCCGGGAAATTATGGTTCTTCTGCTGAATCTGATACAGCAAGATAATTTTTCTGCACAAAAGAACATTTAGGTGAAATTTGGAGACTTCATCGGGTTATTTACCTTCTTACCTTACACTTAGTTTTGAGTTATGCAAATACATGTGGACACGGACGGATAAATTTGGAAATTATGTGATTTACTGATTATGCAGCCTAATAATTTATTGTCTAAGAATCAACTTTAAGATTCCCTGTTACTTGAACCTGGCAATCATAAGTGCTCTCGTTCTCTCTCTCATCTCCCTTCATCTTTCACTATGACCTCGGATAAAGCAGATCTAAAAATGTTATATAAGTGTGTAGATCAAACAGCTTAAAATAAAAAGTGTAACTTCAAATGGGAAAGTTGTAAAAATAGACAATGAAAATATTTAAGTTATTGATATCTAAAGTTGCCAAGATGTGGAGAAATTGGAGAAAAAAAAATGGATACTCCTGGAGTTAAAAAGAAAGGATACGCACTTGCAGCTTCTGGGTTTTATATTTTGGAACTGAAGAGGCATTCTTAATCTTTCAGCTTTGCATAAATTGAAGTGAAAAGTATTTTGATGGTGCTAACTACTGATATGTTGTTCAATGGTTAACTTTGTTCTTCATTTCATTATGTGGAGATAAATTTCCCTTAATATAAACGGAAATTTTCATCAGTACTGTTTATATGTGGTGTATGCAGAATGTAGAAAGGTAAGTTGATTGTATATGTCATTGCACTATGCTTTATCTATTGTTTATTTACTTTTGTAGAGACCACCTTGAGAGCTATACAAGTGACTACACCGCACAAGTTCTGGTGGGATACTGCGTAGTTTATATTTGCATGCAGACTTTCATGATTCCAGGGACTGTGTTTATGTCATTGCTTGCCGGAGCACTTTTTGGAGTTCTCAAAGGCGTAGCTCTGGTTGTGTTCACTGCCACAGCAGGTGCCTCTTCTTGCTATTTCCTGTCTAAACTGATTGGGCGGCCCCTTGTCTTCTCTCTTTGGCCAGACAAGTTGAAGTTCTTTCAAGCCCAGGTTAATTTTAAACTCTTCCTGACATATTGATTTAATCCAATCCGAACATGGAAATAAGTTATACTTCTTAACTCCCAGGTGGCTAAAAGGAGAAACGGGCTGTTGAACTACATGCTTTTTCTAAGACTCACTCCAACGTTGCCCAACACATTCATTAATTTTGCATCACCAATAGTGGATGTGCCTTACCATATTTTCTTGCTGGGTACTGTCATTGGACTTATACCGGCAGCTTATCTCACCGTCAGGGTACGTGACTCTTCAAAATTTGACTGTTGCTTGTTGCACAACTCTTGTCCACAAATCGTCCCAAGTTCAAGATGCCTGAAATTTTCTTTTTTGCAGGCTGGAATAGCTCTTGGAGAGTTGGAGTCTTTGGGGGACCTCTATGATTTCAATTCAATCGCTGCATTGTTCCTTATAGGAGTTGTTTCAGTTACGCCCACGCTAATGAACAAGAATAACTCATAGCATTTCAGAGGCGAAAGTTTCTTCTTGAGCATAAGGCCCTTGTTATCCTGACAGCTAATTGTTTATCAATTCAGTACTGTACAGCGTTCCCTGAAGCAATTGCAATGTACTTTCTGTGCTTTATGATTTTGCAGCACGCTGCATCAGTTCAAGACGAATTATGTGAGGGAAGATTCAGCCTTGAGTAAGGTTTATTGCGTTATCATGTACACCGTTGGATTTCAGTGTTCGATTATTGTTTTCTTTCGAGGGAGAAATGAAGGGGATAATGTGATTGATGGCTTCCATATCAGCGAAAAGAGAATGTCTGTAGATGAATGGACATGCACATAATTGATAACACTTGTGGATTAGAAGCTTTTATCATTGTTGAAATGTAAAATTATTTAGTCAATACTCTAATGGCAATTCGCTTATTCAATGTCCTTGTGCATGCACTAGTAAGAGTTTACTGTTTCATGGATGAGACATTCATACAACGCACTAGTTTAGAGAAAAAGGAAAGGAAAGGAATCCGTGGTTCTTTTTCCATTAGGGTGAGGGTGGTATAGATTAGAGGTAGAAGAGATGAAAACAAGAATGAGAATTAATGGATGCTTGTTTGGTGAATTAATAAACACGAATGAATTGAATTAGTGACCAATATACTTATATTTTGATTAAAATTATTATAAATGAGCCAGCTCAAGCGTGAATTCTAACCACACCAAAACGGAATTCTGAAAACTAAATCTAAAGAGATATGCTACGTCATTTGACAACTTACGTTATTTTTCCGTTGTTTTGCCTATATACTATATTATTATTATTGGACAAAATATATTTTAATTTTATAAAATAAATGTATGTGTTATACTGGAATGATTTGAGTATGCAAAATTTAAATTGTATTATCCATGTCAAAATAATACAAAATTAAAATAATGTAAGAAAAGATTCAAAGGTGACTAAAGTCAACTGGTGGGAGCAAGATCATCTCACTCAATGAAAGGAAAGTGAGATGTCTTGTCTCAACAACATATTATCTGACCAGCTAATACCAGTTCAACAATGGTTATCACAAAATACTACCCATTCTTTTTAACCTTTTTTTTTTGCTGGGAGTTATCTGGAGTCCGACCATCAAGCTTGCGTTTGATCCCCGCTTGTTTTGATGGAACACCATCCTTGAGCGATTTTGCCTTGGCCTTTTTAGCAGCAACTGCTGGTCTTTTCTTCCTGCGCTCTGTTGGTTGCCCTCCGCTCTGTGTGTTAAGGCTGCTCTTGTGAGCACCTGCACGTAAACCCTGGTAAGACATATTTGCTTTCCTCTTTCCGCTCTTATTACTGCTGGAAGGAGACTTTGAAGCCACCACACCCTGGTATGACATGTTGGTTTTGCTGTTTGTCTTGTTATTGCTGCTTGAAGACGTAGCCAACTTCTTCGCAGGGGTATTAGGACCTTGCGCTGGTGATGAGTTTGGTCTTTTAGATGGCGTGGCATCTGATCGGGCAAGAGATAATCTCAGTTCTCGGTCTCGGAGCTTCAAGCTCCGTTTCTTGACAACAGAATTAGCAGCTTCCTGCAACACAAGATATGTACGTAGGATTATAAACAAGGTTCAAATTGAAAACAGTAAGAAACAAAGCTTGATTATTTCATGCTAACTTTGCATCAGAGATGGCATTTACTGCCAACATTTCAACCTAATAACATCTCTCAGAAATACCCCTTCAGTTGTTGACTAGGTAGGGTTAAATATCTAACTATATTTTCTTTTTTTAAGAAAAGGAAAGAATGGCAATGGTGAGTTTTATGTCGGATTATTATAAACAATATCTTCTATGCATTGACAGAAACAGAAGTAATCCCAAAAAAAAAAAAAACTATTCAACCTAGAAGCAATTGTTTAGACATTATAGAACCTAAATAACTGTAAGAAAGTCTCCTTGTGCTAAGTTAAATTTACTCTCCATAAACATACAGGTTATATGATTTGCGTCTAGAAAGAAAGATTTAGCCTTGCAAAGTTTTAGATTTCTTCAATATAATAAAAGGAGGTAGACTGGTAGAGGCATAATTTTTTCCTACTCAAGGTCAGGTTAGGGTCTTGCCTGTGTTGTGAAAACTGAATGGTTCTTTCAAAAATTGCGGACAGAAATGGTCAAGAATGCACCTTGACTTGGTACACA
Source organism: Bauhinia variegata (assembly GCA_022379115.2). NCBI lineage: Eukaryota > Viridiplantae > Streptophyta > Magnoliopsida > Fabales > Fabaceae > Bauhinia > Bauhinia variegata. The sequence continues at coordinate 13,335,903 of CM039436.1, read as the reverse complement.
AACAGGGTGAGGGCTATAATGAGAGTTTCAGATCATGTGGTTTTAGCAGTGGAAAATGCACCATAGCTCGATATTTATGTGGACGTCAACCCATCATACCGAAGTAACCAAATAAAGAGACTTCATTAAAAAATCAACCACAAAGAACTCTACTTCATTGCAGAAAAGAAACATCAGTTGTAACATATTTAAGCAACAGAAGTTAAAGAACAAAGGGTACAAAGCATACCTTGGTTTTGAACAGCACATATGCAATGCCCTTTCCAAGATTAATATGAGGATCTCTAACGACTCTAACAGCTTCTATACTGGATTCCAGGTTTGCCATACCAGAAAATAATCGATATACTTCTTCATCCTGCAGACAAGGATCACATGTCAGATATCAGCAAATTAAGGACACTAGGACACAAGCCCCCGAACTCAAATTAAAAACCATTGACTGGAAACTCACTTTTACATCAAATGGGAGGTTGCCCACAAATACAGTTCTCTTGTTATCATAGAGTGGAGCACTCTCCCCTTTAAGTTTTTTGCGGGGGGGGCATGCCCTATCAACACGAATGTGATTTCCTCCAACCTACAGGCAGTTAGCTAAAAACTTAAATTTGTAAATTATGCACAAACCCTTAACGAAAAAATACAGATAACAAACATTTGATCAAATACAACATTAATGAACCGATTCATACCACTGCCATGTTATGGGACAAAGAAGCCTCCACAGATTCCTCTGATTTAAAAACAATATATGCATGAACGCTGCAAAAGACAACATTTTTCAATTTCACACAATGACAAATAAACATTACAGAATAAGAGTAATCTAAAAAAGCATCCACTGAGCATACGCTAGAGATCTACTAATGAGCTAATTAAAGGAGGATCTTTAGAAATAGAGTCACACTCTAATGCAGACATCAAGTTAGAAATGACATTTTTCTGCAAATATGAAGTCAGTTCCCAATCAAATACTTGAATAGGGGTTTAAAATGCATATATATATATATATATATATATAAAGAAAACTATTTTCTGACCTACATTCCTCCAAAATGTTAAGGATTTATGTTAACAGTGGATCCATAATTCACATGATTAAAATAACTAGAGAAATAAATAGTTAAATAACAACATTCATGAGGAGTTGTAACAGACTATAAACCAGTAGTTAAAAACCGTTACCTATCAGCAGCAGAATCATTGATTTTCTTAGATAGAATAGCTCCTTTTCTAGGCCTTTTGGTCTGACATCAATAGAGGAACAAATATGAGGTTAGGATTCAAAAAAATAAAATAAAATAAAATAAGCATCATAGAACTTCAAAAGAAACCAATGAACAAACAAAAGGAATACCTACATCCAATATTGGCACAGAACGAATCCTCACAGATTCTACCTCTCCAAATTTCTTAAACTCCTTCAACAAACTCTTCTTCTTGGTCTTAAGGGGCAAATTCCCAACAAAAATAGTTCTCAAAAGCTTACTCTCATCATCAAAACCTTCATTGGAAACCAGCATGTCAGCTGGATTATCCACAGTCTTCCTCTTGCTTCCAACGGTCTTGTTTCCTAAGCCTTCACCTCCATCATCCTTTTCTTCAACTGCTCCATACTTCCTTGCCTCATAGTCCTCCTCAAGTTCATCCCTCTTTCTCTTCTTTTTCATATTCTCCTTGTCCTCATTCACAAGATCATATTTTTCCTTTGATCGCAAACCAGAATCGGGGTCTTCCCCCTCACCAATATTTGGCACGTTATTTGACTGCAAAGTCATTTCTCGTTCTTTACCCTTCTTTTTCTTCGACAACGCAAACCCCTGCGCTCCCAAATTAGTGTTTTTGGCCTGGCTATCCTCTGTATTCCTATCTGGTTGAGGACCCTGATGAATGCCTACATCGGAACCAAGTTTTAGCTTCTTCTCCGAAGCTTCAAAGGCGGAACCCGAATCAACAGTGGAGTTTTTCTCTTTTTTCCTCTTCCTCTTCGTCAGCTCACCAGAATCGTGGTCCCCGGCGCCGCCATTATCAGGGATTTCAGTATCCTTAGCTGAGCCCGGACATGAACCAGATTCTTGAGGCTTCCTTCGAAAGGGGTTTTTATCGGAAAATAGAGAACCGGAGGTGTGCTGTTCCGGTACCTCACCGAACAAGGTGTTAAAGATACCGGAGGAGGAATCCAAAATCCCGTTGCTTTCGGGTGTTTCCTGTGGTTCCTTACGTTTTTTTTTCCCCATTTTTGATTGGAAGGAAGAAATCAAAATACTAAGAACTAGTGGTTCACAGAAACCCTAAAATTAGCTGACAGTAAGACCTAAGAAGGAGAGAGGGGAAGCTGGGAAAAAATTTGAACTATTTTTCTTTTTGTCAGAAAAGGGCAAAAAAATAGACAAGGAAGCGGGTCGGGTTCCGGTTCATCACCGACTCTAATAATAATTTATAAATATAAAAATATAAAATAAATACCTTGAGCGACCGAACCTCCTGGCCCCCATTTGACGAAATCGTCTACTCAGCATCTCCGCCGGTGCCGCAGTCATCCCTCTAGCCCATCGCCGAAAAACAGTAAATTTTCTTGGCAACAAGATTATTATTGACACATTCTAACTCACACACGAGCATCTGAGCTGCTGAAGAATTCGCCATCTGTGAAAGATGGTATTGACGAATCCACAAAAAGTTGCATTTTGTTCCGGTAATTCTTGGCTTTCACGGCCACTGGGCAGATTCTGTTTCATGTCTTTTATAGTGTCATTTGCAGATTTCATTATTTCGTGGTGAAGAAAGTTGCAGCAAGCTTTGTATGACTTGCAAGAGAAGTAATCACGGTTTTGCACAGAATGATGTGTAGGGGGTAGAAGTTACCGATTATGCATCCAGAGGTATTGGAGGGATGGGATTCATTTGTTAGGCTGGATCCCTTGATAAATTCATTTCAAAAAGCTCGGAATAGGCTTTTTGCGTAATTTATGTTTATGAGGATGCTTAACCTGAAATTATGTCGTCAACTAGTCCAGCTTATAGAGGAGTATGTAAAAAGATTTTTGCATGGAACATTGTAGCGAGGTTATAGAGATTCCTCTGCTTTAGAGGTTATAGAGTTTGTTATACTTTACACTTGATCAGTTTCTTTTACAATTCAATAACAGGGAATATTGATTAGGTTCAATGGTGAACTGACATAATTGATAGCATACCTCTTTTGAAAAGGGAGTCCCTTGTTTCACAATTTCTGTTCGATAGAGGTAAAAAATAATGTATTCAAATCTAAACTATATCTCAAGAACATTAATAAAAGGTAATTTAATGTCTACGCAGAAGGTATCCTTTCCCTTTACATTATTTATAGAGCGGATAAAGATGACCTTGCTTGGGATAAAGGAATTACTGATTAAATAGAACTTCTGTGCTTTCTGACTGAAAACTGAGATTAACTTTTTGTCAACGCTGATGTAAGACAATGACAGTAATCGGAAAACTCATTGCTTAATTTGCACTGTTCACAACTGACATTGAAAAGAAGACACACTATGTTTCACTTTCACTCCCTCAACTTCTAGGGCTTCTCTTGTAGTTTCCTGTTAAGATAGATACATTACCAATTATTGTATGTACTCTCGTGCGTAGTAGTTTTCACATTGATTATAGTATTTACTCAACCCCCTGATGCTAAAGCTTCTTGTTTGGTAATCTGTTGACTAAAATGCAGCGATCAGCTCCGTCGCCAATACCTCTGCTTTTCCGTTCTCCTCTTCTTCCTCCTCTGCTTCCCACATGAAGTGCGCGTAGGATCCCAGCACCACGCTGTGTGTCAGAAAATCATCGTTACTTTTCCCTGTTTGGCTCAAAAGAAAATTCAAAAAATAACTGCAATTTTGGAGGGAAGAAAGAATACCAGTCATCCGGGGAGGCTTGAACGGCCTGATCGAAGTAAGATTTTGCTCTGTCTTCATCTCTCTCTCTCTCCCATATTAGCTTCCCGTACAGCGAAAGCAATTCTCCGTCTCCGGGATTAGCGAGGATCGCTCTTCCGTAGAATTCCTCTGCCCTCACCATATCTTTTTCCACCTTCAATACGATTATTACACCGTCAGAATCATCTAATCGTCATTAATTAAATAAACTAAAGATTTTGAAATACCTCGTGTAGAAATTTGCCGTAGTTTGCCAGCAAAAGTGCATTCGTTGGGTTTGACTTCAGCACTTCTCGGTAGTACGCATCAATTTTGATTCTATCGCCGTCGTTCCCGCCGGTGATCGTTGGGATTACGTGATCACCCCCGTGTCCTACTCCACCACTGGCAGATCCAAGCTCCTCCATTTCTATCCCATTTTCAGGCGAAAGTCCGGCGTAATTTGCTTCACTCTTACTATTTCTGCGCCAGGTCTCATTTACTTGTTCCGAGAGATATTCTAGATCCCGTATAGTCGCCGGAAAAGAGCGTCTTGCAACTGCATTCAACATCCGGTGAACACCAAAATTTTCACTCGCTGATCGAATCAAGTCACCTTCCGAAACTCTTCTGCTAGTACTTCGTGCCGGAACTTCTCTTCGGCCATTAGAGTGCAAATGTAGTGTAATTCTTGGCGAATTAACGCACATCTTATCGGACGAGGAGGCTTGACGAGACAAGTAGACCTTAGGCCAACCGGGAACGGGAAGCTCCTGAACCGGAACTGACCCGATTCTGATCAAAGAAGCTCTCATGGTAGCAGTGAAGTGAACTTCGATAGTCAAGACTGTCGAAGGTGCTCTTTTATGCGTGGAGTGGAGGTGGGCTGGATATACTTATAGTGGGACGAGAAGCCGTTAGATGCGGGGGAAGAAGTTGACTGGTGGCGTAGGAGATAGAGACACGTGTCGGGACGCACGTGAGGGCGGCTGTCCCGAAGGATTTGGCGTTGGTACAGCACGGGAGACTTCCCCCCTTGCCGATGCCGCAGAGAATTAGAGTTTACCACAAACTTTTCTGTGGGAAGCGTAGTTTGTCGCATTGTATACATTATATAATATTATTCAATAAGATTTATCTTAAACCTCCCTATTTATATAATATTATTTAATCAATTTCACTTAATACAATTTATTATTATATTGACAATTCAACTTTTTTAGAGGATGCACGAGCAGCACGAGATTAACCCAGGAGATGATGCCACGTGGAACAGAAATCGCGCGAACGATGGTGGTTTTTTTAACGGTTTTGTAAAATTTGGTAAACCTGCTGTCTTCCTAGATTTCCTTCAAGTTGTAGCCAAAAGAAATCATTAAATTCATCAAACAAACCAGCCATTAAATTGAAGCCCCACCAACGTCAGTGTTTTACTAGTAAGACAAGCCAGAGTTAAGTGCAAGGAGATCACATCGGCTTTATTCTTAACGAATAAGAATGAAATAGAATAGCAATTTATCAAGTAGAAGTGAAAATAAGACAACACACGTCGCTTCATGTGAAATAGGATTGTTTTGTTCTATTCTTGTATCTTATCTGCATGCAGCTGATTTCTGCATTTCCATGTCCTCAAATGGTTTTGTAGGAAGAAAACCGAATTTTGAGTTAACAGTGACTTGCTCTATCTACAGCCTGCATTCATTGCTTACTTTGAATCTAAGAGTCGCCTCCACAGTCCACACTCTTGTTACTCCATAATATTGGAAGGATACAGAGCCTCTCTTTTTCTTCATTTTCATTTTCGTTGGAAGTAACCGTCGCCCACGTGATCTCACGTGTAAGATTTTACTCGTGCCATGTGAAATAGGCCCACAGACTGACACTTGGATTGGAATTAGCTACGTCAGACTCATTCTCATGGCTGCTTCTAAGCTTCTCCCATGCACGTAAACATACCTTTGTCCGTGAATCAAATAGCACGCCTCTGATGTATAACATGGTAAACCATCCGGTCAGTGTAGTTAACAAGTTCTCCAGAACTTATTAGGTGAGAAATTAATTGCCAGTTAAATTTCTTTGTCAATTTGTATTAGGTGAATAGGTCAGTTTTCTCAGCTAAAATTGCTCAAATTATTAACCAAATATAATCGAGAAAACAAATTAAAGAGTATTCAGTAACACAGTTGGAGAACCTGAAACATTTTTTTTTTTTTTTAAGCAATCTACGCAAGAAGTTACTAACACGAGGAAATCATCTCCCGCTAAATTGAGGGTATAATCAAATCTTCATTTCAGATATATAATATTTACAACTCAATGTAAAACTGAAAAGAATAACATCAAGTCTACTGGTTTTTCTTTAGCTTGGAATTGGCAAATAATGACCTCACTTCTTGTTTGGAATCTAGATTGGAACTTCTAATAATGAAAAGAAATGTCTCAACAACCATGCCGCCCACCAAACCAAGGACTCCTCCGGCAGCATTCTGAAAGCAAAGACTAGAGAATCACTTTAGGGCTAGCCATAAAATAGTAAGAAGATGATAAAGTAAGAGGAGATGGCAGCTATAGACAGAAATAGACTTCGATATTACCATGGCAGGATTATGGTTAAACAACGCCCTAAATGATATCCAAGTAGATAGCCAGTAAACATTGTAAGTGCAACATGTAGTCCTGAAAACGTTCGGGAACAAAGATCAGATAGAAACACTTTTCAGGGAAAGACTAGAGCTGCAAAGGAAAAACATCCCACTTCGCAATAACAGCAACTAATAAAAACTGGTTTATATGTTATCATGAATGCCTTAAAACTTTACATTTTCTATGTAAAGTAACAAATACGAATATGAACTAAATGAAACATGTTGAAGTCATGAGTTCATGTGATATTCCCATGTTTTAACGTAATATCTGTCAAGAGTTTGGAGAGAAAGGCAACTTGTGTATATCAGAGTTGGGAGCGAAAGAGAATCTGTGTATTATCATTGATTAGAATTGTGTACTACAGAGAGGACATACAAGCCTTGTATATACTCTAATGAGAGAGCACACAAGCTAACAATGAACACTAAAGCATGGAAACAAAGCTACTAACAAACCTAACAAATTAATAGAATTAACAGAACAGTTATAATTCTGATTCTATAAGCTGTAATGCATCACATGATAGTTCACGTGGCAGCAATCCCAAAACCTTCAATAATATCATCCCTCTGTAATCTTTCACCCATCAAAATTTCCTGTATCATAAATATCCTGTACGCAAACCAAATCTATCAGCAGTATCCCAACCCAAAAATGTGAAGCCAGATGCTTGTAAACAGAAACAGATACACAAGACAAAAAATTCATTATCAATGACAGAAGAATGTTTATTCACATAAATTTGACAAAAACTATACTGAGCAAGAGCCAGAGCAACGACAACAACTTAAGATATTTCAAATGCATGATAACTAAGGAGGAAAATCCAAAATTTTCACCCACAATTTTTGTTCTTCTCAGTTCAATTCACATATTTTCTGTTTCTAACTTATTCAGTTCAATTGACAATTTCATAGAAAGCAAACAAAGTTAAGTTACCTAGAATGTAGAGAACACCCACTGAAATAGAAAAGCTCAATATGATATGAAAGTCCCAACCATGAACAAAACCAATGAAACATCTCGCCCCAACTACATTACTATGTATAGCATATTCTAAAATAAGATCATAAAGCTAAAGAAGATACTTCAACCAGCTGAGCTTGTTCAAGCTCAATTCAGGAACTTAACAAATCCGGGTTGAACACCAACTGTGCAAATTAGTCCGCTTTTAAAGAGACAAGCTACTGAAGAATCGTTGAGAAACCACTTTTGCTTCCCAGTTCTAGCGATAATTAGATTAATGAGCACAAGTACAGCAAGCAGCCACATCATTTAACTCACTGATAAGCTAAAAGAGAACATGAATTTATCAAATCCTAATTGATCCTTGTAAGAAGAAAATGGCTCGTTAACATCCTCCGTTCACAAGCTCTTTATATGCATTCCTCTCTGCTAAATCTTCAAGCTTTTTCAGTCTTGCCTTCAATTCTTCACACTGAATCCCAGATACAAAAATTTCAGTGCGCAGACTACATCTCGGAATGCGGATTTCAATTACTCGTGTGTGCCTAAGAAGTAGGAAGCATCCTCACATCAAACAGCTAAAAGTAGTATGAGTGAATTGGAAGCAAAACAAAAATGAAATTTTTACCTTCTCCCTGGGCTTGGGGCTGTTGAATACAAAGTTGGTTCCATAGAAGAGCCGAATTAAATCAGGTCGAGATGAAGGATGAGATGCCATCCACATAGCGCGAAATGGCACATAGGGTACATTGGGAACTCAGAAAAGATCAGTCAGCATATTGTCGGAGTTTGTTAGAGAGACGAGGGTCGTTTGACGCTTTAGAAAAGAAACAACGAATTTCTTCAGTGGGGGCTATGGCCAGCCGCGCCGGGTTTGCCATGTCACTGCTCTTCCCCTTCATCTTTGGGAACCGCAGTTTTCTTTATAAGTTATAATTGGGCCACAATATAACTATGTTGGTAATTTCTTCTGGCACCCCTCTTCTTGTGTTTAGAAAAATATGGGGTGTGATAGAAGAAATGACCCACTAAATTGTTTGTGTGAAGTTAGGCCTTGACTTCATGTTGGGCCCTCCACCAAGAGCTTTGTGGAGCCCGTATGTCTCAAGAATTATTTCATCGAAAAAAATTTAAATATGATAAAATAAAACAACATAAAAAAGATAATTTATTTTTAAAATTTGTCTTCTTGATGTTTTTACTAGTAGTTATTCAACTACTCTCTATTCTATACTTTAGAAACAATCATTATTGTGAAGTCTGTTTCCATAAATAAAGTTATAAGATAAAAATGTAATATAAAAACTCCAAGCAAGAGAATTGTAGATTATATCAATTTCCATTTCTGTTTCTAACAAGTAATAAATTTTTCATTACACAATGCAAATATACTACGTTGGAAAGTCTATTTTGGTGTACGGACTCACTATGTTGGAAAACATGTATTAAACTAATACATCAACGTGGTCAAACTAGGACCAAACAAAAGGAGAAAGAACACAGATATTTTATGGTTCATTGCCATTGTTTTGGTTTGTTGTGAAGCCAGACGGTTTGAAATTAAGAAGGCATCTTTGGACTCAAGCCTCACTCCCTTTCTGATTTTGGGTAGTCAGTTAGCTCCTTTTATTGAGCAATTCATTAAAGTTCAAAACTGGGTACGGAAAGAGAAATTTCTTGGAGGCTAGGCTAGAAAGTAAGGGGCAAAAGTGTCCTTAAACATCATTAACTCTTCCAAATTACGCTCCTCTTTTTCTTCATATGTTAAGAAACGTTGAGCTAAAATGGTTGTTTAGGTACAATAATACTAAATATAGAATTTGCATCTTGGCTTGATATCCTAAACCCAAGGATCATGGACATGTGTTTAGGCATTCGTTCACGCAATTTCGTACTGAGCAACCACACTACACGTGTGCAAAGTAAAACGAGGCTTCTTCTAACGTTCTCTAGACAATTTGCATTCACTTTAATTTTGGGATTAAACCGTAAATATTCTAAATTCACTTGTTGGACTTAACCAAAGTTTAACCGGTTTTTGACTTGCCAAACAAGGCATGAGCATTATAATATAGAGCCATGTGGCTCGGTTCTATGTTTAATTTTAATTCGTTAAATTATAGGTATGAATTTCAAAACTATAGTTAATATATATATAGATTTTGGCGGCTGAGAACTTGACCAATTGTTAAAGAAATATGACATATGGATTAAACACATTTGATAAAATATATCACATCGTCAATTTATGTGTTTTGCTGACCTTAATTGAAGTGTAACAATATCGACACCACCTCTAACAACGTAGTTGACTTAACAACGAAGATTTAACTTTAAAGTTGAAGGCCATTTGTAATTCAATTATTAGCCGGCTTATTTATAGTTCCTTCCACCAAATTGATTTAAAGAAAACACTAATATCTTGAATATAATTAACTAAAGTTTCAATTTTCATTTAAAGAGATAAAAATTAAATTCTAATATTAAAATTTAATAAATAAAACTTTAACCTTTTAGAATATAGTATTGGATATTATAATATTTTTGTTATAGTTAGAAAAGAGAAAAAATATGTACAAGAATTTTAATCTATATCAATGATTTTTATTTTTATTTTTACTTTAAAAAGCCATTAATAATTTGAATGGGAACTGGGTAGTTAGCTGCGTAACAAGGCAGGCAGGCACATTCCCACCAAACTACATTAAACATTGGTCGAAAAAAAAAAAAATTTCAATTTTTTTTTTCCCACGCACTGCTCTAGCTAGCGTCTTCATGTGTGTGCGCGCGCGTGTCCATCTTTCTAACAAGTAACATCAACTACCTCCTACCTATCTACCCCTTCCACGCTCTTTGAATGCTGCCGTCCTTCCCTTTATTTATATTCCAACTTCACCCTCCTCACTCCTTCGTCCTTCTACGATTGCAACCTCAAACAACACGAAGCCTTTCGTTTTGATCAACAGCTAGCAACCTCTGCATTCTCAAAACCCAGAAATTAAAAATGGCACCTTCCTTCCATCAAACTGCAAACACTGTCTGCGTAATGGATGCTTCAACCCAGCTGGGCTTTACTTTAGTTGAGCAACTTCTCCAAAGGGGTTACATCGTCCACGCCTCTGTTCAGCAACACGGTTAGATAGAACTTCCATCTCACCTCTCTTCTGCTTCTGCTTAATCTGGTGTTAAGTTAATTAATTTCTATGTATTGGGTTAATTTGTTTTTAGGGGAAGAACAATTCAATGCTCTTTCTGCTGATTCCAATAGGCTCAAGATTTTCCCTTCAGACCCTTTTGATTACCATAGCATAATTGATGCGCTCAAAGACTGCTCTGGCTTGTTCTACACATTTGAGCCTCCTCGGGATCAACCCAACTATGATGTAATTAAGCTTTGTTTCCTGCTCTCTTAATTTCTTCTTGATTCTGTAATTTTTTGGGTCATAGATGGGTTGGGTTTAATGCCAAACGAGGCATGTGGGTAATATTGCTCTAACCGGGAAACTTGTCCCCACAATCTGAAATTATTGAAAAGGATTAAATGCGTGCGCTTTATGTGGTTTATGGTAGTTGAGTGAAGAAAGCGGCAGAGTTGGTTTGTGGTTAGCTGTCTAACGAGCGATTTCATTTATTGGTTCATGTGTTTGCATAATCGTACATGCACAGGTCAATCCTCCCTGGTCAAATTGATGAACGATGAACATTCATATGCCACTTTTCTTTTCGTTTATCTCTCACTTTCTGCCTGACCAAACAAGGAAAAAAAATGCAATTAATCTTCATATTTTCTTGGTTATTTACCAAACGTAAAAATTTGATTAAGGATTCTATTATGTTAATTTACCAATTCATGTTCTGTGCAGGAATATATGGCGGATGTAGAGGTGAGAGCTGCACACAACGTGCTCGAAGCATGTGCTCAAACAGAAACTATAGATAAAGTGGTCTTCTCGTCTTCGGCCACAGCTGTTATTTGGAGGGAGGATCGCAGGTCACTGGAATTGGACTTGGACGAGAGGCACTGGAGCGATGTAAATTTCTGCCGAAAATTCAAGGTATTTTTATTTCTTAAAAATTAATTAATATTCCAATTATTGCCCAAATTTTTTAAAAATTGTTAATCGAAGTCTGAGAAGTTGCACCGTGTTTGTTGTTTGTGGTGCAGTTGTGGCACGGCATGTCTAAGACATTAGCGGAGAAAACAGCTTGGGCGCTGGCAATGGACAGAGGTGTAAATATGGTGTCAATTAACGCTGGCTTGTTGATGACTCGCGATTTGTCCATCACACACCCTCACTTGAGAGGGGCCGCCGAGATGTACGAAGATGGAGTGTTCGTCACCGTTGATCTTGACTTTTTGGTGGATGCCCACATTGGCGTCTACGAAGATATCTCATCGTACGGTCGCTATTTGTGCTTCAACAGAACCATCAACACCCACGACGACGCCGTTAAGCTCGCCCGCAAGTTAACCCCCTCCGCTCCTTCTTTGCCTCAAAGGTTAGGACATAGCCACAGTCACAGTCACAACCAGTTAGTTACTGTGGTCAAATTTTTTCAGCTACCAGTTTATGCATCTCAAGTGATTTTTTTTTTTAAATCCCGTGCAGCTATGACCAGGGTAAAAATTTCATCCAGCAAAGAATAAGCAACAAGAAGTTGAACAAGTTGATGGTGCATTTTACGAAATGAATCAACGAAGACTAAGGCAAAGCAATCCTATGAATCAAGCACTCTTCTTTCGCGTGTGGAGTACAACATTTTGAAACATAGTTTATATAACAAATTATATATTATTATTATTACAATGTAAGGAAGGGGCCTGTAGCTTGTGTTTGTGATGGAAAGGATATGCGATTTTTTTATTCTTTCGGATAAAAATTGTGTTCATGTGCAACCAAAACGTGATCAAGCCTTATTTAATTGCTGCCAGTTGGAAATTGCTTATATTTATGGGTCGAAGGAGAAAGAAGAAATTAACAGCAAGGGGCAGATGTGGGTTTTTCTTACAGGGCAATGAATTATGGAGGTTAATTACGAGTTAACGTTTCAAAGTCATTCACGGAAGATATTAATTAAGTAATGATTTAGTAGTGAAAAAGTCAAAAGTTGAAATTTTGGCAGTATCATCTTAAGAAAAAATAACTAGAGCGAAACGAGAAACGACAGCATACAAGGTTTAGACTTTGCAGTTGGATGATAGCAACAAGTCGAAAGGTGGACGTTGATCATTAATTAAGTTGGCGAAACATGAGGGTTGCATTAATAAGCTAAACTAGAGAAAAAGAGGATTCCAGAAGAAGTGCTTCACATTCAATAGCTTTATATTTTCTTGGGACAGTTTTCTCCTTTTAGCAACAAAATTATTACAGATCCAAGTACCTTGTTCTTGTGCGATTGTATGTATAGTCACATTTATAATGGTCGGGTGCCCACAGAAGGTGGGGGGCTACTGGCTTATTGGGCTGGATCCATTCTGGCTGGAGAGTGACAAAAATGGTTGGGCTGGAGCTCTTGTGGTAGTTGCTTTTTACACACCCCAACCATTATTACTTTTTGTTCCCAAAATACCCTTGTCAACCCAAATTCCATCACCTTGAAAATACACAATTTAAGTGCTGAACATAATTAGACAACATCTATAAATACTGATATAATACCATGAACATAAACTTTGCCTTTTTCACAAAACGACATGTTTTATTCATATGCATCTTAATTATATCCAATAAAAACTTGCTGCATTTTTATGATATTATCCTTAAAATAAATAAAACACCTACAAAATGCCAACAACGAAAAGCAAAATAGAGAAGAAAGCGTGGAGTTTGTCTGCTCACTTTGACTTCTTTGTTTTAGAACAATGATTACAACTTATACGGTTATACCTTCTAGAACTCTTCTATCCTCTATCTAACAAAAAGCAAATAGTTTCACCACCAAACACTAAATCAGTTTAGTTGGGAAAACTATTTTATCTCGTATTTAAGAATATAGTACATTTAAATTTAATTAGAAAAAATATAGTTTCAAGGAATAAAAGAGTTCTTACATGTTTCGTTTTCTGACTAAAATAGATACTTACGTCATCCAGTATCCTCTACGCGATCAAATACAAGATTTGTCTAAAAAAGGACATGCAATAATGAATGGACCAAACAGAAATACTTCCATCGCTTTATCAGAAAATCTATCCTTGTAATGATAATTTTCAAACTCCATTTTCCGCACGGATATTTTTGGTTCCCGCTGTGAAGCAGATCTTCGTCTTACTTCACGTTTCCAAATTTTATAGCTCTTCCACTGCGTAATTCCTCAAGTTTCCTTCTTTCTCGACATCCATGTAGCTGCCGTAGCTGTAGATCTAGCTTCTAAGCTTCTCTTTTCGGTGGCTATCGTCCTTTTTCGCATATTTGTTCTTTGCTGCTGCGGCCGCAGCTGTTGTTTTTGTTATTGTATTTCAAAGTTCGTTTTTCTGAATTTTTGTTTTTATTAATTTTGTATCTTCGAGCTAAGTTAAGTTTAGTTAACTACCCACTCCTCAAAGTTTTGAAATTTCGCAGCTCCACTCCCCAAAATTCTAGCTTTGATAGTTTCAGTTTCTGGGTACCATTAGGGTTTTGCTTTCTGTGCTTTATCGCAAAATTGTTCATCTTTTTGGGGTGCTATATTACTAATGGATTACGGTCGAGATGCAAGGTATTCAGGTGGAAACGTGGTTCAAATAATCACCGGAGGTGGACCGGATAGTTGGTCCGGAGACCAGGCCATGTGGGCAACCGAGGAAGATTATCGATTTTGGAACAACGGCGATGCTGACACTCCTTCCAACTCGAATTATGATCAAAGGCCATCCCAATCGCGCTCTGGGAGCGAAACCCCTAATAAGAAATCGAGGAGTTCTCAAGATGTAACTTCTTCGAACAGGTCAAAAGCAATTGGGAAAATGTTCTTCAAGACCAAACTCTGTTGCAAATTCCGAGCTGGCACGTGTCCTTATATCACAAATTGCAATTTCGCTCACAGCATTGAAGAACTTCGTCGGCCACCGCCGAATTGGCAAGACATCGTGGCTGCACACGAGGAAGAAAAGGCCATAATGTCGGAGCCAAGGGAGGAATTTCAGATTCCTTCTATCGGGTCGTCGAGCTTTACTGGGGATATGCCGAGGTCATATAAAGGTAGGCACTGCAAGAAGTTTTACACGGAAGAAGGGTGCCCTTATGGAGATAATTGTACATTTCTTCATGACGAGCAATCCAAGAATAGAGAAAGTGTTGCAATAAGTTTAGGCCCTGGTGGGTATGGTGGAGCTGCGAATGGATCCAATTCCAAGCCATCGAATTGGAAAACAAGGATTTGCAATAAATGGGAGACGACGGGATATTGTCCATTTGGAAATAAATGCCACTTTGCTCATGGGGCTACAGGTATGTCTCGTTTACCTTTACCCTGTTTTAAGAGCTGATGCTCCAATAAAAGTATGAACTTTTTTTCCTCGTTGCATTTCCTAACGTGAGTGCTAATATTGTCAATGTCACTAAAATGAAATCTTCTGGGAACTTAGGGATGATGATCATAGGGAAAATGTGTTTCATTTTGCATATCAGTGAAACATGCTGTGGTCTCATTTCCTTACAGTGAGTCGGTAATTTAATCACCTGATCAATCCTAAGAAGAGAATAACAATTGAGTCCGAGACTTGAATTTTTGCATTTCATTCCTTACAAAAATTTACCACACTGGAAAAAAGTGTTTCCTTATGCCTCATATGCTATGATGTCTAAAGTCCCTTTATTTGATATGAGGCATCAACCTGGAGTCTGAATAACAGAGAAGAGGTGGGCTGACAACAAGAGGGTAGTCTCACATCCTCATAGCTCATAGAGAGACATGTGGATAGAATAACTCGTGTTTGTGTTGATGCCCGTCTTCCTTAAGCATCCGATCATTGTTTCCTCCTCGATTAAGACGATAGCATTTAAATATACGTTATCATTGGTCAAAAACCATTCAATTGACAAACTTAAGAAGAATAAAGTAACTATATGTGCTGCATTATTTGGCATATGACTTTTTTCCCTGTAAAATACTTGACATATCATTTAGGAGCAACAAAATTTTGGATTGTATTATTTCCTAAACTAATAGAAAAAGGGGAAATAAATGCTTACTCTGGTAGAGGAAAAGGATTGGTTTCACAGGGTTGCGATACGGTAATGACTAACAAGGTGCAGTGCTTATCTATTTTTTTTTTCTTTCTTCATCTGTGTGAAGTTACCTGATGTAATATAATTTCTAATGGTAGGTGTACAGTTGAAAACTGATTCGAGATTGAAGATTTTAGTGTTAAACAAGAGTAAAGGATGATTGTTGACCTCATTCTTAGGCTATCATTATTACAATTATGTTCTGAATTCTGTTACTTGAGAGTCCCACTAATTTATGAAAATACTAGTCATCGTTCATTGTGCATTTTTTTGGCCTTTGTCGTGGTACTTATGATTCCTTTTAGATGTTCACATGCATTATTGGATTGTCTGCATGGAAATGATTCTGATGCTGTTCCACACTTTAGCATAGCATTTAAGGTTTTTTTTCTGATGTTGGTACACACTAGCATTTTATTCACCTAGACTGTTATTGATCAGAATCTATCTAGTTAGCCATTTCAGACAAAACTTAACCTTAAATTCTACGTTGTGACCGCAGAATTGCACCGGTTTGGAGGTGGTCTTGTGGAGGTAGAAAGTAGAGACGCTGCTTCTGCTTCTGCTCCCGACACAAAGCAAGGAGGAGCACCTTCAAAAACTCCTGCAGATAATGTGATTGCATCAGTCACTCCAGTTCCTCATTCTGATATCTATCATATTGGAGTTCCATCTCAAAGATCTTCCATTGTGATTCAGAGGCCAGGACAAAGAGCTCATCAGAAGTGGAAAGGTCCAGATAAAATCAGTAGGATATACGGTGATTGGATCGATGACATTGAATAAAATTAATAATTCCAGCTTCTAAACAAGGAAAATGACTGATATTAGGATTACCCAGTCTCCTTAGGATGTGATACATTGTGTTTTTCTAATGGGGAAAAGAGAAAGATTGGGGCTGAATCGCTTCAAGTTTTTGTATGGATTTCCATTGTCATCTTTTTCTAATATATCATCTGATGTTCCTTTTCTTCCAAAGAGTATTTGTTTTAACGATGTTGTATTCTCGGAGAAATTTTAGTTTGGCGGAGAATTATATTTCTATGAACATGTTCAAATTCTGCAGATGAATGTAGAAGCAACTTCCTTGTATCAGCACAAGATTTTATGCCTTACATAGGTCTCTCAACCCCAGCTCTCTATCAATGTTGGAATTTTCATGTTATGTTATAGATCTTACCTCGCGTGATCTAATATATCACTCTAGAGCACTTAATCAAAGAAATTGATATGTAAATTGATACTGGGTGATCTTAAACAAATTAAAGAGGTAATTCTAGCAAAAAAAAAGAAAAAAGAAAAAAAGAGAGAGACATTTTTCTCAGTTATTATTATATTTTCTGTTAAAAGAAAATAATGTGTTGACCATTGTACCTCAATTATGTTATTCTTGCATGGTGTGTAGGGTACCATCCCCTTTGTATTATGTGGTCACTCCTTTTATATTTCTCGGGGGGAACTCTAGCGAGAAAGAGCAAAGGCCATTCCTTTTACTTCTCACAATGACTCGCTCAAATAATTATCAACTCAAGGATCATCAACCAAAATCTCCACATCAGCTTTCCATGATAAGCCACCCATTTGTTTTGCTCATTGACACATCTCCTTCATTCTCTCCATCTACTAGTGCCTTAGAATCCCATCTTTTCCAACAAGAAATAAAAATAAAAAATAAAATAAAATAAAAATAATCAGTAACAAAAACATAATTTTGCTTGGTTTATTCCCTCACCCTCTTGTGCTTAACCCACTCTCATCCATGCAAAGAAGCAGGGAAGCTGAGAGGTCCGGAATAAGCCCATCTCCGGCTCGCCGCTGTAGTTTTTCGTACAGGCAATGTCATATCTCCAAGTCCCTTCTCTACCACAGTCGCCCACACCACCGCTACCACTATCACCGCCGCCGCCAACGACTGCAGCAGAAACATCATCCCACCCCTCACCACTCCTTGTAGCTTTCACCCTCGTCATCCTCATCTGTTTCTTTATGGGTTTCTGTCTTATCTACTTCTGCAAGTGCTGCATCTCTGGCATCCTCCATGGTTGGGAATTTCAAGGAGGGGGCTCAGGTAGCCTTGTGGGTCGTTCTGGTGAGGAATCCCCCAACCGTGGCCTTGATGAATCTCTGTTGAAGAATTTCCCCACTTTCTCCTATTCCTCTGTTAAAGAATATCGCAAGGAGAAATATGGCCTAGAATGTGCCATTTGCTTAGTGGAGTTCGAGGAGGAGAGCTGGCTTCGATTAATAACCACTTGCTACCATGTTTTTCACAAAGAATGCATCGACCTCTGGCTTATGTCCCACAAGACATGCCCTGTTTGTCGCAGAGATCTAGATTCGCCGCCACAAAAGTACTCCCCCGACCATACCCACACGAGCAACAATGAATCATTTGCAGAGGAAGATGTGCGCATTGATGTCAAAGAAGGTGAAGATGCAAGTGATCATGGGGACAACAACGTAGGAGTTGAGAAACATGAACTAGTTTCACAACTCCCACAAAGGAGAGATCTGGAAAAGTTTTCGCGGTCACATTCCACAGGCCATTCAATAGTTCTTCTTAGAGAAGGGGAAGAAGAAAATGGAGGAGGAGGCAGAGGACATGAAGAAGAAGAAGCAGGGGACAAATATACCTTGAGATTGCCGGATCACGTTAGGATCAAGTTAATAAGAGGGCATCAATATGCAAAAAGTTGTGTCACCTATGGAGAGTCGACAAAGCGTGGAGCTTGTGGTAATTGTGGTTTTGTTGAAGGGGTATCTGCAAGCAATTCACAAAGGGCTGTCGTTAAAGCAATTTAGTTTCCCTCTGTTTTCAGTTTTGTTTAATATTTTCTCTTCTGTTGGATTTTAGATGTACTTTGAGATAGGAGATAGTATTCTTTTATATACTTTATATATATATATATATATGCTTAGTCTCAATGTTGTTATGGTTCTGCAGTGTTAATTTGATTATGTGCGCTGGATTTAGCTTAAACTTGGAAGCTTAATGATGCATGAAAACCACCATTTATTCATTTTGACAGAAAGTGTATAGAAATCAGACCACTACGTTCTCATTTCTGAATAAATTTTTACTCACTAATATCTCCAACAAAGTGGGAATTAATCTCCTTTGGATAGTAAGCTTGAATTTCTAATCACTGTAATTTGTAGGGATCTCTCAACTGACTTTATTTTTTAACTAAGCACAGCTTTGTTAGTGATTTGTCAATAAATTTAATAAAACAACAAATGGCACAACTTGTACCCAAAAAAAAAAAAAAAAAAAAAGACAAATGAGACAATCGAGCAGAAAAATGCTTCTTCATTAGAGTAGGAACGAACTTAATTTAATCATAGGAATTAGCATATTCTTAATGTTTTATTTAGAATGATATCAAGTTAGCATATGCTTTGCTTAGATCACTCAGCTAGCTATATTACAATCGATTGTTTTTCTTTTTTAACGGCACTTCTATCAAATATGAATAATTGGTTTCATCACTCGAGATGAGATTGAGATCAAAGTCAAGGGGGGGAAAAACGTAACTTTACATTCCATTTTTATCTTCGGGGAAGATATAGTATTTATGTATTTATTAAGAGAGAATTTTACTATTAATGATCCTTTAAGTTAACCTAATTTTACCGTTATTTTAATATCATCTTTAGGGGGTGCAATCGAATATTGATTAAATCCGTAAAAAAAATGTTTGAACCCTTTAAAGGAAATTTTTATTAGCTAATCTTTGTCCAAATGCAATTAATCGCCATAAAAAATGCAATTAAAATTAAGAAAAAAAAAATAATGAAGAGGAAGGAAAAAAAGGCACTTTCTCTGCATCTCGCTTCACTTACTCGCCACCCTCTGCCCTGCACAGTTACACTCCTGCTTGCTGATGTCCAACTCGGCAGATAGTGTTACACTGTTATACCTCCTTGCTTAAGCCAAAGCTGAAACCTTGTTATTTGTTTTGTATGCACATTTGGGCAGAAAGTTCTCACCTTGTTTCCATGGATTCTCTTCCCAAATCCTTCAATCCCAATAAGTGTCTTAAAGAAGAGTTGCTACTCTCCCTTCATCTTTTGTTTCTTCAATATAATCTGTTTTTCTTTTCTATCAAATTTGACCACCCATTATTTTTCGTAATTCGGATTTGTGAGCAATTTGAGTGGATCCTCCATGCTCGAAATTGCCGCGCTTACAATAACAATCCCTGTAAGTCACCCTTGCATAGCACTTATCTTCTTTCTAACTAAAGTTTGATCTCTGGGTCTCCTGTTTCCTCCATTGGGATTTCAGGTTCTGGTCCTTATTCGTCATTCAATCAGCTACAATTCTACAACAGGTCTGTCCTGAGAGCTGTCGTTAAAAAAACTGAAATCTTGATACTTACTATCTCAAAACTGTGGATTATTTGTATTTGCTCCTATTTTTTGACTTGTTAGTTCAATGGAACTCAGCATATTAGTTATTCTCAATTGCAAAATCTAATTCTAATTCTGCATATTTTCTGGATGGAACATAGCATTGTGCGTGGTTGCAGATAAGGTATTTCTTATATTTGTGTGGAAGTTTTCATTTGGTTCTTTTTACCAGGTGCCCCATGGAAGAAAACGATGATGCAGTTGCTGAATGTAGGACTTCGAAGCGTACTTAGGCTCCATTTATCTGGATTTTCTTGTCATAGTTGCTCCTATGCTCTTATTTTTTACAGTAAGTATTCTCCCGGAAATAGAAAGATTTATAGTTATTTTTTTTAAACTCGCTTGTTCAAAGTCAAAACTATAATTCATACGCTTTTGTTATAAATTTCGGTCATTTTTGGTAAATATAACTTTATAAAGAGTGCCCATTTTCATGAATATAAATAAAGTTCTATGTTGAAGGAAACCAGTGACTTATCTGTTTCTATGAAGATCAAATATCTGATATTTTATTCTATTTTGTAATTATTTCTCATGACCTTGGTGACAGGTACTAGCGGACTGGAACTTTATCTGTGCAATTTTGTTGACAGTCTTGACGTTATTTTATATTCTAGCCAGAAGGTAATCATGTGAATTATTTTGCTAACTTTCTAAAGACTTTCATCAGTTTATGCAATAATCTGTGATGCGGCAAATTTTGCATGAGCTGTGAAGCAAATAATGACTGCCACGCACTTAACTGCAGATCTGGCGATTCTTCTCTTTCTTTTGGAGGAGATCCCAATTCCCTTAGGGCATATATTAAGTCATACAGGGTTATTGTGGTAAGAAGTGCTAATTGTGGATTCTTTATACTGTTCCAATTATTCTGATCTTACTCTATTATTATGTTGATGAAAAATAATTTGCAGATGATTATAACATGCTTGTGTATCTTGGCTGTTGACTTCAAAATATTTCCCAGAAGATATGCAAAGACTGAAACATATGGAACTAGCCTAGTAAGACTATCCCAGCAATTCAACTTGTATTATGGTCATTGGAAGGAATTTACTGTGTTGCTAATTCCATTGTTGTAATATCTAAATCGATTCTGATTAACATTTACTCTTATATCTTAAGGTCTCATACCCTTTTATGCTAAAATTCAAGTTCTTGCTAATTCAATAATTTTTCGGAAGTACAAGCAATTAATTAACTGAGTTTTTAAGTAGCTTCGTGAGTCATTATTACTGGTGCATCTTTTTGTGACTCTTTTCTTATGCTCGTGACAGGCAGTGTGTTTGATAATTTCATGCACCTTGAAATTTGAGATAACTTGTACATGCCAGATGGATCTTGGAGTTGGAGCTTTTGTGTTGGCGAACTCATTAGTTTCTCGGCAAGCACGAAATATATCATCTGCGTGAGTCATTTGATGCGCTTCAATTTACTATAAGCTTATTACATGAACTCGTGCAAATTAATTTTTTTATGTGTTTACGAAAATAAAAGAATTTTCATTACCAATAGAAAGGAATTTATGCTACATTAGTATAATTTTTTTTTTTTTTCTCAGGAACTGGAAGACTGCAATGCGGTCAATCAGTCCGTTGATCATTTTAGGATTCATCCGTCTTGTTACAATGACTGGTGTTGATTATCAGGTTGGATTGTTTTAAATTATATCGTTATAAATTTCTATTTGGTAACAGAGACATGCAAGGTTTAACATGTATTTGCAAATACTGTATCTTATTAATCTTTTCTAGTGCTATATATTTTTGTCTAACATTGAGGTTTGAGTGTTTTTTTTTTTCAAGACATTCTTACGGAAGCCAGTTTCCATTCCCCCTTAAGGTACATGTCGGTGAATATGGTGTGTACTGGAATTTCTTCTTCACCATTGCTGCCGTGTCAATACTTACTTCCTTGGTCGACATCACTCCACAGTACTGTGGAATTCTCGGTTCGCTTGTCCTAGTAGGTACACTTACATTGCGTTTTTACGTTATTCTTCTCTTTCAAAATCCGATTCTCTTATGCACTCAATTTCATTTTTAAGGGTATCAGTTCTGCCTTGTACATAGGTTAAGCCATTACCTGCTTTCTAATGAAAGGGGAATGGATATCATAAGTCAAAACAAGGAGGGGCTTTACAGCATTTTTGGTAAGAATTACGCCTTTGCTTGTCCAGCCTTTGTGTTGAGCCTGTGACTTCGGTAAGAAAATATATCTAAATGATCAGCTTCTACTATTTAATCTTTTCTCAAATAATTTAATTTTTTCCAGGATATTGGGGTATGTATCTTGTTGGCGTTTATCTGGGTAACTATCTTTTCTATGGAAGAGATTCCTCTACAGTTAGGAGCAACAGATGGGTCAGGATGAGAGTATCCATTCTCTCTCTCTTGTTCTAGTAACACTTCATGTAAAACTTGTCTAATTCTTTTAAATGAAGACATCAGTTATAAATCTGTTCCATTTTCGTTATGCCCATTTCAGGTTGTTAACTGTGCTTTTAGATAGGCATGTTGAAAGAATCTCGCGGAGAACGGTAGGATGTATATTAAGTCTATTATCTCAATAAGAAAGCATTCTCTTGAAACTGATAGATAAATATTTGATTGTAAAGTCTTTGTGCAGTGCAACCTAGCTTATGTTACTATGGTATTGGCTGACAACCTACAGATTATTCTCACTTCCTTCCAATTTAATCTTTATTTATTTAACATAAGAGTAATCTGATGATAACATGTTAGCTTTGCCTCATTGTGGTATTGCTTTTCTTGAATCCATCTTAGTTAGTATTAATTCTGGGATACCAACTGCACCTGTAGGGATTTCAGTGACAATATGATTGATAATGTGGCATCCAATTAAGGATTTTTAATTGGTTTTAATTAGAATTTCACTTGTTTTTCAGTTGTTATCTGTTATAATGCTGGCGGATCATATTCCTGGCAGTAAAAAGACTTCAATACTAGAAGAAGCATTGAGTCGGAACTTACTGGCTACATTTCTTCTGGTGAACAAGATATTCCTTAGTTATATTCTGTCTGCTTTCTCTCTTAAGCTTTCAGTTACAATTACTTTTTTTTACATCATTTGCAGGCAAATGTCCTCACGGCTTTGGTAAACTTGTCATGATACACTCTCCGCAACCAAATTTGAGGCCCTTTTTATCTTGATCGTCTAAGCCTATAGTGTATCAATTGTGATTGCAGTTGCAGATTTTTATGGTATCAAGTTAAAATTTTGGTGAACCAGTCATTGGGTGTGCTCTAGTCCTTTCTGTTAGTATCCTTATTTTATAGTAAATAGATATTCAATATTTGCCAAATACAGTGAATCTATAGCTTAACATCATTCGTATGCATGGCAATTATGGTTTGACAGTAAAAGGTAGATATGGAGCTCTGGGAAAAGATTCTATTGCTTCACGATTGTCAACAAAAAGATCATCGCCATTGTTAAGAATGCTTATGTTTATAATAAAATGACAGGGACTGATCATAGAGCTCATACTGATGGCACTCAATGCGTAGCCACTCCATGCACATGCACATGCCATTGTATGTAATTTCACAGATATATCACTCGGAGCAAAAGCAAATAAGAACTCATTTTCTGATGTGTAATATATTGGCTATTCTTCGTTTTCATGCATTCTAGGTGTTGCATGCCTTTAGAATCATCAATCGTTTACAGTGAAACGGGAGGAGGGACAAAAGAAGATTTAATCTTGTGGCCAATCTAAAGAAAGTGAAAAAATGAATTATGGGTATTTGAATGTGGGCTATTTCCCGCGGTCCTGTGTTGTACTTTTCCGAGAAGGGAAGCTCAGTCACATGGCTAACCTAGCAGTGGTCTGACACAGTTTGGACCATGGCCCAAGGTCGACCACTGTCCTTTTATACATCCTCATCGCCAGATAAGGCTAGGGATTCCGGTGTTTCTAACATCTTACGATTTTACAAACAAACATAGTATTACAACCTTAGATAGTTTGTAGAAATTTCCGTATGTAAATGCTGATTTTCATTGAATCACATGTGCATGTTTTTATCTCATGTGTTACGAGGTTGATTCCCACGCTTATTTATCAGTATCAGAGATCTAGATCAGCAATGGGATATGTAGGCCAGAAAGGAGAAAAACGAAGTTATAAGGATATCTCTTTTTCATTAAAGAATCAGATTTGTTTTCTCAACGCACTATGTTTGTACTATAAAACAAGTGAAAAGCAAAATCTAGGCCAAAATTATAATGGCCTCAGTAACCAGAGAACCATTCATGAGACATGCATGTACTAGATAGCGTTGCCCCCACATGGACTAACGTTGCCGTCGGATCCAGAGATGAAGTGCTTAAGAGGAGCAGGGTTAAAAAGTTAAAAGAAACACAGAAACAGCAAAATGTTGATAAACCTTTGACATGTAGAATGTACCATGGCTTGTCAAATATATGCTATAGTCTTTGTCGAAATTACTTGTATGGGAATCTCTGTTACGTGAGCCAGTCATTTCCTGTAAACCCAAATACAGATTTGAATGTGAGGTGTAGCTTTTGCACAGCTTGTTCTGTTGTTTGTATGCATAATATGAAGATTTGGGTCCCCCACCCACTCTCTATTTCAGAGAAACTGCGCTAGTCTTTGACACATCTAAGAAAATGGGAAGGAAACCAAAGCTAGGATGAGTGAGAAAGCTCTTTCCCTTTCCCTCAGTTTTTCATTGCTGAAAAGCACAACACCTTTTTCTCGCCCTTCTCACGAGCTGCGTATCCTCTGATCCTTATTACTCTTTCCAACATTTTACCCTTTCTCTAAGTACTCTGAAGTGAGATTTGCTATAAATGATTGTTATGCTTTATTAGGAACACATGCAGAGGAGTGTTGGGTAATTTATTAGTTCTCACAAGAAGCAGAGCATTTACACAAGCGCTTGGAGAGAAATGACTTTAGAAACTCTTCCATCTAATGAGTTTTTCAACTTCATTATCTATGAAACTATCTCTGCTACTCCATTTAGCAGCCATGAATCTTCAGAGCAAGAGGCTAGTTCCTTAATTGAGAACAGAGTAAAACATCAGGAACCTGATCCTGCGTCTAACATTTCTACTCGAAAACGCCAAGCTTTTGAGCCAGAAGCCATTGGGCGAAGCCAGAATTCTGCTGTGCAAGGGAGGAAGAAGAGGAAAAGGAAGCCAAAGATTTGTAAGAACAAGGAAGAGGCTGAGACGCAAAGAATGACCCACATTACTGTGGAAAGAAACCGCCGAAAGCAGATGAATGAGCATCTTGCTGTCCTGCGTTCACTCATGCCTGAATCCTACGTCCAAAGGGTGTGCCTTTTCTTTTTCCCTGGTTCCCTTTCCTATTTCAGTTCCCCTCTCTGTTTTTGTCATGAGAATGTTCTTGCCACTTTTCACCATCCAAAATGGGTTAGATGAACGAAGTGAAGTGATTCTTTTCTCAAGGTTCTGAAAATAGCACATACCAAAAGTAAGAAAGAATATTCAGAACTTTAAAACAGACTAGAAACTTTAACCCATTCTTCTATGTTGTGCTTCAAAGTTTTCTTCATCTTGGAAGAAAAACATTAAAAATAAATGTGCAATTTCCTGTGACCAATGTTGAATGTGAAAATTTTATATGTTGTAGGGTGACCAGGCCTCAATAGTAGGAGGTGCTATAGATTTTATGAAGGAGCTGGAGCACCGCTTGCAGTCACTTGAAGCTCAGAAGTTTCAGCTTCTACAGGGAAGAATGGCACTAATTCATGAGGATAAGTGCATGAAACCCCCATTTTCACAATTTTTTGTGTATCCTCAGTTCACATGGTCTCAGGTTCCTAACAAACATACAGCCAAGACCAAGGCTGCCATTGCTGATACTGAGGTTACTTTGATTGAGACTCATGCAAACCTTCGAATTATGTCGCGGAGAACCCCCAGACAGCTAACAAAATTGGTTGCTGGTTTTCAAGCATTATACCTCACCATTCTGCATCTCAACGTCACCGCCATGGGCCCATTTGTGCTCTATTCTGTCAATGCCAAGGTATGTAATAATCTCTTTAGCTTCCTCCTATCTATCCCTTTCTTCACTAAAAGGGGTGCTTTATTCTAGTTATTTTTGCAGTCAAGCAATGGAAAATTATATCTTGTATAGATTACTACGGAAATTGATAGAAACTGTTTAGCTAAAAATTGGGCATTTTTTAATGTAGGTTGAAGAAGGATGCCAACTTGGTTCAGTTAATGACATTGCCACTGCAGTTCATCACTTGCTTAGTAGAATTGAGGAAGAAGCTTCCCTACTATGCTGTTGATCAGATTTACCTTGGTGCATGATTTTATTGAAATGACCAAATCTCCAAAAGGGATGGAAGACAACATGCCTAGTTTTTTTTTTTTTAAGTGTGCAGTTGATGGTTTTTTGGTTTCTCTTTGTAAACTTGTTTGGGAACTGTTTCCACAAATCTCAGAAATATTTCCTGAAAATATTTTTAAGAAAAGGAGTGGTTTTTCCAAAGACCCTGTTCTATAAGTACATGCTGTTAGATATATACATTTTAGTAATTAAGGAAAACATGCATGGGAATTGATAGTTTCCCATTATGAAATAGAGTCTTGCACTTGTAAGTTGACACACTGACACTAGGGCTAGGAAACAAATTTGTTAGATCTAGCCGTAAGAGAAAGAGATGAAAACAAATTTGTCCAGATTGACTGTGACTGCATTAAACGATTTTGTTCTTTTTCTTCTAATTTTGGATAGGGATCCAACGTACGTAGGCAATGTTCACAAGATATATGGTAAAGAAATAAAGAGTCTCCTTGTCCTCAATTGCAAACTAATTAATAAATCGACTTGCAAGCTTTTAGACAACACTTACAAAATACCCATTCAATCATCTTTATTTATTTTTTTGTATCTTTATAGAAAAATTTAACTTCGTACATTTAATGAAAAAACCCTTCAAGACCACATAATTTGATCAAAGAAGGACAGTAACATTTTTCTACATTCGGTTAGAAAACTTGAACAAGTAAACTAGGTTGTGCCAAATCAAATGTCGTAAGAGCTAATTGAAAAGGTGGCAAAGAAAGCTATAGATATTCTATAATATCTGAACATGCATGAGGTGGGAAATGGCTAAAACACGTTTCTTTGTTATAAACGGTGAAATGAACTTTGGCTTCATTGCTTGATCCTAAAAATTCTTCACTTGTCATTCTCTTCTTTCTCCTACACAGAAAGAGAGTGTGGAAATTTGTTTTGTATAAGAAAACTGTAGCCTGTTTGTTTGGCATTGGGATATGGGACAGGGACATGTTTTATAGTCTGAAAGAAAGGCTTCGATGAAAGGGCTTAGTGGGATGGATGCCATGCCATTCTGCTTTTGTTTTTGACTCTTCAGTCTTCAGTTTTGTTTCTTCCTGTGAGATATCAATATCCTCATTTGTTCTTACGTCCACTAGTGTTAAAATAAAACAGAAGCTGGAACAGACGTGCATGTCCAGAACAATAAGTCTATATGTGAGTTTGGGGGCTAAGAGAGAGAAAGTAATAAGATAAGAGCAAGATCTGAATATGAGCTAAACCAAAACACTGCATAAATGTGGCAAATTTATCTATATACAAGGATGTTCCAATGTCTCCTATATTATAATACAGGTCTCTTTGATTTGAAGTCGCGTCGCATGCTAACTTTAAGATTGAATATCTTCAATTAATCCCTGTCATTGCATAAAAAGTAGTAAAAACTAAGAAAGGCGGTTAGGGTTGTGTTAGGACCGTTAGGATGTTAATTAATGCCTCATGAATCTGAATGTTGGGTACCAATTCAAGTACTAAACCCACAAACATTGGGCCTATCCGAATTAAGAATCCTTGGGGAACTCAAGGGACCTTCTTTTAACACCATTTTTTCTTCTCACACCCTAACCAAAGAGGTGGTGGAGTGTGAAAACAAAAAGAGTGCAGGTATTAAAAGAAAAAAGGTCCCTCAAGTCCCTTTTTGCACTTTCTCTGAAACTGTGATGTGATTTGCCCGCTAGTTTTATTTTGTGGCCGGCATGTGGGGAAGGGCAAGTACCCACAGCAGCCAAAATGAGAGGCATGGGTGCTATTATCCTTCTAAGCTGTAATAATTGTTTGAAATTCGCTAGCAATACAAATAAGCTGGAAGTTTGGCTAATCCAATAACCAAGATAGCCTGTCCTACAAGCATCTCCATGGTGTTGCGACAACCTTGTCCAACACAGTCATCCGAATTGACTTGCGACGATCTCTGGAGGAACATAATCTGTCAATTATTCAAAAAAGCTTGAGATTTGGGATCAAAATCTCTGCTTTATCAACACGCATATGACTTGAACACAGAATCAAAGTGTTGATTTCACACTTTTGCTTGACCAGATGGATTGGGGCATGCATCAACAGCAACCTGAATATGCATCCTCTGGCCCAATTACAGTAACTACGCGACACAATCTTTAAGATCTCTCTCTGCCACCCACCTAATAATGGACAAGACTATGGACCCAGATTGCGCACGGCATAGAAAATCCCCATCCCCTGTCAGATTCTGTCTCCAGCCATTTATTTGACAGGGACTGAGAAGAAAGAATTTAATTTTAGAGTGATACATGGAATGGAGCAGAGCAACAACATCTGTTTTTCAATTATGTTGTAGCCTTAGAAATTTGAGATACCCAGAATACCTTTGCGGTTTTGTTTAATCCTAAACGATGTAAGGGAGATATAGCAAATGGATTCAAACTAAAAGGTGAGCTCATTGATGAACATTCAAACCAAAGATTGTGCACAAAAATTAAGGCTTTTTAAGAGATTATTGCTACTGTCACAGTGATTATAATTACATAGGTATTATCATAAAAAGAAAGAAAGAAAGAAAATTAAAATGGGACAGGAAATTCTCAAACAGGGATAATTCCCTATCTTCCTCTGGCATTCCTGGTGAATGAGAATCTCCCACTGGAAAACGATCTTTTCATGGCAATTGGACTCAGTACACAATGTAACACCTTTCTTTTACAACTAGACTTGCTACTTTCTCCACGGGATCTCTTGGATGGACCAGCTTCAGCAGAGCATTCTTCTGCTAAAGTATCTTGATCTTGATTCATATGCAAAACATCAGCAGCTGAAAGACCACTTTGAAATGAATGATCCATAGAGATTGCTCTTCTCATTGAATCATACCCTTCATCTCTGATCTCAATTATACTATGCCTTCCCTGCAAACTACTCAAATCGCTGTAAGCACGCAATGCGTGCTTTGGAGCTTCAGCAGTGTGCATTACTTCTTCTTCCACAGAACTACTTCCATTATCTCTCCCAGAAGCTACTCTTTCATTTGCACGTTGGTTTTCTGTTGAAGCTTCACTCCTTGAAGAAAGTTCTATGACTGGAATGGCCACCTGAGGAGCAGAAGGGCTGAAGGTGAAAATACTCGCACGACATAGAGGGCAATTGGAGTGAGATTTGAGCCAAGTGTCAATGCAAGGAAGATGAAAAGCATGGCTGCATTTGGGCAAGAGCCTCACACTTTCACCTTCTTGAAACTCACTTAGACAAACAGAGCAATCTGCTACTCCAAGCAACCCATCACCTTTCTTGTACTTGCAAACTGTGATGGATTTGATCAGAGCATCATCTAATCCAGTGGTTGGGACATGCCAGGGCTCATGGAGAGAAGGATTGTGATTGTCTTCCAATTCTCCATTTGGGTCACGGTTACCTCTGCGTGCAGATTCTCTATTACCACAGTACTTGGAGATTACAGTATAGTAACTTACAAGAAGAAAAGCACTGGCCAAAATCCCAATGATTGTAATAACAAGCGGGGAGAAATTGGGGCCTGAATCTTCCTCAGGAAATTCATAGGAAGGTGGTGGAGGAGGATACGCTATATAGCACCACTGTGGGCAGTACAAGCTACAAAAGCCTTGAGAACAATCTTTGTTGTTCATATATGGAATCCAAGTTCTTGGATTGCCCAGAGACGCCATTACCGACACTGGAAGCTAGAGCATAACAATCTTAGAATCATAGTTTACGTACCTAATATTCTTGCTAGGCAACTGAATTTTTAGAGCTGCCTAATAGAAGAACAACACCACTGAATTAAAAGCAAGTAGAAAATTCATAAGACAGAGTAGTAACTTTGGAAAATGCAAACATATAGAGAAAAGGAAGATCATATCACCTGGGTTGTCTTATGTTTTTAACAATGATTAGGGTCAAAAACAGGGCAATGGTCTTTTAAAGATTATCTGTGCAAGAGAAAGGAGGGGAACGGAATGAAGACAGAGAGACTTGTGGGAGTGTAAGTTTCTCTCAAGGGAAAAGATAACGTGAAAAATGGGCCATAAGGGCTTAAACGGAAAGCAAGGGAAAGAAAGACAGGGAACGTGGTGGGGTGCTGATAAGTAGGGAGAGCATACTTTAACTTTTCTTCTTTTTCTTTTTCTTGTTCATAGCTTTCTCTCTTCTCTAGTTTTAGTTTTAACTTTCTTAGTTACAATGTTGTTGTTGACTAAGGTGGTAATGTTAGTTGGGGAATTTATTAAAGTAATGAATGCTTTATCATTTAATGTACTTTGCCCTGCAGTGTTATCAAGGTGAGTGACAGTTGGGTTGAGCAAAATTTAAGAGGTTCTCTAGTCTTTTTGTGAAGATCCTAAGCTCAAGAGCTTCATTAATGCGCGTATAGCCATGTGTGGAGTGAATTCGGCCGTCAAGTTAGCTGTACCTAACACACTTCTGCTACAAATTTATGCCCTTTGCTGCTTTCCTTATCTCATTTAGGCTAATTGTTCTAGAACACTTTCAAGGTAAAGCCATTATGATGCAAAGGCCATAGTCCATGAGAACAACTACTGCCTAACACACATATTTCTTCTGATTTTATGAGAATAAGCACATGGCAAATCGCTTATGTGTTTGTTTATGACTTCCTATCTCTGCAACATTCCAACCCTTTCACCTCCCAAATTAAACTTGTTTCCATGATAAAGAACCCTAATCCAAACTAAAGATACTTATAATCATCACCTTTACTCGCTTGATAGCCTAAATTATATTGCTAGTCAAACTGAACATTCCTCAGGGAATAAAGCTTTAGTGAAAAAAACAAAGGCTGTGAGTCTGAAGTTACTTGCAGTCATTGAAGGAGCTTCCTTTTAGTTTTTATAGTTTGTCACCTAACCAACCATTTCCATACAACTTGGGACCATCATTTCATCTTGACTTGTTGGGTAGGTTTGCCTCTGTAAGCAACCACCGCAGGTTACTTAATTAGGGCTTTGGCTGTACCCACTATAATAAGTTCCCTCCACAAGTTAATAATGCAATTTAATTACAAGATTTTAACGTTTTCCAAACAACGTGATCCCATTGATAATTATAATAATAGTTTTCCCTATGATAAGCTACCCAAATTGGGTAACATTTATGATGAATGTCCATGATCATGATAAGTCCAAATAATTCAATTTAAAATGTTTGATGAATTGAAGGAGATGGCGTGCCAACGTAATACTATGAACCTAGCTCTTAGTCTTTCAACTTTTGCAGCAACATAATCATACATGCACAAAGGCTTATCCAAGCCTTTGAGTCTTTTAACGACTGCAAAACTAAATTGGACCCCATTTCCTTTTACCGAGTTTACTGATATCAGCACTTTTGCTTCTCCCATATGATACAGAAGAGTAGTCGCTAGATGTTTTGTTTTTTTGACTGATTTTGAATTTCTGGTATTCATTAAAGTTAACTCTATTCTTCCATAGGTTTTGAAAGTTAAATCTATCTTTGAATACACTCATCCCAAAGTTAACTCAATTCCTCACACGACAGATTCCAGTGAGTTTTACGAGAAGAAAGAAAAAATTTTGAGCATCACAGCGTGAAAGATTCAAGTGTTTCTCACATAAAATGGGTTAAACTGAATATTCTCAATATACATGGTTTATTGGAAAGACTTGGGTGAAAAAGAATAAGCTAGGTGCAGAGAACAAAAAAAAGTCGTATATCATAATTATGTATACTTCGGATCAAGTTTTAGCTGCTACAGGTTTCCTCAGCTTGTCATGGTCAAAGATACTTTCATGAATTACTATGACTTAGGATTCCTCCACTTGACCATCATCACCTTGCTCTTTTTCCTCTTTTTTACTTCCAGCTTCTTCAACAGGTTTCTGGCTTGATTTTAGGATGATTGGTCGCCCCATTAATTCCTGCAGGAGGAAAGACAAAGGTTAAACAGTACTCTTATTATACAGATAAGAGGAAAATCACAACCCTTGACATCATCAGACTCCAACTTGGCAAAAATCACAACCCTACAGAACTCAATGCTGTCTAGAACTGATTTCTAGAATCATTCTAGTGCAGCTCTTTTTGAAGGTCACTACCTACATCTACATGCTTGGTTTAGAACAAAAGCACCATGTGAACTTTTAACAGGAATCCAACACTTGCCAGAACACACTGGTCATTGTGGAAGCACATGGGCATAGAAAACGAAAGTAGAAGCAAGTAAAAGAACTTTACAATGCACAAACATACATGAAATGAAATGACACGACGAAAATTTGATTCTTGTGTGAATAAATTATTGAACAGAAATCTGGCAAAGGAGAAGTGAAATTTATTATGGAGTCCCTACTTGTAAGTAATTTGCATCCGTTATAACTTTCTCAAAGTAAACGGTATGCAGCCAAAGGGCTACATAAAGATATTAAATGGAATTGAGTTTCAGCTATAAGCTATCTTTTACACGGATCAATACCAATCAATATCATGTTGTTTATCAAAGAGGAACACAATCAGTTCAGCACATTCACGCCTTAGCAAAGTTTATCGTAGCTAGTAAAGAAATAACAAAGTGAAAGCAGCCATCAACAAGATGACAATTACCTTCCCATTCAAACTAGAAACGGCCGCCTCTGCATCCTCCTTTGTAACAAAGGAAACAAATCCATATCCAGCAGATCTGCCGGTCGAGCTTTCAAATACAACCTTGGCTGAAGCTGGTTTTTTGAATTGTTCAGTGATGAAGTCTCTGAGATGGGTAGATCTTACTTTCCATGCAAGATTGGATGCAAAAACTTTATGGCGTGTCTCATCAGCAGGGGCACCAGGAGGACGTGGAGAAGAAAGTTTCTTGAACCTCTTGGCAAGCTCAACCTGTATCTTCCTGCCTGATACTTCCTAAAAAAATGATTCAATAAAACTATAATCAGGACCATTTTAAATCAGATTTACAATATAACTGTCATTATATCCAACTTGCACGGAAACTGGAAGTTGCTGAAGAAACGATAACAACCCATCACTAGCATTCAACAGTGGCCAGCAAAGTGCCAACCAATTAAAGACAAGTTTTTGCGGATAACATCATATTGAACCTGGAATAACTAAACTCCATAGTCATATGTCTGCATCAAAAATGCATAAGCGAAAGATCAAGCACAATGGTAAAGATAACAAATGTAATTTAAGTAAAATGTGATTGCACAGTACAGAAAGGTTGAAGTGGAAATTCGGCTTGGCTTATGGACTAATTTGAATGGCAGAATCGCCAAGTCGATAGAATAATGCTCAAAAGATGTGATGGCACTTTCAGTGGACATGCTATCCGTGAAGAGTACAACCGGTTAATCGGCAACGTAGTATCTAATTACAAAACCTATTTGAATGAAATTTAGGCTGGCAATCATCTAGAAGGGGACTTTTCATGAATAACAAGTATGTACAGAGAAGGACCACATGGCATGAACTTGATTCCATGATTTGCAACAGGATAGAAAGCGAGGATTTAGTAGACACTCACTCATTTGAGTGCTTCAACGCAGCAAAGAATCGTCAATTCAGAAAGTGTAAGCAATAAACAGTGACTTCAGAATACATACCAAATACATGGACTATAGTTATCAGGTATTATATTGGAAAAAAAGAAAGTTTATATACACTCACAACAACTTACATGAGAGTCAAATTTCTCAATGGCAGCCTCAGCCTCTTCCCCGGAAGCCATAGTAACGAAGGCAAAAGCTCTGTTTTTTCCGTCTTCCTTCTTTATTATCTACTAAAATTAAAGCCCATTTCTCCAAATTAAACAAAATGATGGGAAAATAAAGCCCGATAATGAGTGAGAGTTGAAATTTAAAAACCTCGACGTCTGTTACAGATCCGCATTCGCCAAAGAGGTTCTTGATGTCCACCACCGAGAATGACCAGGGTAGATTAAACACGTAAAGCTTCTTCTTGGCGTTTGTTTCCTGGGTTTCCTCTGGTCTTTCTTCTGTCGCCAACTCTTGCAACGGAGAGCACAATAATTCAAAGCAGAGTCTTCTGCTGGATTTACTTGAAGAAAGAGTTGAAGAGAAGATGGAATTGCGGGAAATGGTAAAATGAGAATTCTCGAGGTAGAGCTTGATGGAGTCTGGTGGTTTGGGAGATGAAAAGGACTTGGTGGAACACCGATAAGATGCAAAGACACTGAGAACTGATTCTAAAGTCGCCATTGGTTCACACTTGAGGATATTACAGGACGAAGAGGAGGAAGGAAGGGGATAAGTAGCGGGCTTGGAGTATTTTTTTATTTTCCTCCTTTTTTTCTTTTAATTTCACTAGTTATCTAAACAGAAATTTATCATTCTTATATTATCACCCTACAATTTTAAAATAAATTGTTCCAATAAATTATGAATTAAACATGAGCCTTGAGAAAAAGAACTGGAGTTACTGAACCCTGTGGGTATGTTTGGTTGGGTGGAAAATGTATTTTGGTGGAAATGGAAAGATGAAAGGATGTAGGAATAAAAAGGAGTGGATAAATCTTTCCACGATGTTTGGTTTGCCAAAGAACACATTGAAGGAATCTAATAGAAATATGATAAAATGACTATAATACCCTTTAACAAAATTTCCCATCCCAGCGACAGCGGATCGACAGATAGTTACGACTTCAAGTAGAAGGGTATACTTGGGATTTTGTTCCCAATCCTGTGGGAATAAGTCAATCAACCCAATTTTGGGAGGAATAAGTCTCTTTTATTTAATGGAAAGTGAGTACTTGATGTGAACCATAAGTGCACACGCAGTCAAGTAGTATAAAAGATAGTTAAATTTACAAGTGTAAATTAATTAAACATAATCGAAAGGAGATTGATAGAAAATATTTGGAAGTTTAATAATTGAAAAACTTCTAGAATTGAGATTTATTACAGTGACAACAGATGAAATTAATTTATAAAATCCTTTAACTTGAAAAATGTCAACTTTTAAAGGCAAATTTTCCTAAATTAACTGTAGTTCTCTTTTAAGATACTACAATTCTTATCTAAACATGTAAAACTCCTATTTTATGGTAGCAAAGCAAAGTATAAGCAATTTTAGTTTTGTAAAAATCGATATTTTTCTTGAGAGAACATTAATTTACTTTTGTGATGTTAGTTTTCTTGTGCAATTTCTAAGTTTTTAATATTTTAATTGTACCTTTCGGTACTTTATTAGGGTTTCTAAAATCATGCAAATATTTGGCTAAATAACTTACAAGCTTTAAGCATTTAGAAAATGAATCAAAAGAAAAAAAAGCATTCACAATTGAAAGGAAATTTATAATCATATCATCAAGTTGCCATTTGGCTACTCCCAATCCTATAATAAAAACTAACACCAACATGGTGTATGGAAAACACATGAAATTCAGAATAAAAAACATAAAGCATTAGCATTAAAAGATGAATTTTACAAAAATTGTGTATAGTAGAATAATTGCAGAACTAAGTTTCCTTGCAGAATTTCTTCAGTAATTCTTTTCAATTCCCAAGAAAGTGTAGCTCTAATTCTCCTCTAAACGTCTTCTCTTTTCTCTTGGATGCTTGATTTTCTTCTTTATAGCCTTGTTTATGAACTCTCCAAATGATGGAACTTACAATTAGTCTTTAAAATCTTCAAAACATCACTTTTAATCTGCTTAAATGTTGCCGCCTACGTCCATAAGGTGGATCACGGGATGTCTGTAAATGGCTATGATTAACTGCTCTTCAATTCGACTGTTGGAGCTTTTAATTCAGTTATGGTAGATTAGTTTACAAGCGTAGATTGACTTATAGGTTGCCCGTAACCTCTTCCACCATGCGACTTTTTTTTTTTATACTTTTTGGTCTCTTGAGCTCGTAAATTTATACCTGAATCAATTCAATGAATTTGGGTGGGTATTCGATCATTTTAACAAACTTTTCACCTTAACTAAGATTCAAATACACATTAAGAGGGATTAAATTATGCAATTAAATCTCATTTATCAATACTGTACTGACAATTCCTCTCCTTTTAACTACAGTAACCAAACAAGCCCAACACGACCTATGGATATGGAATTCCATGGAGTGTCATTTCTTCTTGCAGACCCTTTCCTTCTAGACACATCACTTTTCTTCTGGCACACCTCCATGAAGCCTTGATCTTTAGGCCCGAGTATGAGAAATTCAAGGATCCATCTACAGAAAAATGAGAAGGGATGTGAACATGATATCTGATCTATGAAATAAGTCAAACTAGATGGAGCAGAGGCACGAGACACATGAATGCTTTCTTCAGGTTTTGTCCTCTGCCTGCAAACAGTACATTGCTGGCAACCATTTTCTCTTCCCCTTTTTCCCATCTCTCCCTACATGTCCTGTACAAGGCATTCCTTTTCAAAAAGAGAATGTGACCTCAACAATCAAAATCCCATTTTTAAAATCATTATTATCACTTGCTTTAGTAGCCTTCAGGGATCCAAGGTAAAGAACAAAATTGCTTGGAGCAGCATAACACTAACGCAGACTCTTGCTTTGCCTCCAAAACCGTACACCAAGATGGCATTGAGCAACAATGTGATAGGAGTCATCAACTTCATAGCTGTGATTCTCTCAATCCCAGTTATTGGCTCTGGAATCTGGCTAACAACAGAACCAGCCGATTCATGTGTCAAATTTCTGCAATGGCCTGTTATAATCTTGGGTGTTGTGATTTTGATTGTGGCACTTGCGGGATTCATTGGAGGGTTTTGGAGAATCCCCTGGCTCCTCATTTTCTACCTCATTGCCATGCTTGTCCTCATTATATTGTTGGTGTGCTTGTGCGTTTTTGTGTACATGGACACAGTTAGAGGCCATGGCAACATTGAACCCAACAGGGCTTACTTGGAATATCATATGGATGACTTCTCTGGCTTTCTTCGTCGAAGGGTAAGAAGTTCCATCAAATGGGATCGCATCAGAAGCTGTCTCAGTGGAACAAACATGTGTGCTGAGTTGAATCAAGGTTACCGAATGGCTCAGGACTTCTTTAACGCACATCTATCACCCATGCAGGTAACAGCTTTAACCCCAAACATATGCCTTTCTCTTTTTCTATACATCTTTCTTCTTTTCTAGACTTTAATTTCCATCTCCAAACGCAGTCTTATAAATAGTCAATGTGGTAAATTGGATGATAACAAGAGATTGGTCTGTGCAAAAAGATAGTGTAAATGTTTTACTACTTGATTTGTTATGGAAAATAAGAAGAGTTAGAAAGGTAAGCAATTAATGAAGATTCCAACATAATGAGTTCATCTTTATTCCTTGTTTGCTCGTGTTTAATTGAGTTGCAGTCAGGATGCTGTAAGCCACCGACCCTATGTGGGTACACGTTTGTGAACCCAACGTATTGGATTAGTCCCATAAACACGGCTGCCGATATGGATTGCTTGCAATGGAGCAACGACCAAACACAGCTTTGCTACCAATGCGACTCATGCAAGGCTGGCTTGTTGGCTAATCTGAGGAAGGAATGGAGAAGAGCCAACGTGATATTGATTATTACTGCAGTTGCTTTAATAGCAGTATATTTGATGGGCTGCTGTGCTTTTAGGAATGCCAAGACTGAGGAGCTGTTTCGCAAATACAAGCAGGGTTATACATGAAATGCAATGCAGTTGGTGAAATGTAAAACTAATGTTAACGAGTGTGAGGTGAACGAATATTATTATTATTATTATTGGCAATGAAACAAATTATTATTATTATTGGCAATGAAACAAGTAGTATTCAAGTCATGTACAAAGCTAAGTACTTCAACTTGTCTGCGTAATAATAGGAGAGCACCGAAAGTTGATGCCTCGGGTTACTAACACCATGAGTGGGGGTGGAAGCTCTTTGACTTAGATGACCTTCCTTTGTCTTATATGCTACACTATCCAAGAAAGTGATTTGATTCCTCTATAGTGGTTAAATAAAAATGGGTTTACTTTGTCAAAAAGTTGGTTGAGATGTAATTGTTTCGTTTGTGATATTTATAATCAAATTCTATTTCGAGCAATTCGTAAGCAATGTCTTGTCTCACTTTTAATTTCTGTGGTTTGCAGTAAGATATTCAAGATTAGCAATAAGTTCATTTCCTTCCTATATCACAAGTGGTTTCGTTTTCTCTCCCACTCTTCACATATTAGTAAGATATTATAACATTGTTTCAATCTAAGAAGTGAGATAACTTATGAAAGATCATATGTTATTTTTAATTTGCCACTGCAAACTAAAAATATCTATAAAGCTACTTGGACGAAATGGAAGAGAAACAGGGATGACAATGGCAACTATACTGGTCCAAATAAGCACGGAGGAATTAGTGGGCTTTGTCAAACCTATACTAGTTCATCCATGTCCATGGGCCCAAATTGAAGCCCTAGACCCTTATTCGTTCAGGCCCATTTGATTGTCAGAGTCCAAACAGCCGGAGTTGAAAGAGAGTCCAATATTGTGAAATCTCGAATATTATCTTTCCTTTGAAGAGAAAGGTAGTTTTCCTTTCCCTGATTTACAAGTAAACCCTCCCTAGTCCCTAGACAAGGAAATAACAATGCGCGAAAGGCGTCAAATAATGTTTTCCCAAATGTCCTTTTTTGGAAAAGTTGCAGCAATGGCAGTAGCAGCTAACAAATAAACCAAGTTTCTGAAGTTTGAGCAGAGCAGCAGATATACGCACCACACAATTGTCAGAGGCATCACTTGCCTTGCTGAGCTGGTTGCTAGTGCCATGCTACCGTACAAACAGACCGGCCAAAAACCAAATCATCACTCAGTACTCCACTAATTTTCCAACTCATATGTTGTTGGATTTTAGAGATGCAATATAAATACAAATACAATGTATGTAGCTTAACGGATTCTTGTTCATTTTGTAACATACACTCAACTTGGAAAAGCAATGCGACATCTCAAAAGTAGTTCAAACACTTGCTGAAATGAGTAACTAGTCCACTAAGAATAAAGACGAGAGACACCAAGATAAGGACAGTTTCCAAGTTCGAACTTTGAAAGACATCATCGAAAGACCATCTAAGAAATCAAACAAAAGTATCAGGGACTGTGACTTGGATAGGATAGGGTAGACAAATACAACTGTGCTCACTTGGGTAGTAGGTACCACATTGGCACTGTTACAACACGTCTTGGTGTCTGTGTCGTCAGTGACTGGCATTTCAAAATCATCACGAGTAAATCAGGCAGAGGATAATGACCCAGTCTCTGCAATGAATTTGGATCGTCTGCAGTGCAGTCGGCGATAAATCGTCTGATTTGTGCTGATTGTATTTCAAGCTATTCGATTTGTGCTAACTACACAATCAACACAGATTGAATGATCTGTAATCGACTACACGATTACAGAGTCGTAAACTGACTGCAGACAGTCTAAATCCCTCTACAATGTTGCCCACTGCCTCCCCATGATTTGTTCAAACCCATAATCCTGGGAATTGAGCCTGCATCTTTTAATTCCAATATTAAATATTAATCCTCCCAAACATATATAGCTAACTCTGGTAGATGGGAATATATGTGGAAAGAAATATTCACTGTAATTGCCTCTGGGCGCTCTGCCCCGCTGTGGTTTCTTTCCTTCTTTCAAGAAGACAAACGTTCAAATTCAGTTTGATAAATTTCTCTGCAGCTGCAATTGCACCTCGAAATCTAAATCAACCCTGACAGGCACAGCCACAGGTGTAACTTTTTCTGCTACATCTACGCGTAAATGTATCAGTATGTGCCTCGAACTAAACTACCTACGAGGTTGCTTCCGTCATCGATCTGAAAAAGGCTCGTGTTGGCATGGAATGCAACTTCAAACTCTGACAAAAACATTTTAGGAACCCATTTTCTGGTTTCAATCAAATCTGAAGGTTATTTCCAGAATGGGCTCGTCATTATGGGAGCTAACTTCATTGAAACAAAAATGGCGAGTTGACTTTTGGGCATGGGCTGCTACTGTTAGTTAGGTCAACATTATTATGGTTATGACTTGTATATATGCCGTTCCATTCAATTAACTGAAGAGGACAGAGTTAGACACCTAACGAAGGCCATTATTAACTTCCATTCCTGATTTTGTAGGCAATTGACAAATCCTTCGACAAGATATTCCACTTTATGTTTGACAACGAGACCTATTCTTCGGTTCTGACTTTTATAAGAAAAGAAAGCACGTTGCTTTTGGTTTCACTCATTTATTTTATTTTAAGAGGCAGGTGAAGTGAAAGAATAAGATCATGTCGTAGACATTGAAAAAGTCAAGCCTCTAACATTCAATCCTCATGTTTCTTCATTAATTAAATGCAGAGAATTCAGCTATATATATACACATCAGTAGAAATGCAGAATTTGGTTCAATTCCTATTAATATCTTGATACATATCATTTCGAGGATCAAATACGGCGGTGTGAGAAAACAGTAGCATTAGTCAAGTCGCTGTTGCAAAAAAATAATTTTGAGTACAATAATAGTCAATCAATTGTGACATAGTAAATAATGGAAGCAAAGCGTCGTCGTCTTGCACTCTCTTTCCCAACCGTCTAAGCAAATGTGCACGAGATACTGATAACTGCAATTAGACGAATTATGGGTAGCTTCCATGCCTATTGATGCAAAGCCAAATTAATTTCTTCTTAGAGGCATCTGTGTCTGGATAAAACTTTCCAAGTTTTGATAATTAGATGGGTCTATTTTCTAAAGTTTAAAATACAAGAGACAAAGAGAAAAGTATCTTGACCTAACTGCAGAAGTGAACCTTATGCATGTACCTGGAATATGCAATGAACCAACTCTGTAATAATAGTAAGGACTAAGGACTGGAAAGCAAATGTGGGGTAAATTTATTATTTTCACCAAGGGTGGGTAGGTCTAATCACACACTATGACACATTTTGTCTAGTGGCAAAAGCAGAGCCATACCCAAAATTGATAATAATAAAAAAATTGAGTTCAACAAATAAAATTGAAATTATATAACCATCCATCTAGTACAAAAATTAAGAAAATAGATTATTTATAATGGATTACACCGTATAGTCGATTGCGGGTCATCTAATTTATTTATTATTATAATTACTTATGTTGACTTTACAATAATAAATAAATCGAACGACTCACAATCAACTCGATTACACAATGCAATTAATTACGAATAATCCGTGTCTAAAAATTAGATGTATGCACAATGAATGCAAGTCTCTTCTGAAATGATTGCTTTGTACTAGTTTTGTATTATTCTTTTTTTGTACTTGTGTTACCTTCTAGTCAACAAAATACTCTCACCGTGTATTTTGATTGGAGGGTGAATGACTGAAGGGGAGAAAACGCGAAGCATTTTTTTCCCAGTTCTTTTAAAGGTCTTAATAAAAGTTTATAGTAATAGATTACAAAGCAAAAAAGAAAAAAAAAATGATCGAAAGTGAAATTCAAATTGTAATTCTATAAACCAAGTTGTTGGTCTTTTTTAGTTAAATTAACCCCATTTGCAGATATATTCTTTTTAATTCAATCCAATTAAAAGATAATGAAATTAGTCTATTCATACTTCACATTCTGTCAAGCTAGATATTGTTTAGAAACCCCAAATATATATGCCATATCAAGGGGGGGAATAATTAAAATGACTGCGCAAGTGTTTGTTGCCTCACAATTTTGATTTTCCTTTTTATATTATCTCAGATATTTTATTTATTTTGCTATTAATATATTTACATCAGAAATTAAGTTGATGCCTAAGCTTTCTTCCTTATCCTCTTTATGTTTAGGTCCACCGTGTCTCCCAGCTCTCGGCACTGAAGATAGCTATGGGTACGTTATCCGTTTCTGTTGGAAACTCCGCGCTATGTCAATCCTCATTCCTCGATTGAACAATGATAAC
This sequence comes from Bauhinia variegata, assembly GCA_022379115.2. Lineage (NCBI taxonomy): Eukaryota > Viridiplantae > Streptophyta > Magnoliopsida > Fabales > Fabaceae > Bauhinia > Bauhinia variegata. The sequence continues at coordinate 13,293,537 of CM039436.1, read as the reverse complement.
TCATTTCCAATTCTGTGTGTTATCCAAAAATGAAAGAAACAGAATCCACGATTTTTGTGTATGTGAATTATTTTATCCAGATTCAATAATCTCATTTATATATACTATTAATAGCTAGCTAGGATAAAATGTTAATTTGGATCATTTTATTTTCTTCCTTATTTAGGTGGGCAAGTTCATTGAAATCCTCAACGAAAGCATTATATGATATAGAATAGAATAATAATTAATGACATAGCAAGGAAAATGACTAAACACAAGATTTCTATATATTATCATATAAGTTCATTTTAGAGATTAATAAATAATATAAACATAGCAATTATTAGGTATTGTTGGTAACCTGAAACAACATGAGCCAATCGGAGGCTAATTAAGGACCCACCGAAGGAGATGATGCTGCGGGCGTGGACAAGAAAGGGGCCTTCCTTCACTTTACCGCAGGGCTATCTGTACCACTTGTTATACAACTTTTTTTTTTTTTTATAACATAATTAAATATATAAGTGTTGAAAAATAGATGTATAACCCGCAATATATCATCATGGTAGTCATAATAAAGGCTAGTAAATCAATGACATCATGGCCTAGCTAGCATTAACGATGGACCCACGTACCTTGACTACTTGAAGCTAGCTAGCTAGCTAGGAAAACAAGTATGTTATGACTTTGATCTCTTTTATGAATATATATATATATATATAGAGAGAGAGAGAGAGAGAGAGAGAGAGAGATGGACATTTGCAATTCCCACGTCATATATAACAAGTTATCATATGCGCAGTCTTTTTCAAGTTGAGGGAAGTTGGAGATAAAGAAATAAATTAGATTGAATAAAGTAGTTTTGGAGAAAAAGGTTGAGTTACGGGGTTTGTTGGATCAAAGAGAGAGAAGCTAAGAGCACTAAGCAAAGTAGAAAGGTGGGGGAGTCAGCGAGAGAGAGATATGCAATTGGATTCATCTGCTGCTTTTTACAAAGTGCATTTTAATGTGCACCCACACGGCTGCCACCACCAACCCAGTACCAATAGAAAACAAATTCTTGTTAATTTATTGCATCAATCTCTGTATATACGGATTGCAATATTACCCATCATATCCTGCATTTTCATTATTGATGGAATATTTCCTTAAGCTCTCCTAATTATATATTAAGCTACAAATTAATGATTAATTGGTTATATATATATATGACGATGAACAAAATAAGAAGCACTTGAAAATAATTGAGTGTACAATGGAGGGAAAACGACAAACGTTAATTAAAAAATAGCCGAATATATGCTTGTTTTATTGATATGGGGAATGGATCATTTCTCAAGACTCATGATTTTATAACACAAAAAAAAAAATCACTTATTTGATTTTAAATATAATTTTATCATTTTAATTCATTAAATTTAATATCAATCACTTAACATTCTCGTTATAAATCTAATTTTGACCGTGGGTTACATCAACTAAGGGGGAAGAAAAACTGTGAACTTGATTGTCGCTTTTAGTTAGGATTTGCCGACTAACATCCCTTGCTTTTCTCTCCTCCTCTGCACGAGTTCAAGTTTTAATAAGAAGGAAGATCCCATGGGCAAAAGACAGGTGGCGCTATTTGACTGACGGAGGGTCCCATTTGAATGAGGAAGAGGAATCTCCTCCATCGGCTGCGAAAGGGAATGCGTCTGCTTCTATCTCTGTCTCTGCCTGTGCCGTGTAAGCACCGGGCACCGCTACCTTGGACTCTTCTCACCCAATACTCAGAATCTTTCCCCAAATACCACTCATCCATCGACGAAGACACTTTTTTCTCTTGTACGCGTCAACACTACAAGAGTCACTCCATTCTCTAACTTGGAAACTTACAATTTGATCAAATCATCCAAGTGTATAAATTCTAAATAAATATATTTTATCATCGAAATTTCCTCTGTGGAGTTAAATTTTGAAAAGGAATAAAGGATCAACAAAGACATATGGTCTCAAAGTATGGCACACGTGGTAGATAAAATTTGCTGTGGAGGCAAATGTAAGAGGTCACGTGTTGAACGACAATTTCTCACGTTAAATGTGTGACGCTGTAATGGGTCGATAAAAAGATCAGTCTTATCCGAAGTAAAAGTGGATGGTAAGAAAAGGATGTTTGTTACTATGTGGCACTAACTTATTAACTCTATTTAATGTTTTCACTGATTATCACTTATTCTTCTAATCTAAAATGTACGTGCCTAAATTAATTTATATAACATATTGATTTAAAACATAAAATATTAACTTGTAAATAAACCATTCAAAATAATCAAATCACAAACATAAATAGTTTATACCAAAAAAAAAAAAAGGAGACAAAAAGGAGAGTAGGAAACAACTGCATAACAAGACACATGAGTACTTCACGGCCTATAGCTGAAACCCAAGTTTAGGATTACGAGGGTTTTCATATAGAAAACATACCTACAATTATTTGTCAGGAAACCGAATATGCAATGAATATATTTTAATAATATTATACTATATTCGTAATTTTCTTAATGTTTTATTAATAAATACTATATCTTTTTTAATCCCACCAAACAAAGATATCTTTTTATTAGTTACTATCATTTTTGGCTATGAACCAAGATATTTCTTCGTTGCACTTGAGTAAAATGCCAATATAATCTTCATGAGGAAACATTAGGAATGATACACATCGAATCTACCCTTGATTCTGAGATTCTTTCTCTCTGAATGGGAGACAAAATATTGTTCCGAGAGGTAAAATTAGAATTAAATGAGTAATTGAGGGAAATTCTGCACAGCCAACTGAAAAATCACATTCATACTCATATTCATAATGAATGATTCGACCCCCTTGATTAGACCCATCAACAAATTGCTAAGCAGGGAAAGTGCCTAATCACCCATTCACCACTCATTGTCTTTGCTTTTGCTTCTGCCCATATGAGCCGCTCATCCAAAGTTATTCAAGATTCTCAGCGATTTAACAATGCTGGGTTTTTGGGGGATGGGCACTGCATAACTAACGATCACCGCCGTTCAATGGTGACCAGTAGCAGCCGTCGATAAGTAATACCGGGGGGGCCCACTCTATTAAAACCCACGTACCACGGAACCGCCCATAAAAATAATAATGTATTTTTCTTTTTCTGATAGAGGGGCGGCTGACCTGCTATTATGTTTCGAGAACCAATGCGTCTCGCTTTACCGCACAACAATAACATTCTGACACGTGCCGATACCCTCCCCATATCAGCCGCCTGCCGTGGGTCCCACGTTTTTGATACTTATTGCCTTTGTCACCGGCAGCGTTTCACCGCCACTCATCCCAGATTAAAGTCAATTTAATAAAATAAAAAAAGAGAATAAATGCAAATAACACTCGACGTAAATACATAATTTAATAAATAAAATAAAATATCTTATTATAGCATTCCACATATAGATATTCCCCCGTATTTCCAAAGAGTACATTGTCATTGTCTTGCTAAAGCCCACTATTTACATTCCAACCCCAAAACTTGGGTATAATCGCTCTAGAGAGCCAACCTGTATTTCCCTGTCAGCTTTAACTTAACTGAAAGGAGCTTTTACTTATTTTGCTTTTGCTACACCATGGTTTGGTTTTCTTACTTCACACATGTCTTATTTTTTGTCTACTTTCTTAACCTTTTCCACTTCTATTGGATTTTTCTATATACAACGCTAGAAACCACTCGAGTAGAGCAGAAGGGAACACTTCCAGTGCACGCCTTTTCTTGGCAAAAGGACGAGTACTGGAATTTGAAATCCTAGTAAAACGACGTCGCAGGACCACTTGCACTGTATATATCTAAGGGCACTGTAGTAAACTAACATACTGGACTAGGACTAGTATTCTATGATTAGTCCTCCCATTGGGGCTCGGTGGGGAATTCCCTTTCTTCTCTTGGCTGTTCTGTAATTAACTGAAGTTGGGGGTGGTGTGGACGGTGTGAAGCTCTGGACCTTGCTGTGCTTATTTCGGCCGTGGCTGCTGCTGCTGTATGAATCCTCTGAATCTGAAGCCATTGCTGCTGACTGATTCTTCTTCTGGAAATTCTTGGTTGTCCCAACAATCTGCAATTGACAATTACATTGATTAACGCGAGTTTCGAATGAAGAAAACTCATGAATGCAATAAAACTCAATCTTGTCCCGCGAGGTTTGTTCAAAACAATGGATTCCACTTGAGATTAGGAGCCAATTTTCAAATCCCGAAATTCCAAAACATGGGCTTTCTTAAATGTTCCGTAAAACAACGGAAAGGCAATGAATTGAATACAACAAACCCCACTGACATCCCAGGCCAGATACCAATCGCGAACAAAACAAAAGAAAAGACGAGTCGTTGCAGCTGGCGTGAATACAAAACTAATCAAAATCCCATTTTTTCCTTCAAAAATCTTACTAGTCAAAACAAAACCATTAAATACATTGTGTTGAAAAGTAATTAAGTACCTTGCAACCCAAAGAACAGAATCGGAAGGAATCCAGAAGGCTACGCTCGCAGACTTCGCAGGTGTTTGTGACTCCTTTTCCAGGCCTCGGCTGAGGCCTCTCATTCAAGAACACTACCCTTGCGCTGTTGATAATGTAGGTCTGCACCCCAGTAATGTCCAGCACTTTCTGAATCTCAGAGACCCTTATCACATCGTGGTAAGAAGACCTCCTAATCTGAAACCAACACAGAAAAAACAGCGCACATCAGAGGGGAATGGTAATATGGGCCATCAAAAAATTAAAATCCACATTGGAATCATGACTCAGAGTCACCAAAGGCTGTCCATTATAAGAGCTCATAAATGCAGGACCATGAAATTTTGAAAAAACTTAAATTGGGAGGAGTATCAGAATACCGTTGGAAAGCTGACAAATGATTACAGGCTGAAAACAGAGGCCAATTAATGAAAATTTTAAATCTCAACAAAGAAGGAAAGGTGGAACTTTTTAAACCGGATTCCGGAAAAAGAAGGAATTCAGTACCCCAAGTCCCATAACAGGAAAAGGATAATTTTTTACAACAATGACTGAGAGAGCTGAACCAAAAAAGTGATTCAGATGAAAAGAATTGTCAAAAGATGGAAATTTTCATGAATGAGGAGCAAACCTGGATAGCACGATGATCTTTGTGATAGGCAAGGCACAGAGAGCAGAGAGCACCGTTCATACAATCCAAGCAGTACATATTGCATTCGCTCTTGTGGGAATCGGCATGTTGCTTGCATTGAACGAAGAAGCTCTCCTTGAGCAGAGGCTTCAACCATGGCGGCCACCTGTTGTCCTCATCATCAGGACCTCCCGCACCCTGTTTCAAAAATTTAACCAAAACCAGAATATCGAATCAGACCCACAAACAACAACAATCAAAAACCAAACCCAAAAGGAACACAATGTGTTTTCACTCGAGTCCAAGTAAAACAGAGGATACACATTAGCTGGACCAACCAAAAGACCCAGACAATGAAATTTCAAAACAAAAATGATAGCAAGTTCGATTGAAAATTTGTAGGTTAAAAAAGAAAAAGAAAGACAAACCATGATTCTTCTGTTCTTATGTTTGATTTCACGGACAGCAGTGTCTTGGTTTTCGATCGCCATCTCCAAGAGGAAAGAGAAAATGGTGAATGTGAGAGAATGGAGAAGGCTAGAGAGAAATTTGCAGAAGAAAAAGTAGAGAGCTTGATGGGTTTAGTGAGAACAAAGAGTTTACAAAATAGCTGGGGCGGTGAGGGAGGGAATGGACTCTTGTAGGAGGGGATAGACGGCGTTAAGGAGAGAGAATGAGGTGGGCAAAGTGAGAGAGAGGTCGTTCTTATCTGCACAAAGTCTTCAACCAAACCTAGCTCCGAACCCAAACCAGAGCAGATACGTTGGGAACAAGGAACCCACCTCCTTCTTTCCTTTTCATTTTCCCAGTCATTTTCAAACACCCTTTGGTCTTATCATATATATATATATATATATATATATATATATATATATATATATATATATATATATATATATATATATATATATATATATATATATATATTTTTATTGTCCCTAATTATTTTAAGGATTATTGTCACTCATTATTGGTGATTAACGCATTTTCTACCAATTATTAACTCGTACATTGGTTTCGGCACACCCATTTTGCCCTTTGAATTAATTAACATAACTATATATGCACCATTATTTTAATACTAATCATCTGATTTTTCCTTCTTTTTAAATACTTGAGGCTGCTTACACACCCCTTTTGTCATAATCCAACTTGCATTTTTTTTTTTTTTTTTTATAATATTTCCTTCATCTTTCAATTGATTAACCAAATGTGCTAAGCATCCTGGGTTTTGTCCATAGTACAAGTTCATAAGCGTAAATATTTCTAAAATCTATGTCAATTTCAATTTAATATTGTAAACATGTTGATAAAATAGTCAAACCCCGCAACCATCATAAACTCCGTTTAGCAAAGGGGATTGATCACAATGCCACATTTAAGCAAAAACCCAGGTTACAAGTTATTAGGGTTTGAAAGCAACACTATTAATTTAATTATATGAAACCTAATAGTTGGATGGATCGAAGTTGGTCCTAATCATGCTGGGTTTAGGTTTGGTTGGCCATCGTTGATTAGAAAATTAATAAGAAACCAATAACCATTAAATATTTTCAAGAATTCAAACTAAATTGTTTCTCCAACTAACAACAAAGAGGGTCCAATTTTTATCTTAAAACAAAAAAGACAATTCTTTTAGGGTATTTCGCAGTAGAAGTTCCAGGTAGGGATTGGGTTATGAGCTATGACGTTGGAACCAAATATCTTCAATTATTGGGAGGAATCTGTCGTTAATGAGAGGCCAATAAATGGGTAGTTAGTCAAGGAACGCAAGCAACTGAACATAGAGACACAATACAACCTTTGTGACAGAAATCCAATTTGGATAGAAACATTAGAGTGGGAAAAGCACATGTTAATCAATTTTTGTTTTGATTGGAAATCCAGCACTCACATATATCCATCGTTTTCTTATTTGTCATTATTGTTGACAGTGCTGAGATTATATTTTCAATCCGATCAATGACTTGATACAAGACCATTAATTATATCATCAGTGCCCATATACCAACAAAATTAGCTGCGTTTTCTTCATCTACTATAGTAGCGGTTACTTGGTAAGTAGTTGGAATTCGTTTCCCCGTATCAGTTGGAAGTTAGAACATAAGCCAGTGCTGTGGAATCAATATCATTCTCTTTACTTTATTTTTTGCTTTTTTCTCCACAAATGACTGACAAAAGATGGAGAATTCCTTAATAATTTGACACCAATATCATCCTCTTCACTTTATTTTTTTTCTGCTTTAAAACCCATTATGCATGGGTTTAAGGAATGACCAAAGAGTATATTGAAATTAAGATTAAGCCACTAGGTATAGTAACGAGGATTTTCAAGCAATGACAGAAGGGCATATTAAAATTAAGATTAAGTCACTAGGAAAAGTAACGAAGGTTTTAGGCAATATATAATAAGAAATTAGGGTTTTGAACCTCCTCGCAATTATGTAACAAAAACAATTAAGATGAATAATTCATTACTTATATATTACACATATGACCTAATTTCCACTAAACTGAAGTCAAGAGTCCATCAATTAAAAACACTGAATTGAAATGTTTAGTGACTTGGGTCAATTGGGGAGCAGTGTATATGTCTAGTGATATGAAATTAGAAAACTTGGTAGTAGTTGCAAGATAATTATTCATCAGCTGGTGGACCCATTTCAGAGGGGTAAAAGACATTGATGGCTAGACCTAGAAGGTGTAGGTTTGTCCAATACTATACAACCTTCAAAAACCTCAAACTATTCAACATGAAAAGTATCACAACAATGTCAACAAATAGAGCAGTGTTTGGTCCCAACAGTTGGCCGCTTGTTAACCCAAAATTTTTCACAATGAAGAAAGCAAGACAACGATTCAAACATGGTAGTTCCGGCCTCTCCTATTTCAGTCTATTCATCTTTCTCTTCTGCCAAACAGTGAACATGGGCAAAAAAAGAAGAACCAGAAGTGATCCTTTTCTTTTCTTTAGTATTTTCAGCTGAATAAACCATTTTCAATATCATTCGATGCTTCTAATTAATTAGATAGTGCATTGGATAAGACTCAAACCATATCTTAATTTGATTTTCCTGCTTTTTACTGTCATAACCATATCTTTGATGCGATTTATCAGTGGATTATGGATAAGCACTGGTTCCCTTTTGCATATAAACCCTTCAAAGAGCTTATATTGTCATTATATTATTTTAGACATAATTAATTGTTGTTTAAGTGGGTATAGCAAGACTTTTATGCATATATTATAACTTTGAGCAAAGTTGCTGGGGGTGGTCCATGGTTCCCCTTATGAACTCAAACAGTGGTTAAAGGCTTTAATAAAGCAATTAAAAAAGAATTATGGAGTATGACTTTGTTGCCATTAACAACTTTGAATACATCTATTTATTTAATAATTTATTATTAATATATTTTCGCATGACCTAAGAGTCCTCTGTTTCACGAGACTAATGTATCTGCAGATATGCTGTGATTTTTATCTTAAAGCTTTCATGTTCCATATATGTATATACATTTTTTTAGTGGGGGAGGGTGGGGAAGTTAAGCTCAACTTGAATATAAGTTATTGCAAACAAAAGTTAGTAAAATCGAAACAAAAGGAAAATTTTAAGATTTTTCCTAATTTCGAAATCTATTTTACATAAATTTTCGTTTAAAAAAAACATAAATTAATCATTGTATATGGTCCATTCTAAATATTATGACTAATTAATTGCCATTGAATTCAGTAAGGACAATACATACATTCTCCTCTTGAGTAGACAGCGTTGAATTTGATAAGGTTAGCTAATCTTCTCGATCGGGACAAGATTCGTACAAATGAAGCTAATCTAAGTCGACCTCACTCAAATCCAATTCCATTAAACTTTAATTAATAAGTTGAATATTTTTCACAGAAAGGTTAAGCCTCAGAAGCGACAATTATCTTTAATTGCTCAGCTAGAATGGTACAAAAACTAAAATTTACTGACACGAAAGAGCAGCAGCATCTGTCATGCATTTTACATAATTGAAATCAGTTAATTTTGTTTTTACTGAGTGGTCAAAGTAAATTTGCCAGTCTCAGTTACTCCATAAAATTTGCTGCAGTACACTGAATCTAGTCCAGGACTAATTATCAGATTGTTACCAGAACATATATTAAATTGTACACCAACTTGTATTAAATTCCAAATGAAACTCGAGTATACTATAAGTACGTTATAGATTTAATAGGGGACTTGCTCCTTGGCATCTCAAAAAATGATAATAGGTATTTAGTATTGGACACGAGGCGAACGTTGAACATTTCATTTAATAATGACATATCTAATTGTATTTATTAAGAATACCTCAATATATATAGTAAACTTTGTTATCATAACCAATCACGAACCCAACTCTTGTTCTGTTTCATTTCCCTTCAAAGTACTCTACAAAAGATAACTAACTATATTTTGAAGTACAGGTTAGGTATGGGTTCGCAGTTAATTGTAGACACTTTTCCAAAACTGATGACAAATCATGATCTTTTTTGTTTCATTGCAAAATGTGTACAATTTTAGTAGGTGACAGGATCTATACTTGAATTGGATTTAGATTGCAATTGAAGCTTGGCAGGAGGATTCGAGGGAAAATAGCAATGTATAATAATGTCTCGTGATAGTCTATTTTTAATCAGAAGAAGATCTGAGTTATGCAAAGGGTTTAAGTTAGAGTAGTATCATTTTGGTTTCTGTTTATAAAGTGTTGTGCAAAAGCAAGTGTAGAGTCTAAAAGAAAATGGGGAAAGTCGGCGGAGGCTTAAGGACCTACCCCGGAAAAACTGTGAATGTTTTTGGCTTCATTTGGGACGGTCACACTAATAATGAAGATTGACGCCCTAAATTTAAACAAAAGCTAGAAGAAAGAAAATGTCCAAAGTGAAACTTGATGGGCGTTGAATTTGACTCTGCGTGTGAATCATGTGTCAACCCCAAGCTCACCACACACAAGTGGAGCCTCCCAAGGCACGCCACGTTTGACCAAAATCATCGTTTTGCATCTTGTGGCGGCCATGCATTTACGTGTGGATCCCATTTCTAGTAAAATTAAAAAAAATAAAAGTTAATAATTGCGAAATTTGAGGAACACCTTCATGAATGCCGTAAAGTTTGTCTGCAGTTGAAAGTTAATTTTCACGTACTTGTCATGAAATTGCATTGCAATTGTGGTTGCCTTTCCCAACTAAACAACAATTCCAAGTCCGATTATTTAAAGTATTTTCTTACTTTTCTTAATCACTCTTCCTTTTATGTTTTAAAACAAGGCACACACTCTTCATTTAAAAAAAATATATTCAAATGAGACCTTAAGTTTTGATATCTAATAAGTTGTTCAGTGTAAACATCAGACATAGAATTGTATTTTTGTGAGGAAAGAAGAAAAGTACGAGACAGTTATACATACGGTTGGTGTTGTGTTGTAGCATGTAAGCACAAAATTAGTTTAACTACTTTCAAAACCAACAAAAAAAGGAGAAAACAAAAGGCATCCCAATAGAATTGTATTTTTGTCATAGAATATGAATTGGGCCGATCTCAATTAATTTAATTACTCTCATTTAACCTAAATTTGGCGATGCATATTATTAGCTAGCTAGGCGAACATGAGAAGACATTCCTAGTTACTATCTTAATTATATAGTTAGTTGTTGAAACGGTGACATATTTTGATTTCACTTAACAAAAATTGCAACAGAGTCGCTTTTGTTCAAAAGAAGAGTTCCCTGAACAAAGCCAAATGCGTAAGCCACTTGTTTTCTAGCATAAAAAAAAAAAAAAAAAAAGTGTCCGATCTGCCTTTTAATCATCCGGCAAAGAATTGAAGGAGACCGCTTTATTGCTTTTATAACATCCAAAGCTAGCTAGTGGCGAATGTGAATCACACTTGGATACCATGGCAAGTTGCATAATCATATGATAGAGCTATTGCTAGATCCTTCGCTCCATCGAATAAACTAATTAATTAATGATTCCTACAAGACGAAAACGTAGAAAATTGCAATATCAATTAAAGTAAAGGGGTATATATGTCATGTAACTCGATTGGGATCAAATTCATAGACCTGGATTACCCGTTGTCGATTGCGGACTGTCCAATCTACCTACTATTACACAGTCAACACAATCAACTGTAATAGTAGGTAGATTGAACGGCCCATAATCAACTGTACGGTGTAATCGACTGCGGATAATCCATTTTCCAAATTCACCGAATGTAGGTTCTATCTAGGAAATAAATTTCATGAATTGATGGTAGGGCCAAGCAAGTTGCACGACTATAGAGCCACGCACCACGTCCATGCAACTTGTCCTCAATAGCCATTCTCTCTTCTCTTCTCTTCTCTTCTATTTGGCCTCTTAATGACGGGACTATTCATTATGCCACCACGCTATTTAGATGGGTAAAAGTGAAAAATGGTGATAGTCTAGGTTATGATAATGTCCAGGATCCATGGACCAACTATTTTGATTCATATCATTAATTAAGGTTTATGTACGTTTTGGTAAGTAATACCTATAATTCATTATTATCAATTGAACATGTGTAGGAATTGTGTTACATTTCCTTTACCCACAAAGATTTCTCTTCTCGAGTGTTCTATTATTTTTTTGGTTTTTCTTGGTTGAGAAATAAAGATTAAGAGTAGGTCTCAACCTAGGACCTATGATCCTTTCAACTTGTGCTAAAGGCCAACAAGAAAAGATTCCGGACCGATTCATAATCCACACACACACATATGCTTTCATGTGAGTGCCAACCCTAAAGCACACAACCTTGTGTCCCTTACCCAAACCCACATAGCTTCATCGCCGTGAAAAAAGATTCTAAAGTATCCGTTTTTGACTCTTTTTTCTTTTCAAGATGTTTGAAGACTTGCCTGATTTAGGAGTTGCCTTTAAACTGATTTCCAAGGAAAGTAAAGTGAAACAATGTGGTGGAAAAAAGATTTTTCTTTTTTTTTTTAACGGCTGCTGTGGTTTAGGTTATTCAAGTAGTGGTGTGAGGCTTTGATGATAAAGATATATAAATTTGAAGATAGGATTATTGAATTAAATTCTCATCAGAAACCAAATAGAGACATTAAATAACGACATTAATTTGATTACGTCAAGTCGCGCGTACGTAATTGATGTGACAGGTTCCTACTTTGAATGTTTAACAAGCTCGGCATCCAATAGTTGTCTTGCACAACAAATATAACATTTGTGGATCGGATCTACCAGCATATTTTGATGTTGGTCTTTAAATCCATCCACTTAATGGGCTTTTTAGCCCGAACAATGGAAAAGGATGGGCCGAAGCCCAAATTTGGCTCCTAAATAAGGAACGAGCCCAATTAGCAAATGGAAGATTGCTTGTGTTGCACTATAAATTAAAAGGTTCCAAGTTGCCCACGATGGCACGCATCTAAAAGCCGAGCAATAATTGTTGTCTACAACCAAACGAGTATAATTAGACTTGTCGTTTGGTTGATTCGTATTTAAGAGATATGAAATTCCCATTTTACCTACCCCTGTAACACTAATATCTTGTTTTTATAGTAGATACAAATACAAAGATATAATCGCATTTGGTAGTGAGTGAGACATGTTATGTTAACCAAAAGGCTAAATTCAGTTTCCAGTGCTACAAGTTTCGATTGATATAGCTGAACTAGGTCTGCTTCTGCCTATATTCTGGCAATGTAAATGATTAAAGTGCAACATCTTTCATTTTCACTCTCTTAAACCCTCGTATGTTATGTTATAACTAGATCTCATTCAAACCAAATGCCTTAACAAAAGTTACACGTGGGTGCCCACCGTGTTTGCACGTGCCACTTTTCAACTAACCAAATTCGATGCCTTTGACCATTTCGGGTTTCTATTTCTATTTTTATTTTTCCCAGTGGTTTTACTAACTAGACTTTTGTTTTAGTAACATTCAACGCTGAGTCTAAGATGTCAAAAAGAAGCAATAAAAAGAAGAACTATGTTAGTTACTATAACGACGTACTACTTTTTTAGATCAATTATTAATTAATCGTTGGGCCCTCCTCTACTCTACTTACTTTGTTGCCTTGCGATCAGTCCCATTCCAGATGTGAAACTCCCTTTTATTTCCGTTACGTCACAACTTACAAACTTTCGCCAATAATCGCTACCGCCTTCCATAATTACCCCTCTATAAAGTGATTAAGTCGAGGGCTCTCTTGTCATTTCAGAATTCAGTCCGAGTAAATATCGCAGATGGGAGAATGACGGCGTAAGAACCTAAAACGCCGCGTTTAGTCAACCAGCTGGCGCCCTTTGCGTAATCCAATCCAATCGTTGCTAACCCTGGTTGATAAGAGGTGAACCATGGTTAAATTGTCTCCTCAGATCAAACCATCCATTTTATAAATCTCACAGCAAACGGAGGAAAGCGCGACGCGACGGTTTCAAAAGCGAATTCACCACAAAAGTTTTCCTGGGAAACAAGCACAGAGATAGTGAGAGGAAAGAAAAAATCCATAACAGAGAAAATGGCGGTATGCCTCGACGAGGAACAAGTATGGAAGTGTCCCAAACACCCATCCAAGCGTAGGAGAAGTGGAATTTGCCCAATTTGCCTCCGTGACCGTCTCGTTACTCTCTGCCCAGACTGTGCTAACGTGCGCCCCTGCTCCTGCTGCGCCACCAGCACTTCCTCTTCCTCGTCATCCTCCTCTTCCTTTTCTCGTTTCTCCGTCGCCGTCGATGGCGATGGCGATGGCGTGCGTGTACATAACCTCATCGACGGAGAGCCTCCTTTGCGGCGATCTCGGTCGACGGCGATTCCGTTTCTCCAGTCGAGGTCGAGGTTCTCCGGCGGCGGCAAGGTTTTGGATCCCGATAGCAGGAAGAATTCTCCGGCGCTGAACAGGAGTAAGCCGACGAAGTCTCTTTGGTCACTGTTTAAGTTGCAGAAGAGCAGTAGCAACGGAGTTCAAGAGCAGTACACTAAGGTGTTTGTGGAAGATGATGGCGATGTAAGTAAAGTGCCCTCGATGATGATGAGGTCGAGGTCGGTGGCGGTGGCGTCTGTGCCGGGCTCTGGCACCGGAGAAATGAGAACTGCGGCGAAGGGAAGGGGATATTGGTTCCTTTCGAGTCCGATAAAAGCTTTCAGGCAACCTAAGGCCTCCAAAATGGTTCGAGAGTGGTCCCCTTTGTATAGAGGTTGAAATTTTGTAGACGAAATAATACTATAATTATATCAACAGGAAAAAAAAAATTATAATTTTCTAGTACAATTATGCCATGCTTTCCATTACATGAAAAAATTTGTGATTGTTCAGTTTCTCTCAAATTTGAAGGCATGAATTAATGATCATTTTTTTTTTATCAGAATATGTGACTCTCTTTATTTTTAATTATTAGATAAAATTAAAATAATGTTTCAATTATGATTTTCTTTTTCAATATGCAATGTGCTTATATTATCTGCCTCTTTATTAGTTGAATTATTTTTCATGATATAATCAATGTGAATGAAGAGTACTAAAATAAATTTAGATCCATTGAAGCAAGAGATACATTTTAGATATAAAACAAATTTGTTTATTAAAAAAAAAAAAAAAAACTTAAGAATGCATAACCATTAATTATTTCTTGTTGTTTACTCATGTTCTGTCCCGGCCGGGAGACGCAGCTCCGGTGTAGGGTGTAAATTGCATCTATGATTTATGGTATTAGAGCTAATTGGATTGAGGTCCGAATCCTAGGGAAGAAGTTGAGTGATGGGAGGAGAGGAAGACCAAACTAATTAAACATATTAATCATTTAAACTCTTCTTTATTTTAAAAATTCATATGTATTTAATATTTTACTTTCTAAAATACTTGTAAGATCAAGATATGATTAGGGTAGTTAAGCTTGTGAATCTTAGAGCGTTAACTATCTCATGATTGATAGAACAAAAAAAAAAAAAAAAACTCATGACTGATGCCAAAATAATTGTTATTTGATTTTAATAAGGCCCCGCATAACATGTGGTCCCCGGCAGATTAAACATTAAACCTTTAAGTCTTTTTTATTAATTACTGTTTATCTTTTCTGAATCACACCATTATTTCAAAGTATTATTACTTAACCTATTATGAGTAGCATAAGTGATTATTTGTACTTAGGAAGATTGAAGTTGACGAAATGTCAGTTGCTTGTGCATACGAGTGAATCAGTTCACATGACAGAGGTCATTATATGAGTGAAAATAAAAAAAAGTGTAGATGCCTTATTGTGTAAGACATCCTCCGACCATTAGAGACCTAGTATTTTCCTTAATTATATGAAATAACATTCTCTAGAACATCTTAGTTTGAGCACAATATCACATCATATGGCTTCCTTTTTTAGTAAAGGATTTAGAATCTTCAAGATGATTCGAACCTATGATGTTACAAAAACTGCAGAAATATTTTATGGTATTAGTTGTGAACTCATCACATGGATCTGTTTAAAAATAAAATACGATATTCCTCATTTCCTAACTACTGGGGCCTAATTAGATGAGAAGTCTCAATTCATTTGCTAAATTCATCTTAGCTCGGCGAATCTGATCATGCCTAGCTACATTATTTGCTTAAGACTCGCTCTAATTATAGTTAGATACGTTATGGTTGTTTTATGGTGCAAGATAAGCTTTTTAGTTATCACAGTGATTTATTTATTTCAATAATAACAAACATATAATTGAACAAAAGGTCACAGGTACAATTCCGCTTATGTTATTTGCAGAGTCAACAGGGCCAACGGTCTCCTGAATAATTAGCAATACCATGCATGATGTAGGGGCCGAAAGAGAAGGCAAAGGGTTAGGGTTAGAGGCATAGAGTGTGAAGAGAATCTTG
This sequence comes from Bauhinia variegata, assembly GCA_022379115.2. Lineage (NCBI taxonomy): Eukaryota > Viridiplantae > Streptophyta > Magnoliopsida > Fabales > Fabaceae > Bauhinia > Bauhinia variegata. Next base: position 13,277,542 of record CM039436.1, on the reverse strand, counting down.
GGCTCCTGACACGTGTTGACTCATTCTATGGTTATGAATAAATCAGTTCACGAAAAGTTGGAAGGTAAGGTCAATTTGATTGCTCATTGATGACCCGTTGTACACAAACAGCTAAACAAGTCACTGTAAAGACACTGAAGTGTAGATGAAAATTGAACACGAAAATGGTTCATCTTCAGTTTTTGTATCATAGAATAGCCCTGAGGGTGTACTATACTATGTTAGAGGGACCATTCCAACTTTTCTCTTGATCTCTTGATTTGGCCTTTGGGTCGCTTTCTTAGTTATGTGGAATTCAACCTTACCTGCCTTTGTCTTAGATTGATTATCTAGCTCTATACCTTATGATAGTCGGCAGGTTTCATCATCACTTGATTTTATCTGATGCAAGATCAAATATTGAAAACGAAGGGACCGTGTAGATTGTATAAGTACGTGACAGGTAGATCATAAGGGCCAGTTTGGGAGGGAAGAAAATCAAATGGAAAAGGGAACAGAAAGAAGGGATAAGATTAGATGATAGGAGAAGATAATAGGTATTAATTAATTATTTGCTATTTTAATTGATTATTTGTTTTATCACTATCACAACGCTTAATTATTCTTAAGACACAAAAGATGTGTATATTTTACTTTATAATAAAGTGAGATCCATATAAATCACGTGGCAGCTAGAGGTGAGACTTCAGCTAATGACAACATCATTTACGTTGTTTTGAGCTTACAAATATTGATTCCTCTGAAATGGTTTCTTCTTTCAACCTTGTACAACGACGTCGCTTAGAATTGGTAAACTCATGACGTACGTATATTCTGACCACTATCGCTTTCCTCTACTTAGGGAAAGAATGAATTACAAGCCTTGCTAGTGTTGTACTTGTTTTTTGTTCACAAAGGTCCTGGCTTGACAAAAGGCAAAAACACGTCCATCTCAGAGGAACAATAAATTAATGAGAAGAGGTTACAACTCAGAATTCATTATTATATAATCTATCAATTTAGAGCCGCTGTGTGTTGTGTTGTTGTGAATAGACCAACAATCAAAAAAAGGATCACGAGATTGATGCCGTGAACCTTGACCAAGTTGGGTTAATCATCCATTGAAAAAAGAAGAACATAACACGATCGATCTTAATTTATTTATTGGTACTATAATTGATCAATGTGGGAGCTAAGAAGCAAGCATCCCAATAATTTACTTAAGAGATGGATAAACCACGTCCAAGTTTGGTTAACCATTACATAGAAAACAGAACACTCGTACCCCAGTACTTTGATCTTTTTATGTCAAGAACACAAAAATCTAGGGAAAAAGAAGATTCGAATCGGGATAAATGTGCCCCAATCCAAAAGAAGATCTGATGAAGCAGTACATGTACAATTTTTTCTTGTTTGTAGTGCAAGTGCCATTGAATGGTAACTTTCGGTCCCATGGCATGGGGTTTCTCTTCCTTCTCATCTTCGTTCATGGACACGGGCATTCCTTTCCTTTCCTTTCTTCTAAATTAAATCCGCCGAATCAAACAAATTACAGTGAATGGATCATCGATGGACGCACGGCCACTGCCAGAACCAAGAATAAAGCCAGACCCTTACCCCTTAACCAACGTTATTGTCCCCACGCCGTCACTCCGGAACCCACTTTCCCACAACATCTCATGTGCTCCCCTGTCCCACCCTGCATGTTATGTTGCTCCTCTCTCTCTATCTCTATCTCTATCTGTTAATAAAAAGCTAATTCATCGTCCCTTTCCTTTTTAACCTGTTTCTGGGACAATGGATTCTGTGCCAACGGAATGCGACAGACATACGCACACGCACAATTTTTACCATTTTTAATCGAAAAGCAAAGAAAAGGCACCGCCGATCATGTGCATCAGAGTGGCTAAATCTGGTTTGTTGGGGAAGGAGACTGTCTTCGCCCAAAGTGGGCCAAATAACTTTATCTACATTACCAAAATTGAGTTGCAGAACTGGGATTTTGTTACACATGAAAAAGGTTCTTGTCACAGAAGGGAAGGAAAGTATAATTGTGGCCACTAGTGAATCCCGTGTATTATAAGTGTTAATGGATATGATCCTTCCATCGTCGATAAGAACAAGAAAGCCACACCTTTTTCCAAACACGAGATAAATATTAGAGCTTTGATTCTTCATCAGATTTAAGTGAAGTGATTACTCACTGCATTGCTCATTACAATGGACGTGGCGTGTAACAGAAATCAAAGACACAAGAAAAAAGAAAAAAGAGAAGAGGGAATGAATGTCCGTTATAGATGAACGTTTGTACTATGGACTAATGGCTGGCTTTGTTATTAACAGGTCGATGGGCCCATAGAACACATACAAATTGTCCTTTCGGGCCCAGCCCACGCTTAACTTATACTTAGTTCGTGTCGGCTTTGCTCTTGTGAATCTCATCGCATTTACTCTTCTCACTCTGTAGGAGGAAGCAGGCAAGAGCCATGCATGATGATTGATGGACAGGTCCTTCTACTTTGTTCGGTACATTAAAAAAAATTATGTAAGAATACAATAGAAATATACTAAAAAGTCTAAATTACTTTTAATAAAAAATAAATAACATAATTACATATTTATACAATTTAATTTATTAATAAAATTAAACATTAAAAATATATATATAAAAAAAAAAGATCTCATGTGGGTCTTGTCTTCTTTATGGATAATGGTTTAAACCAAAAAAAAATTGTAGCATATCAAATGGTTTTTGTTTTTAGAATAAGATCAATTTTTTAAAATCAAACAAGATTTATTCTCCTAGATCAATTATTCTGAACAAGATCAATTCTTTAAAACTAAAAAATGTTATTAGATCTGGGAGACACTATAGTTGCACTAAAGTTGTTACCGATGATGAAAAGCGAAGGCAAAGCTCGAGGGACACCATAACCACACCATGAACAGAGCTTGAGGAGTTGAAGCTTCAATGATTGAGTAATCCTCTACCTACTACGGAGGACCACTAGCTATGTACACAACCACCGGATGACACTAGGAGAATGAACAGGACGCCTCATTATAGTTCAAAACCCAATTGAAATTGAGCAACGTCGGTGAACGACGAAGCTCCACCTCTTACCTCTCACCATCTCCCTCTATAGCTCCGATCACCAACTTTGTTGCTAACTCACTCTATGATGGCGGCTTCTAACGAGCTTGGTGGACAAGGGTAGTCTAGGCAGTTGAGCTATATTTTTTGTGGGAATGGACTAGTCTCACCAAATTTGGAGGAAAAGTGCAATCTGTAGGTTACAGTAACCAAACATGACAACAATGTCATTCCTGTCGACAAACCAAACACGCCCTTAATCTTTAGATCCACGTCGTTTGGTATCTTTTTCTTTTCCTTGCTCTAAAAAGTCAGCAAACAATAACATGTGATTTGGATGGAAAGAGTTGACTTGAAAGGACTCGATATGTACCCAAAATCTTCCCCATATCGTACGTGGATATCATTAATGTCGTCAATGGATCCACTCAACTCAAGGCCGATGTGATGGATTGGAGATGAAGCAACTCAAACCTTCCCTATTCTACTTGCAGAATGCTTGCTATGCAGCCAATGTGGCTTGAATTTAAGCCCAACATTGTGGGAAATTCCACGCTAAATGGGCTAAGCCTCTTAGTCCAGTCACATAAGTCTGCTCGGGCCTTCGGAGCATCTTGTTTTAAGAAATCAGATCCTTCAACCATGCCTGCTTTAGCTGTGGTACTTTTTTATGAGATTATTGGTAAATAGAAAATAGTGTGAAAATTCTACATAAAACAACATATTAAAGCAGAAGACATAGTCATTTGGTCACTCCACGGTTAAACAAGTGTCTTAAGGAGTATCACAAAAACTACAAAAAAAGAAAGAAAGAAAGAAACTTTCGACAAAAAGATTTAACGATATAACAGGTAATATTATTTAATATGCATAGTTCATATTTAAAATATACGCCAATTTGAGATGTTTGGCTACAGGCTCATCCATAATCTCAAGGATTAGAACTAAGAAGCACACATAGCTTACCATAATCCTGGACACAACCAATCAGGACAAACCGTGGCAGTTACGCCTGTTAGTTGGTGCTGATAGATCGATCTTGTACTTTCTGTTTATCCTTGAGACATGATAATGAAATATAAGATCACTCCAAGCTGAGATGAAGAATTAACGGCTAATCAAAAGAAGAAAGCCAACGAGAGGAATCAGTTTTGGTGTTTTTTAGAGTGATTAGGTTGGAAAGATATACACATAGATTGAATCATTCATTCTGATTTGTTGAATTCACTACTAGATCAACCTAATTTTTTCTGGCAGAATTAATTGGCGTTGTATCGAACAATATGTACTCAACAGGCGTGAAGGCAAAAAGAATATCCACTATCAGAGCAGAATGAAATGGATGGGTCCCATGCTAGGTCTATCAATATCATATTGCCTGTGATATTGCACTACGCTGAGAGGCACTTATAATCACATGCACTGTAAGCAGCTTCTATTGACTTATTGCCGTTGCTATTGGTAGTGGGTAAGGAATCTGACAAAGAAACCAAATACGACCAAACAACACTTGAGATTTGCGAGAGAGGCATACACCTTATTCAACTACTAATCACAATGCATTCTTGCATGTGCTCACCCTTTTATCCCCACAGGAAATTAAGAAAACCAAAGTAGACTACATATATGCACATGCATGGTGGCATTTTCCTCCTTCTGTCATGAATGTTAATCTCAATCTCAATATATATAGTATTGCCATTCAAATTAGACCTTAACTTATAAATGAGTTTAGTGCAGTTACATAACTCAAACATAAAATTTTAATATTTTTATACATTTAACTTTAATTTTAGAGTTAATACCTATTTTGGTCTCTTACACTTGAAACTCTTATCAATTTGGTTCCTCACACTTTAAATTTATCAATTTGGTCCTTTACATTTGAAATCTTAATCAATTTCGTCCCTCACATTTCAAATTTATCAATTTAGTCATTCACACTTCAAATTTTTTATCAATTTCGTCCCTTAAATTTATCAATATTTTTAAAGTGTGAGGGATTAAATTGATAAGTTTTACAAGTTTAAGGGACTAAATTAATTAGGGTTTTAAATGCGATGGACTAAATTAATTAAGATTTTAAGTGTGAGGGACTAAATTAATAAATTTGAAGTATAAAAAACTAAATTGATAACTTAAAAGTATAAGATACCAAATTAATAAGAATTTTAAGTGTAATAAATTAAAATAGATATTTACTCTTAATTTTAACCATATTCTAAATTAATATTAAAAAGTTCAACATTTCCATCCTACTTATCACAGAAAATAGTTAGACCCTGACCATGTCCAGAGATCAATCGTAGCACGCCTGATGAGTAAACCGGTGCAGTAACCTAGACCTCCCCAACCACCCCGCCTCCCCCCGCCCACAAAAAAAGAAAAATCCACTTGCCTCCACAAATTGAATATGTCTTCCCACACTCAAACGCTTGTCCACTTTCGCGCGACTAGGATTAAAATAAATGAAGTGGTAACCCTTACAAGACCATGTATTGTAAATTAATTAAATGCATATCCATCCACTTCCTTAAATGCATGCATGAGTAAGATAGTTGGAGTATATGACTTCTTTGCCATGATAATCGGATTAGAAATTCCCAATAACGTGTATATACAATGCACATGTTGGTACATACGTACTTAAAGTTGCACTTAGTTCACTTCAAGAATCTTATCATTGGATACCTGTTAGGAAGATTATAATGTTTTAATGCAAGTATGAATACCAGTCTTCTGCTTGTATTGGATGCCTAGCTAGCTAGCTATATAATATTAATTATCTTGAATGCTAGTGTTGTTTTCTGATGCAATGGCACCGAATATCCAATTAATACAAATGTTTTCATGTGTTAAAATACCAACACACCAAACACCTTTCGTACTGTTTTAATTGTCTTTTAAGAGAAATCTCAAAGTTTAGATTTTAGTATATATAGATATATAGATGGAAGTTTATTGATAGTATAGTTATCAGGTCTGTTGCAGAGATGTGGCATTGTCACCGAGTCCATTATAGTAAGAGAAGCTGCTCTCAAATCCTCTTCCGATCGGCAGGGCTAGTGATGTCCCATTCATTTGCTCCATGGAGTATATGAATGATAAGAACCGTAACCAACTATAGCCCTAGTTAGCTATAACATGCAAGTTGCAACTATGTCTAGATGCCACGTCGCGACTCAAAACCAACATATGATTGGTGAAGTCGTATTTGTCAGCACACTGCACTTACCAATAATATACAAGGAAATCAACACTAGTGAAATTAGCCAAGTGAACAACAACATATATCTCTTGGCACACTACCCTCCTATTTCTATTTTTTAGTTTCTCAATATGGCCACAAACTGGGTGCCTTAATTTGCATATATAATAAAACTACATATGTTAACTAAAATATTCTTTCGTCCTCTTACTTAGATGCAAAATAATATAGGGAAATTATTGCTTTATCTTTAGGAAAGCAGGGATAAGATATATATCGATCCAAGAGGGTGGCACAAAGAGATAACAGAAACAAGTTGCTTATAGCATGATCTGAATATTGTTATATTATTTGTTTAGAACTTTGTTATAATGCCTGTTGTGTGTTTGACTGTGAACAGCTAGCATGTGAGTGAGTCCGCATCCATCAAAAAACCAATCGCTTTGTGAGGAAGAAGATTGAACGAATAGATTTACGAAAACATCAGGCTCAACTAGCTTAGCATAATGAGAATAAGATCAAAGTTACTAAATGCAAGACAGCAAAAACACACTAGTGGGTCTACTATTGTTAGTCTGTGTGTATGTATGGACTAAGATTATATCGGACGACCTTGTGGGGACAATTTGATTTCTCTTATGTACGTGCTTCACCCACTCTGAGCACAATAACGCGCTTTTAGACCCCGCCACTGTCCACTTTCATTCCTATATATACCCCCTTCTCTTCAAACCTCAAACATAGTTCCCATGGCTACTTCTAAAGTTTTCTGTGGTGTTTTCTTCATCTCATTGGCTCTTGGCATATGCTCTGCTGCCAGAACTCTCCTCACCCTTGAGGACGATATCAGCGTAGGTTTAGTCCATGATAGCATTGATATTGGACACGGTGTTATTGGTGCTGGGGGTAACGGTGGTGGTGGTGGATATGGAGGTGCAGGAGAACATGGTGTAGGAGGCTATGGAGGAGGAGGAGGAGGAGGTGAAGGTGGTGGTGGTGCTGGAGCTGGTGGATATGGAGGTGGCGCTGGCAAAGGAGGTGGTGCAGGCTATGGTGGAGGAGGGCATGCTGGTGGTGGTGGAGGTGGAGAAGGTGGAGGCGGAGGTGGTGGTGCAGGGGGTGCTGGTGGTGGTTATGGAGGTGGTAAAGGAGGAGGAGCCGGTGGTGGTTATGGTGGAGCTGGAGGCTATGGTGGTGGTGGTGGAGGTGGAGAAGGTGGAGGCGGGGGTGCTGGTGGTGGTTATGGAGGTGGTAAAGGAGGAGGAGCCGGTGGTGGTTATGATGGAGCTGGAGGCTATGGTGGTGGTGGTGGAGGTGGAGAAGGTGGAGGCGGGGGTGCTGGTGGTGGTTATGGAGGTGGTAAAGGAGGTGGAGCCGGAGGTGGTTATGGTGGAGAAGGAGGCTATGGTGGTGGAGGTGGAAGTGGTGGGGGTGGTGGAGGAGGTGCTGGAGGTGCCGGGGGTGGATATGGTGGTGGTAAAGGAGCTGGCGGAGGATATGGTGGAGGGAATGCTGGTGGTGGTGGAGGTGGCTCTGGCGGCGGCGGCGGCTATGGTGGTGGAGGTGCTAAGGGGGGTGGATACGGAGGAGGTGCTGGGGGTGGAGAAGGCGGCGGCCATGGTGGATCCTACCACCCTTGATATCACTTTGCAATTCTCCTGTCCAAAAAGGAATACGAACTCTTACCTATATAGAAGCAAGAACAATAAGAATGTGGATACTACGGGAGATGCTTATAAAGTTATAAATTAATGAATGATATTGGATTGTGTATCTAAATCAAGGGTTATATGATTGACAAATGGATGCCCCCAAACTCTAATATCAATTTATACATTGCAAATATCTCCAATGCGTGCATGATTAATTCCTCCTTCTATTTTGGGTAACTTCTTATGGAATTAATCCCAGTTATAGAATTCAGCTTCATTATCTAAGATGATATATATATATATAGTACTAGTATGTGAGAGAAATCATGTCTAGTGGGGCTGGAGAAGGAAGATTATTCATCATAACCCAAAAACTATGAATTAGCAGCATAATTTCTTTGTTGAACAACGTCAGGTGTTTCGTCTCTTGCTGGTACACATTAATTATCAATTGTTAATTTGCTTCATCATCAAAATGATGGGAACTTGAAGCAAATTTTCCACTAATCACTCATCAAATAATGGGAAGATCGATTCCCACTGCACGAGACAGGGTCTAAAATTTCTTTATCCAGTTGCTGTGAACTCACAATTAGTACGTACGGGAATATTTGCTTGAGCAACCAATCAAGTAAAGAAAAAGAAGTGATCAGTTGGTAATGACGGTGACAATGATCTCATCACAACATAAGAAGACAGCTTTCAAAAATGATTTAAATTGATGTTTTGCAAAATCTATTAATATGACAGAAAATGAATATCGGATCAGTACCGTACAACTTCATTGGCCTCATTCCGTCTACTTTTATAGTTTGTGGATATTACTTGTAAAGACTTTCTGCACAAGCTAGCATTTTCAAATGATTGGACATTCATCAAAATAATGAATGCAGAATGGTAACTGACTCAGGCCTACATGAATGTCCACCAAAACCATATGATTTAATGATTTGTCCCCCCAGTAGTGCACTTGGAGTCAGTGCTTTAGTGTCCCCCTTCCCAATATATTTATGTATCTAGATGCATACCTTCCTTCTCTCTTCTGAGTAACCGCTGAACTCGTGCAATGAGATGATATTTAAAAGGGAACTTCTGGCTTACTAATATGATATCAATACAACGATTTTGAATCTACTGGTAGATATTCCAGATTCCTTCTTATACTCCAAATATTTGTGCATTAAATGGAGAAAAAGATAACGTAAATAGATAAAGGGAAGTAATAGGCCTTTTAGGACGAAAAATGAACTGTCAAGGCTTTTTAGATTCTGGAAAGCTATATCGTGTAGTTTATACTCTTGGCTCCTGCGGAAGTGTGCCTGTCTGCAGCTTTTACGCTTGCATAAAACTCTTGTCCATCGAGTTAACAAGGACTTTCCAGGAAAACCACACATAAAATACACTAGGTTTTGGGTCAATAAGAAACAGTAAAACAACATGCATGCCATCTTCTATATATCTTTGCTTTTAACCAAACTGATAATAAGCTGTCCTCAATCATTTTACAGACTCATTCCCTCTCTTAAACAAATTAATTTACAATATTGAGAGTATTAGAAATCATAACTCAACATCTACTATCTCTAATAGACTCAAGTAATATGCCCTACTCAGAAGAGAGGGACAAGAACCCAACAATGAGTTGTTGTTATCTGTCTTTGATTGTTAGAGAGTTCTGCTTATCTCAACATAAATTGCGAGGTAGTGAAACTTTAAATGATTTGAAGTCCTACAAAATGAAGATAAAATTAATTATTCAGTTACTCGAAAGCTTACTTGGTTTGATCAATCTGAGGAGAATATATACATTATACATTGTGAGAATATTTACCCGGTTGAAAAATAAACAAACAAATTGTATAAGCTGTTTGTATGATTAAATTAGAATTTAGAAGTCCCAAACACTAAAAGGCATGAACTTTATCACCAAAAGGAAAAAAATAAAATAAGAAAGACATCAAAAAGAGACTAACGTGCATGCAGTAGTGAATGGATGATCGGCTGTAGGCAACTAGATGGAGGTGGTGATGTGAGAAAGTTAGTTTTTACGTTGGAAGGTTATCAAGAAGCTTGTAATTGAATTACGGTAATTCATCTACAAACATATGCATGGGCTTCAAGATTATTGTGGAAGACAGCAGAAGCACACAATGTCAGTGCCAGTGTACTACTAGTCTCAGTGGCTCACCGTGTCTCTGTGTGGGGACATAAAACTTCCATGCCCATGTGATTCAACCACTCTGTGTTTTAAACGCTCCTTTGGACCTATTTGCAAGCCCTATAAATAGCCTTCAACTCCTGCTTCTCTAAACCAAGGTCGTGGAACTTCCAGATCAATCCCATGGCTATATACAGAGTTCCCTATGTTGTTTTCTTAGTTTTATTGGCTTTAGGGATATGTTCCGCCAGAAGAGCCCTCCTCACTCTTGACGGAGGAGGTATTCCTGTTGGATATGGTGCAGGCCATGGTTTTGGAGGCGGCGGTGGTGCTGTTGGTGGAGGTTATGGTGGTGGTGGTGGATCAGGTGGAGGTGGTGGCTATGGAGCAGCAGGAGACCATGGAGTTGTTGGCTATGGAGGTGGTAGTGGGGGTGGAGAAGGTGGGGGCATAGGATATGGAGCTGGTGGCGGTGGACATGGTGGTGGTGGAGGAGGAGGAGCTGGATATGGAGCTGGTGGTGCTGGTTATGGTGCAGGGGAGAACATGGTGGAGGTTATGGAGGTGGAGCCGGTGGAGGCTATGGTACTGGTGGAGAGCATGGCATTGGTTATGGAGGAGGTGGCGGAAGTGGAGCTGGTGGTGGAGCAGGGTATGGTGGAGGAGGAGCACATGGAGGTGGTGAAGGAGGAGGAGCCGGTGGGGGCTATGGTGCTGGTGGAGAACATAGAACTGGCTATGGAGGTGGTGGTGGAAGTGGAGGTGGAGGTGGAGGTGGAGGTGGTTATGCATCTGGGGGTGATCATGGTGCTGGATATGGAAGTGGAGGTGGTGCAGGTGGTGGCGGCGGCTACGGTGCAGGGGGAGAGAATGGTGGTGGTTATGGCGGTGGTGAAGGAGGTGGAGCTGGAGGAGGTTATGGTGCGGGTGGAGATCATGGCATTGGCTGCGGAGGAGGTGGTGGAAGTGGAGGTGGAGGTGGAGGAGGTTATGGTGCTGGAGGAGCACATGGAGGTGGATACGGAAGTGGAGGTGGAGGCGGAGGCGGCATTGGTGGAGGAGGTGGGTATGGAGTAGGTGGTGAACATGGGGGTGGTTTTGGAGGAGGTGGTGGCAGTGGTGGAGGGCATGGTGGTTATATTCCTTAAGGACCACCCTATTACAAATGACATGACAGTGGTCACTTGGCTCTTTCATATATCAAGAACAAGTATGATATCAGCAGTACAATCCTAAGAACAATAGGATTGTCACTATCATATGCATGAGACTATTATTTCATCCATTTCTATGTAATGAAAATTGATAAACAAATGCTTTATTACGGTTGCTCAGTTTTAATATTTTGCAAGAATGAAGACTATTTCATTCCACTTGATAAATAAATACATGTGAATGGAGGATAATGCTTTGGAGGAATATATCAGCGAGGGCATGAATACTCAAGTTATTCTGCCATCTATTCTATATTAATTATTGGCTTCCTAAATATTCCTATTTCTCGTTGATTAAAAGTTAACACATTTCCTGCAATTGTCATCATCCTCAAATTCCTCAGGAACATTGAATCGATCATGTGTGGGAGTGCTTTCTCCATTGCTTATCTTCATTCGGCTTTTCACCATATCAAACTTTCCATCATCACTCATCATTAGAATGTTGCATGGAATCTTTCGAGCATAGAAATCCTTGTTCCTTCTATGATATCTGTTTTAACAAACATTTCCCAGATTTAGACTCCAAGCATGAATTATAAAAACACCAGGAATTGAATCTATGTTAAAAAGTATAAACCTCCTTGATCTATGACAGTAAATAATCGCAAAAATCTAAACATTAGAACTATCATAATAAAATTTTGGACTTGAGATGGTTCCAAATTACCTGTCAAAGACCACCCATGTTGGGCAAAGGGTCCTAATCTGATCAACAACCCGCAATCGCTTAGGATAACCCATTGCAATTTTCTTCTGTGGCATAACCTGCATCACATTTCATTTTTTACAGTTTTATTCATAAAAGAAAGAAATGAAATGCGAGTGCAGTAGCAGGCTTTGAGTTCATTATTGTACCCCATATTTTCTGCAAAGATCAATAACCTCTTGGCGCTTTGGATTCTTGACATCATTTACGGTCCCATGTTTCTCCATTAATGGAGCTACATCTTCCAATTCCACCATCCAGAAATCGTTCCTTGTCTTCAAAAACACTTCAGAGAAGATAATTAACACCGTTTTCTCAAACTGAAAAGCCTTACCTTTTTTTAATGTTAAACCAAGCATATTTAAGATGAAAAAATTACACTCACGTGGAATGTTGAGCCATGGCATGACCCCAAGAAGAGTGACAATACACCCTGCTGTAACAACGTTGTCCAGTGTCCATTGCAGAGTCTGTGTGTCGAATTCAGTCATCCCATTCATCACCAGCACTACATGTTTTCTAGCCTTTCCTGAGCTGGGAGAGTCATGAAATGGGTGATCATCTGAAAATGATCTCCTCTCTGATGCAAAAGGCGTCAGCATTGTGCTTCGATTTCGATGCTCTTAGAACACAAACGTAAAACGTACTAACTACCAAGTAAATGGAAAGAGGACAGGAAAAGGGAATTGTAGCAAGCATATCAAGTCTTTAAATAGGAGAGCGTAGTCTAGACAAAGGGTTTGACGTGATCAAGGATTGCTTAGTTCTTCTTGTTCTCTGACAAACTAGGCGTAGCCTTGAAATTCACATTAATGAAATCTATAAAGATTCCCTAGAAGCAGAATTGTTTGGTAATTGATGTCCTCTGACAAAAACAAGGTGGCATGACTAGGTCTTGAAATTTTACATTAATAACAAGCTATAAGATTTACCGAGAAGCATCTTACACATAAGACGATAACCTCGTGTGTCACATTTCCACCACAATGCAAACCAGTTCAGCCGCATGGGACCACCCAACATTGATTAGCTTGATAACTAATCACTAACCAATAGGGCTTTGGCAAATAACTAACTCTCTAAAGTTCTGTTGATTGCACATATTTTGATCATCTTCTCACCTTTTCAAGTCTTAAGGCACACCCTCAGTGAACATAAAAATACCAACGTTTTGCCACTTGGAATTCGTTATCGAACCTGCACAATTTCATGGATTCCCCTCCATGTAATGAAACTCAATAATTGATTTTACCGTTTAGTACTAGGAACAACAAAGCATAATCAGGACAAACGCATTTTTTATTCCGCTATGATATGCACTGCAAATCAGTGTACCACGAAGATCCTTTTACACTGAATTCAGAATTAGCTCAAAAAGACCTTAAACTTTACATTTCTGCGTAAATGTACTAGACAAGTTCCAAAAAAAAACAAATAATACAGGATGTCAGCATAGTAACAGCTACCGTTGCAAAAGATGCAACTACATTGACGAGAGCTTTAGGCGTCACAAAATTCAAGCAACGACAGGGCGATGCATGACAGAACCATGGTTTGATTTTCTTCCAACCCTAGGAGGGCTGCCTTTCTTACACACTGATGAATCCACTCTTCTTTTTCTCTTATTTACAGGACCCTCACTATGGGGCCCCATCATCGCATCCAAAAGTTTCCTCCTCCTAGAACCAGGCATACTCTTGGTAACATATTTTATAGCTTCTTTTCTCTTGCAATCCTCCAGAGACTTATTTAAGGGTCTCTTAGAGCTCTCATGATTCTCCATCTTCAAATGATCGCGTGGGATGTGGTAATTCATATCTGACATCCAAGTTAAGTTTGTTAGATACTTTGACAAGCTTCATGGAAAGACGCAAATAAGAAATTCAACAGGAGTATGCTCACTTACCTGGAGAATATGCACCTGGACTAGGGGAGCTGGGAGGAGTTAAAGAACGGAAACCATCATTCTCTTTCTCTCTAATATTTACAACCTCCTGGAGACAATTGTTTTGATCGGGAGAGGAAGGAGTGCTGTTTCTCTCATAATGTGAATTTCTATTAGGGATGACATTACTCAGACGTGCCACTTGAGTATGGGTGGTATCATCTCTAGAGCCATTAGAACCAGCACTTTCCAAATTTAATCCGGAAGGAATCTGTCCAGGGCCATGAGAAGCATCTAATATATCATTCACCTCAAGTACCTCAGGTCTTCCTCCAGAAGAATAATCAGAGAACCCCCCAGAAAATTCTTTGGTACCACTACCACTTACAATGTTTATTATACTAGGATGTGAATTAGACACACTGTCAAGGTTGTCTAAAACTGACTTAGGAGACGTACTCAAATTGCTGGGATCCAAGCAAGGTAGTAAAGCTTCTACAATACTTGAAAACCATGGTGTACCTTGTTTTGCATAAAATAATATGTAGGCCTCCTGAGACAACACATAATCTCCTTGGACCCAGGTAACCTGACAGAATATTTACAAGATATTAATTCATATCTAAGTTAACATGAACAGAAGATCATCAACACAAACAGTAAATAGCAAGATGAATTTGCAAAAGAACTGTCTGAATTTGGCATCTAATAATAAGTTACAAATATCAAACCATCAAAATCTTTGCTATGCCAAACCTCTTGCAAAACCAATACTAAATGCTCTAACTAAAACTCAACGACGTTCACAACACCCAACTGTCAAGGGTTCCAACAAACCACTGATATACCAGATAAATGAATAAAAAAAACACAATCACCAACAAATTATCTCAAATAACGAATGAATCCTATGAAGCTACTATTATCTTCATTAATATATATTATGCAAACAATTAAGCTCAACTGGGTAAAATATTAAGGAAAAAAATCTCCTAAAGATATTACCTTTGAGTCATCCAATCTAAACCACATGTCAGGAGCAGAGCGAACAAAGCAAAAGTAATGCCCAGAAGTTGATGAAAATCCAGTATGCACAACAATTGCATACAGATCATATTTTAATACAACCTATTATCAAGGGGAAAAAACACTCAGAACGTGTCAATATGGGAAACAAGAGTACTCAAACAGAACATGGAGAGAACAGATAAAATGTAAGAAACAGCAGCAGAAATGAAACAGACATTATTGTCCCGACTACAACTGGTGTAAGGCTGCCAGTCCAACTCCAGTGGGAAATCAACATGCTTATCAATCTTTTCAACAAAGGCCCCATCTGTCTCAAATCTCTTCAAGTGCAAAGCTGCAACTGAAGGCACCTGATCCAACAAGAGCTGCTTCTCCATGGATACTTCTCCCTTGCAGCCATCACATCTAAACTTTGCATCAATTGTCTCCACCTTAGTGAAATATTCCAGAGCACTTGGAAGGTTATCCACATTTTGAATTCCTAAACTAAGGTCAATCAGAGGCTCGTATGTGTCAGAACAGTGGCCACAGTTGGAACATTGAAGCTGAAACGGAAAACATCATGGAGAGAATCAGAAAAAGAAAGTTTGTACAAAAAAGAGAAATCAATTATTTAGCGCTAATATTTTATCAGAAAATAGATCATGCACTCCCACATCTTACTTTGCTAATCAGACGACCTCCAAATACTTTCTCTACTAGATTGTCATCTTGTTGACAACTCTGGTTTTTTTTCTTCAAATCTACAAAACATCTGTCCAATTTATCTAAGACGCACTGCATAAATTCATGGGCATCCTCTTGCTGATACCTTCTAAAACAAGATGAAAAATCTGATCATAGGTCATGGATCACATCTTAAAGATAAAAGTATTATCCAGCGTTGATGTAAAGATCTATTTCATAGACCAACAATGTTACAGTCACTATTTGAAAGCCTTAATTCTCACAGTTGACGTAGGTGTCAATAACATACAGAAAAAATTTATAAAGACACGAATGCTTGTGGAAAAGGATACGGTTCAAATTGTTAACAAGTTTCCAAGGAGAAAGAATTCTTCCTGAGGTTGCTAATGACCGTTCAATGTGTTCACGTAGACCACAAATGACACAGAACCCATCAATCTCATCTGCGATTATCAATTCCAGAACTGAGTCTCTTAAACTGAACCAAGAAAATAAATTATGTGCACTAAAAAGTAAACAGAACATCAATGTAAAACACAAACATGTAGAGCTTACAATCACAAGGGGCAGAATGACTGCAAGAAAGAAGACCCTGGATTAGTGGCACTGTATGAGTAAAGCATTGCAGTATCGCATTGATAAAGCATGTGTTACCAAGATTTGCGAGCCCGGCCCCCTGGGAGATAAAATAAAATTAAACATCCACAACATTAATATCTCTGTTTAGTTAATGATAAAAAGGAAAGGGAAGGAAATCTTCAGACTCCTAAGTACTTACCACCATAGAAGGCACGATTGTGGAGGCAGAAAACGTATTTGTCGAGGGTACTTCGGTGTCTTCAGAAGGCAGCAAAGTTGCTTCATGAGTGAACCCCGACTCCCATTCTTCTTTAAAATGTCCCGACGAAGATGAAGGCCACGAGCGCCACTTTTTGGAAGATGACGAATGATCTGATATATCATTTAACATGTACTGAGAAGATTGCTCTGTATTGTCTCCTCTACTGGAATCACACAGTAGAGGGGAATAATTATCCTTAGTCGTTGCTGGGTTAGGCGTTGAATGTCCATCTGGAGTAGAGGACCGAGGCACCGAAGGGCAAAGAGAATCATCATTATCTGGAATTTCTTCTGATGCAGATGTAAATTGGGAGACCGAATGATAGCCATCTAGGGTTTTGGGAAGTAAATTGGGATGAGAGACATCCATCTTAGTCGGAGAAGGAGAAAAACTGCCGTCATCTTGGTCTTCCATGGGTAAAGTGTGTGAAGAATCCATCTGATAAGTCGGAACCAAAGAAGCGCCATCTAGGGTTTCGAAGTGAGGACGATGTGACGACGCATTACAGGTTTCCTCAGAAACAGGAACTAGATGTGCATCATCAAAGGATTTCTGCGCAAGAACTGAATCTGAGGACAAGGATTGCAGGAGTTGAGGTCGGTGGATTTCCATGGGAGGTTGAGAAACCATGATGGTGAATCGGAAGGAGCAAGACGAAGGGTTTCGACTATGGTAAGCTTCAATTTTGGCTCGAATTTTTAAATTAAAAATTGCAGGGAATGGGGTTTTGAATGGATTGAAACAGAGACAGGGAAGAAGAAGAAGAAGAGGGAAGATGAAAAGTTTTCAAATGGCGAGTGGGGAGATAGATTTTGAAAAGAGAGGGAAAACCATCTCCATTTTGGCATTTCCCATTCCCACCGAAATTTCAGGAAAGTGACATTGCGCGCTAATCGTATATAATTCCATATTCCCATACCCATAGTATGATACCATAACTACGCACGTTACGTATGTATCTCCACGTTTCCTCTAATGCCAGTATGCCAGCCACGTATCATTTGATCTTTTCTTTTTCTGTCCTTCATTAATTTGATTATTGACTCTCTTTTTTTTTTTATGCAAATTTGATTATAGTATATGTTAAGAGCCGACCAACTTCGTCGTTATTCTTCAGTTTTAATATTTTCAGATAAAAATATTTAAAGAAAAGTTTAATATAACATATTTAGAATCAAAATACTTTTTTAATACAATATAGTTATCAATAACTTATAAAATATATTATCATTTTTCATAAAAAAATCTAACCATTTTATTTTAATTTTTTAACATAAGAGTAAATAACGTTGGAGAAAGGGAAAAAAAAAAAAAAAGGCTCACAAGAATAAGAATAAAACTCAAAATATACCAACTCTTTAGTACTTAAGATAAAAAAGGTATCATTAGACTACTAGTTCATCAACAATGTTATCATACGTAGAGATAGATAAATAATTACATATAACTATTTAATACTTACACTTTTTTAGGTACATTTACCCTCTAAAAAGAAAAAAAGTCTTTGCCTCTCTCTCTATATATATTGTCTTTGCATTTAGAACTTCTCAACCTCTTGTTTTAATATGATACATTCGCATGATCGAGATTCGCCTAAATTTTTGTGTTTGGGTCATATAAGCTGTGAAACAGTGTAATGCATCCGTCAAAGAAGAAAACAAAGAAACAGTGTAAGCAGATTGATGTAGAGTTCTTGCAACCAAATACTACAGCCGAGACCAAAATGGATTAGACAAAGTCGAAGGAAGCCAGCAACAATTGGGGATTGAGTTTGACAGAATGATTACTGAAATGTAAAAGATGATGTCATTTTCTACTCGATACATTACAGACGACACTTTTCAGTTACTTAAAAACTGAAATAGGATTAACTCATCAAAAACATCTATAACACAAGCAATCTCAAAACAACACCAGCCTGAAATTAACAATATCTTATTTTTGTTACTCAAAGAATCGTAAATTGAACTCTCCTATTACATTTGGAACATAAATGGCTGGCATCTATAACAAACTCCAAGTTTTTTTTTGATTTCTTTGGATACAAAACATACAGTGTTTAGAGGATTCTGTCTTGGAGATCCGTTATCAAAGTGGAGGCCAAGTAGCTGAGTTTCTTTCCCGTCTCTCCTGCAATATTTTTAATGGAAGAGATGTCCTGTTGTGCCTGTCAAAAAGAAAAGTGCGGGAAGAGGGAGATTCCCATTCCATGTCAATATCGGAAATAATGCCAAGAAACTAATATCATTCCATCATTCAACATGCTCAAGGACAACTAAAGAGAAGTTTCTAACTACAAACTGTAAAGCATACCTGGAAAGAGAGTCGATTGATTAGGTCACTTGCGGAAAGATCAATGTTGTTATCAGATGAATGACCAAAAAGATCAGCACTGGAGATAGCAGTTGAACCCTGTAAGTGACAAGAGGTCACTGTCATTTTTGGTATCAAGTGAAATGTTAAGGAGAACAAAAATGGTGTTCCTCCAATAAAGGGAGAAAAACAAATATGAAGGAAGGAAGAAAATAGCAGTTACACTATGTTTGGGCAATCAGAATGGGAATTGTCATCATATTTACCACATGCCCATGAGCTTCTACTTAAAATACTCTATACCTTTAAATGATGGAGCTTTTTAGTGCTAAGAATAGTTGGTAACTTGCACAGGGGAGTTGTGCAGAAATACGATTAGGCATGTCTTGTTTTTTTATATAATGATAATGGTTTTCCATTGCACAATCATAAAATTTTCCCAAATAGCTTATATTTCAAATTACAAAAGGACTAGTTTGAGAACACAATCATTTTCTTTTTAATCCTTCATACTTGATTAGAAGAAAATAAATGATGGAGACTTGAAAGCACTTCATCTTAGTTGCCGCCCTTTATTTATTTTTTTCTCTGAGACATGAAAAAAATCATCCAAATAAAGTTCCACAACAGGGGATTGAACATTCAAAGATATCTATCAAAATTTGCATGCTTAAACAATTTTCCAGCTAGTTGCGAACAAAAAGGACACATACTGAGAATTTCGACAAAGTAGCTTGAGCTTCTACGTCTGCAGCTTTGTTCTGATCTCCAAAATATTGGGCTGAAGAAATAGATTTAGCATTGGCGAACTTCTTTCTTGCTTCATCAGTTTCCTCTACCTGATCAGGAGTATGAATTAGAACCAAAGAAAAATATGGTATAAATTGAAGTAAAATTATCAAGAAAAAAAAAGTAGATTTTTTTTTTTTAAAAAAAAAAAGTTAGTAATATTAGAAGGCTGCTATACTGAAAATGTCATAAATTGAGGAAACTAACTTCCACAAAATATTTCCAAGTGTTTGAAAGAAAGTAACACTGTCTTCCAAACCTGTATTTGACTTGTTTTGTTATTTTGATCTGTATTTTTTAATATGTATATGACCTCCAAACAGTTTGTCAAGATCAAATTTCAAACTTCGCAGTGAATGAGAAATAATTTGATTGAGTATGCCAATTTGTTGCTATAAAAGTTATACAATACAGGGTAAACATCCTCGGCCATATAGCTTACTTGCACTTTTGAGGAATTTGATGCGTATTTCCTTGGAAAACCACTATCCATTCCAAATTCAGCAAAGAAGCTTGATGACTTCGGAGGAGTCACATGGCTAATCACTTGTGCACCACCAGAATTCAACTCAGATGATTGGACATTTTCTACATATTCAAATCGAGATGGGAAGGATGGCCCAGCAGTCAGATTGTTGTTTGTTGAGGAAGAAACTGGAGCAGGTGGTGGTTCTTGAGGCTTCTGATCATAGAGAGATTCACTCGGCTGCATTTCATAAGAATAACTTGTCAATAAACCATATCTTTGGATTTAACTACATGATCACAGTGATGAATTGGAAATTTAAAACACAATTATACAATAACTCTTCCAACACTCAATCTTTAAACAAATACAACAGTTTGCATACCTTCGAGGTAAGCTTTCGGGCACCAAGTCCACCAGTCTTCCCAGGTTTTTTGCTACCAATAGGCTTCTTGACAGTATTGGAAAGTACTGAATGTGAAGCTTTTGGTGAAACAGTGCTCTCAGGCGTTTCTGGCTTCCCCAAAGTGTTCTCTTTTGGTACTTCATTGGTTATGACTTCAGGAAGTCCATTACCTGCTTGTGCAGGCTGAGAAGCAACAGTTGGCAAACCTCCCTCCTCTGCCATACTCTTAGCTACTTCCTTTGCAAGAATTTGTCTATACAAATCTGCAGCTCTAGATGTATATTTAGCCTCTATTTCACCACCATCGGTCCAACCATGTTGCTTGAAAAATACTTGGGCACGGTTATTTCCTCCAAAGCTCATCATTTTTAGTTGCTCAGGAGTCCATGAGTCTAAATTTGTAGATCTGCAGTAAATGAATAAATAATTGTTAGGGATTCATCTCTTCCTTCTCTCCTCTCTCCTCTGCTTTTTGCTGGAATCAACCAACCAACAGCGTAAAGGAAAATATTCTATGGCACATAAGCACAAAGAGTAAATTTTTTAATTTAATCTTATTATTGCCAAAGCATTTTGAAAATACTCATGGAATGTGCAACAGTATCTCAAAAGTCTACCCCTACACAGAATCAATATTAGAAGATTACTGCCATTCATTGTTTTCTGATGTATAAATGAATTATAGGAACATGGTTCTTCTCTCCCACATGACAACTCAAAATAACACAAGTATGTAACAATAGAGATGAGTTTTCAGCCAAACGGCTATTGCCATAACCCTAGCCAGCCACTGATTCATTTGTAACATGAGGCAGTAGTACATTATTGAAAAGCTAATGTAAAAGGAATAGAACAATGCATCATTATCAAAGAATAATATTTTAATACTGGCAAATCATGGAGTAAAGCCATGACTAGCTCAGATCTTATCCTTAAAACTCCTTAATGAAGCATGCAAACCTGCCGCAAAAACCCATGCTTGCAGAATGCAGCCAGCCATTCGCTTAACCACCATTTGCCTCCTGGCCACCTTACAATGTTCTTAACACAGAAATATCCACATCCATCTCTTATTCTATCCATGCTTCAGAGAACATGGAACAATTTTGTCATTACGTCAATACTCCAGATTCGATGCAATAATTCTCAGTCCAATCCCACCCAATATTCATGTGCCAACAATTTGATCCGTGAAGTTTCTAAAACATGATCCAGACTACAGGCACATCACACTAATCTAAATCTAATAACATGTTGAACTCATCAAAACGGAAAGGGAAAATTCACCCCTCACCATTTCACCGCACGAACTCTCGATATATATTCAGCTACGCAAACAAATTAGCTAGCGGACCCTCGATCTCAAACCCCCGCCTCTTGGGGAATAACATCGCAGCAAATCAACAACTTAATAAACCATTCAAATCAGTTAATAGGGGACACTCTCCTCCCCCCACCAAAAAAACAAAAAAAATAAAATCAACTTACCTCACAAAGCTGATGTGCACACCAAGACTACGGTGAACAGCTGAACAATCGATGCAGAGGAAGATCCCATAAGTGACCGACGCCCAGGTTGGATTTTTTGCATTACAATCGAAACACATCTAAAACACAACCAGACAAATTTAAATTCCAGATTGAAGCACATGCGCGGTAGATCTGAATCCGATCTCAGAAAACACAAAGAAATTGAAACCAAAATTCCAGAAAATATACGCTAAAACATTGAAGATAAAAATGCCAAACCAACACGAACCTTGTTTTCTGCCTTGGCCTTTAGTTTACGGAAAACAGCGTTCTTGTCGTTAAAGTTATCGGGCGCCATTAGAGACTGGGAAAGATATCAAGACCAAAAATGAAATATAAAGGAGGATATTCTCAGGGGGTGCTACAGCTGAAACACCTCCTGAGCGAGCGACACAGGAGAATTGAGCACACAATACCGCAAATCTCTTGTCTGTGTCTACTTTTGTTTCCCTGCGCCTCAGATTAAAAAGGAAAGTGTTTTTTAATTTTTTTTTTGCTTTTATTAGTTCGGAAAATACAAATGCGTCCAAGTTAAATGACGGAAACACCCTCGAGGACAATGAGGGAATGTTCTCGGGGGTTGGGTTTCCCCGGAGTCGGTGATTTGTTGCTGTCCTCTCCAACCACAACAACCAACACAACACCATAAGTACAATTTTAGTATTCTGAATTGACGTAAAAGTCCTCGCCCTCCGTCTCTGTTACTTTAAAATTTTTCAAGATCTAACTTGGGCCGGCGGTGGTTTATTAACGACCCAACCTTTACGACTATGCTTTTCAGGGAGGACAGCCTAAACACAACGGCGACACATTCCTTTGACTTCAATCTTCTTTGCGTGGACAGAAATAGCCCTCCTCGGACTCGATGTTAGGTTATTTACCTAATTTCCATATTTGGGCTTATCTTTCACCTTGTCACTGGGTCACATCATTGGGCCTCTATCACTGGGCTTTCTGTATTCATGCCCTGATAAAATCTAGTAATCAAAATTAATTACTGGTTTCTTTCAAGTTGTAATTGTGGATAGACCATCAAGGGTGAAGGATTTCATTTCTAAGAATATGACTGCAGCTGCAGGAGCAACATGCTCTGCTAAATGTCATTGGCCACGCGTAATTGGATCTTGTCATCATAAGTTCAATCTAATTAATGTGCCAATCGTGCATCAAGGTTTTTTTTTTTCCCCTACAAATATCCTCTAACGAAGACATTGGAATTTAGCGTGTACTAAAGTTTTGATTTATTCCCCTTTAATATTTTTCTCATGATTACATAGATTGAATCACTTAAGTACAATTTATTGACGAGAGATTTACATAATTCGTGAAAGATTTGCGGTTAGATCCGCACCACTAAATGTA
Organism: Bauhinia variegata; assembly: GCA_022379115.2. Taxonomy (NCBI): domain Eukaryota; kingdom Viridiplantae; phylum Streptophyta; class Magnoliopsida; order Fabales; family Fabaceae; genus Bauhinia; species Bauhinia variegata. The sequence goes on along the minus strand of CM039436.1, from coordinate 13,254,220 downwards.
ATCTATGGCCCAAATGATCGAATCTTTGGCGAGATATGCTTTTGAGACCAAACCTCACCCAGTCCAAATTGTGAAGGCTAGTTTGGGCCATAAATAAGGTTGAGTAGAGGGTCCAATCCCAACGGACGCAGCTAAAGCCCATTCCCTTCTTTGTTTTTTATTGACTGGCAAAAGGCAAGATATTTTGGGGGAGAGGCAATGGACAGCATTTTGCTAGTTTTGGGCAGGGATGTCTAGCTCCTCAAATTATTCTCTTTCGTTTTCACCGTAAACAACGTGTCTTGTCTTGTCTTGTGAGATTTGATAAGCTATAAAAAGCAATGCGGGAAATAAAATGGCTTTAATTAGATACCAATTCGATATCATATCATATCCCAAATGGGTCCTTGCCACTTTTGGCTCTCAATTATCCACGTTTTGACGGTTTAATACGTACGCTCGATGATGCTGCATCAGCATAATCTCTGGTTCAGATTTCAATTGCAGATGGAGAAAAAGAAAGACCCTTTCCTATCAAACAAATTAATATGGCCCCCACCTGACAATACCAAAACGTGCAATAAAACAGTAAATAATAATATTTTTAATACAAAAGACGACAAAAACCTATTTTTATCAATTTGCATTACCATTCATTTCAAAAAATATATATATAGTGATAAAAGGTCAAGTTGCAACCTGTCAGCATTGAACATAGGCATCAAGAACGTGCTCCGTTTGGCATTGCCGGCCCACTTGTGCTGATACATACATCTCTCTCGAACCTAAAAATATTCTTGACGCGGCTCCACACACTTTGCTTTCCACATCTGCGGTGCCGTCCACACTTTGAAATCTTCATTACACTCAAAAACCAGAAACTAGTAGTCACTTGAGTGTTTTTGTTCTTTCGAATCTCAATTTTGCAATCTACTCATTTAATTAATTTCTAGATTTTAGTGATGGAGGGCATTTTGGTACTCTACTCTCTCGTCAGTAGTACGGTCCTATTTTAGCGTTTGGATTGCATTATTGTTGGACTATGTGGCACCGTACGGTACAGGTGGGTTTTCTCCATCACATGGGTGGGACTAAACTCTTACAACCGCGTCAGTCTTTTTTTTATTTTTTATTTTGTGACTCGAATATTGTAAATTGTAGACCATTTTGAAGTTACACAATTAATAAAAATTAAATGACTTGTAATCAACTGTAATCAACTGTAATGATATAGTAAAAAATTCAAATTTCTTACTTTGCTTATTTCTTTTCACAGGACATCCTAATTTTATGTCCTCCTCTGTTTTCTCTTTCCTTAAGTTAACAAATTGGTAACAACAAGAAACACAGCTACACTAGTTTAAAGTGCATGGAAACGTGCTATATCCAGAAATTTAATTTCCGACCGCCAATGTAATCATTAACAGTCCCATCTCGATTCTGCCTACGTGTCCTCAAACTAACAACACTTTCGCTTCCTTAGAGCAAGTTTAGTAGGGGTTGCATAAGTAAAATAGAAGAGAGAGGAGATGAGTTGGAAGAGAAAGAGGATGAGGTGGAGGAGAGAGAAAAAAAAAAGAGTTGTAAGTATAAGTGCTGGGACTTACAATATTTTTTTGTATTTTTTTTAAAAAAAAAGAAATTTTATAAGGTAAAAGAGATAGTTGTAAGACCTATTTAAAATTTTTTTTAGAGTTGTATGAGTAGAGATAAAATTATATAAATTGTATATAGTGATGTGTCATTGTGAAACCTATTAAAATAATATAAATAATTAAAATATAGAACTCTGATGAATACCATGACTAAAGATGATCTTATAATTTTGTCACGCTACTCATATGTCGTCCTGTGTTTGCCACGTAATAACCATTGTCTTTTTTCTTTTTGATATTACTAAAATTGTTAAACATGAGTCTACATCCAATTTAACTAAATTATGATAAATTTATAAAAATATATAAATAAATTTTTAAAAACTAAAAATATTAATAATGTAAAAATGAGATACACAAAAATATAGTACGTAAATATGATGATAGAAATAGTAAATACTATGACATGAGTCTACATCCAAGAGTGTGTGTGTGGCTGTTGGCTCGACGACAACAATTGACAGGTGCATGAAAACATGAATCACGTGCAGCTGCCGCCTACCAAGAATGTAATAGTAATAGTATATAATTAATTTATACATCTTGACTAATTATTTTCATAATAATAGTATTATAGCACAGAAAAATTGACTTTTAAGATTTTATTTTTTGGTGAGTACTCTTGAGATGTTTTATATTCGTTTGTTTGATAAGAAATATTTATTATTATTTATATGTCTTAAATATATTCTTTATCCCACAAAAAAAAAATTATAATTTTTTATTTTTAAACTCGACCGTTAAAATAAGTGAAGAGGGAAGTTATTGTAAAGACACACAGGAGAAAGCAGGAAATAATTGGGGATGGAGTTTTATTTTAAAGCCACACTCTACTCTCCCCAGTTCAAGTGGCAGCCATTATCAGAACTCTACTTGTAGTTGTTGCACGACAGTGCGCTGCGTCCCTCTAACCTGGTTTCACGTGTTTTTTCTGCGCCCTCCTGACGGTATGACCATACAAATACTTACATCTTTTTCTCGACGGGTCCCACCCACCTTGCACAAAATAACAACTGTGTGGTCGTGCTGTGCGTTTTATGGTCGGACACCAGATTATGCATAAGCATTTATAGTTAATCATCAACCGGGTTTATTTTTCGGTTTGCAAACCAGTTAATTTTTGCTTTAAAATCACACTGTTCTCATGTTGAACCGGCTTAAAAATTTCATTACGAGTTAGGTGAAGGATAGATAGAGATATAAGAACCACTTGCATTGATTTAATAAGACAAAGACAATAATACATAGATATATAAAAGATAAGCCTTCAATTAATGCCAAGCTTTGTTTATACAATCGGGATCGGATCCTCTCTTATTTTCTATAATTTTTTTTTTAAATAAAGCTTTAATAAGACAAAAATGGAGTCGTCTATGCAAAATATGGACCATTAAGTAGTTGCCAAGTCATCTGGCTTCTAGAATATACATATATAGACTTCAACTTTAGATTTAAGAAAAAAATGGAAGGTTAAATGTATTTTTTAATGGGGCACGTTGATTACAAGTTAAACTATGGACTCCTTTCTGATTTTCTGAGATTCCTTTCAAGAGACAATAGCATTGTTTTTGTAAAGAAATGCAATGCATGTAGCTTTTTTTTCGTTGTCTCCACGCGTAGTCGCTTAGAATCCACTAACCACCATCTCTGTATTGCCTGAATTTAAATTTTTAGTTCAAAGTCTAACTCTGACTTTTTTGGTTCGTGCGCAATTGTTCCTTTTGTTTTCATCACGAGATTGATAATTTTGACCATGCAGTGACATAATTTAGACTTTGTGGTCTGTCCATAAGTAAAATAATGTACATATCATTAGCGTTAATTCATGGTATTAGCTGTTACATCAACTTCAATCACAACGATATATAGTACTTGTGCATGCATGCACCGTTGCACTTAGTATCCTGGAAAGTTCCTAGGAACAAAAAATTAGGTGGTGAAGAAATTATAACAGAGCCAAGGGAAAATATAGAAAATTTTGATTGACAAAAAATACATCATATATATGAACTCCCAATATTCGTTCGCTGATGGAATACTTATTATTAGCACTCATGACGATATTAGAGGATGATTAGACAGAAAGAAGGAAAAGGGATTGTACCCACAATATAAGATTGGCACCGATAATATAATATTAGAAAGTGGGGGAGGGTTTTCCACGTGGGTAAGTTATATATACACGTGACCAACCCGGTGGGACAACATAAAATCACACGGCACGCATCAAGCAAAACGTGATCCAATCATTAATTGTTTAATCTAATGTAATTTAGAATAGATTTTTTTGTTTTTGTAGTTAGTGAGTGGTGGGTAATCTCGTTTGAGAATCGGACGAACGAGGACGACCCAATCGAGGGCTGTGATTGTCTCTAGTGATGACGATGCCTCCCCTATCCTGTTTTGCTTTATCCAAATCCTTCGTGGATTAAACTAATTAATTATACCGTCGTTATGGTAATTACGTCATAGAGAAAATTCAAAAAGGGAAGAGAGTCAAATGGTCTAGCGATTATTTGAAACGCGTTGGGCGATTTTTCGGAATCATCTCACCGCGGACGAGTGGACTGGCGGCTCTATCATTTCTTGGAAGCCCAGACAGAGCACACGTGGCTGTATCCCGAGCTGAGCTAAACTTCATCGCCACACTGTTTTATCAGCTTGTACTGTCATTGGACAACCATGGTCGTCTCGCCGTCCATGTTTTACTGTTAAGAAATACTACATATACATTTATATTTATACACTTATTTTTTAAAATTTATATATTTTATATTTATAATTTTATCTTAATAAATAAATTAAAATTATAAAATATATAAAAATAAGTTTGCAACCACTTTTTCCCTTTGCCGGTAAATAACTCGCTCATTTTGTTTGGAATAGACATCTATATTAGCCAATTTCTTTGGTTATAGAAACAGAAAAGGACAAAAATTCAAAACATTTAAATATTTTAAATTTAATAATTTAGGAAGATGTCACTAAATTCAACATTATCGAGTGAATACTTAAACTTCTAGAAATTAATTAGAAGGATTGCAAAAAAGTACTAAAAATAAAAATAAAAAGAAAGTTAAGTTATCAATAAAAAATTAACTTACAGTAAATAATAAAAAATTAATAATTAACAGAGCGAACCGACTGATGCATAATATTGGCCTACGCCACGCAGCTAACATCTGACAGACACTCCCGTGCATCTTGTCTTGCTTCCAGTTCGTGTTGAGTGTACTATTATTACCAGAATACGACGAAGACCATTTTACCATCCCGATTAAATCGGCATGCCTTTTTCCTCGAAGCCACGTCTTGACTTTTTTGCCTCACTCTTTCCTTCTCACTCCACTCCTTCCTTCTTTCCACCTAAAATTCAACCCAAATGCACTCCAAATAAATCCCAAACCCAAATGCACTTCGTCTGATTATACTCTATCCCCCCTCTCTCTTTCTTCTCCTCTCCACGCCACCATTAGCCCCACTACCTCACCTTTCTTTCAGGAGACCGGCTCTCACACTCTCTGCTTTTTCTTTTCTCTCCTAATCTTTCCACAAAAGCAGCGCAGGGAATGACGGAGTATCGATTGCCGTCGAATCTTTGGACAGATGACAACTCATCGGTGATGGACGCTTTCATGAGCTCTGATCTATCTAGCTTGTGGCCTACTCCGTCGCAGCCGCAATCCTCCGCTTCCACGACCACGCCTGGACCTGACCCCACCAAAGCTCTTACTCAAACTCAGCCGTCGGTTGCTCTTTTCAGCCAAGAGACTCTTCAGCAGCGGCTTCAAGCGCTGATTGAAGGTGCCAGGGAGAGTTGGACCTACGCCATCTTCTGGCAGTCATCCTATGATTATTCCGGAGCTTCGGTGTTGGGTTGGGGTGATGGCTATTACAAAGGGGAAGATGACAAATCCAAAGCCAAGGTCAAAACGATGTCGTCGGACGCCGAGCAGAACCATCGGAAAAAGGTTCTCCGTGAGCTGAATTCGCTTATTTCTGGGTCATCAGCAACCACCGACGACACCGTCGACGAAGAAGTCACCGACACCGAGTGGTTCTTCCTGGTTTCTATGACTCACTCGTTTATGAACGGCGTTGGATTACCGGGTCAGGCTTTCTTCAATTCGAGCGTCGTTTGGGTCACTGGCGGGGACCGTCTAGCCGCTTTGACGTGCGAGAGGGCGAGGCAGGGCCAGGTGTTTGGGCTTCAGACCTTGGTTTGCATACCGTCGGCGAATGGGGTTGTGGAGCTGGGTTCATCCGAGCTCATTTTTCAGAATTCTGATTTGACGAATAAGGTGAGGGTTTTGTTCAATTTTGACAATCTGGAAGTGGGTTCGTGGCCCTTGACTGGTGGTGCCGATCAGGGCGAGAACGATCCATCATCACTCTGGCTTAACGATCCCTCTGAAATCAGAGATTCGGTGAGTAACGTTGTTCCAACTTCAGTTCCGAGCTCTAGCAATACTAACACCAATCAGACAATTACAAAGCCGATTCAGTTCGAGACTCCAGGTTCCAGTACTTTAACGGAGGCTCCAAGTGCCATTCATGTTCCAAACACTCCCCACAGTCAACCGCAAAGACAACAGCCGCATGAATCGCAGAGCCAGGGTTTCCTTTCTAGGGAATTGAACTTTTCCGAATATATGTGTGATGCTAATGGCGTGAAGAACAGTAATTCGCATTCTTTAAAGCCAGAATCGGGGGAGATTTTGAATTTTGGGGAGAGCAAGAGGACCTCCTATAGCGCAAATGGGAATTTCTTCTCTGGTCATTCCCAATTCGTTCCTGAAGAGAACAAAAAGAGGAGGTCGCCAACATCCAGGGGAAGTAATGAGGAAGGTATGCTTTCGTTTACTTCGGGTGTGATTTTGCCAGCTTCAACTATGAAGTCCAGCGGCGGCGGTGGCGGCGCTGATTCTGATCACTCCGATCTTGAAGCTTCAGTGGTGAAGGAGCCTGATAACGGCAGAGTAATAGAGCCAGAAAAACGACCTCGGAAAAGAGGCAGAAAGCCAGCAAATGGCAGAGAGGAGCCTTTGAATCACGTGGAAGCAGAGAGGCAGAGGAGGGAGAAGCTGAATCAAAGGTTCTATGCTCTTCGTGCAGTGGTTCCAAATGTGTCGAAGATGGACAAAGCATCCCTTCTGGGCGATGCTATCTCCTACATTAACGAGCTCAAGTCGAAACTTCAGAATCTAGAATCAAGTAAAGAGGACTTGCAGAAAGAATTAAATTCAGTAAAGAAGGAACTTGAAATGGCCAACAAAGACTCGCGCTATCCAGCTTCAGGGCCACCTCCATCAGACAAAGACCTTAAGACGAACAATCTCCCCGGAAGCAACCCAATAGATTTAGAGGTTGACGTGAAGATTATCGGCTGGGATGCCATGATCCGAATCCAATGTAGCAGGAAGAACCACCCTTCAGCAAGGTTGATGGCAGCTCTGAAGGAGCTAGACCTTGACGTGCACCATGCAAGTGTGTCTGTGGTTAATGATTTGATGATCCAACAAGCGACGGTGAAGATGGGAAGCAGATTTTACACGCAGGAGCAGCTCCGGTTAGCACTATCGTCCAAAGTTGGCGATGTCCGATAGTTCCGCGAGAGTGGGAAGACAAGCATGGCTCTCACTCTCGCTAGAATTGTTGTAGGAGCATAAGTGTGTACGTATTTCCTGTGTTGTAGGGCTCTGGGACATTTTAAGGCTTCCTGCCCTGGTAGCAGCCTCTGTAAAATACTGTTGTATTATTTTTGGTACGTAGCCTAATCTAAATTTTGAGGTAATTTCATTTGGGAAGCTGGACTAGAAGTCTAGAACTAAGAGACAATTTTCATTCCACTTATGGCCAAATATAGGTACGTAGCTTCGATTTAGGGAAAAATAGAGTATATATATGTCAATATTTGGCTTGTATATATATGTGAGTTCATCTTATCAGTCATCATGGTTTCTGCTACTTATTCTCTTCATCAGCATGCGACTTTCCTGGGATGTTTGGTCGTCTTAATTCTAATGTTTGATTTGTTTTAAGTCATCATGGCATATGTTTCTGGTTACGTAACTGTATTATCTCCTTTTCAAACATGTGAAAAATACTTCACCTTGAATAAGGAAACAAAAGAAAAAAGAGAAGTATAAGGAAAGTTTGGTTGCATTTGCATGCGAGGCTCTGCAACTGAGCATCTGTCTGCTTGAGGAATAACTGCAAAAGATCTCTGGAATCTGGCTTTTCCAAGTTCAGGGATTTATATTTATTATTATCATTCTTCCATCGGCTTTTCTACTCAGTAGCTTGCAACTAATTAAGGCACGGTCCAATTGATCGGCCCTTCTTCTTATTAAATGAACAGTGTTCTTATGATCCTGTCCCACACCACACAGCAGATGAAGAAAAGTAGCTAGCCGTCGCTGTAGGCAGCACACAATGTTGAAGACTCTAGATAAACGATCTCTATCACTGTTGACTACGTCTTGTAAACACATTAAAAATTATATATCTAGGGTTTGGTTATTTATAGATTATTGATGCAGGAATAAAATGAGTTTAAATCGGACGGCTTGCTTTAACACGACGAAAGGAGAAAATTGAGGTTAAATTAAAAAGAAGTGGACCACGGGGAGATGCATGTGACCATAAGTGGTCTTGTCTTCAGCAACGAATAAAGTAAGCCAATTTAATTTAACCTATAATAGGTTAGGTTAGGTATGGTGAGACATTTTTTTCACATTATAATTATAATTCACAATCACATGCGTGTTTCTGACAAAGTCAAGCAATCATGCACTATTTTTAATCACATAATCAGATTGCACAACACATTTTACAACTAAACTTGCTGTTAACAATTGTAAAATAGTATTGGATTTGGAATTTCTAAAGCCGTTTATTGTCTTAATTATACTCTTCCACATGATATTATTTTAATTGAAAGATTGAACAAGTGTGATACTATAATGTTTTTTTTTTTTCCCATAAGATTAGCTAAATATAGGAGAAAAAGAAGGTGATTGATGAATGATGTCTAATCGTTCACGTTAGCTGAATGAATCAGACTCAAAGAATTCAATGAGAGTGACAAATAGTTCTGAATATCATTTGGACATTGAAGGGATTATAAGTCGAAATGATTAAAATGGCTTGTCTGTCACGACTCTGAAATAGTGTTATACTGTGATTGGTTTGAAACTTATACATGCATATCCATATTATAAGCTTGGTTCATGCACTAACAACGTTATTCAAAATGGTGAATTATAAGATTCTTGAACTTTTGACGTAGGTGCTTGAAATTTCCAGTTAATGTCAAAATTTGTCTGTTGCTGTTTAAACACGATGCAATGCATGAGAGTTGCTTTTGGACAAATTAAAAGGTTATTGATGGGATGCCCTTTTCCTTTATTAGTCATTTCGTATATATTCCAATAATTAGAAGCCGTTTTAATGTCACAAAAACATAATTTAATTAAGGTAATGATAAATGTAATATATATCAATTCTTGGTTATACGTACAAATAATACATATTAAAAATAGATTGCAATCATAAATAGATATCAACAACCTCAATAGATACTCTCTAAACCTCGTAAATCATTAGATTTGAATCGGAATAAATATGAATTTCTTCATTAATCTTAGGTTGTAGAGATTACTATAGATACGAGTCATAAATTTAGAAATTTGTTTTGGGTGACGATGAGTCAGTTGACTACCACAAAAGTTGATTGTATTTTAAAAGCACAAACTGGCATTAGAAAGCATGGTCATAAAATAACTTCACCTATAAAATATATAGAAATCCATGCTAGCTACTTACAACAGGGTTGAGTTACAAGTGCAAAAATCTAAAATTTAATGCTAACCCCCAAATTAAGTAACTCAAATTCTATCCCAACCCAAATAATCCCTAAAAATAAGAAAGAAAAGAAAGAATCTCACACATTTTGCTGGCAAATCATTGACAATTAATGGAGAGTCAATCTTCTCCATTGGGTCAATAGAAGAACCACTTTCATTTTCTTAATTACCCAAATTACAAGTCAATGGCTAAGCTATGTTTCCGGGTGAGAAATTGAAGGTGAAAAATTAGCAAAAAAGCTCATAGTTACCATCACCCCAGCACGAACCAACTCATTCATTCTTTGTCTTAATCTTTATCTTCTTCTCCCTCTCTTCCATGAAGTATAAATAACACATCTCTTACTTCCACTCCACAACCCAAGCTTTTCTCCTCCGGCAAACTTGGCCCTCGGAGGTTCTTAAGCATATGAAGAGCTGAGTTCTGTTTCTTGGGTCCCAAGCAACCATGAATCTCAATTGCTTGACTTGCCAACTCCTTCCAAGGAAAGACTCAGACAAGGAATCCGACGGAGTACAAGAGAAAAATAGGAGCCTTCTTCGTCTAAAGGTAGAGAGAAGCTGGTCAGTTAATCTAACCCCAGGGGAATCCGATGCAATAGCAAATGTTAAGACTAAGAAAAAGACTCAACACCGCCGCGGTCTTAGTACAGGGGCTATTGATTTTCCAGAGAGCCGAGGACCAAGGTTGGTGAGGAGCTGTGGAATGAGAAGAGACTGGAATATTGAGGAATTGGGAGAAAAGAAAGAGAAAAAAGTTAGGTTCCGCTGAGAATCGCAGCAAGCAACATCACACATTCAGAAGAATTTGTTATTCCCTTGTCATTCTTCCTCTTGTTCTTCTGATATTCATCGGCCTTTCTTCTTTCTTTTCCTTTATCTGCCTTGTGTATAATAATGTTGTATATGGTTGATGGGGTTGGTGTAAATTAATGATGATAGGGTATGGTGGGAGATGTAAAGCGATGGAGTGAAACGGGAGGAGGAGTGGGATGCAGATTACATAATGCTGTTTCGACCGCTACTTTTTTTGCATCCTTGTAATGTGCATCCCTCCCTTTTAATTATGTATTTCTTTTATCTTCATCGTAATTCAGAATTCAATTTCCGGAATTCATATGCTCTAATCATGACATGAAGTACTATGTTCCCTTGAATCACAGTAATTGAATCAAACACACAACCTCATCTTTCTTTGGTATTACAACCTTAAAGCTTGCCATGCAACGAAATCTATGGTTGTCCAGTATATTCTACAAAGTAATTCATTTCAAACCATTAACAAAAAAAATACACTAGCTTTTCTTTTTTCTAGCTTCTGCTTTCCAATCTCTTCGACTCAGCACAACTCTAGGAGGTGGTTCAATGTTAACTTCACCAAATGAGAAACTAGTCTGGGTTTCCCTGTCTGGTTCAGCTTTAATTCCAGAGGCTAAGCACTTTGCCTCGTGTTCACCTGTTGGTGTTTGAACTTGTTGAATTTTAAGAGCATGAGCTCGTCTTGCATCTTTTTTCCAATCTCGTTTACAGTATATGCGGTGGCTCATGCTATTGTTGTGACTCCCATTTGATTCCGGTTTTGCTTGTATCGGTGGTGTTGCCACTTCTATAACACTAGATTTCTTGATTTCAGATTCTAGACGCTTGCGAGCTCTGTATCTACGTTGTCGCTCTCGGTTTTTTAAGCGTCGAGTCATAATGTCATTACGTCCTCTAGTGCGTGATCTTTGATCCACAGGCTTCATTATGAGATTATCCTGTGTCCCAGAAGCACTCACAATTTGCTTGTTTTCCATTTTCATTGTAGAGTTAGCATCTGCAGTAATCAACGTAATAAAAATATGAAAGCAAAACAAACACAGATAATCAATTTGTGCACAGCAAAAGATGGAGTCTCAAATCCCAGACCACATGTAGTATAAATCACTAAGAAATTGTTATAGGAATATTGCAAAAAGTAGAAGGTTCATCTGTCAATGATGTAAGAAGGTGATCCCGTCCTCCTCATTTTAATCTTCTTTTAGTATTATTCTCCCAAAGATCTCACAAAATCATTTCCTGGGGTTTTAAAAGTGATTCTGCGTCATTGAATCATATAAGCCCTTGGAATGTAACAAAGGAAGTAGCAGAAAGAATGAACAGAGATAATCATAATTTCTAATCTTGAATAACAGCAAACTGATCAAAGTTGAGACATGGGGAACAGCGAAATGCAAGATTTGTAAAATTAAATCTTAATGAAAGATGGCATCTCCTGCAATGATCAGGAGATTCAGGACTCAGAACACAAGTCAAGACTTAACTAACCCAACTGCATAATATAGTGTGGATCTCTTCTTTTTTCTCTCTCTCTTACAGAGGCATTCAAATGGGCTACTCTCCCTACTCAATCAACCTTATGACACCACATCAAGATGTAATCTACATAAGCGCACTTGTAGCATAGCAGAGGATGATTTCAAAGCTATGATATCAGAGAAAGGGCAGCTCCATTTAAAACCTCTCAAATTGTCTTGTTGATCTGTATGGTGCATTGGATGTGATCGTCATCACACTCCAAAGCTCAAGTGATCCCTTAGAATAGTAGCTAATAAGGATAATGTAGAATCAAAAAAGGAAATAACCAGACCTTTTTCGTCTTTACGCAAATATCTAAGTATGCAGAATCACGCACCATAGATAAAAATGGACTATTGCAGTGGCCAATACCACCTCACCTACCTCTCAAATACCTAAAACCACACAATCCCCCAATTTCGTACAAGCATTTGTAACAGACAGTACACTCTTATCAATAAACATTGCCACCATATACTGGATACTTCTTTGACATGAACAGTAACCAGGTTCACCTAAAATGAGATGGCATAGGTAATATGATCCTTCAAAAATGAAAAAGATTATATTGTTGTTTATGGAAAAATCATTACTTTCAACAACCTTTTCATTGTCTTAAGGCATTATAAAGCCAAAAGATGCATATAACCAAGTGGAAACATAGCAGTATAGTCTTGTGCAACAACGGTGCAGCAAGATATCAGGGGAAACTGGGAATTTTTCTATACACCGCGCTGAAAGTGCTCATAGGGTTGTACGGCAAAAAAAATTCTCAATTGAACTGTAGAAATTTACAGAGAAAGGGTTTTTCGTCGCAGACACTATAGACAACATGCGTAGATTTCAATGTCAATCGTTTTGGAGTTGATGGAACAGAGAAGAACAAAGATGGTAAACACAAAGGAATTGCATTACCTTCTGGGAGCAGATCCGTTCTTGTCCTTGAGACTTTCAGACAGAGGAAGAAAGTGTTGAACTGTGAACTTCAAAACACGTGAAACGTGTCTTTGTTTTCTAGATGGTAAAAAAGACATGGTGGAGCTTATCAAGGAGAAGAATTTTCAGGCAAAAGGGCAAAAGCATACAAAACATTTATATTAAAATTTAATTTGATGGGATGTTAACAACATGGTTGGGGTGGTGGCGCAGTTGGCTAGCGCGTAGGTCTCATAGCTTCTGAGTTATCCTGAGGTCGAGAGTTCGAGCCTCTCTCACCCCATTTTTTCAAAAAAAAAAAGCAGGGTGTACAATAAGCTTGGAACATCTAATATATATTTTAGTAGCAAAAAGTAGAGACTCAGATATATAATAAAATTGAAGGCATAACAAAGAACTGCGCGCATGGTTTTGTCATGGGCATTTTGAGCTACATGCTTCATTACCGAACTGATCTTATTTCTCACCAGAGCTTTGTCCATGGGATTTGGCGTTTAATGTACAATCAAGTTGTAAAAGGTCTTTTTGGATGCCTGTAGTGCTCATTTCTCAGTTCTTTGTTTCTATTATGTCGATAACCATAATGGCTGCGCCTGCAATGCATTTAATTTGGCAGTTAAGTTTCACATTAGGCAAGATATTGAAGCTCAGACAAGTCTATTGGACAGTTCTAAGATCAAAGACTGAACTGTAACACGAAAAGCAGTAGGATTACAGACAGACAATATTGAATCTACTTTCTGACTGTCACAGTCTCCCTTGCCCTGACATGGTTATGCGGCACCTACGATTGGTCTGGCTTTTTCATTTGTTAAACTTATTGTTGCATTTACCACAGAATATGCGTATATCTCTGCCCAACTTAACGTGCATGTAGCCAGCCAGGAACAATAACCATTGTTAATGATGTTTGTGCTATATCTTATTCACTTCGATATGTGTGCTTCTAATCAGAGGCAACTGTCTTCAGTTTTCTCATCGTCCTCTCCGCACTCATTGAGGAGCTATTCTTAATAAACTTCTCCACCAATGAAATGACCATGCATTGTAATCAAGAGTCAAGGGACAGCTTGGCACACTATTTGTCAATTTTAAGACGGAGAGCCCCACAAAACGAAGAACATCCCATATTAGAAACAAGTGGGCATCATCACTCTAAACATTTGAGGTGTTAGCAATGATAACAATGTGGATGGTATTGGTAGCTCATCCACCAAGAAGCTTGTGAAAAAGACTAAAATGGATTTTCCATTAAAAAAAGAAAGAAAGAAAAAATTTATGGCATGCTGATGATGCTGCTTAATTGGGCAGGAGTTATACACATTGAATTGAATGGGAAGGAGGATGTAAACAGAACGGCATCCAGAAACAGCAATGAAGAGTGATTTGACTGCTAACTTGTTCTTGTCCATTTACGGTTACATTAATCCATAAATGAATGAATGCTTGCCATGAACTGCTTGCTCGTGATGATGGCCACTACTTTTTCCATCAAATTGGGTTAAAAATAATTCTTTCCCATTTTATTCTTATTCTCATTCTTTAGACTTATTTTTACTCTATGTATTCTTATTCGTCAATAATTCAATTTAATTGATAAGAATTAATTAATTAAAAATATCAACAAATAAAAAATAATGCTAGTGAGATAGAAAATCTAAATATCATTCCCCCCTCTAAAGCTAGTGTTTGTACTTTGTGGCTTCTATTCCCCTTTGTCTCTCTCTCTGTCTTTTTTCTTCAAAGTTTAAACCCCAAGTTGGCAACTTGTATCCCAATCCTAGAAACCCAATTGGTGGATCGTGCTTTCTAGTCTCCTCCAACGTGTGGTCCAGATTTAAAGCAACAATATCATATCAAACTCAAACGATACTTCAATTGTTCCATCAATTCCTCTCGATCCCTCACCGTTGAATAAATTGGACGGATATTCCTGCAAAATTAAAAGGGTTCTCACGCGTCGGATCATAATCATACGTGCCTCCTTTATATTCATTTAGCACAACTTTCCCAGGAAAATCACTTTCCTCCTCTTCAAAACTTGCTTTTTTCCCCTCTTCTCACCCACACACAAGATCTCCTATCTTATCATTCAATAACAATCGACATTCATCTTCATAAACAAGTTGATTTTTGAAAATGAAATGGGATACAAAACAAGTAAATCTAAGAACCAAACATTTACACTTTTTTCTACGTATAATAATAATAATATCTATAATATAGTAGTATTTTATTTTATTTTATTTTATTTTACTCTTAAAGTATAATATTTAATGACAATTTTTTTTTTAGAATTTTAAAATTTTACCGCGTGAGATTAACAAAAATTAGTGGGGCAGTAGAAAAGCAACTTGTCCGACAGTTGAACAGTCATTTTCCTGGAAAAGCTGTATGGATGCGTTAAAAGAAAAATTGAAAAGAACCCAAAAGAAAGATTAGATTGTGTTCCACTTGCATCACATCATATCGAAGAAAAATGGGGCCTCTTACCTCTCTTCCATACATGCCTTTCATCTTTCATCGCAGCACAGCCGGTGAAGGAGGAAAAGATGACGGCCAGGGACGGTGGTGGAATTGGAAGCTAGGGTAATGAGGAAGAAGACAAACTTTTCTTTTCTTTTTAATTATTCATCAATAAACTCCTTATGTGAACAATAAATCTCAAACTCATGTCCTTATTGGACACTGTTTCCATCTCTACTAGTTAGACCAATTATTCTTCGTTGACATATATATACACTCTCTGTGCTCCGTTATTCTTTAGCCACCAAATACCATATGCGACTTCTGACCGCTGTAAAAGTGAACAAGCTAGGATCATCTGAGTTACAAGAAAAGGACATGCATGCTCACAAATGTAAATTGCTAAAATAAGAATGGCAGATGTTTCTATATAAAGTAGAAAATGAAATTAATATAATACAAATATACACGCAAATTACATAAGTGGTTGCTTCTGATATATCTGTCTGAGAGTATCGCATTTCCACCCACTAGACTCACTGTCCCTTTCTGTGCTGTTTACGTTACCTAACAAATCTATATTGATATGATGCAATCTGGAAACTCAAACCAAACACGTAGACGTTGATAGTAACAGTATAAGTATTCATGAACAGTGACAACCTAAAAGGCAAAAGTGATTTGGGCAATGAACAAATACTCGACCGCGTATATTAATGTAATCAATCCTAAGAAACCAACCCTTGGCCTTGTTTGTTTGACACCCTATGTATGTGGGCAAGAAAAGATGGTGGATAAACCTAGCTAGCATGAACAAAGATGCTCACAATTAAAGAGGCCCACATAGGTTACCTTCCATCACTGAAGGAGCCGTCAAAATCATAACAGCGACCACACACCCTGGAGATAACAACGAGGGACCAGACCAGAGATGGAGAACCAACGGTGAAGATGAGATGCGATGGAACAGCTGTAGTAATTGGCAATGGCATGAGATGAGACGAGGACCCCACGAAGCAGGAGTAGTGAGAGATCGATCGATGGAAATTTACAACACACGGCAAAAGGACTTGGAGTGGTTTTTCCTTTTGAGAAAATATAAACCACTTTTTAACCCCAAGCTGGAAACGGAATGAAGGGTAGAAGACCTTGCCAGAAGAAATGGGGTCCCCTTCCATATTTTAGCTTCCCTAGAAATTCCCCTCTGCTTTAATTTACAAGACCCCTCTCTCTCACTGCTAGCTGCACCTTCTCTACACTACGATATCTCTCTGCACTCTTACTACTACACCCTTTTCTTAAATAGTTTACATAGTTTCATTTACGAACCCTAATTAGGCTGCAAGAAAATCAACTCCAAGAAGGAAACTAAATAAACAGTTTTTTGTGTGATAGTGGGGTTGACTCTCTGATTAATTGGCAGACGCATTGATGATAGTGATAAATATATGGTTCGGTTGAAATTGAATTAATCATGCTATATTGTTAAAAAAAAAAAAAGGAAATATGTGTGGTAGAAAGAAAAGAACAGGTTAGATACAATGCACAGTTGAAGCCAACACTATACCGCAATTCCTAGAATTCCACTATCCGAGGCTTGCTATTGCATTGGGGTTTAATTTAAATTGATCAAATGTACGATTATGCTTCTAGTTTGACCATTGGTTCATGATATCATTATTTTAGATAAAGAAGCTTTTAGCATAGATTCCCATGAACATGAGCCCTAGTATTGCGTAAGGATGGGAGGGAAAGAAAATGACCAAATTCAATGGAAAAGACAAGAGGTATTGATTCCACCAATTGAAACTGTGCATGACACATCGTGGGAAGAAATGAGAGACTGAGAGCAACAACCATCTTTCTTAGCATCATTACAAGACAAAATTGCACTACCAAATTATAAAGACAAGAGAGTAAAGAAGAAATTGACAAGAATATTAAAAAGAGCGAAATAGGAAGGCAATCATATTCACAGAACGGTTAAAGAGACATCAACATCCTCGAGTCAACATTTCCTGTTCACGCGCATTTACTCAAATGCCCTTCACCTTTGTAATAACAATTTTCAACGTACCATTTTACAAACAAAACAAACTCATTTTCAGTCACGGGCACCCCAGCTAGTCAATCCATCAAAACCAAAGATACTTTGGCGATTGGAAGCCCCGGTAAAAACTCGAGCGGAAAAAGTGAAAAAAAAAAGAAGAAGGGAGAAAATAGAAAGTTTCATAAGTAACAGGAAATGATCACTACAAAGGAGAAAAAAAGCGAGAAAATGAAAATCCCAATTGACCCTCCAAAGAAAAAACTTGATTTTTCCCCCTTGACTTGTTATGAGGTTTTCCCATTCGTTTATTTTTCTTTTTTTCTTTTTCGTTTCAATCAAGCTGTGACTTACCGTCACCGTCACGGTTCATCCCTTCGGTGACGGACGCGAGCTTCTGCAGGTTCAACTTGACAACTGTGTCTGCAAAGAGACGTGTGTCCTCCTCCGTGTTACCCTCCGGGACATCCACTATGTATGATTCGAGAACGACGGTCCAGATCTTCCCGTCACGCTCGAAGCCGTGCCCCGTCGTCACCGAGTGGTAATTCCTGAGACGGTGCTCTCCCCCAGTGATGGTGAAACCGGTCACGTGTCGGTCGTCGTCCAGTATATCCAGCCTCTCCGTACTAGTATCTGCCGGTAAACCAGATATAACATTGACCTCCCTGGTGCACCCCACCGTCATTTTAAAATCCTCTTTTACCGCGCAGCTTTTGATGAAGTGCTTATAGGTCTGGGGCTTGTCAAAACGGCGCACGACAGACCACACCGTGTCGAGCGGAGAGTGGATTCGCTGCTCAAGCAAGGAAGAGCATTGTGCCGGGCCCACCAGGTACGTGTGGTGTTCGATGACGGACTGCTTAAGCTCCTCGAACTCTTCTTGGGTCAACCCGGTTGGAAGCGCAAGATGGTGCTGGGTGGGTTGCTTTCTCTCTGGTTCTTGCTCAGCGGCGGAGCTCTCCACTTTGTCCATTGCTCAGAGAGGAAGACAGAGCAAGACCGATATGGTTCACATGAAATGAGATTTTGATGGAAGGCCAGAGGTAGTCTTGGAAATAAAGTACGTGCGTTATTTTTTTTAATCTCTAGAGGTAAAAAAAAAAAAAGATGTCTGTTACAGAATAAAGAAAAAAGAGTTTAGATTTGGTGTCAACCTGGCTAGTGCGACAGCCGGGCCATCTGGCTCAGTGGCTTCCACGTTTGTTGCTTGACACCTCACCTGGCTTAGTAGCTCCGAGCCGAGCCAACTCTAGCTGATTTTCCTTACCAGAAGACTAAATCAACACAATTATCAATCTATGTACCGAATGAGCTGACAGTATATGATAAAATTTTCAAAAGATTTTCTAACAATTATAATAAATTTAAATTCCATGGCATCAAATAAAAATTCCAAGCTAAAAAGAGTTAAATTTTTCTAAGATCTCATGCTTCGAATTTTGCAATATAAAGCCCAAGTCACTTGATGTTGTGCGAATGTAGTAGTGATTTTAAAAATATCTTGAAACAGCTGAGCTACCCTTGATTTGGTTTTCTTTTGTTGTAAAGTAAATAGTGCATGCTTTCTATATATGAAGATATGCAGACTATGATATATTATACATATAGTTCAATTAATATCCTGAGTAAATTAATAACATTATTATTATTATTACTCAACTGCTACTGGTGGGTATTTTACGTATGTGTCTAATCATGATTGTTGATTACCTGTTTTAGAAGTAGATGGCCCACAAGACCAAGTCGACGCTCTTGTTATGTCACCTTTTGGTTCCATTCTTTTGCTATTCATAGTTATGGAGCCCACAAGAGTAATTCAATAACATTGCAGTGACATTGATGTCTTAAATAAACAAAGCAGCTAGCTGGGACATCCAATCTATTCATTTAGTGGAGTAATTAATCTGCACGAATAAAAAAAAAGCATAGCTTTTCTACAGATACAGACAAGCATTGATGACGAGGACGAAGCTTTCATTACAATGATTATCGTCTTTCAATTATTTAATTAATAATTTGGGGTAATGTTGTAGAAAGATCTTAAGTAAATTAAACTAGATTATATTACATGGTAGAGACTTGAGAAAAGAAAAGAAAAGAGAAGATAAGATCACTGTCTTCTTCTTTGTTAAAGACTTTTGTTTTAGCAGATTAAGAAGCACATCAACCTCTCTTATGGCTGCGTTCTGAGGTTAGATGAGTCGAGAAACCTGTGTTGGGCGTCGACATCATTCCGTGAATATTCCAGCTAAGCACAACTTCCCCACCTTGCGTGCACATCTCTAATCCATCCTAATTTAATCTACTTTTGCTCTTTCTTGAAATCGACTCCTTTGGCTCATACGTATATTTTTTACTAGTCAAATAATCATTAAAAAAGAAAAAGAAAAAGAAACCATAACTAAATATTAATAAGATGTGTGTAGTATTTGTCGTTCACTGTAGTGCCTCTTTTGCTTGATACCATTGACATCAATAGAAAAGATAGAAAGTGAGATTATTCTCATTTTTTAGGAACATATAGTATAGGCATAATAATGAACTTGACTTTAGCTCTTCTACTGGTGGGTGTATCTGATTCCAGCCATTCAACTAAAACTAAATTTTAGGAATTGGATTAACTTAATGGCTTAGGCTTAGCTAGAGCATATAGATATAGAGCCTATTGCTTTCAGCTCAGCTTTGTTTTATCATTTTCTTTGCTTATGATAGAATGATAATATGAATATAAAAACTTAGATATAACCAATGAGATCGATGCATGGTTGTGCCTACCTCTTTCAATAATGTTACTTAAATTAATTCATAAAATGTCAAACTGTTCTTTGCAGTTCTCGGTTGATGGTTTCACATGACTCCTCTGACCCTAAAACGGTGACGGTTCATTTCCCCAAGCGACGTAACTCTTTTAAATACTATCAGAACTCTATATCTCTACCTACCCTACACCTGCAACTACAACTACAATAAACGGATTGAATATAAGTTGAAAATTATTCAAAGTAATAGAATAAATTAATACAAAACTAGTTGAATCTCACACTCTCAAATTCACCAACCTTTGCATTGACCTAAATTACCTATCTAGATTCAAAAACAAGTATTTAATGGCCATACTAGTTTAAAAGAAACAAAGTACAGATTAGGATACATGTGACCTAAGAACAACCTAGTAGTTTTAGACGAGGCCAAGTAGAAGGTGTCCTTTTCTTTTTACTCTTGCTTTTCTTTTCGTTTGACCTCTTGGCTTTACTCTTCACCACTTGCTGCTGAGGAGAACTGGGATCTTTCACTTGCTTATGCACTCTCTCTGATTTTTCCTGCAATACCAAATATGGAGTTTTCCAATCATTTGTAACATAAAATTTTGTGCTCTGCAGAACCATCATGGCTATGTTGTCCAATGTTAAAAAAAAAATAGTTTTTGATTTATAAGTTGCCAGCATCTGTCAAATGTCAACCACTTTGCCAAGTGCGCTGTATTGTAAAAAGCTGTGCATCGATATAATATTTTGTTTGGGCTTTTTGCCCAAAATTACCAACCCTCCCTACAAATCTTTAGCTTGTTAGGTATTCACAATTAGGGACTTGGATTTTATGTATATGGATTCATCGCAGTCGACTTTATAATTAATTTCAGGTTGTTCGATCTATTTATTATTGTAAAGTCAATAATTGACTGTATAATAATAATTAAATCGAATGGTCTGTAAGTAACTTCACCGCTCAGTTTCCACAATTAGAGGGCTGGTCATGGTCTGTGTTCTGAGTGGAATTCAGTGTATCGCTACTAGAATATGAGCACGAGATTCTGAGAGAAACATCCTGTGCTGAGTTTTTTATCCCACAAAAGATCTTGTCAGCAGATGTCACATGTTAGTATATCTTGTGTTCTGTTCTTGTCATAACATGAAAAAATTAAGATTATTATCGCAAAAGTTGCACAACAGTAAGCAGTGAATGGGGACAATATATAGAAAAAATTACAGTGATTAATTTATGATCATAACAGAATCAAGAGTGGGAAAAATTGGTTACCTGCATTCCCAGAGTGAGTGAAAGTTGGCTCTGAGATTTTGCTTTCGCTGCAAGGTTTGGAAGAGGAATGAAAGTTGGGAGTGAGTAACCTATTTCCCCTTTGGACCCTTTGCTAGATGAAGACTCTCCAGAAGTTTGTGTTGAAGCGCACGACAGAGGGTTTGAGTTGCAGCTCGAATCCATCTCCAGGCATAGCTAAATAACAATAATCTTCTGTTAGTACCTTAATTGAAAGCTAGAAAGGGAATAATAATACTTCTCTCAGAAGGTCTTTTTTTTTTTTTTTCACTAACTGTAACAATTAAGCATGAAAATACTTAGTGAAAGTGACATCTGATATCAAAATTGATGGTGGGTCAATCATAATCATAATCGAGATGAATTACTGGCAGTTCATGAATTAAATTGACCAGAAATTTCCACCTGAAAAAGCCTATGCTCAAGAGAAGCCACCCGATCCAACAATGAGCCTTTAAAGCAAGCATCTTTTACAGCCAAATCAAGAGGCAAGCATTGTCTTTCAGCAGAAGCATTGCTTCCCCATTTCTGTTTTCTTTCTAAGTATTTCATCTGCACTTGTGACAACCCAATAGCAAATATAGTATTATCCACAGAATTAATAAAAGATTTATATAGAAACTTGTGTAGGTGTACAAATAAAAGCACAAATCTTTAAAAATGAAAAGACAGATCTGAATTCATTATAATATATGTAAAGAAATAATAATAATAAAAAAAAGATAGGTTTATGAAAAAAGAAGGGAGAGAGATGCTCACAAGGAACTCCAAATGATCCAATCTGGAAACGAGACGGATGGAACTGTTAGAGGGAAGTCTGGCTTCATCCATTTTCGTGCCACAGGCTCACAGCATTTGCAGCTTTGGGATCTGTCTTGTGTTTAGATATCACAGTTTTCTTTCATTAGAAGGGAAAAAAGGAAAATGAGTAGAGAATTCAGCTGCGGTGTGCAGACAGTTACACGTTCCCTCGTTTTCCATGGAACCATTTGAGGACACCTCAGTGGTCTTGGGTCAGTTTGTTATTCTACGTGGCAAAGACCTTTTCTTTTTCTTCTTTTTTTCTTTAACAAAAAATACAAGTTTTAGAAGTATAATAGTTTAGTTATATTTTTTCTGAGAATTTAATTATTTATTTGTTTTTTTTTTTTAAATATTTGCTATATAGTAAATAATATATCAGGGGCCATTTCGTAAGCTATTTGACTCACTGTGTTTACTGTTTAACTTAAGACGATATGACATCAAGAATCCTACAAATGTATTTTCCTTATCAATAACTTCATGATATGGAGTGGCGTGTAAAACTGATGTTACCTTTTAATGTGTTGAGTCAAAATAAGTCTTGTGGTGTTTTTGTCAATGTAGTAAGAGAAGTTAATTCAAAAAGTCCCACATCGCTTGCAACAAGAGTCAAAGTAGGCTACTTAAAAGGGACAGGGCCAACCTTTGGCCACGACCTTACTTGAACAGGATCTGTTCTATAGGCTCGTACCTCTGTGTCCTTAAGTTCTAAGGAGACAGGAACCAAAGCTTGGTGGATGAATTGGACTGGCTAACCAGAGCGTGATTAAATGGTTCGGTGGCTCGGTTGAGTCTACCGCATCGCAGAGGATCGTTCTCAGCTGCTATGGTGGCTGAGATGGTTAGCCGGTTGTCTGACAAGCTTGTAACCTTTTTTGCCAATGCCAACGTTAATATTTCTTCCAATTACGTTTCTTTTGTAGGAAAGTCTCTCGACTTTTAAATAGAAAACATGGCCGAGTGAACCCCTCCATGATGCTGGAACAGTTTGTTAGAACCTCAATTTTCTGAGACTTTCCAATTTCCCTGTAGATAGCCGTCCAACTGTATTAGTAGCCCGAGATACTTTCCTCCTTGCAGTTCATGAAAAATTGTGAAGAGATTTTAGCGTGTATCTGGCCGGAAGCTCAAGTCAAGTGATTCCAGACTGACGAATAATTTACGCAGGGAAAAAGAACAAACATCTGAATCTAAAGGGGATATGTATTACTAGTGAAGAAAGAATGATTTCTTGAAGCGAAGACAGAAAAGAAAGAGCCTTTTTGGCTAAATCATAATGGATGAAACAATAATGTTTGAGGAGCATTAAAAAAAAAAAAGAAAGTTGGGCAGTGAAGCACAAGAGATAATCATCCCAGAGCTGATCTTGTGACCTCATATGCCAAGAAGCAAGCTGCATTTGCAGGAACACTTCGGGCCATTGCAGGACCAAAACCCTTGTATAGGCCTTTGAACCCCTCTGAAGCTTTAATCTTTCTAAAAGCATCAAATGAACCAGAATACTTTGGATTTTTGTGATCATCTACTTGAATCACACTCTTAACAACATCGGTTGGGTAAACTAAGGACCAGAAGGAAGCTCCAGCTAAGCCTCCAGCAAGAATCAAGGAACCTCTACCCAACTTAGAAGTATCTGAACCTCCTGCAAGTAACTGCTTCAATGCTTCGTATACACCAAACATTGCAGCATTTCCTGGTATTTCGCGTGCCATAGTGGGAACCAAGCCCTTGAACAGACCTTTCATGCCCCCTTCTGACCTTAGAACTTGTCTGGCCACATCCATGGGTCCTCCATACTTCACAACCACAGTTGCTGTTTCTGAACCAGCACCAGCCAGTGCACTTTGTGCTTGCAACCTGATATCAGAATGAAAAGACAACAGTAACTAAAAGATCAATGCATATTTTCAGAAAAATGAAATGAAGAGGGCCATAACATGGAACACCATCGCTAACCTGCATTTGATCAGTTCAGTCGGGCATGCTAGAAAGGAAACAGCAACTCCAGCCCCAGCTCCTGCAACAACCTGCTGTTGTACTGTAAGGGGGGCGCCAGGATGGGACCTCAAAAGTGACTCCATTTGTCCCCTCACCGTAAACAGCACAGCATTGAATGCTGCTACTGTAGCAAGCGGAGCTCCCATACCTTTGTATAAACCCCTTGGGCCTTCAGCTGCTAATGTTTGCTTGACAGCATCTATTGCACCAGCATATTTGGGAGGTTGGCCAGGTAGTGGTGCAGGCTGGCTTTGGAGCTTGACCTTAATGGTATCAAAGGGGTGCCCACATATCAACTGTGCTGCCCCTCCAACAGTTCCAGCAGTAAGGTCCTTAGCCACGTCCCCCATCTGCAAAATTGAAGTTCCAACAAAGATGTAAAAGGAGGATTTGGACAACATAACATGAACGTATGAATTCAAATTACTATTACATTAAAAGTGCCAAAGAAATTATCATGCCAGCAGACACAACAAAAGTATCTTGATGTAATTTTAGAGTTGACAACATCATACGATGTACTCGCCGAACAGAAAACTCGAGTATATAATAACACATTCAATACTGAGTCTTTCATACATAAGGAGTTATAAAGACAACTGGTGTTATCATTTATATGTATTTATAAATTCGTAGTAATTCTTCTACTCTCTTAATCATATCATAGAGTGCGTACAAACATCCAAAATGTATGATGAAAAAATATCAACATTCGTAAAATAGTACTGCATATGGTATGAAATGCATAATCAACTTTTTTATGGTTTAGGCACATTATGTACCTTGATGCTACACACTATTCTTTCAGTGAAAACAACTATTTAATGAACACTATATCAGTGACCACGGAAAGGTTTAAGATATACTAGGAGATATCTGTTCATACATGCAATATTAGGGCCTGTAATTCCTTTCAAATGATATACATGTAAAGCTACCATGGCATTTTAGAATCACTTGTAAGCTACCAAAGAAGCTTATATTCATGAATCGCCGTACCAGCAGATGCAGTATTACTGATGCAAGAAGCCTCCTCTTTAATTACGAGAGGAAACGGTATAAGGACAGATATCATCCAAATTTGTTAAATAATGAATTAGGTGGGCCTTGACGAGACATGACAATATCATAAATAGCCTAGAATCAATTACAACAATGTTTTTCTTCTGCCAGCCTTTATTAAGGCCACATATGGCATTCATATTTCCTAGAGAACATGCTCTAAAATGCGCATGCGCATAGTCCACTTACTCCTGAAGTACACAAACAATCATTTAAGAGGAAAAAACAAACAATCAAAATGAATGCGAAAGTTCGTTAGAGTAATTCATGGTTCAGATTATGACAAGTAAAAGAATGTGACATTTTATCTTCCTCTCTCATTTTGCTTCATATAATAGAAAAACAATGACAGATTGCTTAACGAACAATAAAAAAGGATGTGAAAGTTCATTAGAGTAATTCAGGCAGAGCAAAAGATATTCTTTTATAAGCATTTAAAATCAATAACTCCTTTTACGGCTTACACATTTAGAAAAAGAAGGTATCAGAAGTGAAGAGTAGCTCACTCAATGAAGCACCCATATGAGACGCACAAGAAAATAATTAAAGCTGCATTCAACGAACAAGTTATCACTAGTCTACAGAGAAACAAAATGCAAGTGTATTTCATCACAGAGGTCTAATACCAGATTTTCTAATCTTAATCCAGGACCGCACAGAAAGCTTGACCATGTACTGTTTTTCAATCATACAATTGTAGCCAAAATGCATAGGAAGTATCAGGAATCCGATCATCAACGACATTGACATATGATAGCAATTCATTTTATTAATTTTTAGCCAAAAGAACTTCTAATCACAGCTAGAATCTTACCGAGCTTTAGCTTGCTCCCAAAGAGTTAGATGAAAGGCAAAACGAAATGAATCAAATCCGATGCTTTTGACAAAAAGTTGTTTCTGGGAGAATCTGAAAGTAAGAAAACAAACGAAACAGTATTGTATCTACAGCATAGTGTAGAAAAGAGGAATGCTGCCCAGGTTATTTTTGGCTGGCGATAAACCAAAAAGGCTCTATTAGAAGATATCTTAGGTGAAGCTATTAGATGGGTATCCAAAGGTGACGGCTACACATAGACAATCAAGAAAAAGATTTGAATTTTAGAGATACAGAACCACAAAAAGAGCTGGGTAGGACAAAAAACAGGAGCGCACAGAGACAAAGTGAGGTAGGCGTGGCTGAGATACAATCCACAGAGGCACATCCTTGAGATGACGAATGAAAATGCGAAAGGAGAGGAAAAACAATCTCAGCCACTCTCTGGTTCAGCCAGTGAGTGTGTTAATTATACAGTGAACAAAGCAATGGAGGAGCGTCCTGCAGCTCCTACAGAAAACTGACCTGTTATTTTGAGTCCAAACCCCGAAGTAATAATAATGGAATCACAAAATTTTGTAATAAATGTATTTGTATTAATAACATTATTCTATATTAATTAATTGTTGTGGAATATCATAGGATAGGTTGAAGGAAAAAACTCTTACTGCTTAATTATTTATTTTTGACATTCTTTTAAAGTTGCTATCATAATTATTTTTATTGTATTATTTCCTCTTTTTCTGTTCCTCACTTAGTTACCAACTTAACGTAAGTTGATTTTAACTCATGCAAAAAGAAATAATTACAAGTTGATTGTCATGCAATGCAAGTTATAGCAATTGCTGCCGCTATGAAGTATGAATGATGACTGTTCATACAATCACTGATGCACAGCCTAACTTGTTCTTTTTCTGTAAAACGATTAGAGCTTTCAATATTTACAAGATTTGATATGAAAGCGAAAAGGTCTCCTCTTTACATATTATACAAGGCTTCTAATAAAGTTTTCACTTTGTCATCATCCCCAACCCCAACTTGTACTGGAAACGTAGCTAGTCCATAAGCTGAATCTGTATGCCACGATTTTGATTGATTCATCAGACATGGAAATAGATGATCTATTCCTCAGTTCATATACCGTCACTGCTCCCTCCGAGCAATGGCTCCCTTTTTACATTTCTAGTTGTGGCAGGTTGTTCCTCATCATCTTCATTGAATCGATCAACACTGCGCAGAAAGATCCCTGCAGAATTGACAGGATTAACTCCAACTTTGATCGGTAAGTTCTTAAAAGAATAACTAATTGCAAGCTTTTCAACTCCTGAAGCATATTATGAACAGCAGATTATTGCTAAGCTGGCATGTCAGTCACCTGCAAACCATATTCCAGCAGCAAGAAAGAAAACACATGTTAAAATGAGTGCTGTTTTCCTCCAGTTTTGGATATGATCCTGCACAGCAAATTAAGATCTGGTTGAGTCAAACTGATACTTAAAGATTTACGTCTATCAATCACTGGCAAAAAAAGCCAAAACTCCAAAGAATGACATGCAGGTTGGAAATTCACGGCAATGACTCAATCAAAGGATGCAGAACAGAGAGTCGTTAAGAGTCTCTTTCCAGAGGTGGAAGTGAAAAACCGTCACCAGAAAACAATGAGAATGTAGTCCAAATAGGCCATCGTATGGCTAGAAACTATTTGAAAAAGAGAAATCTCATTCTACTATATTTTCCATCGAACCTTTGCAACAGATATTGAAGACATACAATACTCTTCTGATAATGAAAATAAGCCAAAAATGGGTGAAACTTGGATACCACACCTGCAGGACCCCAACAAGGGGTGAGGAAGGCACATCACCAAAGATGTGGATTGAAACAGTAGAGATTGCCATTGACAAAGGCCTTAAACTTGGTTTTACACAATGAAGAGAAATATAATTTACAGGAGCCTGCATAAAAGTAAATATTATGTCATCGAGCAAATACTTGAGCTTTAACCTTAACTAAGTAAAGAATAGAATATATAACTAAATAACAAGTTGGCAATATATTTGATCCATTGTCAGTGTAAACCATTAAATACTAAAGTATCAGATAAAAATAAAGTGAAAAAAGAGCGAGTAAGCACTTTTATGATATATCCACTAGATTATCATCACCATGAATCTCACTACCAGATCCTCATGCATGTGCAATAGTATGAGAAAAGATAAAGAGAGAGAAAAACTTATAAACAAAACCAACGGCATGAAATTATTAATGAGCGAAAAAAGCATGTGAAGCCATAATAAAACAGGATAATTTTACTCATTCAAAGGATAAATAGAGTTACCTGTGTGGCAAAAATCAGTAGTTCACCAATAGAGAATAGCACTATAAAACCAGACAAGCCCCTTAGACAAAAAGCACTCAAACACATGATAGTACCTAGAAATGTTGCTCCAGACAGAAGCTGCATTAAAAACCAATTTATAAATGTAAACTAGTACTGGCCAGTGAGTTGTTTCACATTACACGTAAACGGCTCAACATAGCCTACCTTAAAAGCATTAGAGATTGTTGAGTTCATCTTATCAAGAATCAAACCTCCGGATAATGTCCCCAGAATCCCACAAACAATTGTAATACCACCAAAGAGTAGGTCAGCATTACTCTGTCAAAAAACCACCATCAAACAAGAACATGAACATAAAGGCTGAGACCAAAAGGCAATGCCACGATTGCGTTAAAGCAAACGGGATATATAGTAAACGAGCAGCTAGAAAGGACTAAAAAAAAATAGTAAAAAGGTTGCATTTGACAATACCATATGGTAAATGTTATACCCTGCCTTTGGCCCCCAGTATGAATAAGCTCCAATGACAAAATTATATGACACATACCCTGGCAACAAATAAATTTTTCATATCTCAATAATGAATCTAGAGTCAAATTAACAACAAAACAATCAAATTCTTAAAACTGAAAAGATATTTCAATCTATCAGGCAATATTGTTGATAAAAGATTATCGGAATAATGTTCCAATCTTGTAGAAAACTATCATCAAATTCAAAAACAAAAGATAAAAGAGTAATTCTCTGTTTCTCTGGAGATATGGGGGAAAAGTCAAGAATAATTACCTAGAACGTTTATAACATACACTTGATCAAGCAAAAGCACCTGCATATCCTTCAAGAATCTGGTGCACTGATTCCACAACTCAAATGTTGATCTGATAAACATATCATCAATCATAAAACACAATATTTCACCCTATCCAACGATATAGGTTGTCAATGAGCAGAAGAAGCAAGAAAGTTGACCAGCATATACAAAGCATTTCCAATTTTCTCTACAAGGATGATTAATTTAGTGAACAAAATTATACTAGTTAGTTATCTTTGCCAATCCATTTCTTGCAAAATTTCCTATTTGAAATGAGCAGTATCTGCTTGCATGAAATAGTTTAACCTATAAACAGATCTATATCATTCTCCGTTGCCAAATTTCAGACATTATGTTATTGACCATAAACTCAAAGTGATAATCTTAAATTGAATATGCTTCTTCCCAGAATGTTTATGGCAATGGAAGTTGAATAATCTGTCTCTAAGTTAGTCTTTTCCCTTTCCTTTTTCTGGCAATGGATTTCAAGTTTCTTCCGCAAAGTATGATAAACAGGAACCATAGACAACACGAAAATAGAAAAGGGGAGAAAAGAGTGAGAGAGAAGGCCACAGAAATTCAGAAAATGACACAATAGCCACTTACTTGGACTTTCTGATGCAGACTTCATCTCCAGCATGCATGCCATCATCTATAAGGTATGCCTCTGACCTTGAGCATAGTGATTAGTGAATATCAATTGAGAAGATAACTATTCGTTTTTGATAGAAAAATAAATGTGTGACTGGATGCAAGTCAAAGTTTTAAAATGAATGACCTGAAGTTTTTTTTTTGTTTTTTTTTAATCTCTTTAAGAAATTAAATATGTGACTGCCAAAGGCCACCTTACATGCAACTGCTGGGTTGCTGCTTTGATTTCTTTTTCTTTAAGAGATTGGATCTTCCTTTTTTTTATTTATTGTTTTTTAAGGGTGGGTTTAAAGATTTGTAGTATGATTACAAAATATGCTCTATAGAAAGATTACAGAAAATATCACCACAGTAATAGTGAAAAGATTCAGTAATACCTTCAATTTCGAGAGCAACTATTTCTTTGGATTTCCCAGAAGCAAAACCTACAGTTACAAATTGAATAGTGCATTACTTATCCTAGGATTAGAGAAATTCCAAGGCATACTGAAACACAGATGTCACACAAGAGAATATGCACCTTTCAACTGTAAAGGCTTTGTCAAAAATCCCAGAATAGGAAAAGGAAGCATCAAAATTGCCATACCCCAGAATGCAACACGCCAGTTAAATTGGCTTCCAACCTACATACTCATAAAATTCAGAATATAGTCTGCTCATACAGCAGTAACGCGCTGCCACTTAATGGTTGTAGAAGCTGAGTTATTATTATAAATGACAAGTTGGGTCTGAAAAACAAAGGTTGAGAGATTAAAAATATTGAACACAAAGTCCCATTTACCATAGTCTAAAGGGATATTGGGGTGGATTGGATCAGCCAATGGGCATGCCCAAGGGTTTTCCAGTTAAGCTGGCCAGTCCAGTCTAGTTCTTGAAACTTTGGTATATATAATTTTTCATGGAAGTAACATAACAGAATTAAAAGTTATAGTCAACTATCAGGACAGAATAAATGCAATTCAGACAAAAATAAACAAGAAAAGCCATCTTAACATAGCTAAGTTAGAAAAACCACAGACTTACTAATCCACCGTAAACATAGCCCAATGCAGTTCCAGCTGGTATACACATGTAAAACGTAGCAAGCCAAGCTGTTTTCTGTTATCAATACAAACATTTTGTAGAACAGCAATTAGAAGAGATGGGGAAGCAAGTTCAGCCAATTCTGAAGGGGGAAAGGGAATCAAGAGAAACCTGTTCAATAGGAGCATTATCATCTATGAATGGGGCTGCAAGACTTATAAAGGAAGCCTCACCTACACCAACTAGCCTACAAACTCAATGCAATGAGTCTAAATATATAATGTCATAAAATGGTTAAGTATTAATGCCATGAAAGCACTGAAATTTTCCCTTACATGCGACATATTGTAATAGACCAGAAATCAAATGAACAACCACATCCAGCTACAGCAAACGTCCAAACAGACAATCCAACACCAATAAGCCGAAATGGATTATGGCTGCAAAAACAAAGTGCATCAGATCACCACTCAACAAAAATGGTAAACATGGGTACTGTAAACATAAGACTAAAGTATTAATTCTGTCCTAAAGTTACCTGAGTAGCAGAACATGGGATTTAAACTGTACGTTTCCAATTTAAGATTTCTTTCCGATATCTCTATATACCAAAATGTTTAGCATTCATGCACAATTAACATACTGAAATTTGACATAGTAAAAGGTACGCAGGCAGGGGAATAGAACTCATCTTTAATTGGATCATGCAAATGATAATTATCTCATGAGGTTTTAATCTAATTATTCTATTGCAAAAACCTTAGAACATGTGGTAACAGATTACCAAGCAGCTCATGCAACATTAAGTTAATCACCTTTTGGCCAGAGATGCAAATATAGGAGACGCAACCAGAAGTCCAACCATAAATGCAGATGACAAAATTCCATCTTGAAAGTTGCTCAAGTTAAAATCCCCCCTGCAACAATGGAAAACCAAGATATATATGATAACGTAAAGAAAAATGTGCATTGCACATTAAGAATTTCCAGAATATCAAAAGACAAAACTCAAGTTTAATATTTTAAGTTGAATTTCCAGAAAGCTAGGACCATCAATCAATCTGAGAACCACAATGTAAGGCGCGGAGCGTATAATAGATTTTTGAGCATTTCTACAGAATAGCAAGATAGCATCACATACTAAAACAAAAAGGTTACGAAATAGAGCTTACTGAATTCCACTACCCGAAGTACAAATCCCACTGTCTGTGCAAGATCCAAGACTTCCATTTACACCATTGCTAGCTATTGCTCCTCGGTCCATATAGTTTATCATATTAATGACACAAAATATTAATAGAAGCCTGCACATGTGACATTGCTCGTTATCATTAGCCAAAAGAATGAAACTATACAGGATCATCTCTACTTATAAATATGAACATAAAATGGAAATCTTCATATTTAATAGTTATATGTACTTCAATAAATCAACTACTCAACTTCTTTGATTTGCTAAAAAAAAAAAATAAAGGATGAAAATCAGGAAGCTACAAAGTGTCGCTTCTAAAGTCAACCACCTATTTTTCATAGACAGCGAGAAACAGGATGAGTTGAATTTTCTATTTCAAAAGAAAAATAACATGCATAATTAAGTTCATAGATTGTTCAATGAAGAATGAAAGTCGCATCCAGAGCCATTAATTTATCTGAAAGTATGAATTTTTACGGAAAGTAATGAGAAAGAAGGAGAAGTACCTTTGGGGCCTGAACCATGAAGGATTGGAAGTTGAATCATGTGGGGGATTTGCCATTTACAACAAGCAGCAAAATAGTTTCGCTACTTCTTAATTAGAAACTCTATAATCAGAGCATTGGCTCGCAATATACCCACTAATTGAATTCTTCACCTTTCCTGTTCAGCTGCTTCTATCTTTACGTAAACTTTCATCCGAACACCAACCCAGAAAACGTCCCTTGCCGTTTGCTTAGTTGCTCTTACCTACACATTGCGCGCGTGTAGCTGGCGGCGAAAAAAAATAAAAACATTAAGAGAGTTGGGCTCCCAAAATACCAGCCCAAAATAGAAATGGACTGAAATGGACTAATCTAGTCTAATTCGTTTCAGCTCGTCGCCCAATTGAGAAGTCTCCCCTCAAACAACTAAGCGGACAAGCTGTAATGGGTTTTCGGAATGCGGAGAGGTGAACGAATTACGATCACCACCCCATTTATGGTTTTCATACACATACAAATACACTGAGAAAGAGAAGAAGAAGCTGCATTTGTTCAAGTTGAATCATATTAACGTAAGCTTTCATCCGAATCCACGTACCACCATTAATCATATTCATCCAAAAAGATTATTACCTTATATTTCAATGACTTAATCCCTGCCTTCCCTTTGCAAAGCTCGAAACATACAGTTTTTTTTTTTTTTTTTTTTTTTAATTTCCCTATTTTCCCTAACATGAAAATAATCTATGCAGTAATCTTGCTCTATGTACAAAAAGAAGAGTAGTCTTGTTCTATGAAATTTTAACATGGTTTCTTCTTCGACCTCGTAATAATATTAATTGTAATTATGTGTTTTGTGACCATTGAATTCGCTCTGTATTTTGATGAAGAGTACTGTTGGATTGATCACATCATCAGAATTGACGTAATATGAATTCAACTGGTTTTAAGCTAAATGAATAGTTTTTAGTGAGAAATTGGCCTTCTCCCTTTAATCAATTGGATTCTTTAATAATTTATGGAGGGAGGGATGTTCTGAACTGCTCAACCCCCTCCCTATGGCTTCCTCTGGAATTGTCTGACTCTGCAGAGTTTCTACTTGTAGTTCCTGCATGTTTTATTATGCTAGTTTTTCCTTTTTTTTTAAAAAAAAAAAAAAAAAAAAACTACGTGAAAGTATTCAACTGCCCTTTAATTTATATAAAAAAATTACTAATCATCATAGTTAAACTGATCCGGCGTTAATTGACATTCACTACCCTTACCACAACTCTTGCTTGGTCAATGATAAAAAGAATAAATCCTTGCTTTTCTATTGATTGCTACAAATTCTTAAACCTTGTCGCACGACATTCGGAAGAACAAGAACTGGAGCTTATTATGAACAAGGGTCATCTTTTCAAGATCCAATGAACGCCAAAAGGGAAATACCATTGAAGGAGGGCACTAGATTTCTACCCAATTGAAGAATTGATTAAATCCCATAATGTAAGAGCGTTATCAACAAGGGAATTTCCAATTCAACGAAATAATGACATGACAAGAAAGCCAAGGGATGTGTCGCTAGTCGCCAAGCTTGCGCTTCTTTAACTTTGCCAATCGTCTTTTCCGCTCTCTTTCCTCCTCCTCCTCTATTAACCGAAGTTGCTCTTCGTCCTCCTTTCTTGCAATTTTGGCACTGTATTTATTTTACACAAGTCAAAAACCAGGAAAAAAAAAGCCTGTAAAGGAGGGAGGATGTACGAAGGTATAAAGAATTTTCACTAGCAGAATTGGTATGCCAAACATCAAAGTTTATTATTATTAAATAAAAGGTAATAGAAGAAAAGCAAAAGGTAAAGGCTGAATAAAAACTATTATTACTAAATAAAAGGGTAGGGGTACTTAAAGATACTAACAAGGGAAGAAAGAACCAAATAAAAATAAATTTCCTTGCATTAGATTAGATATGATATCAACCAAAGTAACCGTCTTAAGCAAAGGTTTAATATAGAAGTAAATATCCTAGACTCTTTTAAGGTTGAAGAAACAAACCTCCTCCTTTCTTCCTTCATGATTTCATCAAAGTTTGCCTCCATATCGTCGTCGTCGTCCATGTCAGCAAACTTGTTAGGATTGTACCTGCAAAGAATCCAAAAGTCTGATTATCAACAGTAATGCATTTGCAGGAAGTAGGAGAAAAGGACCTTCAATGATTAAGAATGTATTGCTCTTTCAGAATATACTCTTGGTTCAGAATTGTCATAGTATCAAGAACATACTACCCAACTGAATCTACAAGACATACAGCCGCTTGCTTTTTCTTATCACAAGAATATCCTCAGGCACAGCTCGGAACTACCCAACTACTCCCAATCCCTGGCCACTATAGAATGATATAGAACTGATTTCTACAACAAAACTATATTCCTCACATTTCTTTCAGTTTCCAATGCTTACCCAAACATTTTTCTGATCATGCTGATAGCCCTTCCTCCATCATCATCTTCATCATCAGAGTACCGTCTTACAGGCCTCTTTTTGGGGCAGTGATCTTGTGAAACAGGACGTGTTGGATTTGGTCTCAGTGGCTTATTTATCTGAAAGAATAACAGTTGAGTCAATGTCTTCCACATGTACCTATAGATATATCTTCAAAACAAGTTGGAAAAGCAAAAAACCTGAGGCTTTGATGATGCCACTGGTTGTTTTGGCATCATTTTAGGCTTATTAGGTTCTCTATATTCTTTTCTTTGTTCCACAATCTGCTTTGGAGTAGACGATTGCACCTTTGAAGGGAATGGTTTCTGCACACCATTTACAGGGTTTCTTACACCCGATGCCAAAGATTTAGTCCCCAAGGCAGCAACAGGGGTCTTTGAAGGCAAGCCTTTTGGCCCCACTGGCCGGCCAGGTCCATTTCCACTACTGTTACCAAGCTGTTTTCTAGAATCTGAGTATGTCATACTAGGCTTACTGGTAGAAACTAACTTATTACTGGACCCTGATTTAGGAGGCAACCTTCCAGCCGCAGAAACTGGTCTCCTGTCCTCTTGACTGCCATGAACTTGCTTACGACCACTGCTCAAAGCCTGTTTACTCTTCCCTGGTACTTGAGCTGGTCGTGCATCTTCAACATCAGCAAAAAACCTGTATAAGTTCTCTCAATTACAATAATATGTTTTAATCCCCACAATCCAAGATTCCATAACGTGAAGCCAAAAAGCCACATACCAGAATTTCGAACAGCTACATTGCGGGATGGGGCCTCTTTAGTGGGAGCTGGAGGCTCTGCATCATCAGACAAAAGAAAGGAGTAATCTCTTGTATCCTTAATTTTCTGGGCTTTAATTTTTGTCTGCATGAACAAGGAAATCCATCCCATTCATTAAGAGCATAGATGCTAATTTACAAAGTTGGAAGAGTAAATTACTTCACATGGGTAACTTCAATACCTCACTGAGTCTGGGTGGGGGTTTAGGAACTGAAGAATTTGATCCTCTATTAGATACTGTATTCTTGTTCTTGTTCTGCAGTTAAGATCACCGAGAGAAAGTTACATCCACATAAAGCATTTACAGAAAATTGAAATCCAGATTAACGTTACCATACACAAGTTCATAAAAAGAATATTAAAAAGGAATAGCAAGAAACGGGTTCAGAATGTGTACTATTTGATGTGAATTAGAAAGTTTAGATGCCAAATGCGGGTTTTCTAACAATGATTTGCTCTCCTGAATTACTCTTTGTGCAATAACTGGTTGAGAAGGGCCAAAAAAGGACCCATAACTGCAACAATAAATTCAGACAATAATATAAGAATAATTCCTGTTAATAAATTTCATCGTAACACTGCAACATCCTGACAAACATAAACCAAATCATGATGAGCATAAACCACACAGAAGAAAAGGAAAAATTAGAGGCCAGAAACAGGACGGAGAAAACATCCTTTAAGTCTATTACACACACTCACAGCTAAACTCAAAGGTCAGAAAACTTCTATATGAAGTAAATATCCTTCATACTTGAAACCAAATACACATAATCGTGGTTGCTCAAATAATTTTTCACGGAAACACCATATTTATCTTAATTAAATCGAAAACCACTTGCAAGCTTAAGAACTAAAGTCCAATTGGTCTTTTGAAGGAGTATCACATCGATGCTGACATATATCAATGCAAGTGTATGCCAGTTGATGAGGCAACATCAAGAGACAAGAGGAACGAATATAGTTGAATAACCTGACTGACTAAATTGCCAAAGAAAATGAAAAATAAAATGAGAACACGCAAAAACCGGTCCTAACTTAAGTATGTGTTTAAAAGATGGTAGCAACACTCACTTATCGGAAGGAAGCTTCTTATTTCTATCACTGGAGCTGGCGAGGGAACCACTACTCTCCTTCTTCATCTGCTTTCGGATTGATTCTTTTAATCGCTGCCTTAATTGAAGGTACTCCATTTCTTCCTTTGTAGGCTTGCGAGGCTCTTCCTCTTCATGTTCTGCCTCTTCTTCCTCTTCATATTCATCTTCTTGCTCTTGTCCCTCGTACTCATAATCATCTAATTCCTACAAATAGGAATCATCAGGCTAAGAATCAGACAGAACTAGTAAGAACAGAAGAGTAAAAAGAAAAACAACAAGCAAAACAGGACTTTGAGCCCCTAGAAGGAGATTACGTACATCTCTATCCAAGCCCCGCATTGCCACTTCCAAGTATAATCAGGCAATCACCAATTACAAGTAATTGAAGATGAAACCGCAAACCACAAATCTGATTAGTGTGAACGAAGGCCGGCTCTGTTGGTACTATGGCACAATTCAGATTAAGATGAGAAAAAAAAAAAAAAAAGACTTCCTCGCCACTGTAACTGACAGAGTGTATTGAGAAAAACGGAAACAAAGAAACCACCCAATACCCTAAAGGGAAGAACTCAAAATCCTTCTCAAAACTGAAATTCGCAATGGTTAGCTTCGAATGAAATTTGCGTGTTTTTTTTTTTTCCAAATTGAAGATATGGGAACAATATTGAACGCTTATGCATTACAAATCCAGCAGAGAAACCGACTCAAATTCCTCGGAGGAAGACGCATCTACTGAGATTTGAGGGTAAAATCCCAGGAAAAAAAATTGAAGGCACGATAGACACAAATTGGAGTAAAGAAATTAACAAATTGTTTCATCAGCAAAAAAAAAAAAAAGGAATGAAACGAAAAAACATTGCTAATTGCCGTAAAGAATCAGAGGGAGCTTACCGTGATGGCTATAACCGGAGATCGTCGATTAGGGCAGGGAGAAAGAAGAAATGTTGGGAGGAATGGGGCCTTTTATTTTGTCATTCGCGAAATTTCCACACAGCCCCCACATTACCCCTCCCTCCTTCGCTGTGGTTACCGGGTTTCCGGATTCGAATCTAACCGACCCACTCCTGAATGGATAAGGTTACAACTTACAGTTGCATTGGGGCCCAGCCGACGTGGCCTGTCCTAAAAAAGTTAAATTAAAAAAAAAAATGGAAACCACCAATTTTATTTTAAAAAAAAAACACCTAACGCTTGAAAAATATGACGTTTTTAAAAATTTCTGTATTTTCCTCTGC
This sequence comes from Bauhinia variegata, assembly GCA_022379115.2. Classification (NCBI taxonomy): domain Eukaryota; kingdom Viridiplantae; phylum Streptophyta; class Magnoliopsida; order Fabales; family Fabaceae; genus Bauhinia; species Bauhinia variegata. The sequence continues at coordinate 13,216,107 of CM039436.1, read as the reverse complement.
TTCCTAGTTCCTGCTGACATGAAGGCAGCAGCGTTGGGTCTGTGTTCTGGTTTTCCTTTCCCACCACGGTGCCACGACAGCTGATTTCCAAACGGCGTTGGATCGGAGAATGGGATGCAAAGAAGAAAAGTTCATTTCTGATTCGAGGGAGAGAATTTTCCACATATTGCAAAATTTACCACTTGCAAGGTTAAAAACTTAATCTTTACGGAAGAAACTAGCTGAAGGAGGAATTTTAAATGAGCAAGTGAATTGACAAGCATAAGATAATCAGTTTTGAACATGCAATGAGTGAAGATGGGGGCAATAAAAGTTGCTGAAGGTGGTGGGGATTGGGGAGGAGGGAAAAAAGCAAGTTTTGAAAATAATGAGTATAACTCATCATAAGCCTGTTTCCTTTGCTTTAGTTGCTGGAAGAGCATTATTTTGTTTCTTTTTCTGAAGATATATTTGTAATTACAAATATTGATGAGTTGGGAAATTCTGGAAACAGGCTGCTGATTGGCTTTCAAGAAGCACTTGGTAGTATTACAGAACTAGGTTTACCATGTGAAAAAAATATTCGTGTCATTCTTCCCTGATATATATATATATATATATATATATATATATATATATATTTCACTTGTGTCGTGTAGAGCTTCTTCGCAGACCTCCTATAGATGGCATTTCTGAATTTGTGGCCAAGATAATTGTGGCCAATGAAACAGAATTAAATCCTATGTTAAAGCTGGATGTAGGACTCCCATGATGGTGCCCAGCGTGTAAGCAAGTGTAAGTCAATTGTTTTCCATACTCTGAATTCTGCAAGAAACATATTTGAAACGCTAACAAAAAAAATGTTCTTTTCTTAGACTCTCAGTAATTCATGAATCTTTTTTATCGAACAAAAAAACATAAGCAGGTAAATTTGTATTGCAATTTAATAAGCTAATTTTGAAAGGTGAGCATAGAATTATGGAATAGCTAAGATCTTTCCAACTTGGGTCATGGCAATTTATTACTCATTCATGCTTTGTGGTTGCAAGGCATTGAGTTGAAATGTGTGCCTTATATATTGAACTAAAGTAAGACATTCTGAAAGTTTTGGTTGCATTGGTACTTATGAACTTTACTTCCTTGGAATTGTTTTTTTCCCAAGGAAGCTTTTTCCCAGTACTGATTCTTTCTTCTTCTTCTTTTTTATGCGATTCTTGTTCGTTAGTGGATTTCCTTTCTTGCCCCTATGTTAAAATGTTTTTGATAGATAGTGAAATATTTTCCTTGTTAGCTCTTCATCTTTTATTGAGATTTTCTAGAGATGAATCTAAAACCCTTTTCCCAGCATTTGGGTGAGTCAAAGTTACAAGTCCTGGATTTTATTGATTTGTGCATTGGCATACACAGTATGTCTACTGTCATCTTCACCTTTTACTTCAAAAATCTGATGGAAGTTCCATATTAGCAGCTCTTTGGTGATTGGTTCCTTTTCTCTGTCTTAATTTCGCAATCCACTAATTGTGTCTTGCAGCCAAAATAATACTCAATGAACTTGTAGGTCTTTTGGAGGATGCTACAGATTCTATATAAGATACACTCAGAAATTTATCACTCGTCTCAGACCCTGATTTAGGTGATTTTGAATTAAATGGAGAGGCAATCTGCAATGATAAGGTAATATTTAATTTTTTGTTTGAGAGACTTTGAAGGCAATCTCTATCTTTATTAGATTCTTGCACCATTTGCACGCTCTTTAGTCTTGATGGAGAGGTAATTATGGCATTCTTGGTCACCCAAGAATACTGACTGTCTTTCTCAGGAGATAATTTGATGTCATCCGCAAATAAATGATGTCACGCATTTGGGTTCCCTGATGGCTATCATATAGAGTATGGTCAAGCAAGATTATATGATGCAGGTAATGAGCTCACTTTTGACCTTTAAGTCATAGTTTTAAAGTTAAATGATGATCCATTTAACACTTACACCACCACCCCCTTGTTGGGGGATTCATTTTTGCAGGAAAGGATAATATCTGCTTTAGGTCCCAAGATGTCATCAGGAGAACTAGAAAGTTACTGCCCCATGTTGTCTTTGCGTCCGTTTATAAATGATGATATCATGCATCAAGCTTGGGGACTTATTCCCTAAACTTCATTTGCATACACTGTAGAATCACTTCTTTTGTCCATATAATTATTAGGGCGGTGTTATTTACACACTTTCATCTTACACCTTCAACTTGCCTACACATTTGGCTGGATTGTTATAACAGGATCTGATTGAAAATGTAGTACTGCTACACTATCAAATTATTGTCGTGGCCTACAATATCATATTAGTTTAGTAAATGCTGCATGAAATGGTTTTTATGGATCAAAAAATGGGTCCAGCTGCGAGGATTTCCTTTGTGAGACTATCATCTTCCCCAATGCCGTAGCCTGTGAATGTTTCGAAGTTGTTTCGGAAAAGACCAGCCAGCTTTAACACGGTTGCATTATAAGCATCCTTGTCCGACCACTGCATTCAAAATATTAAAACCAGTGAAAAACGGTGCAAGTAAATGCATGATGTAGGTTACTCTAATAGAAAGGGGTGAAGCGTGGCGTTTAAGAAAGATCAAACATACAGTATTTATTGGATCCAAGATCTCTGATGGCACTCCCTCTACTTCTGTGGGGATCTCCAGTCCAAACACTGCAGTTTTTTGGTAATTTGCATTTAATAGGCTGCCAGAGTGTATGGCATCTATGATTTTTCTGGTATATGGTAACTTAATACGGCTCCCTGAACCATAGCTGCAAAGATTATGAAATTCTGTCATCGAGACACCGACATTGTTATTTATCAAGAAAAAGCATCTAAATTATGTATTTAAAAGTGCTAACTTTACCTTCCACCAGACCAACCGGTGTTGACTAGCCACCCTGTTGCTCCATGTTTCTGCATCTTCTCAGCTAACATGGCTGCGTATCTTGTGGGGTGCAACATTAGAAATGCTGCACCAAAACAAGCTGAGAATGTTGCTGTAGGTTCCTTCACACCCTCTACTGTACCAGCAACCTGCATTTTCATGTAAATCAAATTCAGTCATCAAAATGCTACGAACTGTTCAACGTGAAAAGCAAACTTTAAATCAGCAACAAAAGATGGTAACAGAGGCTTATACCAGAGCAGTGTAGCCACTGATAAAATGGTACATGGTCTGTGCTAGGTTCAGCTTGCTCACAGGTGGAAGCACGCCGAATGCATCGCATGCCAAAAGTATAACATTCTTGGGATGTGAGGAAACACAAGGTATTTTGGCATTAGGAATATATTCAATTGGGTAGGCTGCACGAGTGTTCTCTGTGACAAGAAGCAGAAGACTGCTTAAGCACTAAAGTTTGCATTTTTATTTCCCTTGCTCTCAGAAGAATCATATATTAGCTTGCCACTCTCTAATCACTGCCCTCATTCTGTTCTTTATTTTTATATATGTTGACAGGTTTATATTGAAACTGTTACCAAAACTATCTTACCTGTAACAGAACTGTCAGCATACTCCACCACCCTGGTAGTGGCATCGAACACCACATTTTCCAACACTGCCAACCGCAATCAAATAATATTTAGGAAGACGTTAATAATTATAATCAAAAATTGATATCTGAAAATATGAAGGCAAAGGGAGTGAAATATTTTCCATTTAACATTCTTGAGAGACATGGGAGTAAATTACCAGTCCCAAACTTGATGGCATTCCAAATATCAGGCTCCTTTTCTTGTGAGAGATCAATGCACTTAGCATAGCAGCCACCTTCAATGTTGGAGATACCATTCTCACCCCAGCAATGCTCGTCATCTCCAATCAGAAACCTGTTGTGGTCTGTAGACAAAGTTGTCTTTCCAGTGCCTACAGGAAATTAACTTTGATTTTTGGTTCTACCATTTCAAGCAAACACAAGTAAAACGCTGTAATCATTCAGTGAACATATAACATCATCGTGGTTATGTAATGTACCTGACAAACCAAAGAAGAGAGCAACATCACCATCTTTCCCCATGTTGCAGCCAGAGTGTAAGGTGAGAATCTGACGCTTGGGCATTAGGTAGTGCATTAAACTGAAAAGACCTTTCTTCATTTCACCAGCATACTGAGTTCCTAAGATGACCATTTCTCTTCTTGATAGACTGATGTCGATGCTAGTGGAGGATGTCATGTAGTTGGTGTAACGATTGCATGGAAACTTGCCTGCATTTAATATGGTGAAATCTGGTTTACCAAAATCCTGTAGCTCCTCAAGAGTGGGCCGGATACACCTGTAATTCACCAAGTTAAATATCAAATTCTACAAGCTAGCACTTGCATATATAGAAGTTATAGTACTGTTTTTCTTACATGTTGTGCATGAACAAGGAATGATAAGCTCTTGCTGAGACAATACGGACTTTGATTCTATTCTCTGGGTCCCAATTCAAGAACTGGTCATTCACAAAGACCTGAAAGGATACATACATATATATATTCAATAGACCATTAAGAGGAGCATTAATTTTCATTGATAATCAAGAAAAAGAAAAGAACCTTGTCCAAAGAGGTCAAGTAATCAACAGCTCTTTCTCTGTTGGTCAAGAAGGTATGCTCGTCCATCTCAATGTTAGGTGAGCCTCTAATTAGATACATGGTTAAGAAAAAAACTGGTCAATTGCTGCAATGGATATTTATAATATAATGTAATTGGTGAATGAATTGCTGCAAAATCAGAACTTACTTTCCCCACCAAAGATCATCCTTGGTGAGATCGTCCATCACAACACGCTTGTCCTTGGGAGATCGTCCTGTTTTAGCCCCAGAAAGGGTAGCCAAGGCACCAGTAGAAGTAATGAAAGATTCTCTCTCGTACTTTATGGCCTGCTCATACAACTCTGTAACATCAAATTAGCATTGATTTATAATTTTGCAACATAAGTACAATTAATGACAAGGCAATTTATGTTTGTTTAATGTTACCAGCAGGAGATAGATTATAAAAGACGTGAGTAAACTTCAAACCACTGTCACTGACGGCAATGGAGGAGGCTGCGGCTGCCACCACCACCTTAGTCGCACCAGTTGCGTCCGGGTCGCCTTTCACTAACTTGGGTCCAAAATCTCTCGTTAGGGAAGCCAATGTCGCACTATGTACAGATTACATGATCGATGAGATTAATAAAAACCAAACATATACATATATTAAGCAGACAGAACCAAATGAAAGGACATAATAATGAACAACATAAGAATCCTCGTTGGCACCTGATAGACTGCAGCTGTTGTTCTAAGCCTACAACTCTGTCTCCTACAACGGGAGAGTTAAGCTCAGACCTCTTTTTCTGAAGAGAGTGGAGCTCATCTATGGTTTTAGCCTTCACAGTGTTAGAGGAGCTTTCATCTTCAGGGGCTGCTGTTCTGATCTGCCGGAGCCCTGACTTTCCATTCTCTGCCATCTCTTAGATCTGTGAAATGTGATGTATATCAGTTTCAGTCGGGAAAATGGGATCAAATCAGGGTTACACCGTTTATATATATATATATATGCTTGCATGGCGCTCTTATAATAGAACATCCTAAATATATTCGAACCTAGTCACTGCTCAATGCTTGCATGGCCATTTCTTTCGTTGGTTCTTGGGTGGACCAGGACCACGCCTTATTATATCTTGTATGTACACACACAACCTGTTGCTTCGACCAGCATTGTAGCCTCAGGAAGGAGACACAACTTTTTTTTCTCCTTAGTTCCACGCCTTTACCCTTCTCACAATCACAAAGAGCTTCCCCCTTCAGATTGTGTCAAATTATCAAATTAAGAAAGTATTGAATTTGGGTAGCTGAGTTATCTTTATCCGAAAAAAGAAAAGTGGAAATAGTTATGTCTATCTAGTAACATAATTGTTGTTACGTTCTCTTTGTTACGAAAGTTATAGTTTGATTTTAGAGAGCTCACAAAACACTTATAAAAATATTTATAAGTTACTATTAATAAGATTCTAATATTGGTACAGTAGATTTAAGTCCTTATCAAATAAATTAAATTTAATTGGCATTATTTTATTCAAGAATGGACATAAGTTATATCAATTTAAGGAAATGACCTCCTCTAAGTAAAAATAAATAAATTCTTTATATATAATATTCATGTTATGAAGTCTCCCCAAACAAAAATAATTTTATAATAAAAATGAGACATCGTCAATTTTGATTAATATATTAAATTTCACCTTTTTTTAATTTATTTTTTTGATTTCGTTCTTACTTTTATTATCATGACACTACAATCTTAAGTAGTGTAAAAAATACAAGATAAGTTGTTTAAGTGGATCAATTTAAAATGTAAGTATCTCTTTTTTCATTAAGTCTTGAATTTAATGACTCTATGATAGAAAAGTTACTTAGTTTTGGGTAAATTTAAAATATTAGTTTTTAATTTAATAATCTAAATTTTATTCATGTAGTATATTTTTAAAGTGAATTTATTTTTAAAAAAATTCATCTAGACAAAATTAGAGCCATTAAATTTAAAACTAATATTCTAACTTCACTCAAACTCCAAGTATTTTGGGCAGAAGGACACTGAATCCGGATCGGGGAGTTTTTGTAAGATTGGGAGGGCTGTTTCAGTCACTTCCCCACAAAAATTTAAACCGATGTTGTGACGTGGACTTTTCGGATTGGTACCTACTCTATAAAGTAACTTTATGGTGCTTGCAAATATTCGAAGAAATGATTGATACTGATTGTTACCCTGATGGTGCTGCATGTTCCAATGAAGTTCAGACTCTTCAGGTCACTGTTGTTAATTACAGGTGTTGTGAATATGCCATTAAAATATTCTGGTAAATGCAGATTACTTGAGATGCAACAAAATTAATTGTTCCCCTTTTCATTGTTTTCCCCCTTCTTTTAGCAATTCGAATGATCAATTTTTGCTGAATGTTTAGAAAAGATTCAAGGCCATTGATCTGAAAACTAAATTCTGACTTACAATCATCTGATGACTAGATATATTAACCATACATAATGCTAACATTACTCTAAGCAACTCTTATTCCACCATTTTAATAATCTCTATCCTCACAACTTGACAAGAAACAGCTCCACAATCTCCTAAGCATTAGAAGATTGGACCAGCTGCCACAATCTCCTCCGTGAGTTTGTTGTCCTTGCCAATCTTGTAGTTAGTGAAGGTTTCAAAGTTCTTCCTGAACAGCCCAGCCAACTTCAGCAAAGTCTCATTGTAGGCCTTCTTATCTGACCACTGCATTTCCCAAAGACATTGTTTAAGAGTTAAGACCCTTAAAACAAAAATAAAAGAGAAAAGAATGGTTAGATAGGACACTGACCGTGTTCACGGGGTCCAGAATTTCTGTAGGGACACCCTCCACTTCAGTAGGGATCTCAAGGCCAAAGATCTCTGTCTTCTTGTAACTCGCATTCAAGAGGCTTCCGGAGTGAATGGCATCAATAATCCTTCTTGTGTAAGGTAGCTTAATTCGACTACCATAACCATAGCTGCAAATTGGCAGAGACAGAAACATCGTTAGTTTTAGGATTTAGAAGGCTAGAAAGTCCCTTGTTGAATGCTAATATGATACCTGCCACCGGACCAGCCAGTGTTAACAAGCCATCCAGTAGCACCGTGCTTCTGCATCTTCTCAGCCAGCATCGCAGCATACTTGGTAGGGTGTAGCATTATGAATGCTGCACCAAAACAAGATGAGAACGTTGCTTGTGGCTCCTTAATACCATCCTCTGTGCCAGCCACCTGCAGTTATGATCACCCGATAGGGAAAAAAAATAAACTTTGATTCCATTTTATAAGGATACTTCTGTATTTTTAGCAAGTGAATTTAATGAGATTGTACCAGAGCTGTGTATCCACTGATGAAATGATACATAGTCTGTGACAAGCTCAGCCTACTAACTGGAGGAAGCACGCCAAAAGCGTCACAGGCCAAAAGGATGACATTTTTAGGATGCGGACCAACACATGGCAACTTGGCATTTGGGATGTATTCAATTGGATAAGCTGCACGAGTGTTTTCTGTAACTGACTTGTCGGTGTAATCCACTTCTCGTGTATGCTCATCAAACACGACATTTTCCAGCACTGCAAAATCAAAAGCAATAAATTAAGGAAATTTAGAAGGGAAGTCAAATAAGAGATGCTTAGAAAAAATTTCAGATTTTTACCAGTTCCAAACTTGATTGCATTATAGATATCAGGCTCTTTCTCTTTGGAGAGATCAATACATTTGGCATAGCAGCCACCTTCGATATTGGAGACACCATTTTCTCCCCAGCAATGCTCATCGTCTCCTATCAAAAGCCTATTGTGATCTGTAGAAAGAGTTGTCTTACCAGTACCTAATAATAAGAAGAGGGAAAAGAAGCATTAGGACATAAAAAATGGTAAGATAGAAGCAGCACTTACACAAGTGTTAGGATAACTTCTATTACAAGTAAGCGAAGTATGGCTAGAGAGAAGTAATTTAGATATGGTAGGGCAGGTGTTGGAGGGCACATTCCGACCTTGTTACGGCAGATACTATACCTGAGAGTCCAAAGAAGAGAGCAACATCTCCATTTTTGCCCATATTGCAGCCAGAATGTAGAGAGAGAATGTGACGCTTAGGCATGAGATAATGCATTACACTGAAAAGACCTTTCTTCATTTCCCCGGCGTATTGTGTGCCGAGGATGACCATTTCCCTCCTAGCAAGATTAAGATCTATGCTAGTAGAGGATGTCATGTAGTGAGTGTAACGATTACAGGGGAACTGTCCAGCATTGTAAATAGTGAAGTCCGGAGTACCGAAATCCTCCAGCTCTTCAGGAGTGGGTCGGATACACCTGTCACCCACCCAGTTATCCAATTGTACACTAAACTAAACTAACACACATTCCTCCAGTACTCAGCAGGCAGGGATCATATTCAATTCAATACAGGATATACGCATAAAGTTAAGGCTCAACGATCAGGGCACTTATCTGGCTGCCTTATACTACACCTTTCTGGAAACCAAGAGTTGAGTCTATCTAATCTAACGTTTCACTTACATGTTGTGCATGAACAACGAATGGTAAGCTCTGGCCGACACGATTCGGACTTTGATTCTGTTTTCTGGGTCCCAATTCAAGAACTGGTCATTCACAAACACCTACAAAACAAGAGTTTAGTTTAGTACAGCACCGTCAATTGCCATCCAATAGTTAATTGACAGCTGGATGCCTATTCTAACGGAGCTCATGAAAGATAGGTGCGCGTGCTCTGTCTTGTGTCTGGTGCAAGAATATATCCGTAATAATTGTCGAAAAAGTATGGCTCGTAACAGGATGAATATGGCATTTCCACGAGAACAGAAAAGGACAGCACAAATACCTTGTCCAAAGAATTCAGGTAATCGACAGCCCTTTCTCTGTTGACCATGAAAGAGTGCTCGTCCATCTCAATGTTAGGGGAACCCCTTCAAAGTACAACATTTGCAAATTAACGAGAAGCAATAGCATTATTTTGTGACAAGCGGTGATATACGAGTACTTACTTTCCCCACCACAGTTCATCCTCGGTAGTCTCGTCTCTGACCACACGCTTATCTCTGGGAGAACGACCCGTCTTGGCTCCAGACAGTGTTGCCAGCGCCCCTGTCGCAGTAATGAAGGATCCCTTCTCATACTTAATCGCCTGCTCATACAGCTCTGCAACAATCCATACCCCATCATAATTATATCACGTCTCAATGTTAGTAATCCCATTTCCTTTTAGGTACATCATGATTCATGTGACGGGGGTGGATTTTGTCGTCCACAAAGTCATATATAGGAGGTGGACATTAGTGGGAACAGTTAGTAGTATAGTTGGTCAATATATGACGTAGATTATTACTGTGTGAATACTATAATAATTACTAATATATGGTCAAAGAAATATTTATTATGGCAGCAAAATAAGTAGTCAAAATCCAAATTAAACAAAAAGTTTTAAAAATATAGTACCAGCAGGAGAGAGGTTGTAGAGGACGTGTGTAAACTTTAGGGCACTATCGCTGACCACGATGGTGGGTGTGAAATGGGGATGCGACGTGTGAGCTACCCTTGGGGTCTCCGACCTCCTTGCCGGGTCACCCTTCACCACCTTTGGTCCAGTTTCTCTCGTCAGGGAAGCCAACGATGCACTGTTACATTAAACTCAGTCAAACGTCAAACAGTAATTACACAAATAAACAAGCACTCCAGTTACATTTTCCATGGTTGTGCTTAGTCAATCATAGCACCCGAGCCATTAACCCTGCGGACCCCACTTCATTATTAAAAAAAAAAATTAGGATGCCTGCCTATGCTTACGTATGGCGCATGTGAAAACGTGTCAATCTTAGATAGGCTCAACTTGTCCGGTCATCTTCATCAAGATGATTATGTCCTTCCCCACCATCCGATTATCCAACTTGTTCGATGATGACATCACGTTGCAGCACACGTGGATCTCCATAATATCTCTGGTCTATGCAATTTTTTTTGTTTCTCTCTCTTTCCGTTTCCCCACGGCTTTTATTGTTGTAGTAATTATTATTATTATTTAATGGTGGGAATTATTCTATAGTCGCAAGCGTATTGCGATACCTGATGGACTGGAGCTGCTGCTTCTGGCGCTCTTCTTCGGTGAGCGTAGCAGAGCCGGGCTGAGCGGCTTTGATGGGAGTGGTGGGTGCCGATCTTTTCTTCTGCAGCGAGTGAAGTTCGTCTATAGTCTGAGCCTTCACGGGAGGTGCGCTATCATCGTGGCAAATACCGTGCTGTTTTTTGTGAGTCTGAATCATCGACAACCCGTTCCGTGCCGTTCCCTTACCGGTATTTCCAAAGCTGAATTCTCCGTTACCGTTCGCTGCCATTTTCTTATCTACAACAGACAAAACAGAGTTAGTTAAACCATTACAAAAGATCAAAGCCATGGACTTTTCTGTCATTCGGTCATGAGCCCTGCTAACCATAAGTAAAAGAACAAATAGAGTAGATATTCACGGGGAAGGAAGGAAGAAGGACAAAATCGTAATAGCATAAGGTGAACGGGAGAGAGAAAGCACCAGAATTTGGAGCTCGATGTGACAATGGAGAAAGGCTGAAAGCAAACGCTAATGAGAAGCTAAGAAGAAAGGGAGTAAAAGGGTGACCATGAAACAACGTTGGTAACTATGAGCAGATGGCCGAATGAAGTGGTGATGAAAAAATGTAATGCGTAGGGTCCCTTTTAAAGGGTTCAGTGGCACCCTCCCCTTAACCCTGGTTAAGATTAAACCCTAGCACGAGATAACCATGGTTAAATCACATCCCTCGAGTCAAGCCCCATAAAAAGGAAAAAATCCAAATTCGATCAGTCTACAAGAAAGCGGAGTCAGATGAAGTCATCCTTTATCCTGTGGGTGAGGATGGATCGGGTTTGTACTATAAGCCAGCTCAAACGACCATCTGTTTTTTCTTAACTAAACTTAATAGATTAAAATATCAAATTCCAGGTCAAATGAAAATGGGTAACGGCTGAAAATTGATTAGTTTATAGGGGGTAAAAAATGTTTATAGGATAAATTGAAGAGTTTAAGGAAAAGATGAAAAACAAAATAGAATCAAATCAACTATAGAAGGATAAAATTTTTTAACTCATTATTATTGTTTATATCTATCTATCTATATCTATATCAATATCTGTATCTGTACTAAAAACAAACTCTTTCGAAATGCTAATTTTGTAATTAGTTTTCTTTATTTATTTTTAAATTTAAAAAATATATTTAGATAATTATATTTATAATTTAAAACTAAAATGATAACTACTCATCTACTTCTCATAATTTATCCTTTCACCAATTCAAATTCAAATTTCATTTTTTATTCATCCTAATGGCTTTAAAACGCACTTCCACATCCCTTATTTTCTTCTATTTATTTATTTTTAATTCTATCCAATATCTCAATCACTTAATGTTCTCTGTATCTTTTCTCTCAACTTCATCTTCGTCCTCTCTTCTCTTATCTGTGTATCCTGTAATGGTAAGAAAAAAAAAAAAACTGAACTAATATAAATTTAGATTCAGTCATGTTACGTAAATTATATTATCGAAAAATATGGATTTAATTAACCTATTTATTCACAAATTTTATACAAAATTTACAATTTAAACCTAATGCATGAACAATCAGATAACATTAAAAAATAAAAAATAAAACTTATGCCTGAACAATGGTATACTCTTTTTATCTTATTTTGTTTGTTATTTAAAAGTTTGACACAAAAATTAAAAAAATAATAAATAATTTAAGAAATATTTAATATTTATTTATTAATTACTACTTATTAAGATTAAAAAAGAGTACTATTTAAATATAAAAAAAAATATTTTAGAATAAACATGGAGAATTTCCACCGATTGGCCGACGATACATTCAGCGGTCAAGCCGACAGCTAATTTATTCTCCTTTTACAAAATTTTTGGTTTGCGCAAACAGCGATTAAAAAGGGTAGCCTTCTTGCCTACGCTTATGCAAAAATAGGAATCATCAAAAAATTTAGGCTGTAGAATTAATCAAATTTAACTTCAATTTCAGTTCCGAAATCACGGAAACTCAAGTTCGCGTTAATTTTTCCAACGACGTGGGATCTAAAACAGACAAATATGTAGGATTTATTACAACGTAGCCATCGTCGTTCATGTACCAAATCCAATTAAGAAATCGGGCATTATTTTAGTAGGGATAGGCCATCGGCGTCCGTTCGCCACAAACTAGAAAAAAAAAATGAACGAAGCCGAACTCTACAATAGCAGGCCCCACCCACGCGATTTTAACCGTCAATCTTTCATAACCAAATAAACAAATGGTCGATGATTAATCACACGGTCGAAGACATACGAGTAACGGAATCCCCCTTTTTTAGATTATGAAATCGAATTTGTTAATTTCAAAATTCCTAGAAATCATAATACTAGTACCAAAAATAAAAAACTTAATTTCCACGTCAGCACAAGCGTCCCCACCTAGTTTTGTTGAATATGGAGACCGGCGACCTGCTAGTGCTAAGACCACTCTGACTATCCGCAAATATTCAATACAAATGCGTAGTTTGTTCTAGATCATTTTGGACTTTATGTGTTTCACAAAATCAAATTCTATTATTTTTTAGTACAAACTCGAGGCAGTACTTGTCATGTCGTACATAACTATTAAAAGAAGATTGCAAATTCAAGGTCAATTCATCTATTTTTCTCAATAGTATGGTATAGGTGCTACGTACAATTTTTAGAAAACCAACATATTGATAAATTAGCCTGATGCATTATTTGTTTTTATTAGGAGTGAATCCAAACCCAAACATTGTACAATAACTTGTCCGTCCAAGAAGGAAGCGCGTGGTTGGTGGCACCTTCCTTCCCGCGTTACAAATGTAAATAAATGTTTGGAACTTGAAAGTGTGCATTAACTATTCCTAACTACTAAAATAAGCTTTCTTAGATTAAAACCAGGGAGGGTATATGTGGTAGAGGCTAAAGACTATGGTGACGTTGATGAGTCAAAAAGGGAGGTTGAGGCATGGCCGGGTTTTGTCTGATTCGGGGAAGGTTGCATTGCTCCAGTCTCGGTGCAATAAATAGATAAATAAACAGACATGCATGGATGGGGTAGTGGGGACGAGGCAGTTCCAAGCTTGGTGGAGATTTGGTAATGGCCATTAATAATTTTATTATCATAATTGCACAAATTGTGGCGTTCTCATTCTCATTCTCCACCTCTCTGCCCATCCCAATCATGCTACAATTTGGTATGATTCTATGATCTTTCTTTGTCCTGTATTATTTTTTTCCCATTATTATTTGATTGACATATTATTGTTTAATATTATATATATATATATATATAGAAATATTCCTCGCCGTTTAAATTGTGACGTGTAATTAAAGCAAGAATTAGGATGTAGAAATGTGAACCAAATCACTAAAACTATGATACATTCCAACTACTTTATTATGGTTTGGGTTCAAAACCAATTAGGTGGTTCCATTTTGGTTTTGAAATGCTGACATAAAGTGTGGTTGCTTCTCAAAAGTCTTAAAAGAAGGAGTTCCTATAACCACTCGTTAAACGCTTGGAAATCAATGCCGGTCGCTGACAAACCAATAATAACATGAGAATGAGAATGATATTATTACCAAAATTTGCTTAAGGTAAATAAATAGAGTAGGTAAATGTAATTTTATCACCATTTTTTGTTGGTCAATTTCAAACTTATTACTCGCGAGAATTTATTTAAATTTGTTCGGATTTGGGTATAAAGTGTTAGGCGTGGACTTAATGGGCCGAGCCCAATGGGCCGTGCTTGGAGAGTTCTGTCAATGGCCGCCAGCGCTTGTGTACGTTCGGAAATGTCTCGATTGGTAAAAGCCTTTATTTGCCACCGTCTTCCATGATTGCCCTAATCGGCGAGCTACGGTGCACAGAGATCTGTTGCCTCCGTTTTCAGTAAGTCCTGCTCTCCTTTGAGCCTTTAACTCTTGCAGTTCGCGAAATAAAAGAATCTTTTTTGGAAACTTTATTCGCAGTTTATGGTGCATTTCGCCTTTTTCCAATCCTTTTTTATTTGTTTTTGTTTATTTAGCTCTTAATGCCTCGCTGAAGATTATTTTGTGCCATTCGGGATTTCCAGCTACAAAAGCAGTTTCTTCTCTGAAGGTTGCCTCTGTCATGGTTCTGAGTTCAAAGTAATATATATGTATAGCGAAAACTCCGTAATTATCTGTATTTCATTTAAAATAGCTCCATACTGTTCCCTTCTGCAGCTCCGGCAATATAATAATTTTTGCCACCAATTTATAGGTGCTTTAATTTGGACCATCGTGCATTTATAAATATAAATTTCCCTTTCATTTATTCATCTTATTGACAAACATATTTATTATATACGTCTACAATATATTTTTCTTCCATGTAGAACCATTTCCCCAAGAATGCCTCTCTTTTTTAAAGAGATCCTATAAAAGGGTGGGGGATGGAATTTTATTTGAATTTTATTTGTGGATACTGTGGAGAAAATATTAGGCAAATTAATCCAAAAATAACTTTAATATGATCATATGTTTTTAACAGATTAATCTTATTTGTTTTGCTATATCCTATATCTCCTCTGACATCTGTATCTCAATTGTTACCATGTTGTTTTCAGTTGCAATTAGATTATCACAACTTGATTAGATTGTTTTAGTCATATCCTTTGCCATGTGCCATGATGAGCCGCATATTTTTATTATCAACATATAATATTTTGCATGCTTAGATAATAACGTTCCCCTTTTTTAACCCTATGGACGTTTGCAGGTGCATACAACTTGGCATATCGCTAGACATCACAAATTTTATGTAATATGGATTTGAATACCATTAAAGATGCATTTGATTGTGCTGCTAAGAAGCAAAAACTATCTCATTCTAAGGCTGAGGAAGTCATTGATCAGATCAGACAAGAAATTGAGAATGCCTTGGAAAGGATGCAGTCAATCAATAATCTTGACTCTGAACTTGATTATAGATCTATTCTCAGTGAGCTTAAGACCAGTTTACACAACATTGCTCCACCTAGGCAACTGGAAGGTCCACAGAAGGAACTAAATGCAGCACTCGTCAAGTATGTGAAGGCTCTTGAGAAATCTTTCAACCTTGATATATCCAAGGCTTACAGAAATATTGATTATGATATACATACATTAAACCAAGTAGTTGCCGGCCATTTTTATCGTCAGGGCCTTTTTGACGTCGGTGACCAGTTTATAAGTGAGGCTGGTGAACCAGAATCTACTGCCACCATAAAATCTCTATTTCTGGAAATGTATCAAATACTTGAAGCCATGAAGAATCAGGACCTGGGACCAGCCATCACCTGGGCTGCCACTAACTCTGACAAACTCACTCAGAGTGGATCTGACCTACACTTGAAACTTCATACAATGCAGTTTGTGAAGATACTTGAAAATGGAAGCAGGGATGAAGCCCTTCAGTATGCCCGAACGTACCTTGCCCCTTTTGGTTCCAACCATATGGCTGATATCCAGAAGCTTATGGCCTGTCTGCTGTGGATTGGAAAGCTCGATCGGTCTCCATATCATGCTTTACTATCACCAGCTAAATGGGATGTGCTGTCTGAGGAACTGAAGAGGCAGTTTTGCAATCTCTTGGGCCTGTCATGTAACAGTCCATTGAGTGTGACTATAGCAGCAGGAATCCAGACTTTGCCTCCTCTGCTCAAGTTTATGAATGTTATGGCAGGTAAGAAGCAGGAATGGCAGTCCATGAACCAGCTGCCCGTCCCAGTTGAGTTGGACCGTGAATTCCAGTTCCATTCCATCTTTGTATGTCCCGTCTCAAAAGAACAAGCAACAGAGGATAACCCACCAATGTTGATGTCCTGTGGCCATGTCCTTTGTAAGCAATCAATCATGAAGATGTCGAAGAATAGCACAAAGATGTTTAAGTGCCCATATTGTCCCTTCGACGTTGATGCAGTACAGTGCAGGCAGCTATACTTGTAATGTTCATGGATTGTATGAAAGTCTCTATTAATAACTGAATCATCTGTTGTAGAGTAGCTCCTTGTTGAATCACGTGTTGTAGATAGCTCCTTGTTGGCGTGTGGGTGCGTAGTAATGGCACAAGCCAATGGGCTTCTTTGTTGTCTGTTTGTTTCATACCTCTGATGTAAATAGAAATTCTTTTCTAATTTGTATAAGCCGTGCTGCTACCTTTGTTTTTAATTTTTTGTTTTGTTGTTTCTTTTCCTTTGTTTTTCTTTCAATGGGGAAATTCACTGACATGGTTCAAGATGCGGAATTTTGAAAAGTCAATAGATTACATGCTATTATAGAGTTTCTCTTTTGGACCCTAAGAATTGCTGAATTGACCATATTGGCGGTATTCTTTGGTATTTCAGGTGGGCCAATACTTTTCCATGGGCCCTTTTTTTTTTAATTGGCCTTTCGGGTGGGAGAAGGGAACGAAACGAGGTTGAATCCATATCATACATTCGATGCATCGGATTCCAACCTTCAATATTGGGGTTAGCTGACCAAGGCCTGGGCTGGTACAAGCAAATGCCCTTAATCTTAACTGCTGAGACGAGTGTGCATATGCAAAGAATCAGTTTTGGTTTGGTTTTCTTTTGTTAGCACCCAAAAAGTGATTTTATAAGCAGGAAAAGCTGTAAAGTTAAGGGCTTTTACCTCACTCAGTATCACCTTTAAATGTTATGTTTACAGCTTAACATGTGATAACTCGTATCTATTTTTAATCAGGACCACCGTTTATACATTAAATTTCCTTTTGAAGATATGCGGTCGTACAAAGAATCTCGTCCATCCAAATCTGGGTTAACTCTGGTTTTACAATTCAAAAGTCGAATAGGATTCGTAATCCAAAAGTAAAACCAAATGAAGTGCTGAATAAAAGAAATGTTGAAGTCCGCTGCTTATCCCCACAATGGATCCTCGTGGTTCTGTATTTTATGTTTAGAAGCAGAAGCAAAGAATGACCCTTTATTGGGATTCACGTAATAGAAAATTGTCCTTAGAGATGCACGCACAATTGAAAAGTAGCAAGTAAAGGCATGGCCATGATCATCGACAGCACTTAAAAGGGTTCTAAAAGTGCGCAATTTAAGCCCCTGGACCGGCACCGGCACCAGCCCAAGCCAAAAGATTAAAGTTATGAGCGTCTTGAAGGGGACCTCTCCTAAGCTTAAACTCTTTCACGCAGATTTAGGTTTCATGTATCTTTATAATATCTTTTCTTCCGACTCTTCCACAAATTTGTGTCAAGTCACACCAATGTATCTTTATAATGCAATCGCAGTTATTTAGTCAAGAAACTCTTTATTGTTTTGATATTAAGAATTGGTGGTCCAATTGTAGAGTCCACAAAACAATTCAAGTCAAATCGAACCAAAACTTATGGGTGAGCCACTTATTGACGATAGGAGATCTCTAGATTTAGAAATGCCCAAAAAATTAAATGCGATAGATGATTAGAAGACAAGTTCAATTTCACCAACACGAATCAATGCTATTAAGACATAATTGCAATGCATGGCGAGTGGCATTGATGATTTGACGCACCATCATAAGATTTGTATGGTAAAACTCCACTGCTTTCCTTTATAGAGGAATGCCACATAGCATTTACAGTGAAAAGTTGAAAACTTGAAGAGTGCACGATCCTTGTATTGATCAAACGCTAAAATGTAAATGATTTTTATAGTGTAGATTCAAACAAAAGTTCATTGTATGACAAGAAATTAATAATTAAAAAAAAAAAACAGGAAAGAGAACATGCAAGCATGATATGATACACCTTATATCCATTGCTTTATAGTACAATGGGGAAAGTAAATGAATCTCTCATTATGTACTAACCTTGTTTGGCACCAAGGAAGCAAAACCCCACTAGTGCACTACACATGAAAAGCACTAACAAAGATCTACAAGACAAAGGTCTTGATTTTCACCTGTGTGTAGTTCAATGATAAGATGCAGATGCAACGTCAGGTTACAGAACAAAATCCCACATGTGTTGGGTAGAAAGAATTAGGAAAACAAACGCATCTTCCCCAAATTCTTAAGCACAAAAAAGGCAAAAGCTACGAATGGTTAAGTTCCTTTGGCATTATCTCTTGTCTCAACCCGTAACTGAGACCCCACCACCATTTTGCTTTTAACCAACCAAGCCATTCTTAGAACGAACAGCTCATAAACGTCCAAGAGTTGCTTATTATAATTTTTAGTAGCAATTTTTTGGATCAAATTCCATTTGACGAGACCCAACAACAGCAACAATTCTTATTCTTAATCGCCAAGATACAAAACTGCCCCTCTCATCAGGTACCAAACTTCTCTCTCTCTGCAATTTTATCCGTACCCTTTGGATCCATCTGATTATTTGCCGTTGGGCTTTTTCGAAAATTATAAAAAAGGAGGGAGCTAAGGACAAAACAGAAACACTTCGTGTGGGGTTCACTCTGCAATCACCATCTGCTCCTTTCCTATGCACAAAAGGGCCTAGCCGTCCTCTACAGATTGTCGCTATTAGGAACCTGGGCCATGCTCATTTTTTTTTGTCTTCAGAAAAATATTTTTCTATTAATACACTTTTTTTTTTCTCTATGTACTACAAATTAAATTAAAAAAAAGGACAATACAACTAAAATCTGGCGTTCTCAAAGCCGTGCAAGTCACTGACTCTGTTCATCGACTTCCTCATGATAGCCACTTTAGCCAGTCTCTCAGCGGCTCTCCAAGCTGAAGTTGGCGTCAACGGCTCTAATTTCTCCTCCGTGCGGTTGCTTCTCAGTTTCTGGCTCTGATGTTGTTGTCTGCGCCGCTGTAACTCCGCTTGCTCGGCTTCCAAGCAGCGCAAGTATTCGTCAGCCGACTCTGGGTTTGACTGCATCAACAAGGCTCGAGCCGACCACAGCAAATGGTGAGCCCCAGATAGATCGTTGTGCTCCGCTAGACATTTACATTCGGCTACGGCTCTAGTAGTCACGTGGAGATTGCGCAGTCGTTGGATTTTTGGGTCTGATGATCGGACGGCATGGGGACGTGGAATGAGTAGCGCTTGCTCTTTGGAGTATACCAGTTCTTGTGTAGAAGGGTCTCTGTAAGATGACCGTACGGACATGGCGTGGTGGAACCCGGCTGAAGCGGCGGGCACCCTCAACTCCACGAGCAATTCTCTCTCTTCCTCCGCGTAGAGATCACCGAGCCTGACGGAACCGGAACCAAGAGCTGTGGGCCGACCCGCAAGGGAATACACGGCGGCGATCTCCACCGGTGCCGAGCGGGACCTAACCCCTAATTGAAGCTTAAGATCTTGAGCCACCACGCTTAACAAGCCGTCCACGCACCTAGCAAACGCATCATCTGCTTGCGCGTAAGCACAAGCACCGCCGTCTGGAAATCCCACAGAGTAGACAGGGAATTCGAGGTTAGAGAAGCGCGTGGGCGAAACTAAGGAACATTCGGAATTGGGCAAGGTGGTGGCAATACGCTCGTCCTGACCGTCGGAGAGAAGTATGATGGTGGCAACGGGGTTCTTCTCCCGTCGATCTTGGAGGACCTTAGCAGCTTTCTTGAGCGCATCGTTCTTCACATAAGCTCCTTCTCGACTTTGATCAATCGCGACCAGTGCGTCCACAATGCGACGCGCCGATCTCTGACCATTGCTGGTCATTCTTCGCAGTGGCAACAATCTCTTCGAGCCCGAAGAGAATGCAACAATGGATAGACGATCAGTGGACCTAAGCGAGGAAATCACAAGTCGCATTGAACGTTTCATCATCTGAAGCTTTGGACCGGTCATGGTCCCACCCACGTCGAGCACTGTCACCAGGTCTATCGGGGCCCGACTAGCCAATGTCTTTGATATTCTTCTTGCTCCATTAAGCGATGGACTTGGCGGAGCCTTCACTTTCAAGACCACGACGTATGTCTCGTAGCTCCTACCAGCTGCTACGATAGCAGCTTCCGGTAACAAGCAAACTTCAACGTTCCTGAGATGGTTTTCAATTCTGGGTGAACGCAAAGGAGGACCAACAGGGTTGACAACGAATCCTTGGAACTCCATTACTTCCTCGTCCTGATCTTCGTTTTCATCTGATTCTGGTATGGGATTGAAACGAGCAACGGAAGTGGGAGACATAAGGGGTTCATCGTCGTTGTAAACTTTCAAAGTTCGAGTCTTTATGTCATGGATGAGATTTTGCGCTCTGTTTTCTTCCGCAGCTTTCTTAAGCTGCTTATCGTTGTGGATGGCTAGAACAGGCAATTCCTTCCAGTTTGTACTGCAGACGGGGCAGAATAGAATTTGTTGCTTTTTGACGTGTGCCGCTATGCAAGAGAAATGAAAGGTATGAGAGCATTCTGCTGTGAAAATCGCTGTCCCCTGACCAGTTTTCACGCTCTGCATACAGATTCCACACCTACTCTGCAAAATCACAGTTTAAAAGTTGCAAAAAGTTGAGTATCATTGAAGACACTTAAAAATTACAACTTTGCAGGGAAATTACAACAGATAACAAGATTTTACTGTGCTGGTTAAGAAAAAAGAATCAATTTTACAAAAAAGAAAAGGCACAGCATAATTTAGTTTAGTTTACTTTGGATAGTCTTAAGCTGGCCTTGAGAAGCGAGAAGCTTGATGGTGACTTGGGCGAAGATGGATTCGAGAGCTGAAACAACCTCGGGCTGTTTTGTTTCTTCGGGGTTTTAGCACTAGTGCATTGGAGTTTGGGGCTACTGGGGACTGAAGATGTGGGAGTCCCGGCAGCCACCGAGGTTCGGCACCGGAGGGTGGAGCTGGACACCGGCTGAGAGTGCGACCGTGGGGTTGACGGGTTGGAGAAAAACGCAAACTTGGAACTGAGTTTGGGACTTTGATTGGTGCTGTCACAATGCTGTTGCTTCTCTGTTAAAACTTGAGGTTCTCTATCTCTAGGAATGGATGTACAGAAGGCCCTTCTCCACCCAGTTACCATCTTCTCGTGAAATCGAGAGACTCAATCTCTTTCAGCGTGCGTCCTTCGTAAACGGGGTTTGGTTTTTGAGAAACTTGATTCCCTGTGGATTTGCAGAGGACAAGAGCTTTTACGCATGGAAGTGATTAGAAAGAGAGCAGAAATGGATTAGAATCAGAACACCTTTTCATGTTGCCCTTTCCCTTGTTTCTATTTCCAAAATTCTACCATGTTTTTATCTATTGCATTGCTTGGATTTGTTTGTTTCTCCTGTTTCGAGTGCCCCAGTAGAAACTCTCACTGTTGCTTCTAAATTGAAGATCTCTCTCTTTTCTATATTCCTGGGGCTATATATAATAATATATAAGGCTATGCACGTTAGAACGCAGGGACTTTTTTCACATAGACGGGAATATAATTATAATTATAATTATAGAGGGTAAAGTAAAAACCAAAAAAAGGTGTATGCTTTGGGATTAACATGGGAAACTGGCAAGTGGAGGTTGCCACCTACTGTAACAAGTCAACGGGGTGAGGCAGCTTCAGGTATTTGGAATTGTGCATCAGTGTCCTATTCCCACGTTATGTTCACCGTGCCAACACCAACCCATGCATCAGGAACAGTGAGAGCCATCTCCATCTCTCTGCTTCTGCTTCTGCTTCGTTCGGTTCATGGTTTCTCTGATTCTTCCCTTTCGCCTTAATCTTCGCTGGTTTTCCTTTTTTCTCACAAAGCAAAAACCCCTTCTCTTTTGCCATTTTGTTCTTTTAAAAATTTAATTTTTTTTTTTTTTATTGATACGATTCTGCATGAATCAGAATTACTGACGAGGTGCGAGGGTTTCGATGAACTGTATTCTGATGCAGCATTAAGTAACCGAGCCAAATTTGATCTCTCTGATCTGGTTCGTTCCTATGGGGGGCCCATTTCGGTGGCCAGCGATATAAATGGTGATGTTCTGGATACAGACCAGACACCACGGTGGAAGGCTCAAACGGTCATTTTACTCTCAACCTCATTAATTGGATTTATTGTATTTATGTTCCATTTTTTTTTTTTTTGGGTCAAACGTATTTATGTCTATTATGTAAGTAGTAGTATAGTCATTGAATTGAATAGAATAGAATAACGGCCGATGTGCACAGTGCATTTGTTTATTCAACATCAATCCCCAGGAAATCCCGAAACCCCTCTAGGCTCCACATTATGATGATTGATCAATTCAACCTTTTTTTTTAAAAAAAAAGTTATAAAATTTTGATCAAAACTATTTTCTTTAGCACATCGATCAAAATACTTAGGTCAAGAATTCCGAAAACATGTATCCAAGTGGAAATAGGATTATGATGTTTTCGAGCATCTATATGTTTCTATTGAAGCAGGAGTCAAAGAAAGGAAGAAGATCTCTACTTTGACTCAATTATAATATAGCAAATTCCATTACAAACTGATATGAATAGGTGTGTAGTGTAGTGGATAAATCTGAGTCTTACACCCAAAACAAGAAAGTGCAGAATTAGTTGATGGTGATCACTCATCTTCATATTCAACTTCCCATGTCTTACATTAAATTTTGAAGAACAAAAATGAAACTAAATACAATGGACTGGACTAGACTGGAGTTTCAGCTATCAAGTACCTCATCTCACATCACTGTTGCCATTGCATTACCAAAAATTATGATTTGACAATCCACAGCTTCTTACAGTCAATAATTCAACCCTTATTTTGTTTGTCCCTCGCTCACGTGCTCTCTCTCTCTCTCTCTTCGAAATTTGACGCCGTTAGTTGAGGAAGACGAAGACGATGCGTACCGTTAATCAACTCCTATATCTTTCTTAATCTCGCCAGAGTTAAAAAAATCTCAGCAGTACCGTCACAATCATCCTCGCAGTAATTTAGAGTGCAGTGCGGTAACTGTTGCCAACTAATAATGCTTTAGGATTTTAACCTCGTCGATTGGGCCCGCAGTATTAGTTTTTACCGCTTTACTTATTTTCTCCCGGTTGATTTTGTTCTTACCGGTTACCGGCTGAGCAAGTCAAATGGCACCTCACTAGCTCGTAACTGAGTTATGTTTTCTTTTGAGATTTTTTTTCTTCAATTCTAGTTTCCAGAAGATAAGAAATTAATGGATGTCTGTATTGGGCATATCACATCTAATAATGTGTTTGTTAACTTGTTCTTTGCTTATATTGTAGCTTTCGCAATGAAGATTATTTATGGCACAAAAAAAAAATTAAAAAGGCAAAGGATTTAACATAGAATTATTATAAAAAATAAGCTAACAATATTATTGTAAACCTTCAAATAATTATTGAATTATTAAAAACATACTTACAAGGTATAAATATAATTTTATTGCCACCCATTCTTTATTAAATCTTTTTGATTAATTAACTAAAAATAAAATTTAAAATTAGATTAATACTTAATTTTATATGAAAATGGTTATCTTGTATGAAGAGGCTTGTTTTAATGTGACCATTGAACCTGCCTCGTCTTCCTTTTGACTTGAAAAGGGATAGTTTATTGATAAATGCAAAACAGGATTGTGTATGAGGATTTATGAAGAATGCAAAAAGAATTAAAGAAACCCAAAAGAGATATTCCCATACACCTGATGTGGACTAACGGATAGTGCTTCCCAGTCATATATGGCAATGTGGCAATAGCACAAAGGTTGGTATCCATTCTTTAACATTAACTGCTTATGTTTGACATAGATTTTTCTTTCAATGTTTTAAAAATTCCTCCTTGCACATGAAATTTGGGACAGTCCCATATGATTGATCCACAAGCTCTTCAATTTTTTATAACAAGACCATTATTTTTTAAGGAAAAAAATATACCCAGTTGAGCGCAGCTCATGGCATTGTAATCTTTGCATAGATTTCAATAATGCCTCTGCTATCTGAATGAGTAGCATTTTGAGAGGATCATGCATGTTGCCGCCCTCTTAATGACCCCTCTTTTGTTATTTACTCCACAAAAATTCTATGTGGGTTTCTTTGCCCCCTTTCTTAAAACAATTGAGTGTATGTTGGCAGAGGAAGAACAAGAAAAAAGATAGAATTTTGACACCATTAATGTGATCAAAAGCTTGAAACAATCCCTTCAACACACACCCTGGTTTTGGAGGATCTCTCCCAAAACGACAGACACCAATGATGGGTACTGACCCAATTGCTTGGCCTCATATGTCTAAACGCAATTAGCTAACACAATCATAACAGCAAGAGAATTCAGATAAACCATCTTAATTTGTAATTTGTTTTCATTAAGGAGTATATGATTATCGGTTAGTCTCATCAATTGATAGACTCCTTTGAGCTAACTTTTAATATTTGTGAAACAAGTCATACTGATAATTAAGCAAGAAGATAAGGGACGAAGGAAAAAATAATTAGTCCCACAAATTGTGACCAATAATGATTCAATATTGTGCAAATTGAGAGGCTTCCCCAAAAGGTTGGTGACTATTTGTGGCCGCCATAATTTGGGCACATGTCATGAACCATGAATGCATGGATACCTACCAACTAACTATAATTAATCTCACAGTTCAGCATATAATAGAGCACCTAAGTGTTGTCATATACAGCAGCTAGCATCAATTATCAAGTATTTTGCTTTGTTAAAGAGCAAACAAGATACCTTTACATAATGAAACTCATGAAACATCTTTTGTTTTTCTGCAGGGGAAACTTTAAATCTCAATCATGATCTAAGTTCTTCCCCTTTAATTAATTACCCTTTTCCCCCATTCACTAGGATAAACCACTTATTACCAAGTCCAGTTTGGGAATTAATTTTAAAACTCCCCATCTTAATATTCCCACTCCCCTTCCCCCTTTTGTCAAATTCTCTTCAAAAAATACCCATATCCTCCTTTGCTTTTTCGAACACCCACTCCCCTTCAAATTATTTTCTACAAGAACAAACATGGCCCGAAAACACACTCCCCCTCTCTCTATATCTCTCCTTGCGTATGTTTGCAATGAATTCAGAAATTAAATTTTCAAAAAAGTTAAATCATATGTTTCGAAAATTTAATTTCTCTCAAAATGATTTTATGTGTTTTGAAAACTCAATTTTCACATGTATTTGTAATAAAACTTAAAAATTCAATTTATGCATGAGTAAAGAAGAGAGTTATTATAGTAATTTTCATGACAAAAAATGGGGAGGAAAGTAGGAATATTAAAAAGAAGAGTCTTAAATTAATTTCTCTTCTGTTTTGATTCTTGTAATATAACTTAGTTTTATTGTTGTTATAGTCCTATTAGGCCTTTGGATTAACAAACACCTACAGTAATTTTCTTTTTTTTAAAAAAAAAGTCACCGAATAAGCGCTGTCATAAAAAATTACCAGAACTGGGTATCAGAGCAGTAGTAGAGAATGTTTTTGTCACGGTACTACCAACCAAGTGCAATGGCTTTAATTTGTGATAATGACCACAGATGTAGTACAGTGACATTGACATGTAACCTACGAGCTTCCATGATGGGGTGGCAGTAGAAGAAACGCGTAGAGTGCTTGTTAAAAGAACACGAAAGATAATCAAGGCAAATTATTTGCAGCCTTATCTTAGTTGACGATTGATGTGCATGGAGCTATAATGGGCTATGTGGCACCCCTGGATCCATAAAATGGCATAACATGATCTTGATGAAATGCTGTGTGTGGCTTGGATTTTGATCTCTATGATCTGATCACTTAAAGATTTCGATGAAAGATGGAGAAGAAGATAAATGCAAGGCTCTTATGTCACTGTTTTATGAGGGAACATCACAACTTTTCCATTCTTTTCCTTCGTCAACTTTCTTAATTGCTTTCATGCATCTTGTTTTTATATCAGGAAAGAAAAAGCGAGAGAATTCTAGAACTTGGAAGAGACCATTCTCAACTTTGTTTATTTCTTTCATGCATTCCTGTTCTTATTATATTAGGAAAGAAACAGCAAAAGAATTGTATACCTTGAAAGAGATATTTGAGCAGGCAAAAGGAATAAGTGAAATGTCGTAGACATTGTTTGTTACACAGTACTTGTTTGGTTTGTGTAAAATGGACAAAAAAGAGATCTTGCTATGTTTCATAGTATTGTGGTGTTTGCCAGCAGTAGCAGATATGCGAAAGTGACTTTTACGGCAAACAATGTCACAGGGAAATTGTTTGATTATGATTTCATAGCTCTTTCTAAGCCTCTACTAACAGGGTTTTCTGCATTATGATATCAACTTTCATTAGATTTCATCATCTGTCAGATGACTTCTCTTCCTTTCACATGCTTGAGATTATATGAGAATTGTGTTGTTAGAAATAAATAGCTCTCTCTGTTTTCAAGATCAACGTACGCAAGCAAATCCTCTTTTGATAAGTATGATGTTATCAAAATTATTGAGCTTTTGACAAAAGAAAAGACCAACAAAATTTAGTGCTTACAACTCTATCTAATAAAGCTATTTCAAAAGAGGAATATGAACACTGAGCTCCACCCAAACTCACT
Organism: Bauhinia variegata; assembly: GCA_022379115.2. Lineage (NCBI taxonomy): Eukaryota > Viridiplantae > Streptophyta > Magnoliopsida > Fabales > Fabaceae > Bauhinia > Bauhinia variegata. The sequence continues at coordinate 13,189,057 of CM039436.1, read as the reverse complement.
ATGAATGGTTCTCATTTGCCTCTAAAAAAACAATTTGTGTGTCCCTTGTTTAGCGAGTGTACTTATTAAGTATACGGTTCTTTTGGCTCAAGCATATTGAAACTCCTATTGCCAATTGTATTAATGTGAAAAAGATACCAAGTATTGCATTTCCTCTCATGGTCAAAGGTCCTATTCTCCTTTAGTGGAGCACAAAATATATGAAAATGTGGCTAATATGAATTTGTTGATAACCTAATTCACATGCAGGGTCAACCCCACTTTCTTGCCTCAACCTATGGGCTTGCCTGAAGGTTGAAGGGAAAAATAATGTTAGCAAATTGTGACAGCTTATAGTGGTGATCAAGACAAAGTTATAATTGACCTTAGTGAAAGAAAGTTGCAAATCCAAATTCCAACCACTTCGACCACAAAAGTTTGCAGGCTAACTAGAGGGAAAGCCTATAAACGAGAGAAAGAAAACTAGAATCATCCACAGGCTGAAATCAGGTTTCACCCAGGATTTTGAATATATTAAGTTTGTCGGATCTAATAGCAGTGGATGCTTTGCACATAATGGGCTATATTGAATATTGTTAAATAATGACACTAAGAAATCTACAAGAGAAAGGTAACTTTATATCATATCCGGGTAAGAATATTCCTCTCTAGTGACCACATAACTTCAATGAATTAATAATTGATAGCCAAGCACGCAATCCAGCTTTTCTCCACTAATTGTATAATGATTACAATTAACTCTATCATCACTGCCCACTTATCCTTAAACAATTCATTTCTTATTGTTCTTCCCCCATACTCCAAACCAGGCTGTTAGATTTGCTGTTCAAACACAAGCAGTACAAAAAGAAAGAAAGAGCGTAGTATTCTTCCTGTTTGGGAGTGCATGAAACCCAAGTGATAATATATAATCCAAATATATTCATGATTTCACTACTAATCATAGATATAAAATATCAACAATGTCAAAAACTAAGCTTTGAAAGACTCATCCGTCAGTTAATTTGTGTCTGTTCTTTGATAAAATGAACAATTCCCACTTCTGTAGTAGCTACCAATATGCTCATGATATTCTGATTTTGTGTCAAAAGTCGTGTTACACTGATTTCAAAAGATCTTCTGATGTAAAGGCTGTGTTGCCCTCGGCAGCTACATCATCATATGCCACCCAAAGTACATGATTAAAGTCGAATAAACATTGTAATCCATTGAATCTAGAAGAGACAACAAAACAAAGCACTACCAGTGTACTTTTGTCATTAATTATTTAATGCTTTTGGCTTTAATAATAATTAATCATGCACTAGTATGAAAATGATTCAAGATGACTGATAATACAGACAACCAAAAAGCTAAACATTAGTAGTGAAGAGAAGAAGAAGAGAAAAGCACAGTAATCAATGTGTACATTTGTCATATCTTACTATATGATGCTTGAAAATTGCGCAAGCAAAGCCTATGATAATGTAGCTGCGAGGCATACTATAACTTCATTATACAAATGCAACCACACGTTGGAGAAGCAACTTCCATAGATATATTTACATACCGTTGCTGCCATTGAAGGTTTCCGAAAGAGACTACATGAAGAAAGAAAAAAAAAAAAAATTTATGAACTTTCCAACACTAAACATTCATATACAGTAAAACTATATTTTTATAGAAAAAAAAAATGGACTTAAAGAAAAGCATAATTCTGCAATTTTGTTGCCATCTAATTGCCATAGGTTACGCACGTACTATCAACTGTTCAATCCTAGTCTATAGGTTCTTTAGATTTAAGCATTCGTCTAATCATTATAAAGCAACTTTGCGATGATCAAGTTTGCTCGGAATAAAATTCAAAATAGATATCAAGTATTTTGATTAAAATAAAAAGATCCATGTCTTCTGTGTATTCTCCTAATCACAGTAAACTTAAAAAGTACAATAAACACTTCGTCATTATATTAGGCTACAAACTGTTGTTACAAGTTTAAATGTCAAGGCAAGCAATGCTTCGGACTGGTTTATTCTATGGGAATAACGACCAAAGAATAACCACCAAGAGCAGATTAGCTAGCAAGCACTGTATAAGGTTAACTAGATATCTAATGTTTGAGCCTAGAAATGCAATTAGTAAAAATTATTGTAAACATAAAAAGCAGATGTACCATTTCGAGAATTATAAAGTAAGATTTCCTTGTCGCCAGCCAGCTCATGTTAAGAAAAGAATACGAAAAGTGAGATTGAGATACTCATATCATCAATGCTAATTTCCAGAGTGGTTAAGTGGCCCGTGTTTTATACTTTATGACGCCAACCACATCAGATAACAGATATAGGTATTAATATACCTGAGGCTGAGGCAACGTTTATGACGTTCTTGGACAATCAAGTCCCAAGCTGCGCAATAAACCATGGGACGCCCATGCAGGGGATAGATGTACGGACAAGGAAGGGTGTCAAATTACTCAAGAATAGTATCTTGAACTTGAAGCCATTAATAGAAACAAACATTCAACTCCGTCAGACAAACAGGTTACTATTAACGATTACAGACCCGACGAACATTAATCTTCTTGACGGCTTCATACTATATTCAAATGAATTTAGGATAATTGCAGAACAAGACAAGCTTTTCCGGGACATATAAACAAAATTGAACACATTTGAATCATTATTATCCATCAAAATCAGGGGGATTCTGCCTTTGCTTTCCGCATCATCCCTTAGTTCCCTAATCAAACTTTCATAGACAATACGCACCCACCAGTGCGAGGTTCCCCCTAGCTCCTGCTCTTGGATTTCTCCATGGCCCTTGGAGCTGTAGAGAATGTAAAAGGAAGTCAATTAAGTAAACCAAGAAACTTCCAATGGAATCTTAAGAACGCACAAATATATATAGATATTATATAGATTCTCTTAAGACCCAGGTCAAAATTTCCCAATGAAATTTTGTTCCCACAGGTGTTGATACTTTATTCTTCTGGTTTAGTATTTATCAAGGATGTTGAGACCTTTTTCCAAAAATAAATTTCACATGTACACCCATAATCTTCCGGGAAGAAGTGCAATTACAGTAAATGAATCATCACAAAGAAAACATACCCAAGCCAATGGCATCAGACCCCTTCATGATTTTCAGCCTCTTGCAAGTATCAATGAACATCCTACAACATAATCAAATTATGGTTGAGAGTGGTCAGATAGGCAACACGTGCAATATATAGCTCTCCTTGCAATCAAACAAACAACTTTGATGCTAGTTCAATTGATTTAACAACTACTAAACTATGGAACACCTTACGGTACAACACTTGTGTACGATCACTGGAAGAAGTATTCAAGGAACTGAAGCAACCGACACCATTTTACCGATAATAGGGTAACATTTTTTGATCAATAAAACTACCGTTACGCCAAGGACTCCAACTACTATTCAAGCAGGGCATACATCAACTCTTTATATGGAGAAATATCTTTCAACATATAACCAAGATGACTTCAAATGATTTTTCGGATGAAAACTAATCAAGACTATGCATCATGAAACATATTGTGCATACATACAAGTGTGATTAAGAATGGTTCAACACTTAAAATATTTCTAAAGTACCTTCTCTATTGTATTATTTTTTTTTTTTGAAATTATAGAAAGATATGAAGATAGAAAGGCAGAGTGCTCAAAAAACTTACTCCCATGGGACATCCCCTACAAGCATCCAGTCACCATCTTTATCTTCATAAGTGAGTACATATTCTGATCCATGCAGAAGGTCCCTCAGCTTGCTCTCACTTAAAATTTCTCTTCCAGGAGCTCCATGGGAGCCACACTGACCTGATATTGCACAGTAACAACATAAGAGTAGTAAATCCATGCCAGAGATACATTTCAGAATCAGAAACAATATAACCAAAATATTCACTGAAGAAATTTTATGCATGAGTAAATAGAGTCTAGAAATGTTATTCCTCACCTAGGGTAAAACAGCTGAACATCTTCTCAAGTGCAGAAGACAGTTCTTGGTATGTTGAATAACTTCTTAGATCTACCTTCCTTAAATAAGGAGCACCATCCATACTAACTTTCACGAAGAGAGCAGCAGAACCTGGTTTTCCATCAACTTCTTCATTGTTCTTTGAAGTAGTGGCCAATGAGTTCTTCCTATATGATCTTATAGGAGGCCAACCAACAACTTGTGCCCTGTCATAATTGAAAATAATTGAAAATCTCTTTCTTTGTCCTAATTATAGTTTCCTTTGAAAATTATGCGCACTTGATCTAGCAGTAATCAGTTATCACTTACTTCGCAGCTGGTGCACTGCTGGTGGTAGAAGCACCTACATGGTTATGACCAGCTCCATTAGCAGCAGGAGGCCGTTCCTGTACCACCTTGCTTGGCATCTCTTTCATTACATTCGGCTGACCTCCAGAAGGCCTAGGAGATAGCATTACATTTATCCCAGAATTACCAGGAAATTTACCCTGCATCACAGATTATCGCGAATCAGATTCAGAAACAGCATGATACATGATACATCCACTTCCCTATATTATTTGGAGAACTTTTCACCTCAGGAAACACATCTATGGCGTCAGAAAATCCTCTTTTGTTGCCTGACACGACAGCCTTCTGTGAGGATGAACATATTCCATCTTTTGTAGGAAGCAAAGGAAACAGAGGCTTCTCATCAAGCTTTTTTGAAGTTGACAAGTGAATATCTGCTTCTCTTTCAGGAGATTGGGATCCAGGAAGACCCAACCGTAATTCTGTAGCCTTCAAATTCAAGTTGTCTTTCTTCTCATCAGACAAGCTTGGGTAACTAGAACTGTCCACTGATGAGCAATCTGACAATCCTAGGTAATTGCGTTCTTTCAATCCAGTCCCATTCTGAGAGACACAGTCAGAGGATGCTGAAGATGCAACCGTTGAGACGTTGCTCTGCCCCTCCTCGGCAGCCAATACCGGTGGAGACATAAGAGTCCAGACGGGTATGTTAAACTAAAAACCAAACCAATAAACATGGATGAGATATTCATCCTTACCCAAATTGTTCAAAGGAGTACTTAAGTAAGAAAAATAGGCACCAAAAATGACAAATGGCCTATCTATCAGCTGGTGCATCAAACAACAAAAAGTTACAAGATATTGCTGCAAATGATGTCCTGGCCATGGCAAGAAGCATGCATGTATCATTTTTTCTTTTTTTGATGAATATGCTTCAATTGCTTTGAATGACGATACAGCTACAGAGCTAAATGGGAAATAAAGAATAATTATACCAAAAATAGCAAATCACATATAATACGTAAAGTTGACCTTTTAATTAAGAGCAAAGAATCATAAGCTATGAGTAATAATCTATGTAGGCTGCATCGAAATCCAAAAGGGAACACAGAGAGACCGTCGAAATAAAGGTCTAACAGAGAGAAGGATATTCAGTTTGTATCATCATTGCATCTGGTTGGTTTTGATAGATAAAAGACAAAATAAGTTCCTATTTGGCATCCATGACGATAACTATCTTCGCTAATTAAGCTCATTTAACTATGGGTTAACAAGGGCTCCCCGCTCTCCTTTTCCCTTTTTAAATTGCCAAATTAAGGTTCTATTGCAAAATAAGCTCCATGCGCTTATTTTCTCGGCAAACAAACACACACACACAAAAGAAAAGCAAAACAACTGCAAAACTGCATAGCTACAGGTACAGCTTAATAGAAATCCACACCAACTATGCCAAATAATTTGAAAAAAGAAAATATCAGAGCCTTATCTAAGAAGTCTGAACAGCTGAAAAAAAAAAAAAGAGATCGACTTTAAATTTTAAAAGCATGAACCAGAAATATTCAGCTGAAACAAAAACACATTTCACTTGAAAGACCAACAGGAAAACCATCCAACACCTGCAAACTCAGCTGAATCAAACGCGGCAAAGATCACAGACCACACTCCTATCCGAGCAAAACCTAGAGCTGAACTCAAAGCCCGATAACAAAGCACAGGAAAAAAAAATTAAAAATGTCAAAAAAAAATAGAAGAAGAACTTAGCAGGAAGATTTGAAAAACGTACCTAACAAAGTTTTGGGTAGATCAGACAGACAGAGAAGAAGAGCGATTATCCTTCAGAACTTTTTTTCAGGAAATGCAAAGAAAAAGGCTGTGAAGGTAAAGCAGAAAGAGAGAAAGCTTAAGGTCCCTTCCATTAAGCAGAAAGCAACAAAAAGCTTTAGGCTGTGTTTGCTGAGAAACAGTGAACGATGCATAAAAAAAAAATATAGAAAGCGTAAAGTGGCAAAACGGAAAATAAAGCGGAAAGATGGTCTCGTCGTCGGATTGGTTTATTTTTAGTTAGTTCTGAAAATATAATCTAGCCTGGGAATCGCATCGGACGGCCGTAATTAATTGAAGGCAGAAAACAAACCTTCAATCAATCGTGTGGAGACAGAGAAATTAATATCTTGTCGTTGTTAACAGGTGATATCAATTATTATCGCAAATTTTGTCTTTTTTTAAAAAAAATTTAATGTGTTTTCGAAGGATGATCCGAAGGCGGTCTCAGGTTCTGGTTAATAAACATTGGTTTATTGTTTTGTATGACGAATTTGCCCTTGTGATATGCGAAATAACGAATATACCCTCGAGTGTGGTTTAGTTAGAGGAGAGGATGATTGGCGAGGTTAAGTGTGGTTGAGGGACATGATGGGAAATGTGATAAAAGTGAGAGATTGAATGAGGCAGAATCTAATGGAGTGGTGGGGGTTAAGAAAAGAGGAAGGAGACAGAAGAAAAGGAGAATGTGAGACTGTGGATTTGGTTTGGGGGACAGGAAAGCGGCATTGCAAGTGGGTTTGCCGGGTGGCGACCAGGACATGTCATCTCGTCCTTTTTACATCATTACCCTTCTTTTTCTTTCTCTTCCTTTTAATTCTCGTATAAATATAAACCATAATAAATGTTTTAATTGCAGGTTTAAGAATACATTAAAAATTTTTCTTAAATAACTATGTTAAATATTTAATATTTTTTAAGAAGAAATCCAAAAAACATATTTTTAATCTCAAAGTAACACAAACTTTAAAAAAAATAAAAAAAATTAATCAAGTCATTGAAACTTAAACCAACAGTAAGAGGAAAGTTGGATATTGCCACGTGGCATAATGTAATACTGACAATGACAGCAACTGGCTTTGAAGTCAATGAATTTAAAGGGAATAGAGAATGGGGAAGGGGACCAATCTACTAATCTGAAAACTCACGTGTGAAAGGGGTAGGACGTGACAATGACCTCGTCCACACGAGTCCTCCAAATATTTTAATGTAATGAATTAGATATTTTTTTAAAAATTTAATTTGATATTGAATTAACATTTACCATTTTTGAAAATCATAAGAATATTTGAGAAGGTGGGGAATTAATAAAAAATAAATTTCATGGAATTTATTTCAAACACTAAAAAATGTTGATAAAAATGCTTATATGATATTAAATTCTGTTTTCTAAACTTCATTTCACTTTTTTAATCCTCCCAATCAAATTAGAAATTTCAGAAGATAAAGAAACAAGCAAATGGTAATGGATCAATTAACACCTAAGTCCAGAAAAGCCTATGACAAAGCCCACTACCATTGGACAAGTCCGCTAAGCCCAGAGGGTCGATACCGATTCAGCCAACTTCTATCATAATATGACCAGTTATAGTTAGTCCTCCAAATTTCCCAGAATTACCAAACTACCACCCGGATTCTCCCTATAAATAAATGCCCCATTCACCACTCATGCAAGAACTATCAAGGTTAGGCATCAAGAAAAAAAAAAACCCTAATTTTGATTGGATTATAGGAAGGGTCATTAAAAAAGAAAAAGTAAAGAGATAGAATCAAGGGTTGGATGAGGATGGAATCAATTCTAGAACCTATGCTACTTTTTTGTGAAGGGGTGGATTCTTTGGCATAAACTTTGGATTGCTTATGAATCGGGTTAAAAAGCATCAAAATGTCTTCATCGATCCTAATCTTATAAAACTAAATACCGTCCAGCACTCAGAAAAAAGAGTGTCTTATAATAATATACATGATTTATAGGTATGAATGCAACGGCCAAATTATCAATGTTTATAATCAAATCAATCTTCAGAGGTCAGTGGGTGACCCAAAAGATTGTACAAGCCCGTTTTCAAAGCCACAATCATAAAAATATCTCTCTTTTATTTTAGGCATCAAAAGATTCCAATTTTTTTTTTTTTTAAAAAGGAAATATAAAAGGTTTGTTATTTATCTTTTATTATTATTCTTGTTTATCTTGTAAAGTCTCTGGTTCTATGTGTCATGGTTTTTTGTTCACATTTAATGTATTATCACCTTATTTAGGTATAAATTAATCTATGTTGGAAATAAACAAAAAAAATAACAATGTTTCAAAATTAGAACTACCAGCATAAAATGCCACAGTATATATTCAAGATATACTAACCCTACTTATCTGAAATTGCTCTATCATAAATTTATGACTTCTAGCTTCTACATAGATCAAGTATACATAATCATACGAAAAAAATTAGAGTAATTACTAATTGCTATGCTTGTACATGTACCTAAAGTATTTATCGAATGAAAATGAAAGGAAAGAAGTTCGAATTTAACAGAGTTTAACAATGATTCCATTAATTAATGATTCTTTCAAAGTGTTTGGCATCTGATTTTACGATGATGACTTGTTACAGAAAACGCGTGGTTCAAAGTTGGCAGAAGATAATTAATGAAAGTGAAACTGGCTATCCCTTTCCCAGTTGCAGCGACAGGGAAGATAGATACGTAGGCATACAGCAGGAGTCCAAAAAGTGTAAAACACAATATCAATCAATATATTGGCTTTTGCATATTCAGCTTTTCATACATAGATATTCCAACAGGGTCCCCTCCCCTACGGATTCCAAGTTAAATTCCAACTATGAAATCTTGGTGCCCAAGTAATTTGTATATTCAAAGCAAACTACCAAATGCATAATATGCGCCAATCCTTTGGAAAAGTATATATGCCATTGCCAGGCTATATACTTGGTCTGACACAAGAGTAGGGGACAAGACTTCAGAGTCAGATTTCATAATAGATGCACCAAAACACACGAAAGCCTTCCAGCCTGCGACGGCCAACATGATGGGCCTTCTTAGATTGCAGGAGTTCAAGTTTCAACTGGGTCATCATTTGCAGAATCTATAACTTAAAACTAGGGTTACGGTTACAGTAAACAGAAATATGCAACCATTAGAAAAATAAACAAAACAAGTGTTTATCTTGTAAGCAATTAAAGCATACAATATATTCATTGTTTTGGCCTCATTAAGCAAAAGAAAAATCACTTTTGGCTTCTTTCCTAGCTTGGACGGCTAGAGGAGTTCACCTACTTAACTGGTTGAGTCAACATACAAAGTGATGACCAGGTTCTCTTTCAGCTTTTTATGTGTAGTCCCTCTTTCACACGGCATATCTAATACAATTAAATTTATTTCGAGTCTATCAAATGTTGAACACTGCAGAGAGTCGTCAGGGTAAATTTATGATTGTATATTAATTATATAATCACTTGCAATGCATTCTCTTTGCCAACCTGCAGCATGGTAACTTAATTGGGTTGTCAAAGAGAACTGTGTTGAACATGTGTGTGGGGTTTGGTTTTTCCCTTTCCATCAATCAAGTCCAAAGGTTAATCATTTTCCACAGCAAAAGCATTGACGACAAATACACATGCTGCTCGTGGGTTAGTAAGCAAACCAGAACAATTTCAGACACAAAAAGGTTCAAACACGGACTAGTCCTTCCCTTTCACACAAACACACATTTCTGGTTAGCAAACATGGCCATTAAGATCACCCAAAAGACAAAAAGAATGCGATTTCCATTTTTTCTGATATTTCCCAAATGCAAGAATCTGGGAAGCTAGCTACATGATCTCGTCGTGTCCTCTCAGATCTTTTTCATTTTGGGACACTAGATTTTATCGGACAAACGAAGATATTTTCACCATAGATCAATTAATCTTGAAGCAATATGGTCCAGAAAACTAATGATTAGTGAATTCCACTAAGCTCTATATGCAACAATGGAGACAATAGCGAGAATATGTATATAACGAGGAAGTTTCTTACTTGTCTTTTTGGAAGGACGCCAGCTACTAGTGGAGTGTTTCCTAAGTCAAACATATAGATAAAGGTTTTCACCCAGGTAAGTATTTCAATTCCCCACGGCATATCCCATCCGACGGTGACCGTATACGTCATACAATTTATCACTCAAATAGCAATAAGATACTAGATTTAAATGACCTTCTTGTCGGTTCTCCTATGTTTTGCAAATAAAATATGTCAAAAATGTTAGCATATCTAAATTTGTCTATTTATGAACTATTAATTCTCAGTCCTAAAATCAAATTTTAGTTGGTTTATTTAATTTTAATGATTGTTGTGTTATTGCCAACATTGTGTTAATTAGTTTAATTGACTATTTTTCTGAAAGATAAAGAATCTGAATCAATCACAAATTTTAATGTCATATCACTCGCTTTCCAACATTTAATTTCAGATAATATATTCTCAATAATATAACTCTTTAGACACATCGAATTAAATGTATTAAGATAGGTCATTTTCACATTTATTAGTTCGTGTTAAAAAGAAATACTTCAAGTGAAAAAAGAGGGTAAAAAAAAAAAACTTATAATTAACAAACTAGTGTATGTAATAGTATCCGATATTTACTGTTGAACTAATATTATCTAAGCCGTGCCATAGGATAAAGAGTTAAACTTGGATAATTATTGCCGATTGCACGATGGTGTCAAAATTATTAATATGTAGATATCATTCCTTAATTAAAAGTTTGAAATAATGCTTGATAATTCATTTCACACAATTAAGTGTCTGCAGCATGATGCTCACCACTCCTCCTTAATAATCAATTTAAAATTTTAACTTTTAAATTAACCTAAATTTTGTATTGTAATTAAAAAATATATAATAAAAGGATATATTATTTTTGGCCTTCAATTTACAGAAAAGCAGGGCGCAGCCTTTCACTGCTGCCAATAGCCATATTATATTGTGGTGTACTTTTTCCGCACAGCCTTGAATGCATGCTTCTTGACTCATTGACTCAATCTCTAATTTTTGTCTAATTAAAAGTGCTATAATTCTTGGTAGTGTATTTTTATTTTTATTTTTATTTTTTTACAAGCTTGGAACTATGGTTTTTATTTTATTGGTTTAATTAATTGTGAACAAGACGCAGAAACCCCGTTCGCGGCCACCGAACGGATGGGCCCTACATTGTTCCGTACTATGGCCCGCACATGAGGGGCTTTCCAACCTTTACACGTACCCACCTATCTCTCTCTCTCTCCACCTTATATATTACTCTTCTGTTTCGTAGTCTTACCGCCCCCCCATCTTCGTCCTTCGTCTTCCTCTTCACTCGTAATTCCTTTCTTCTTCTTCTTCCTTACACATGAGTGTAGGAACCACTGTTGTAGATGATGGACAGTCAGGATCTTTCGCCACCCCACGTGGACGCATCTCGACCGACTCTAGGCTTCCCCCTTGGCACGGCCCTCCTCCTAATAGTCATTTTCACCTTGAGCGGCATCTTCTCTTGCTGCTACCACTGGGACAAGCTCAGATCACTCCGTCAGTCCTTATCTGATGATGCTGATCAACACCATGATATCGAAGAATCACCACCAAAATCTAAGCTCGATTCCACCGTATGAATCGCTCATTAGCTGATTTCTTTTAATTTCATTTTCTCAACCAATTTTACTAATTTCTCCTTTCTTTTTCTGTGCTGGGTACCAGGATTTGATGCAAAACAGGGGACAGAGCTTGCCGGTACTGATGCCTGGAGATGAGGTACCCAAGTTCATAGCCATGCCCTGTCCGTGTGAGCCGTCGCGCCCGGAGAACATCGTCGTCAGCGTGGAGAAGCCGCCGCCGAAACCGCCGAGTTTCCCAGTGCCCTTGTATTAATTAGTAAATTCGCCATTTTGCTATGGTCTGTGTATATTGTCACTGTAATTATGATCGTTCGCCCGGAACAGAGAGAGGGGATAATGTTCTTTATTATTAAAAAAAAAAAAAAAGTAATTGGGAGGAGGGAAATTTGTAGGGGATCACCATTGAATTTAATTCAATCCTTGTTTTCTAGTATCGATTTATTTGACAGACTGAGACTCGAAATGGTTATTTATTGAAAAAAAAAATCATTTTGATTATCCTTTGCTTCAGCCGAAAAACAAAATTAGATGTCACCTGCTTTGCTCTGTTTATTTAAGAGCTTTTTAGTTTAAAAAAGGAAAAAGAAAAAAAATGGCACATACATGTCCAATTCTCTATTCTAAAGATGGATATAGTTTCATTCAATGAGAAATTGTATTTACCCACCTGAACTTGCATTTGCCAACAAAAAATTCACATAGGTTGGGATTAACTTTTGGTCTAGAACAATCTATGGAAACATGTTTGTTTGCCTAACCGTGTCGCCCGTGTGTCACGAAAATCTTGTAAAATGTCCTATTCAACGTTAAGAATGTGCTGAATACATTGTAAAAGCCGCCGATTACAAGTTAAAGAAATTTACCATAAGTAGGATTTGGCTATGAGCACAGCACGGAGCACACCTTCTAAATCAGTTGGCTGGTGAGATTCTTTTTCAATAAAACCAAGCTTCTGATTGCTATCTCTATCTGATTTTTAGAGCTAAGCTCCCACTTGCTTTCTTTGCTCAGCCAAGTTCCAAGAATGGCAAATTGGCAATGCATTCAAAAAAAGTTCATGAGTTACAGATTTTGCAAGAAACCCACTTAAATTAGAAAAGGATCTGTTTATGTTAGTCGTGCATCTTCAAATATCGGTTATTCATAAATTATTATGTGCATGTTGCAATATCTCGTGTGGAGAAACAACTCATGTGGAATCAATCATTCAATGGCTTATTTAAACATGATGGTTATATTTGCTATAAAAATGAATGGATCCATCTGTGTTGAGATCCTTCTCTATGGTTATCATAAGCTCAGCAGTGCCAAGAAGAATGAGCCGCCAGAGAGGAAGTAAATTAAGTAGGACAATGAATAAAAATGAAAACCATCAACCCCGTCAATTAAACCAATGAAACTTGACCAAATGTGAAACACACCTTTTTCATTCATTTCATTTTGCCAAATAACACTGCACCTGAGGGAAAGAAGATGAAAAGATGGGCGTAAAGCGTGTCAAAATTGGACATGGCTACCCCTGGTCAGGTGGGGAACGTTGGCCACTCTTGGCTTAAGAAATTTCAAGACGAAAGCAGAAGTGGTTGGAAAAAAACATGATTACCCATAAAGAATAATCTTGCAACTGGGGACCCCCAAGCTTGGATATCTCACGTCATGACCTAATTTCACTGTGACTCGAACTCAAAATCCTCTTTTACCAAGTTAGAAGCAGCCAAGAGGGAGTAGCCAGCCATAGCCCTCGGTTTTCTGCAGTACCAGAAATGTGTACCCTTCCGTGATTATTGCCAGTACATATATATAACTTGTTCCATCATGGATTATGATGACGATTAACAAGTGGGTCTGCAGAGACATCATGTCCCCACACCCCATAATCTGATCTTTGCTCACACAATGGCCTATCAAAGGATCTGTCTTCCACCTCTTATACGCTTAGAATAATAATGCCGTGCATAAAGAAAGAGGGCTAAATCCCGTTTTCTCTCTCTCCCAAAATCGAAACTTGAAAAGTTTAAAGCAATTGCTGGGATTTTGGATGAGACTTGTAACTTCCTCTGAACTTTCGACCTGATTAAGAAAGTAGCTCAAAAGCTCTCAATCAAATAGCTAAACGAGAATTCACCAGTCATATCTGTTCTGTAACTAATATGAGAGAGCACACAGCAGGCCCTCCTTTTTGTTGGATTAGAATTATTTAAAGAGAAAGCTTAGTGGGAATAGGGATAAGGAAATTAAGGACGGTTATGAGCTGGCTATCTGTTATTATTGGACCCCTTCTTAACCATTAAATCTACATGGGTTTCATCAGCATTTGTTAGTGTCTTCTTAGTGCTCTTATCTCAACACTGATCCGTATATATATCGATAACATGCACTTAACCATGTTTGTGTTTCATCTCCCATTTCTCAGCTTCAGCCTTCAGCCTTCAGCCATCGGCCACGTCTCTATTCTAAAATATGATATCCTTGTCCTGCGACCATCTTAATCATGCTGCAATCTTAACTTTTAACCTGTTTTCCTGATTAATTAAATAAAAAGGATTGGATATTGGTTTCTGGCAGTATCCAAACAATAATTAAGTAAATCCTTTTTGAGATCGTTGCACATGCAATGACAAATTGTTAATTACATTAATAGCTGACATTCGTCGAGTTATCAATATTTCTTGGATTATTAAATGCTAGTCTGATGATATACAGAATTACATTATTTTATTATATACTATGTTTCTGGGTTTAGAAAAATAGTGCACGTCTAGGTCTAATAACAACCTGGTATAGCGCATGAGACATGTTGAAGCTACACATTCTTCTATTTTAGAACGTCAGCATATACTTCACAACATCCTTAGAATATCCAAGTTAATGAAACCAACATCTCTAATACCCTTCTAAATTTAATCTAACCTACCTTACGAAATCAACTTTGTATTTTGTTAATTAGGATTGGAATCATCTGTATAAATCCTTACCAAGTTAATTAAGTGGCATATGGTTAGGTTAGTTTAGTGTAAATTAATTAATTTCACAAATCTTATCGTTGAAAGTACTTGGATTGGTTAAGAAAAAGTGGTTGGAAGCTACCACATGAAAATAATAACAATAATAATAGGTAGATGAGAGCAATCCATGTACGATCTGAAACATTATTAGTTTTTGGCCTTGGGTGACCGAAGACACTCGACTAGTTGCATTAATGTGATTCTTAATTGATCTTTTTAGTATATCAATTTTTCTTTCCACTAATCATTATGGCACTTATTATTTTATTATACACAATAGTTTATAAATATTTCTTTTGTTTGTTTTTGGGGAAAGAACATGCTAAGCTAAAACTGTGGATTCCCCTTTTCTACTAGGATCGTTTGTTTATTTATTATTATTTTATTTTTTGTCTACTTAAGCAGATTATGTTCATCTTCATAGTATATGTACGAAGTTGTGAGTTAGAGATGAGCCATCCATGTGCTGAACAGCTTTATTGGGTTTGTTCGAGTTCAAGTACACTGTTTCCTTAACTTTTTTACAACTCAGTCAGTCTAGTCTGGCTTTGGCATTATCCAAGGTGGGTTAGTATGACAAAAAAAAGGAGCAACTGGGTTATTATTTTTAATTTGGAAAAGTAATATGTGGTTTGACATTTGTTATAAAGTGTGGGCCAAAAAGATAATTTATTCTTTTTGATGAGAAAGATAAATATACTTTATTCTAAGATTCCATAGAAAAGTAAATACTTGATATGTGATATGAGAATAATTAAATTGGTTTCGCTTAAATGGGACCTATAGATTACATTCAAAGGGATTCAATTCAATCCAATAATTAAGGTGGTAATTGATAAATTGTTGAATGAGAATATATCCTCATCAATTATTTCATGGCTCAGTATGGGATTGAATTATTGTCTATTTGTTCGCATGTATGTATTGAAGGATTTTGTGAGAAACTTGAGAAAAGTACAGGACAGTGGAAAAGACATGACAGAATGAGCATCTTACATTACATGCAAACATAAAGCAAAGCAAATAGAGACAAGATGGAGCAGTTGAGTTGGCTCAGGCTCAGCAATAGCATCACCATCACAATAATCTGCATTTTTTAGGCAGAGATTTCTCCAGAATCTGCGCTCGACAGCAAAATCTGGACTTGGGCCTACAAAGAATTTCTTAAACCTAAATTTTCTTTTCGGACAGTTGGAGGTGCGGTCATGGCCACCGAAAGGGAGGAATAGAAAATCAGGGTGTGTGAAAAGAAATTGACATTTCTTGGGTTATTTATTTTTGATCCGTTATCCATTATCCCAGTTCTTTCTCGTGATTTTTGGAAATGATCTTTTCTGATTTCTTTATTCAAGTTTAAGCTCGTCGGGTTCCCTCTCAAAACCCTACCGGTCCCCGTGATCCACAGTGTGGAGAATATGGCCAAGAGGAATTTTACGGTCCAAACCAACCGATTCGAGACCCCTCGGAGGTCTGAAAGAATCCTGCGCCGGAATAGTACCTCGGAACCGCGGCGGCCGAGGATTCCTATGTCGAACAATGGGGCCCAGCAAGCTTCTGCTCCCCACAGTGTGGAGAATGTGGCCAAGAGAAATTCTACGGTCCAAACCAACAGATACAAGACCACTCGAAGGTCTGAAAGAATCCTGCGCCAGAATAGTACCTCGGAACCGCTGCCCCCGACGACTCCTAACAATGGGGTCCATCAAATACCCGCTCTCCGACGTTCTTCTAGGTTGTCTAATCAGCAAGGCTTCGTCGAACAGCATGAAGATCACCCTAAGAAAAGTGCGAAGAAATCGAGTAGCTCTGGTAAGTGTTTAAGTGATTCCGAGAATTTGATTCCTAAACTAAGAAAATCTACAACAGTGAATGCTGATGTTGCTCAAAGCCTTAGACGGTCGCAGAGACTTCTGACTAAGTTGAATGCTGTAATGGGATCAGACCAGAAGACTAAAAAGGTAAAATCTATGGTAAATTCCGGGTTTAATTCAAATGTTCCTGTGAACGGAGCGGGTCAGGTCCCTGTTCCTAATGCTGAAGTAGAAGGCGGTTCATTTGAATTGGCGGTCGAATTGACTCCTGAGCCAAGAAAATCCACAACGCGAGAATTGATGATCGAATTGACTCCTACGCCAAGAAAAACTGCCGCCTCTAAATTGACAGTGGAGTTAAGGTTAGAAGGTGGAGAGACGAAGTCGAGAAACCTTGATGAAGGTAAATTGAAGATCGAAGATGGGGAAAGGAAGGAGAAGAAGGAGGATAAAGGTAAAGTTCAGGTTCACAGGAAGAGAAAACGGGGTGAGGAAGGTGAACAAGTCACGGAAGGGTGGACAAAGGAACAACTAGAGGCATTACGAAAAGCATGTCTTGCTGCAAAGCCGACCCCCCATTTCTGGAAGAATGTTTCTAAAATGGTAATTGCTTATCAGTTTAGGTCCAAATATATGATTGTCTCTCTACCTTCATGTTAATTTGTATGATATTCTTTCTTTTCATGTGATGATTGAGGTAAGAATTGCATGTTCACATAAAAAGCAGCAGCTTGTTTGTAGACATTGTTTCAGCTAGAAATTTTTTGACTTTTTAGAGGAATTATCTTGATCGAGAAAGACCTGTACTTGAATAGCATGCTGACAGTGTCCGTTGGGGGAAATAACTCTCGTTGAAAAGTAAGTTTTCCTGTGTCTATACGAAGAAGTGGTCAATGTGGAGTAGTTTGACCTTATCTGCGAGCCATTTATTATTTAAGTCTCAGTGAAATCTTGAAGGTTGATTCTTGTAGTTGGCTTTCTTCCTGATGAAGAGTTTAATCGTGAAGTTTCATACTAAAAGGTCAAAGTATTAGAAGACTAGGGATAATGTTAGTTTACATCTCTAACATGGCATGATGCACTTTATATTTTCGAAGCAGAGAAGTTGATAAGTCTAGAATTTGAGTAGGACGTGGAAATGACATATAATTAAGTCCAAATGAAAGCTTAAGGTGTCGATTAAAAATGTTTTTTAAGAGCAAAATGTCAATGCTTTTCATTCTGTAGTTCCTTCAGGATTATGGCCTTGATTTTGTTGTCTTTTTGATAAGTGATGCACTGGATATAATGCTAGAAAGTAGAAACACTAGTTAGAAGCTTTACAATTTCTCTATCACAACTAAGGAGGGAAGCTGATAAGTTATTAGGTATGTTAGTGGACAAAACATATCTATTTGAACTGCCAGTTATTCATAAAAATGTAATTTTCATTGATGACTTTTCTGTGTGTGCGTGTTTCCTAACATAAATAA
The DNA here is from genome assembly GCA_022379115.2 of Bauhinia variegata. Taxonomy (NCBI): domain Eukaryota; kingdom Viridiplantae; phylum Streptophyta; class Magnoliopsida; order Fabales; family Fabaceae; genus Bauhinia; species Bauhinia variegata. The sequence continues at coordinate 13,171,023 of CM039436.1, read as the reverse complement.
TTGTGGATCTTTAAGAACAAGTACGACTTGTAATTTGTTCGCAGTAAAAATGTAATTTTCATTGATGACATTTCTATGCGCACATTCCTATCCATGCAGTTGATGTGCAGGCATGATATTGTTTATTGATATTCATCACCCTGCAAAATTTGTTGCAGGTACCTGGAAAGTCTGCACAGGATTGCTTTGATAGGGTTAACAATGATTATTCAACACCACCGCAACCTAAACCTCGATCAAGGACAAATAAAATTAAGTCACAATGCATCGAGGAATTTTTACTTTCTCCTAGCAAGCTGCTCATACCTACCGTGAAGGGGACCAAAAGACTGAATTTAGGAAAAGCAAAGAATTATCTCACCCGGAAGTACATCGAAGAGCTACAAGACCGTTGTAAAATGGATCAAGACCATGATGGAGACTTGTTTTCTGTTCTTGAACCAGATGTAAAATTTTCTAGTAATACTCTTCAGCCTAGTTCCGATCTTGCTACTCCAAAGCAGCTAAAAGAAAAGCTAGGATTACTGGAAAGCTGCTCTGGGTTATCATCTTCAGGCCATAAGAAGTCCCTTTCAAGATTTAGTAAATCATCCTCAACAGATCTTGCTAGTCCGCCAGTACTGAAGCCGGTCAAAAACAAGGTATTACATGAGAAGTATATTGATAAATTACGCTGTAGGAGAGTAGAATCTGAACGAGCCAAGAAGTCTATCGCTAAAAAATCTGTTAATGGAGAAAACAAAGTTCAGAAGGATGCAGTTAAAGCCGCAAGAAAGGCCCTGATGTCTCAAGCTAGAGATGCTATAAATAAGTTTCAACAATCGCGAGCATTCATCGGTGGCTCTGATGACGATGACAACGATGACATTCGAATAGGTAGTGCCGATGAAGATGCTGAAGATGAAAATGAATAAGTTTTCCTGTTCAGTTGTATCAAATTAGCTTAGATATGCTAATAACTAACTGGAAATGAATGTATAGTTAGTGACTTTTTAAATGCTGTAGTCTAGTGATGAACCAATTTTGGAGAATAAGCCAATGCATGTAAAGTTTTCTGCAGCTAGTAGAAATGAAATGAGCGATCCGCGTTGTCTTTGGTATCCATGTTTTCAAGATATAATACATGTGGGTGGCTTTCGTTTATGAGAATGATCTGTTCTATTGTTAATACATGTCGCTTCAGATATAGCTTGAAATTTCAGTTGCAAGCTTGCAGATGAAGATCATAATTGTATGATATGTATGGTTGACATGCTTAGTTTTCATCGACATTAGACTGATACTGATACTTGGTGCCTGGTTTGCATTATGGCTAGCTTTGCATGAGGCAATAATTTATAATTCTGTCGCCTGAATTATTTCCACTTTTTTTAACTGGTAGGCTTCTCATGTATCATGCTAGCTATATGTCAAGACTACTCTTACATGATTTGTGGATTGATTGTTTCTTCAAGTCATTAATCAATCATTGTTCTTGTACTTTCTTGGAAAATTGGGTTCCATTTTTCTTAGAATTCATCAATCTGTAGATTTTCTCTATTATCATGAAAATGAAGAAGATAGTATTCAACATTTATGACAAGACCATCTGAGAATAGGCTTCCTGAGATCCAAATGAACGAAATATTAAAAAAAAACTTCACTTGTTGACAGCTAATGGATATGTTCGATCTCATACTAGCATGTCTAGTCACTGCGGTCCTTAATTTAAGGTGACTGCCTGATCTCGCAAGTGGGTTTATTTGCAATTATTGACAAATCACAAATCAACAAACAAACTCAATTCATAAATCGCTTTTCAGCAAATTTAATCAGCAACATGAACTTTTAAAACATTGTTTGATATCTGACAGAGACAACAATCCTTTTAATATTCCAATATCCAGTTGTTGGGGCGGGGTCCTCATTGCCACGGCAACAGAATACAAGCATTATTTATCTAACGAGAAATTATGAAGCAACAAGAATCTAATAAATTCATTCTGATTCCATTTATGGGTCTAGCAACAATTCTCCTTCGTTATATAATTCCTTATAAAAACATTTGATTTTGGTCAACGAGGAAACTGAACCTTGTACCAACGATTTCGATTCCCAGTTTATGTTAAAATACAGCGGCAAGTCATGTGGGAAGAGAATCGCCAATCAAAGCCAACTTATTCTGAAGAAAACTTCTACCTCGCTAATCTCTTGAATCATAAACTTCGAGGAGGAAAAATTACATCTTTTACACCATCTGCAAAGTTTTTCAACTATTTGTCGTCTTTGTCCTACAGACATCTCCCACCATAACCTGCATTTCTGAATAGTGCTTGCTTTAAATCTTCAGGGCTGATGCTTGTTCTCTGCTCAGCTACCTAACACCATGAAATTGAAAACACCAATATGTTATGGGCATAATTAAAATGTTATTTCATTTAAAGAATGGAAATCAAGATTGAAGCCACTAAAATGAAGATATAAACCTCTGAGCAAGATGCTTGCAATGAAAAGTCATTGAAGCTACTTATGACACATTGCTGAATCTCAAGGCCTAATGCTTCTAGTGTGTTCACTGTTGACAGTAACAAACCAGACTTTGCTGCACAGCAGATACTGATCCTCGTGTTCTGGTCGCTCCTATCAACATCAAACTGCACAAGTATTATGGAAGAAACATTATAACTCTGGAACTGGGTCTTTGATTATGTATTAACTTAGCGGTCTAATGAATAGTTTGAGGCGAAATTAACCATACCTTTGGGGAATTTCTGACCATGACTTCATTTGGCTTCAGTTCCTTGGAAATGCCCAATTGGTTTATCTGATTTATACCCTCTTCTGTTTCTTCTTCTTGCAACTTACCTATCCTTTCAAGAAGCTCTTTCATGTAATCTATGGTATCTCCAAGAATAGAAGTCCTGTCCATCTATCAATGTTGCCATTCTCATGTCAGTTTCAGAGCTTACAGAGCAAGACAAACTAAAATCCCAAAGAGAGCTTCTGAGTAACCTTGCCAAAACCTAATTTCATTTCTAATGATTGAGAAAAATAGCAAGCCAAGGACAGGGTAATTAATATTCGGATAAAAAGGAAATCTTAAATCACCTTGCTAATCTTTGGGACTATTGACCTCAGCATGGAAAGACGGTCATTCAGGCGCTTCCTTCTCCTCCTTTCTGCCATGAGATTCTTCGAGGGCTGCCCTTCCAGCTTCTTGGACTTGGGTTTTTTGTCTCCACACAAACCCGTGTTAAAGACTGGAATTTCAGTAGCTTGTTCCTCAATTTTGCAGACATTGTTTCTTTCTTCAAAACCCTGTTGATTTTCACCGCCCAGAAAGCCAAGCTCTTCATGCTCCATTGATGGGTTATCTTCTTGTGCTGGAAGTGGTGCAGAGTCTTCATTCCTGGTGTAAGACGAATCAAGCTCTGGTACTGAGAACCCATCAACAAAAGGGTATGCTGCTTCACTACCATAAAGGCATTCAAATCTATGGTCTATAGGTGTTGAAAGTGCAGCAAATGGAGGATTTAAAGTAGCTAGTGATGGGTTTTCGTCAAAAGAGTCAAAGCTCCAACCATTTGGTAAGAGCTCACTCAACCCAGTGGGCGGAGTGTTCCAAGTGTCTCTTCTGGGAGCTAGCAATTCTTCCAGAAAACCCAGTTGAGCAAGTTGCTCCATCTCTGTCTCACTTTCTCTGCTCTCAAATCTAAAAAGGAGATGGGTGGATTGTGATCCAAAACAGAAGAGGCTAATTAGTTCTTTAAATGAAGTTGCTCCAAGCAGAAAAGAATTTGTTTAAATAATATATAATTGGGGTCCATTCCTCATCAAAAATCTATCATTACAGAATGTGTTACAGTAAAAAGTTGCGTAATAGCACCTAGAGATAGCCCAGGATTAAAATGGAATCTCCTTCCCTCTCTCTCTCTTTTTTCTATTTTTTCCTTTCTCACTCTCAAGGTGAATTCGTGTCCTTTTCACCAAAACAACCAACCAGAAAGAATTTGTATTTAATTAATTCCCATACCTTGAAAGCTTTGATACATAAATCTGTCTTGATGGAAAAAGAGAGGAGCTATCAATGCCATCACCAAAAAAAATTGTATAAAATTTAAACAAGTTTAATTTTGAATTTTTATAACTTGATTCAGAATAATAAAAATAGATAGTATTCTATCATCATTTGACTGTCAGGTGCTTCTACCATTTTTATGTAACCCCTCACCCTCTGATATACAGAAAGAATGCATCTTTCTTCCTCACCAAAAAATGCTAACTGGGTCCCATTGCTTAAGCCTTTACAATCAAGAGCTTTTTGTTCTCTTTTTCCTAGTCATAATATATAGGCTGCTTTAAATTCGTATCTTCTTTTCTACATTCATGTCATCTTTTAAATTTTATACAACTTGAGAGGGGAAACAAGAGTAGTTTAGATTTTATTGAAAATTGGATGTTTCTTATCTAAGCAAGGGAATATTTATAAACTGTTTGTTTATGATCTTGTGTTAAGTGTATGATTACCCAATAAAATTAGTTTGGTTAATTTAGAGAAAGTGTTGAGCTTTGAGAATATTGTAATTGTAATATTGAAACCTACCCCTTCAACTAGGTTAGTCCAAGTTCAGTTTTTTAATCTTCACAAAAATGTATCTGCATATAGTTTTCACCCACTCCCAAGGTAGAGAAAAAAATGAGATCACACATTGATAGAAGCAGTACTATAGATACTAAACGACAAGTTTTAGCATATGCATGCATGGATGGTCTGGATTTTCTGAAACCACCGGCCAGTACTACAGTTCAGTGAAGGCCTATAGCTGATTCAGCATCATCGGAAAGTGAACATGGGAATGTGCAAAAGCTTGATCGAAAAATCATAAGAAATTTCAGTTTCCTTCTCTGTTTCATCGTCTCTGTTACAGTAAAAACTGTGTTAATAATCAGTGCCACACGGGCAAACAGTGATTCCATGTGACCAAATTGATCTCTGTCTCAATTAGATGATAACCTGTTATTAATTTGGAAATGATGTTTATGGTGTACCATTCTGGCAATCAAATGCAATAATAACAATTTCGTTTTGCAGTCTGTGATGTTTGCAAATCTGGGTCCATGACTATATGCACTCTATATATATAGATTGTCACATAAAGCTAAAAATGCTCATGTGTCAGTAACTGCTATGATGCACCAGAATTGACACTAGGCCCACTACTGAATATATCTATATATTGTCACTGTGATTGTGATGCCGATTTCTATATTGAATTGGCTGTGAGCCTGCAAGTGGGTGTTAGAAAACAATGGTGGAAGATGAAGTTTTTACTGATATTGTATCATGTTTCATCATTTAATGCGCACAGTTGTTTTCATTTCAGAGTGATTATGCAGATGGATTCTGCAATCTGCATCTTTCACAAAAAGTCATTCACCATTTCTGTCATTGTTTAAAATTACATTGTTGCATCAGTTTCCTTACTGTGGTAACAAAGCATATCAATGCTACACTTGCTCATTTATGTAATGCGTATTGCGAGGTTCACGACAATCTCCATTAATAGACAATGCTATAATAAACCTACAACCATCATTAGAAGAAAGCTCATTATTCTTTTACAAAACGGAAATGGTTTAATGGCGAGTAGTTTTCAAGAGATTAGCTATGCAAACTCTTCATTGTCTTATCTAACCAAAAAAAAAAACTTGCAGGTGACATCGATCATTATAAAGTCTACATCAAACTAATGAAATTATTGACACCAGTTTCATTTTCGAAGCATTAGTTGTCATTCTATTGTATTGTAGATGTAGATTAAGGAAGCTATTAAATAACTATGTACTAATAATATCAACCATCATAGATTTATAAATATTAAACTTTATCTTTTGGTGATCAACTTAAATATTTTTCACATTAATTAATGATTATAAAAATATCACATACTTATTAATGTGTTAGAGCTACCCCATTACTTAAATATCTTAGATAAGGGACAACAATGTCACGAGTCAGCATTCTATTGTAGGAAATTTTTTTTAGTTAATGTTAAAAAGTTATACATTTCATTTTCATTCGTACATTAGATTATTGTTTTTTTATGAAAAGAGCACCAAAATGGTTTGCCTTTAGGCAGAGGAAATTATTTAAGAAAAGAAACCCAAGACTTGTTAGACGCGTGTTCGAATGGAAGCGATCCAGTGGTAGTGCCACTGCCACGTGAATGTTCCACAAATTAGAATTAAAAATTAAATAAAACAATTAGTTGGCGAAAGCACATGTAACTAAAAAATAATTGTAATTAATTCCATTAATTAATTGGATTAATCGCATTTCCGTATACGCCAGCCAAGGCCAACTTTCTCCAATGAGCTATAACCTATAAACCTATTAATAAAGTTTTTAATTTTTAATATTCATTTTTAACTTTGTCCTCTATGATCTATGCCAAAACCAACAATGCATGTGACCTATCCAAATATATTGCATTAATCTGTATTATTATCCAATGACACGAGGCTAAATTTTTAGAAGATAAGATTAACCAATTTGTCTTTTTCTGCGTTTCTCATTTTTTTCTTTTGTTTGATACTCATTTGAAAGAGTCCTTTAATTTGTTTATTTAATATATACATTTTATTTTTTTCAAAAATTATTTTAATATTTGTTATAAGCAAACTAAGTAGTCAATTATTTTTATAATTTGACTTATCTTATGCTATCGTAATTCCTGCACGCCCCTTCTCCAATGGCACCCATTGAAAATTATTGGTAGCAAATCTTGTGATATTGAAATCCTTATTAAATATATAATATAAGAAAGCAATAACATACAAGTTACTAGATAACAAGATTGAATCGAAAGCATGAAAACAAACTAAGTTGCCTATAATTTTCAAATATTGGTGATTAGCAGATTGAAGCAAAATCATCCAAAAGTCAATACACAAAATAATATGAAAATGACCGGATTGCTTTAAACTCGTAGAATTTTCAGACAAATAACTTTATTTTGGCTGATCATAGTTTTATTATCTCCGTTTTAGAATTTTTTATGAAACAAATTAAAATGGTTGAGGTGATTAAGAAATGAAAAAGAGTGGTTTTGTCGACTGTCGTGTTTTGGAAAATTGGCGCCCACAATATCCTCCAAAACCGCTTTCTAGGGTTTTCGGGTCCCACTCTCGATTATGCTGATGTGTAGTATTTTTTAGATCTGTCGCTAGCTTAGCTACTACTCCTGTCCATGCAATGGAAAAATTATCCACCATATGTACCAGTTTTGCAGCACAAGTAACATATATATATATATATATACATATATTGGTGTTTACGTCCTTCGTTTTTCTTCCCATATATAGTTTAGTTAACCATGTGATGAATTATATGATAGATTTTTCAAAGACAAAATCAATTAAGAACATTTGAAAAATTAATGATTAAGGAAATTATTAACTGTCCTATTAGTTTGTAGAATGACCCACGTACTTTATTTAACTTGTACATGAGACTGAGAGTAAAGATGATTGCTCTCTGTAAATTAAACTCAAATGGAAAGCACGTGTAGGAATATTGCATTGATCTTAGTCTGCAATACTGTTTGGTAATTAATGGTCACGGAGAAGAAAAATAGGGTTTTGTTTGTTTGGGTTAAAAAAGAGGGAGAGGCAGAGGATGAGGCTGAGGGAGGTCCGCCATGATCTGTGTACCTTTACAACTGTGTGTTGTTGTATCTGAGCATCTGAGAGCTGAACTGATGGTTGCTGTGAGATGACTCTCATGGGTCATATCAGCACAAGAAAACGAGGGTACTCCCCTATTCATTGGTGACACGCCCTAAATAATGAAGGTAAAAAGCTCCATCAAAAGACGTGTTTTTTAACTAACATTACAGTTGCTAGGGACACCCTGCTCCTTCATCATATGCTCCGTTCATGTTCATGTTTGTAAAGGATCTACATCTACTCCTGTTCAGACTGCATGTTTAGATTTGTGTTGTTTATTTGTCATCGTTCTAAATCTTAGCATGATTATTTAAATTAATATACTGTGTAAATATAAACACGACATTTGTAGCACTTACATGAGCAAATCTATTTACGTTGATAAGACATGATCAAGTTTAGCACTGTTATTAGCTAGTGCAATGAAGAAACCAAACCAAATTTGTTCGCGTATATGTTGTTTGGTTTGCCTGCCCCACTTACTAATTCAAGCAACCCACATTCGGTTCAACAACTTTACATTTATTTTAGCATCGATCATGTGCTTTGAGCTTTCAGCATTCAGTTCTTCTCTTCATTGAAAGGAGCAACTAAGCTTGGTTAATGGCTATTGCTTGATTGGACTACGACAGTCCCTTTGATGTGAAGCAAAATTAGGGCAGAAACAGTGTTACGAAGAAGAATAAGTAAAACATGATTTGGGGTCAATAATAGTTGCTGTATATATGCTAACAACAAACAGATGCGGACAAGTGAATTTGTCTGTACATCAGTCTTACTTGCCAGAATTGGCGGACTGATCAGGTTGTCAGGTTCAGATTCTTCAGATAACTTGCTTGGTCGGTCTGCAAGTAAATTACATCTGAATAAAATGGACAACAACATTTCTTGGTTTATGCAGCAAACATACGACCTTATCATATGGAAGATGTCTCTAGCCCAATCACATGTTAAATCTTTATCCAAAATATCTGAATACCCATACTTAGTGTTTTTGAGGACATAGATTAATCACATCATTCAAAAATTAAAAAAATCTGTGTTCGATCTTTCAATTTAATTATATGTCATCAGTATATACTAGAAATTTGTCTTTCTAAACTGGTTCATCGTAGCTTATTTATAATTCAATGACAACTACAATTAAAACGTGTTAATTAAGGAGGAAATGTAATTGAAAACTCATCTAAACCTATAATTTGTCCATTTAAGTTATGTTTCATTTGTCTATATTGTCGTTCTATGAATTAAAAATAGTAATTAACTAACAGTATACATTATACAGTAGCAAATAATATTGTAGGAATTATGATCTACACATCTATACATATCCTCTGGTTGCCATCCTGTTTATAGTTCTCAAGTCTTCAAGCTTCACTCAATTTAAGGGGATATCGCTGAACACCTTCCATATGATGGGATTACAATGTCTTATTTTACTTTGTGTTAATGGGTTTTAATTAGTCAAGAAATATATTTCTAATAAATTTTAATATTTACATTATTATTTTACAATTTTTTTAACTAATCAAAGGACATAAGATAAAAGACAAAATTATGACACAAAATATATTATTCCCATCCGATTTAATTATACACTTTTTTTTATTAAGGAAATGCTATGTTTATATTTATTAGTGTGCGCACATTTATATATCCAATATATTGCATTATTTATAAAAAATAAATTAAATACAAACATATATACCGACCGACAGATTGTACGTCTCGATTAATGATTCCATCCATATTTTAGTACTTGCTGCTTAATTATGCCTTTTAATTAGACCACACATAAGTCAATTGTAAGTTTCAAAATAGTGCCTGAAATCACAATCACATGAAGGAATAGAAACACAATCATAACAATCATAATAGCTAGTAGTGGAGCCAAAGTTAATTAAATGCACTAATTAAACAACTTAGAATATATGAATGCAGTTAAGTACGTTGATGAATGAACGGAGGTTATTTTAGCTTTAATAAAAAAATTTGAGTTAAAGTTTTATAATTACAGTTATATTAAAATTTAGTAGATAAAGTTTAGTATATTTATAGTTTTACTGTCATGCTTAAATTTTTAAAATAACAAAAAAAAAAAAATCTCTAAAACTATAATAATTTTGAAAAGAAGGCATGCTCGCTGGCTAGGTAATGATGAGAAGAATTTATGATCTAATTAATTGGTGTATAACATTATAAGTATACATTTACTTTGAGGTGAATGCTATACAAGAAAAAGAGTGGTAGAATCCCCACTTTTAATTGAATTAAGTCAAAGAGCTATGTTTATAAAGATCAAAAAATTGAAAGTATATAGGAGCTGACACTTTTCACAAGTCAATTGTCAAGAGCTATTGTTTTCCACTACTGGACACTAGATTCTCTTAAAGATGCTCGTAGAACTGGATAACATCATAATGTCGATGATTACAATATCCAATTTTCTTGGACCTAGTTAGGACTTTAATGCTAACCCCAAAAGGCTTCACAGTATCTACTTATGTGATGCATGACTATGTTTGCTAATTACCCAACTTAGATTTTGTTTTTGGTTATCATTTCTATTTGTTTCTTTGCCAAGTGGTAATATTGCAAATTGAAGAAAATGTTTGATAAAATTGTCATTATCTAGTAACACTAATGGTTACAAAACTTCATCTAGCTAAGCTAGCTAGATCATGTCTGTTTATTGCATTGCTCATTCACTATATCCATCGAATGTCATTGAAACTTCCATGTCTTCTTATGTCAACTTTCACATGTCACATGCTACCACATTATCCTATAATCATCATTACTATGAACTTTAATTTGTCAATATTTACATGTACAAATTACTTTGCCGTAAGAAAATGTGGGAATGGGACTATTTCATCTCTATCATTCCATATAGAATCATTAGATTCGCATGGGTTACTTGCAATTGCAGTCTAGAATTATCATGAATGGTGTGCATCTGTTTTAAATTACGATTGCAATTTAAAAATTAATAAAACTTATTGCAATTGTGATGATCAAGCGAAATAGTTGCAGTCTTGTTAATTTATATCATTTACAAATCTTAAATTTTTTCAATATAAGACCTTAACTTATATTTGGGCTTGTTATAATATAACAGCTGCAACTCCAAATTAATTTTCAATTTTTTTTTTTGGTATATAAGAAGAAGAAAAGAAAAACGAACTACAGCCTAACAAAGATTGTTTGCACTATCAGCAACAAGCTCAAAAGAGAACTAGCTAGGATGATGATTAAGTTCCACAAGAGCAATTTGGTTCACGAGACTGCCAACTTAGCAAGCTTATTAGCATACTAGTTTAGCTTATTTGTAATAATGAGCTATCTTCACCTGCCATTCCCTATTCATTGAAGCCAGAATGTATCCAATCACAGCTTTATATCTATGATAAGATGTCCAAATGATTAACATTAATCTCCTATCATCTGATGTCTTTTAACCATGCAAATGCTAAGTAGCTTGCTCCACATGGATATTCGTAGTAGTACGTACCTATATAACCCTTGAAGCCAGCGACCGAGCTACCTTTGTCAACTCACTATATATATTGGTGCTTATATATGATGCACCCATGACATATATTATTTAGATTTTCATTGTGCATGGTTATATAATATGTATTGTAGGTGCTAAATTTGATAATTTTGTTTTGTTTGGGTGTTTGGTCAGAGTTAGTCAAGATTCGATGCAACATGAACTTATAAAAACAATGAAAGATTCCCAGACGAGACGAATAGAACATGAGATCCAAGCACCCCAAAAGAGAGAGATCAGAGGGGCGGCCAATTAATTTATTCACACATTGTTGTTTTCATTTCAGCAATTTAATAGTTTTGTTTCATTTAGAAATATGTGAAGAGAATCTAGCTTACACTCTGTGTTAAGAGCATATTTTGGATTAATTTTATAAAATTACTTTTAAAGAAGCAGTTTTTTTAACTTTTATAGATGTCCTTATAACAACCAATCACTTATTTATACTTTTTGTTGAGTGTTATAGCTTTTTAATGATACTTATTTTTCTTTTCTTTTCTTCTTTTGCTTGGTCATTACCTCCAACATGCTAACTTAAAAGCCCAAATTTGAGGCTAGTTTGATGGGCTTAAAACCCAAATGTGCGAATTTTCACGGGGGATCCTCACCAAATCCATTGCTTGGCTATTTGGTAGGATTTCATCATCTATCAAGCATTATCAAAGTGAAATTAAAATGTTTAATATCATGTTTGGAGTAGTTGAAAGCTGATGAGTCCCTTTCATTTGGCAGTATACGTATAAGTCATAAATATTATTGCTTCTCATACGCAAGTTTCACAAATTCCATATTGACTCTCAAGTCAATGCATATGCTACAAGGACTGAAATGAAATCACTGGATTTGAATGGACATAAAGGAATAGAACAAACAATAAGATATAAATGTGAGAGATAAGATAGGCAGAGGAGGCCATAATTATAAAAAAATAATAAAATGAAATTGCAGTTACACAATTATTACAACTGTAATATTAATACATTATGATATATCCAAATCCCAGTACTACAATCAGAGAAAAGCATAACCAATTTTAAATGGTAATTAATTCTCCTGAAAATGGTTCCAGGGCATGCATCTTAACTGTTGAGATGACACTTCACGGACGGGGCCCCATATTTGTTGGTGCTGAGCTATTTTGTGGCCACTTTAGTAAACATTTTTGTCTTATTTTGCGCACTCCTATTCCTTTTCGCTGGTCGCAGCCTGTTTTGAAAATTGAGATGTTGTGACCTAGCCCAATGTTTGTGGGCAAAACGTGGTGGCAACTCCATCACCATGAAAGATGACTTTTCATTTTCAACATGCAACGGCGTCGTTTGCCTGGACCTAGTGGAACTAGAGAGAAATTATCTTTTTCCACAATGCAAATAAATACCGGGGTGGTTCAGAACTAGAGCAGGTTTTGGTACAAGGGACAAGACAAGCATAAAAGCAGAGTGATTTTGAGGTCCCAAGAGACAAACTCTCAGAATTCTGTTTGGCAATAAATCAGATTTCAGAGTACACAAACTTTGTTCATTCTGCTCTGTTTGGCACAAGATGAGTGATCCCAAGTATGCTTATCCCTACCCTCCCCCTTCTCAAGGTAAACAAATCCCTCTTTCTTCTTCTGAATCCTCTGCTTGATCTTCATGTTTTACATCAACTATTGTTAGGGCATGATGTTGTTGGGTTTAATTTCTGGACTATGGGTTTTGTGCAATTCAAAGGAAACACCCAAACAGCACCTATAGCTTCTGTCATAACATTCTCAGAACATCCCCTTCTTACTTTTTAGGGGAATCTCAGTTTTCACTACCAGGTTAATGACTGTAGTTTTTAGGGAATCCCTGTATACATTTTCTTTTTTCTGAGTCAGTTTCTTCTTGGAAAAATGTGGTAAGGTTACTATCAAGGTCCTCCGGTGATGGCTCCTCCTCAATATGCTGCTCCACCGCCAAGAAGATCGCCTGGTTTCCTCGAGGGATGGTAAAGTTTTCAACTTTTGATTAACAACGCAAGCAAAACAATTATATTTTATCATTTATGCCTTTTTAATCAATATCGTGTTTGCTTTTCCATCATCTGAAGTCTCAAGAGATTGGGAGAGAAACTAATGAGTTTGTGGGCAATTTGATTAATTCTGGATTTCTTGTATTTCTTCTGTGACAAATTTCATTTCTTTTGTCAGTCTTGCAGCTCTGTGTTGCTGTTGCCTCATTGACGAATGCTGCTGTGATCCATCCATTTTGTTTATCTGCTGACAATATGTAATTCTATGCAGAAAAAAATAAAGGAAAATGCACTCTGATACATACATATACCGTGTAATGTTTCCAGGCTTCAGCGTGCGTATCTGTAATTGGATGTTGTAATTTCTAATTAGCTTTAAATAGACGGTTGATTATTTAGGTCTCGAGTATCATTTTGATGGATTGAAACACCGAACGTGGACAATAATCGATATGAAGTGGGTCCGTTTGTTCCTTAATTGTGTATTAATTTGAGTGGACCAGAGGATTATTATTCAATATTTAATTGGCTTCTGTCACTCATGCTCTGATTTGGCGCGATTGATTTTCAATGCCAAAGTGATAAGGATGAGCAATAAATGGCATTGGCCTCTTTTGCCGAAAGGGGTGGAAAATCCTTGTCACTGCTCTATTACTCAATTTTTATATTTTAGTATTACGAAACGACTTCGGACAGCAAACTAAACTATCTCTGAGCAGAGATGGCATTCAGTAAAAATATACACACACAGATAGACACTTGCCAAAGAGAATCAAACAGATAGACAAGAACGGAACCTGCCTTATGCGTTTTTGGTTCATTATAGACACGAATCTCACAATCATATCATACGAGTCATTGCACTTCAGGCAACCACTGCTGCTTCATGCACATGATTTGGCTTGTTCTCCACTTGTTCATCAACGCTGCATTTACTTTCCAGAATGCCACCGCCACAACCACCACATCCCCCACCGCACCCTCCACACCCAGCACTCTTCTTCGCGCTTCCCTCTCCACACCCTCCACCGCAACCAGCACCACAACCACCGCACCCGCCGCTTTTCTCCATGTTCTCACTTCCACACCCTCCGCCGCAACCGCCGGCTCCGCAGCCACCACAGCCACTGCTCTTCATGATATCTCCGCCGCAACCGCCGGCTCCGCAGCCTCCACTTGATGATAATCCTGTTTTCTCTGCTATTCTAGCATCTACACTCGCCACATTGCCGTTCAATTCCATCCCACTTACCTTTTCAGTTGAAGCATTCATCTTTAAATCTTTACTTGTAGCAATGTAGCCTTTATATCCTTCCTTTCTCAGTATATTAGAGATGATAAAAGCCAATATGATCCCAGGCAACACCATCCACTTTTCCTTTGCCTATTAAATTTATAAAGCCACTTGAAGTAAAAGAAATATAATGCAGAAATATTGATAAAATGAAAATCCCAACAGAAAAAAAGAAAAGAAAAGAAAATTGATATGGCAGCGACTCAGCAATGTACCTTGACAAATCCAGATCTCAAGTCAAACAACGCAACTGCTCTTCCATAGGGGTCTTCTACAGAAAATTCAACTGCTGTTAAGTAGTCTATCTCATTTCCATATTTCCCACAATGTCTTGTTTCATAGTCTAGCTTTCTTCCCGAGAAAACCTTCACCTGTACCAATAATCAAATAAACCCAACGGTTGGTTTTATATTTTGTTTGTGGTATAGACAAACTAAATAAAAAAAATGCTCCTTTCATGGGCATATATTCAAAACGGATCACTTTTGAATCAATACATACCATCCTGGTGCCACTAATAAGCTCAAAGAGATGGTCATCATCTCTACATTTGTTTTGAATGTGAAACAGCCAAAGATTGTCCATCACCGACCACTCATTCCCTGAAAATTCCGCAAGTGTGCGTGTTTCGCCAGACTTCAAAAGGCCAATGACCTCCTTTCCAGTAATGCATATATCTTTTGCTTTCTTCAAATCCCTGCGATGTAACCAAGTGAGGAAAGGTTATCAATAACTTCAGCTTCTGATCTATACATATTCAAGGTTTTGAGAAGGATCACAAAACTGGTAGTCTAAGAAACACATGCCAGCAAGTGTTTGGTAGTTGGGAGGTTATTCACATGCCAATGAAATTGTAGTCGATATTCCCACAAAGAAATTGATGTTTCAAGACCATTAACAAGTAAAGAACAAAGAACTTGTTTGCAGCTGTTTTCACCAACAAGAACGTGAATAAGGAGCTGTTTCTAACTTGGTCTCTGCAATATAAAGTGTACCTCATCTGAAGGCTAATGACTTCGCTTCCAGTTTCATCTGTGAAATGAGTCCAGCTCTTGGCATGCACAGGAAGGGTGAAGAAGCAAGAATTTTCGGAAAATGGTTGGGATTGGGACATTTCAAGCATGTATGGGGCAGGAGCCGGAGCAGTAAATGAGATGGCCACTCGCAACAAAATTGGGTTTGAGCTCATGTTGCCAGAACTAGGCAGCAACTCCAACCATTTTTCAACAGAGAATGTTGAAATTGGATCAAAACAGTCTTGCACAGAGAATGAAGCAGTGCCCAGCGTCTTTGATGATTTTCTCAGGGATAACTTGGAAGAAGAATGGGACATGAGTTCAAAGAGCAGCTCTCCTGTTGGTTCACACTGGAAAGAAGCAACCTGTTTCACTCCAGACTCCGAAAAAATACTTAGATTCCTCTTAGCATTGAAGAATGCATCAGGTTGTGATTTGGAAAATAAAACAAAGAGACTTCCTTTCTGTCCATCGGGCAAGTTCTTCACTGCTACAAACTCCAATTGAACCTGAAAATGGATTCAGGAGGAAGCCATAATTTAAATTGAGTATAATGCGAATTACATGTGATTTGGAAGACAGCAAGGAAGAGATCTGAGTACCTCCACAATCTTCCTCTCTGGAAGTTGAATTTCCAGTGGACAGCCAGAAACAACCTTGCGGATTGTGTTAGGTGAATATAGATTTCTTGTCACAGGAGATGGGGTATTTCCCCTATACATAGCCCCAGCCTTCCAGTACCTGGAACCAAATGTCTTTTCCCACTGTTGGGAGGTTCCAGAAAAACCAGTATCCAGCTTCTTTCCTTTTGTTCTGTCCGAGTCTGTGTCATCATGTTCCAAGACTTTACCAAGTGCTTCATTGAGGTCTTTACAATAAGCAACTGGATGTAACTGGTGAGAGTGCCAGATCAAGTCAACGTCGTAAGTAGGAACACAGAAACGTTTTAGACCCTTCTCCTTGTTTCTCTTGATTAGATGCAGAAAGCCTTTATATCTGGCAACAGCTTCCTCAATGAATAGATCATTCTTCATGTGGGGTCTTGATACCTTTAACATAGGAGAAGAAGGATATAAAATCCAGAGAGAAGAAACCGAAGTGTATGCACAGAAAATATCATTGGCACGAGTATTTCCATAATGGCTATACAATTAAACTAAACTAGGAGATAGATATCTGAATAGTGCATTGAAGGGCAATCAAGCACACACAAGCCAATATGAATCATAAGCATTTGGAGATGCTGTCCCCATAATCAGGCCAAAACTTCCAGAAGGAAATTTCTGAATTTTGATAGTTCCTTTTAAACAAAAAGTATTACGAAACTACATAAATAATATAAAATCAAACAAAATTCCAAATAATGAAAAGAAGCCGAGTCTGGTTGAATATAAAATCTAAACCATCGTAAAAAAGAAACAGCTTAAGCTAAGAGGCAAAAACGATAGGCAGAATGAGTTAGGCTTAGGCGCCCCAGTACAACTTGATGACTTCCAATAATCCATTTAAAGTGATTCACCCAATGGGTACAGAAAATATTAATTTCCATGGGTGTGCTAGGTGAACTAGGACAAATTCTCATTCTTTATTACCTGGTAAACGAATGGAGTCTGCCTCTTAGCAGCAGAAACCAGGTCATACTTGGTGTATTTTGCAAGTTTATTAATCCTTTCAGAGATATCTTCTGAGGAAACATTCATCAAATCAATGTTGTAGGGCTCATCTGGATACATTTTATTCCACGTTTTTTCAGTTTGTGTCGCATTAATTCCTTCAATAGAAGAGACGACATTAGAGCTGTCAAGGATCTGGCCATAGAGTTCCTCGCAATCAGATTTATACCTGACCTGTATAATAGAACCAATTTCATAGTTAGCAACTCAACTCCATCAAACAAAAAGAAATGCATACAGCTTGTAGTTAGTGAAAAAATAAAAAATCTTCTGGTGATGAAGCGTACCGGATTGAGCCTGTGACAATGCCAAACCCATTCACAATCAAGAGGAGCTACCAAAGGCCCTTCAAAAATCCGAGATTCAGTATGTTTGGCAAGCAAAGGAAGCCAACAAGCATTGTACCTAAACCACCATTCTCATTCTTGTCAATTCAGAACTTGAAAAATAAAAGATCCAACTTCTGTTCAAAGATGTAATAGAAGATTCATAAAGTCATGTCCTTTGTAAAATAATCAATAACCACAAGATCATAAAATTCAGAAATTAATAGCAGTTTTGCCCCAGATTTTCAAATACTGAAATGCGAAAACCATATGGTTATATGGATTGAGCATATCAAATGTAAAGTGGTAGATAGAATGCTGACCTATAGATAGCTCGTTCAAGGGCAGGGCCATCATAGAGATGACGATTCCTATCAACAGCAGCCAGGAACTGAAGCTGCTGTTTTGCCACAGCTACAAGGTCCACGCCGATTGCAATCTTTTGGGCTTCATTCCATTCAAACTCCTGCTGCGGTTCCATCTGTGAAAATTTAACCTGAGAAGACAAACTGATAGCTTTCAGGACATAGCATATGTAAAAACTTTCAATTTAATCTTCACCCACAAGTCATCTAAATTTTAATTAACATAAAGAGAAATCCAACCGCAGAAATACGTTGAATTCAAAGAAAGGTAAGAGGAACTTAGAATCCTCGTTCACTGTTTGGTCAACGGGAAAGTTTTTCAATAGAAAAGTGAAAAGAGAACCAAATCCCCTTCAGTTTAGAGTTAACAACTAACAAATTAAAAATAAGAAAACAAATCAAAATTTTACTAAAAAGAAATCGGAAACTGTTTTTATAGTCAAACATGCTCCTGGTAAGGATTACCGATTGGGCGGAGAGTGATGGTTAAGTAGAACTCTGTTGGATCACTTGATTCGAGTCTTCTGAATGAAGAGTATACAATGTTGCATTGGATAAAATTAGGTGCTTTCTTGGTTTTGGAATTGGCAAGATATTTATGTATCATATTGATATGAAGCTAGTACGATCCACGTCATTCAATAATACAATGGGAAGTACAAGCGAAGAAATTGCGTGAATTTCACATGAAGAGAACTCCCAAAAGAAAACTAACTTAACCTTCCAAAGAAGAAAGTGACATTGGCTTTGGAGTTCCTATTTTACCCTTTACATAGCTCAGGCACCCCTGCTTACTTTGAAGGGTAATAATAGAATATACATTATGCAGAAACAAACTTTGACCACCTTATGCTTACGGCAAATGGAAGTGGAGTTTGCTCTCGCTCTTTCCCTGTACGACACAAATAGAAACCTGTACTACAACAAAGGTCTCGCTATAAGTTGGAAGAGTTACATTTAAGAAACGTCCAAGCTGATCCGTGTGTCAGCTTCTTTATATTTTGCAACTCTCTGTCCTTTTATGGGCCCACTAGTTCACGCATTTCTTTGAAAAATATTCTCCTTGAGGAGGAATAGCCTCTGAATTACTATAGGCTGAGTCATCTGTCTGGCCTTCATCAATTCTGTTTCTTCTTTATTCAAACGATATGCATCAAGGATGATCTTAGTCCACTTACGTAACTCCTTCGGGGCACTGCTTGATCACACAAAATGCAGAAACAATGAGAACAAGCATAACGAGGAACTACTTCAGAACGAAGGAGTAGGATGTTCTCTCACGTGTATAGAGCAATAGGGTCTTTGGCTTCATGTCCATCACCAGGGGAGAAGCTGTTGCCAACACAGAACCTCTCCTCAGTTTCTACGATGTTCAATAAATGCTTGTGTAGCTTTATTTCCTTTGGAGCATTGCTCCTTAGGATGATGCTCTTTGTGGCCTTGTATGATAATTGATACATTATATCTTTCACACCTGAAGGGAATAGAGAAAACTCGCTTTAGCACATGGAATACAGTGATAATTTCTTATAAGCTTAAGCAGGCAAAATTAAGTTTCATGGTTTCTACACTAAAACAACCAAATAAGAAGGTTCTCCTGTTAGTACAGATGAAAAGAAAAAAAAAAATAAATTAAAGTCATAAATATCAATTCAGATGGTTTACTTTAGATCCAAAATTCCCAATATTAAAGATTCCTACTTTGGTTCTGTTTTTATCCATGCAATAACACTAATGTAATGTGTTCAGACTAGAAATTTTTCTTTCTCATGGAGCATGCCATGCTAACTTACAGATGCAACAATAATTCAAGCATATTGCAGAAGGAAAAAGGGAAAATGAGCATATTGATGCTTCTCTAAAGTCTTTATTTGGTCTTTGTGGGTGCCAAAAGCATTGACCATTTTACTGTTGAGATTATGACCAATCCATGAGACAGGGGCTAGCCTAAAAGCTCGGTGGGACTATAATATGTTTGACTTGTCTATCTTGTTACTCAAATGCATACAGCCAATTTTATTAAGGGTAATATTTAAAAGCAGAAGGGCATCTACCAATACTTCTAGAAGCTCCTTTATTTTATTTTATTTTATTTTTGTCATAGGTAACTCGGTGGTGGAGTATTTCACGGGTTTCAATGTGACTATGAGGGGATTTAAACTAAGGTATGGACGCTAGCAAACCCCTAGTCTTTTAATTCATATAAATCTTCATTATTGTTATATGCACAATTTGAAGCATCTCTTGGTCTTCTTGGACGGTTGTTTGGTAGGGGTGGGAGACCATGAATGATCCATGCATTATGCAAATTGTACCTCATTCTTCATAGTTGTAGACTCCTTTTGCCTTAGCCCAAGCACTGTTTATCAACAGGATCAATGAAGAATCAAGTTCCTTTCCCTTGGTAAGGCTTTTAATCTTCTCACGTGCCACATCAACTGAAGGAGAGCTAAGGATATCATTAAAATTAGCCTGCGCAGCATCTAATGTCTCAACATTTTCTAGAGTATTATCATATGCACTAACATCTGACAAGCATCTACTCCCCAGCCTGACCATTACTGCTCAATAAATAGTGCAATCATTAACAAAATCCAGTAAAGCTCAATTCTATACATTTATCACCAAACGTATCTTTCAAATGTCTCACTTTGTTCCATTTTAATTGAAGTAAAGTTTCTAGTACTATAGCTCAGGTTTATTCTCGCACATCAATGTCATCCAAAAAGGCCTCTCCACCAAATTGGAACCATGAGTTTATTCTCTTTGAATACAACTATTAACATTATCAACTATTATACCTCCTTCATCTTTCTCCTCAATGAAAGAAAATTTTCCTTCCTTGTTGGGTTATTCTAAATGTCTCCCCTTCTTTGACACCTATTACAGAAGCTTTCCCTGTATTTCTTCCACTCCTCCCTAAAAACCAAATACTTCCTCCATTCCTCTGATCTGGCCTTCACATCCAAAAATTCTATCATTTTATTGCAAAATTGAGTAATACTATAGCCCTTTACAAGTTCAACCTCTTGCCCTTCCACATGAGCAGCAGATAGGTTGCTAACTTGTATACCTAAACAGCATTTCATTTATTTGTGAGACACAAAAATCACATCTGGAAATCAATTAGCAAATCATCAGTGATGCCATAAATAGAGGGGAAAAAAAAAATTACAAACAGGAAACATGGGTCATTTGCTATCAGTTTTAAGTAGAAATGAAAGACAATCTGGTAAATGGAACGCCCCGCTATAAGTTTAATAAGAAAGTGTATTCTTCTCCCTTTAATATTAATACCCAAATTAGGTCACACTCATTAAAAACACGCACACAAAGACTACTCCTTTCTCAATCCCTTGAGCACATAAAGAATGCAACTTTCTAAGAAACCAAACAGCATGCCAAGTCCATTGACACTTATTGGGTCACGAGCCGAACGGGGAGTCTTGGGTTTGAAACGTTGAGCTACTATTCTTCCTTTTTCGTGTTTGAGGTAATAAGAGCACTTGGAAGCTCGGAAAATGGAGACAGAAGAGGAGGAAGAAGAGAGAGGAAATGTAAGGCTCGGTGGGAAGAGGTTTTCATAGATGGGGATGAGAGTATTGCTAGTTTTGAAGATGGAAGTCGAATTATAAACCATCAGATTTTCCCCTACAATTTACTCTTTGCCTTAGGTTTCTAGACTGCTTTGAGCTTTAGCTGGAACAGAGGGAGCGAGGCGGACTGGCGTGGCGATGCAAGGGAAAATGTGAAGTCTAATGTCTCAACCGGCGTCGTTTAATTTTTGACTATTTGATTTGGAATTTTATTTCAAGTTTTATCAGATATATTGCTTAGTGTTTGGTGTTTGATCGCGTGGTTATAAATAGGTCCATTTATAATTTCCATCCAAACTAACATTATGTTTATTTTTCTATGATCCTTGTTGGTTAATCACAAATCTAGTGTTTTTTTTTTTTTTTTTTACTTTTAAAACTACTTTTTTTATATACTTTAAAAATATGTTATAATTTATTGCTTACATGGCCTCTCCAACATGTAAGTTATTAATTTTCATAGCACTACTTTATTACACTTTTTAATGAAATACTTATTAAAAATATATAAGCCATAAAATTTGTTATTTATTACCTTTTTAATCATGGGTACTTAAAGCTTATAAAATTTATTGTTTACACAAAGTATTTAATAATATAGTACAACTTTTTTTACACTCCTAAAAATATGTTAAAATTTATTACTTATACGATATATTTAATAATATAATTTATGTTTTATGAATCTTCTTTCTAACAGTGTACCTATTAAAAATAATCCCTAAACCATCATTTCTAAAAACCTAAAACTTTTGGAATTTATTATTTACATGACCATCATCTCTAAAAATCTAAAACTTATGGAATTTATTATTTACATGGGCATCATCATTCAATATTAATAGTATGTGTTAGGGTTTTAAAAACAATGGATGTGCACCATCATTCACCATTAATAGAATTAAAAAATGGGCGTGTCATCGTTCAAAACCAAAAACCCATTGAATATATTGTTTATATAAATATCACCATTCACTGTTAATAATATGAAAAGAATAGTACCATCATTCATTATTAATTGTATAGATTAGATTTTTAAAAATAATTGATAGGCACCATCGATCACACGATTAATAATATAGAAAGACGGTCATTATCATTTATTGTTAATAATATAGATTAGGATTTTGAAAACAATGAATTTAATATTATCACACATATAAAATATATACTTGCGATTTCCTTGTACATGAATGCAAAACATATTTTGCTAGTGTGCAGAATAGGTGAGAAATCTAGTTACCTATATATCAGGTGGTAAAGTAAATAGCAAGGTTGAATTCTTTTTTTTTTAAAAAACAAAAATAAGGAAAGAAAACAAAGGATATAGAAAAGGTTTCCCTATTGAAGAGAAAAAGCTAGAGAAGTACCAGTAAAAAAGCAGGACTTTGGATTATGACATTCATAATTTTATAACAGCAACGAAATGCCAAGAACAGATGAGAATATGTTATATGTTTTCTGGCTTAGTTATGATAATAACAGCAACGAAATGCCAATTGAAGAGAATTATAACAGGTAAACATGAGCTATCATGCAAATTCTTCTGCTTTGTCTCTTCTTTTTTCCTTCATTATCGTCATTATATCCTTGTTTGCTTCCTTTATCATGTTTCCATGAACGGTTTGGCTCTACGTATATTTTCATAATTAATGTAATCTTTTTACATTTATTATCTCTCTTGCTGTATAATATTTTTTGCATGGATATCTGCTACATGTGATTGTTAATTTAGTACTTGAACTATGTTGTTAAAAGCCAACAACAAGATGATATCTTACGAGTTTTGACAAGATCTCTTGTGATTGTAATGCGATGAATACTAAGATAGCAAAAGTCTAAAATAAATAATCCAAAGTTTATAAACTAGAACTATTGATTGATGTATTTTGATAGAGCTTAAAATGAGTTAAATTGCATTTTTACTAAGATGACATTATCAAATTTAACCTGTAGAAATGGAGATGATGAACAGAATAAAATGAAGAATTTTTAATTTTGTAGCCATATAAGTAAAATTGGTAGGTCCGTTCAAGGTCAGAGTCAGACACTTGCAAACATAAATCCAAATAATGCGTTTCAGAGCCAGGTATCGTAGACTCAATCATGCATGCCAACACAAAATGAGTGAGAGAAACAAGAAGCCCCCTATTCTTCTTTTCGATGGAAACGACTGATAATGGATTCTTCAATGAAGACAACTTAGTGAAAACTTTGGAACCACCTCCTTAAAGGGACACCGGCTTTAGGGATCCTTTTCTCTCATTCATCCTTCCATTTAATTCTTTCTCAACCCGACACCCCATCAGTTTGGAGACCACTCTGATTGGTATCTCTGTTTCTTTCCATGCTCTGCAAATCTTTGTAAAAGCCAACGTTCTCTAGCAGTAACTATTGAAACCTTAAACTTCAGCTCCAATAATGGCTCAAGCCAATGGCCACCGTTATGAAACAGTGATTGATATAAAGAAACCTGCTAATTTCACCGGTGGGCTTGAGTTTTCTGGCCTTACATACACTGTGACGAAGAAGAAGAAGGTTGATGGGAAATGGTTGAGCGAACAGGTGGACTTGCTTCATAAGATTACTGGGTATGCACCAAAAGGGTGCATAACCGCAGTCTTGGGTCCTAGTGGTGCAGGAAAGTCCACTTTTTTAGATGGGCTTGCTGGGAGGATTGCCAGTGGGAGCCTTAAAGGAAGGGTTTCCTTGGATGGCGCAGAAATAAGCCCAAGCTTGATCAAAAGAACTTCTGCATATATTATGCAGGATGATAGGCTATTCCCAATGCTTACTGTCTATGAGACTTTCATGTTTGCTGCTGATTTTCGCTTGGGGCCAATTTCAACTGATGATAAGAAACAGAGAGTGGAGAAGCTCATCGAGCAGCTTGGCTTGTCAGTAAGTGCATGCTTTCTTAGTTTCAAAATGACCAAGTTTTGTTTCCCAACTGTTTGATATTTTTCTTAAGCTATGTTCTTGTGTGGCTGCAGTCATCTAGGAACACCTACATTGGAGATGAAGGGACTAGAGGAGTGTCTGGTGGAGAGCGGCGCCGGGTCTCAATTGGCGTGGACATCATCCATGGACCATCTTTGCTTTTCCTTGATGAACCAACTTCAGGTCTAGACTCCACCAATGCTCACAGTGTGATTGAAAAGGTGCATGACATTGCTCGCAGTGGTAGCACTGTGATTCTGACAATCCACCAGCCTTCATCCAGAATCCAATTGCTTCTAGACCATATCATTGTCCTGGCTAGAGGCCAGCTCATGTTTCAGGGATCACCAAAAGATGTGACTCTCCATTTGAGGCGCATGGGACGCAAAGTACCAAATGGTGAGAACGCAATTGAGTATCTTATTGATGTGATCCAAGATTACGATCAGTCTGAGTTTGGAGTTGAAGCATTGGCTGAGTTTGCTAGAACTGGGGTGAAACCCCGCCCTCTGTCTGACCAAGAAATGTCACTTGCAACCGTCCCAGAGACGCCTGCTAATGAGGAAAAATCTATTGAACTCTCTCACTCACGAAAAGGTAACCGTGTCATAGATGAGTTTGATCACAGTGTGAGGAGCCCTTACAACATGTCGCAGTCATGGAGCACCAGCAATAGTGGGGTGTTTAAAGCTCTAAAATTTACACCTTCACAGCTTAATAAGGAACAAAAGCCGCAGAATCCCATAAGGTAAACCATTAATTTAAATTTCAATAGCAGTCATTTTTTATCAAATGTTTGATAGAAGCTTGTAATCTCTGATTACGTTTGTTTTCTCTTCAATCGGTAAGCAGCAGTGCTTCCCCTGGCTATTACGCTTACTCAAGTGAAGTTCTCCAAGCCACTCCAACGCCTCACAGCAGTGACTATACAGTGAATGAGAATGACTACCTCAGTCCCCCTACGGCTACGGCTCAACATCTTGGACCAAAATTTGCAAATTCTTTCTTACAAGAGACTCTGACACTTATGCGCCGAAACTTCCTAAACATTAGACGCACTCCCGAGCTTTTCTTATCAAGACTAATGGTTCTCACTGTCATGGGATTCATGATGGCCACCATGTTCAAAAAACCTCCAGAGACCTTGCAAGGAATCACAAACCGTATCAGCTTCTTCATCTTCACTGTATGCCTCTTCTTTTTCTCTTCCAATGACGCAGTACCAGCTTTCATTCAAGAGCGCTTCATTTTCATCCGGGAGACTTCCCACAATGCCTACAGAGCTTCCTCCTATACCATCGCTGGCTTAATCACTTATGTGCCGTTTCTTGCTCTTCAAGCAAGCGTCTATGCAGTCATTGTGTGGTTTGCTTTAAAACTTCAAGGCCCTTTCATCTACTTCTTGATAGTTCTCTTCGTTTCCCTTCTCACAACCAATTCATTTGTTATGTTTGTGAGCTCAGTGGTTCCGAACTACATATTGGGTTATGCTGCTGTGATTGCTTTCACTGCGTTGTTCTTCTTGTTCTGTGGCTACTTCTTGAGCAGCCATGACATTCCTATTTACTGGCGTTGGATGAACAAAATATCAACAATGACGTATCCCTATGAGGGGCTCTTGATGAACCAGTATCAGACAAACGATGCCTTTGCTCAGAATCCTGATAATTCCACAGTTACCGGTTTTGACATCTTATCAAGTCTTCATATTGATAATGCAAAATCCAAGAAGTGGGAAAATGTGGGTATAATGTTAATTTGGGCTATGCTATACAGGATTTTGTTTTACTTAGTCCTTCGTTTTGCATCGAAAAACCAGAGGACGTAGGGAATTAGAGTATGATAAGTTACTTAACAATCTGATTTGTTTTGTGCAATAGTTATTTTATGTAGCAGGAACTGTTTCTTCTGTTGCTTCATTATTGTTGCATTCTGAAAATATTTATCTATAAACCAGCAAGGAAATTGTAATATTTGAGCATAAAGTAAATCATATATATATGGTGGACTGATGAACAAACGTCATTGATTTTATGGTTTTATTTGTTTTAATTAATTAACTTAATGAGAAGAAAGACTAATCCTTGAGTTCATTCAAGAAAATGGTGCTCACTTTAGTGTCAGACCTATCTGAAAGGGATAATCTTTTTTCTTATATGTATGTATGCAAGTGATTATGCATGCATGCATTATATCCCAGATTTCTTTCTCTTTGAATTTTCTGTTGACATTTATATAAAAAAACATGTTGAGTGAACAAATCTCATTTCATAGGTTTATTGTATTATAATATAATTTAATATGTTTATTGGATAATGTTAGGATAAAATAATCCTGATATCCAAAAAGTCTTATGATATTTATGGAGTGCCAAGTGCAAGCTTAAGGACTAATTAAATTTATTTAAGAAAACTAGGATGCCAAAGTTTGGCCTAAATTAGTTTCTATTATTACATAAAAGGTTTTGGCCATATCTAATACCAAGTGACAGATATTAATCAAAGAATATTCCCATAATTCCATAATTTCCATTGTAGGCATCGAATTGGCTTTGTCTGGCATAGGGAATTTATCATCATAATATTTTAAAATATGGCAAAAAGCCCTAGTTTTGTCATTTGGTTTAGCAAAAGATTCCCACCTTAATTAATTTATTCATTTGGTAGAGAAAGTTTACCTCTTATGATTCGAATTGATTTGAATTTAAATTAATTATTATTTAATATAGTATTATATATTAAATAATTTTTATAAAAATAAAAAATTCTTTTCCTGTTTAATTACCAATAATTATCCTTCAACAACTGTTATTCAGTAAAAACAAATTTTACACATGGCATCTTGAAACATTGGAGCCATCACTGAGGATTCTCTGATTTACCAAATCAGAGAATATACTAAAATATATAAAAAAAAATCATGCCTGGCAGTAATTAAGGAGCCGAGATAGATCTGTCTTTGAGATTGAATCTGGTACATATATTGAGAATTTAGAGACATCAACATTCAATTTATGGTTAGCATTTAGCATGGATGCTGTACCAAATTTGGGAAGCAGAAACATCAAACATTTACTTACCTTGTTTTTTTAATTTATTGTCCCATTCATTAATTTTAAGATTCGGCTTTGGGTGTAACGGCAATAAGATTGATTTTCTGTGATGAAAACTTCACAACCAGATTAATATAACAATATAGATATAGCTGTAGAACAACTCAGCAGGTTGAAGATACGCTTTGGGTGATTAATTCAATAGACAAAATAAAACTAGGTTGCATGTCCGGAATATATATCAACATCGACATCAACATCAACATCAACATCTTTCTTTTCTGTAATTACAATGCCAGCCTTCGAATAACTTCATCTGAACCCATTTTCCAATTGCTTCTGCTTAGATTTGACCACTGATCCAATTACTTCATTTCATTTCTCAGAGGACATAGAATTTTTTTTTGGTTGAGATGGTTCAAATCCTTTTACACCCTTGAACTTAGTTGTACAGAGATTCTTTTTTTTTTTTTAATTAACATTTAGATGGAGGGTGATATAAGTTGAAATGTAATTTTCAGCCTATTGTTGCTGCAGAGTTACAGCTAGGATGATATTCATATGATGTTTAGTCTAGTCTAGGGGTTGCTCGTTCTTTAGGGTTATTCATAAGCCACTTCTCTTACCCAACTGGGTCAAAAGCTTGGTCCATATTAATTGGAAATTTATTATGCAAGTAGAACAGGAAGTATATTTCCACATAATACGTTATTATGAAGACCCAGAGTAGAGAACACGTCCCAGCTTCATCAAGTTATTGAATCCCTGACTAAAAAAGAACAAGGGAGATGATGGTTGAAAAAGACGAAGGATTGGTCTCTTAAAACAACAATAAATGATCTTTAACTTCAATAATAAAACTTACCAAGTCATAGCATGTGTGCTAAGATAGCAGATTTTGGTTTCTCTTAAAATATACTGTTGGTATCAAGACTTAATCTTGTTTATCTCTTAGTTGTATTCATCATTATCTGTAACTATGTTTATCATTATCTGTAAGTCGAATTGTAAAGAGTTATCTTAACTCTCTTCCAAGCCTTATCACGAGGTGCAATCCTAGTAAAGGGACACGTCTCTATAGTGTATATACACAGTAGTCTCTCATCAATGAAATCATCAAGCATTAATTTTCCTATATGGTATTAGTAGCCACTCACACTCTCACGAGTTCTTCCGATCCAAACTCTATGGCTGCCACACAGCATGGCTCGGCTTGAACACAGTTATGCCAACGCATCCTGCTTGCCGATCATCTCCTTTAAGGCATGCTTTGCTCAGAATCCCAAAGGGTCTCGTTCCATACCTGAATTTCTCTATGAAATGCGCTCCATTGCCGACGAGCTAGCCCTCATTCACCTTGCAAGGACTATAGTCCAATCGTGGCTGAAGGAGAAGGCCCACTCACACGCACCCTCTGAAGTACTTTGGGTCCTTCATCTAGCATGAGCTCGGCATTCACATCAAGCAGCTACCCACCTTGTTCTGCGATAATACAGGTGCTACATACCTCTGTGCCAACTCGGTCTACCATTCACACATGAAACATGTTGCCTTGGACTATCATCTTGTTCAAGAACAGGTTGACGACGAGCCTCTCCGGGTTCACCACATCAACTCTAAAGACCAACTAGCTGACATGCAAACCAAGCTTCTATGTCGAGTTCAGTTTCAACATTTCAGATCCAAGATTGGAGTATCCGACGGATCCTCCATCTTGTGGGGGCGTATCAAGACTTAATCTTGTTTATCTCTTATTTTTATTCATCATTATCTAATAACTATGTTTATCATTATCAGTAACTGTAAGTTGAATTGTAAAGAGTTATCTTAACTCTCTTCCAAGGTGCAACCCTAACAAAGGGACACATCTTTGTAGTGTATATAAACAGTAGTCACTCATCAAGCATTGATTTTCCTACACGGGAAGGAGACAGTGAAGCTTCTTATAAAGTCAGAGGATCAGCAGGATTCTTGGATCCTGAGTAAGTAGATTCAATTTAAAGGATTTTGTATTGATCAGACATTGATTCCCTGCCGAATTCTATAAGTTTAGGCAAAATTTTATTAATTTACAATTGTCTTAAAAACCATAAGGTTTTGTAAAATCATGTTCAAATGTTACTATTAATACCTCAAATATGCAAGTGCTACACAACCCGGGTAGTTATCAGCAAAGAGTAATATCTACAGCTTTCGCATGATTTTGCTTAAAATTGTGAGCGGTCGAGAACCTATCGGCATCCACAGACCACGGGATGAGCGGAGCTTGGTTGAATGGGTATGCCAAATTCTAAAATTACTAATACACAAGAAGCTATCACCTTGGTGTAATTAGAAAGTTACAATTACAAATTATTCTATCAAACCTGCTAATGACTCGTAGGCACTGAGGGATAACTTAAACTGCAGGCGGGCTAAACCATATATAAGGGAGTCAAAGATTGATGAAATCTTGGATCCTGGCATCAAAGGAGGATGAGTTCTACCTCCCACTCCATCTGCAACAGAATCAGACATCATCAACAAATCCTTGTCCCTCCCACAGCCGAGATAGTAAATGGGCCAATAGTGTTCTTTTTAATTTGTTACTGATAGTACTTTAGTCATATTGCATTCTTTCTAAATGACAACGGACCCAATGATGATAACAATTAACTCTCCAATGCACTTTCTAATGAGTTGCTCTCGCTCAATCCCCTTTATGCTGGATGAAAACAATACTTTGGGCAACACAATTCCGTTTCGACTTCAATGTTTCAACCATTGGTATTCAACTGTTAGACAGTTCAAGTAGCAATGTATTCAATAAAACTAAATATCTATCTGATTGAACTGCCACAAGCTAGGAAGTTGGTAAGAATACAATTTTAATTGGAGTTGTGTCTGAGCCCTAACATGTTGTCAGTCATACGTCGCAAACTCCCCATGAAAATAAATTTCAAACACATAGTATATTCAATGTAGTGAACTCTATACAGAGTAGCCATATGATATATGTAACTCGAGCTAGATTTGCATAATAAAGCATGAAAGCAGAGATACTTCAATTCACTTCTGCACTGACTTACGGATCAAGAAATTGGAGAGTGCCTACAATAAAGCAGTATCACAACTACACGATGCACGCTGTCATCAGGTGGTAAAAAGAGAAGGATTGGCGGATGCAGTGCCCACTTGAACTTCAAGGAGCTCTAGTTGACGCTCCAATGCACCAAGCTTCTCATTTAAAGATGCCAACTTGCTCTTTGTTGTAGTTTCTGAATGAGATAAACATGAACAAATTTCTTAATGAGATTATGAACATAGATTACGTAACGAATCAAATAAAATTTTGCATAAAAGAATCGAAATTTTGAA
Source organism: Bauhinia variegata (assembly GCA_022379115.2). Lineage (NCBI taxonomy): Eukaryota > Viridiplantae > Streptophyta > Magnoliopsida > Fabales > Fabaceae > Bauhinia > Bauhinia variegata. Next base: position 13,140,146 of record CM039436.1, on the reverse strand, counting down.
TTCTTCCATCACTCGAGATAAGGAGTCAATCAGCAGGAGAATTTCGACTAAGGATAACCAGGTCCTGGAGAATTTCGACTGAGGAAACCGTTGTAGGAAGCTTAATATCGCATTTACAGAGATGAAATTTGAGAGGAAGAAAACTGGGAACCCGAAAAGGTGAAGTTTTGAGAAAGCGGAATCAGAGAAAGGGATGGAATTCGTTCTATTAGCTTACCAAATTGAACAAGGAATTCGAAGAGGCGACGAACATTGAGAGAAATGTGAGAGATGAATTCACGGTTCTCCCAATCGGCTTGCACTGCTATTCCGACGTTTACTGCGTTAGTTATCCCTCCTGCACGAGCCATCTTCTCGCACAATCGAAAGGGATTCCAGATTTATAACTAGTAGCTAGCTGTAACTGCAATGCATATCAAGAAGTCGCGCTGGCGCTGCGATAGTAGCTCTTGCGATTTTGTTTTCCCGTTCAAAGACAAAAGAAAAGACTTTGTTTTGTTTTATGAGTTTCATCTTCCACCCATGCCCTCGCCCAACCTCAACTAACGCCACTCATCCACTTCAACAAGACGTGAAGACATGGGATACAAGTTGTTAGAATGTAGTTTTCAAAAATAATGCTTGTCTAAGGTAGGTAGGGTTGGGTCCAGTAAGTTAAGCTCCCATGAAATTGTGAATCACGGTTCATAATATATTTAGTCTCCCATATTTAATTTGTCTTATTTTTTAAAATAACTTTAAAAATAGTTAGCAAGGATAGAATCAAGTAATTACAGTAGGAAAAAACTTGATTGAATACCAAAATGAAGAATGAAAAAAAATCATGACTCAACTCAGACTGAATCAGAAATTAGCAGAGCTGGTTAACTTGGCAGAAATATGGAATCAAATATCAGAATCAATGATTTATTAGCATTGACCATCGACCATAAATGTAGTTTTTTAAAAGCTTCTATGATCCAAATTAACCAACAAAAGCAGCCCTTGTGCTGTTTGCATAATTGATATTCGCTCCCTAGTTCACGACACCAAGGGCTGTCAGACCTTGGAACCTTATAACCAATGGACCATGGCATCTCGACCAATCAGTGACAGGCAACTCTATCATAAAGCTGCTACTGGTAATAGGCCATTGTGGCGGAGCAATGCATCTGGTGACGGTTCTCGCCCCCGGAACTCAACAAACACCTACGTCCACCAAGTATAGCCATATATATCCATTAAGATATTGTCCAGACAAACTGCATAAACAAATCGAAGTTACGAACGGGTTTGGATGTATTTTCTAACCTCTAATGGTGGCTTGCCGCCTCCAAGAGCAAGAATGGTCTCCCGGAACTTGTGCCCTGTTTCTTTAACAGCCTGCATAAAGACATGTGGCCACAATCAAACATCTGAGAAGCAGTAAAGAGAAAAACTCTAACCAAACATGCAGCTAAGTTGAGGCATTAACTAGCGTCCAAAACCAAAAACAACATATACTCAAAGTACCTTGCTGTCGTCCAATCCAGCATCCTCAAATGCAGAGAAAGCATCAGCAGACAATACCTCAGCCCACTACATAATGGAAAATTCATTGTTAGATATAATTGTCAGTTGTTCCTTCTTTTTCTTTATATATATATATGCATGTATTTTGTTGGGGAGGAGGGTAACAGTGGAATGTGAAAAAGTGCAACACAGCATTAAAGCAACAGAAAAAATACCTTGTAACTGTAGTATCCGGCTGCATAGCCACCTAAAAAATGCAAAATCCAAAACGTAGATTTGATGTTAGGTGTCAGCCAGCTAGATGCTTAAAAAATGACATGGTTACAAAGAAATTCAGAAGGCTGAGCAGACCTGCAAATATATGGCTAAAACTACAAAGGAACCTATCTTCTGGTAAAGGAGGAATCACTTGAGTTCGCTCACAAACTCTCTGGTCAATTTCATATATTGATTCTGGTCCCCCTGGAACATATTTTGTATGGAGTTCCAAATCTACAGTTGCAAATCTTATCTGCAAGATACATCACGACAGATATGGATTAAAAGGTATACAATGTATTCTAAGACACAAGAAATATAACACACAGTAAGGTCAGAATCAGCAACCGCACAACAACTAGGTATACTTAATAGAGTATAGAAGCATTACATACAAGTCAGACGGTTCACTTAAAATTAAAATAACCCCAGAAATCAGCTTTATGAAGAAATGCAATTACACCACTGTGAATCTAAAAATATCTTTACAGCATTTGATTCAATTTTTATTTATCCTTCAGAAACAAGCAACGAGAGAAAAGACAAAGACAAATCTGTGTCATAGAGTAAAGCCATTGCAGTAATGTATTTGAACATAAACCCAATGCTCCCTTCTTGAAGTTTGGCTCCATGAGGAGTTTATGCAGGGTTGAACATTTACAATCAGCAGACATCTTAGACTATTTCAGATTCACAAGAACGTATAATCATCCATAGAAACAGAGAACTGGAAACAAAGGATATATTTCTGCCCATAACTTTACCACAAATTTTTATCATTCTAATTAAGCAAAGAATAGACAGAACCATAAAATCCTATGGTTACAGGACTAAAATCAAGGGGGCTAAACTGACAAGTTCACTACAGAACTTTCAAATGAAACTACAAGAATAATAACCAATGCATCTTACTGTCTTACTGACCTGTCGAAGGCTTAGAGAGCCAGCACGGAAGGTCCTAGCTGCGACAAGCTTCAAATATATATCTTCAGGGAGACTCTCCCCAGTTTCATAGTGCTTTGCAATGCCCATTAAAGTCTCCCTAAAGCAAAAAGCAAAATAAATGAGAGAATGCACGATACATTGTTTATTTTGAAAAAACAAGTTTTCATATAGTCGATAGGGGTGTTAATCCAAAAATACTAAGGTGCAACACATATATCCAAATATAAATAAAGGGATAAAATTGTTCATCCCACTGGAAAATAAAAGTTAACAAAATGAATTATTTTCATAAACATAAGAAGAAAAGAAGGTGAATATAAAATCAAGAACATGCATTAGAAATGTCTTAATCCAATGGCTAACTGGCAAGACAAATTAATTTTCCATAAGGTATATGAGGGGGAAGAAATTAGCTAGGAGACTCAATTTAATTGAAACTGATCAGACATAATAATTATATTAATGGTAAAACTCCGATAGAAAGTTGACTCTTCAGAGCCAGACACAGACTAAGAAACAAAGCTACAATAAGGATATGAAAACACATGAATTTACATTCTCAATTACCTATGGTAACACCAGTTTTCCATGAACTGAGAAGGCAACTCAACAGCATCCCACTCTATACCTCGAATACCAGCAACCAACCCTTCATCCTGCTTGGTAAGCATATGTTGAAGTGCATGACCAAATTCATGGAACACGGTCTCAACCTAAGAGGGCAAGGGCAAGAGATGAAAAAAGTTACTTGTGAACCATGATAATAGATAAACTAGATTCTAGCTCTTTCTACACATCTAGATTTTACTCTATTGAATCTGCTGATATATCAGGCCTTAATGATCAATGGTATTTATCATAATCAGCTGTCTTCTTTTGTAAGTTGTTTTACAAATGGCACAACACACAAGAGAAGAGAGCGTTTCACTGGTATATAATAAAGGTACATCAGCAATCAACATATTGTTTTAGGCTATATTGCTTTATGTTCCTGTTATAACTTGTATTTAATTTTATAAGTAGTCATATGACTAGCATGTGACTTTTAATGGTAGTATGTGGCTAAGAACAAATCTAGGCGTTGTAACACTTGGGCTGGGCTGAGTTCTAATGACCGAAGCATATTTAGCCAAGAACTATTGTATTTTGAAGTTTGAACTCTTGCATCAAAAGACAGAATGGTCTCTAGACCTCACAACCCTAATTCTCTGTTTGTCCTCTTTCCCCAATTCTTCCCAAAAGGCCGTTGTTCTCTCTCTGTACTGCATCAAATTACAGGGTTCAAAACCAATTACAAGCTTTGTTTTTATATACAGGCAGTTTACCTCGGCTAACAGATTATGATCACAGCTGAGAAAAATGAAAGGAATAGATATATCAAATTAAGACCTGATTACCTCATGGAATGTCATTAGACTTGGCTTGTCCCCAACTGGTGGTGTTTGATTGCACACCATGTGAGCAATAGGCAATCTTGCAGAGGTACCATCACGTGATAATACACGACTACGACCAACAACTTCATCCATCCATGCACCTTGTTTTTTTTCAGAAGGACGACTATACGGGTCAAAATAGAAGTATGCAATAGGATTACCCAAAGAGTCTTTTACTCGGAATAATCTAACATCCTTATTCCAAACCTGAATAAGAATAGTCATGTATCAGTAAGTTTAGAAGAGGGGTTCCCCTGGACAAGGACCAGAACTCAACACAAAGGATTTGGTTGTCTATTATACCGGAGCAAGACCATCAGCTGACTCAATTTCAATGCCAAAAAGTGTTTTTGCAAGGTTGAAGAGTGCATCCATAACCTTTGGCAGGGAGAAAAATGGACGTAGTGCTTCCTATACAACACAGCAGCATAAGTCAGCTTTCAATCATAAAAACAAGACTACCTGACTAAAAGCAATAGAAAGTAAAAGTAGCCTTTTCCTTATTCAATCTGAGAATAGAAAATTAGCTATCCATAAACTGAGAGAAGCGAGGAAGAAACTCTTAGATACAACTTAAATGCATTAAATCAACAAATTCTTAACTTTGTTCAACCTAATATCTCGAAGAATTTCCGAAGGTAAAGAACAGAATATGGTCTAATTTTCCCTTATACAATATGTAGAATGGAAATTTTTTTTTTTTTTTTTTTGGGGTGAGAGAGCAACCTCATTGATGTCAAACTTTGACTCACGGAGCCTCTCACTCCAAAAGTTGATGTCCCAATGCGTCAAATCATCAGCTTCCAGTTCACCTTGACTTTTCGAGAATAGCTTAAGGTCTTCCATATCTGCAAGGAAAAAAGATACAAGGCCAAGCTTTGGCGTGATTAAACGACAAGGCTACAATAAAAAGATGGGTAGAATAGGCAATAAATTTTAGAAGACCAACACATACAGCGCATATCAAATTTCTAGAAATATTAGGTTCTGGATTCTGGTCAAAAATAAATCTGTTCTTGTTATTTGGGAATGTTAAATGACACAATTTTCTAAAGTTGCAACTCTTCTCATACAGAAAGTTAAGGGCCCAACAAGTAACTCCAAGGAGTCTATACAAGACAGCCTATGCCCCCAAGAAACTGAACAATCAACTAAGTGAAGAACTACAAGCAATTTGGAGTTGGTCTGATGCATGCAAACATTAAATCCAGCCCACATCTGATACATTACCTTTTACTGCAGCATCCCAGGAAGCTCTACGAAGCTTTTCCAGAAGTTCTTCTGCTTTATCAACAGTTGCCATTTTCATTGCCATGCTTACCTGATGAATTATATTTTAGCAACCTATAATTTAACTGTATTCTTAATATGAAAGAATCATACCTCGGCATAGTTATTGTAGTTGAGAAGCTTGGCTTTTTCCAGCCTAAGCTTTAAAATTTGATCAATGATTTCTGTATTGTTCAGATCTCCACTAGATGCACGTGTCACATATGCCCGGTAGACTTCCTCACGCAAAGATCGATTACGGGCATGTTGCATCACAGCAATAAAACTCGGGGCGTCCAATGTAATTATCCAGGGCCCATTCTCAGCAGTGGCACTTTCATGTCCCTGCTTGCACAACTAATTATCATAACTAGAAGACTGGATTATGGGTCAATAAATAATAACAAATGATTGAACATGAAATACCTTGGATACTGCAGTTTGTGCAGCCAATCCAAGTGCAGTAGCAGGTAATCCTTCAATCTCTTTCTTATCTGTGATTAACTTTTCAAACTTCTTTGTGGCATCCAGAACATTCTCTTCAAATTTTTGTGATAACCTTTCCAGCTCCTGTGGATAAAATAGGTTCAAAACAAAAAAAAAAAGTACAACAGAATGCTCATTGCTTGAAAGCTCCTTCAGGCTTGATCAAAGCACCTGTTCAATCTTGTTAAATTGCTCTCTTTTGTCATCTTCAAGAGAAACACCATTAAGAACCGCCTCCTTGATTTGGGCTGCAAATGAACAAGTGAAATTTCCAGTTGTTAAATGTTAGATGGTGATATATGCACTTCAGTATTGAACTTATTCAAGAATATTAAAGAACATTACGCACATAAGTATATAGACGAACACTCATGCACTAAAAAGGCAAGTATCAGATTATGCTAACTGAACAAATATTCCCAACTACAGCAGCACATTTATAGCCACCACGTAAATGACCAAATTTCATAAGTTATTGTTAAGTAGTAGAATTCCACGAAAATGAAAATTAACATCTTTTGTTTCTCTTTCATTTCTCTCTATATTTCTTTTTCTTCTGGCAGGGGAGCATAGTATAAAGTATTACAGCTGGACCATACCACACTAATACCCGCTTAACAAACCATCTGATATTGAAAGCACACTAATGTTCTCCATTCTAGAAGATGAGAAGCACCTAGATATAAAATAAAGAACAAGCTAAGCAATCTAGCGAGAAAACTAGCATGCCAATACGGAATAAACAGTCACAAGAACGGCATGGCATAAGATATTTGATTCACTAACATTCAACTATGCGTTTGCAGGAATCGCTCAGTGTCTGCCAATCAGGAGATTCTCGAATGGCTTTGAATGCATTAAATATAGGCTTGCTTTGCCCCAGTCTAAGCTGAAACTTAACCTTTTCTGCCTGCAAAGCCAAAAGTAGGAAATGTGAGTACAACACATTTATTGCACTAAGAAATACGCTAGCGTTGGCCAAACACGCTAGAAGACTATTATATCACCCGGCTGACACCCAATAGATAAGATCGCGGCAATTAAATTAATGCCCTATAAACAAAAAAAGCCTAAGCACATGCGCATAAAATACAAAAAATAAAAATACCTGAACATCTTCAATGGCGGAACGGAGCTCAGCAGTATCCTTAACCGACTTTAGATGATTGACGATCCCCCAAACAACAGACAACCGATCAGTAATTTTCTCTAAGGGTTCGACCAACTTTGGCCACGAAGGCTCAACCGTACGTTCCAATTCCACCAAATCGCTTTCCTACAAATCCGATTAAAGCACACATTTAATCGAAGGCACAAAGACCTAAAATCCCATCGTCCCAACCCCAACAAAAGATCAAGCAATAAACTTGACAGGCCGAGGAAACCAAAATGATGAAAGATCAAAGCTTTTGACCAGTATTTTCAAGAGGGCGCGAATCCCAGGCCGAACGTGCTTGGCTTCAACAACATCAAAAGGTGGGAAGTCGAAGTCTTGAAGAAGTGGGTTGCCTTCAATGTTCTCCTCTAGTGCAGAAGCCGCCATTGATGGAGCAGAGAGAGAAGAGCAAGTAAAAGCGCGAGAATGTGACTGTGAAAGAGGTGAATTGGACTAGTGGAGGATGTCAACTGTCAAGGCAGTTGGAGAAAGAAGAACAAATGGGACGAGTACGGGATTTTGGGAATTGTTTGGGATACAAAATGAAACGAGGAGTGCGTTTAAGCGGCTGGATTGAACCAGGGAGGTTAAGGCGGGTAGCCATCATCACGTTTAGTCAACCAGGGCACCAATAGAGCTCTGTTTCTGTTTCCCGTGTTTTTTTTTGGTAACATTAATAATTGGATTTTTTTCAACGAAAAATCTTGGATGGATCATGGGATAAAATATGATTTTGAACTTCGAGGTGGGTCATTTTTCGAACTGTCGGAGCTCCAGCTACACAAGAGGATGAGGGTTGAGGACTCATCAACATAGAAAAGTTTCTATATCAAATTATAATTTTTACTCACATTTCACTGTAATGTTTCTATCAAAAGTAGAAAATAACCCAAGTTTTTCTTCGGAATAATGTAATTAAGTCAGAAGATCATTAACATCGTTATTCAATCTTCTTACCATTTCGTGCACATTGCTTTTGCTGCCAATCCAAACACACAACATAAATATATCAAATCCAACACATTGATAATATTTAATTTCACTTGATAGAATAAGGAAAGATCAAGACTAATGATGGCAATCATCTACTTGGAATTTCAACTTCTGTCTGCCGTTACTGGTTTCACACATTTTCAATTACTTAAGCTCTGATCACTTCAGTAACTTATTGCATCCTGCCGGTACTTGTAGAAAGCTAGCACACCAAGAGTCAGTCTCACGGGTATTACTATAACTGTGCAGTGTGCACTGATCTCACATTGTTTTAAGAAGCAAAGGAGTTCAATTAACACAACCTGCTGCAAAAAATATATGCCGTGAAGGAGATTAATCGCGTTGGTAGAGAATGTCAGCATTATCATTATCATAGTAATAAACACTGAAACCAGTGTCTGCTTTTGAAATTTGTATTTGAAGCCTCTGATGCATCATGTATCTTTACATTCCATGATATGTTGATCAAGTTTATCAAGATTAATACATATATATATAAGTCCTTGGAATAATATCCTTGAGATAAAACTCCTCCACTGTCAATCAGGAAAACTTATCCCCTTGAATCGTTTGCCAGTAAGAACATGATGTGACCTGACACATACCAAACTAATTATGTGTGAGAAAATCAGAGCAAGTTCCTGCTTGCTTTATAGCTGACAAATTTTGGCTTTAGTAAGTGTCAAATGTAAATAATGCCATGAATTTACTCGCTTTTCTCTGTTGGGAAAGTAAATCGTGTGTCTGTATATAATCTTCACAAAATTCATACCTAATGGTATATTTCTTTTTCTTCCCACTTCTTGTACTTCATGGTTGCTTTATCAAAACCGATTGTTGGAAACTGTTTTGCGTACTCCTCAACGTCGTGGCGGAGCTTTGTAATCTCACTTTGAAAGTGAGATGACGATTGCATTGTGGTCACGAAGTCCTTCAATTTTGTTCCTGATTAAAATGTTTAGTAGAAACAACATATTAGTTGATTCAAGCATAAAGCAGCGACATTTCAACAAGTAGTTAGTGTCGGAACGAGACAAAAGTATGTTCAAAAAGAACATTGAAGAATGAGAGACCTTTGCTCTCTCCCTTAATCTTCACTGCCAAATTTACTGCTGCGTCAAAGAACTCTGCTACTTTAGCAAAATCCTCCTCTGCAAATCCCCTAGAAGTAAGAGCAGGAGTTCCTGAAATGCACCAAGAGGCATCACGCAAATGAATAAATGATATAGAAAGCAAATTATAAGCATAGGAGATCCTGTACCCATCCTGATGCCACCAGGAACCATAGCAGACACATCTCCAGGAACAGTATTTTTATTAGCTGCTATATGAACTGCTTCTAACACTTTCTCAACTCTGGAGCCATCAATACCCTGCATAGAGAAAAAAAATTTACAAAAATATTGGTCATTCTCTCGTATTACCATTCTAGAACGAAAAAGTTACTTCTCTTGATGAAATTTCTCTTCTATTAGATCATAGCAACAATTAGTAACTCCATGTCAGCTTTAACAGTCATGACATTAGCATGCAAATAATTAGCATTCTCAGATTATTTGACAAAAAAGGATAAGAAAAAACTCAGCGAGGCTTAAATCAAACTTGAAAGTTGTTGGCTGTTGTTCATTACCTTGTTCTTCAGATTCACCAAAACTAGATGATTCTCAGTCCCGCCAGAAACAAGGTCGTAGCCTTTCTCAGCCAAAGACTGAAAAATTATTAACATTTTAGCATAAGAACAAAGGAAGGAGAAAGGATAGGGTTCAGCAACGTAATTAGGAACCGTACACGAAATAAAATCCTTTATATGTGAAAAGAGGCAGCAGTCGTCTGGAGTGTCTGAGTTACCTGCGCAAATTTTGAGCTGTTGCTGAGAACTTGCTCTTGATATGCTCTATACTCCGGAGTTGTACACTGCGGCCATAAGAGTGAAGGAAACAATAAATACTATCAGTACATGAAAATAGACAGCATATACCATGATAACTTACAAAATCAGGGGAAGAAAAAGTTATGGCTCCCGAGAATCAGTTTTCCAAGATGACCATTCAAAGAACACAAAATGAAATGTTAAAAGCTATTTTAACTTGCTTTCGAAGCTATGAACCCACGCCCATTAGAGTTGACACTTCTTCACCCCATCTATTTGGCATTTCAGGATGTTCGTGTGGATTAAGAAAAGGTCAGTAAAGCTTCAAGCACAGTCCCATTGATATCACCCAAACTATGTTTTCTCAAAATTAATCCCTTAGACAAACATTCGTATTAATCTAAGATGAAGGGGCAAAAACTTCAAAAACCAATTTCCTGTCTACTACAGTTGCAACTCAACAATGAAACCACAATTTCAAGACAAACAGACGGTGACACAAATCTCTTAAATAACATTCTGTGACATTTACAAAAATAGAAAATAAAAAAATAAAGCTCATGATTATCTTCTCTTTTTCAATACCTGTTTCAATGCAACAGCTAAACCAGCAATAGTGTGGTTGTGTGGGCCACCTTGCAATCCAGGGAAGACAGCCTGATTGATTTTGTCCTCGTAATCATACAACACCTTTCAAAAAGTAAAAGAATTAGTGCTTAGCTCGGCTCGTGCATTTATGCTAATTAAGTAGGATATACCATAGATTTAATCCTAAAAACGAAATTCCCAAATTCAAACAGAGTATAATTTTCATAAGTACACAAATATATCGCGAGTTTTGTTGATAAACTAACCTCTTTGCCTTGTTTGTTAATTTCTTTTACCCCTTTCCTGAAGAAAATCATAGCTCCGCGTGGGCCACGAAGTGACTTGTGAGTTGTGGTAGTCACTACATCTGCATAATCAAAGGGTGATGGGATAACACCTGCTGCAACTAACCCACTAATGTGTGCCATATCTGCCAACAGTATAGCTTTCTGCTTGTCACACACCTGTCACATGCTCTATAAATTAATCATTGGACGTTCTATGAAATTATACAAATTAAAGAACCACCGCAAGTTCTAAGATAAGAAAATATAATCGGAAAATCGCTCTGCATCATATTACCTTGCGTACACGATCATAATCATACAAACGCGCATAAGCACTAGCACCAGCAACAATTAATTTTGGTCTGAAGAGTTTAGCCATTTCCTCCAACTGCATTTCACGATTTTCACAGATGATAAGATTACAATTCTATCAAGCCTAGCTGAAAACTGGCTCGTTCTTGGCAAAACGAGTCAGAAGAATTCTTAATCACTCGGCACACTTGTCTTATAACATAAAAGAGTGACATAGTAGAAAATAAGCTTTATCAAAACTTTAAAGGGTGCAAAACCAGTAGAAGATCAAGTGTGTTTAGGAAATTGTCTACAGTTTGAATAGTTCTGCAACTAACACTTCAATTAGCATTTCAACGAATACAGTCAACTTAACAATGCAAAATAGAAAACAACCAGAAAAGATGGTTTTGGCCAAAAGATGCACAACCATGTCAAGAAATTATGACGATACCTGGTCGTAGTCAATGTACCCTGTGCTTTCATTTAATCTATATGGCATTGTCTCGAAAAATATAGAGACTGCAGATATCTTCTTTGTATCAGTCTGCGTAATAACAGCAGAAACAATATTAATTATCTTGTCTATCGAGATTAGTAAACAGAACAGGGTACTATGAATAGATAAAATGCCTTTATATATTAGCATGTGTGCCAGTATAGTTTTCTGGACAACAATAAGTACTACTGATTACTTATCATATGATATGCTACCGACAATTTCAGTTCCAGACAAATAGGTACATCAATAAGTAAGTACATCATATATAACAGTAAGGACAACAATAAGTACATCATCATTTCAAGCTAATCTTCAAAGAAATGCAGTCAATAAGATGCGTAATCGATTTCATTATAACAGGATGAAAATTGAAAGCACCTGGTAGCCATGAGAAAGATGCCCACCGTGGGGAAGATCAAGTGCCATGATCCTTTCATGAGGTTTTAGCAATGCAGTATAAACATGGAAGTTTGCAGGAGACCCAGATAGAGGTTGTACATTCACTGCCATTTAGAGATAACAACGATATATAAGCAAATTTACCACATAATGTTTCAGAGAAACTATTGAATTTCAAGAAATTTCATGAAAGATCCTTTGTAAGTTTTAAGAAATGAAGTCCATGAGAGAGTATATGGCAGAGATTTCTTAGTTAAAATGACAATCATGGCAGGTGCACGACTAATTCAGAATGGACATAGTAATATGATTCAAAAATAGTGATTAAAAAAAAAAGAGAAAGGAAGAGTGAGAGAGAGATAGTTGCATCCTTGCAAATATATATTCTATAAAACATTAAAACTATATAAATTTTCTGTTCTTATTCATATGGTTTTCTATGTGCTTACCTCCCCATTTAGCTGGATCCAACCGAAATGCTTCTAGAGCACGCTTCTGGCATAGTGTTTCTGCCATGTCAATATACCTGAAATAGGAAAAATCCACCATCTTTGGATTTGATTAGATGGGGGTAGTCAAAGAATAAAAACTGACATGCTAATCACTATATCATTTGCCTACATGAGTTATCAAGAGATTCAATACAAGCACACACAGACGGTGTAAGACTGACATACTCATTTCCACCATAATATCTTGCACCAGGATATCCTTCGCTGTATTTGTTAGTCATGACAGAGCCAACGGCTTGCATCACAGAGACGGAAGTGAAATTCTCTGAGGGAATCAGTTCCAACCCCTTCACGAAAAATAAAAGTCATCTCTACGTGCTAATAAGATGGAATGCAAAATTCAATTAAGCCTACCAGGAAACAAGATTAAATTTTAATTCTGCACTTCCCCTACAAGTGAGTACCCATGATGCATCAGGGTAATATGTCAAACACTTGGGTTGGGTTCACTACATAAACACAAACAGGTCGTGAACTGGGGCTGCGCATACCTTCCACTGTCTGGCTTTCTCAAGCTCAATGATATCAGCGATTTCAGGATCAACAACCTCAAGTGGAGCATTCAATTGATTGGGCCACTGCAAGAAAATATTTTTCATTTCAAACACTGTGGCCAACACACGAAATGAGCTTCTCACGTTCTGAGAAGCTAAAGCATCAAATCCAGAATTTAAGTTGAAGCTTACTGTGACACCGGAACCAGATTTCTCTTTCTCATATGCAGCTTCCGTTGACTACAAAAACAAAAATCAAATTCCAAGTAAATAGAGAGAAACGAGGAAAGATAAGAATTTTGAATGGAAATGCCAAAATTTCCCTCGTTTTTCCGCGAAACAGAAGTTGGTAACCGAGATGAGAAGGAGAACCTTGTAATACACTGTGCCTGCATTGAAGAGAGGGCGTAAGGGCTTTTCGACGGAAGATGAGAGCCTACGAAGGGCCATTGCCATTGCCATCTCTAACTTCCTCCTCAATAGGGAGACAGAGTGAGTTTCCGCCAAATATGAGAAGAAAATTATATTTTCGTTTTTTTTTTTTTTTTTTTTCTCCTTGTTTTCGTCCTTGTCCTAGTCCGGATCCTACTTTGGTGGCAGATGATCCAATCCATCTGTTCTTATTTTTATCTATAGAACAAAAAGAAAAATCATTGAAAAATTAAAAATTTAATGTTTAGGTAAAGTACTAAAAATTGCTTAAGGGCAAAGGTAATATATTGTATAGAATTTGTGTGGAAGTAAATGAATTGTAAGTGAGATATATACTGGGAAGAAAAAGAGGCCATGAAAGGCCTATCCCCAACCACCATTTGTTAGCCACAAAGTGATCATCACTTGAAGGGTGGGTAAGTCAATTTGGTTGAAATAGATGCTGCCACCAAAGCTTTGATGACCAAAACCAACTCATGCGTCATTTTCTGGGAGGCTATCAACATACAAGGGTAACCTTTGTCATCCCATGATTATGTCTCATTATATGTGATATCTGATTTATATAGAAAGGCTGTTCCTTTGTTCATTATTTCACTCTTTCATCTCTCTCCCTTCTCCTCCCCAAATAGAGAAGATAAAACTCTCAATACAATCATTCAACAACCACATCTTGATCTTGTAACATAAATGGTTTTTGGAAGGAATAAGAAAATATGATGGTTAATTAAACTGTGTAATATTTTTTTCCTTGGCGCCAAAAGTTGGTATTCTTGTTTTGCCCCTTTGGAAACGGAATGGGCTTACATGAAATTTTTTTTAAAAAAATTAAAGGCCCAATACGAAGGAGGTGTCCAGAACTTTCAGTCTTTTACCCTGTATTGCTCTGGATTAGAACTCGATCATGAGCATACAAGTTAAAGCCCGTAAAAAATATAATAGAAAGAAAAGCCTTAAAAATTCGCTAGAAGGAGGGCTTGAACCTCCGACCTTGTGGTTAACAGCCACACGCTCTAACCAACTGAGCTATTCCAGCTTGTTCAGATTCTATGGGCAATAAAAATATTTTAAAATAAGTTGAAGAAAGAAAAATCTACGCTCTCGTGAGTAGCTCAGTGTTTAAGTTTAACTGTACTAAAAATCAAATGAGTCAGAGTCAATGCTTCTGAGACGGCGAGACAGTTGGACGCATTTTAGGCCGCGGATAAGTTAACTGTACAGTGAATTCCTGACATTAACAGGAGCCTTGATTCTTGCTATCAACTTGAAGATCCGCCAAACAGAATTTACCATGTATCCCGTATTATTGGTTTGGGGTTGGGTGTATGCATGCACGTCACCAAACACTACCCTTTTCCTGCTAGTTTCTGAACAACATGTGCATTAGATTCTTGCCCCAGACAGGTCTTAGGTTTGTCTACGTTGGTCACGACAAGATATGTGTACATGAGTCAACAAATCGAATTCGAACCCAATAATAATCCATTTCATTAATTGGGTCTTAAAGGTAGCCAAATCAATTATATATATCCCCTAGCTATTGTTTTTGCAAAAATAATACGATGCATATAAAAAAGCTACACTCTAGTTGACTATAGTGGGAGGCTGAAAGCATTCAAATAATAAAGTCATGTGATACAATAAGACACACAATGTTAACTTATTTAAATACGTAAGTAGTTATTTTTATATAGAATATGATCTTTGTTGCTACCCAAGTAAGAACGAATTTGAGTATTAATTGGGCTAGATGTAGATGACCTACAGAGAGGAGAGGGATTAAGTACCTATTCCAATGCTTAATTATGTCCATAATTAATTAATATGATATGATAGAGTAAATTAAAATGTAACAATCTTCACTAACAAAATTTCTAAATCTACCACGAGAACTATAATAAGGAAAATAAAAATTGACTATTATCATTTAAATATAATACCTTGGAATTAATTAGATAAAAGGTACTTTTTAACTATTGTGCGGAAGGCAAGTTGACTATATACTATAAGAATGACGTTATATATATATATGTGTACTATGTTCGTATGTAGACATTTTGCATATTTCTTTTTACATTTTCTTACTTTTTATCTATTTTTTTTTTTATAGTTCGTGCTATAAACTATACGTTGAATCTCGAAAGCACTTCACATTTCAAAAAAAGTAAAACTTGACCGTTGTTATATATGATGTACAATGGAATATTTGTAATTAATTTGATGAAATAAACATGGTTCGATCGGATAAGAAGTGAACAGGGAAAGGAATCCAAGGATAAAGCACGGGGCTCATGAAATGCTTTTGCATAGGACACTGCAAGCTGCTTCGCCTCTTTGTAAGATTAGAGTAAAACGACAGGTAATCAAGTCCCCACAGCACATAGGTAGGTGTGGTCAGTGGCCAGTGTGCGGAGCTGTGATTTGTACCAATATCACATGCCTTAATATTCCTCTTTATTTATTCTTCTTTTGATTTTGTTGCCATCCATTTAGTCATAATTTCCCTCACTGTTTCTTAGGCTTGTTTTTTAACTTCAAATTGTCTACTCTTTCTTCTAGTTTGTTTTGTTTCCTTTTGTTATTTTTCTAAATTTCTTTTGAAACTGTTGGTTCGGAAAGAATTAATTAATTCCATGGACCTGCATGGTTCAAAATCACATGGTCCTTTTCCTTTAATCACATCTTCCCATTCAGAACGGTGGATTTATGTCCTTGTCAACCCCGCTGTCAAACGGGCAATGACCATAAACGTCACCGTATATTGGTAAACTCATATCATGGCTCAGCAGGAACTGGTAATATATTGATATCTCAAGATGCAGAAGAAGTTCACAAAACTATGTGTAACTAAGATTGAAAATGATAATGCATGGTCCAAGATTTCTACTTGTTTCATCAAGGTCACCAAGAGCCACATGTCAGCCATAGCAACAGTCACTAACTCAAGAGTGACAACACATACGACAATGTTTGGAGGGGCCAAGGCCAAATCACACTTCTTCAACTTTTTAAATATGAACAATGACAACATTCACTATCTCACAATGAATCACTAAGTTATAAGAAAAAGTTGGAACATGTTTAGATAAAATTGTCCTAGACAGAGTAAACTGTTGAAGAAGCTTGATAGTAAGAATTAGTTTACAGTTTTACAGTCTGCTTGTAGCTATAAAGGGTAACAGCTAATCGTCATCTAAACTCATTCTCAAAAATCATGTTAATGGGAAGGGTAGAGACTAGAGAAAGGATAAGCTAGCTATAGCTAACGTTCAAAATGGAAAGAGATCCCACAGCACAGCAGCGATATTCTTCTTACTTCTCAGCTTGCATGATGTCTCCGACGTGCTTTCCGGTCCACGACGAATTTCAGTACTCCCGAATCCATTGCTGCGGCGACCCCAACAAGAGGAGGAGCCGAAGGTGGAGAAATATTCTGAGAAAGTTCATGAGGGAAAGCAAGTCTTTGCGTGGATCAAAACCATTATCATTTAAATATGATCCAGTTAGCTATTCTCAGAATTTCGACGAGGGTTGCCATCTCGAGGACCCTAGACGGCATTCCCAAGTGTTTCATCATGGTGTTAGGTGGGAATTAGCTGTAGAATATCACTAGTAATTGATTTCTGACTCTTTGGCTTTCAATGACATCTTGTAATTCTAACTCTTGTTTTTGAACATGAGATTAGATTGCCACTTGAAAGTTTTGAATCAAGATGCTAATATATGTGATATGCCTACGATATATTATATGCAAAGGATCTATTAAGATTGTACTAGGGGTTTATGTGAATCTTTTAATTCCTGATGTTATGTTTGGCTTTCTTTTCTAGAACTGCTGCTGCACCTGCATCCCGGATTTGGATTTCTGAATTCATGGCCAGAAAAGTTACCGACTTTAGATAAATTTGGGTTATTGATTATTTGATTTCAAATTCCCATGGTCACTGCAGTTTGATAATGATTCACCCAGCAAATGAATGAATCGGTTTGGTTACCAAGGTCATATCACGTAAGGTTTATACCCTTTAGTAGGGTACTAGTGTTGGAGCTCTAACTCCAACATTTGAAATTCCCAACCCTCTTAACCGGAGAAGTGAAATATGAGTTGCTCGGTCATGGATTATAATCACCCATAATGACAGAGAATGTAGATTTTCCAGCAGTCTGCTTCTCTCAGGAATTACCCTGTTTGACATAATAGTAATTACTCTCTTCTTCAATCTTCACTGAAATCTTGATATGTTATGTTAGCTTTTTCAGTCCCAATTTTGAATACGCCAAGTACATTAAGCTTTCCCATTTATTCTCGCTTTATCGGGCTGTGGGGTATCCCTTACAAAGCTGCTTGTAGTTGTACAAATGAGATATGTGCGGTAATGGGATTTGGAATCATTGTACTCTATATATTCCATGTCCATTTCTTTTTCTCTTCTATTCTTCAGATCAGATGAGATGTATGGCTATTTGAATTCCTGTTTGTGAAAGTGAAATCTGTATGAACGAACGGGGTTTAAAAGGGACGTTACAAAGGGCATTATAATATCCTCTCCTCGACTCGTATAACGTTTGTATGTATAAAAAAGAAAAACAGCAAGTACAAAGGTCACGTGAACCTTTTTCTTTTGGTATTGTCCTCCAGATCAGAACAGCTCATGTGCACGGAGTTGGATTCACTCGTTTTCTTCCATAAAACAACGTCGTCTTCATCTATTCCGGATCACAATCGTTATTTTTGATTGTGTAAACCATTACGTTACGTATCTTGGCTTCCTGTTATCGTTATTTTTAATTCCTTTTAGATATGTTGCCACTGAATATCGTCTGTTTCGTCACATATGTCTCCCCACATTAAAGAAATAAGGCCACTTTTATATACTTCGTTATAATTATAATTACATATGCTTTTATTTACAAATATCCTTTGTTAAAAGTGTAACTCCATTGATAAATAACTTATTTTAATAATTGACGAGTTTCTATAATTTGGCTGTCAAAAAACATAGAAAGAACCACAATTGAAAAAGAAAAAAGAATGCAGTCGCCTCGGAGACTCAACCGTGTTTATTACTTTTGCACAAAGTGGCGCCTTTGGCTAAACGAAACAGCAGTTTAAGAGATGTACGTGTTGTATTTTTAAGTTCTTAATGGATCCACTTGGCGCCACGTATCTCACTTGATCCACTCCCTTTCATTATTTTAGACTCACATATTTTGATCATCGCCCTTATCATATGCACTTCCTAGTCCCACCACGGCACCTCTGCCTGGATATTTTTCTCTTCTTCACCTATTTATGTCCAAGCTCTCCTACATCTTCTTCTCCTTCTTGTTTTCCCTTTCCGTTTTTTTAAATAGTTTCATTCTGATCATGGAAGACTGTCTAATGTGGTTTCATTCTCATGGCATATTGTTCTATTGCTGCCCAAAGTCAAAATTTTGTTGAGAGCTTATGGTCACGTTATATGGAATTTTAGAGCTAAACTGCTTCTTCTGTTGTCAAATGCACTTACCTTCCAGATCTCCTAATCATTCAGGGGCTCCAACCGATGTTGTACTCATTCTCCCGGTGCTCCTGAAGGAGGATCCTGGTTGCTGTCAAATAATATAGGTCTGTTGCTAGAAGCTCCGGCAGGTATTTATGACTTGTGTTTAAGTTTTAAAAAATAAAGGGGTTATTGCTTGTGCTTGGGTATAGTATTGTATTATGTCTATTAGAATATTATATTCTTCTTGAACGTGTATTTTTGAATGTTGGCTGACCCTTTCATGCATGAATTATGCTGTTAACTACAGAACCAGAATGTACTTAGATTACTGTTGGATTTTCAATACCTGAAAATGATAAATACACAAAGTACAAAGTACCTGAAAATGATATAGTCTAATGGATGATTGCATTTAGATGAAGTTGTAGGTTAAAACATTTGCATGTAAGACGAGATATTATACTCTTTACGTAATTACATACAGAGAAAATGTATCTCCTCTAGTCACTGGCATATTGGAAGGGCAAAGTCAAACTGCATATGGGAGATAGCTATGAAAAGCCACATATAGGAAATGCTTTACTTTATGGATTTTGGAATTGATGGAATAGTTTAAAAGAGCATCAATAGCTTATATGGTGTTGCCAAATATTACATGAGTTTAGAGTTTCTAAAAAAATTTAAAATTCTAACTGTTATGCGTTTTGAAACATTTTATGGAAAAGGACTCTTCAATTCCTCTTCCCCCCTCTCCTTCCCAATTTATTTCCCTATGATTCAATGCTACTCTTGTAAATGGCCTGTCGTGCTTAATACCCTAGGCAGTTGCTGAAGTAGATTATGCTTGGCTTATTGTGGCATTAGGTCTTAAAGAAAATGACCCCTTTATAGTTTATTTTTTTGCATAGAGACCCTTGTAGTGTTTGATGCTAGTTCAAGTGCAAACTGTAAGTAAATCCAAGGGATGAATGAGTATTTGACATTTTTAATGCCATAAGAAGTGAAAGTGTATGAGAAAATCACTC
This sequence comes from Bauhinia variegata, assembly GCA_022379115.2. Classification (NCBI taxonomy): domain Eukaryota; kingdom Viridiplantae; phylum Streptophyta; class Magnoliopsida; order Fabales; family Fabaceae; genus Bauhinia; species Bauhinia variegata. The sequence continues at coordinate 13,120,226 of CM039436.1, read as the reverse complement.
TATTATTCATCCTATCAAGATTTTTTTTTTTGTTTTAGCCTGTTTTTGAAAAGCATGGAAATTGCAAAAAAATAAAACACGGGGTGACTTCTGAATCAGCCTATATCACATGGTTTCAAAGTAAATTCTTTCTTGTTCTATTGGGGCAGGTTGGAGGGGGAGGAGAGTGCAGTGTATTTGTCTATCCTTTTGCTAAGATTGAGAGTCTTAAGTTATGCTTTAAACTTTACGATTTTGTGTGGTTAAAGCTCAAGAGTGCGGATTGAAGTTATCAGATTTTGTTTCATCTTTCCTAAAAATAATTGGCTGCAGAAGTTGGAAAATTGTGTTCATGCCATATTATTCAAACTTCCCATGTGCCACTTTAGATACATATCCCATGTGCCAAATGTCATTATTGTACTGATTAGTTTTAATCTAGCTCATCTCACTTCAAGAAGCACATTCTTCTAGAAATTCTTGTTTTCTGTAAAGTGAGTTACACTCATCCGCTATCACCCTTCCTCTAACATGGTTATTTCACTTACAATTTCATAAATCTGTTTTGGACAAATGTTGTATCTTACTAATGGTATTAGAAGAACATTTGACCTTCATTTTGTGGCACTGCCGGATGTCTCATAGTCTTGTTGCTCAGGCTGGGATAGCTGAAGTTGGATCAATGCTTGTGAATCCTCTCCTCCGTGGATACCATATTGAATAAATCCGTTTGTACTTGCTGCAGTCACATCTGTTGTACCATAAACCTGAGATATCAAGCTTCAATGTCAAGTGAGGTGGGATTTTAAGTGTCACAAATTATGGCCTAAGTTAACATAGTTAAAGCCTCTCGTAATTTTTTGGGATGAAATAGTTGTGGGTAACTAAGGTGGACTACCTTCTTGTATAGTTGCATGTTTTCTTGTCGAATGAGGTTGACCTTCTTATAGAGTTCCACATTTTCCTGATGGATAAAATTTCCCTGTATTTAAGGTAAAAAACAGCAGATCAGTATTATAAATGCTTTTCAAGGCAACTTTGGCAAAGATCAACACTTAGAAGGACCTTTTGGCTCAGCTCTTGGATTTCATCTTTTAGAATTTGTTCCTGCAAAGTTTGACTAAGCTTGTTAATTGTTTGCAGAGCTTAAAATGGTTGATGTGATTGATCATGTGCGTTGATCTAAAATAACAATATAAAATATTGCTGATCAGGATGAATACTAAATATAGTTGACCTTTTTCATGCGGACACCTCGTAGACTCATTTCCAGTTGATTCTCAAGGTCTTGTAGGTTTCTTAAACTCAAACCGAAAAGCTGTTGTCCCATCAATTGCCTGCATCATTAGAACATGGGTGTTCTCATACATAGCGATTAATGACAATCTTAAACTCAAACCATAAAGCTGTTGTCCCATCAATTGCCTGCATCATTAGAACATGGGTGCTCTCATACGACAATACAAAGTCATTCCCTCTTCATTCAACTATTTAGTGCTATGTGTTAACCAAAAAAAGAACTTGTTGCTATTTGGTAGCATATTGCTTGATGTATTAAATTAGTGTTTGACTGTATGTGGTAGCAGAACTTGTACTTACATGCATTTTTTTGTGAAGTGTATTTTTACTTTTTAAGCCAAAGAAAAAGGGGGAAAGACGGTGTTTTGTGTGTGTGTGTGTGTGGGGGGGGGGGGGGGGGGGGGAAGAGTGTTCTCTTTTAGTAGAGCTTCCCTTATGGGGCCAGGGACATATTAATGTCTATTGAACTTAATGTAGGATGAAAAAAGGGGTTTAGATACAGCTTCTGTGTAAATCATTTTTTAATGTTATTCTGGAAGAATTACTTGCTAACCTGTCCGCAAAACTCCACCTTTCTGTTTAAAATTCAAATATCTAGGTCTATATCCATTCCAGATAGGTCATTCTGGGTGGTTTTCAACCTGCTCAAGTGAATTGTACTTGCATAGCTTGGAATCTTGTTATAAAAAAAACTCTGTTACAGTGTAAAGCGTCTTAACTTGATGTGTCTGTTTGAATTAAAGTCCTTTTTAACAGTGGAGTGCTTCCAGATTTGAGCTATTTTATTTACATAATAAATTATCCAGTTTTTTGCTTAATAAATTAAGAGAAAGGCTTGTACCGATGGTTTTCTTGCAGATTCTGTAGTTGTTCCCTTAATGTTTCTGCCTCCCTTTTCCAAATCTATCAAGTAACAAGTAAAATGATGCAGGTCAGTAATGCAGGAGGAAAAAAAATCGAAAAGAGATGACTTCCTTCATTCTGGCTAGGTCCTGAAAGAATGCTTTAATATATGTACAATGTGATTGTGATAAAATGTGATGATTTTATCTTTCCAGTTTGGTTTTGTTATAAGAGAAATTGTGTAAGTGCCCATAATCAACTAACATAACTCATAATAAGGATGGATGAACAACCCTTAGACTACAACTAGCTTAGAGGATCTGGTAATTTTAAAATGAATATAATCATATGTCAGATGATTCTCATTCTTTCATATTTTTCCCTATTTTTTTTCTTGATTTTACAGTTTTTTTTCATGTGTTTGCACTACACTCAATTCTCTTCAGTGTAAAATATCATCTTTGCTTATAGCTATTATAACTTATCTCTATATCATGAAATCTGCAACAGGCAAATTCTCGTGGAAAATTTTTCAATATTGTAACTTAACTTTATATGCCAATGCAACTAGTCAACAAATTCGTGAATTAATGTACAAATGATGATGGACACCCAATTTACTTTGCATTTGGCTATTTTTTTATGCCGGAAAAGATACGAGACAATAGTGAAGAGTAGTTGAAAGAGCTAGCTAACCTTGACTTCTGATTCTGGATCCGTCAGTTGTTGATGTTCTTCCTTGTACGTGTTATATCTCTCAGTCACAGATTTCATACTGGTCACATAGAAAAAACTCATCAGATTTTTCAAGTTTTATAAACAGAAAAGGTTGTATGTGGAGAAACTCAAGACATATATATAGCCATATCCATTCATGTTGTACTAATCAGCCTTCTAGCTTTATTAATGTCTCGTTACTGGCTCCAATTCAGAGCAAGGCTTTTCATTAAGGTTGGATGCTCATAAACTCTTCCACACTGTTGAGAAATCCCAACAGTGAGGTATTGTCCCTCGAGGTGGGCGAGGTTGGTCTCGAACCCAGGCCTGAGGGTTTTGTTCCCCGTGGCTCAGCCAGTGAGCTACGGACGCCTCTTACCACTTGAGCCTAATAGCTCAAGTAGTAAGAATCGTCTCTCTTCAGGGAACAAAACCTCTAAGCCTGGGTTTAAAACTAACCTCGCCCATCTAGAGGACAATACCTTGGGGCCTGCCCCCAACACACACCATGACACATTAGGGACTCTAATCTCCAGGTTCAGTAAGAAGGACAAGTGCCAGGCCACTAAGGAGTCAGAAGGATGCTATGCTGTTGGACTACTTTCATCCTAAGCTAAGCTTTGATTGCTTTTGGGGCAGAGAAGGGCTTCTATTAAGTGTTATCACAGTAGCATTCTGGGGCATGCCACTTTATATAAATGGGTTATTGGTTAGTTACTAAAATTTCTGCCTATAAAGTGTTATCACGGTTTTCATTTTTAGCTGGCTTTTTTGGGTGCCTCTCTCTCTCCTAGAACCAATTACCTCATTGTATAGTCTTTAAGTTATCTTAATTTTCATGATTAATATTATAGACATATCTTTAAGTTATCGACCAAGTGATTGTTCAATTAGAATTTTGTTGAAAGCACTATAACTCTGGTCGATCTTTATCAAAAATTTTACCTGACAACTAGGATGGTATATACTGATTCACACTATTGTCCAACTATCATTATTCTCAGCACGTGAATATTTATGTTATCAATGATGAATTCGTGTTCTCCTATAGATGCCAGGCCTTCCATCACGTCTATGCAATAATTCTCTACTCTATGACCAAGGACGAATCTAAAAATTAGTCAAAAGGAAAAGGCTTTTGAATTAAGAATATAATCGAGATGCTACTTGCAATAAGTGGAAACTAATGTAAATAAAGTTCAAGGCTTCAAGCAATTACAAACCCTCAGTATATCTATCTCTCTGTTTCTTATGGTTCTCTTTAAATAAATCTAATAGATATGAGCTCCTAGACTTCGTAAAGAGATATACGAAGACTTGTCCTTTAACTTAATATATTACTTCATGAGAAGAAGAGCCTAAAATGGAATATAGGGACCAAATCCAATACTTAGAAAACTTTACATATCGTAATTAAAAAATTGAAATTCCACGTATCTTGTGGGTGTTCCCTTGTATTCATTTGTCTATGGCTGTCAAAACATCAGTTCTCCTTAGCTATAATAGTAATATTATATCTAAAAATTCATATCATACCTTTCATTCATCGTGTAATTGTAATAAATTTGAATCTATTTAAATATTAATATTAGTCACACTGGATCATGTTATATGTATGATTACAAAAATTTAAATTTAATCATTTTAATTTTGCTTATATTTTATTAAATTCATTTCAACTTTTAGTCACTGGAGCATCTTATCATGACAGCAAATAAAGATGCAAAAAATGCATTGTTAAGTCTATCCAACCTTACTTTTGTTTTGGTTTTTATTCGCTGAGATGAGGAAATATTGATAGTTGGATTAAAATTTGTATAACTGTACAGCAAAACCTAGTCCGAGCAAGTGTGAGGTTGTGTGACATGCGTTAGTTTGCAAGGAAGAATTTCTCTATATTCAGGGGGTGAGTAAAATTTGAATCAAATCGTTGAAATTGCCTAAATCAAACAAATTCATAGTAAAATTAAATTAATCTGAATAGCATTTGATTTGGTTTAAATTGAAAATTTCTTAAACTATTTATTATGGTTTGGTTTGCGATTTGGAGGATTTTCAATTTGTTAAAACTGAACTAAATCATATATGTAATATATATGTATATTTTAAATTTTTATACATATATTACTTATTTTTATAATTAAAATATTTATTTAAAAAAATACTCACTTAAATGACAACTAATGTATAAAGATAATACATAACATAATTAAATATATATATATATATATATATATATATATATATATATATATATATATATATATATATATATATATATATATATATATATATATGACATAAGTATGATTTTTCTCATGATTTTCTATTATCGGTAATGTGAATATGATAATTACATTTAGAGTTTTTTAATCTTAGTGTTTAATTTCTTAGAGAATAAAAGTCAAGTTTTAAACACAATATTAGAAGGAAATTGCAAAAGATGTGAAAATAGCTATTAAAAATACTTTTAATGTGAGTTAATATATAAAATTTTCTAAATTTTTTATTAAATTATTAAACCACTCAAACCAACTTAACCAAGCCACAATTTAGTGGTTTAGTTTAATTTAGTTATTTTTTTAAAATTTTAAAAAATCTAAACCAAACTATATCACAAATGTTTGAATGATTTAATTTGAGATATTATTAAAAATCACACCAAACTAAAATGCACTTACCCCTACTTACATCCCTACTATTATATCATGCATCGAGTTTTTTTCCTCCTATTTCTTCTCCTACTTTTGTAAACATTTTTTAATCTTTCCACTTTTTTTTCTTTTAATAGATGGTGACTGATTGAGATACACACTGAGAATCTCTCTTCCAATCCTGACCTAGCTTTGGAGTAGGAGCAAAGTGGTTTCATGAGAGCACAAGGATAAAGAAGGTCGTTTTGTTTATTCATACTCTTTGGCCTTTTTTCTAGATGCATGCTTTTTCGCTTTTGGCTTACCAGTGGAGAATCATGGATCGGATGTTCTCCTTGGAAGCTTCCAAGTAGAAACTGACTAACCAAACACTTGATACAAAGAAGAAGGTCCCATAAAGAAGCTTATGTCTTTGGAGAATTTCTTATCGTGATGACAAGTTAATTGACAAAAAGTTGCAAACTTTTAGTAGAGAAGCTTAAGAAAGCAGTGTATATATCCCCTATGGTATGCTAGAGAGTAGGAAGCTAATGAAGAGTCTAATTCACTTAGCTATAGAAGTGTCTTTCTTTTATGTTAGGTTCGGTTTAATATATTGTAAGGTTTTCTATGAGAGGAAACTAGTGGAGGGAACACTTTATAGCATGCTTTTGTCGAAGATAGCAAGTAATCCTATAATGGGACTCGACGATTTGGCTTTGGGACGTCTTGATCCACTAGTGTAGTTCTACCTACCACTTGCTAAATATCCTTGAATAATAATGATTTACAGTCAACATCAATCTAAAAAGCATAGCATCAGTATCACTTTTGATGTTGATAATAGGCCAAGTGGGTATATATTTGCAATTTTAGGAATCATTAATCTTTCTAAAATTGGAAATATCAACCTAAAGATACGGCACAGTTCTCTTAATGATAAAACTATTGAAAAACCAGACACTTGAGGAACTCATGTCAAGATAGCATGTTTTCGCTTTACTTTTATCTATGAGCATTCTTGAACTGTCTCTAATAAACTATATTTGGGAAGGGAATTTAGATTCACTCATGTTCTTTGTGTTGAGTACAAGTGTGAGTATTCACCCACCATTATGTTCACATCTTATCTCTTAATCTTGACATGATTTAGACTGACAAACAACACAAATCTGAATCTAATAATGCAAACATAAGTGAATCCATTGTATTGGAAGGACCAAGAGTTTTACTAAGCACTTTTACCAATATTCTGCAATGCATCCTAAATTTTCTTGGACTTTGGTTGAATTTTGACTCAAGAATATACACGATTAAGAGTGCAGATAATCAGCATCCTCTTGATAATTAAGGTCAATACTAGATTGATGAATGAGTGCTACTGTGCTAGACTAGCTAGATCAACTACAACTCCAAGAGAAAATGAATCTCAATAAATTTCTATAAGCAGACCTAGCTCTTCTCTGAGACTGGGAGAATTGGTAAGGTCTGGTTCTAATGACGGAAGTTTGGAACAGGCATGGGTCAGTGTTTTTGTGACAGTAGGGTCTGGTTCAAAGAATTGGTAAGGATGATAGTTCAGGAAGCTCATGCTCTATATCCTTATCCAAACACCAGTCCAGCAAGGAAATTTTCTCAGATAAAAGCTGAGATTTTTTGGTTTCGCGGTAGAGTATAGGCTGTCTAACTTACTTCATATGTATATCACCTCTCATGTTAAAGCAGGCAACCTAGATCCTTATACAACTCAACAGCTGAAAGAAACTTAAAGATTGATGATCATCTCATGTCACAGGTTCTGATGACATATGCAGCTTAGGATCACAAGCCTAGAACCACAGCTCTCTAAACTAGTTTCCATGCACAATCTGTGCATGATCATGTTAAACTACGATATGCAGTGAACAAGAATATGTAGTAAAATACATTAAATTTCACTGAGAAATTAATAATCAGTTCAATAATAGTAAGTATAAATTATCATAGCAAATTATCAGTTTAGTTATAAAAAAAAGAAAAGAAAAGAAAGATGATCATGTTATATAAGAACATAAAGCTGGAGTGAGGAATATAAACTCATAATTTATCATATATATAGAAGTACCTGGTGCTTGCATATTCATAAAGCTTTCCAGTACTTGAAAATATCACAAGTCCAACTTCTGCATCACACAGGATTGCTAGCTCTTTTGCTTTCTTGATCAATCCCTTTCTCCTCTTTGAGAAAGTGACTTGCCTGCTGGTAGAATTGTCGATCCTTCGAATCACAATCTTCCCTCTTCCCATTCTTTCAGCTTTAGGGTTTCTGAAATAAGATTCTTTGGAATTACAATAGAAAAATCACAAACTCAAGAAGCATGTGAAGCTAAATCGAATTCTTACTTGATAGATGCCAAAGCAAAATCAGTAGCTAGCTGTTATTGATCAGTCTGCAGAGGTTGTGATGGTGCAAGCTGGGATATGAGTTGGCTTTCCATTTTCTTTCTCACAACAGCTTTATAACCAGGAAAGTAGTTCTTGGGGGGTGAACGAGGAACTATTCACGAGAAGATCATTACTAAGATAAATTAAAAAAACTAGACTATTATGAGTATACTTTCTACAGTTACTTACTCAAGGAAGAATATTATACATATAGAATAATTTATGCAGATTAGTTTAATGATCTTGAGTATTATTATGGCGCCGTCAGCCGTATTAGTCTCTGACACGTTACACGTACAAATACATATATGTACTGGAGTAACGTTATTAATTAGTGCATTGTTAAATCTCTCATAATTCAAATTAATGATGACTGATAATCTATCTGTGTATCAAAATTTTATATAATACAATCCAATGCTGAAATGCATATGCTGAAGATCTGCTGTTCCTTCTTTTTCTATATATATATATATATATATATTGGTGAACCATAGGCAAATATTAGATAGATTTCAACACACATTTGAGGATGTCATTTTGTATTTTCTCCAACATTACTCCTCCTGTAATATTGAGAGTCTTGTGGGCATGGCTAGTGCAACTAGAAAAAGGAAAGGAGATGAAGAAGTAAAAATTGACAATGTATCTTCACAGGTTATGAGGTACTATATATATTTCAACTTAATCTCTCCTCAGTTTGAATCCAGTCTTTCATTTTTGCTCCAACTAACACTTTTAGCTCTAACGCATTCAAAGCTAGTGGCTGTTAGGATATAAATTTTTGATTTGATCGTAGTTAATACAGAAGTTAACATCTGACATCTATGATTCTATTCCATAAATCCTTGTGAGTTGTTTGGTTCCTTGAACTTTGGAGTCTGCAACCAGGCACTTTTACATATATATATCTTGAAGATGCTAAGTGGCTTGCAGATGGTAAGTAACCAAGGAATTTGGGAATATCGCCACGTTCAGACAAGCATTCCATTGATGGCCAATCGAAATTTTAGTTTGTTTTAACTGAAGTTTCTGAAATCAGGCCAAAATATTGACCATTTTAGTTTGTGCAATTCTATTCTGAAAGCATAAATAAGAAAATTTCGGAAGTACATGGTTACTTCTCCAAACATATAAAAGTGAATTCAAAAGAGATATAGATTAGTTTTAATCAAAAAAAATTTCATCAACATTTCACATGAGTTATTAGATAAAATATATAATATACCAACTACTCTATTCAAGAGTTAACACACGAAGTCACAGTAATTTTTTTTCCATAGGCTCATAGTCTTATTTGCTTTGCTTAATTACCTTTCACACTTATTTAATTATTTGATCTTATAGTTAAGGCAATGCTAATATCCCTTACTAATTCTAAACTTAAAACACAGATTAATAATTATTTTCAAAGCTTAAAGCCTGAGAGTGTGTCAAATGAGAGGCACTTTTTTAGGCACATCGTCAAAGACCAAAAGAAATGGAAGTTAATGTTAGCAGCAACAGACATCCACAGGACACAGAATCAGCATCCCCCAATCGAGGGAATTCCTCGCACGCCTGTCTCTATCTCAGACCAATGCTAAGCAAATCCGTACCATTGTTTGCGTGACTCCTAAAGGGTTCAGTCACAGGAGAACCAACACCCTCGAAGTGCCATACTTAGAAATAATACTAGAAATATATATACATATCTCTTTGGTTTTGGCATCACTGATCACTTAGAAACCATAAATACTATTTGCTTAATTATTATATACTGTGATTAGGGGGCAGATGAGGTGCAACTAGTCATAAAGTTTCGGCTATTGTCTCTAAATCTTGCTTTCTATTGGCTGAGCCACGTGAACAAGATTTCTTAGACCAATAAGATTCGATACCACAGTAACTCACTTGAGTTAAACTAATGGCGCTGTACTATATTATAACGTAACCTTAGTGCTTCCATCGAGGAGCTTAGACAGGTGTCAATCATCAGTAAATGATATGTGAACAAAAACCAAGCAAAAAACAATTTGCTCACACTTCTAAATTAGTTTATGGTTCCAACAATGGAACATGCTGCTTTAACTGGGTCACTCTGTTTATTGATTATTACATATTTTCAGTTAATAGCATAAAGTGAGCAGTGAAGCACATGAACTTTATCATTAAGTTCATATACAGTAGAATTCAAGGAAAGAAGGCATGGCTTTTTCTTGGAACTAACATATATTTATATGTAGATGTGTACATATATATATATATATATATATATGTAATATTTTTCGTAATCCAGCTTTTGCCAATGGTGTGCATGATTTTCAAGAGTTGAATATAAAAGATATAGGCATCCCTTCTCTTCCATATCTGCATGCCCTTTTACACCAAAACCTAGCATGTTGATATTTAGGGTTGGTGTCTGCTTTTCACTTCAATCCAAGGAGGACAAAACAAACATTTCATAGTTGGAATATTGATATGGAGGTTACAATGAAGTTTGTTGTCACTTTCCTTGTATGGTAATCTTTACAACTCAAAATGAAGGAAAGAAAGAATATATACACTCACACACACAAATATATATATAGCTTAGCAAATGTTCTTGACAATAGTTTTCTTGTGTTTGATACTGTATGAAACATTACTAAGATTGATTAGAAACTTATCTTGTGCACTCCAACATATATTTTAAAAATATATATTATTATCAAAAACAGAATCTCTTTTGGTTAGTAATCTTTAAACATTATGGTGTCATATCCAATTACAGTAGACAAGGTTATGTGGGTTTTACACGCCTATAGCTAACAAGAATATATAGTTAAGTATTAACAAGTTGGAAACCTCCTATGCCCACTTGTTCTCTTTTGGTTAACCTAGCTACTATACCTACACATGACCATTACGTAAACACACTGTTAATTATCTTTACCAAACATGTACGTATATACAAGAAGAGAGTTTATGATAGAGATACACATCAAATCCCTGTTATTTATATATAACTTTGAAAATGCTCACCTCATATAGGTGCTTGTATCAAACATGGGTTAAATGTATTTGTATACATGGTCACTAGCAAGATATATAGTGTATGAATTTTTGAAAAAGATGTCCCTAATTTAATAATTGTATGCATGCATAGAAACAGAAGAAACAACTTATGGTGGAGAATATAATCGGCATTCAGTTACATATATTAATCCCAAGTAATATTTATGATTTGGTTTATGATAGCAGAACTAATCAGCTTTCTAATTCTTTTTACTTTTTTAATCAAATTTTAGAATATATATATATATATATATATGGAGATGCTGAAGTGAAAGATTTAATTTATAATCTGTTCCTTCAAGTAGTTTGCCAGCGTGAAAAGACAAATTGAAGGTCCGAAACTATACATAAGCTTTCTACGTTTTAAACTTTAAAGGGTTTTCTAGTTCCGATTTTATGGCCATCGAACATTTTTACAGTGAAATGATTCTCTAAAGCAGCAGTCAAGTTATTATATCTCCCTCCATGTTCACGACGTAAAATTATTCTTGCTTGCTTCTGTCAATCAGTCTTTCGCTCACACAGTGCAAGCTCGACCGGATTCGAATTATTAAAATATAATAAAGACTTCTACTATTATTACTTTTAACTACATATATAAAAATTTTTCCCTTGAGAATTGTTTCTTCAACTCCTACAATTTTCCAATTTGGCACTTAATTTGGTCTAAGGTTTGGATACTGGATATCGATAAGATCACGATTCACGACCACCCAATGCCCATGTTAATTGTTCAGTCTTGAAAGCATGGACCGTAAAAACATGTTTACTGCTTTATAGGCATATAACTTAAGATTAGATTGCGATTTGATTCTTTACTTCTTTGTTACCTAATTAAATTAATTCTTTATTTTTTTCTTTGTAAAGCATAAACCACTAAAAATGTCTCCAACATAAGATCAGATAACGATGACTTTGTAACAGGATGAGCATCCTTAAATACTAGCTCAACGTCGTGCCATGCATGCCTCATGATCATCTGTCTGAAATTCCATGAAATCATCCACAGGCACAATTGCCCTATCTGTATACAAACCATATAAAAGTATATATTATATGTAAAAGGGGCTTTGATAATCAGCAGGAGATCCTGTTCTCATTAAATCTTGACGTACCAAAAAGAAAGTGAAAAGAGAAAAGAGAAGGATGCATTTTACACACTAATTTATTCTAATAATAATATATATTTCTAATCATATAGTATAATATATACCGAGTGATGATGCATTAATTTATATGCCCAAATTTAAATCACCATTTTTTCTCTCATTTTTCCGTTCTACAGAAAAAATTGTGATCGACAAGGAAAGGGTTAATTAAATAGTACAGCAAGCAGTTTGTAACATTACCCTTAAATTGGTTTTCCCAGTCAATATCTTTAGATGTACCAATTGCGCGAGTAATGTTATGAACGAATTTGCACAAAACATAACTGAATAAGGAACATCATTTTACATATTCTACGCCATACAAACGCTAATATCAAATATATAAACTACTAACCCTTTAAAAAAAATAAAAAAAAACTACAAAGTTTGATTCAAACGAAGTAACAATAGAGTCTTGCTATGAATCAAAAGTGAACTTTCCTCCAACAAAGTGAAATATAAATGCCCAAGCTGGTTATAAGTAGTAACGTATGACAAGTATAAAGATGCTTTTAGAGTAAGTATGAAGCAGAATCATTATCCTAATCCTCCTTCTAGCCGGTTGTGTCACTTTCTTTCTTGTGTTTTATGTCAAATTAATACCAAATTGGCTTCTTTTCCAACCAATGCAAAGGGCTCTTCCCCGCCCCTTCTAGCAATGCTCAAATTGTGAGAAGGGATTGGTTGAATGGGGCAGAGGAGAGCTGCCTGTGTGGCTGTGGACGAGAGACTGCAGATGGTTTATGAAGTGTTGGAAATGAAAAAGAAAAAGGAAAAAATCAAAAGTCGGGGAGCAAAAGAAAAGAAGAATGTATACAAAGATAGAGAACCCAAGCCAAATTACTTTTAAATTTTTGGACAAATTGTTACTCTTCTTTTAATTCACAATGATATGGATATTTTAAATAATTCGAACTAATACATTTTTATCATCAAGATAAATTGGACCCATGCACTTGATAGACCCAACACATGAGACAGATAGTGTATGATGATTGTGGGACTTTGGTCTGCTCACCCTGATGCAAATCTGAGGCCCTCAATAAGACAAGTAGTTCGAGTTACTTGCTGAAATTATCAGCATATTCAACACCTTTATATTAATGTTTGTATCCAATGCTGAACTGTAGAACTGATCTCTTCGACTTATTTGTCTGCATGGTACAATCACATTGTTTTAATCACCCTTCATAATTCCAAAACCCATATAATGTGTACTAAGCAAGTCATTTGGCTTCTTTGAGTTTGTTTTCTTTTGTTTCCTTGGCCTGCCTGAAATTCCTATATACAGCTACAGACATTGCTATTCTCAATATCTTGTAGTCAGGACCATGGCTATCTCAAACATCTCTGCTCTTCTAATCGTACTGATCATTGCCTTCCTTTTGCTGACTAACCATGTAAGCTCAGAATCCTTCAAATTCCCCAATTTTGGGCCATACGCAAGCGCTGTACCCTTAAAGTTAGAAGGGGATGCCTCTGTGACAAATGACTTTCTGCAACTGACCAAAGTTGTAAACGGCAACCCCTCACCCAATAGTGCTGGTAGAGCCTCATTTGGAGGATCTGTGCAGCTTTGGGATGCCAAAACAGGGAAGCTAGCAAGCTTTACCACTACCTTCTCTTTCATTGTTAAACCAAATGGTCCTGGACTTTTTGGAGAAGGGATCTCCTTCTTTATAGCACCATACCAATCCAAAATACCAACAAATTCAAATGGTGGATTCCTTGGACTCTTCGACCCTGACTCTGCTTTAAATGCCTACAAAAATCAACTAGTTGCTGTTGAGTTTGACTCCTTTGGGAATCCATGGGATCCAGCATCGCCACACGTAGGAATCAATATAAACTCTATTGCGTCGGTTATAACCGTGCCATGGCAGAGTGGCAATATTCTGGAAGGGTCAACAGGATTTGCCACTATAAACTATGAATCTGAGATGAAGAATTTAACTGTCTCCCTTGAATACCCTGCAAGCACATTTAATGTGTCTTCCAGCTTTGTTTCATTTGTGGTTGATTTCAGGACTGTTCTGCCACAATGGGTTACGGTTGGCTTCTCTGGCGCCACAGGTATGTCGGTGGAACAGCACAAAATTTTGAACTGGTTCTTCAGTTCAAGCTTTTAAAACATAATCGTGCATGGTAAAAGGGAGGGCAATTAATTGGAGCTTTACAATAGGACATGCTGTTTGAGATTGAATGGTTAACTAATTGAAAGTGGATTATCCTTTTCTTTACGCATTATTTATCAATAAATTTATTGAATTTCAAAGTACTTACATGTTTTAATCCAAGTTCATGTACTTTAATTGAAATGTTCTATCCTTATTTGTTCATTTGTTTATGTATTTTATAAAAGTCTCGTGATTAAATCAAGTTTCTCATTAGGGCAAAGAAGAAAAGATTATAAATAGTGTGTGACAAGAAATCAAGACAATTATTCGTTAAGATCATAGAGAGTTTACCTGTCTTCTTACTGCAAGTAAAAACTTCATTACTTGTAGCATATGAGTAAAAGCTTATTTTTTTTCTTTCCATAGCAAAAACCTAGTATAGAGAGTTTTTACTCTTGTATTTATACCTGCTTGAACCCGAATGTGGTGTATGATTTTTAAAAGAGGTAAAAAACTTTTCTTTTTCCATTAATAATTGGACAACAATAACAACATGCTAGGAGGCTTAACAAGATACCAATTTGCATACCAATTCATTGATTGCTGACTTTTTCTGTTTGCAATCTTCAATCATCGCCTGCAAGCAGCTTCATACTTTGGTCTCACACGGCGCAGAAATTTTATTTTATTTTTTAAATCACTGCTCATCAGTCCAAAGCATCCTACAATTAAAGTTTACTTTTTCTATACTATTACTCTATATATATAGCTGCACAATTAGCAGTTCTCCATATCTTACAAGCTACAACCATGGCTACTACTATCTCCTCCAACTCAAGCCCATACCTTATGATCCTCCTTTGCTTCCTTTGGCTTGCTGCCAACGTGAAGTCATTTTCCTTCTACTTGCCCAAATTTGAGGCAGAATCAGACACAAATCCCATAACCTTGGAGGGTGACGCCTCTTTGTCATCAAACGGGTCTTTACAACTAACAAAGCTAGTAAAAGGTGTTCCCCAGCCCAACAGTGCTGGCAGAGCCTCATATGCAGCACCAGTGCGCCTCTGGAATGCCAAAACGGGGGAACTCGCAGCCTTTACCACTAGCTTCTCTTTCATTGTGGAACCAACTCGACCAGGAGTTTTCGGAGATGGCATCTCCTTCTTCATAGCACCATTCCCCTCTAAAATACCCAGAAATTCCTCTGGTGGATTCCTTGGACTATTCCCTGCTCGCTCTGCTTTCAATGCCTATCAGAATCAGCTAGTTGCCATTGAATTTGACTCTTTCTCCAATTCATGGGATCCAACCTACCGACATGTGGGAATAAATATAAACTCTGTTGTCTCTGCAGCAACTGTGAAATGGTCAAGTGGCAATATTTACACTGCGTCTGCTGCCAATGCAGTTATAACATATGAACCTGTCTCAAAAAATTTAAGTGTCATTGTAAGGTATCCTCTGAATGGGGCTACAAGCGGAGTCTCGTTTGTGGTCGATTTGAGGACTGTTCTGCCACAATGGGTACAAATTGGCTTCTCTGGCGCCACGGGAAAGTTGGCTGAACTCCACAAAATCTTTTCTTGGGCTTTCGCCTCAAGCTTTTAGAACATTATCGAATTCTATGTCTCAGTTGGGGTTTGAATTGTGAAATAGATCATGACGCTTTTTATATGTGTGTTCATTTGTTTAAGAGTTGAGTGGATAATGAGGTGGTGTTTGTGTTTTCTTAATTTAGTTACGTGGATTAAAATGTGGAATTCCGTATGTGTAATAATGCTGGTAGAGCTGAAAATAAGACAAGTCCATCAGCTTTTCTATACAGAATATTTGCTTGTTCATTCCTAGAAACAGGACCTAAAGACTGACATCTTCCGATTTGAACACATGATTTATCAGAGAGTACTAGATCAATTTCTAATGTTTGTGAAAACTAACAGAACCTAACTTCTTCAGTGTTTGTAAAACGGTCAACTGTTCCTTGGAGAAAACAGCTCTAGTTGGTCAAATACAAGGCCGGCATTGGCAAGGCAATTAGCTGTTCTGTTGTCTTTTCTCGGTTGTTTTTCATTTTGAAAAGACAAACATTTGTCCTGTTAATGTTACTTCGTCTTATCCAGGATTTTCAGTTTTCTTTAAATGCCCGCTGATGGAAATAACCTACTAAAATGATTTGAAGTACGAGTTAGCTGAGGTCATGCAGGCAGAACACTAAATAAACAGTTTAAAAATAGGGACATGCCTATCATTTTCTTGATTATTCTAATAAGAACTAGCCAAGTTTATAAACATATTGAATTATCCCATGTAAAACTTTGTAAAATAGAAATAGATCATTCCCAAACCAACCTGAAAGTGAAGGACCTTTCTGTGCTAGATGGGCCATAACATGGAAGACAACCGGGATGGATCAAGGCCCAAACTAGAGCTCTTAATCTGCCTGCACCGCAGCCCATTCTGGTGATCGATTAGGGTCGTTGAATTATTCTACAAATAATTAGCTGATGGTTTTGGAAGTTATTGCCACACTGGGGACTCAGAAATAATTACAAGACTGGACTTGCTGTGTCTGACTCTCAGAATTTGGATGCGTGATTTGCGATTGATTATTCATTTAGCACAGCCATGTACGTCTCTCTGTCTTCCATTTACATCGTCGTTCACAAATACCTATAGGACTGACTGGTCGTAAGCGGTGGTCTTGTGCCTTACCTAAGCTAATAATTGCCATATATATATACCTCTTAATTTTATGGTCTAAATTCAAATTAAGGTGTACATTCATCTCATGAATATGGTCAGAAGACGATCCAGTCAAGTATTCAATATTCATTCTTGTTCATAATATCATTCAACAAATTAATACAGTCCTCGTTACAATTGTTAGACAAGTATAATTTCAAACCTTAAGTTTGGGCGTATGAAGGGGGAGTTATCTGATAATTGGATTTTGTATATATTTTGTAATTTTTTTCTTAGTATTTTTTATTCTATTAATGTATATTTGATTTTAATTTAAGTTGATTTTCTACTTTTGGAGTTAGGAGAATAATTTTGAGTATTAAATTAGAAAAAATAAATATTTTTAGATTTTAGAGAGTCATATTGCAATTGATAAAAATTATTTTGAACTTTGAGTTTTTTGATGTAATTAGATTTTTTTAGTTTACTAAACTTTCTTATTTTTATGTGATTATGGTGTTTAGATTTATTAGGTTTTTTAGTTTAAAAATTTTTCCTTATCATAAATACCTCTTTTTAGAATTAGATTTTTGGAGTAAACTTTTTGGTTGAATGTTTCTATGAATTAATTCAATTTTATTTTATTTAATTGAGTTTTATTTTTCTATTCTTTAACCTCTGATTAATCTGTCTAATTAGTAAAGAGCTTATGATAGAAATATTCTAAGATCTTATACAAGTATAAAAAGAAAATTTATAAACTTTAATGCAACTTAAATTACTAATATTCATAGAGATACAATTAAATTAATTATTTAAGTTAAATTAATTTAATATTAAAAAAATTTGTTGAAGAATCCTAGTTTGTAATTGATATAATTAATTTGAATTAAAAAAACATATATGTTATTCAATATGAAAAGTTGAAGCCAAATTAAAAATCTTAAAATTTTTATATTAATTGTTTTTATTTATATTTTATTTATATTTCTCGTAATTTTAGTTATTATTATCGAGCACCTAAAAATTAAAATATTTTTAATAATAAGTAACTAATCTTTGTAAATATGACAATTTTTAAATACATTATAACATATTCCCCGACATTCCTTACACACTAGAGACGTATTTTAAGGAGGCACGGAAGTGTCTTCAGTAACGCCCTTAACGAAGTCACAAACAAGTTCAACTCTTGACAACCCATCCCCTTTGAGGACTTTACGATGCCCATGTTCTTTGAAATATTAGGGTTAGTTTTCCTTCCATTAACCTTTTTCGGCAACAAGATATAGAATTCATGTACAAGAATTTGTTCAACTCCTAAAACGGCTATCACCAATAACAATTTTGTAATTTATTAATTCTTTTGTTTTTATGAGAAATAATTAATAATTTAATACAAATTCATTAAATTTAATTGTTAGATATTGAATAAATATCTAAATAAAACAAAAAAAAAAATGATAACAAACAAAATCAATAAAAATGTTTTAAAAATATAAAGACATTAACGACATCAAACATTCCCTGTTGTTTGCTTTCTCTATGTTTTCCTAATGCCTGCGTAGACAAAGAATTTTTTCTTTTGACAAAAGAATTATAGTATTATATTTTAATTCCAACTTTCGCACTATAATATTCCCATAATTCATTGAAAACATTAATCAATGGGGAGTTAAAGAAAAATGGAAAGCAATAGACAATGTCATAACAATAGATTAAAGAATTAACACTGCCTTTAACAAATGCAAATAATTAAAATAAAAAACAAAAGGCGACACCGCCCAACCATCTCTACCAATATAGGGTGTGCATTCCCAGGAAGTGCTCCAATACTCACCCACTATTCCTAGTCTCAAGTCCATTCGTCATTGCTACAGAGAGCTTTCTAGAGCATAGCACATGTGTCTCTCTTCGTATACGACACTCCCCCCCTTCTATAAACATTCCAGTTAAATAACAGATCATGTTAATTATGTTCCCAAATTAACAAGCCATAGAAAAAACAAGTGCCATGGTCGGTGTCTTAATACTTTTTCTACTGAATAATAATAATAGTTACACGTCTTTGTGTGATCATTAATCTAATAAGTCTATGGTTTTAACCACATATTGGAAAAGTTTAGGTACATCTTGAAAATAAGTTTAAGGTTTATGTTTTCTGTCTGCCATGTCCAAGAAGGCATAGTGGTATTTAATATTGATTCTCATAAAAATAGTAGTTGGTGGGCAGTGCCATACAGAGCATTATCAAGTGACAAACAGATTGATTCTGGTTGCCAACTTTTTTAGGGGAAGGTTCCATATTGTTGACTCTTTAATTTTATCAATTTCCCTTGGAATTTTCTATCGTTATTTCTCTCCAAGTGAACCCTCTTACCTCTTCTTCACGCATGGGAATGCAAAACTTTGAATCGTAGAGCCAGAAAATTAATTTCTTATACCGGAATCTTAAGTAAACTAGACCGAACAAGTTAGGCATTTCAATTCTTCAAACTTGTACGTACATTTATTTATATGTATGGATCATTGTTCTTTGGGGTTTAGGTGAAGATACCAAACGCCCCCGTTTGGACTAGTTGCATTATAACAAGTTGTAAGAGCAGGTTTTATATCAATTTACGTCTTAGCTTTTGTCAACTTTTGGTATAACAGCACAAACAACTTCATAAACATGTTTAATATTTAATGTAATAGGTAAGAAATGAGTCAACGTTTTTCCGCAAACCTGAATTTTAGTCCTCGTCAAACTTTTCATGCAATTTCTAATTATTTTGTTAAAGTTCATCAAATTTAGTGGAGTTGTGATACATGGCAAAAATAAATAAAAACAAAAAAGATATTGATATTTTCACATAACAAAGTCTAAGAATGATAGATGGAAAATGATATAAGAGTAATATTTCCAATTTAATGTGCCTTCTTGATCCCTAGCGATACTAGTTTTAGCCACAATTGTCCTTGTGTACTTCTTCAAAAGACGATTATACCCCTAACTGTGAACCTCATGTTGCTTGGAAGGAAGGCCTGGAGTCATGTGAAATCACGAAAACTGAGGGGCAAGGTAGGGGACTTTCCAACACATTCGGCCGTCTATGCGTCAAAGGAGAGACAAATAAATAAAATAACAATCAAAAACATTTAAAGAGAAGCTAGAGTGCTCTTAGCAGTTATATATATAAAGGGCATTCATTTGGCATTATGTAAATGCCTGCACGTTTTGTAAAGATACAATTAAGGTAGCGAAGAGAATCTACTAACGAAGGCAAAAAGCCTGCAGGCATAACAAGGAAATCTACAGAGCCAAACAGGGCCAAACCCATTCTGCTATGGTTTTCCGCAACTCTTACAACACATTCGTAATCTTCTGCAACTCCAATTTTCTTTTCGTTTATTTTCATTGTCAATTTCTTTCATCATCCATGGCACTCTCCAATTTTCACCATCTTATCAGCATTATCATTTTTTTTTTTTTTTCCATTATTTTCTTCTTCTGGTTTAAGCTAAAACCTTGCCTTCGGTTATTAATGGCAGGTTTAGTTAATCGTGGAAGATGAAGAAGATGGGTGAGATAAGGAAATGGGTTTTCTTCCTGTGGTGGCTTGGAATGACTCTGCAGCTCTGCTTCTTGCTGGGTGGTTGTTCTGAGACGACTTCCGTTAGGTTCTCCTCTCATCTTTTGCTTCTCTTTTTAGTTATATCAGCAATGTTGCTTTTGCTTTTCGTTTATCTTTACGTGACACAGAGAAGATAACACAAAAAGAAGAGAGAGAATTAAAAAGGCAGCAAGACAATCTATTTAGAACTTGTTTATATTCTTTCATAAAAAGTAGTTATGTAGCAAAACGGAGGGCCTCGATACAGAACAGTCACGGTTTCTTGTCTCTTGCGTTCCTGTTTGTGCTCACATGAAGACTTTAGAATTCCATCTTCTTTATTTATTATTTTATATCTTTGCTTCGGTTCCTTTGCCATACAATTATTCACTTTCGTCCTTCTTTGTGGTAAAGAAAAACATATTTCAAGTTAGCCATTCAGGCAATAACGAATAAGGTAGCTTGCATCCACATCTTTTCCTGTACCAACCATGCCTCTTTCTGTTTTCACATGTCTCTTGTCTACTAGCTGCCAAATGTATAAGCTTTGCAAAATCACCAAAATTGATGAGTGTGAATAAGATGGCACACTTCTCTAGCTCATATTGCTTATAAATGTCTAAGGTAGCTATGCATTCTCTTTCTTTACCCTACAATATTAACAAGACATTAGGTTTAACTCTTGTATTTTTGCTAAAATTTAATGAAAAAAATATTATTATCTTCATAATTTAACTCAATTTGAAATTAAATTAATTAGTACTTAATATAATATTAACTGTCAAATATTATTTTTTTTAAATAAAATCTCTCTTTGTTCTATTTAAAATGAGAACAAAAAATAATATAAAGAATTGCCAAATTGCTACCGACGTTCAACCATGAAAATTTTCAGCGGACAAACCGGGAGTCAAGAATTCTTCTTTGATAAAACCAATTCCACCCCATCCCTTCCTCTCCTCTTTCTTGGTGGGTAATCAAATCTTTCTTCTTCTACTTCTAAGCCATCAAAAACTTTGACTTCTTTGAAAGGTTAGGAGAAGAAAAATAAGCACTCTATGACCAAGAAAAACATTAGTCAAGGTTAATTACAAGTGCAGTCAATCATGGGATTTCTTCATTCAATTTCTGTGTATCATCGTCATCTCTTTGTTTGAACATGCTGACATTGAATAATATTCTCATGTGTCCACGCATGACTTCCAATGGCAGAAGAGGAGTTAAGAGTAGAAGACTGGCTTCTTCTTCTCTCCCTGCAATCAAGCTAAATGACGAAGATGATGACCAACAGGTGAGACCATGGTTCTGGAACAAGAGATAGAAAGAAAATTAATTGAAATATTTATTTTCTGGCTCATGAGAATAGTTCGACGTCGTTTCAGGTGGTGGTTGACAACGGTATCGTCCGCGTCACTTTGTCAACGCCGGATGGTTATGTGCTTGGAATCTCATTTAATGGGATTGATAATGTACTTGAAGCAGCTAATGAACATGTTGATAGAGGGTACCCACTCCATTATGTCACTCACTTCCTATGTTTTATCACTTGGTTCTGACCTATTTGGATTAGTGTTTTTTTAAGCGCTTTAAGCCAAAAAAAAATGCCTCCATATAAACTTTAGTATAAAAGTACCTCAAAAAGTTTTAAAAAATAAATAAATATGTTATTGTTTAATAAAAAAAATTAGAAGCTAAAAAAAAACTTTTAACTTATATTTTTGTTTTTGACCTTATAACACTTTTTTAAAAATTAACCAAATGAAGTTTAGATCTTTATCCCCTTTGACAAGATTTACAATTTATTGTCCATCTTTTTAAACATGTATTAGTCTTAAAAAAGTGAGAATAAACGTGATTGTAAAGAAAAAGAACTAATTAAAGTGGACAATTTATAGAAAATGATCGGGTCATGTTTATTGTAAAATTTGGAGGTGTAATTAATATTTTGACAGAACGAAGTCTTTGATGTTTACAGGTATTGGGATGTTGTTTGGAATGAACCAGAAAGTAAGAGTAGCTTTCAGAGGTAAAACTTTTGTCTCTTAATCAATTATTGATGGTTTATGCAGCTGTACATACACTTGGTAAATAGTAAGAAATAAGACTAAGCAAGCTTCCTTGGTTAAAGTGATTTACTTATAATTTTCTTACTGCAGAATCACAGGCACCGAATTCTCTGTGATAGCAGCAAATGAGGACCAAGTAGAGCTTTCATTTTCAAGAAATTGGACTACTTCCATGAATGGCTCAAGTGTCCCTATAAACATAGACAAAAGGTGGACCCTCAATCTTAATCTTTAATATATTTGAGAATGGAAATTATATTCATTTATAACTAAGCATGAAATTAATTTAATTTCGTAGGTACATCTTTCGTAGAGGTGATTCAGGATTTTACGCATATGCAATATTTGAACGCTTAGAAGAGATGCCAGCGGTGGAGGTTGATCAAATTAGAATTGTCTTCAAACTCCAGGAAAAAAAGTAATTACTAGAAGAAACATTAACACTTCCATTTTCCCTTCAAGTAGATAAATTTTGATGAATTTATCTGAATATAAATAAATGGAAAAAAAAAAAATAGCTTTGAATTGAACTAATAATGGAAAATCGATGGTATAGGTTCCAATACATGGCTTTATCAGACACTAGGCAAAGAAACATGCCAACTATGGAAGATAGAAGCAGAGGGCAGCCCCTCGCATACCCTGAAGCTGTTCTCTTAACCGATCCAAGTAAAGCAGAATTTAGAGGAGAGGTACCTTCTTTTTCTCTCTCTGGCTTTGCTTTGGAGTGTGTTTTTGACTTTGTCTTACTTTCTGTTTATGATTTTGACGTGGGTTTTGGCTCAAAATGCCCGTGAATGATTCTCTGTTGGGGTTCAGGTGGATGACAAGTACCAATACTCGATTGAGAACAAAGACAACTCTGTTCACGGGTGGATTAGCCCTGATTCTGATTCACCCGTGGGCTTCTGGATTATAACACCCAGCAATGAATTCCGCAATGCTGGACCAATCAAACAAGACCTCACATCTCATGTTGGCCCCATCGCCCTCTCCGTATGTGCTCCACATCTCAACTACCCAACAAGAACAGAAACATAATAATGCCTAGGAAGCATAATAGATCTCTCTCCAATTAGCTAAATTCAATGGTTCTGTTCTTTGCAGATGTTTGTCAGCACCCACTATGCTGGGAAGGAGGTGACTATGGCATTTGAACAAGGGGAGACTTATAAAAAGATTTTTGGCCCTGTTTTTGTGTACCTAAACTCCGCTTCAAACGACAGTGACTCTGTTTCGCAAACGCTTTGGACAGATGCTGTGCAACAGGTCCATGTTTACTACATTGTATTGGTGTGCTTAAGGAACATAATCTGATGTATTAAATAATTTAATAACCTATGTGTTTTGCTTTGATTAGATGTCTACGGAAACCAAAAGCTGGCCCTATGATTTCCCCCTGTCACAAGATTTCGTTCCACCGGAGCAACGTGGAACTGTCATGGGACGATTACTAGTCCAGGATGTGTATGTGTTATGTATTCTTTGTCTACAATTTATTATTTAATCCACCATCAATGTTGTCTTCAAGACCAGCTCAAGTTGCTTGCTTTGTTAATTATCAGGCACACCAAAGGAGGGAGATTTCTATATGCTGACAATGCTTATGTTGGTCTTGCTCTGCCTGGAGAACCGGGATCATGGCAAAAAGAAAGCAAGGTACTAAATTCCTATCCAAATGAAAGTTTCTTGATCTTCAACTGTCAAGTTTTAGTGACAAATCTAAAAAAGATGAGATTTTTATGCTATTAACAGGGTTATCAATTCTGGACTCGAGCTGACAAAAAGGGCTACTTCGTAATAAAAAATATAGTACCAGGGGACTATAATTTATATGCATGGGTTCCTGGCTTTCTTGGTGACTACAAATATAACGCTAACGTTACCATCACACCAGGTACGATAAATGTCCAAGAATCTCTAGTAGCTTTAGCTGGTAAACCCAAAATTGGTCAGTGACAATGCCATGTTTGTCCCCGCAGGATGTTTCATCAGACTGGGTTCTCTTATCTATAATCCTCCAAGAAATGGCGCTACCGTTTGGGAAATTGGCATCCCAGACCGGACAGCAGCAGAGTTCTACATACCAGATCCTTACCCTACCCTCATGAATAAATTGTACAATGACCAGCACAAAGAAAGGTGAGCCCAAAACCCATCAAAACATGTGCTGCTAACAAATCTTGTACACACTCTTTCTTTTTTCTCACACACTGCTCTTTTTAACAGGTTTAGGCAATACGGTTTGTGGGAACGTTACACTGATTTGTATCAGAATAATGACCTCGTTTACACCATTGGTGTTGATAATTACCGCAAAGACTGGTTCTACGCTCATGTTACCAGGTGATTCAATTAGTTTTATGGATCTAATGTGGCTGGCTATTGGATTGGTATGACTTTGCTGGTTTTTACCCTTGAATTCTTTCCAATTTACGCAGGAGTGTAGGAAACAAGACGTATGAATCAACAACATGGCAGATTGTCTTTGATCTCCCAAAAGTGCCAGACAGTGGAAACTACACATTACAACTAGCCTTGGCAGCAGCCTCAGATTCTAACTTGCAGGTATATTGCTTCATTTCAATTTTCTTCCATAAAAACATTTCTTCTATGATATGGTAGAGCTATTAGACTAAGATTGCTCGAGATGGGTGAATGATTTGATCAGGTTCGTTTCAATGATCCAAGTGTTTTCCCTGCTCACTTCTCTACGGGTCCAATAGGCGGAGACAGCTCCATAGCAAGGCACGGCATCCATGGATTGCATAGGTTGTTCAGCATTGATGTGCCTAGCAATCGATTAGTAGAAGGAAACAACACCATTTATCTGAGACAGTCAAAGGCCATAAATCAATTCCAAGGAGTTATGTATGATTATATCAGATTAGAAAAACCTCCATCTCAGAGGACTTAGAAGATTCTCTCAACATCATCACACGAAGTAAATATGTAACTAGGCCATGTCAATTCCAATTCTTTGCTCTCTTCAAAGATGATCAGCAACAAATCCTCCATTGTTTGTCAATATGAAAATAAATGAAAATCAAATAGAATCACCGTTTGGATTTTTTCATTTTAGAAAAAACCACAATTTGGATTTGCTTGAACAAATTGGGCTACATACACTGGCCTTTTATTTTATTTTTTTTTATAAAAGAATGGGCACTGGAGTTGGCCCATAGAGGCAATCGGGAAGTGCTATCAAAAGAGGTCAGACTGATACTATCATAATATCATCCACTTTTGTTTTTTTAAAAAAATCATTATGTATTAACACTATATATTGAGCACTGGTAACCAAAAAAGATTACAAGAAGTTAAAACTCAAATTAAACGTCTACAATTTAACTAAAATAGTACCCTTCTAACTTGATCTATACACTTGTAATAATATTATCCACGTTTGAATGAATAGAAGTTTTTCAGCCATGAAATAAATGTGGTACAAGCCGATTTGATCATTAATTAAAAAACAAAAAAATCAAAGTGGCTGCTAAATTACATCAATCTCTATTTCGGATTTGAAGTAATGCTCATCAAGTATGGAGTTCCATTTGAAAAAAGTAATGATAAGTTCAATAAGACTACCAAATTATAAAGTTGAAAATCACCGGTGATTAACTTGCAAGTTCAATTGAATCAAATCCGATTAAAGAACTCATCTCACTTGAAAATTGCCTTTAATCTATTTTACGGCTAAATTCAATTAATTAGAAAAATGATAGTGTTATTGTTGTAAAGAGGCAATAACTCTCGTGAGTTCATTTGTCTCCATCTCATTTAGACATTTATTTTTCTCTACTGGATCTCAATGTCAGAGATTGATTCCCAATAGAAATTATTCTTTACTAGCAATTTTGATTGAAATAATTCCAATTAGAGTGTTAATCTAAATTGAAATCAATACCAAGTAATGTGTATGTTTATTTGAATCAATCTGACTAGAGAAGTGATCCTATGTAAAATTATCGTTAATTTACTTATATATTCAATATGACCAATCCTTATTATTGATCCAAATTAAAATTAGCACACACCATTAAGTGCAATTGGTTTGATCCCAGTTAGGAAATTGATATAATCTGTTGAATTTTTTTGGTGAGTTCATTTGAATCAATCACAACTATGGAACTGATGTAAGTTGACATTACACTTAACTCGCTTGTTTCGCTGATTGGATTATCCCTACTAAGAAATTGATCGAAATTGCAACTAAGACTAGTTTAATTGTAACTCAATCCCCGACAGAGAATTGATTTAAATTGAAAGTTAGCACTAATTCGTTTGTAAGATTTATCAGTCAAACCCCAACCAGCGAATTTTCCCAAATTCATATTTTTAACAAGTTTAACTGTAATTAGTAAAGCCTTATAAACTGATCACTTGTAATTCAATCTCTAGTTATACAACTGCTTGTTAGGTTGGAAATATAATATCAAGCAATGACCTAATAAGATTGAAGTTTAATATAACGTGGACATGGTAGCATGTTAGTTCATTAGCCGAAGTTGCTTTAGAGCCCAAATTTTTAAAAGGATAAAACATTAGTTTCTATTTTTTGACAAATTTATGTAATTTTCTATTTTATTAGGAAGCTGTTAAAGCTGAAATTTAATTTTATTTAATTTTCTTTGTATGTTAGGAATCTCCACTGTTCCTGATTTATTACTATTTTTAGCTCATTGATTCATTTTTTTTATTAGGAAACCTATATAAGGTTAGAAAAAGGCTCTACCATTAAAAGTTCTCAACTCTTTTGTGTTCTATTTCTTGGGTTTCTCTGAAAACTTTTTTGTACACTCCATGTCATGATAGGTCTAGCGTCACCAATTGTGCTTAAGGCACGATAGGACACACCAAAAAGGTGGAAACGCAGAAGAAGCTCACTCAGCTGAATCTATATATATACATATAGAAGGCCATTTCACTTGGTATTATTTAAAAGCCAGCACTTTTATTTTTCCAAGATAACATAAGGTTCCCAAGATGAAGAAGGTTGGTGAAACGAGGGAACATGTCTTCTTCCTCTGGTGGCTATTAACGACTCTTCATTTTCTGAGTGGTTGTTCTGAGAGTACAAGCTTACTTAGGTTACTCTTCATCTTCTGCTTTTTCTTTTTGGTTATATATATAGCAATATGTTTTTCCTTTCTTCACAGAATCATGTCATGTATCTTTCTTCTTAATCTGTTCGAATCATGTAATGCTTTTGTTTGTGTTCTTTTAACTTTCTTCTTTCCATGGAACATGCATGGCTTCAAATTTCAATGATCAACAGCACTGAAGCAAGATCTTCTCTACCTGGTGTGAAGCTGATTAAACAAAAACAGCAGCTGGTAAGAGCACGTGGTTTCAAAAGTATAACAAGAACAGAAAACACGGTCATTTGTTTTTACTTTAAGTGCAAATCATCGGTTGTGTTTTCATCCGTGATATTAGGTTTGGTCTTTTTCAGGTGGTTGACAACAGCGTGGTTCGTGTCAGTTTGTCAAAGGATGGCTTTGTCGTTGGTATATCATATAATGGAATTGACAATGTACTTCCTGCTCATCACGACTATATAGATAGAGGGTACGTATACCTAGCCTAGTTTATTCTTTATTACATCACTTACTTCTCCTTAGTCCCTCTATTTCACACCAGAATAATTTATAAAAAGTGTGTAGCTTTTTATAGAAAATAATCATGCAAGCATGTTGAACTTCATTGCGGAATGTCAAGGAATAATTAAGTCATGGTTAAAGTGACAGAATTAAGACTTGAGTTTTTCATATTTGCAGGTATTGGGACCTTGTTTGGAATGAACCAGGAGGTATAAGCAATTTTGAGAGGTATAAATTAATTGTCCCACACTGTAGGGTATATGATACAAGGCTAGGGTATATACAGACTTAAATTTTGTGTAATTACATTTTAATAATAGTTATTTTTTAACTATTAAATAAAAAATTACAACCTCATTCAATGATTCAATGGTTAATAAGATATTATTGTCAAGTAATAGATTCGGATCCAAATTCACACCCGCTTCATTTGCGTGAGCTTCCTTTTAAACGTGTGTGTATTTACCTTAGGTAAATATTAATTAAACGTGTATGTATTCCTGGTGAAATAAGGGGGGAAAAATTGTATAATCAAACGCTTGGTTCTTCCGTATATGGATGGGGTGATTTAAAAGTTTTAATTTATGTTTGCGCTGTAGAATCACGGGGATAAAATTTTCGGTGGTATCAGAAAATGATGATCAGGTAGAGCTTTCATTCTTCAAAGAATGGACATTGTCCGTGACAGGCTCAAGTGTCCCAATGAACATAGACAAAAGGTAAATTTTTAAGCATGCATGCAATATTTATTTATTTACTCTTATTTTTTATACATTTTTTTTTTCTGCAGTAAATTAAGTGAAGCCATGTTTTTAAAAAACATACTTCAGATTAAGTATTATCAATTAGGTTAGTTATTGTAAGTGTAATTACACCATATTATACTCATTTGTTATCTCTCTCTCTCTCTCTCTCTCTCTCTCTCTATATATATATATATATATATATATATATATATATATATATATATATATATATATATATATTCTTTTTTTAAAAAAAATCTTGTTTTATTCTTACAAATAACAATAGTGATTGAGCATACAAATTGAGTGTACACTTATAAATAGAATTTTCTTAATTTTTTTTGGTAATATTAACGTGTTAATGATTGTTTTTTGAGTAAAAAATAATTTCCAATGCCACATAAGTGCTACATTAGCAAATTTATTAATTTTTTAATGGTGTTTATACCCTTTATTTTGTGAAATTTGAAGTAATAAAAAATTTCGATTCAAGATAGAAGGACTAAAATGCTCATTCATTTAAGCCTTCAACTTATCATAATGAATTTATTTATGCAGGTATATATTTCGTAAAGGTGACTCAGGGTTTTATATGTATGGAATATTTGAGCGCACAGAAGGAATGCCAGCAGTGGAGGTTGATCAAATTAGGGTTGTTTTCAAGCTTCGAGAAGACAGGTAACTAGAATTAATTAAAACCCTTAGCTGTATAATTTTATTTTACTTGTTATCTAATAAAGAATCAACCGCATTTATAGGTTTCATTACATGGCTATATCAGACTCGAGGCAAAGAATCATGCCAAGCACGAAAGACAGATCAACTGGCCATTGCCAACCTCTTGCGTATCCTGAAGCTGTTCTCTTAACCAGTCCAAGTAACCCAGCACTCAAAGGAGAGGTACCTCTTTTCTCTCTCCCTTCCTTTATGCATGTTTCTTTCCCCTCCTGTGTTTCAGTTCACAATTCACTCGAATGATTCTAAGGTGGATGACAAATACCAATACTCGTGTGAGAATAAAGATAACACTGTTCATGGCTGGATTTCTGATTCCCCTGCACCCGTTGGCTTCTGGATGATAACACCCAGTAATGAATTCCGAAATGGTGGACCAATCAAGCAAGATCTCACATCCCATGTTGGCCCCATCGCCCTCAACGTTAGTGTCACTGTCCCCATATCTTTTATTAACTCAATCTCTCCATTGTCAAAAAATAAAAGACAGGACATTTTCAGTGGCAGATTTGTTAAGAAACGTCTCAGTGTTCCCACTCTAATTTGCTAAGTTTAATGATTCTTGCAGATGTTTGTTAGCACTCATTATGCTGGGAAGGAAGTAACAATGGCGTTCCAACAAGGGGAGACTTATAAAAAGGTTTTCGGCCCTGTTTTTGTCTACCTTAACTCTGCTCTTCCTAACAGCCAGGACTCTGTTTCAAAAGAGCTCTGGACAGATGCTAAGAATCAGGTGGAACCCAGTTGTCCATGTCTCATAATATTAGTGTGCTTGGGAAACATGGTTTGATTTTTTCAAGAATGTAACATTCTTTGTGCTCTTACTTCATTTAGATGTCTAAGGAAGTCCAAAGGTGGCCCTACGATTTCCCTCAGACACGAGATTACTTTCCACCCAATGAACGGGGAACAATCTCTGGACAATTACTAGTCCAAGACAGGTACATGTAGTGGCTTGTTTCAATGTGGTTTGTTTATCTATGAATCGCGCTCAAGTCTTTTGCAATACCAGGTACATCAAAAGAATAAGATATCAATATGCTGACTCTGCTTATGTTGGTCTTGCTCTCCCAGGAGAAGCAGGGTCATGGCAAAGAGAAAGCAAGGTAATTTTCTTATAAATAAAGCCTAATTTCTCTAACTCTTATGGGTTAGTCAAACAAGCAAAAAAGATGTGATTTTTCCCCCTAATTACAGGGTTACCAATTCTGGACCCAAGCAGACAATAAAGGCTACTTCACAATAAAAAATGTTGTGCCAGGGGACTACAATCTATATGCCTGGGTTCCTGGCATAATAGGCGATTATAGATATAATGCTACCATTACCATAACACCAGGTACACTAGTTAAAATCTTAGGTCCAAACTTAATGGCATTGGTCACTGACATGTTTGTATCTGAAGGAGGTTTCATCAAATTGGGTTCACTTACATATATTCCTCCAAGAAATGGCCCTACCATTTGGGAAATTGGCATCCCTGACCGTTCAGCAGCAGAGTTCTACGTACCAGACCCTTACCCTACGCTCATCAACAGATTATATAGAGCAAATTCCAAAGAGAGGTTCAGACAATATGGCCTGTGGGAACGTTATGCTGATTTATATAAGAAGAATGACCTGGTTTACAATGTGGGTGTTAGCGATTATAGTAAAGATTGGTTCTTTGAGCATGTTCCAAGGTGATCGGTAAATTTAATATATCTAATTTGGTCGTTGACTGGTAAATTTTGTTTGTTTTGGACTCTTACATTGTATTGTATATCCAGGAAGATAGGATATAATACGTACAATCCAACAACATGGCAGATTGCTTTTCATTTTCCAAAGGTTGCAAGGAGTGGAAATTATACACTTCGAATAGCCTTGGCATCAGCCGTAGATTCTGAACTGCAGGTAAATTAATAGCTTCAATTCTTCAATACCATTTGCCTATCATAATGAACAAGCTGCAGTAGTTCTGCGATCTGGGTTAACAATTCACTTACATTTTTCATTGTGACATGAGTTATTAGGTTCGCGTCAATGATCCAAAATCTATTCAACCTGAGTTTACAACAGGTGAGATAGGCGGGGACAGCGCCATAGCGAGGCATGGCGTTCATGGATTGCATTGGTTGTTCAACATAGATGTACCAAGCGATCGATTTTTCAAAGGAAAGAACAGCATCTATCTAACACCGACAAAAGCCAGAACTCCTTTCCTAGGAGTTATGTATGACTATATCCGCTTAGAAAAACCTCCATCTCCAAGGACATTATAATTAGGTTGTATCCACGTTATATAAGTTAATTAGCTCAATTTCAATATCAATATATATATATATATATATTTGACATTATATTCTATCAACGTTGGAAGCTTGTCATTAGTTCTAGCAGCAACACACTGAGAAAAACCTACAATATATAACTTATTTGCTATCTCCATTCATTTGTAAAAGGTGTGGTTAGTGGTAAGAAAGTGAAACTAGCATAATACACTGTGCAAGATGTAATACTTTTACTTTGAGACAAAAAAATGGAAAATTTGTATTTTCTAAGAAATAACGTTCATGTTTACCCTAGAAAAAAATTCTGTGGATTATTTTGATATATAACTGATCAGGATTAGACATTTTAGAGACTAGCTCTAAAATCTTAAAGTTTAAATCTCAGGGTAAGTAGTAAATTTCGCGGCCCTTGATCTTTTCCATCTCTTCTCCTAGCTAGTTAGTATACAAACATCATTAGTGTTAATCAAACGTTGGTGTTCAGGCACGAGATCGTTGGTGAAGTGACTGAAGTGGGAAAGCAAGTGAAAAAGGTGAAGGTGGGAGATAAAGTTGGTGTTGGATGCATGCCATTCCTGCGACAGCTGCAACAATGACCTTGAAAACTAGTCCCAAAATAATCCTAACCTAGCTACTCAGCCCTATACCATGACGGAACAGTAACATATGGAGGCTACTCCGACCACACGGCTGCCAACTAGCGCTATATTGTTCGGTTCCCAGATAACATGGCACTCGATGCCGGTGCTCCTCTTCTCTGTGCAGGGATCACTGTGCATACTATGGACTTGCTGATCCTGGGAAGCATGTGGGTATTGTAGGCCTGCGCGGACTTGGTCATGTGGCTGTCAACTTTGCCAAAGCTTTTGGTGCAAGAGTGACTGTAATTAGTACATCACTAAGCAAACAAGAGGAAGCTCTCTAAGCACCTCGGAGCTGATTTATTTTTGGTAAGCAGTGACCAAGGCAAAATGCAGGTAAGTATGCATTTTTGAGACGCAAATGAATCAGCTCTTAATTTGACTTTGTTATTTTTCTCTCTGATAATGACGGATTAATATTGGAGTTATGCAAGGTGCCGTGGGAACATTGGATGGCATTATCGATACAGTCTCTGCTGTGCATCCCATTTTGCCGAAGCCCCATGGAAAGCTTGTGATGCTGGGTGCACCGGGAAAGCCACTCGAGCTACCAGTCTTTTCTCTGATAGCGGGTAAGTAGAGCTATATACATATTAATTTAAAATTTGAGCAAGTATGAATGTTGAATTGGAATGAAACAGGAAGGAAGATGGTGGGAGGAAATGGCACAGGAGACACAAGAAATGATTGACATTGAAGTGATTCCAATGGATTGTGTGAACACTGCCCTCTCTCATTCTGCTACTAACTAATCCAACACAACCATCACCATGCATCTCCTCTTACTTACAACTCTTAATTTCAATTCTTTATGCTACACCAATCGTACTACAACAAGTTGCAACGTAGTGCCACAACTTGATTACAACCTTGTCTTTCTAGATGTATGAATTAATATTAATGTTCTCATTTCTAAACATCCTATAGCAACCTACAATACATACATGATTATTAATCTCAAATTGAAATAAATATGCAAGTAAAATTTTAATTTTAGATTTTGAAAAACCAACTTGAAAATATTAATTATATCAAATATTATAAAACAGTAACTTTCATTTTTTTTAGTTCACTATAAAAAATACTCAATAAACACCGGATAACAAATTATCATCTAAAATTATATAAAAATACCACTCTATTAAATTAATATGTTTTATGCTAACTTGACATAACTAATGTATAATTAGAGTAAAAAACGCACATAGTAAGCACATGATTAGTGTACTTTTATCTTGCTTTTACTATATATTTTTAAATTTATTTACTCACTAATCATGTTAAATTAATATAAAAAGTGTAGTGAATCCATGTGCCACGTAAGTATTGTTTATGTCCAATATTAGATGGAAATTTGTATACGAGGATTCTATGTACTTTTTTCTTTTCTTTTTTGTTTATGAGGTTTTTTACACATTTTTTTAAACTTCTAATTCAGAATAATCTGTAAATTAAGTAAAATTTAAATATGAAAATTATGTTTACAATGTGAATATTTGATATGACAGCCCCACGGGCCCAAACCAAACACTAGCGTGCTTCTACCCCGTTGAATTCTAACAAGTTCAGACTTGGAGACTGCCAAAGAGCTGGGCCCGGGCATAAATTTGAAAGGAAAAATGATTTCCACGTTATACTTGCTTTTCTGTTATAAAGTAAGCGTAAAATTATAAATAAAAAATAATAAAAATAAAAATAAAGAGATAATGTAATATATATATATATATATATATATATATATATATATATAATATCACTCAAATTTTTAATATAATTTAACTATATAGCCATTTATATATTGAATTATTTCTTATTAAAATCTTGCATAATCTGAAAAGGCATAACACAATTTGTTGTCTTTGTTCTTGTCGCTGTTAGGTTAATAAAATTGAGTTAAGAATTTGATGATTACTTACGGAGAAATTATTAGTTACTTCATTTATGAAATAAACTAGTATTAGTGTAGGCTTATAGTCTAGGTCTTTTTAATTAGTGTCAAAATATTTTTTTATTACATAAAAAATAAAATCCGAAATTGATGTGAAATTATTTAAAAATAAAAATATATACAACCGATTGGATAGCCTAATAAATTATGAAGCAAACGGGTAGACGATACTTAAATTATAAGAGTAGGTCAATCACATTAATTAAGAGAAACTGAGATTCACCGGCCAAATGAATGCATGGCCATACCCATACTAAACGCCTCCATCTCTGGGTAGGTGGCTGCTTGCGGTTTTCATACTAGTTATTAATTGGAAAAAGACTTTCCGGGAAGGCGTTTGGTATGCTGGAAAGGAAAGGGGAAGAAAAGAATGTATTTTAATCGTTTTACATTATTAGGTAGTTCTAACATAAAAAAAAAATTTATTATTTTTAAATATTATTTTTTATATTATTTTTTTAAATTAAAAAAAATTATTTTAAAAAATTTAAATAATAATATTTAAATTATATTATATAATTTTATATATTTATTAAGTTTAATTTTTTATATTATAAAATTAAAATTAAATTTATATATAAATTATAAAATTAAAATTACATTAAAATTTATATATTAATTTAAGTTATAAAATTAAAATTACATTATAAAAATTTAAATTTATTTTTTTTATTATTAATTATGAAATTTATGATAATTAAATTAAAAAAATAAAAATATTTTTATATATATATATAAATTTTTTTAAAAAAATAAATTTATATTTATATAAAAAATATATATTTTATTCTTTTAATTTTTTATATAAATTAAACATTAAAAAAAATAAAATCTTTTTTTTATTATACACCAAAGTGCTATTTTTTTTTTTTTTATTTCTTTTAACTCATTCTCTTTTCTACTTTTTTTGTCCTTTTTAGCGTAGCAACCGGAGCCTTTCACAGCACAGGAGAGTGTTGCTCTTTTTGTGGACACCGTGGGGAATTTCGCTTCTATTCGTGTAAACTATACAGCCACGAAATTGCATGTGCGCTTGCGTAATACTCATACTTCAACAAATTTCTATCCACCAGAAAATGAAAATTCCCGAAAATTAAGAAATGCAGACAGTAGCTTATACCTTTTTTTTTTTTTTTTTTTTTCTTTCTTAGCTCACTCAGGTGAGGTGCTTTAGCTCACTGAACACGTCGGCCTTGCCCATGTCTCCATCACCTGGCCCTTCTATAAGTACACCGTTCGTCCCATCTTCTCAACCTCACAGTTGCATACCCCAATTTACTCTCTAGTTTCTGGAGCATTTTCTGTATTGTGATCCTTCTTTGTCTTCCTTTCGACACATTCAAATGGCTGCACAACCAGAATTAGAGCACCCCAGAAAGGCGTTTGGATGGGCAGCTAGGGATTCTTCTGGGATTCTCTCCCCTTTCAAGTTCTCTAGAAGGTACTCACATTTTTCCATGAAACCCGTGTTTGTTTCTTTGTTTCTTTCCCTTTTTGTTCTTGTTGTCTGACAAAACAAGAAAAGTTCCCATTTCTCTCAATAAAAACAGTAGCACCAGATTTTCTGGCGGGATCTTTCCTTGTTTCCCTTTTGCAAGCACCAGATCTATATGATGGATGTGTACCAGAATATTGCATGACAAAATAAGAAATCGTTTTTAATCGTAGCACGCTAATTGCTGAGTAATTTTACGGATGATTGTTAAAATGGACTCTTTTTTTTTGGGCAGGGAAACGGGAGAGAAAGATGTCACGTTCAAGGTGTTGTATTGTGGAGTATGCCACTCGGACCTTCACATGGTGAAGAATGAATGGGGCAATTCCATCTACCCAGTAGTTCCTGGGTATGCTACCTATTTTATTAACTGTATTTAATATTGCGCTCTGAGTTAGGCGTATCATAATAATGCTTTCGTCTACTTATTTGTCTAATTATATAGCCACTTAATATGTGGGACCTTTATAATAGCTGCGATGCAATCTCAATTAAAAAATTGTGTTACGCTTTGACCAGAAGGGTCTGGAGGTTGGCACTTTTTGCCTTCAACGAACTCCTGTATTTAAAAAGCAATTTGAGCCATATTATGCGAATCCCCTACCATGAAATTTGCATGAACATAACTAGCAGAATTAGATTCCTTCGTTTTTTTTTTTTTTTGGTTAAATTTTTATTTTTTGTGTGGAGTTTGCTCAACTAAAGAATTTGTCTCAATGTGAACTTGAAGAGTTTACTCTATTTCATAGGACCAATTCTACCTTGACATTAGGCCATTTTATATTTTGTTACACAAGTATACATGGCACAATTGGGACTTCATTTCACGACCTCTGCTTCCATTTTTCGGTGGCTAAGACACTGCCAGTTGTGCAGAGTGATGAAGTATGAAAAAGATACTGTGAAACAATCAATTGTGTTCGTGGCACTACTGGATAATTGGCTCTATGGCTTTACATGAACTTTTTTCTTGTTAAACTAAATGATAAGTTGATAACCACTATTTATTTGCATTAGAGCAGTGGAGCTAGCATTATTCATAATTTAGTCGTTGTTATGCGTTTGTTTAACGATGAAAATCCTATAGTGATGATGCGAAATTGGAATATTAAGGGTTAAGTTCATTTGATTCTAATTGGTCTGCAAATACAGTCATGAGATTGTTGGTGTGGTGACTGAGGTGGGAAGCAAGGTAACAAAGTTCAAAGTTGGAGACAAGGTGGGTGTAGGGTGCATGGTTAACTCTTGCCGCTCATGCCAAAACTGTGCTGACAATCTTGAAAACTATTGCCCAAAATCGATTCTCACATATGGTGTCAAGAATGTTGATGGTACCATAACATATGGAGGCTACTCTGACTCAATGATTGCAGATGAGCATTTCATTGTCCGCATTCCAGATAGCTTACCTCTTGATGCTGCCGCTCCTCTTCTCTGTGCTGGGATCACAGTGTTTAGCCCGTTAAGATACTTTCAACTTGACAAGCCTGGTCTGAACGTGGGTGTGGTTGGCCTTGGTGGGCTAGGCCATATGGCTGTGAAGTTTGCGAAAGCTTTCGGGGCTAAGGTCACAGTAATCAGTACATCTCCTAACAAAAAGGAGGAAGCCACAGGACGCCTGGGAGCTGACTCATTCATAGTCAGTCGCGATCAGGAGCAAATGCGGGTACCTTTTTGCGCATGTTTCATTGATATCAAGTGATGCATCTGAGTAACAGACAACATTCAGCTTCTAATGTTTATTCTTTTTTCAGGCTGCAATGGGAACCTTGGATGGCATCATTGACACAGTTTCTGCTGTCCATCCTCTCTTACCTTTGCTTTCTCTGCTGAAGTCGCATGGAAAACTTGTAATGGTTGGTGCACCGGAGAAGCCTCTGGAGCTATTAGTCTTTCCTTTGCTTATGGGTAAGCATATCGAATTACAACACTTATGATATCAATGATTACTCACCATCATTTTTGGAACTCTAAGGTGTCGTATGAAAGCTTCATAGACGATACCTAAGTGCAAAATGCATTGCAGTACATGTCTAGATGAAAATTGAAATTTGCAGCTAACTGGTGTTTCAAAATACTGGCAGGGAGAAAGCTTGTTGCTGGCAGTTGCATTGGCGGGATGAA
Organism: Bauhinia variegata; assembly: GCA_022379115.2. Taxonomy (NCBI): domain Eukaryota; kingdom Viridiplantae; phylum Streptophyta; class Magnoliopsida; order Fabales; family Fabaceae; genus Bauhinia; species Bauhinia variegata. The sequence goes on along the minus strand of CM039436.1, from coordinate 13,082,118 downwards.
GGAGACACAAGAAATGATTGATTTTGCTGCTAAACATGATATAAAACCAGACATTGAGGTTATTCCCATGGACTATATAAACACAGCAATGGAGCGTCTCCTCAAAGCAGATGTGAAATATCGATTTGTCATTGACATTGGGAACACTCTGAAGGAAAGCTCTTAATTTTGAATGATTCAGATTTCAGAGAATGATTAAAGAGCAAGTGGATACTAGTACTGAGTTTGATTATGAATTTCTGGGGACAATAGTTTAGAGATTGCTCATATAGATTTACTAAATAAATGCTATGTAGAGTACCATGGATTTTGAATTACTTGAAAACGAAGAGATTCCGTGTGCTTTTGGGCTAGTAGATTTGCTGTTTCATTGTTGGCCCTTCGAAAAAGTAGCGTATCATTTTTCTATCTGTTTGTGGATTGCATCCAATTCCGACGGTATTTAACCCAAGATGTTTAAATTCACAAGCCGACGCACTTCACAAATTGACAGAATTTTGCTGTTTCCCAAACTCTGAAAAACATGTTCCAATCCGGTGGTTGGTATTGTCACGAAGACGAAAATTATAATTTTTTTTTTTCATTTTGTGTGTCACTTTCTCAACATTCATAAAAAAATTACAAAATAATATATATATATATATATATATATATATATATATATATATATACCCATCTAATCTAAGACAGTGTTGATAGGACAGGACCACGTGTGCCTTCTTTAAGAGAAATTTACACTCATATATTATTTTAAAAAAATATTTATTAATATATATTATTTTTAAAAATATTTATTAATATATATCATTCTTTTAAATATATTATTAAAGTAATATAGTGATATTTAAAATTAATTAAAAAATTTTATAAATTTTTTATTTTTTATTTTTTATAAATAAAAAAATTTATAAATTTTTTAAATATATATACAATATCTTAAAAATTATTATTAATATATATTATTTTTATAAATTATCATCAATTTTTTAAAAATAATATATGTTAAAAATAAAAAAATTAATGATAATTTATAAAAGTAATATGTAATAGTAATAATTTTTAGATATGATATATATATGTTTAAAAGTTTTAATAAAATTATTTTATATTTTTATTCGTAAAAAATAAAAAATAATTTAAATTTTATAAAAAAAAATTGAGTAGAGGAAGAAGATTCATTTCACGTTCCTTTTTTTTTTTTAAAAAAAAATAAGTATATATTTATTTATTTTAAATTTTAATTAAAAAATTATAAATTTTATTTATAATTGATATATAATCTTATCATAATTTTTTTTATTTTTTTACTTGTAAAAAAAAATTAAATTTATAATTAATTAATATATAAATTTTTTATATTTTATTTATTTTTATTTACATAATTATAAATTAAAAAAATATAATATGATAAAGTGATGTGATGTGATATTTTATTTTATTATATATTTAAAAATTTAAAAATTAATAATAATTTATAAAAGTGATATGTATTAATAATAATTTTTAGGATGTTGTATATATATTTAAAAAAATTTATAAATATTTTTATTTATAAAAAATAAAAATAAATAATTTAATTAATTTTTTTAAGTATAGTAATGCGATATTTGAATATCGCATTACCACAATATTCAGATATCGTATTATTATAATATGATATTATTTAAATATTGTATTATTGTATTGTGATATTTGATATATATTAATAAATATTTTTAAAAGTAATATGTATTAATAAATATTTTTTTGTGATATATGGGTGTAAATTTTCCCTTCTGTGATTTTCGCCGCCCACTTTCTTATTATTTTTTCTTGCCGATTTAATTGTCAATTGTAGACAATTCCTTTGTGCTGATTGATTAGCCGGCTAGAAAAAGTGCTACCAAGATGAAACAATTCATGATGGAGATCGAATAAGGGCTCTTAACTTACGTATTTGATGACCTATTTAGCAATAGAAGGATCATACACCTGTGTCGTGTCATGTGACGTCATGGAGTGCGTTCTAAAACTTTATACAAGATTCAATTTTCTTCATTCCACTAAGACCTGCATGATACGTAGGCTTTGCCTCGCATGCCAAAACAAAGCATGGATTACACTCGGACAAATTAATAATTGTTTTTTCCATCAGTCAAGAGTCTGCGACTGTTCCAGGGATAGAAAAGTCCAGCCAACCGATGACAACACCTGCTTGTCTCTACCTTCCAACAAATGTATATATATTATGCGCATCCGAAACTGCTCTATGCTTCATTCATTGTTATTTCTATTGATCACTCTTTGATACAAACTTGAACAAACATGTCGAATTTTTTAAGAGAAGAAGAAAAGGACAAGGTGCATGCTTACGGTTTGGCTGCTAGAGACTCCTCAGGAATCCTCTCTCCCTTCCATTTCACTAGAAGGTATATGTGATTGTTTCATCTTATTGTAATAAAAAAAATAGTATAATTAATGTCATTAATGACATAACACACTATATAAACTATAAGAGCCATTTTTTACAATGCATTTATATTAATTATATTACTTTTTATTACAACAAATTTAGATTCATTCCCCTTGAACGAAAATGTTTATAGTAACATGCATCTAATTTTCCATTCTTTGAACAAACAGGGCAAATGGTGACAATGATATCAGCGTGAAGATAATGTATTGTGGAATTTGCCACACTGATCTTCATTATCTTAAGAATGATTTTGGAGATACCATCTATCCTATTGTTCCCGGGTATGTTATCCTTGTTAGGACTCTCCAACCTATAAATTCTTTTATTTTTAGCTTAATTAACTAACTTCTGATAACATGTTTGATTTTATTTATTTTTCTCTATCAAAATCTATATATATAGACATGAGATTGTGGGTGAAGTCATAAAGGTGGGTCGCAGTGTCACAAAATTCAGTGTTGGCGACATAGCTGGTGTTGGTGGCGTTGTTGGCTCGTGTGGTTCGTGTTCTGAGTGCAACGAGGGCTTTGAAATCTATTGCAGAAAAGTGAGTCTTACGTTTAGCTCGCGTTACCATGATGGATCAATCAACTATGGCGGATATTCTGACAAGCTAGTGGTTGATGAGCACTTTGCGGTCCTGATTCCCAAAACTCTGCCACTAGATCGTGTAGCTCCATTACTCTGTGCTGGAATTACAGTTTACAGCCCAATGAAGTATTTTAAACTTGACCAACCTGGTCTGCATCTGGGTGTGGTAGGCCTTGGCGGCCTTGGCCATGTGGCTGTCAAGTTTGCCAAAGCTTTCAATATCAAAGTCACTGTTATAAGCACTTCTCCTAGTAAGAAGAAGGAAGCTTTGGAACGCCTTGGAGCAGACGCATTCTTGGTTAGCCGTGACCAACAACAATTGCAGGTAAGAAAAAAAACAAAAACAAAGTGAAAAACTCTTTCTTTTGATTCTTTGTATGAATGATCTGGTTTGGTTTGGCGCGTTTAGGATGCCATGGGAACATTGGACGGCATCATTGACACGGTTTCAGCCCACCATGCTCTGCAGCCATTGATTGATTTACTGAAAACAAGTGGAAAACTGGTTTTGGTGGGTGCACCAGTGTTACCTCTTGAGTTTCAAGCTCTGCCTTTTATTTTGGGTAAGTAATGGATAATGGATTCCTTGCCTTACAAGTTATGATGCTTGAATTCTTGTGTTGAGAAATTAATCATAGTGTTAAAACTCAAACGCTGTGGTTGGCATGTGTAATAGGAAGGAAGATAATCGCTGGCAGCGCAGCAGGAGGGAGTGAAGAGATGCAAGAGATGGTGGATTTTGCAGCAAAACATAATGTGACAGCGGATGTGGAGCTTATGCCAATGGACTACATAAGCACTGCTTTAGAGCGATTAGCAAATAACGATGTTAAGTACCGCTTTGTTATTGACGTGGCCAATACAATAAACAAAATATCCAATTAAGACTAGACTATGACTAGCCCCCTGTTTAGGCAGATGAAGCAGGGGTTTTACTTGTACTTGCAGTTGCACTTGTATTTGAACTCCTTATTATATTTGAATTCGATAATAAAATGTAAAACATGGATTAGAAATATGTCCTGGCGAGCTTGAAAAGTCCCCTCAAAAGTATATGAAAAAAATTATGTCTGCACTGAAAAGTCAAGGGTCAACGCCCCCGCGTTTATGGATAAGATTGACTAGAGTTTTTTTGCTGAACAATTAACAATACGTTATATATCCTGAACCCCTTAATCATTCACCCCAAGAGAGCTTTTCAACATATTGGAAATATGTCGACCGCTGTGGCAGCAGAAGAAGAGAAGAAACCTGTACCTGCCTATGGGTGGGCTGCCAGAGATTCCTCAGGAGTCCTCTCCCCTTTCCACTTTTCCAGAAGGTAATTCAATTTCTAATCATGTTATTGTCTTCTACCTGTCAACTAGAATACACAGGCTTAAGCTTCAATTTAGCTATGTAATTATATTCAACATACAGGGAAAACGGTGATAATGATATCACCGTGAGGATACTCTACTGTGGAATTTGTCACACCGATCTTCATTTACTCAAGAATAAATTTGGCATCAGTACTTATCCCATGGTTCCCGGGTATGCTTCTGAGTCTCCATGCTCTAAATCTGAGTTTATATATTCAAGTTTTAATAATCTCTAATAGATCTTTTTCTACTGAAACAAACTATATAGGCATGAGATCGTGGGTGAAGTGATAAAGGTTGGTAGCAGCGTCACAAAATTTAGTGTTGGTGACAAAGCTGGTGTGACTGGTATTGTGGGTACTTGTGGCTCCTGTTCCAACTGCAACCAGGGCATGGAAACTTATTGCCCAAAACTGATTATAACCTTTGGTGGACATTACCATGTCGAATCAGTAAACTACGGTGGATACTCTGATAAGATGGTGGTGAACGAGTGCTTTGCTGTCATAATACCAAAAACGTTGCCATTAGATAAAACGGCACCTTTACTTTGTGCATGAATTACGGTGTACAGCGCCATGAAATATTATGGACTTGATAAATCTGGGTTGCATTTGGGTGTGGTTGGTCTCGGTGGCCTTGGTCATGTGGCTGTCAAATTTGCCAAAGCGTTCAATATCAAAGTCACAGTTCTGAGCACTTCCATAGGAAAAAGGAAGGAAGCATTGGAACAGCTTGGCGCTGATGAATTTTTGCTGAGTAATGACCAAAAACAATTGCAGGTCGCCCAAAAAAGCGTTGTCATTATTTTTATCAAACCAAACACACGATCACCTTGTATTCTTTAACTGATGATGATAGTCAATGTTTGCTTGGCGTTTAGGATGCCATGAACACAATGGACGGCATCATTGACAGAATTTCAGCCCCCCATTCTTTGCATCCATTAGTTCGTCTGCTGAAGACAAATGGAAAATTGATTTTGGTGGGTATCACAACCTCACCTCCTGACTTGCCATCTTTGGCTTTGATTACAGGTAAGTTTCACTCCAATCATACATGGTTATGGTACTTGCTTCCTTCATCTTAAGTTCTTGTGTTGATAAGTTTGAATATTAATTGATTTTTGGATATATAGGGAGGAAAATGATTGGTGGGAGTTCTGGGGGAGGAATGAGAGAGACCCAAGAGATGATTGATTTTGCAGCAAAGCACAATATAACTGCACAAGTGGAGGTTATTCCAATGGATTATGTGAACACTGCCTTGGGGCGACTTGCAAACAATGACGTTAAGTACCGGTTTGTCATTGATGTGGCCAATACCCTTAAATCGCCCACTAGTAGCTAGATATTGATGCAGAGGCTAAAGTTCAAATACCCTTAAAATTAAGTCTCGTGTTTTCTAAATTATACTCTCTATTAAAAACCATGCTGGTTTCTGATCACCGATCAGATCATGTAATTAAATAACAATTTCCCTTAAAATAAATCTTCTTTTGCATGCACCTCATTTTGAGGTGTTTTAATTTTAATGGCACGAAAATCCAATCCTATCCATGCCATTCTTTATGCAAAATCAAGTTTGTGCTCTAACTTTGATGGTTCTTCACTTCATACTACATATCATCAAATAAATGGAGTGGTATTCCATGTGGAAAATATAACATTGCAACCAAAAAAAAGAAAATTACTACTAAGTCCTTAAATTATCTAGTATAAGATTATTTTAGATTAATCAAAGTTTTTAAATTCTAATTTTTTCTAAGTCTCTTTCATACTTTAATACCTGTTCATTAACCTTTAATTTTGCAAAGGATAAAATAGTCTTTGATGAAAGACTTTCTAGATAACAAAATATAAGATGGAAAATGAAAAATATTTGTAATAGGTACACTTCTCAGTCTCCCTCGCCCCTTACTTTTTATTTTATTTAAAGTATAGTAAATTGCATTTGATGTGACCGGATAAAATTATTTTAAGAAAATTCAAGATTGTGGGCCCTCATTAATACTAAAATATAGCCTGATCGAAGACTAGAAATGACATTAATGTATAACGGTATAGTCCTTTTCATCGTATCTTTAAAAATATCTTCACAGCCTCATATATTAGTTTAACCAATATAAACATGCCAGGGAGAATGGCCAGGCCATAAGAAAAAGCTCAAAACTTTTTTGATTTATTTTTTCATTAGTCTCATCTACATATATAGTTAAAATGAAATATTTTAACCTATGTTAACTTAAAAATGCATAATAAACTAAAGGTGTGGTGGTTTTCATTGCATCCTTAAAAAAATCTTGACAGCCTTAATAGCTTGACAATGTCAACATGCCGGCAGCACGGACATGTATTTATAAATAATCCATCACGGTTCTCTTTCAAACAAACGCATTGGAAAGAAAGAAACATGTCAAACGTTGAAGAAAAATTTCAAGTACCTGCATATGGCTGGGCCGCCAGAGACCCTTCGGGAATTCTCTCCCCCTTCCAATTTTTAACAAGGTATACATCTCATCTCTTAACAACTCAGAAGTAACACGCATATGCACATGCCAATCTCTCTCTCTCTATATATATATAGAGAGAGAGAGAGATTAGCATATATATATATATCTGTGTGCGCGCGCTTCTAATTGTATATGATCATCGTAATTATTAATGGACATACATACAGAACAAATGGTGAGAAGGATGTCACCTTGAAGGTACTCTATTGTGGAATTGGCCACAGTGATATTCATTTTTCAAAGAATGAACTCGGGATGAGCATCTACCCCTTAGTTCCAGGGTATCCTTCTTATTCTCCATTCTCCGAATTTCTTATTTTGAGCTTATTAAAAAAATAAATAAGAAGAGTTAACACAAATTTGTTAAAATCAAGAAAGATATTTGCTTTTCAAGTTTTTCAAATAAGACTTACATATTACAAAATCTTATCAAGGTGTTCAGTCTCTGTATACAGGTCCCGAGAGTTGGATTTGATGTGAAATTTTACATTATTTTGATAAGGTTTTGTAGTGTGAGGGGGGTGTTGTTTGATAAACTTACAAACTGAAATCTTTTTGATTTTGACAACATTTACGAGGAAAATAGTTTTGATAAAACAAAATAACTGTCTAATAGATTTTTTAAACTAAAGGCATGAGCTCGTGGGTGAAGTGAGAGAGGTGGGCAGCAGTGTTACAAAATTCAGTGTTGGTGATATAGCTGGCGTGGGTGCCCTTGTGGGCAGCTGTGGCTCCTGTTACAACTGTGACGAGGGCTTGGAAAATTATTGCCCAAAATCAATTTACACCCTCAGTTCACGTTACCACGACGGTTCAATAACCTACGGTGGATACTCTGATCATATTGTGGTGGAGGAGCACTTTGCAGTGTTCATTCCAAAAACTTTGCCACTAGATGGCACAGCCCCATTACTGAGTGCCGGAATCACAGTGTATAGTCCCATGAAGCTTCATGGACTTGACAAGCCAGGGCTGCATCTGGGTGTGGTAGGCCTGGGTGGACTTGGTCACATGGCTGTCAAATTTGCTAAGGCTTTCAACATGAAGGTCACCATCATGAGCACTTCTCCAACCAAGAAGGAGGAAGCATTGGAACGACTTTGCGCAGATGCCTTCTTGCTCAGCAACCAACAAGAAGAATTGCAGGTAATTAATCAATAATATGATATATATTAATTATTTGAGTTAGTGTACCTGAAAATAGTCAATTGATTAATGCTTATATATATAATTAGGATGCGAGAAGCACAATGGATGGAATAATTGACACAGTTTCAGCACCTCACTCTCTCTATCCACTTGTTGACTTACTAAAGACACGGGGAAAATTGATTATGGTGGGTGCAGCAACCTTTGCTCCTGAGTTACCTTATTTATCTCTATTGAGAGGTAAGCACTTTTCCTTACATATATCCATGTCAAAAAAAAAAAAAAACAATTCTACTGAAAGTGTAAATAAAACACATGGGATTTGAATTGGTTTCTTGACCATGAAATTAAAAAAACTCAAGAAATAAAAAACTTTAGTTCAAAGAAGACTCAAAGAAAAAGCTTTATATCATGCAATATGCTTGCAGATTTTTTCCTTTCCTCACTGTGATTGGAAATGATATCTAACATATATAGGTGGGAAGATAATTGGGAGCAGTTTAAGTGGAGGATTAAAAGAAACCCAAGAAATGATTGATTTTGCAGCAAAGCATAATGTTACTGCTGAAGTGGAGGTTATTCCCATGGATTATGTCAACACTGCCAACGAAAGAATTCTAAAAAATGATGTCAAGTACAGGTTCGTTATCGATGTGGCTAACACCCTGAAATCTCCAACTACTACTACAATTTGACAAACATGCATGGACACTGCAGGGATAAAATGCAAATTTGTAATAGAAGTATTGTCTAGGGCTAAGAATTGAAAAAGAAATTCCTTCCCTTTTTCTTCCTATGTTACTTAACAAGACAATAACAGAACTTCAGTTTTTCTCTCTTTCATTTTCAAATTTCAAGCTCCACGTCTGACTTTTTGTGTCACCTTCCGTATTATAAGAGACACACCTTTATGTTTTAATTGGTGAAAAATTTTATTTTCAGTAACTTAAATAATAATCAAAACATTATTTTGTAATATTTTATATCAATCAAAAGCAAATGAGTTTTGATGATGAGAGGATGAAAAAGTGAAAGAGAATGTAATCTCTATTTTAACTTAGAATTGAATATGCCTATTTACAATGATGAACATATAGCATGGAAATGGAAACTTGAGCAAAACCAGTTCGCTTGTGCTATACAAAGCACTTTTACTATTTTTCCTTCAGTTAAGAATTTTGAGTTTGACCGATTCTAAATTATCCCTTTATCTTAAACTAGTTTCAATTTATTCAAATCCAAAATTTTAATCACTTAGGTGTCTGATATTTGATGATATCAAAATTTCAACCTTTGGAGAAAGGAATGCGTGAGTTTGGAAGAAAGATAGCAAACCACAGCAGATTACTATTGGGCTCTCACGCTTTACCAGAATGGGCCTTGAGACTTCCAACTTTTGTATAGGCCAGCAATATTAAGAAGAAGAAAAACAAAATGAAAACCCAAAAAAACACATATTAATGGCTGAAAAACCATTCTTGGACCTTTCAAGCCCGAAAATGGAATACAAAATGAGATGAATGCAGTTCTTAAAATATATATTATTTATTAAAAATAAATAGCGTATCCAAACATGTTTCTGGATCGCATGCTCTAAACAGGGAAGGTTGGCAAATTGGCCGAGCATAGCCCTTAGCCCTTCTTTAAATTTCATTTTATAAAAAACTACTTACATTCATAAGTAAACTTTTAATTTTTTATAGTTGAATTTATCCTATGTATCTTCTTAAGTATTCTCTTTTGACACTTTTTAATGGATTTCTAAATTCATACCTAAATTTAACTAGTATGATAAACCAAAATATTTTGCATTAGAATCAGGCTAGACATAAAAAAAAAGACATCAAATATATAAATACACGGCATATATATATATATATATATATATATATAGTTTGTGTGCCACCTCAGACATGTTGGCATAAATACGCAGGGAACAGGCTAACAGAGTGTGAAGAAGAAGGAGCAGGCAGCAGCAGAGAGTGGGTAATAGCTTTGCTAGGGGAGGGCAGGGACAGAGCAGCAGAGATCACGCTTGTCACCCGTACTCTTGGAACTGCTTGCTGAATAAAATTTTTGATTAACCAAAGAGACAAAAAGCGAGTGTGAGAGAGATAGGTTATGCTTCATGAGATAAGACGATCAGTATCAGTATCAGTATCAGTAAATCTGCAGAAGAAGTTGTACCAAGCAAGTATCAGATAAACGAAGAAGAAGAAGAAAGGACAAAACCCAACTCCGCAGAGTAGAACATCACAAACAAATACCATGACAATTTTATTTTTATTGACCTAATTTTTTAATTATTATCTTTTGACAATCAGTCAATCTGTTAGATTCAGATCAGACGCGACTGATAGCGATTGTTCATTTGAAGAACCTTAATAGCTGGCCTAGGAAACTATGCTTCTGGATTTTGTCTTTCCTTTAAGTAACATTTATTGCTATTCAGATTATTAAATTAAAATATAACTATCAAAAATGAAAAATAGATCCTTCGCAATTTACTTCCTTGCATTTATTTATACGTACATGCAAGATAGAGAAACACTAGTAATATTGCAACAGTGGGGACTTCTGTTCTGTCCAGCATCTCTCGATCGTCTTTCTTCGCTTACACAGTACTGTCGGCGCATGCATGCATGCTTTCTCTTTGTATACATCAAAACTATGTCTAGTTTACTTCTATTTTTCTTTCTATTGTTTTTATGCTGATCTGCATGCATGGCATGCCATCTTATATAATTTCGTTATATTTATTTGAATTTTAATCAACACAACTTTTTTTCCCAAATAAAAAGAAATACAACTTGCACAGACCTTGTATACTATTTCATATAATAAATGTGTGTAAACTTTCTATTCTAGCTAGTCTAATAATAACAATATTTAAAAAATTCAACGTCTACGAATTGAAGCTATAGTATATATGTCAAATTGGGGTAATCTTTTAACTATATCTATTTCATTATATATTTTTATATTTAATTTAACTATGTCATATATTAAAGAGTTATTGAAACTTTCCTGTATTTATTTGATAATTATCTTTATGAAAATTTAGAGTTATTGATCAGAATCCATTGGAATCCCACACCAAATCTGGGAATCATATAAATTCCCAATTTCTCATTGTATAAAATGAATTGTTCCTATCTACTGAACTTTGAATCACACAAAATAGTCAAAGTTCATACTAATTTTCAATTAAAAAAAATAGTTCCTTAGAAATTCAACACTGTGCCAAGAAACAATTAGGATGTTATGAATGTTCAAGAAGAGTGAATATGATAAAAGTGGTTAGAATTAAGATTAGGATCGGAGAGGCTCGTGAGATGTAACGTTCCAGGAAGAAACATTGTTCTTGTGTAATATCTATGGGTATGGGTTTCTGGTTTAGCTTCACGGGAATCCAGCCATCCCTCTCACGTGTTCCTCTCTCTCTCTCCGTTGGACGTACGGGACCTGGCCGTTTTTAGCGGATAACTAAGTATAATCTTACGGTCTTACCACGTCTCTTCACAACCATACAACAACCTTGGTCGGTGATTCCATCCTCTGGCTAGCTGTGAATTTCACACCTTGCGTTACAAAACAAGACCAATTTGTTTTAACACACTTCTTTATTAAATAAATTTAACATTTTTAATGCAAAGTTTTAATCTTTTTCGAAATTCAAATGGAAAATGAGTTCTGGGTGTAGCCGAAAATCAGAGATATGCTCACACCTTCTTCTGCAATATTCTTTGTCATCTGTGATTCTGATGAGTAGTAATCTCACAGTAAAAACTCTTCTTTTTTTTTCTCTTTCACGTTATACTAGATCTCCTGGTTCCCAGAAAGGTACTCTATCAACTAAGCTACAACGAGACAAACAAGTCAATTGTTGATCATGACCGTTAAAGTCCTATTATAGATACAATCTGGGGAAGGGTATCTTTGTTCTGTATGTCAGGCTCAAAAATAGATACAAAGGTCAAGCCAGAAGAGTGGATCTACATTCAAATGAGAAAGAAAGAAAAGTGCTTCTTTCTTTTTTTCTTTAGGGTAATAAGAAAGTTGTTTGGTCTTTTTCATATAGTGGTACATTCTCAATCAAAGCTTTAATTGCACTACTTTCATTGTATGATTGGCCACTTAAAGTTCATAATCCGGGTCTATGAATTTAACTAATCACCTTCCCTCTTGTGGCCGAGCAAAGCTTTTAGAGTACATGTACCATTTGCCTAAAACTGCTGTTCAATTAAGTGATAAAGCGAAGGGTTGTAGCAAGGGCCATATCTTCATTCATAATAATGGAGCCGTGCCAAAAAGGGATTCAAATCAGTTTCAGTTCACTTCAATCAACCAAAGTTAATGATGGGGGATTTAATAGATAAGCTCAATTAGAGGGGCAGAGGATGTACACGTGTGAGGGTTTGAAGGTAATCAAGAAAGTAAAGTGCGCTTAATCTTTGGGTTCAAAAGGGATGTTTTAAAGAAAGAAATAGACAAGATGCTGGCCATGACACAGCACCCAGTGCTGTTGTACTGATGTTCCCTTTACTGACTCAGCTCTTCCCCGGCCCTACTATCATCCTCTCTACTCCTACTGCCTATCATTTGCCGCTCCATTGCTTCCACTTGTAGACTATATTCTATTGCTATAAACATGTAGCTCATGCACTGTCTTATGAACTCTATTTTTCATGCATTAGCTAGCATCTACTCTCTCATTTATTGCCTGCTAGGTAGAAACAGTGTAAACTCATTACAACATATATACTTAGAAGCGAGACACCACTCTCAATTCAAAACTCGTTAGATTAACAAGTCTTTTTTATGTTTTAGACTCTTTAAACATGATGTTTAAATTCTTAAGTTATAAATTATTGTGGAAAGTAATTCTAAAAATAGTTTTATAATTTATTAGATGAGTCAATATCTTTGATTATAATTAATTTTATAAAATTATATTATTAGAGTAAAAAAATTACATAAAATAACAAAAAAATAATGTAATATTATAAAACTTATTAAAGAATAATTAAAATAAATATATACAACTTAATAAAAATTGCATTATTAGAAATAGTTTTATTTGAATATCTAATAATGCTTCCTCTTCCACGATTGGAGGGTTCCTACAATGTTCACAATAAATGAAACATATCAACATGGTTTTGAAAATAATTACTTCCAACAATTGTTTATTTTTAAATGTAAATTTAGGAATACTTAATTCTTATTTATATATTTAATATACTTATGCACATGAAAAATTCTTTGTAACTGTTTGATCGAATAAGAATATTTGATATTATTATATCCAAAAAAAAAAAAAATGGTAATCATCAATCTCAAAAGTTTTAATAGATGGATTTGTTTTATGTCCTAACACTAATAACAAAATAACTGAATACAAGAACAACTTTGAAGAGTGATTGATTAAAGTTTTGGGCCAGAAAAAATGTGAGTTTGTCGCTAAGAATAATACCAATCACAAACGAATACGAGTGTCCACATTCTTAGCATAAAATATAATAATAATAAATAACTTGAAGAGGAAAAAAGGGGGTCTGCATGTATGACGATAAAGTTTGTTAACAATGTCACAGCTGAGAAAAGAAAGCAGAGTTACTAAATACGTAATCTAAAATTATTTCTGAGTAGAATATGACGAGAGACTTTGATTATAATTGTCATTCATCAAACTCCAATACATCTCCCATCATTATCAACCTTATGAAAAGCACTTACTTTGTCTAATAGTTCTGTTCTAGTATTGGATCCTCCCTTATACTGCCATAGCAGTTTTGGATCATCTGCTTTTCTTGTCTGTGCTCTCTCTCTCTCTCTTTCTCTCTCTACCCACCTTTGGTGTGTACATATATATATATATATAACTTCTTTTTCTAGTGAGATCTGCCCTCTATCTGTTTCTCTCTCCTCATATACTTGTGTGTATAGCTTTCTTTATTCCATTAGATCTGAAAAAACCTGTAATACCACCTTAGATTTCATTTTACTCATTCCCAATCTCCCTCTTTGATGAAGTTCACAAGCACCCATCAAAACGCTGCCCTTCCATTTCTCTTCCTTCATGCATGATATCATTCAATTGACGAGTATCTTTGCCTCTGCAAAAGGAAACTTGAACTGAAAAACATTTCCACCCACAAAAGGTCATAGCTTTTTTGCTCCTTCCTCTCTTTTTCCCCTCTCTCTCTCTCTCCATGATGTCACCGGAGAATAACCCTTCAAAGCCGGAGACCAAAGTTGACAGCCAAGGTTCCGGAGGCCGGAAAACCGCCTCTGCTCGGCCACCGGAGCAGGGGCAAAAGTGCCCACGATGTGACTCTCCCAACACCAAATTCTGCTACTACAACAATTACAGCCTCACCCAGCCAAGGCATTTCTGCAAGACTTGTAGAAGATACTGGACAAAGGGTGGAGCTTTGCGTAACGTCCCAATAGGCGGTGGCTGCAGGAAAAACAAGAAAGTGAAGTCATCATCGAGGCTTTCGGGTGACTCTGGCTCTTCTGCTGAGCTCGGTGGTCTCAAGTTTTTTCATGGTCTTTCCCCTTCTGTGGATTTTCAGCTTAGTGGGTTACCTTTTCCCAGGCTTCATCAACCTCCAAGCACTGGTATCTATAACCAGTTTTCTTCTTTCGGGGACGTTTCTGCAACTTCTGGTTCTATCACGAGTGCATCTTCCTGTTTCAACCTCGATCCCTCTGGCAGCTCGAATTCTTTTAATTACCCATTTTCTTCTTCAATTGGGAATGGACTTAACGGTGCAATTCAAGGGATGAGCTCCTTGAATGTTCACAGCAGCCTTGCTTCTTCAATTGAATCATTGAGTTCTATAAACCAGGACTTGCACTGGAAGCTGCAACAGCAGCGGCTAGCGATGCTGGTTGGTGGGGATAACCAAAAAAATCATAACGGCGTTTCACATGTTAATCTTGATCAGAACCAAACCCAGAAACCACAACCCATTTTGTTTCAGAATCTTGAGATTTCAAAGCCAGAGATTTGTGCTGTAGGGAACTCGAGAAAAGAAGGGCCAAGTGGGGACATAGCTACAGAGTGGTTCTTTGGGAACTCGTATGCCCCAGTTACTCCTACAACAACTTCAAGCAGTGGTGGCAATGGGAATGATAGTGCAAGCAACTGGGGTGGAGTCCATGCTTGGGGTGACATGCAGCAGCAATATAGTGCTTTGCCCTAGCTAGACAAAGGAAGAAGAGGAGAAGGACTTAGAGGTAAATTGTGGTAGAACTTTTATCTTGGAAGGAAAAGAAAGAAAGGAAGAAATCAATAGGCCAAATATGATAATCTAAAACAGCTTTTAGGTATCTGTTAGTATTGTTCTCGCTCTTTGTTGGTTCAAATCAATTACCTATATGTAACAGATGGGAAAATATCATAAAACTCTTGTGTTTATACTCATCAATTTCATCTAGACCGTAATCAATCAGTTGTCTCAATTTCTTCATTTTGATGTTTGTGTTTATAGATCAACAATTCCTGCAGCTACTTTGCCATTCTGAGTGCTATAGTTTTATTTGGTTCTAGGTTAAAAAAAAAAAAAATGGGCTGACTTTGGAATCGATCGTTTTCTGAAGTCATGCAATAATTATTTGGGTTGTTGATAATTTTTTACCCTTCTTCTTCTCTTTGGGATCTGTAACGGATTTTTGGACTGTTGTTATTTGAAACAATGGGGAAGACTTTAATGCATATCTTTGATTTGTTTTATATTCAGTTAGATATGTCCAGAACTCACTGTCTCAGTGTGTGTCGCTCAATGTCTATCAAAGAACTGAGTCTCAGGCTCTTCAGCCACTGATCAATGCATTACACAAAACACACAAGACATGAGCAGTGGCTGAGCGTAGCTTTCGCTGCTTGGCCTCTTCTTGGCCCTGCACTGCAATTCAAGGACTTAGCTAGCTGGCCTGCAGTTCTCTCTATCTTACTTCCTCTCTTCTCTTTCCCTCTCTATCTTCATAGCTTAGGCTCTTCGTAATAATTAGTTGCAGTGTGGTGTGATTTGGTGGTGTCTGAAAAAGTGGTGGTTTGAAAGTGAATTGAATGAAAGACTGTCAACATTTGAATGAGAGAGAGAGAGAAATATGGCATCTAAGAGACTTAGGGTTCTTTTTTGTGTTAGCAAAAAAAATAAAAATTGTTATGTTTAGCTTTTTAGTGTATTGGAGATTGAGCCCTCTTTCATGGTCATCCATGCCAATTGCCACTGAGGCATTGCTGCACTAAGAATCAACTCTCATTGTAATTCTGTATTATGTACAGACAGACAGAGGTAAAGCAGCAAGCATTGCCCATTGCTTTCCTTGCTTTCCCATGTTTATTCCTTACTTTCACTATGTGTGCCAAAGCCATAGACCCCACCATCTTGAAAAATTAGTACACTAAGTTTCTTCTCTTCTCTCTCTCAATGAAGGGAAAATAACTATGTCCATTCAAATTCTTCCCCTATTAGTGTAAAACTAAGTGAAAAATTTTACACATGTTGTATTACAAATTACAAATGTAATAATGTGGGTAAAATATGTAGTTCGAGCTTCGAGGAATTTACAATTTATGGTTTAAAATTACTCTTAAATGATTCAAGATGTGTGTATGACGTAATCGCCCAAAATTCATAACAGTCAAAGATCGACACAATTGCACGATAACGTATAGGTTCAAAAAATGTAACTGTTAGGGGCCGCTACAATGCCACAAGAGCCTTCTATTCAAAACATGGATCGATACCTTCAATTATTAAGTAATATATAGCAACATATCCTTTGGTTAAAACTAGAAAGGCCACTTTATTTTGCTAACACTTGGTCTCATAAAAAATAAGCTTTTGGGGCCTCTCCCTCTTCCTCCTTAGCTTGGCAATCATTATGTAATTTGTTCTACTCTCATAACTATTACTATCACCCATATAATTATTAGGCAACTTTTATACCTTCCCCTTTCTTTCTTTACGTACAAAATGCTTCTTTTTGTGAAAGAAATCTCTCTTTTCAATTTCTCATAAAATATATATTGTGTGCACGAACGTTTGAAATGCCGAGAGTGATTTCTGTCCAAGTAAACTGTTTGTTCTATACATGCGTGAAAGAGAAAGGGAGAAGGAAAACTATTGGGTGGTGTGTCTCTGTGAAGAGAAAGAGAGAAGAGGAAATGGAGTGAAGAAGAGAAGAAGATGAAGGTGCATGCGTACGTGATTAACGTGATAGAGTCGGAGAGAGAGAAACTTTTCTATATTTGTTTAATTGCACTTTGACTGCTCGATATATATATATATATATATATATATATATATATATATATATATATATATTGTGTGAAGCAAGCAGGGAAACTGTCCTTTTACAAGTTGGCGACTGCAAGAAGCTCATGACATATATTGAAAACTCTATTATCTGCTTCTCATGATTTCGTGGATCCTATACACCGAAAAACCTGTCGTCCCACCATAGTCACACTTGATTGTTTTCCCCACTAACCAAACTGCAATCATGCATCGCCACATATCACACATGTCAAGCAAGGGACATGAATGCCACATTTACAAACAGCACAATATTCTATTTTTCTCTCAATTAAAAAAAAAAAAATCTATCTTTCTTGATGTCTATAATTCATAATATTTTATGGTGGTTTTACTTAGCTTTCTAATTTCACCCATTGATCTAGTTCAACTACTGCAAATTTAATCAATCACGTGTGTACATATAGGTTTTTTTTTTTTATTATTATTATTATTATTATTATTATTATTATTATTTTGGGTTTAGGTAACTTGAGTAAGTAAATATATACCTCAAAATTTAAAGAAGGCTTTTATATATATATATATATTAGAATACAAATTAAACTATTGTATTAATAAAAAGAGTTACACCATTATAAACTTAAATATGAGCTTATATATATATATATACACACCTTATCTTTCTTTTTAGATGAAATATATACATTTGTTTTCCCTTTCCCTCTTTCTTGAGCTCCAAACATAAGCTATATAAAAGGATATTAAGTTAGTGTAGAAATTATTTAGTGGATAATTTTTTTTTTTTTTTTGCTTGAGTTGAGAAATTATTGTTATACTAAAAAATTGAATTATACATAAAGAGATAAAAGTAAATCGAATTAAATTTAAATGATCTATCGTAGAAAATACAGCTCATAAAGTTCATAACGCTCCTTCCCTTCCCTTGGCAAATATTTTGTTTTGCGATCCATAGGAGATGACATGTTTTCTGGATGATCCATACATAGGAGATGAGATGACGAGAAGAATGCTTTTGGTCTCCGTCACCTTTTTGTCTCGTTCTACTATTTCGGCATGGCAATTGCAATTGGAGCTGGGGTTACAAAACCCCAACACTACCCACCAGCCACCCTCATCATTTCATTTCTTAACCTTTTCTCCACGTGTTGTGTTTCTTTCATGTAATTATTTTCTCTTTCTTTCTAGAGATACTTAAATATGTATAGAGAGAGAGTATGATTTTTCCATGTGAAGGTGGCTGAAGTGTTGTACATAAATTTCCTTCGTTTTATTCAAGCTATCTATTATATCCGACAGATATAAAACTAGAAAAGATGGTACACAAAGAATTACACGTTGAACATTAAACTATATCGAGCATCAGATAGTACAATGTGAGGTACAGAGAGTAACTAGATGAAGACAGGAGCAAGTAGACTACTTTGGACCTGTGTCTTCTACCTTGACCAAATTTTCTTCTTACTGTCCCCCTCCTTAATTCCTTGAACCTGATCTCTGCTATGTCTCTTGTGATTCAATGGAGCTTGAGGAGCAATGACTGGCTTCGTTGCCCTTCCAACCCGTGGTGGGACAGATTTCCTTGCAACTTTGCTACCGTGTAAAGAAGATAGCATGCCAAATTTGTTCTCTGTTTCATCGCTTCTGAGTACTCTTTTTCTTCTTATCTGATCATAAGAATCGTTCCTTCTTGATGAAGCAACAGAACCTTTATCTCTTTGGCGATTCACTGAGTCTGAAGATCTGAGAATGCGAGGCTCATTCTCGCTGGTGTACACATCTCTTGTGCTGCTTTTCACTTCACTAGGAGTAGCCTTCACAGGATCAGCAAAATAATCTGTTTTTTGCCACTGTTCCTCAAGTTCCTTCATCTGCCATGCCATTTGTCACATACATTAGTTTCACATGATCAAAACATTATTTCCAAGAAATTATTTTCTTCTGAGAGGTACCTTTTGATGAAGCAAGGACTCTGAGTTCTTTTCCTGCTCTTTCAGTTTTCTCTCAAGATCCTTAACCTGAAGATGAAGTCAGCCACAGATGGAAGTCATCAATTCATTCTCAAAGACATAAGGCTATACATTTAACAATTCATGGTCATCTTGACTACCTTTTCTTTTAGAATGCCTGATTGAGACTCAGACTCCTGCATCTGCTCTTTCAGCTTGTTTTCTAGATCCCAAACCTGCTCAAGGGGTTTTTAACGTTTAACTTCACTTTTAATATCATTATGATTGATGAGTCAAATCAAAGGAAGGATTTTCTTTTCTTATAATATGATAATACATGTCCATTCCAAGGTTGTACTGGGAGAGAAGAATTAGAGAAAGATAGAAAAGGGTTGTCCCAAAGAAACAGACAAACCTTCTGTTGGAAACTTTCTGTCTCCGAATGCAGTTGTTCTTTCAGCTTTTTCTCCAGCTCTTTCACCTTCAGTAGAAATAAGTTTCTTCTTAGTCATGAATGACAAGAAGCCAGTTATAAAAAGGATGTTATATATATTGACAGTCTCTCATGTGGGATACCAAGTGAGCACCCATGATATGGGTGAACATGCTAAACCAGCAGTGTTACAAAAAGAACTGTGTTTAAAGCATTTATAAAGTAGACGAGCATAAATCCATAGCAATCGCAGATAAAGAGAAACCTTGTGTTGGAGAATACTGCAGCTCTCTTCTTTCATCTTCAGCTTTTCTGATATTTGAGAAACTTGTTTCTCTGACTGATTTTGCATGGCTGTCTTCAACTCAATCTGCCCTTCAAGTTCTTTTACTTTGTCCTGTAGATTTCTGTGAATATGATCCTTACCTTTGGCCTTGCTCTCCAGATTTTGTAAATTTTCTTCTAGTTTCCGTAAGGATTCATCTTTAATTCTGCACTCATTCCGCGCTTTATCAAGCTACACAGAAGAGTAAAAGGAAGTAAATTATTTTACAGAACAAGGTGAAAGAAAGTCAATTTTAATGCTTGGACTTCCTCCAGCTAGAATCAGCAGCCTACCATTGCTCTTGTCTTCTGAAGTTCACTTGTATCAACTTGCTTCCTTACAGGACCCAACTCAACACCCCGAACTCGAGTTGCAAAATTTAGTGAGCTCAGAGTCTCACCCAAGTCCTGGTCCGAGGGACTAATTTGTACGAACATCAAAGTTTTCGAGTCACCTCCTGCAATATGTTACAGAAAATAAGCAAGAAAAGTTGCCAAACATTGATGTCCTGTAAAAACAAACAGGAAGATGAAGAGACATACCTATCGAGTCTTGAAGTAAATGTGTCAATTTAGAATTTCTGAAACCACAAAAAGAAATAACATGATTAAAACTTAAACATTACCAACTATGATTGTCGAAGGGAATAAGGATGTAGGGTGTACCTATATGGAATGTGGCTGCTTTTGGTTGCTAAAGCTGATATCACATCACCAAGAGCTGAAAGAGATCGATTGATATTTTGTGCTTCCTTAAGCCGCTCCCCATGGACATCAGTTTTTGCGAGTCTCTCACTGCCTGCCAAATCCACAAGCCAAAGCTTGCTCTTGGTACACTCACCATTCATCAAATTTTTTGCTTTCACTATTACAGAAAGCATGCTGAAAAGAAAAATACATATACGTCTAAAAGGTTTGGACATACATTACAAAGTTTCTTATAGTAATTTAAAAACAAAAAGAACAAAATTTAAGAACATGCACCAGTGAGATCGACTGCTATGCTCATTCACATTATTACTTCCTACAGCTCTAGCACTGCTTCCAGCCTTCAGTACATTCCACACTTCCTTAATGCTGTCAACCTTGGCTTCTACAATACCAGGAACATGGTGAAACCCTTCAGAAGCTTGCTTTATCTCCAACCTGATAACCAAATGAAAGGAAATATTACCAGCCACATCAATATTTTCTTACAATATGCTGCTACAAAATCTAACAAGCTTGAAAAATTCCATGTAATCAAGAATGTGTTTATGAATGAATTCATGAAAGAATTAATAAAATTACTTTTTTGGTGCTGGTCCTGTTGCCAGCAGGTCTCTGATCTGTTCATTATAAACCTCGAGAACACTAACAGATATATCGTAAGCAAATGTCTCACTCCTTTCCTTGGAAATTTTAAACAAGAGCTCAAGAGTCCTATAATTTACTCCTCTGTTCTGTTCTGTGCCCTCCATAGTAAATGTCTTTCCTGTTCCTGTTTGCCCATAAGCAAATATACAGACATTGTAGCCGTCGAGCACGGAGATTATCAGTGATGAAGCATCAGCAAACACATCAACTGTTAAAACAAAAGGCAAACATTCTCTTCTTGAGTTCCTGTTCTGTTAATTGTTTGGATGTTATACATTTTATCCAAATATAAGAATTTTAACAGTGCATGAAAAAACATAACCAATGATTGTTACCTTGATCATCTTTTGGTGTATAAACTCTGTCAAATCTGAAAGACTTTTTGGTGGAATTGCCCGTCAAGATTCCAAGACATCCATCCTTTGCTGCATCAAAATCCACAACTGTTGTACAACAGGCGGAGCTTTCAACCTTATTCAATGGACGACAACGGCAAAAAACCCTTATGTTTCCTGTTATACATAAGGAATTAATTCAGCGTCTTTGCACTATGATGCTTACCATGTGATGTGGAACAAAGACCAAACTCCAGCAACATTATAGTATCAGTATACATGAACACTGAACACACCTTTAGCTTCCTGAACTTCATTAAAGAGCTTCTTTCTCTGTGTCATCTCTTCATTGTACTTTGCTTTGAGATCTTCACACTGCTTAACTGCATAAAATTATGTATCATACTGTTTCAAAGTGAAAAGAGTTAAGTGTGCAACTTAACTCTTGATTAAACAAAACGATGACTGAGTTATATTGTAACTCAAAACATACCCAATTCCTGAACCGCAAAAACCATTTTACATAATTCAGGGATTGAATCAACACATTCATGCGCTTCACAGGAAAGTTGAGAATGCTCACTCTTCATCAACTACAGACCAAATCAGATTCAGGTAAGATTACCATAAGAATAAAAACAGAACACTTTTGGAATGAAACTCCTGAGTCCTGATTGCATTGTCATTATTGTTACCTCTATTTTCTCCTGTAAACCATTTATTGCCTCTGTCCATTTCTTCTTGTCATGCTCATACCTGCTAGAAATATTCTTCAGGTTTTCAGCTTGTTTCTCCACAGTTTGATCTAACAAGGAATTGACAATAAAGTTAAAATATGCGACCTATAATGAACAACATTTGAAATTAAACAGGTCCTGATAGCAATTTGCATAGTTAGATTATTAAGATTCTCAATGCCTCATTCAATGATTCCATAAAACTCATCAGTCCGTTAATTAATTTGAATCTCAAGTCTCTTAAAGATGTTAAGTGCATGCCTTTCTGGGATGAGAAAGCTTGTTAAAACATACCCAGGGAAAGTGTCTTGAATGTTACATTGTCAAGTTCTATCCGGACTTTCTCTAGTTGGTCATTCGTTGCTGTTAAGGACATCCATGCCTCATAGCATTCTTTTGTCTTTAACTGACACTGCGTTGTAAGCTCATTTATCTTCTTCTCGTATTTTGCAACAGATTTGGTTTGCATAATTTTCTTCTGAAATATTTCAAAGAAACTCAAGATAAGCAAAATATTACCAAGCTTCGGGCTGTCAGTTATCAACTAGGTTGCCTCTAACCTGTAATGAAGGAATTTCAATCTGCGCAGCACAGTAGTCACATTTAATGTAATTATGTGTCACTTGTGGAACTGCTTATATATCATAAAATAGAAAGCAACTTGCTCAGTAACATCTGTAGAATTACATATCCCACTAGAAAACCAGTCAACCACTATAAAGAGAAACAAAGTACCTGACTCTTTTGGTGCTCTCCTGATGCATATCCCACTAACCAATGAGCTTCCATTGACACTTTCAAATCTTAAGAGAATTACCCCATCCTCCTTCACAGATACCTTTGAATCAACCAGCTGCAGTGGCTTATTGGCTCCAACAATCGAAAAGATATCTAATTCAGATAGAACCTGCCATATGATTTCTAAGAAAAGATTTAGTTCGTTTCTAACGCTTGCATAACATTTTCAAAGGGAATACAGAAAAAAAAAAATTTGTGGATAAACTTGCCTTCTCTTCTTGGATGTACACATTGAATACTCTTATTCCTTTAGGCCCATTTGTATTAACAATCTCCACAAAATGAAGATCAACAATATAGTTACCAGGAGAAAGTTTATCAAATTTGTAGCAAAAACTTCCCACCCGTGCTGATTGATAGATAAAGGGGTAATCTCCAGCCTCCACTATTTGTTCATTGGTTCGTAAAACAGTCCCACCTTCATAGAAGGTGTCACCCAGGAAATCTACTCCAGCATCTGTTTCTTTGGGAGCCTCCCCTCCAGCATTTACAAACATCACATAGTCCTCTGCTTCAAAGTCAATGATAATAATGTAAATACTCTATCATCCAGATGATTATAAAACTATATTTTTTCATAATTTCTTCAAGCCTCTTGGTAAATTTTTCCAAGAAACTTCACCGAGAAAGATCAAATCTCGTTGGCCTTTAATATCCTCTTATGTATTTTTTGTCATACTAATTACTAACATTCCAATTAGAAGTTACTTTAATATGCACCAAGGTTCTTATTTTACAGTTCATTCCTGGACAGTTGCAAATTTGCAGTTGCTAGTAGCCTGTTAACAACAAGCAGAACAATAACCAAACTGAATTCCCACTTGGTTCTAACAGGAAAATATATTCTGCGAAGCCAAATAAGTTTCTTTTTAGCTCAAATGTGAAAAAACAAAGCGCAAAAAGACAGAACCTGTTCCATTTTTCCTGAGGGGGAACAGGATATAGTAACCTGTATTTCGTTTCATTTTTCCAATTGTCACAATTCAAAGAACCCAATATAAAAGAAGAAATAAAATAAATTTGTTTTCAACGATTGTAACCTGTGCTGTGAGATCTCATTAACCCAGTTGGGATCAGTATTGAACTTGGGTCACAAACCATCGAATCGGACAAAGACTCCTCGGCCTCTTCCATTACAGAGTCTTTATGTTCCTGATGATGTGATTCGACTCTGTCCCTGTCAAGTAACCGGGAAATCGAGGTTACGACATCTGGGTCCTGCTGGAAATTGTTCAATCGAATCTGCTCCATGTAAGTTGGGAGCTTGGGCAGCAGGAAATTCAGAGATTCAGCGGGAGAAAGTTTCTGTGGCAGCAAAAACTGAGTAAGGGTGTTGAAGCAAAACGCAAAGCTTCGAACTTTTTGAGGCTTACTTGTGGTGATGATGATTCGAATTTGAAATTCGTTACCGTTGATTGATTGAATTTAGCGTACTGTAAATTTGCCGCCTTTCCATTTTTAATTCATCTACCTTTCTGAAATTTTTAGGCGGTTTCCTTTGGCATCCCATTTTCTTTTTTCACACCTCACTTTTTATATTCCACCCACTCGGGAATACACAAGATTTAAGGTGTAAGAAAAGAAAATTGGGGTGTGTGTAAAAACAAACCACTGAGATTTTGTTCCCAGGCCCTTAAGAAGGAATCTGCTCAGGTCTGCAAAGAGAATGTCCCATGCCTTGGAAGTCCAATTCATGTCAGACCCGAAAAATTAAAAAACATTTCTGATATATAGCCACCAATTTAAGAAAGAGTATTCTCGTTACTTGTTAACACCGGATAGTGATAGCGTTGCACGAAGAGGGAACGAAGGGAAATGCCGAAATGCAGTGCAGTTACCAGCAATGGGCTTCCATTTTGCACCCTCCAACACTCAAAGCTTCAACATTTCGGACAAAGATTTCAGTTGCTCCAACACAGACCCACATAGAACGGGATTCTGATTACGCCCATGTTGATAATAGTGACAACCTTGGTTCTGAGGATTCCATTTTCTCTTCAACTTCTAATGTAAAATCGAAATTGATTACCAGTACTTCAAACCCACTTGTGAAGCACTGCCTCAAGCTCCACAGCAGCTCTTCTTATCGCCGCTCCCATGGCTCAGCGCTCGTTGTGGGTGCTACATCTATGAGGTCTCTCGTCATGCTAATACTCTTTATTTCCGAATACCGAGTACTCACTAGTTGGCTGTCGTAATTTATTCTTAGTTTATCAAGTTTTGAAACTTGTCAACATTTATATGCTGGAGTTCGATTATTTTTATAATGGTGCATTTCCTTTTATTGGTTGTTTTGTTCTTTTGAACTTTTGGTGAAGTCAGGTAATTTGCTGGAAAATTCATCTTCTTTTCAGCTTTATGACCTTTAAATTTTTGGTCTTAGAAGTTTTTTATGGCTTTCATTTATGGCCTAAGTAAGTCAGTAGTGCGTCGGATTTTTCCAGCGTATTATGCAAGAATGCATTGTTTAATCAACGATTAGCCCAGTCTGCTAACTTTGGTACTAATTTTCCTTGTCATTATCTTTAATGGCCTTAAAGTTCATGCATTGTAATTTTTAATGACTCACCTATGAACTCACATAATCATGATTTTCTTGTGTGGGAGTTGATATCTCCTTCCTGGGATTCCCCTCTCACCTAAGCATTCTTATAATTCCTCAGAGCTCAGCCTCTTAGTAATTTAGCCTTGCTTAAGTGGCTCAGCTCATCTTTGATTTTAGTTGGCTAGCCTTTAATTTAATCATTATTATCATTTTCTTTCAGATATTCTGCTGTAAATAATTAATAATATGTAGGATTGATCTCACATGTGGACTTTATGGATGACTCCATCTTCTTTTGTTTTTTTTTTTTTTTTTGCAGAGAAATCTACAGGTTTCAAGAGTCCTTGCAAAATGAAAATGCTAGAATGGACTGTCTAATTCTGCCTGATAAAACGGAAATTCCGCAAGGGCTAGTTAAATCCCCTGCTAGTATTATGCGCGTGAGCTCTTCAGTGATGAAAAGACTTTCTGGGCTGCAATCAAATAATAATGTTGATGCAATTGCCCTGATGAAAATCCCAACCCGTTTCTTCATTTTAGATGACAATCAAAAGAAGGAAGGATGTCGGAAATGGTTTGCGGCTTCACATCGGATTTTAGTCCTTGAAGGGATCCAGGTGACATTTAATGTCTTTTCTAGACAAACATTTATTCAAGGCAGGTTCCCCTTCTGATATTATAGGCATACCCTTGTTTGTTTAAAAGCGGCAACGTATTACATTTTATTTGGTCAATATAATTGCTTCTGCTAGAAATCCATGTTCTGGTCTGCTGGTAAACCTGGGGATTCCCATACCTTTTGAATACAATATGGAACTGCAAATGGATGAATTTTACTTTATCTTGTCATTTTAAAGCCTTCAGTTTGGTCAACACTTGGCAGGATATGACTAGTATTTTATATTCTCATGCTAAAAATGCTCAATTGTTGCACTTGAGTTTGTAGCGGACCCTTCCTCTCGAGAAGGAACCTACCTGATATAATATTGAGCAAATATAAGTGGATGAAACTAGACGAATATATTTGTGAGTTGAAGTTACAAAAGAGAGCTTGTTAGAAGTCTTTTAGTCTATTTTTCTTCTCTGCACTTATTACCAAGGCCAAAAGATCTTTTTAAGTTTCAGGAAATCTCATGTTGCATTACTAATTTGTAAGAGTTTTACACCGCAGGATCCTGGTAACCTTGGTACATTACTCAGATCAGCTGTGGCCTTCAGATGGGTAAGAAGTATACTGTTGACCTCAAAATAATTTTTCCTTATTTTCGTCATCTTTTTCTTTGCTTGTTATCTGTCCCTGTCATATAATCAGGAACTTTATTGATATTAGCACCCAACAATCCCTGTTATTTATTGAACATCAACTGGTTCTAATTGGAGATTGATGAGCTTTTTTTCCCCTTTTGGTAATGGTTTCACCTTTTGGATGTTGCCCTTATTTATCTTCTCAGAATCAGATGATTCATTGATCCATTAGCAGTAACAGTCAAAGGAATACATTTAAAATGCAATCCATACGGCCATTCCTTTCCTTGATAGGACTTCTTCCTTTACATTGACTGCAAAAATGGATCAGCGGTGTACATTATGTATTCCATTTGTCCCTTTGCCCTGAGAGTTGTATATCTTTAGAATTCCGACAAAATCATCATACAAGTGTGTTTTCTTGTACTCTCAAGACTAGATAGAGTTCTCTATTATATTATAATTCATATTTTAAAGCTCAAATTCTCATGACCATTGTCCAACAGGATGGAGTTTTCCTTCTTCCTGGCTGTTGTAATCCACTCAATACGAAAGCTCTCCGAGCTAGCCGAGGTGCCACCTTTCAGCTCCCTATAGTTTCTGGCAGTTGGATTCATCTGGAGTCTCTTATAGATGAATTTCAAATGAAGTTGCTTGCTGGTCATCCAGAGCAAAATTGCGCATCCAAGCCTGTTTCCGTGCTTTCTTCAAGCTTCTGTGATTCTGTATCAGATACACCATTATGCTTGGTTTTAGGCAATGAAGGAGGTGGCCTTTCAGATAAGTCTATGCAGGCATGTGAACTTTTCAGCATTCCAATGGCTGGAGAATTTGAGTCTCTCAATGTTTCAGTTGCCGGTGGAATTTTTTTGTATATGCTACAGCCAATAACTAGACCATCCTCCTGAGTCTTTTTTGATGGCCTCGGTTGTAGGTTTGATGATTCTAAGATTCTAAATGTTTATCTTTTGGTGAAAATCTATCATCATTCAGTTATCATACATAGATACTGATTAATCCACTAAATGTATTTTTTTTTTTTTTTTTGTTACAGGAATGTGTTGTAAACAAAGGTTTAAATTAATACAATGGATTATTCTTCCTAAGTTGAACTTATTATTGGAGTATGATTGAATTACTCTAAACTCAAGCTTTGAACAAGGTTAACAAATACCTTTGCCAGTAAGAGGTAATGGGGGTATTGGCATCATAGGGTCATTAATACCTCAACCTTCTACTCTTTCAAAAAAAAAAAAAACAAAAAAACTCATTTTACTGCTAAGATGTGGTTTTAAATAGGTCTTTCATTATCTTGATCAAGTTAATTTTTGTGAATAAATGATAAAAATAGAAAATTTATATTATATTCTCTATTAAGTTTTTTTGGAGGCGAAAACATTATCAAGTGAATGTAGCTTCCTCCATAGAATCTTTTTCATGCATGTAATTAGAAATTTAGCCATCTATCAACGTACTTAAAAGACTTAATTGTGTTGGTTTTGTGAGTAAAATTCATGTATGTAATGTATATAGGGTGGGCAAGGCAACCCAATAAACAAATAAGAAAAAGCTCAACACACAAAATAGATATAGAAAAATCAAATAAACAAAAATGAAAAATGCAATAACGACGTTACGAAGCAATGATCGCAAGCATAATTGAATTATTAATTAATTAATTAAACATAGAAGATCGAAGTTTCCAAAAGTATTACAGAGAGAGCATCTGCTTCTGCTCTCTCCCTCGGACGCCCAAATCCAGTTCCGCCAGGCCAAGCTCGCGCTTTTGCCATTCTCTAACCACATTTGTGAGAATCTTGCCTCGACAGCGGCTAAGCTACGCCAATCTCATGCAGATGACATTCGGCAAGCAAGCTCTGCAGCAGTCCTCGCCTTCTGGTCTCTTCTCCCTTCGAGGGTCACTCCTCTTCCTCGCAGTCCTAACTTTGCTCTCTTTTACCTATCTCTCCCTCAAATACACCACTCCTGCACCGCAGGTACTCCTCATATTGTCCCAAACGTTCTCCCATATCTCTTTTTCTTAAAATTTGGCACTTGATTTTCTGTTTGTGTTGTTTTGAAGGTTTCTGTTGCTAAATTGGTAGATGCTAGAATTAACGAGGCGGAGGAGGAGAGGGATGAGGTGCAATTTACGGATATTTATCACTCGCCTCATGTGTTCAAGTTGAATTATGCTGAGATGGAGAAGAAATTCAAGGTTTATATATACCCAGATGGTGATCCCAACACGTTTTACCAGACACCAAGAAAGTTAACTGGCAAGTATGCAAGTGAAGGATACTTTTTCCAGAATATAAGAGAGAGTCGATTCCGCACCGATGATCCGGATCAAGCCCATCTCTTCTTCATTCCGATCTCATGCCATAAGATGCGAGGCAAGGTATAAGTTGTAGCTGTTGGGGCTTCTACATTGAAATTCTTGTGGTGGTGGTAATGCTGGTACATCGGAACTATTATGGTCGTTTCATGTGTTAGTTTTGAATCGGTGCACATTATAATTTCTTATTTTCAGTGCATTTATATGATTGCAATTCTCTGCTGCAACACATGCAATAAGCCAGCATTTTGTTTCTTATAAGGTGTCCAAATTTTGGGCTTTTATGGTTTGGATAATAAGATAATTGCATTCAGTTCATGTGTTTATGCAATCACTGTCTGTAAGGTTGACATTGAAGGAAAATTGGATCTTGCTCATTATGACAATAAATTCCAACTGCCAACTTATACACAGTATCTAAGGAAACAGTAGGATGTTATAACTTTATTTTCTCATATGTTTTAATAGTAATCCTATTTCAAGAATACCAGATTAGTCTGTGTTAGAAAAAAGATAATGTACCTTCCAATTTGACTGAAATTGCAATTTATTCAAGTGCGGTTGGAGGAGTGCCTCTCTCTAGATGGAATCTGATATTTTTCATGTTTGTTTATTATGCAGGGAACATCTTATGACAATATGACCATAATTGTCCAAAATTATGTCGAAGATTTAATATCCAAATATCCATACTGGAATAGAACCTTGGGCGCTGATCACTTTTTTGTCACATGTCATGATGTTGGAGTAAGGGCAACTGAAGGACTTCCTCTTCTTGTAAAGAATTCAATTCGAGCTGTTTGCTCCCCCAGCTATGATGTTGGATTTATTCCACACAAGGATGTTGCTCTTCCTCAAGTACTGCAGCCATTCGCTCTTCCAGCTGGAGGGAATGACATAGAAAACAGGTGAAATATTTTTATATTTAAATTTTTTCTGCAGTTATTGGTTGTTCCTTTATATCTACCTACTTAGCTCGGATCAGTTGTTGGGTACCAATTCTTTCTTGTTTAGATGACTTCCAGTCCTTTTTGGGTTATGTTAATTCTTTTATAGTTCTCAGGAGCAATGTATGTTACTTTCAGAATGAATGAATGCCTTTATTTTGAACATTGCAATAGTTCATATAATCCATAGTTTCTATTTATTTTAAACTGGAATAGATTCTAGGTTCAGAATTCTGTTCACAGTCCTTTATGTCTGTTTTACCGATCTGGCGTGGAAAGAATGAGACACAGGAAAATAAGTTTCTCACTTACTATTTCTCCTTCTGCTTCTAGTTAGGGCTTTCTTCTATATGATGGAACAAACCTTGAACTACAATTTTTAACCGAGGGGCCATAACTAAAACCCTTCTAGTTTTCTTTCATTGTGAATCCAGAAACGGCCATGCAGAGCAACCCTTAAATCTTCTTTCCCGTCTCCATTTCTGTTCCAGCTTATCCAGAGCAACCTACATATAACCTTCCTTCCAAATTCGTAAATCAAATTATAAACTTTAGCCCCATTTGTCAAACCTTAGCCAAAATTCTTGTTACATTAAAGCCCTTTGGGCAACATCTTTACTTCATTCAGCCCCACATATCTGAACTCAACTTCTTGATGGATCAGGAAGCTCTTTTTTATTTATCTTTTTTTTTTTTTTTTTCATAGCTTAATGAAACTGAAAAATCTATAGATGGATGCTTGGTTTCTAGTTGCATTATTTGACCCTATTATTGAGGAAGGATCTATCATACTTCAGTTATTGAATTGATGCCTTTCTGGTTGTGTTTCTATCTTCGGCAATTCTGCTCAGTTATTTTCTATGACTTGAAGTTCTTTATACATATGGGGGAGGACCGTATATCAATTTTTTTTTTTCCAAATTCAAGAGATGTTGCTGGATGATCCTTGGTTTTGGAGCAGGTTTTTGGAACTCAAAATTATAATAATTTAAAGAAAAAAAAAAGTTGTAGGGATGCATAGTTTGTCCATTTTGTAAAAATATTATGTAATGCTTTTACGCCCACATTATTCATTCTGGAAACTTGATAATGGTGCGTCTTGCAGGACAACTCTTGGATTTTGGGCTGGCCATCGGAACTCAAAAATCAGAGTTATTCTTGCTCGTGTGTGGGAAAATGACACAGAACTTGATATTTCAAATAACAGAATTAGTAGAGCCACAGGACATCTGGTATATCAGAACAGATTCTACAGGAGTAAGTTCTGTATATGCCCAGGTGGTTCACAGGTCAATAGTGCTCGAATAGCTGACTCTATCCATTACGGATGCATTCCTGGTAAGGATCTGCTTCCTTTCTGGTTGTTTTTGTTCTATTTTATAGTTGCTTATCACACACGTCACAGAACTACCTACATAGGTTATATTAAGCTTCATCTCAAGCTGTTTTCTGTATGAGCAGTGACTGAGCCGTTATTTGGCCGTTATGAAGCAAGAGAATTTTTTTTCTTTTTGGTGAAATGACACAGGAGAATTGAGTGTGTAATTATCTTGTATTCCGAGTTTAACATTCTAACCTTTTAGATGGGACGTTGTATGTGCTTATGACAAACTTCTGTTTGACCTGAAATTTTTATTTCTTTTTTGCAGTGATATTGTCAAATTACTACGACCTGCCATTTAACGATATCCTTGATTGGAGAAAATTCTGTGTCATACTCAAGGAGAGTGATGTATACCAGCTTAAGCAAATACTCAAAGACATATCTTATGAAGACTTTGTTAAACTCCATAAGAATTTAGTGAAGGTAGAAATTCTCGTTACACTTGGAGACATCCATAGTACTTGCTAAATCATTTTTATCTCACCTTAAGAAATCAAACAATGAAAAACTTTGAATGCTTCATCCCAAGTAGTCGGTAGAACTGTTGTCGTTTCCTATCAAATAATGATGCCTCGCCTGCAGTGACTGACAATAAAGTTGTGCTATCTCTTTTCAGGTTCAGAAACACTTCCAATGGAATTCACCGCCTGTCCAGTTGGATGCATTCCATATGGTCATGTATGACCTTTGGTTGCGCCACCATACGATCAAATACTGATATATATTATTACAGTTTCAGTTTCTTTTATACACACCATCTTAACCACCGAAACATTTGTACATAGTTACGTAACAGTTCTTTCTTCTATTTATTCTGTATTGGACCTTGAAGAAAAGGCCTTCAAGTTTTTGGTGAAAGTATGTGGATTCTGTCACATTTCCTATTTCTAGTTTTTCCCAAAATTGTTAGTATATGGTAGAATTGAAGTTTGATATAAAAGCATTCAAATTAGTATCATAGTGAAGTAGAGAGAGCATTTAAATTTGAGTAGAGTTTGGTTCATTTACAAAATCCTTTTTAGCTTTTTCACTTGGGTTGGATTGCCTTTAGGATCTTAGGTTGCAATCTTGGCTGCGGCTATGCAGGTGCTGGTTTGTTGTGGGCGTGTTCCAAATTGTTGAGTCGGAGGTTATGCAAGCTCTGATCTGGATGTGCTCCTGCAACTTTTTTAATTATTTGTCTGCTAAGTTTCATACCAAGATGTTGGTAAATGGTTGACACTTATATGAACCTCCTCAAGATATTCACCATCTCAGATTCAGAGAAGTGGTCTTTTATTCGAAGAGCCAAGAGACATTTAGTCTCCGGTAAAAATGACAGCTTAGGGCAAACAAAAAGAAAGGGAGAAAAAAATAGCGTATTTTACTTTTCTTGGATTTGGATTATTTTGGTAATTAAGATAAAGTAAGATACGATTTTTTATTATTTAGAGATTATAATTTTTTTAAAAAATTTTAAAGAAAAAAATAAATTTTTATTTAAAAAATATTTAAATTCTAAAATAAAAATTATATTATATAATTTTTATATTATAAATTTAAATTTAAATAATAAAAATTATTAAATTATATTATAAAATTAAAATTACATTAAAATTTATGTATTAATCTAAGTTATAAAATTAAAATTATATTATAAAAATTTTAATTTTTTTTAATATCAACTATAAAATTTATGGTAATCAAATTGAGAAATAAAATTTTTTATATATATATAAATTTTAAGAAAAAAGTAAATTTATACTTATACAAAAATATATATTTTATTTTTTTAATTTTTTGTGCAACCAAATCAAACATTATAAAATAATTTTTTTTTCTTTTTATTATATACCAAACAAATTTAAAAATTATTATTTTTATTTTCATTCTTTTTTTCTTTTCTATTTTTTCCTTTCTATTACCGCGTGCTAAACATACCTTAGGCTCTGTTTGGTACACTAGAAAGGAAAGGAAAGAGTAAGAAAGGAAATGAATCAAAAGAATGGAAAGGAAAATAATAACCCTCGAGTTTGTTTGACATGTAATGAAAAAAAAAAGATTTTTTTTCTTTTGTAATGTTTGGTTTACATAAAAAATTAAAAAAATGTAATATATATTTTTACGTAAGTACAAAATTATCTTTCTCTTAAAACTTATATATTTATAAAAAAATTTCTCAATTTTTTAATTTAATTACCATAAATTTCATAATTGATAATAAAAAGATAAATTTAAATTTTTATAATATAATTTTTATTTTATAACTTGAATTGATACATAAACTTTAATGTAATTTTAATTTTAATTTTACAAGATAATTTTATAACTTTTATAATATAATTTTTTAATTATAATTATAATTTTTAATTTTATAATATAATTTTATAATTTATATACAAATTTAATTTTAACTTTATAATATAAAAAATTAAATTTGACCAATAAAGTTATATAATATAATTTAAATTTTATAATATAAATTTATAATTATAATTATAATTTTTAATCTTATAATATAATTTTATAATTTATATATAAATTTAATTTTAATTTGATAATATAAAAAATTAAACTTAAACAATATACAAAATTATATAATGTAATTTTAATTTTATAATTTAAATTTTTTTATAAAAAAAAATTTTGACTTTTTTTTTAATTTAATAAAAAAATTATAATTTCAAAATACTAAAAAGTCGTATCTTTAAAAAATAATTTTTTTTTATCTTAAAATTATTAAATAATACAAAATAAAAAAAAAAAAATAAAGCACATTTATTTCCCTGCCTGGCCTTTCATGTGTAGTCATCATTTTACATAAACCACAGAACGTGGAGACTAGACATCATCCGGTGAAGACTCTATAGTACACTATCAGCCTAGAGGCTAGGGAAGCGGCAGAAAATTGGGTGATTCATGTCCAAGAACTAACGGGTCAATCTTTAACGCTCGATTGCTCGTGTTTTGGGATTTGGATTAGTCCTCGCATTCACACCTCATTGTGAGTTGTGGGAATGAGGTGAGGAAACAAGATCACAACAACCAAAAAAACATCAATTTAGTCAAGAGAACGAATTAAATACCGTACGTAGCCAATTTTAATGTGTCTGTCTACTCAAGGCTTACTATCCACAATTAAAACACTATGAACCTTGCACGTTTACGACTCTAAAGGAAAGGAAATCCATGGAAACTAGTAAAATCAATGCCATTTTAATTCATTAAATAAGAATGCTACTTGACTGAGCTAGACGTGAAAGGCTGTACGGTCAACAAACAAAAATAGGCTCAAATAATTAACGTGACAAACTCAAGTTTAAATCTTGATGAAAAAGGGTGTTTATATTTAGTGTTGGACTATAATGTGATCTTAGCTTGTTTTCTTTACAACAGTTAGCAAAAATGGAATCTTTTTAAACTAATTGTAGCTTGTCTTCTTCATCATAGAAAGAATACCAGTTCTGGATATAAGAAAAAGATGTTACTAGAAAGGAACGAGCACATATGATGTTGCTGTAAGGACAAAAACAACATTCGGTAAGAAAGGTGATAGTGAGAGGTTTTGGATATATAGAAGCAAATTAAACTAATACAGAATCTCAGCATATGAACCGGCTTCTTGATGCTCTTTCTATCAGACAAACTACACCAAGTTCCCAGCCGCCCCATGCATGCATGCCCTTTATATTATATATTTATCTATTATCTATGCGAATATGACATAAAATATATAAGCCATGTCTCTCTACTTCTCTCTGTCACATAATTCATTCTGCATTCAAAGAAGACAGTGTCGGAGATGGGTCATGCTCCGATGCACATTGCCAAAACAAGGCAGAATTAATGGGCGTCACAAATTTTTATTCTAAATGAAAAATAGAAAAATAAATAAGATAATTATGAAAGAAAATGACGTTCAAGAACATACTTACCACGAACGAAATGTTAACTTTCAAGAAAATGATAACACACTAACAGTACTTCTATTCAATTAGAACCAGAAGAAATAACATATAGTGTGATTCACGTGTTCAAAAAATTCAAAGACGTTGCATGGTGGTCTCCATTGTCTGAACTGAGCAACAGTTTCAAAACCAGGATGGCAACTCTTATACGTTGAGTTGAGTTAGTTCGTGCTGATTTTTCCAATTCGAAAAACATGGATTGCTAGGGAATAGTCTTTCTTGTCTAATATAATTAATAGATTAGATTGACAAGACATGCATTTAGGTGATTTCATTAAAAAAAAAAAAAAATAGTTATTGCTATTGGTAAAATTTCTCTAAAGTATCTACACCAGTTATTCTTCCTTTTCTAATTAATAAGTATATATTTACCATCTCAACAGTTTTAATGATTGATAAAATTTATTATATTTGTGGTTAATTTAACTTAATTAAAAAAATTAATTTGATTTTTAAAAATATAATTATATTAAATTTTATAATAAAAAAATTTATTATTTTTATAATTATGCTTGACTTAAATTTAAATTATCAATATTAACAAAATATGAATAACTTTTTTAAAAAAAAAAAAAAATTGATTCCCCCTCAAGAGCAGCTAAGAACAGCATCAAAACTCCTTGTCTGTTTCTAGTTATCATCCCCATTTCGTTTAAGCTAATTTAATCATAGAAAATTGTTTGCTATGCTTGACGCTACACCAAAGATAGCTGTGAACACAATATAAAATTAAAACCCAATAATAAATAAATAAGATCAAGGTAATAGGTCTGTATGTAATAATGGACTGATCAAGCAATTTGTGGGTTTTTTTTTTTTTTTCTAACAAACAGATAGGAAGAGAAACAAGAGCAGACTATAAAAGAGGAAAATAAGAGAAACGATTGTTAAGGTATCTAATGATTAAATGAAAGGAGGGGGAAATAACTTTTATAATGAAAAATCCAATAGTGTTGTTATCCTGTTACGTTATTTTCTATAGGCTCAACTAGCTCTTTTTTGAAGACGAAGAAATAAATAATACAATGAAAATAAATAGCCTAGTTTATTTGAGAAAGATACTCTTCTACCAATCCTTCTTTTGTCTGTTTCTACAATTGATGATTTTGATGTTCGCATTATTATTATTCTATATATAGCAGAGTTTGGGAGTTTAAATATACCATTGCATGTAGTATCTTCGTTTCCCTTCTCTATCACTAAACTCTGGTTCTTGTCTTGTCTGTGTTTACAGTTTTCTTTCCCCATTTCTCCAACTCCATCTTTTCACAACCATGGCTTTTTGTGGCACTTTACTTAAACCAAGCCAATGTCTCCTTCCATGCCACAAAACTCCAGCTCCAAGCCATGATCGCAGAAAACTGGTTAGCAAATTATGACTTATCATTATTGCTTGTTCTTATAAAAGACTAAAAAATTATTCTTTAACGAAATTTCACGATAAATTATTTTTAAAAATTTAATTTCTGATAAAACATGTAACTTTATGTAATAATAAGTTGATAATAACAAAATGTGCTTGCATGTATTTTCAGTTTTATTTAAGAGCTTCAGCAACTAGCTCAGGTGATGGGGAAAGGACAATTATAACGAAAGAACAAGATGAATGGAAGATCAATTACTCGGCTGAAAAACTAGCAACCCCATTGCTAGACACAGTCAATTACCCCGTTCATATGAAGAATCTATCTACACAGGTGAACCATTTTATGTGA
This sequence comes from Bauhinia variegata, assembly GCA_022379115.2. Taxonomy (NCBI): domain Eukaryota; kingdom Viridiplantae; phylum Streptophyta; class Magnoliopsida; order Fabales; family Fabaceae; genus Bauhinia; species Bauhinia variegata. Next base: position 13,044,701 of record CM039436.1, on the reverse strand, counting down.
CTGCATATTTCTCAATTCTCATGATCTATTGCTGCCTCAACAGTTTTCCTTTTCCTCGTTTCTTACTGTTATTGCCTTTAAGATTTTACTTTGTATTTCTCAGGATCTTGAACAACTTGCAGCAGAATTAAGGGCAGAAATAGTGTACTCTGTATCAAATACTGGTGGCCATCTTAGCTCAAGCTTAGGAGTAGTGGAGTTGGCAGTTGCTCTGCATCATGTTTTCAACACCCCTGATGACAAGATCATATGGGATGTGGGTCACCAGGTCTGTCTTATTTCTTCTTCGTTTCTTTTTGTTTGCATGGAAATCAAATGGTGTAAGGAAAAAAAAAAAAAAATCACTGTTTGGGTTTCTTCTTCATTTTCCTTTTCTGTATTTTTTTTCCACCATTGTCATATCAAATATTATATTTTAAGCTAAGAAACAAGAAAATCTCAGGCATACCCACACAAGATTCTCACTGGTCGAAGATCCAGAATGCACACCATGAGGAAAACTTCAGGGCTAGCCGGGTTTCCTAAAAGGGAAGAGAGCGTGCATGATGCTTTTGGGACAGGGCACAGTTCTACCAGTATATCTGCTGGCCTTGGTGAGTGAGATTCTTAATGCCAATGGTTTTCATTAAAATAAATGAATACACAGAGATTGAACAGTAAATCTTAATGTTCTCTTTATCTTTCTGGCTATCGATTAAAAAAAAGCAGGCATGGCAGTTGCAAGGGATCTATTGGGAAATAACAACAACGTCATTTCGGTGATTGGAGATGGGGCAATGACTGCAGGTCAAGCATACGAGGCCATGAACAATGCAGGATACCTTGATGCCAACTTGATAGTTATACTTAATGACAACAAGCAAGTCTCCTTACCAACTGCTACACTTGATGGCCCTGCAACTCCTGTTGGAGCCCTCAGTAGTGCTTTAAGCAAGATTCAAGCAAGCACCAAATTCCGCAAACTCCGAGAAGCTGCGAAAGTAAGTCTTTTAAATTTTGTTTTTTCTGTGGTCATGTCAAATTTCAATACCTCTAAATTTCTTTCCTGCTAAAGAGCATCACAAAACAAATGGGAGACCAAACACATCAAGTTGCGGCAAAACTAGACGAGTATGCAAGAGGTATGATCAGCGCTTCAGGGTCTACACTTTTTGAGGAGCTTGGCCTATATTACATCGGTCCAGTGGATGGTCATAACATTGAAGATCTAGTCACCATTTTCCAAAAAGTGAAAGCAATGCCTGCCCCAGGTCCAGTTTTGATTCACATCGTGACAGAGAAAGGAAAGGGATACCCCCCAGCAGAAGCAGCGGCTGACAAAATGCATGGTGAGACTGGAACCCTTATTTTTTCTCATACTTGTGATGAATAAATTCTTGAAGAGGCTCGTATTCTCTTGCGCTTTCAGGTGTTGTCAAGTTTGACCCGAAAACAGGCCAGCAGTTTAAGTCAAAATCCTCAACCCTTACATATACTCAGTACTTTGCTGAATCTTTGATAAAGGAAGCCGAAGTGGACGACAAGATTGTAGCCATTCATGCAGCAATGGGTGGCGGGACTGGTCTAAATTATTTTCAGAATAAGTTTCCGGATCGCTGCTTTGACGTGGGGATAGCCGAGCAACATGCCGTTACATTTGCAGCTGGTTTAGCTGCAGAGGGTCTCAAGCCATTCTGTGCTATCTATTCATCATTCCTGCAGCGTGGATATGATCAGGTGAGCCAATAACAGGAAATGGAAAACAGCCGATATTGATTTTTATATCTTATGTCAGTTTACAGATAATAATTACTATCAAAGAATCTAACAATTGTGATTTATAATGAGTATGAAGGTGGTGCACGACGTAGATCTTCAGAAACTACCTGTCCGTTTTGCTATGGATAGAGCTGGTTTGGTTGGTGCAGATGGACCAACCCATTGTGGAGCATTTGATATCACATACATGGCTTGCTTGCCCAATATGGTAGTCATGGCGCCATCTGATGAAGCTGAACTCATGCACATGGTTGCAACAGCAGCAGCCATAGATGACAGGCCAAGCTGCTTTAGATTTCCAAGGGGCAATGGAATTGGAACAGTTCTGCCTCCAAATAACAAAGGAATCCCACTTGAGGTTAGCATAAATAACTACCGTACATTTTCCAAACAGAATAGTGGACAAATAATCAAATTCAAACATTTTTGGTTATGTAGATAGGAAAGGGCAGAGTACTGATTGAAGGCAGCAGAGTTGCTCTTTTGGGATATGGTTCTGTAGTTCAACAATGCCTGCAAGCAGCAAAAATGCTCAAAACACAGGACATTTCTGTCACAGTTGCTGATGCTAGGTTTTGCAAACCTCTGGACACTGACCTCATTAAGCGACTAGCCAAGGAACACGAAATTCTCATTACGGTGGAAGAGGGTTCTATTGGAGGTTTTGGATCTCATGTATCACAGTACCTAAGCTTATCCGGTATTCTGGATGTACCTCTCAAGGTAACTACTTCCTCTGTGCAGAAAGGCCACCCTCAAAGCTTTCTTCTATCAGACCAATGTTCCTTCAACCTTAGCCCACCCCCCCTCCTTTATGTTTCTAATTGTAACTTTGTTTTGACATTTGCCTGCAGTGGAGAGCAATGATGCTTCCTGATAGATACATTGAGCATGGGTCATACCAAGATCAGCTTGAAGAAGCAGGACTTTCCTCAAATAATATTGCTGCAACGGTCTTGTCCGTTTTGGGAAGGCCAAAAGACGCTTTTCTGTTCAAGTAAATACACAAAGAAAATAGGGGTCTCACACTGTGACCATAAAGATGAATCAGATTCTTAAAATGCTCCATGTTGGCCTTATGCACAAATGGAAGCCACCTTAGCAAGTCATTTCTAGAGTGATTCTGATATGGGTTGACATCCACTCAAATCCCCATCTTGATGACAGAGTAGGCATCCCCCAAGTGAATGAAGAAATCTGGCAACATATCCCTGTAGACCAAGGCATATTAGTACTTTACTATTTTTGTATATAAACTGAATCACTGTAAGCATTGCATAAGCACCAAAATCTTGATTGTCAAATAAAGTCGGATAGTCTCTAAGTACATAAAATCTTGCCCTTTCATCCAAGTGATACAACAGAAATCTATTCTTAGAATTCTTATTTTTAGGCATGAACAGAATCTTATATTGTGTATCAATTTCTCTGGAATTCAAAAACACGTCAGAGACCTTCGCTTGATGCCAACTCCTAGCCATGTTCTAGTGATTTATCTATCACTGTCAACTCGATTCATGTAGGTTACTCATCAATGATTAATCAAACTTACCGATAACACAGTCACCTTAATAACAGAGTTCCAATCACTCACCGAAGCATATTCATTCTACCACTCAATTCTAATACACTTCTCTACTGGTTTTTCTTTTTTCTCTGTTTTTTTTTTTAAAAAAAAATAGAGAAGTCTATTGAAAGATGAGAATAGAGAAAATACAGAATATCCGCACACTAAAAGACAAAGAAAACATAAAAGGAGAAAAAGAAAAAAAGAAAAGAAAAGAAAAGAAAAGAAAAGAAGGTACAATCAAAACCTTCTATAGAAGATATACAGGTGCCAGGTACCATGGATCATCTAAGCAAAGACTGCTGAAATTTGTTCAGATAAACACAGGATTATCTCCTTCAGGGAGATCTCATTAACACTTACAGGGTAAAGTTTATGCCACAGATAAGGATTCGTCTAGTAGAAACAAATTGAATTATCAATCCGTTATGCACCCAACTCATATCTTCAAAGGCTAAAATTTTGATATTCACATCTTTACGCAAGTATTAAGCACATATCCATGTTGAAGGTTATGACAATCAAACTGGATTTATTGAAAGGAGAAAAGGGAGAAAAGCAATAGGGTACAGTCAAAACCATGAATAGAAGATGTACAAGTGCCATGGATCATCTAAGCTAAGACTGCCGAAATCTGTTCAAGACAAACACAGGATTATCTCCCTCGGGGAGATCTCATTAACATTTACAGGATTAAATTTATGCCACAAGATATGATTCATCTAGCAGAAATAAATTAAATTATCAATCCACTAAGTACCCAACTCTTATCTTCAAAGACTAAAATTTGAACTATTAAGCAGAAATCTCTGTTGAAGGTATAACAAATGTTTAGAGTCAAAACTAAGACAATCAAAATGGAGCGATAAATAATAATGCATATTTACCTCCAGAGTGCGGAAAGAACACCTGTGCTAGATGGCGAGCTAAGGAGTTTGGGTATAACATATTTGACAATGTTTCACCAATAATCTCCACAGGAACAAACCCCTTCTTTAAAATGATGAAATCTCTTTGCATCTCTAGCAATAATATCTCGCCCAGTAAGTGAAGAAACAAATTTTAACCAAGTGTGACAGTCCCCGCAAACTCTAAGATTCTTAAAAATCCTTATGTTAGTATTCCTACCACTAGTCTTCCACAAAGCAAAAGCTATAGCTAGTTTCTCGCTGTGATAATATAAAGATCTTATCTTCTTCTCTTCTTCCAAATCCTGCAACACAAATTTTGTATCAGGATTATAGCCAAGAGTTTTAACCTTCTCAATTAATTCATGCAATATCTCTAAAATCTCATGAGATATTGGGTGAGACAAATCTCCAGCCATAAAAGTGTGAACCTCTCTATCAACATCAACCCAACTCATCGCAGGACTTTTCTTCAACTTCAAATCCCTTATTGTGCTTTTCATCTCAATAACCTGGTTCCATTTTCCAGCTGAAGCATAAAGATTTGTCAAAAGGATATGAGTTCCCTCATCACCAGGAGCAAGCTCAAGCACTTTTTTCATAACTCTCTCTGCCATCTCCACCTCACCATGAATCCTACAGGCGTTTAGCAGTGTCCTCCATATGACCATATCTGGATTCCTCACCTCCTTTATCAACATTTCTGCCTCTTCAAGTCTCCTAGATCGTCCAAGCAAATCAATCATACAAGCATAGTGATCTCTTGTCAACTCAATTTTATAATTACTCCTAATGGAGGCAAAAACTTGGCAGCCTTTGTCAACTAACCCTGAATTGTTGCATGCCAATAGGACACTGATAAAGGTTACATCATTTGGCTCAAGTCTCAAACTTTTCATTCTTTCAAATAGTTTAAGTGCCTCGTGTCCAAAACCATTTTGGGCATAAGCATAAATCATTGAATTAATGGATACAACATCTACCTCAGTTAATGCATCAAAAACAAACCTTGCCATGTCTGTATTTCCACATTTCCCATACAAATTAATGAGTGCTGCACCAGCATACTTATCTCCCTCCACTCCTATTTTCACGATTATGCCATGAATTTGTTCTCCTACCTCAAGCATTGCAATGCTTGAACACGCCTGAAGAACACCAGACAATGTGAAGGAATTTGGGTTTATTGAAGAACGAATCATTTCTCTGAACGTTGACAAGGCAATCTCCTCTCTTCCATTTTCCACAAGACCTGATATAAGGGATGTCCAAGTCACCTGATTTGCATGAGAAAGCTGATTAAAAACCTTAATGGAATCATCAACCAAACTGCATCTTAAATACATAGTAAGGAGTGAAGTCTGTGAAGCAACTGCAGATTCAAGACCAGATTTAATGACAAGGCAATGAATCAATTTACCTTTAACTATATTCCCTAGATTACCACAACTTATCAAGATGCTTGACAGAGTATACTCGTTAGCCTTGATTCCTTGACTGACCATGTTCTCAAAAACCTGAAGAGCTTCATTATCATGACCACGCTGGGCATAACCAACAATTAATGCCGTAAACAAGACAACATCTTTCTCCACAACACGGTCAAGTATCAAGTGGGCATCCCTCATTTTATCAAACTTGGTGTACATATCAACCAGAGCACTAGCAACAAACCCATTAAAAATCTCAAAACCCAGTACCACCGACAAAGCGTGAGCTCTCTGGCCTTTGCGTACAAGACCCAAATCAGAAAAAGCCTTAAAAACGCTTGAAAATGTGTATTCATCTGGTATAACTCCCCCCTCAAGCATCTTTTCATAAAGCTGGATAGCCTCTGCAGTCTTCCCATGGCTAACATGAGAAGAAATCATATAGTTCCAAGCAACTATATGTGGGTTAGGCAAATCATCGAATAGTCTGCGTGCTTCAGCTAAGCTACCGCATTTGACATAGCCATCAAAGAGTTTATGGCATAGAGAAAAGTAGGACATACCAGATTTGATAATGTGCGTCTGCACTCCTCTGATGCCTTCTAGGGATTTTTTCTGTATGCATTGTCCAATCAAAGAAGTATACAGCTGTGAGACCTCGTTCAAACTAGTGTTGTTTACGAAAGCGTGAACACAGTATTGAGCATCAAACATGAAAGGTTTAACGAGGTCGACATGCTTCGATCTTCGTAGTCTAATCAACATATCATCCGACCAACATAGTTGTATCTGGTAAATCTTTGAGAAGATAAACTAGCGCCGGCAATTTCTACATGAACTACGCCCGTTCCTTTTTTTCCTTTCTGTTTTTGTTTGTCTTTTACTTTTATAGGTGATATACTCATTTTAATTTTTTTTTCTTTTTTGATCTCTACTCATTTTAAATTTTAGTTGCCTTTTATTGAAATGTACTATTACTGCCCTAAGTGCAAGATTTTTCCTTTTCATTTTCTAAAAATAATATTTATGGTTATCGGAAATTATAGTGGACAAAAATAAACGTATGCACTTTGGGAAAATTTCCGGGATAAAGATTTTTACTATTTCTTTTTTGGCTATCAAGGATTAATGAATAATTATAAAAGATAAAATCAGCCAAAATGTTTTTAAAAAATAAAAATATAAAAATATTTTCTAAACCTACGGCTTTGAACTCTTCATTTAAATGTGCAAGATAAAAGATTGTATATTATATAATGGATCTTGGCCAAACAAAGACCCTTATAGGCATTGATGGTCTTAGGAGAGGCAGATACAGATATTTTTTACTGAAAAAGGGGTAAAATGAACAGAATCTTCTTTCACCCCAAAAGTCTCTTCGTTCCCAGAAACACAATCATCCCGAATCCCTATTCACAAAGTGGTATGATATGATATCTTTATATACATTAGGTTATTAGTTATGGCACCTCCTGTGAGAACAATAACAGAGGCTGCAACTTTCCATCAACTAGATTAGATCAGAAGATTAATCTTCTGGTGTTCTTTGCGCAGCTAGGATGAATGCTTGAAGCAAGCTCTGTGCTGCAAAGGTTTGATCAGGAGTCCCAGATATGACAACCCTCCCTCCATTTGTGCCAACACAAGGATCACACGCTTCAACTTTTGCACCAGAAATCTGTTTGAAGAAAATATTGCTAGTTTAAAACCATTTTAAGCATCTAGAAACCAGACATTTGGAGAGCCACTGGTTTAGTAGAAGAAAGGTAGTAATTTAAAATAACAGAGAGAATACTACAGTGTACATTCAACTTAAATAACCAATAACTAATAACCTCAGTTAACGCAGTACCATACAGATTCAACAAAATCGTGTGCAAGTTTTTGTTTCATCTTTCACTTTAATGGGAAAGTATAAATTGAACAAACCATACCACTTAGAAGGACAAAGCATAACAGAGAAACAGCTTTACTTCAAAAGAGTATTCTATCATATCTTTTGAGAGAATAAAACAAGCACCTGTCTGATTTGTTCTAAATTGCCACCATCTTCACCATAAACAGAACCAAGGATATATTCAGAAATAACAATCTCCACAGTGGTATTTGTCACAGTAGCAAGCTTGTTTCCCCTGCCAAAACATTTCATTAAAACAACCCAGAGTGAAATAAGTCAGTAGTTTGAAGCTGTCTTAACAAATTGAGACATTTTTTTTCGACTTTATTAACTTACATTTATATACAACATATTATGCCATAAATTAGGAAAAACTGGATTTAGTATCAGCACCATTGGGGATCAGAATTTTCTAAAGGGAAAGACAAGAAAGAAATGTGCATTATTGTAACCACACTGACCTCTCAAATTCCAAATTCTCACTTAAATCCTTATATTTTTTTCCATTCTCAGAGACTGCCCGACCTTGCCCCCGTGCTTTCTGCTAACAGACACCCACTCCAAAACAATCAGAAGCTCAGCTACATATAGCATTGGAAAAGGTTAAACAGAGAGAAGGAAGAGACTGGAGAATACCTGTGGAAGAAACCTCGCTGAAGGAAAAGCAGATATACTCTGGCTGGAAAGATTACCTTTAAGAGGTTTCCCACTTACTTTCTTATTGGAATTTTTTCTCGCTTCACCAATCATCTCATTGGGCAAAAGGCTCTCCCTGATTCTACCAGTGACTTTATAAAGAGCATTTTGCACACATCTAAACTCACCAGTAATCTGCACAAACAATCTTTTCTCTGATTATATACTCAGACCAGGAGACAGATCACAGAACCATAAGATTATTGGTGATAACAAGAAACAGAGTCTTTCGTGAGTGTGTAGATGTCTCACTAGTTATAAGTAAAATTGAAAACTTCTCTAAAACCAATCACTGAGCAGATGCAAGAAAGGCTGCAACATTACTGAAAATATAGTATTATGTACACATATACAGAAAGATACCCTGAAAGAAACTTGCAGATATTTTATATTGCATGTATTTAGGATATATAACGCATTTGTATAAGTTTAGCAGAGCTCCTATCCAAATATTTTACCTTCTTTTTCTATATGATGAGTCTAATTTGATATGTCAGCAACAAGAAAATAATATTATTTATCTATTATTGAAAGGATAACAGCGAATACAAATATTAAGATCAATACCTAAAAAATTACAGATGCTGAACTTAAGTTTGGTAACAAACATGTAACCCTCAATATGCTTAGCAGAAAATAATTAAACTGAATTAGATCAAAGAAGTGATTGCACCTGTAATACCGCATCATCATCCATGGCACCACTTGGAACCCGATCCCCATGCAATATTTGTATATCAGCACTAGTAACTTCTCTCATTTCTGAAATTACCTCACCGGTATTGCCACCTAAGCAACCAGCTAAGCTTGCTGTGAGAAGAAGCCTCACAGTAACAGGTGATTCCATACTTGAGATTGAGAGCAAACCCTTTTGAATGTGATCTTCAATAATTCTAGCGAAGACAAGAACAACAGCATCTTGTGCAGGAGAGTAACAGGATCCAAGGTTCTAGAAGAAGAAAATCCAGTTCCAGATCAACAATAGTGATCAAAGCAACCAAATTGATTTAGTGCGTGTTCATATGTGTGTAAATGCAATTTTATGAGATATATTTTTTTTTCCAAACGAAAAAAAAAAAAGGAACACAATGAGCAAGAGTATTTCCTTGCAGAACTATGTACACAAGTCATCAAGACACTTTTTCACATATGACTAACCTCTACAGCAGAAATGGTGACGATGCGCTCACCAAACTCGCTTAAAGGGGCTGCAAAGATAATAGAAGCCCCTGTTTTGCTTTCTAAAGCTCGGACTATAACTCCTTTTTTGCCTATCACACTCCCGGCCACAGTATTAGAGCAGAGCAACCTGAATACAACTTCATGTTCAGTACCATTTCTGTAATGAGAGGCTCCACTAGAGTGTGTTGTCCCCTGTGAAGCAACATTTAGAAGCTTTCCTTGCATGGGAAGTAACCAGGATTTAAGGTTTGGAAAAACTTCATCGTCTAGATCAGGGGAGGATTTGTCAGGAGTGCTAACAGTTGGTGAAGTCAAAGGTATGGGAGCTTTATCCAAAGGTAAAGTCAAAGGTACAGGAGCTTTATCCAAAGGTGAAGTCAAAGGTAAAGGAGCTTTATCCAAAGGTGGACAATCTTGAAGACAACCCGATACAGCAATCAGTGCCTTCTTGACAGCCAAAATTCCGCCAGTTATCTGATAATTAAACAAGTTCCCAGATGAAGAGAGGGAAAGTTTAGTATCCTGCTTGAGGTATATGAGACAGAATATAGCCATTTCAACGGACATATGGTACTACAAGTAAAAATCCTTATCAAAATTCACGAACGCAGTTATCGGATCTTCCTGAATTTTTTTTTTAGTTTTAGGAACCTAGTCCCCACAAAAATTACTAGCAGAAACTAAGGGAAGATCCCTGCATGACAATGATACATACTTATCTTTGAGATGAAAAACAGCTAGAGGACAAAATAATGAAAGCTGTGCCCACACTTAGCTTTCCAATCCCCAGAACAATGTTGATTTTATTTAACTACAAGTGAAAAGAAGTTATAATACATGCTATGAGGATATCCAATATGCAAAGGTAATTTAAGTTCTCAACATTTAGACATCCCTGCTTTTCCAGAAACGCCATTCTTTGCTGGTGCATATTTCACACAGCCATGAAGCTTCATTTTCCTTCAATCAACCGCTATCCATGTTATAAACAAGCTCAAAGATCAATTTCCGATTGAAGTTGGTATCCATTTTCATATGATTCTTTTCGGTATCATATCGACATCGCGTGGTTTCTCAAAGAAACTTTGTAGGCTCTGACTATTACAATAAGAACAACCTAAACAGTATCTCAACTTCTTATCTTCACCTGAATTATCTCTCTTCAAACTTAAAAGTTCGTGCGTATTTAAATCTGACACTATTTCCTTTTTCTTTTTCAACTAATTTCATCAAAGCGCTACCGAATCAGGTGATGGAAACCGTAGCTACAGAAAAGAAAATGGTAGGACAACAGATCGAAGGAAACTGAAGAAAGATGCAGTGGATGAAAGGAAAATAAAATCGAAGCGTATATTTGACTATCTTAGTTAATTTCAATACAATGCACAAAAAAAAAAAAAAATGAGGAAAAAGGACAAACGAAGCAATAAATGTGCTAGGACAAGGACAATCTTCCTCAAGCATTTCCTTTTAAAAATAGAGAACTTGAAATGAAAAACACTCACAAGAATTAACTCCTCGTAGTTAGCCGCACAATGTGGAGCCGGGGTAATTCTAATTTTAGCACCGCTATAGTTCCTCATTGTCGTTATGTTCTTTCCTCCTTTCCCCACCACCGCACCTATCTGCGAGGTGTGCGCGAGCAATTTACAGCAGACTTCATCATTTAATGCTTTACTATCACCCTTTTGTGCCTCCAGCCCCCAGACCCTCTCAAAAACCCTAAGGACAGCTTCCTGAGCACTTGAAACCTGAACTGCTTCATCAGCATCATATTCACCCGCAATACTAGCCAAGGTGATACTCTTAAGTGGTGAAACCGATCCGATCACGATAACGACCCGATCATCCGTACAGGGAACAGAATCTTCGCAATGGATTCTGCAGGCAGTTTCTCTGCGGAGTTGGGAAACGATGAAGCCGGAGTTGCCGATCAAGCCGCTGATAGAGGAGGAATGGCAAATAAGGCGGAAGGCAATTTGCCCAGCGAGGACTTTCAATACTGGTCGCTTTGGACGATGGCTGCGCTTAAATGTTCCTGGCCTGTAGTGGTTGTAATGCTTGTGATCGCAGCTGGAACTGGGCTCTTGCATTGCGGTAACGGCTTCGTGGTAAATGGTTGGAGGCGGGGAGGCAAATTGAGAATTTTCATGAGCCTGTACGGGAATTACTTCATTTTGAAGAAAAGGGCAATGGGAACAAACTCCTTGGAACTTTCATCACTGTGGGTAATAATAGCGCCGCAATGGGGTCTATGTAAAAAGGAAGATCGCCTGAGGAGGGTCTCAGCAGAATAACGCCTGACTGTACGAATTAGCGTAGAGGGCGCAGTGGGCACTGGCAGTGGCAGCGACCCGAGAGATGAAAGGGAATATGGAGGAGAACCTTGAGCGTTCGCGTAGCATATATGCCAGCTACCATTGCTAAAGCGCGCGTGACTGGGAGTAGCTGTTGACTAGTGTTTGCAGACGTCAAAGGTTTGTGGGGCCCCTTGATGTTTCCTCCTTCCCTGGGTTTGTGCAGGATATGTGATCAACGCAAATTCATAAGGTTGAGTTCTTATTTATTTTACCATATATATACATCGTACTACCAACATTTATTTTCAAAATTATCGTTCGACAGCTATTATGAAAAAATTACTGTAAAAAATACTTTACATTTATACTACCAAATAATAATACTTTTTATTATAATGATAAAAATAATAATTTTATTAGGAATTAGGAAAATTAAAAATTTGAGTCCACTTGACAAAAATTTGAGTCCAAGTTGATCATAAAAATGATTTGAATAGTAATTTTTAAAAGAGAAATGGAATTATTTTTCTTTATTAGAGATACAGCAAAATGGGTTAGAACTTAAATATCTGTTTCGAGAAAAAAAAAATCTCAAATTTATATTTAATCAAATCTGCTTGCTGATAAAATTTTAAGAAAATGTCATAGTAGTAGAAAATTATTGCATATATAATAAAATAATTATATAATACTAAAAGAATAAGAAACGAGGGAAAGAGGTAATTGATGGAAGTCAACACATAAGACTACAAATATAATGTTCCGATTAAAAAAAAATTATAAATATTTCTCACTTCCTATCTTGTCTCATATTTGACTCACTTTAATTGGTTAAAAACTATTATATAATGATTAAATATTATTAAAATATATCATCTTATCATTTTTAACTAATTCAAAAATATAAAACAGAAAAAAAAAAAAAAATGGAGCAAAAGATGTTTAAAAAAAGAAGAAAAGATGACCATACAAATATGGCAGTGACGTGTAAAGAGGGAAAGATGAACGATTTATGGAAAGTGATAGTATTCCGCTGAGTGATACGAACAAAATAATTCATCCAGTCAAGTCAGATTGTTAAAAAAAATCTTAGAAAATAAAAAAAATTCTATGATACCATATAAATATGTCATATTATATTAATACAGTAAATTTATGTGTAATTTCATAATTTTCAGTAATAATATAATATTCATATTTTTAATATAAAATATAATTTATCTTATTTTTCAAACAATTAAAATTAATTAATTAATTAGTTTACATGCCATTCATACATCAAATATTTTTTGCGTCATAGATACAAAATAAAAAAAAAATTAAAAAGATGAATTAAACAAATGGATTACATGCACAGCCCAGGCATTCTTTTGGGCGTACATTTTCATTTGGGAGCACCAACTTACTTTATGGGCTTACATTTAGGCTGGTGGGCGATGCATCCCTAAGCCCAAATGTTAAATCTATTATTCTCTCCTGGGCTAATTTAGAGCCGCAAGTTTATGGTGTCATCATATCATAGGATTGGTTTTGGATTCATATTTTGTTTTGGTATTTTAGCTTTGGATCTTTTTCGAAGGTGTCTTTTGTTCTTTAGAGAAAGTGTAGTGGGGGTTGCATAAGTAAAGTAGAAGATAGAAGAGATGAGGTGGAAGAGAGAGCAGATGAGGTGGAGGAGAGAGAAAAAAAAGAGAGTTGCAAGTATTAGTGCTTATATATGCACTATTTATGATTACAATATTTTTTTTGTATTTTTTAAGAAAAAAAAAAGTTTTATAAGGTAAAAGAGATAGTTGTAGGACCCATTTAAAATTTTTTTTAGAGTTGTATGAGTAGAGAAAAAATTATATAAGTTGTATAGAGTGATGTGTCATTGTAGGACCCATTAAAATAATATAAATAATTAAAATATAGAATTCTGATAAGTACCATGACTAAAGATAGTCTTAATGGTCGGTTCCCACTTGGCATCTCTATGGACTACGGCTCTATGATGGGGCAATAGAAATGTAGAATTTCTCTCCACGACGGTGACTGTGGGTAAACAAGAGTGATCAACGCAGCACATGCTTTGGAATTGGTAGTGTCTGAACAAGGAGCATATGGCATCAGTTTCAACCACCACCTGTTATGCCCATATCCTGCTTGGCACAAAAAAAATCAGTTCTTGCAATTCAATTATATATAATTAATATATATTCAACAACATCCTACTAAGAGAAGAATCACAAATTAAAAATGAGAAGGAATTACATTCTACGTCCATCCAGATTGATGCTCTTCTCTTTTATTTCTTCTCCCTTTTACAATAATGATTTCGTGATCTGCTGCCCAACTTATTCTAGTTCAATAAGAGATCTCAATATTATAGCTTGAAAAGGTCTCGAACCTCCACGCTCTTTAGAAGAGCATCAATCTGGATGGACGTAGAATGTAATTCCTTCTCATTTTTAATTTGTGATTCTTCTCTTAGTAGGATGCTGTTGAATATATATTAATTATATATAATTGAATTGCAAGAACTGATTTTTTTTTGCCAAGCAGGATATGGGATATATATATATATATAGCACATTAATGAAGGGCAGTCTCAACTTCAGAAATATACACACACAATTGTTGTATAAGAAAAGTTTCTTTGGCCATTGCCTTTTTTTTTTTTTAATTATTCTACTGCACGAAACATATAAACATATAGATTGAGATTCCCCATAGACATTATTAATACATATAGAAGACCTTTCGATCGGTTGGTCGTATTCTAGGCTCTGCAATAACTAGCCATTGTGTTATCTATCTATATCGCCATGGCTGGAGAAGGAAAGCTTCACATAGTGATGTTCCCATGGCTGGCCTTTGGCCACATGATCCCCAACCTTGAGCTCGCCAAGCTCCTAGCCCATAAAGGCCACCTTGTCTCCTTCGTATCCACTCCAAGAAACATCGATCGTCTCCCGAAACTGCCTCAAAACTTGGCTACTTTGATTAAATTCGTGAAACTTACTCTGCCCAAAGTAGAGAAGCTCCCAGAAAACGCAGAGGCCACAAGTGATATTCCATACGACGCAGTGCAGTACCTTAAAGAAGCATGCGATGGTCTCCAACAACCTCTGACCCAATTTCTTCAATCTTCCCATGCAGATTGGATATTATATGACTTTGCTCCTTACTGGGCTGGCGCCATTGCTTCAAAATTGGGTATTAAGAGCGTTTTTTACAGTATATTTAATGCTCCCACGCTTGGTTTCCTCGGACCAGTTCCGGTTTTGAAGGGTGATAAGCAGGTTCGGACAAAACCCATTGACTGTACAGTTTCTCCAGACTGGGTTCCATTCCCCTCCACTGTTGCATGGAAGTTATTCGAGATCACAAGGGTGTTCGACGCATTCAGCGAAAATAACTCGGGCGTTTCGGATATGTTCCGGTTCGGTGCAAGTGTGGAAAACTGTGATATTGTGGCGGTTAGAAGTTGCTCCGAGTTCGAACCCGAATGGCTTCAAGTGCTGGAAAACATTTACCGGAAACCGGTTTTCCCGGTGGGTCAACTTCCCAGCATGGAGTACGACGTCGGGGATGAAAACGACGACGAGTGGCGGAGGATTAAAAACTGGCTGGACAAACACGAGAAAGGCGCGGTGGTGTACGTGGCATTCGGGAGCGAAGCGAAGCCGAGGCAAAATGAAGTCAGCCAGATAGCTCTCGGGTTAGAGCAATCGGAGCTACCGTTTTTCTGGGTCCTGCGGATTCGTCGTGGGCCCACCGATCCGGAGGTGCTGGAGCTGCCGGAAGGGTTCGAGGAACGAACGAGAGAACGTGGGGTGGTGTGGACGAGTTGGGCACCTCAGCTGAAGATCTTGGGGCATGACTCGGTGGGTGGGTTCTTGACTCACTCGGGTTGGACCTCGGTGGTGGAAGCGATTCAAAATGAGAAGCCTCTCGTGTTGTTAACGTTCTTGGCAGAACAAGGATTAAATGCTAGGTTTTTGGAAGAGAAGAAAATGGGTTATTCTATACCCAGGGATGACCAAGACGGCTCCTTTACGAGTGACTCAGTTGCTGACTCACTCAAGCTTGTTATGTTGAAGGAGGAGGGAGGGGTTTACAGAGAAAAGATTAAAGAGATGAAGGACTTATTTGTAAATAAAGATAGGCAGGAAAGGTACGTGGATAACTTACTGGCTTACATGGAAGCCAAGAAAAATAGACCCTGCAGGGTTTAGTGTTGTTACTTGTTCAAGGATACTGCTTCCACCGTTTCTTTCTTTTTTGTGGGAATGGGCAGAGCATGCTCTATTTCATTTCCAACTCCATTTTCAATTATAGGAACGGATTAAGAAAAATAAAATAATCAAAAAACTGGCCACTTTGAAATATATTTACTACGAGTTTATATTTGATCCAACAAGTTATGTCGATAGTGTAAGCATTGCGCCTGGTATAAATTACAACACAGTATGTACAACAGAGGACACAAACAAATTTCGACACAGATGATATAATGTGCACACTTCCAGACTAAATATTGATCTTTAATTTAAGAAAAGAAAAAAGAAAGCTATTGAGGAGTTGGAGATGTTAGTCTGCCTTCCTCTGTCTCATGCTTTGACGTAGAATCCCCACCCATCAATTCCGAATAGCCTTCCACCTTCAATCACATATTCTTTGCAGGCGGCCATTTGCTGCTGCATTTGATAGTACCCAAGGCATTATTATCAGTCCATTGGTAAGTCTGATGGGTTCTCAAGCTTGATGATTCATGAAGATCAAGAGCTATCAGGTAAGACAGGACACAACCAGCCATGAGTACACTGAATGCTGAAAGGACCAAGGTCAACAAAAACTTCCAAAGGCAACATCTTCAATTAGTAGAAAATCTTCTGCTTTGCGCGACACAATAAAGAGATATTCAGAAACAGTGTGCAGGAAAACAGATAACACTGCACAAGTCAGAAGAATACCCTAAAACCATAATGTAAATCAAACAAAATTGGATGGTCTGGATTTCATATAAAAGTGAAATTAATATTTCCAAAGCAGGTTGCACAGGAGACCTTCTTAAAAGCATAGCTGGATTTTTTTTTTGTCACCGTGCCAATGACCATATATATATATATTTATGCTTTACATCGGGAATTTAAGTAACGTCAAATATTGAACCAAAAGGTAGACTAAGTACTAGCGGAAGTAGCCGTACAGAACTCAGTAGTGGTGGCTGAACTCCATGAATTTGTTGCTGACCTTGTTGTACAATATTCTTAGGAGACATCCTTATTGAGATCCATCAATGCTCCAAAATTACTGGAAGAAGAGAGAAAATTCTTATATGCATGCTCCACATGCTTATAATACCTTGAATTATGAATGCAATAAGAAGCAGGCTAAATTGCATACAAAGTGCAAGCAAACACCAAAATATGTATACGTGAGGACACCCTCTTCACAATTCATGAGGGGGACTCCACAATATCAAAATGAAACAAGTTTGACATGAAGAAATAAAAAAGTTCGCGGCTTAATTAACAGTATGTCACAGATATTCCTCAATAAAAGTAATCGTGGAACATGATAATATCGCAGACATAAAGCTATCATTGACAGAATATGTTATTGAAAGATAACGGTTTGGATCCACGTGTTGCCCAAAGAAAATGAGAAACAAGAAGACAAAGGCCACTAAGGCCAAAGAAAAAGAACATGAGTAGAAACGACAGCTGATGCGTTGGCTCAGGCATTTGTCTTAAAAAAAAGGACTGCCGTTAAGCTTTATGTAGACACGATATGAGATCAAGCATTGGCAGCAAGAAGGCTTATAAGGAATAATTCAAAGAGAATGCAGATGGAGAAAGCTGAGGCAAACCCTGCTGCCGCATCTACCCATGTGCTTATTTTTCCTTGCCCATTCCAGGGCCATGTAAACGTCATGCTCAAACTTGCAGAGCTTCTTGCCCTTTCAGATCTTCATGTCACTTTTCTCAACACCGATCACATCCACCACCGCCACATGACCTTCTCTGATCTTCAAACTCGTATAACAACAACCTATCCTAAGTTCCAATTCAAGACCATCTCTGATGGTCTTCCCCCACAACACTCCCGAAGTGGAGACAAAACCATTGAAATATTCAACTCTTTTACTTTACATGGCAAGACACAATTAAGAGAGATTCTCATCTCCGATGAGGTTTCCTCGGAAAATAGCAGAAAACCGAGAGTGAATTGTATTATAGCTGATGGCATGTTGGGATCTATTACCAACGACACAGGGGATGAGCTTGGGATACCAGTCATTCATTTTCGTACAAGTTCTGCTTGCTGCTTCTGGGCTTTTTTCTCTCTTCCAAAGCTTTATGAATCTGGTCAACTTCCCATTAGAGGTATGCTGATGAATTCTCTTTCTATCATCCCATCCTTTTCATTAATGTCTCGTCTCTATATATTAGATTCCCTTCCGTATACGCAATTTGTGCCCGGAGAAAATAACAAAAGTGAAAGTGGCATTATGGTATGAAACAAAACTGTAAGTAATCTCTATATAAGACTGCTCTTTAATTAATATATATGTTCATATTGTAATAAAGTTTTCTATATTGCTTCGTCAATTTTTGAATACAAGAAATCTCATTGCAGGAGAAGAAGACATGGATCGCATATTAGGGGATTTAGAAGGCATGGAAAACTTGGTAAGGTGCCGAGATCTGCCCAGCTTTTGCCGAGAAAGCGAGAGAGATGAGTCTAACGGTATCCTTTCAACTTTGATCTTTGAAACTCAACAATCACTTCGTGCCCGCGCTCTGATACTCAACACTTTTGAAGACCTAGAGGGCCCAGTCCTCTCACACATACGTCTTCGCTTCCCTAAAGCCTACACTCTTGGTCCTCTCCATGCACATTTGAACTCCAGAATCTCAAAAGCATCCAAAACGACCTCATCCAAACAGTCATCCACAACTACAAACATCCTTTGGGAAGTGGACAGAAGCTGCATGACATGGCTTGACGCTCAGCCACCAAAGTCAGTGTTGTACGTGAGCTTTGGAAGCATCGCATGGATCAGCAGACAGCAACTCCTGGGAGATTTGGCACGGTTTGGTGAACAGCAACAAGAGGTTCCTGTGGGTGATACGCCCGGACATGGTGGTCGGAAAAGACGCCGACGGTGACACGCCGGTGGAGCTGCTGGAAGGGACCAAGGAGAGGGGGTTCATGGTGGGATGGGCCCCACAAGAGGAGGTGCTGGCCCACCAAGCTGTAGCTGGGTTTATGACACAGTGGATGGAACTCAACCTTGGAAAGCATAGTTGTTGGGGTGCCTATGATATGCTGGCCATTCTTTGGTGACCAGCAGATAAATAGTAGGTTTACGAGTCATGTTTGAAAGCTTGGCATGGACACGAAGGATGTGTGTGATAGGAAAATTTTGGAGAAGATGATCAATGATCTGACGGTGAACGATAGGGAGGAGTTTACGAAGTCAACGGATGAGATGGCCAACTTGGCCATGAAAACTGTCAGGGAAGGTGGCTCCTCTTACTCTAATTTGGACACTTTGATTGAGTATATAAAATCTATAAGTGAGGGAAGTGAAATCCTTAGACAGAATAAAAATACAAAGGATTTGTCTAACGTGGCCTAATACCATATGGTTTTTATTCAGGTCAACCCAAAGGAATCAATGAAAGAGGACGTGGTTCTAACGAAAAAACAAAAATATAGAAGAGAATGGGGTCAATTTGCAATTAAAAAAATTTGCTTATAACATGTTATGTAAAAATGTAGGTCCTATTTTGATACACATGTTACAATTATATTGATTTATCTAAAATGGGGTTGTTTGACCCAATCTTTACTTGGCTGATGGACAGCCCCTTTTTCTAAAGTTGGAATCTGGTGACTTTAAAGAACAAAACTTGGTGTTTCTTTTCAAGTTGCCCACTTCTCTATGTTTTTAGAGTTACCCTGCTTGGGCCAAGTACTCTTATTTTCATTTTCACACCACAAGAACGAATGTTGAGATAAAATTTATCAATTGCTTGGTATTTAAATCACTAGATGTGATCAAATAATGGGGGATTTGAATAATATAAATTAGATCTAGGGTTCCCAACTCTTATATGATAAAAAAAAAAAAAAAAATTAACCTCATACTTGAACAAAAAAAAGGGTCATATATGTGTGTATATATTATTTTCGCAATCTTAATCTGCGAACTGTCTTGTATGTAACATAACACCTCTTGATTAATTAAATTATTGAAAATAAATATGAGATAAGGCATAGCCAGATCGAAGGGGTAGAAGAACGACATATTTACTGCGAGTTTAATGAGGAGCAAGTTGAAGACTTGTTAAGCATTGAAATCTATTTTGTAAGAAGAATTGGAGGTGTTAAAAGAAAAAATCATACTTCAAATGCCGAGTTTTGCAGCTAGCTAGGGGTGGTAATAGGAAATGAATGATTAAAAATGTTGCTCCGCCAAAGACCAATACATCCCTTGAATCACCAAATCCAATTAGCTTAATTATCATCTTTATGTATGCATTACCTAATGTTATATTTGATCCAAAAGCCTTCCACTTTTGGTGGCCCCTAAACGTGCCCATGTTCCTACATAGGACATATCAATGTTTTATGTCTCTGCACCTGCCCATGGAAAGATATATATCAATTAGTACCTTGGTACAGAAGTCATAGGACATCAAGTTTTAGATCTAGGGAATATAATTCATGAAGAGACCAAGAGTTATTAGGTAATACAGGATCCAACCAGCAGTGAGTACACTAAGATGCTGAAAGGACCAAGGCCGACAAAACATTTCCAGTAGCAACATCTTCAATTAGAAGATAATCTTCTTCTTTGCATGACACAGTAAAGGTATATATTTGTATATAAAAGTTCAGAAACTGTGTGCAGGGAAACATATAACACTGCACAAGTGGGACGATATCAAGCACAGATATTCTTCTTAACCCTCCATAACAGTGTTGCATACATAAATGTTGGATACTGAGACTCTTCCGACTTGTTTGAAAAAGTGTCAAATACTTCTCAACACCCTAGTTCTTTTAAGGTATTATCGTTTGAAAAAGTGTCAAACACTTCTCAACACCCTAATTCTAAGTCTTGTTTCGGTACAAAACATATAAAATAATATAATTTTTTATTTATTTAATTATTCTTTTGTAGAGAATATATTAGAGGAGACAAAAAGAATTTCTATAATAATATTAAAATACAATAGAGCCTAAACAATAGATAAGACAATCAATATTTTAGTTCTATCTCAATTTTTTATTTTGGACACAAAAACTCATCTTGTATATTAATTTGTCTTATACTAGAATCGTTTTTATCACTTAATTAGGACAGGCACCCATACGTCCCGGTCCATTCACCTAAGTTAATATAATATAGTGGCCATCTTGACAAATTGTAAGTCATCGGATAGTAATCATTAGTAATCCATAATTTATCACATCCGCGCTGCATGCATATAAGAAATTTATCGCATACAAGTCCATTTTCCTTTCGAACCGTTAATAGTGCCATTTCCTAAGTGGAAAAGGTGCCAAACCTTTTGCCAATTCAACATTCAAAGTGAAATTGAACAGCAAGACATTCTCTTAGATGGAAATCAAATGCTGGAGGCAATGGTTTTGATCCACGTGTTGCCCAAATAAAATGAGAAACAAGAAGACAAAAGGCCACTTATGCCATAGGAATAGAACATGGAAAGAAGCGAAAGCTGATGCTTTGATTCATTATGTGTATTTGACACACATATTTATCTTAAAAAGCAGGCCTGCCGTTAAGGAACAATATGAGATAAAGCATTGGCACCCACGCGGCTTAGAAGGAATAATTCAAAGAGAATGCAGATGGAGAAAGCAGAAGCAAACCCTGGTGGTGCTGCTGCATCTAACCATGTGCTTATTTTTCCTTGTCCACTCCAAGGCCATGTAAACGCCATGCTCAAACTTGCAGAGCTTCTTGCCCTTTCAGATCTTCATGTCACTTTTCTCAACTCTGATTACATCCACTACCGCCTTATGACCTTCTCTGATCTTCAAACTCGTATACCAGCTACCTATCCTAAGTTCCAATTCAAGACCATCTCAGATGGTCTTCCCCCACAACACCCCCGAAGTGGAGACAAAACCATTGAGATGTTGAACTCTTTTACTTCACACTGCAAGACACACTTAAGAGAGATTCTGGTCTCTGATGACGTCTTGTCGGAGAATTGTAAAAAACCGAGAGTGAATTGTATTATAGGTGATGGCATGTTGGGATCTCTTACCGCCGACATAGGAGATGAGCTTGGGATGCCAGTCATTCATTTTCGTACGATTTCAGCTTCCTGCTTCTGGGCTAATTTCTCTCTTCCAAAGTTTTATGAATCTGGTCAACTTCCCATCAGAGGTATATGCTTTATGAATTCACCCTCTATTATTAATTCATTTAACAATTCATAATGTGCTACATCAATAATGGAATAATCAATTTTTGACCACAAGAAATCTCATTGCAGGAGAAGAAGACATGGATCGCATATTAGGAGATTTAGAAGGCATGGAAAACTTGGTAAGGTGCCGAGATCTGCCCAGCTTTTGCCGAGAAAGCGAGAGAGATGAGTCTAACGGTAGCCTTTCAACTTTGATCTTTGAAACTCAACAATCACTTCGTGCCCGCGCTCTGATACTCAACACTTTTGAAGATCTAGAGGGCCCAGTCCTCTCACACATACGTCTTCGCTTCCCTAAAGCCTACACTCTTGGTCCTCTCCATGCACATTTGAACTCCAGAATCTCAAAAGCATCCAAAACGACCTCGTCCAAACAGTCATCCACAACCACAAACACCCTTTGGGAAGTGGACAGAAGCTGCATGACATGGCTTGACGCTCAGCCACCAAAGTCAGTGCTGTACGTGAGCTTTGGAAGCATCGCATGGATCAGCAGACAGCAACTCTTGGAGATTTGGCACGGTTTGGTGAACAGCAACAAGAGGTTCTTGTGGGTGATACGCCCGGACATGGTGGTCGGAAAAGACGCCGACGGTGACACACCGGTGGAGCTGCTGGAAGGGACCAAGGAAAGGGGGTTCATGGTGGGATGGGCCCCACAAGAGGAAGTGCTGGCCCACCAAGCTGTAGCTGGGTTTATGACACATAGTGGATGGAACTCAACCTTGGAAAGCATAGTTGCTGGGGTGCCTATGATTTGCTGGCCATTCTTTGGTGACCAGCAAATAAATAGCAGGTTTGTAAGTCATGTTTGGAAGCTTGGGATGGACATGAAGGATGTGAGTGATAGGAAAGTTTTGGAAAAGATGATCAATGATCTGATGGTGGACAACAGGGAGGAGTTTACCAAGTCAACGGATGAGATAGCCAACTTGGCCATGAAAGCTGTGAGGGAGGGTGGCTCCTCTTACTCTAATTTGGACACTTTGATTGAGTACATAAAATCTACAAGTGAGGGAAAGTAAAATACTTGACGGAATAAAAATATAAATGATTTATCTAATGTAGCCTAATACTTTATAGTTTAATTCAAGTCAGTTTCCTTTATCTCACCAATCAATGTGTGTAAAGTTGAAATCTTGCACCCTTAAAGAACAAAACTTTATGGTTTTATTTATGGCCCCATTCATGTTTAGGCTCGAGGAATTTATTCAAAATAATTATAAATCGTGAATTGGTATTTAGTTGGCGGGCCTCCTCATGATCATATTAAAAAAAAAAAAAATTATAGATTTGTTTTAGTAGGAGAGTTTGGTAAATGATATAAGAAAATACCTCATACTTTAAAAAAAAAATTATATATGAGTATATATATTACTTTCACAATCTTAATCTGTGAATACCAAAGTGTCTCGTATGTCATATAACACATCTTGATTAATTGAATAAATTCTTTTCAAATTAAGACGGGAAATATACATATATAGAACACCTCACCCAAAGAAAACAAGTGAGAGTTAAAATTTATGACATGTCTAACACTTATTTTAGAGTTTGTTTGGGTTCGGTTTTAAGAAGGTGATTTTTCTTTTAATTTTAAGTGAGGGAATATGAAAATTAAAAATTATATGAAATATGGTGATTAAAAATTTAGAAACCAATTTTATAATTACTATATGAAAATAAGAAAAATTAAAAACTCAGTGAGTATTGCACCGAGGTCCCCACCATCTCCACCGTTGCCATAGGCAATGGTTTCCAGCCACATGTACTCTTCAGAGAAAATCAGTAACAAGAAGATAAAGACCACATAAAATGACATGGGTAGAAATGACGAAGGCTGATGTGTTAATTCACTATTTTTATTGTTTGCATACACTTTATTTTACACTTATTTTTTTAAAAGAATATCTTTTTACTTTTCCTTTCCGTTATTATTTTATTATTTTTTTGTTACAATTTTATTGCTCTAGATAAGTAATACACACTGGTGTATAAATTGAGTTTGCAGCTATAAGAGTATAAATATCATTTTCCCATTTCTATTTGAAAGGGATAACTCTGTCTTGAATAAATATGAGATAAGGCATAGCTAGCCAGAGCGAAGGGGTGGAAGAAGGGAAGGGCATAACTGAGAGAGAGTACGGATGAAGAAAGCAGAAGAAAACCCTTGTGCTGCTGCTACTGCACAACCAGCCCATGTGCTTATTTTTCCAAGTCCACTTCAGGGCCATGTGAACGCCATGCTCAAACTTGCAGAGCTTCTCGCCCTTTCAGATCTCCACGTCACCTTTCTCAACACCGAACACATCCACCACCGCCTCATGACTTTCTCCGACATCCAAACTCGTATACCAGCTACCTATCCCAAGTTCCTATTCAAGACAATCCCCGATGGTCTTCCCCCTGAACACCCCCGAAGTGGAGACAAATTCATCGAATTCTACAGGTCTCTAAATTTGCACGGGAAGACACAACTAAGGGAGATTCTGGTCTCCGATGAGGTTTCCTCGGAAAATTGCAGAAAACCGAGAGTGAGTTGTATCATAGGTGATGGCATGTTGGGATCTCTTACCGCCGACATTGGAGATGAGCTTGGGATACCGGTTATTCATTTTCGTACAATTTCTGCTTGCGGCTTCTGGGCTTATTTCTCTCTTCCAAAGCTCTTTGAATCTGGCCAGCTTCGCATTAGAGGTATGCTTATATGAATTCTATTTCTATCATGCCTCTATCATGCCATGCTCGATGTCTCGTCTCTATTGTATTCCCTTTCGTACATGCATATTGTTGCCGGGAGAGAATTGACAAGTGAAAATGGCATTATGGGTATGAAACAAAATCCGTCTACAAGCCAGTGATGATGGCATATTTGTGTGTGTTACAGTTTTGTGGTTCAAAACTTGATAAAGTAAAGTAGTTAAAAGTTGCCACATGAGGGATTAGGCCATTACTTAACAGTAGGAATTTTGAGATTATTTTATAAATATAATTATATAGAAAGCAGCTCAAATAAAGAAGAGTCTGGTCTGGTCTGAATTCAGGCCCGGCCCGGCCTTTGGTGAATGCTATGGGACTCCTACTTTACCTGCTAACAATTTAGCTGGCTAACTAACTCCTATATTATAAAAAGATTATTTTGTTCATATTGTAATTAAATTATATATATATATATATATATACACGAGCATCACGTGTGTATATAGATATACTGACAAATGAGTAATTGAAGGAGAGGAAGACATGGATCGCATACTAAGGGATTTGGAAGGCATGGAAAACTTGTTAAGGTTCAGAGATCTGCCTAGCTTTTTCCGAGAAAGCGATACAAGTAACATTTCATCTTTGACCTTTGAAACCCAACAATCACTTCGAGCACGTGCTTTGATACTCAACACTTTTGAAGATCTAGAAGGCCCTATCCTCTCACATATACGCCATCGCTTCCCTAAAGTTTACACTCTTGGTCCTCTGCATGCACACTTCAACTACAGAACCACAAAAGCATCCAAAACGACGTCTTCTCAGCAGTCATCCACATCAACAAACACCCTTTGGGAGGTGGACAGAAACTGCATGACATGGCTTGACGCTCAGCCACCAAAGTCAGTGCTGTACGTGAGCTTTGGAAGCATCACCTGGATCAACAGACAGCAACTCTTGGAGATTTGGCACGGTTTGGTAAACAGCAACAAGAGGTTCTTGTGGGTGATACGCCCGGACATGGTGGTCGGAAAAGAGGCTGACGGTGACACGCCCGTGGAGCTGCTGGAAGGGACCAAGGAGAGGGGGTTCATGGTGGGCTGGGTCCCACAAGAGGAAGTGCTGGCCCACCCAGCTGTAGCTGGGTTTATGACCCACAGTGGATGGAACTCAACCTTAGAGAGTATAGTTGCTGGGGTGCCTATGATTTGCTGGCCATTCTTTGCCGACCAGCAGATAAATAGTAGGTTTGTGAGTCATGTTTGGAAGCTTGGGATGGACATGAAGGATGTGTGCGATAGGAAAGTTTTGGAGAAGATGGTCAATGATCTGATGGTGGATAAGAGGGAGGAGTTTACCAAATCATCGGATGAGATGGCTAACTTGGCCATGAAAGCTGTTAGGGAAGGTGGCTCCTCCTCCTCTAATATGGACTCTTTGGTCGAATTTATAAAATCGTCAGCGAAGCGAGAGAGGTGAAATCCTCGACTGGCTAGAAACGTAAGGATTTGTCTAATCTAGCCCATTTATAGTTTGTTCAAAGCCCAAATCATATTTGAGCTCGTGAAATTTCTGCAGAAAGTGTTGTTTTAATGTATTTGAGCCTTGCTCACATCTTTTCAAATGTAAAAAAGTCTCAAAGAAAAACAATAACGAGTCAACAAAACTGTCTAATTTGTAAGAATCGAATGGTAAAGCAAGTTCCCATTGTACTGTCAATGTTGAGGTGTTTGTCGTGGGTCATTTAACCTTAGTAAGGGTTTGAGACCGAACTCCGCTAAACTTAAAAATAAATGTAATGAATTGGTATTCTCAATAATATTAGTCGCTATATTTGTGTGGCAACTAAACTGGATAAGACCTCTTAAAAGTGGAACAAGTCCAATGTGTGCCTATTGAGAAACTGCTTAACTAATCATAGTAACCATCACAGTTATCATCCCAAAAATTCTAAGCCATCCTTTTCAGATTTCACCTTCTGAAACTGAAGTTGGCACAACACTTACGAAATTTGATTACGAAACTAGTTATAGCTATAGTGTGTGTGTGTATATATATATATACAAGGATTGGAGCTGAGGGAACCATTAACATAATTAACCTTCTGCTTCGACTCATGCACTTAAAAAACTTCAATAGAATTCAGTTAAGCGCACACTTCCCTGATTGAATTAATTTACAAAATAACCAAAAACACAATTTAACGGGTTTATTTCACCCATTAATTAACAATGCATGCCTATGAATATGATAGATAGTGGCTGGATAAGGAGGGAATACAGTTAAATTTTGTTGACTGAACTACTTTCAGGACTAACTGATGTGACTTAATTTGGTCAATTTAGTTAACTAGCTTATTTCTTTTTTCCCCTTTTTTCTAAACAATAGAATTTTGAAGAAAACCTCTTAAAAACTAATCAATAAAGTCCACCACCAATTAATAAACATCTGACAACGGAAATTGTAGATTGATCAAGTCATACGGTGGTTCTGGTTCAACATAGTATTTTGTTCGGGTTCAAGTTCCATCGCGGGGATAGCGGGTGGATTTTTTTGAAGAGACAAAGACAAGAGTTGTTGTAAACTAAAAACCAAACAGTTGAGATAAGGACAGGCCATCGGTGGAGCCAAAGGGTCTATGATCAACTAAACCATGTGAGAGTGGCAGAGCTTTTGTGCCTCATTTCAATGCATTTGCAGTCAATGTGATGACTACTTTCCATGTTCAACCTCTGCCTTCTCTCGAAACTCCCTACACCAAAAAACACGGGCATTGCATAAATATCTTGTCGCGTGTCCTAATCTTCATCAACTTATGGCACAGTGAATAATTCCATTTGAGTAGTCTAAGATTTCGGCAGCGGCTGTTTCAGCATATTCTTCAAGTTATGAAAATATAATTATATTAAAATTTAATAAAAAAATTATTATCAACTATAATACCAAATAATGTCATGCATAAAATTATCAAATTTCTACATCAATTAAAATAAGCTAAGTGCACTGTGATTGTGAGTTCTTGCTTGTTTATGATTGTAAGTTAGAATTAATGGTAGACATATCAAACACAGAGGTCCACTAAACCTGCCCTTCTACAATGATGCTGCTAGCCAACAGCGTAAGGGTCATAAATAAAGATAAAAATAGTGAATATTTGTCATCATTATTTTATGACTAAGTAAATGGATCATGATTAATGGATATTTATTACTAAAAATTTCAACTAAAATGCCTTTTCATGACTTAAACTCGATATTTGTGCGGATCCTTACTAATATATGGTTTAAACTAAAGTGCAAATAACAAACTAAACCGAGTACTGCATCTTCTGCTATGTTATCTATCTCATTCTCTTTTAATTAATAAAAAAATTACTAATTGAAAAGAATTAGACATTACTTACTTCTATTTTAAAATATTTGTTGTTTAATATTATTTCACAAGAATTAAGATATATTAAACATGTTACATTTTGATTAAATTACTCTTATTTAATTGTTTAAGAGAAGAAGTAATCAATTCTAGTTGAATAAGAAAATTTTATCAAATGACGGTATAAAAAGATTAAAAAATAATAATTTTGAAAATTTAAAATATAAAAAATTGGGAAAAAAAAACCTGTAAAACAATAAATAGATATTTTGAAATAGAGAGAATATATATTATGAAAAAATATATATTATCCCTCAAGACGGCTGCTTTACGAGTGACTCAGTTGCTGACTCACTCAAACTTGTTATGTTGAAGGAGGAGGGAAAGGTATACAGAGAAAAGATTAAAGAGGTGAAGGACTTATTTGTAAATAAAGATAGGCAGGAAAGGTACGGGACAACTTACTGGCTTACATGGAAGCCAAGAAAAAAAGACCCTGCAGCCTGCAGCTGGTTTAGTGTTGTTACTTGTTCAAGGCTACTGCTTCCACCGTTTCTTTCTTTTTGTGGGAATGGGCAGAGCATGCTCTGTTTCATTTCCAACTCCATTTTCAATAATTGGAACGGATTGAGAAAAATATAATAAAAAAAAAACTGGCCACATTGAAATATATTTACTACGAGTTTATATTTGATCCAACAAGTTATGTCGATAGTGTAAGCATTGCATCTGGTATAAATTAAAACACAGTAAGTACAACAGAGGACACAAACAAATTTCGACACAGATGATAAAATGTGCAGATTTCCAGACTAAATATTGATCGATAATTTAATAAAAGAAAAAAGAAAGCTATTTAGGAGTTGGAGATGTTAGTCTGCCTTCCTCTGTCTCATGCTTTGACGTAGAATCCCCACCCATCAATTCCGAAAAGCCTTCAACCTTCAATCACATATTCTTACTGGCGGCCATTTGCTGCTACATTTGATGGTACCCAACGCATTATTATCAGTCCATTGGTAAGTCTGATGGGTTCTCAAGCTTGATGATTCATGAAGATCAAGAGCTATCAGGTAAGACAGGACACAACCAGCCATGAGTACACTGAATGCTGAAAGGACCAAGGTCAACAAAAACTTCCAAAAGCAACATCTTCAATTAGTAGAAAATCTTCTGCTTTGCGCGACGCAATAAAGAGATATAAATAAGTTCAGAAACAGTGTGCGGGAAAACAGATAACACTGCACAAGTCAGAAGAATACCCTAAAACCATAATGTAAATCAAACAAAATTGGATGGTCTGGATTTCATATAAAAGTGAAATTAATATTTCCAAAGCAGGTTGCCCAGGAGACATTCTTAAAAGCATTATGTACAAAAAAGGACTAGTTGGATTTATTTTTGTCACCGTGCCAATGACCATATATATATATATATGGTCATGCTTTATATCGGGAATTTAAGTAACGTCAAATAATGAACCACAAGGTAGACTAAGTACTTGCGGATGTAGCCGTACAGAACTCAGTAGTGGTGGCTGAACTCCATGAATTTGTTGCTGACCTTGTACAATATTCTTACGAGACATCCTTAATGAGATCCATCAATGCTCCAAAATTACTGGAAGAAGAGAGAAGATTCTTATATGCATGATCCACATGCTTATAATACCTTGAATTATGAATGCAATATGAAGCAGGCTAAATTGCATACAAAGTGCAAGCAAACACCAAAATTTGTATACGTGAGGACACCCTTTTCACGATTCATGAGGGGGACTCCACAATATCAAAATGAAACAAGTTTGACATGAAGAAATAAAAAAGTTCGCGGCTTAATTAACGGCATGTCACATATATTCCTCAATAAAAGTAATCGTGGAACATGATAATATCGCAGACATAAAGCTATCATTGACAGAATATGTTATTGAAAGATAACGGTTTGGATCCACGTGTTGCCCAAAGAAAATGAGAAACAAGAAGACAAAGGCCACTAAGGCCAAAGTAAAAGAAAATGGGTAGAAACGACAGCTGATGCGTTGGCTCAGGCATTTGTCTTAGAAAAAAGGACTGCCGTTAAGCGTTATGTAGACACAATATGAGATCAAGCATTGGCAGCAAGACGGCTTAGAAGGAATAATTCGAAGAGAATGCAGATGGAGAAAGCTGAGGCAAACCCTGCTGCTGCATCTACCCATGTGCTTATTTTTCCTTGTCCACTCCAGGGCCATGTAAACGTCATGCTCAAACTTGCAGAGCTTCTTGCCCTTTCAGATCTTCATGTCACTTTTCTCAACTCTGATTACATCCACCACCGCCTTATGACCTTCTCTGATCTTCAAACTCGTATTCCAGCTACCTATCCTAAGTTCCAATTCAAGACCATCTCTGATGGTCTTCCCCCACAACACCCCCGAAGTGGAGACAAAACCATTGAGATGTTGAACTCTTTTACTTTACACGGCAAGACACAGTTAAGAGAGATTCTGGTCTCTGATGACGTCTTGTCGGAGAATTGTAAAAAACCGAGAGTGAATTGTATTATAGGTGATGGCATGTTGGGATCTCTTACCGCCGACATAGGAGATGAGCTTGGGATGCCAGTCATTCATTTTCGTACGATTTCAGCTTCCTGCTTCTGGGCTTATTTCTCTCTTCCAAAAGTTTATGAATCTGGTCAACTTCCCATCAGAGGTATATGCTTTATGAATTCACCATCTATTATTAATTCATTTAACAATTCATAATGGAATCATCAATTTTTGAGCACAAAAAATCTCATTGCAGGAGAAGAAGACATGGATCGTATATTAGGGGATTTAGATGGCATGGAAAACTTGGTAAGGTGTCGAGATCTGCCCAGCTTTTGCCGAGAAAGCGAGAGAGATGAGTCTAACGGTATCCTTTCAACTTTGATCTTTGAAACTCAACAATCACTTCGTGCCCGCGCTCTGATACTCAACACTTTTGAAGACCTAGAGGGCCCGGTCCTCTCACACATACGTCTTCGCTTCCCTAAAGTCTACACTCTTGGTCCTCTCCATGCACATTTGAACTCCAGAATCTCCAAAGCATCCATAACGACCTTGTCCAAACAGTCATCCACAACCACAAACACCCTTTGGGAAGTGGACAGAAGCTGCATGACATGGCTTGACGCTCAGCCACCAAAGTCAGTGCTGTACGTGAGCTTTGGAAGCATCGCATGGATCAGCAGACAGCAACTCTTGGAGATTTGGCACGGTTTGGTGAACAGCAACAAGAGGTTCTTGTGGGTGATACGCCCGGACATGGTGGTCGGAAAAGAGGCTGACGGTGACACGCCCGTGGAGCTGCTGGAAGGGACCAAGGAGAGGGGGTTCATGGTGGGCTGGGTCCCACAAGAGGAAGTGCTGGCCCACCCAGCTGTAGCTGGGTTTATGACCCACAGTGGATGGAACTCAACCTTAGAGAGTATAGTTGCTGGGGTGCCTATGATTTGCTGGCCATTCTTTGCCGACCAGCAGATAAATAGTAGGTTTGTGAGTCATGTTTGGAAGCTTGGGATGGACATGAAGGATGTGTGCGATAGGAAAGTTTTGGAGAAGATGATCAATGATCTGATGGTGGATAAGAGGGAGGAGTTTACCAAATCATCGGATGAGATGGCTAACTTGGCATTGAAAGCTGTTAGGGAAGGTGGCTCCTCCTCTTCTAAGATGGACTCTTTGGTCGAATTTATAAAATCATCAGCGAAGCGAGGGAGGTGAAATCCTCGAATGGCTAGAAACACAAGGATTTGTCTAATCTAGCCCAGTTGTAGTTTGTTCATAGCCCAAATGATATTTGAGCTCGTGAAATTTCTTCAGAAAGTGTAGTAGCTCTTTTGTTTTAATGTATTTGAGCCTTGCTCACATCTTTTCAAACGTTAAAAAGTCTAAAAGAAAATCAATAACAAGTCAACAAAACTGTCTAATTTGTAAGAATCGAATGGTAATGCAAGTTCCCATTGTACTGCCAATGTTGAGATGTTTGTTGTGGATCATTTAGCCCTAATAAGAGATTGAGATTTAACTCACCTATTATTATGAATTGGTATTCTCAATAATATTAGTTGGTATAATTGTGTGGCAACTAAACTTATTAACACCTCTTAAAAGTGGAACAAGTCCCTTGCGTGTCTATTGAGAAACTGCTTAACTAACCACAGTAACATCACAGTTATCATCCCCAAAATTCTAAGCCATCCTTTTCAGATTTCACCTTCTGAAACTGAAGTTGGCACAACACTTATGAAATTTGATTACGAAACTAGTTATAGTGTGTGTATATATATATATATATACAAGGATTGGAGCTGAGGGAACCATTAACATAGTTAACCTTATGCTTTGACTCGTGCACTTGAAAAACTTCATTAGAATTCTGTTAAGCGCACACTTCCCTGATTAAAGTGACATGGGATTAGATTAAAAGCATAAACAGAATTCATTTACAAAATAACCAAAAACACAATTTAACGGGTTTAGTTCACCCGCTAATTAACAATGCGTGCCTATGAATATGATAGATAGTGGCTGGATAAGGAGGGAAGACAGTTAAATTTTGTTGACAGAACTACTTTCAGGACTAACTGATGTGACTTAATTTGGTCAATTTAGTTAACTAGCTTATTTTTTTTTTCCCCTTTTTCTAAACAATAGAATTTTGAAGAAAACCTCTTAAAAACTAATCAATAAAGTCCCCCACCAATTAATAAACATCTGACAATGGAAATTGTAGAATGATCAAGTCATAGGGTGGTTCTGGTTCCACATAGTATTTTGTTCGGGTTCAAGTTCCATCGCGGGGATAGCGGGTGGATTTTTAGAAGAGACAAAGACAAAAGTTGTTGTAAACTAAAAACCAAACAGTTGAGATAAGGACAGGCCATCGGTGGAGCCAAAGGGTCTATGATCAACTAAACCATGTGAGAGTGGCAGAGCTTTTGTGCCTCATTTCAATGCATTTGTAGTCAATGTGATGACTACTTTCCATGTTCAACCTCTAACTTCTCTCGAAACTCCCTACACCAAAAAACACGGGCATTGCATAAATATCTTGTCGCGTGTCCCAATCTTCATCAACGTATGGCACAGTGAATAATTCCATTTGAGTAGTTTAAGATTTCGGCAGCGGCTGTTTCAGCATATTCTTCAAGTTATGAAAATATAATTATATTAAAATTTAATAAAAAAATATTATCAACTATAATACCAAATAATGTCATGCATAAAATTATCAAATTTCTACATCAATTAAAATAAGCTAAGTGCACTGTGATTGTGAGTTCTTGCTTGTTTATGATTATAAGTTAGAATTAATGGTAGACATATCAGACACATAGAGGTCTACTAAACCTGCCCTTCTACAATGATGCTGCTAGCCAACAGCACAAGGGTCATAAATAAAGATAAAAATAGTGAATATTTGTCATCATTATTTTATGACTAAGTGAATGGATCATGATTAATGGATATTTATGACTAAAAATTTGAACTAAAATGCCTTTTGATAACTTAAACTCGATATTTGTCCTTACTAATATATGGTTTAAACTAAAGTGCAAATAACAAACTAATCCGAGTAATGCATCTTCTGCATTGTTATCTATCTCATTCTCTTTTAGTTAATCAAAAAATTACTAATTGAAAAGAATTAGACATTACTTACTCTATTTCAAAATTTTTATTGTTTAAACTTCTTTCACAAGAATTAAGATATATTAAACATATTACATTTTGATTAAATTACTCTTATTTAATTTTTTTGTACTTTCTATTAGTGAAAAAGATTATTAATAGTAGTATAGAAAGATAATTGGTTAAGAAAAGAAGTAATCAATATCAAGAGTAATTCTAGTTGATTAAGAAAGTTTTATCAAATGATGGTATAAAAAGATTAAAAAATAATAATTTTAAAATTTTAAAATATAAAAAAATTGGAAAAAAAAAAGTCTAAAACAATGAATAAATATTTTGAATTAGAGAGAATATATATTATCCCTCAAGGGTCACACGTTATATCTTGTGGATATTGAATAATGGTTTTGCTATGTTACGGGTTCGCATGCGCTTTTATCAGTTTATGCGTGAGTTGCGGCAAAAGTCTCGAGCTTAAAACAAAGGGAGACGTGGTATCAGCTTTCAGCAGCAACACCAGAACTTTCGTTTCTCAATAGAACAGTTTGGGTTTCGGCCTTCCACAAGGTATAAAACAAAACCATGAACACCAAACCCAAAAAATAAAAATAAAAATAATTAAAAAAAAATTGGAAAAGAGAAGAGAAGAAGTAAAGGTGTATAAATATAGCAAATATTTCAATCATCAGAAAGCTGGATTTCTCTTGCTCTTCTCCTCCTAAGAATAACCACCACTCAAAGGTATATGGCATACCAATTTTGGAGCCTATCTCTCATTCAACATTCTCCTCAATCCTCGTCCTCATCCTCTCTTTCTCTTTTGACTCACACCCTCACCTAAAGGCACAGGACAGACTTTCAACTTTGATTCCTCGGGTTCTTCCTTAACGTCCCAGCCCCAGTTGTGGGCATGAGCTGTTTGGATTTGGGGTCTTCGAATTAACCCACTATGAAGACAACCATATCCAGACAAGGTAACCTTATTTTCCCTCCTATGTTTCCTCTGTTCTAGAAACACATCACGTGTAAAAGCAGAAAAGCAAATATTGTTCCTTTTCCTCTTACAAAGTTTGCTCATTTATTCATTTTACACAACAATAGAAAAATCCTGGGTATATTCCAGAAAAGCTAATTACATCAGAAAGGTATGATTTTTAAGTTTTCAATTTTCTCCTGTTTTCTCTGCAACCAGTCCATGGAACCTGCTTGTTCATAACGTTTGTGGTTCCTGCAGAGAAAGGAGAGGAAGAGGTGAGGGAAGACCCAGAAATGGAATCACCTTATAGTCACACAAGACATGTTTCGTGCGACGATGAAGGGTCTCCGAGAGGAGTATTGGAAATGACTATTTCGAGAGCAGATTCAGACCAAAGTGGGAGCAGCAGGTCGTCGTCGCCGGAAAATTTATCGGTGGTACCGAGACCATCACTTTTGCGAGATAATCTTATTGCTAATGCTGGGCCTCAATGGAAGTCTATGATTGACGTATTTAGGAAGAAGTCTGTACGAAAATTTTCAACGATTCCTTTTCTTACGATGAGCTATGACATTTCTAGGAAGAGCTTGAAGAAGAGAATAGCTCGACTTCGTAACGGTGTAGACGGTGCTCTTGATCTTTCCGGTGTTTCTTCGAAGCCCTCATGGAGGAACTTCGATTACGCCGAACTCGCAGCTGCCACCGACGATTTCAGTTCCGGTGAGAACAATAAACCACAACTTCCTTCGTATACATGTTTTATTGAGTAGAGTTAGATGACCTGTTTGACTCGTCTTTATGTAATGGATATAAAACTGATGGTGGGACCCCACTAATTACAACAGTGCTGAGTCATCAACATGATTTCTTATCTCATAGGCGTTCCCGTTTTATTTTGTTGTTATACAGAGAACTTGATTGGAAAAGGTGGGCATGCTGAGGTTTACAGAGGAAAGTTAGCCGATGGTCATGTTGTAGCAGTAAAGAGGATAATGAAGGACGACAAAGACGAAGAGGACGTAGACGGTGATTTCTTATCAGAGCTTGGGATTGTCGCTCACATTAATCATCCAAATGCAGCACGCTTGATTGGTTTTAGCATCGATGGTGGTCTCTTCTTCGTCCTGCAATTCGCCCCACATGGCAGCCTCTCTTCTTTGCTTTTCGGTGCTGTTTCAACTCATCCTGTGTCGCAATCCATGCACGAAGTAGAATTCAGCAACAATGGTCTCTTTTTTCCTTCGCTAACATGATAACAACACATTTTACATTTCAGGTTCAGAGTGTATGGAATGGAGCCTAAGGTTCAAGGTAGCTCTTGGGGTGGCAGAAGGATTGCGGTATCTCCACCATGATTGCCCTAGAAGAATCATTCACAGAGACATCAAAGCCTCTAACATATTGCTCAACCAAAATCATGATGCCGAGGTAATCTGGTCGCTCAAAAATTTTGAACTCCACATTAGATTTTTTCTAAGCCTAAAGGGTGAGGCGTTCTGTGATATCACTGCAGATTTCGGATTTTGGACTCGCTAAGTGGTTGCCGGAGAAGTGGCCTCACCACGTTATTTTCCCGATAGAGGGGACAGTCGGGCAAGTATTGCAGCCCCAAGGACTTCTGTTTATTCTCTTCTCACTGTCTATTCTTTCTTTCTAATGAACAAGAGTTGCAACAATGGCTTCAGGTATTTGGCTCCCGAGTATTTTATGCACGGAATTGTGGACGAGAAGACTGATGTATTCGCATTTGGGGTTTTGTTACTGGAGCTCATAACCAGTCGTCGTGCAGTTGATGATTCAAGCAGACAAAGTCTTGTGATGTGGGTAAGAAATCATAACCCTCAAGGCCAATTCCTATAAATTTGACAAGGTTAAGAAAGTAACTGAACATGTTGTGCTGTGAATAGGCAAAACCACTGCTGGACGAAAACAATATCAAGGAATTAGCAGACCCCAGATTAGGATATGCTCATGATCCCAATCAAATGAACCGTGCCATGGCGACGGCTTCATTGTGCGTCAACCACTTAGCCTCCAAGCGACCATACATGAATCAGGCAAGGAAATGAGTAATCTTTTCCCTATGAGGCTCTGCACATATTGTTTCACAAGCCGGAAGCTGACTTGACTTTGCACTCTGGTCATTGTATTTACAGGTTGTGCAGCTACTCAAGGGCGAAGCTAGACCTGCTGATCTGAAACAAAAATCACCGACATCGCGATCGACGTTGTTAGATGCCTGTGACCTGGAAGATTATACATGCTCCAATTATTTGGACGAGATAAATCGCCATATGCAGCTAGTGATGGAATGATGCTTGTTGCGTGTATGTTTTTGCTTCAGTTCGTGTCCCGTGCTTTTTGTCAATGTAAATTGTGCATTGAATGAATGAATGGTCTTCTGCTTCAAGAATAGGTTTGTACATGAATACTTTGGCGTGAAAAAATAGGGAGTAGAATCACGAAGCAAATCCTGGTTTTGCCATCCGTAGGCACTCAGCCTCAGGGTGTTAAATACAAGTATTTCTCAAGCAGCATAGGAATTGTACAAATTATATATGCAGCAGAGAGTGTTTGTAACCTTTTTACTCTGCAATGGAATTCAAACAACTTCGTTCCAATTCACTCAGTCTCGTTAATTTCAATCGCTACGTTGGTTAAAATCAAATTTCCAAGAATTTACTTTTAATTTGTTCTTTTGCCGTTAAAAACAAAATGCTTTGGGTCTGGGCCGAAGCCCAAATTTGAAAGTTAGAAACATCTAACAAACTCAACAACAAAAGTTCACCTTTTAGGTTGACCCTCGAAATAGTCAGGACACTCTGGATGGCACCAGAGGTGGTGCTGCAACTGGCCATCTTAACCCTAACTGTTGCAATCTTATATGTCGTGCATCATCTACGTCAACGGGGAGGCCAAAACCGAAGCAGGGTTCGCACCAGGAACAGAGACAGCCTGCAATCGGAGCGCCACTTGGTCCAAGGATCGCGTCTCCTAGCTCGAGCCAGATCCAATCCCGACCGAGCCCACTCCAAAAGTGCTCTGCTCGAAGCCGATGAAGCGCTCTCTCTCACACCTAGAGATCCCGCGGCTCATATCCTAAAAGCTCATGCTTTGGACCTCATGGGCCACCACGCCGCAGCGCTCAAGTCCATGGACTCGGCTCTTTCTTCTCCGCACGTAAAATCGCTCTCCCAGAGGGAGCGTCAAGAAGCTTTGGTTAAGAGGGCGCAATTGAAATTGGCCGTGAATAAGAGGCGGCGAGTTGACTCGGCGGTGGATGACCTGGTTGAGGCGGTGAGCCTGTGCGAGGGAAACGACTCGGAGGCACTGTGCTTATTGGGGCAGTGTTACGAGTGGAAAGGAAACAAAGAAAAGGCCGAGGAAGCTTTCAAGAGGGCCATTGAAGTGGAGCCCGATTCATCCGAGGCTCACAGTGGGTTAGATCGATTAGGCCTATCAACTTGCTAAGAATCCCCCAAAAAAAAAATCTGTGGACATATATGTAATTACCGAAAAGTTAGAGAACTTGTACTTTGTTTATTTTCACGTAAAATATGTTTGTACTCTGACTATTAGTCTGTAATGATCGTGTGTGTCGTTCAGGCTTTGAGAAAATTCCAATCATTGATCACACATTTTTAGGAGAATAGTGACAACAATAGAAAACCAAACAGGATTATAAATAAGACAAGGTAACATTGATATTACTGCAGCAGAGTTAAGAAGCATTATGATATTCTTGTGCAACTAGAATGCACATAAACAAAATATTTCTCACCTTTTGAGAAATTACTTACAAGATCCAGCTTCCTACTGTAACTAAGACTCCTAGCCTTTACCAAAACAAAATCCTCCTTCCTACCTTCCTTCCTTATCATTCCCAGTTAATGTTGATTAGAGGGTGTCAGCTGAATTTTGCCTGAGACTATAGCTTCTGCTTTGTTAGCTGAAAAGAAAACTGGCAAAGATAGCTCTACTTGATCATGTCAATATGATAGGTGAGGCCATATGAAAAACTCGGGAGCTACCGCTGCTGCTGGTGGTGCTGTCAATGGAGCAACGGCGGTGGTAGATACAGCAGACTCTGCAGCGGTGGTGGTGCTTGGTAGATAATGGTGGAAGATGTTAGGATGATAGTAAGCTGTTGCAGGATCAAAGGGAATACCACATGGAATAGGAGCAGCTGGCTGAATGGCTGAGAAATTGATGCTGCTATTCACGTCTATATATTGGGCTTGCTGGTTACCGGTCACGGGAGACTGCTGCTCTGATTCCAAAGAAAGCTTCAAGCGTTTTGCCGCTCCACCAACTGGAAGAGAATTCTTAATGATAGCATCAACATCATATCTGCTCATCTCAAAATTGGTTACAGCATTGGCTCCTCTGAACTTTATGGCAGCAATGTCATATGCCTCTGCTGCTTCTTCCTCAGTAGCTGCCACCACATGTTACATTGGATTAGATGGTTACACATACAGAATACTACTCTACCAAGAACACCAGAACTTAAAAGACGCAAAATCAGCAAAACTAACAAATTTACGGAAAACCCATTCAACCAGTTCAGTAAATTTCCATAACAGAGCAACTGCACGAGTTAAAAGTTTTACCAAATGTTCCAAGGTACAGATCTTTGTTGCCAGCAACACGACCAATTCTTGCTTGCCATCTGCCTTGCTGATGATGCCTGTAAGATCAAAGAGGCGTAAATATGATTGGGCCATATGGGATACTTATTAGGGTCAATATGAAAGGATCAAATGATATGTCAGATTACTCTAATTTCTAACCTTGTCACGCCCCTGTAGATAGAAGCTCCCCTTGAAAAACCACTACTTTTCCTGCATAAATAAGTTAAGACACAAGTTTTATTTACTGCCTTGAAAAGCAAAATGCCAAAAATCTCATAGATCAACTCAGACGAACCTTCGCAATGACGCAATAAACTCTTGCTTTGTTACATGTTTCATGTCCTCCAATTCCTTAGTATAGTTGGAAACCTGGCATATTAGAGGAAACAAATTTCCTAAGTTCCAACATTCTGGCACATACAAAGTCTCAGTTATACATGAGACACTCGAAACTACTGTATAAGAAAATTTAAGTTGTAAATAATCACAAACGTACAAGTTTCAAATTCTTCAGGTGAGTAAACAACTAAGTAATTTAAGTTTCCCGGCCAGCTACGTAAAATTCCAAGCATATAGGAAAGTACAATCAAGCAAAAAGTTGTTCAAGAAGTGAATATTACAGGGAAGTTTGTAGTAGCGGTGGGGCCCCAGTACTTCAGAGCTGCCAAATCATAAGCTCTTGCGGCCTTATCTTCCTTGTCATATCCACCTGAGAATCATAAAAAATTTCACGATCACAAAATTTTCTCTCAAGAATAATATCAAAGGCTGAGAAGAAATCGGAAACAAAATTAAAGGGAAACATTTCTTACCCAAATACACTGTAGGAAGAGTCAAAAAGATGAGTGACAAACAAAATTGCACCGAGCCACGTTCCATGCAAAGAAAAGCCAAGAAAAACAAATATAAGCCTACAGAATGGTCAAATTTTTCTGCCAAAATCAACTTTACTATCTAAAAAAACAAATGGCCAAAAGAAAAGTGATGCATGCAATAGTGCATGCGCAGAAACAACTTTTTTCGCCCTTCTTTGCTTCTTTCCTTCTATTAATCGCTTTCAAGCTACAGCAAGAGAAAAGGACTGAAGAGAAAATGAGATCCCTCTACGTACCCCACCATGTTTTGTCAGTACAAAAACCAACCAATTCCATTTGTAGCAAAAAAACTCAAGTTGTTATACCAATACTAATTAACTAACATCTGATGGAACAAACTCATGATCCATTAAGTCAACCAACTGTTTAATACTGAATAATCCAGCTAGCATACAGTGATAGACATGTCCCACCTAAAACCGACGGAAAAAACAATTGCAGAATCGCCCATTCCTCGTAAGATAGATTACAGACAAAAATACTTTGCCAAAAAAGTGATTTAAAAAAATCTACTTTATT
Source organism: Bauhinia variegata (assembly GCA_022379115.2). Classification (NCBI taxonomy): domain Eukaryota; kingdom Viridiplantae; phylum Streptophyta; class Magnoliopsida; order Fabales; family Fabaceae; genus Bauhinia; species Bauhinia variegata. The sequence goes on along the minus strand of CM039436.1, from coordinate 13,003,759 downwards.
AAGTTTTCTGCAACACAAGATCAAAATAAGTCCTTGAATCTGTTCGATTTGAGAATCAAGAGGACACAATCACAAAGATCGGTGCCACTGTCAATCATGCTTTCGGCTTAACAGTAGGGGTAAGTACAATTTCGAGTATGGGTGCTCTGGTCAAATCCAGAGGCACAGCAGCTTTCCGGGCGAATGAAAGCAAAAGTAAACGTTAAAGCCCAACTCAGAAGAAATCAGTGAAAACAGTGTTGAGGTTCGGCAACAGGTGTGGGAAGTGAATAGGTGGATCTCGTCTAGTCTAGATACCCCAGAAATGAATACGAGCCTGTGGAATAGAGCCTAAACCCACATGGACAAAATGGCGACACATTGGATCAAATCAGTTGAAAACAATTTGCAGCTACATTGAAATCACAAGTACTGGCATTACTTAGTACTTGTATAGATATACCATCAGTCAATCAATCATAGAAAGACTGATAAAAAAAAAATCCAGGTGTCCTGCCAAACACTAAACCACATTTAATGCTTCTCACCTCTTCAATGCATGCAAGCTTCTTTTCAGTGTTACAGTGCCCTACTATTTAGCATTGGGGAGTGGTTAAGGCACTCTTCACTTTTTTTATCCACTCTTCTTTTTATGTTTTATTTTAAATCACACATTTCTCTTAACAAGGAGTGTTTTCAGTAATGCTTTTTAGTATTTTCTTTTTCTTTTATTTAGTCGGTAAATAAAAATATTAAATTTAAAATACAAAAGAGAAGAAGGAGCATGAATTAAAAAAAAATAAAAATAAATATGGACCTTGACGCCCTTTCCTCGCCTGACCCTCTCTTCTGCAGCTGTTGTCCCATAGATGCGCTTCATATCTACCCGTCCACCTATGTCTGCATCACACCAAAAAAAACAATGTGAGTACAGGCCAAAATCATGACTTTGACGTCGTATAGATTGTGATCTATCGAGAAAATTAATCCCTATTAAAAAAAATAAAAGTAAAAGATTTGTATAAAAAGAAAATAAATTGAAAAGGAAAATGAGAATAATTTTACAAGCAAACAAAGCGATGCATCCTTTTGCTGCGAAAGGGAACTGGAGTCCGGAATGGTACCTGGTGACTCCTCTGTAAATTGAAGTACGCTGGCCAAAGGTATTGATAACCTTTTTGGATGAATCCGAATCCTCCGCCACAATGGCCTTGTCGGAAGTTTGAGTGACGCCGAGAGACAAAGCACCAGCGGTGGCGCAGCCAGAGAAGGCCAATCCGTTCCCCGATGACTCAATTGAGTGAGTTGCGAAATCGGGGCAAGTATTATGAGTTTTGGCGATTGAGGCTGAGTCGTCGACTTCAGAACCCGAGTTGGTGGAGAAAGCTTGAAGTCCAGCAATTGCTTTCAGATCCTGCTGGTCACTGAAATAGGTAGAGCCATGATCGTATATCTGAGTGAGCGAGGAATCTTGAGTCTCCGTTTGGCTATCAGAATAGCGCATGATCGAGGAGGAATCACCGCCGAGAAAATCTTCAAATTTGGGGACTTGCTGGTTTTGATGGTGTGGGTCCATGAAGCTTGTGAAAATGGATGATTCCGCCATACTCTGTGCTTGCCTGTCTTTGCTCTGGTTTTGCTCGTACTGAACCTGAGGCTTGGGGTTTACCCACCCTGCAAATGCAACAAATGGAAGGAACAAACTTTTACTTGCTTATCCGTAACCAGATTCATAAGTATATTTGGAACCAGAAACGAATTAAGACGATTTTATTTTCATCATCCAACTGCAACCCCAGGCTCAGTGTAGTTAGCCACATCCACAGTTGAGGTCATCATTACAACATCGGAAACCGAGAAACACATGTTTAAGGAATGAAAATGAAATTTTCTCTTTAAACCAGAAATCATAGTGTTACATTCCAAAAACGGGAAAAAAAAAAAAAAAAAGTTTAGAAATTGAAATTCACGTGTGGGTGATCAGTGATCAAATTTGTGTGCACCCTCAGAATAATAGCTAAGCCGAAAAACATAAAACAGTCGTTTACCATTGGCAAAGTAGTTGTCGACAAAGTAGTGAGAGGTAGCAGACGAGCTGTCATGTTGAGGAAACTGAGGTTCCGAGAGCCTCAGCATTTCCGGCGAAGCAAACGATAGCCAATGAGTTGCTCTCGCCATTCTCTACTTCAAAGTTGCACTGATCTTCCCCTTTTCTTCGATCTAAATAACACAGACAAATCACCGGTTGTTCATAAAGAGATTGATTTTTCCAGGAAAAAACAAAACCAAGCTGAATAAGCACAAAAAAAGAAAAACCATAAAATAGAAATCACCTCAAGCTTAGGCGTTACTGATTCTTACTCCTCCATGCGGATATGATAAAACATATAAGTAGTTTTTGACCAGGTACGGTAATCTCGAAGCAGAGCAACAGTTTCTTATGCTGTTTGGATTGGAGGGCCAACGCTTTGAGCTGAATAGGTGCGCACAAAATGAACTAACACGACTTTCTACAAGCACATTGCATGCAAGCCCAGCTCTGAGTTAGCATTGAAGAAGCTTCAATGAACCATTAAAGAGAAGGTTCAAAGAATCTAGGCCCTGTGAAATCAAATCAAATACAGAGTAGAAGGGAAGGTAAGGGGTGTTTTGCGTTAAAGAGACACGCTCACACGGGGAGAGAGGGAGAGGTGTGATGAGCAGGTGTTGGGTTATAATGGGAGAGTTGAGCGGTTTCAGCTGCCAACCGGCGTAAAACCAGAGCGATGAGGTTTCTCTGAGAAAGGAGGAGAGAGAAGAGAGCACGGAAAAATATTACAAATTTTTTATAGAAAAAAAAATGTGGGAGTGACTTTTGGCTCTGCGCGGAAGAAATTTTGTCTGAAACAAGGTCGCGAAAGATCCGGGCTGGCGGAAATTGAAGAATTTGTTAGGGTTCGTTTCGGGATTACGCGATTTACCAAAATGTCCTCGCTCTGTTTTGTCTTAAATTAACTGCATTTCACACTTGTCTTACATGCAGCTTTCTTTGCTATACGCCAATACGCTCCGTTTCACTGTGGTTCGAATTCACGTAGACCCAGTTGGTTTAGCAATTCGAAATCTCTGCAAATTAAACATGACAAATTGATATATGCATATTCGCGCATTTTCTATATTTTTAATTATGTGAGATTTAGGAATATTTTTATTTGCAATAATGTATTAATATAAATATATATATTGAATTGGAGTAACATGTGACAAAAACGTATAATTCAATTAATAAGTAAATTAATTTTAAAGGTGAATAGAGTTTTGCAATATAAATTTAAACTCATGTAAAAGTACATATTAAAATAATAAATAATGGTAATTAATTTATTCTTTAAATAAAATTAATTGTATTTTTAATATGAACAAAAAAAAAGTAAGATTTGTAATATGATCGAACAAATTTCCATAAACAGCACTCGCTATTCTCGTGATTAGAATTGTAAATAAAAATAATGGATAAGATGAGCAGGTCAAACTAATAGGATTCATGAGCTAAGTTTGTGTACTAAAAAACAAAACTAGATTCATTCGTGAGGTACATTGGTAGGAGTTTTCTAATTACTATACATCTTTTTTTATGGGAACTAATATATATTTCTATAATTACCCACTTGAATACAGTCAAATATAACTCCCTATATTGACTGCTATACATATTTTTGTATTAATTAATAATAATATAATTAATAGATTTAATTGTCTTAACCAATATATATATATATACTTTTATGTTCATAATAATATACATGGATACTGCGATTACATTAAACAAATAGAGCACTTGCAACTAGCGTGACTAGATCTCTTGAAAAATGCGTATAGCCAAGTCAAATAAAGATACGCGAGCGTTTCAACAAATCAATAAAAATAAAAGAATTGTTTTATGTGAAAATATATATATATATATATATATAAATTGAATCTTAGCAAAACTACGAGAATAGTTAAAAAATTTATATTAAATTTTAGCATAATTATATTTTAATATTTGAATCGAAAAACTCTCATTAAATTAAAATAATTATTACCACCTAATTTACTTATTTATAAATAGATAAATTCTTACGGTTACTCTTAATTAAGGAGGTTTTTGTACATTGGATCAGTAATTAATAGCTTCAATATATCTTTGGAAATATATGATTAAATAGTTTTAAACTATTTAATGATTAGACATAACAATTTATCCGATTGAACAGGGTTCTAAGAAGGTTTTCGATGGAAACGGAAACGGGTTACTGTTCTTGCTTCCTATAGAATTTTGAAATATTTTAATTATTAAAATATTATTTAATTGAATGAATAATTTCTTTTTACAGAATATAATGCATAACACGAATTAATTCAAAATTATTATTATTTATTGATTTAAATTATAAGTAGAAAAAAAATTATTTGTATTTATTATTTAAAATACAAAATACTTTTTCCACCCGGTTTCCCTCTCTCGGCTTTCCTATTAGTGATGTGTTAAATTAAAACATAACATAACAATTAAAATAAGAGGGTTAATGTGAATATTTAATTTACACGAAGGAAGTATATAATGGTTATTGATGCGATGCAATTAGGAGGGTGATGATTTGAGGGTTATTATTAATAATCAGGATTAAATGAATAAATAGATTAAGGGAGTAGATAATAAATAGGAGGGTGATGATTTGAGGGTTATTATTAATAATCAGGATTAAATGAATAAATAGATTAAGGGAGTAGATAATAAATAGGAGGGTGATGATTTGAGGGTTATTATTAATAATCAGGATTAAATGAATAAATAGACTAAGGGAGTAGATAATAATGTACGCAAGGAAAGAAATGGCTAAAAAAGTAGTAGACAGACAGTGAGCTAGGCCGAGAAAACAGGAACAGCGAGCTGCATGTTCCTCCCGATTTTAAGGCAGTGGCGATGAATTCGCATCAATCATCTCCGGCCGGTTCCCTCGCATTGCATTCCACTGCTACCATTAATTTCACAGAAGCATCCGATCTAGCTTTGTTATTTTTATATTTTATTTCTTAATTTCAATTAACTCACTCTTGTAAATTTTTTGGGTCATGTGTGCAATTTGAAGATATATATGATGTGTTCCGCGGAGTGGGCCCGGATGATGATTCATTCCCATTTCCATTATTCTGCTCTGCATGGGACGTGGCTTCTCGCTGCAGATAGAGGGACCGAGTTATGGCTGCTTCTCTTGTTTTTCTTGCTTTCCGCTTCCGTGTTGTATAGAGCTTCCACTTCCATGCCTAACCAGCCAAAATTTCTTTAATCAAAACCATATACATCCACGTTCATATATCTATTATTATTATTATACCTTAAATTGTCACACCTTCTTATTTATTCTTGATGTGGACCTTCCCCAAGGGTCATCGGGCCCTGCTTATGGGCCTGGCGCGGGGCCCAGCCCCATAATCCACACCAGTGTAAAACCTTTTCAGAAATTCTAAAAAGCATATTTACCTATCAGCGTCGCGCCTAACAGTAGTAAAAAGCTCGTACCACCATTAGACTCATAACTTCACCACCCAACGAGACTCTAGAATCCTGCGTCCCCTTATTAACCTTCATATCCTTATTAACGTTGAGTAATACCCATAACAATTCTTACATACAATAATTATTATAATTATATCTTAGTTTATATTCTTAATAATTTAGTGAATGGATCATTGTTTATTAGTGGATCGATTGTGTATTAGCAAGGATGGTTCTGGTAGATTAGATTCGTTTGGCGCAAGTACAACTAAGGTACGCTCGCAATCCCTTCCTTATCTAGCTTGCTGGCTCGTTCCCTTTTGAGTGATTATTGATCCGGTCCGGTCCCAGCATGTTCTGTTGACGAAGCATTGACAATTTGCGTGCAAGTTGCAGATTTAGCTGACTAGCTTTGCTTCTTCGTATACATCCCTTTAGCAACGGCATGTGACATCACACGTGCTGCAACCGGACAAAAGGAATTTGCAAACTGCTCCAACAATCTATAAAATATTAATTTAGGTCAAGGTAAGAGGCATGCTTTGAAGAGAGAGTAACGTGTTCGTATAATATTTTAATTTACAAATTTAAATATAGTTTTTTTCATTTGCATATGAGATTTTGATAGGAGACTCCTTATTATTCAAAACAAATCAATATTGATGAGTATCTTTAAACAAAAGTGACGTAAAGTTTAATTTGATAGATCATTTTATGTATACCAAAATAACTAATCATATGGTTGTATTTGGTGTAAGAATCAGCTAGCATATTTTTAGTAAAACAAGTTTAATATTGTTAAAAATAGAATTATTATTGAACGGTGATGTGATTAAAATTATTCCTATTATTGAAGTTGCTGATCATCATGGGGATGTGATTAAAATTATTGAACGGTGATGATGAGGAATTTAGATTCGTAGATTGGGACGAAAGCATCCTAATCATCCTTCCTAATCTCGTCGCTCTCTTAAAAAAAAGGTGCACACTTCGGAGAGGGGACAGATAATATAGAATGAGAGAGCAATTACTGCTTTTGACCATTGACTGGGAAGCACGTGCACCGCATCCTTTTCCATTCAAAATGCAGCGACGATGATTTCGGCGACGCACGTGCATTCCCTTGTCCCGACATGTACTAACATAATGATGTTTTTTAATGTTCAGCTTTGTTTTACTTATTGGTTCCCACCGTTAATTTTCTTTTAATATATCCTATTACATTACTTTAATCCCACGGTTAATTTTAATATAAAGCCACGTTAATGATATGATACAAATCAATTCAAGTGGTCCACCTGCACGTGACATGCCAAATCCCGAATTCATAATATGAATCCAAATAAATTAATAATAATGTATAAAGAGGTACATTAGCACTATGTCAAATTTAAGAAAAGGCCTGTCAGTCTAGAGGAGAAAGATTGGGCCGAAAATAATTTTTGGTACATTTGGGCTCCACTTTTGTAGGAGTTGGGCCACAGGTGCTGCAATCCCAATAAGTGCGAGGAGGTTCATACAAAAAGTTAATCGCTTTTTTCTTTTTCATATATATATATATATATATATATAAAAAGAATATCTTGGAGGTCTTATACGAGGGGGAAAAAAATCAACCACACTTACTAAAAAGTTACATTTGTATAGAGTATGCTGGGAAGGTCACTGTATGGTCAATAAAGGGTTTAGGTGATTCAGATCAATAGAGAGAGATTTTTGGGCATGACCTCCCTCTAGGGCAGTGCTCTCTTGTGAATTATGAGGAAAATCTGTGTAGCCTTGTTTGTGTATCATACCTCTCCTCTTCCAGAGGGTTCTAATCTCTTATACATGATTGGCGATGTAGCAGTTAGTAGTTGTGGGCTTTTGAGCTTTTAGGGTTTACACTCGGGTCTATAAGATTAGTTCACACCAGATTAAATTAATTAATGATGATGAAATGTTGCTAACAAAAATAATCATAATTACTTTATACTTCGAAGTTCCTCTAATATGCGAGTGGGAAAAAAAAAAGAAGATTAACAATAATTGCGTGTGAAAATGAAGACTAAATACAAATAAACTTCACTTGCTGTCGGTTGTTGTACATAATATCCAGAGAATTGGATACCAGATGGCTACGTCCAATTGGTTGGAGTTTATTCAGTTCCTCTTGATGAGGATACTTTTTGACATTTTTAATAGAAATAATTATCATTTAAGTCAATCAAAACATCATCATCGTAGGAAGCTGGACTAATCAATCTGTGAAAGACAATAACTTCTACTCCTAAACATATATTATACAAAAAATAAAAAAAAAAAATAAAAAAAAAGTGGAGCAAACATACCACACTAATTAAAAATGATTTTTTTTTTTTTTTTTTTTTTTTGTGATTTATAAGCTTCAAAAGACATTAGTATTAGAGTGTAAATTAAGATAGACCTTTTACATTAAATGTTTATGATATACTTCAACCTTTTTCCATGTATTTGTAAAATCTATTTAAAGCGTTTTATCATCCACAAGAATCATGTGGTTTCCTTACTAATTAAGGTCTTTTCTTTGTAAAAGCAAGGCAAACACACAATGTTGACATTACTAGAATCACCCTTTTGGAATTGGGTTTGAGGAAAGCATAGAAATTTATGTGTATCAAAAATAGATGATGGATAACAAATTAAAACTAATTTCTTTATCATTATTTGCTTTTTTTTTTTTCAAAAAAAAAAAAGTTGCTTAATTTGTTGATTAGAAGAAAAGTAATTTGTACAGGGCCAACAGTAATCATAATGAAACAAAAAGGTTTGTTAGGTCGAAGCATGGGAGTTGCTTGAAATGAAGCAAATGGGTGAATTAGAAGACAACTCCCAAACTTGATTCGATAAAGCGATAGAGAAAAGTCCCAATTAGGCCGTCCTCTTGATCAGCTCTCCCCTTAGAAAAATGGATAAAAGCCGAGTATTAAATTATAATTAGATTTCAAAAGGTAAGCACTTGAGGAAATCGCCTATGCAAACGTTGAAAATGATATATCGTCCTTTTCCTCCTCCTCTTCCTCCTATCGCCAGTTTTTCACACTAAATCACTCAAAACAATCTTCAACGACACTTGGCTTCTTCTCTGCATATGGGTTTCTTCACAATCTTTTCTTCTTCTGCCTTTTCATATTGATTTCTAGCTGTCAAACATGGATGCCCAAAGAGAAAAAATCTATGTTGCTGTTGGAAATGATTGGCAAGATGGATTTAAGACCTTAGGATGGGCTCTCAAAAATTGGAGTTCTGATTCTATTTCCATAGTCATTCTCCAATTTGATTCCAACATCTCCAAGGACTATGTTTATACCCCATGTAGTTTTCTCGCCATTTCTTTATCAGTTTTCTTTTTCATTTCTGTGAAATTCAACTGGGTTTCATTTTTTTGTTCTTGTCGTTCTGCTGCAGTTGGAAAACTCCCAGCAAGATCAGTGAATGATGAGAAATTGGAAATTCTCAGAAAGTGTGAACAGCAAGAAATCAAAAACAAGCTATCCGAGTATATTGCTTTCTGTGAAAAGGTATACAAAAAATCAGTTGCTCTGGTTTAAATGAAACGAATTCAGCTGAAATGGTTTCCTTCCTCCAACTCCTTTCTGGGTTAATTTCAGGTGCCAGCTGAAATACTTGAAGTTGAGAAATTTGATGAACCTATCCAAAAGCGCATCACTGATTTGATCTTTGGTCTTGAGATAAACAAACTGGTCATGGGATTTTCGTCCATGAAGGGTTCCTGGTATTATTCTCATTTCCTCTGAGAAAATTCTATCTTTTATGCTAAATTCTTCATTTTTCTGTAAAGCTAAATTTTCTTTTCTTGTGGCATAGGAAATCAAAAGGTGTGATTAGTGGGCTGTTCTATATTCATCAACACAAGCCAGATTTCTGTGAATTGTTCATCATATGCAATGGGAAACAAGTTTTCCTCAGAGGGAGAAACGATGAGAAAATCATGGAGGATGACAAGGGAGTAATGGTAGCTAGAATGAGAGACAGGGTAACTTTCAGAGATTGGCTAGAGAAAATATTCACTGAGAAATTGGGTGACACCCCAGATGGGAATTCTCGTGGATCATCAAATCGATCACTGAATATGGAGTCGCCTGTTTCCCAGAACCAGTGGGAACTCCATCTCCAGGAAATTGAAAACTATTCCCAGGAACTATTTTCTTGTAATTTGGAGATAGATAGCTGTGGGCAAGAAAATGACGTTTTGCAGATTAGTCCAATTGAGCCGGAACAAAAAAATTCTAACACGGTAACCATGTCATCATAGATATTTTACTAAATTGTGTGGTCTAGATTGATAATAATGTTTATATGCTTTGTTCTGTTTTACTTTGTTTCTTCTGGAGAGCAGTTAGAAATAGGGCCTAACTTATGCAGTACAATATTCAAAAGGAGGAGCTTTTTGTTGTCAAAAGTCTAAAATGCCTTTTTAATTCAATGATTTTTCCTGTGCTCTTTCTTTTTTAATCTTCATCTTTGACTCTAATATTTCATATTATATTGATGAAGCTCACAGTAAATGGAGCACTATTTGCTCTTTATGTCGCTTCTGGAGTTTCAATTATTACAGAACTTTTGGGAGCGATGCCTGAATTTTGCTTCCTTCTCAGGATGCTGCAGAAAAAATTGAGGTTCTGAAAATTAAACTCAAGGAAGCACACGAGACCATTCAATTGAAGAGGAAAGAAGCAAAGGATAGTATGGAAAGACAAGCCAAAGCTGAATGGGCTATTTGTTTATGTAACAGTCGGGTAATATTCATTAAAAAATCACTAAGTTAAAAAAAAAAAATTCAATATATTTTGCAGAAGCTAAAAATTTTGTTTTTCATAATGTTTCTCATTGATGCAGATAGAAGAACTTGAATCTAAAATAAAAGATGAAATAAATATCAGAGAAGAGTTAAAGAAGAAATTGGAATCAGGAAAAGAACATAATTATGAAATTAGAAGTGATGTTGAAGAGAAGAGGAGAAGGGTTCGGTCAGTGGCTGAGCTGCAAGCAGAGCTGTCAAACAAGCTTCAAATATCGTTGATGGCAAGGTTACAAGGCGAGGCCCGGTTAGAGAATGCATTGAAAGCGAGGAGTGAGATGGTTAAGGAAATAGAGGAGTTAAGAAAACAAAGAGATGTGCTGAATAGAAGGATCGAGTTTTGTAAAGAAAAGGATGCGATAGGAATGGCTGCGAGGATGAGCGAGACAAGGGGTTGTAGTTTCAGAGAATACACAGAGGAGGAGCTCCGGTTGGCCACCGACCAATTTTCCGAGCGGTTGCGATTCAAGTCCGGCGGGGATTGGACCAATGTCTATAAAGGACGATTCAACCATTCCTCTGTTGCCATCAAGATGCTGACTAATTTTCATGCTTTGTCTCAAGAACAATTTCTAGCCAAGGTAAAAAATGACTCTTCAATTTGAGTACTTTCACCATTAAAATCTGAAAATTTAAGCTCGAACTCTTCAGGTGAAGCTTCTCGGAGATGTCCGGCAGCCTCATCTGGTGGCCATGCTAGGATTCTGCTCCGAGCCCAAGTGCATAATTTACGAATATATGCATAACGGTAGCTTGCAGGACATTCTGTTTTCTCGAAGAAGAAACCGCGCCTTACGGTGGCATGACCGTATCCGAATACTAACCGAAGTTTGCTGGGGCCTGGGCTTTCTTTGCTCGAACCAGTCGAGGCCCATTATTCATTGCCACCTCGCACCTTCCAAAATCCTTCTGGACCGCAATCTTGTTTCGAAGATCACAGGTTTTGGGCTTTATGACTGCGAGCATGATTGCAGCGGGGGATCGGAGATTCGGGCCCTAGGGATCTTGATGGCCCAGCTTTTGACCGGGAGAAATTGGGCTGGGCTTGTTGAGGAGACAATGATTGTGGACACAGAAGCTCTGGCAAGGGTTCTAGATGAGAAGGCCGGTCAATGGCCGTTGGATTTGGCAAAAGAACTTGCGGGCTTGGCAATGAGGTGCATGTCTAGTGAGAGTGAGCCCGACACAGAATTGAACATTGGTATGGTGATAGAGGAGGTAAATAAGATTAGAAGAAAGGCTGATGACCTAGTGGCACAAGGAGGACGAAGGGGGATGATTGGTGAGGGTGTAGATAAAGAGGATTCCACAGACGTACCTAATCTTTTCCTTTGCCCCATACTTCAGGTTTGTCTCATCTTTATTATTACTTTAAGGTGCAGTGTGCAATTGGAACATGACAGTTGATTATACTATGATTGTAACTTCATTCAATAGTTGACAATAAATGATCGACTACACTGCAATCCATGCAAAAGATCCAAATTTTTCATTTCTACTACTAGTTGACACATTCAAGTTAATTAAGTCCTTTTGAGTAGTGATTGGTGAGGGTGTACCATCAACACTAATTTGAAATACACTATATCCTTTACGAGTATGGTGCAAAAATATATTATTTTTTTTTTGGCTTTTTTAAGCTGAGATGGTGTATTTGCTTTGTTGGATACAGGAAGTAATGAAGAATCCACATGTGGCAGCAGATGGATTTTCGTATGAATTGGGAGCAATAGAACAATGGCTGCATTCGGGACATGAGACATCACCAATGACAAACTTAAGGCTCAAGCACAGATTCCTTAGCCCAAATCACTCCCTTCGTTCGCTAATTGAGGACTGGCAAAGCAAAAGAATGCATAATCCTTAAACACAACGATGACATTCTTTAGTTAACTCAATGTATTACCCACGGTAAATGATTGGTTCTGACTGCTTTTGTTCGCTTCTTTGTTAACTCATTGGTAGGATGATTTGGTTTGGAATCACTTGGTGGTTATCGGTTTTGGTTCAAATAATCGAGTGTGCTGAGTATGTATACAATATAGTAAGACAATTCCCAGAAAAGCAAGCTCTTTTAGCCAAAACAGAGAAACAGTATCCATGGTTAACAATTTCAGCAACCTCTTGCACCCCAGAGATGACAAGAGGTTGGATCATTCAATTAATTTCAGCAAGACAGAAATGGACAAGAATGAATAAACTAAAGGACAAGGTTGCTTCAAAAATTTAAGCTAGCACTTCTTTCTCCTTCTCAGAATGGGAGCTAAAGGAGAAAAAGATGTTCAAGTTTCCCTTTTACACCAACTAGCTCGATATTGCCGACTTGTGATGCATGCTAAACTCCCAAACAAATTATCATACTTGAAACTGAAAATCTACCACAGTAAACACAAATTGGATTGAAATTAAACCTAATGCATAATAGTTTTCGGTGCAATTTGCTTACTTTACAAAACCTCCAAGGGAACTTCAGTGGTTACCATTAAATGATAGAATCACCGGTACCAACGAGACAAGAGCCGAGCCACTAGCTGTTGTCGCTCGCGGTACTGGCGTTTGAGGTAGTCAACGAGAATCTCCATGACGGAGACGAACCGCTTCATCTCCTCTAGCCGGCGATGTAACTCGGCCTCTCGAGCTCTGGCACGTGCGACACGCGCCTCCGTCTCGGCTATCCGAACCAGCAGATTTTGTGCCACCTCCACGCTGCCCCTGCCCACATTCTCTGTGAATGAGGACCGGTTCTGCCCGCAGCACATGCTAAAGACAACTTACGAGTTTATAGCGGTCGGAGGATACTCCGTTCCAAACACACAGGTGTACGCCGTCTACAACATAAATATTTCACGGCTAAATAAATGAAAGGTGTACCATTGACTTCTGCCGCCATGATCAAATCTCACAAAACTACGTCGTTAAGGGGCCACGTGTGCTTTAAACGACAGGTGATTTAATAAGCCCCCTCTCCATTCCTCTAGAAACGCAAACGGAGTGTCGTCTCACTACAAAAGGAGCAAGAAATTTCAGGAAGGAAGCAAAAGCAGCAGTAAACTTTGAGGCTTGAGATACCTCATGGCGGCAACCAGTGAATCTGAGTTTTCTTCCTCCTCTATCTTTTCGGAGAAACACTCTAGGCTTCCGGATGATACCGTTTTCTACGCCATTTTCCCTGATTTCCTGCTCAATTCTACTACATCCAGTGAGCTTTCGTCCTCCCTCCAATCCCTTCACCTCCAAATTATTCAAACTCTTTCTCCTTTCACTGACGGTTACATATGGCAGCACGAACCCTTCACTCTTTCTCTCCCCTCTACCCCAACGCCCTCCTGTGTCTGCTCCTCCGACCTCCCTCACCTCCATGGCAAGCTTCGATTCGGTGACAACCTCGATGATGAATGGTTCACTGTCTTCCTTCTCTTCCAAATCTCTCTTCAGTTCCCTTCTCTCTCCATTAGAGTTTGGGACACTGATGGCGAGTTCTTGCTCATCGAGGCTGCTTACCACCTCCCTCGTTGGGTTAACCCGGAGAATAGCCTCAATCGTGTTTTCGTTCGCGGGGGGGACCTTCATATTGTTCCCAAAAATCGGCTTCCAACCCCTAGTTTGGTTGATTCTTTGAAGTTTTTAATAAATTGTGGAGGGGAGTCACGGGCTTCTGAATCGGTTCAGGTGGCGGTTAAAAAACGGATTTCGGATTACCCAGAGAGAGCGAAGAGCAATATGCATAACGTTAGGGTCAGGGTTCCGGTGTCGGTGGCGCAGGTTTTAAAGCATGAACCTTGCTTAATTTCACTCGCTGTTGAAGGGTTTTACGACAGGGATATTGATACCATGAAATACGCGGCAAAGATGGAAAAATTTTTTAGTAGAGGGAAGGATGAAGAATTGGTTTGTGTTTCGGTGAAGATGTCAAGGGCAATGTATGCGCAATTAGTGCAGCAAACATTTCAGGCGCCAAAATGTTATCCAATGCCGAGTAGGAGTGACAAGTCGGTGTATATGGAAGCAGAGTTGGGCATGAAAATTGCTTGTGGGTTTGAGATGATGTATCAGCAGCGAAAGCGTGATGGTATGGAAGGGAAGGGTAGCACGTTGGAGGCATTTATGCGAAATTTGGAGAGGAGTGGGTATTTCGAAGGGCTACTTCCAGGTTCGAAAGAGTATCAGAGGTTAATGCAAAATGCGGAGGAGTATCATAAGAACAGTTCTCTGTACTCAAGGGCAAGGTATGCGCTTTATTTTAGATCAATTTAACATTGAAGAACTTAAGAGGACTCATTTATAAATAAACCAAATGAGTTTTATTATCTGGTTTTATCATCCTATCATTACTGAGTCAAAACTTTGATGCAGCGCGTTGATGAGTGCTCCTGTTAGACGCATTGATGAACTTCTTGCTCTACCGCATTCAGTGGATGATTTTAGGGATCAGGAGGTTCCCCCATCTGATGATGATTCATGGCTTTACAAGGGAGAGGAAGAGTTGAACTCTTCTCTTTTGGAAAGACAAAAGGAGATGGAACTTTATGAATTAAAGCATAAGAAGAAAGGGAAAGTAAAAGGGAACCAAGATGCAGGTGTACCATCTGGTTCTAATGTTGATGAGTTTGATCCTGGTGATATTGCAAAAACCATGCAGGCATTTGTCCATAAAGTGTCGAGTTACAAAGGAGCTGAGGCTCCTGAAGAAGACAGGTTAGTTTAAAGCTTAATTCATTTTGTATCTGATATACTGCATACACCCATTGTATGCTCATCTTTTTGGGGGAAGATTTGCGTAATGAAATGATTTATTTTTCTTGAGGTGGGGCTAAGATGGAGACACTTTTCATGGTCCTAGAAGTCAAACATATCACCTTGTAGCTTTAGATTATTCAGGAGTGCTGAATCTTTTTGAACATTTGCTCTCATGATAAGGACAAATTTGGGCAAACACATTTTGATATCTTTAAAAATTTTCCATTTTGTTCAAATCTCATTATGTTGCATTTGCGTTTTGAAGGAATAAGAAAGTGGACCTTGATGTGGACCAATTCATTCGAGACTTGGAATCAATAATGAAGCCCCAAGGCGATGAAGATGCCAACGTTAATATTGAAGTAGGCTCTTCATCAGACCTGGCCTTTGGTAAGTGGTCTTTATATATACTATGTGCCTATTTGGGAAAAAAATGTTTTCCAAACAAGGATAGTTCTTTAAGAAGGCTCTTTTCCGTTGCAGTGTTTGGGCTTGTTTTGCTTTTGTTTGAAAGCATTTCCCACAATTTATTGCACCGTAGCATCAATTTATTGGTATTTACAAGGAAATAAATACAGAAAGAAAATGAAATGGATGATAATTGTCTCCGTTCAACATACTCTTTTCTTTTTTGAAGTTCTCTGGAGAAGTTTATACTGTTTATCTGTAGTGTAGATATGAAGTGCACTATTAGGCTATTAGCTTTTGGACCTGACTACTTGAATCTTTTGGGCGATCTTGGATGCATGTGGCAAAGGCAATAGTTTTTATCTTGGAGTTGACATGTACTGTTAACTTTTAAAAATATCAACTCAGACATACAGAAGCTAAATTTCTATGTAAAGGACAATTTCTAATTCAGTTTTCTGAGTCAAAGTAAATAGTTATGAGTGGATCCATTTTTTTCTTTTACGCTATATGGTTTTTAAAGAAGTGTTTAACTAATTATGACATCATGCTTCTTGAATCGTGTAAACTGCATGGCTAAATTACCTTGCTGTTTGTGGTATTTTATGAGGTGAATGAAATTCACTGATCTTAGGTAACTGGTGCTTTTGTTCTAATTTTTTCCAGGAATTTAATGAAATAATTTACTTTCAGTTAGCGATATTTTTTTCATGTATTTCCTTTGGGTTTTTATGTTTGATGATGATTTAGATGATTCTGATGAAAGCGACATGGCTGAAGGGGATGGGGAGGATACTTTCATGCAGTCCTATTCTGATGCTTTGAATGATCAACTGAAGGAAACCACTCTTCAAAAAAGTTTTGTTCGTGCTAATGATCAAATCCCCAAGAAAGATGAGGTATATATTATATATATATATTTGGCATGTGGAGAGGATTCATTCAGTTTTTATGAGTTTTAAAAATTATGAAACTTACACCTGGCCATAGAACGGAAGGAGATCAAATATGAGTATGAAAATTTTCCCCCCTCATACCAGATTTAAAGATGATTCAATTTGTCATGACTCTTTTTGGTTGGAGAATACACTCTTAACGCCTCCCTACGAGGATAAAGAACCAACAAAAAAAAAAAGAAAAAAGAGAAACTTTTATGTGGTAAAGGATAATGTATCAAGCTTGGAGCAAAGCATAGATACTCACAAGATAATTCTGTTTTTATTTTCTTCAGCAAACTTCCATAAATATGAGTGACTGAATAGTTGGGTTTTGGAATTCATTTTCAGGGAACATCAAATGCCACAGTAGATATGGATGAGGATTTTTCTCCTGTCGACGCGGATGTGAATTTGGTGAAAAACTTTCTTGATTCCTTTGCTTCCCAACAAGGACTTCCTGGCCCTGCTTCCAATTTACTTGGGCTCATGGGGGTGCAGTTCCCTCAAGATGCCAACAAGGGCAAGTGAAGTCACTGAAAGTACTTTCCGGAATTTTTGAGTTGGGGGATTCTAACGGTGTAGTCTTCACAAGATGGCTTTCATGACCCGCTTACCGGAGTTCTTCTCATGGAAGCTTGGGCGAGGGTCATGGGAATGTCTTGTGGAATTGACAAAGCATCTGGAGTAAAACGTGCTATCCTGGACTCGCATTGTGTGCTAGCAAGACTAGGTGCATTACTTTCTGGGAAAGAAGAGGGAGAAAAAGGGAGAGAGGGAGGGGTTTGCAAAATAAAGTAGGAAATTGATCACTGTATAAGCTTGTTGGTTAATTATGAATGCTGGGAGCTGAAAAACCAGTTATCACGTTATAATATGCTGGAAATCAATGAACTTCGTGAGACGATGGTATCAACTTGGCTGGGAAAAACTGCTTTGTCATGTCTGGTTGTAATTTACAAAGAAAGAATCTGGAGAATTCCAAGATGTTATTGAACCTTTGTATCAAGGTGATTGAGGTGTCACGCCATGGTCATTTTTTTCTGCAGATTTAATCTTAGTTCACCGTCTCTGACTCAGTTGGCAAAATGAATAGATTTGCATTTTGCTATTCATTGTGACTCGGCCAGCAATCATTTTAACTCATTCGTAAAATCTAAATGTTGACCGAAATAATAAAACTATAATATGTCGAGGGGCCCATTAAAATGAGAACAGTCAGAAACTCAGAAGCCAACAGCTCCTCGAATGATCAGGTTTGTTCCTATAGCAAGCCACTGGCGTCGCACGAAGCTTGCAACTAAATATATATATATATTTTTTCTTTTTTGGTAAATGTGAGATAATGCTCTATGAATTCTATTTAATGAATATTGGGAGGTTATGGAAAGTGTATAATTTTGGTTTAGGAATTATAACGTGAATAGAATATCTATAATAAAAAGGTTAGGGGTTATAATAAAATGAATACAAAATTAGGTTTATCCATAACAATTTATTATTAGATAATTGAATTGAATGCGAAGATGGTTCATGCTGGATAAGCCGCCTTCGTTCACTGGGCCCGGTTGAGAGTGTAGCCCATTTGGGACTAAAAAATAACATTTCAAAAATCTTACTAAAAAAAAAAACAGAGCACTTTCCTTCTCGGACAAGCTAATCACCACAATGCCATAACCTCAGCGACTCATCACAGCGCTACATTGTTACACGAAGGGAAATTTTATGCTGTGGACGATACAGGATTGACTATATCTGTAAACTCTTTAATGGAAGTAACTGAAGTTGCCTCCGAGCTGATACTTATAGCGATAGTCTATACGTGTTTGGTAAAATCAGGAAGGGACCTGTTGCTGGTTGCTCAGTTTGAGCATGATGATGATGATTTTGCTCTGTGGCTACGTTCTGATGCTGACTCGGATGGTGATAAATTTAACTGTGGTTTCGTTGTTTATAAGTTGAATGAAGAAGAACAAAATTGGGTTCCAATGAATAGCTTGGACGATCGGGTTTTGTTTGTTGGTAATGGCTGCTCATTCTCCATTTTCGCCCAAGATTTCCCTGGATGCAAAAGGAATTGCACCTATTACACCAAAAATTGTATCATTGAGATGAGGAATCAAAATGAGAATGACTATCCTGGCTGTGATGTTGCCTTGTGTTTGACATGTCCAGTGGTTCTGCAAAGCCACTATCAGCATTCCCTGGCTATTCTAAACTATTTTGGCCTCCTCCAGAGTGGCTTAAGCCCGGTTCTGATTCTGTGTAAGTGCAAAATCTCCCTATCATCGATAATGTTAATAAATTACATATCAGCTTGAATTGAACCTTTTGCCATGAGTTCATTTGGGTTGACTTCCATATAATTGTGATTCTACTTTACAATCTGTGCTCTCTAAAGGAACAATGAAATTTTCCAGTGTTGCTCGTATATTGGTTAGATAATATAGGCATTTGTTCTTGCACTCTGCAATAGTTAAATTTGTAGTTCAGGATGTTGTGCAAACCTATAAACAGGTCAAGGCATATGCAGCATGGTATCTGTCATTCCTAGTGTCCAGGACTAAATAATCTCAATGTTCAAGCATCATTGATTCTGATTTCGTAGTACTATAACCAGAAAGTTTTGCATAAGATAATTTATTTATATGCGTTTTGCAGATTTTTTCACCTGCATTTTTCTTTACTAGAAAATTCTTCTAATGGCTTCCTGTAAACCTTGCTTGTTGCAGGTGAGAAGTGAAGAACGTTTTGCATCCGTGGGAATGGAGGATGTGCAAATTTTACTATGAAGTTTCACATGCTATCTGGTTTCTGCGACTACATAGTCCTTGTTTTTTTTCTTTGAAAGAACTCCCAAGCTATGGTTTTTGGAGTAGTGACCTGAGTGAAGCTCCTTCTATTTTTGGCTATGGATTGGCTAGTTTGTTGAACATCGCGGCATATAGAATTGAAGACTTCTAGATATTTTTTGGGCCTTTTATTTCTAATGTTTTTATTCATTGGACATATATGCTTTCTAAAAGGTAAGTTAAAAATTTTAATCAATAAAAAAAATTAAAATCTTATTTGTTAAAAGAATTACCATTACTTTTATACTAGAAAATGCTTGTTGTAAAAAAATAGTATTTTTTTTTTTCAAATAAATCTTAGAATACCCAAATTTACTAAACTTGACGCGAGTCAATTTTTGAATAGACGCGGAAAGCATTGTGATTAAATTCTACAACTTACAATTGGTTACTCTGACCCTAATTTAGTTCTATTAGTTTCAATTTTGACAATTTCAAGTCTCTTATTATTTATTTACGGCAATTTAATCTGTCCCTCCGCATTGAATTGTGCTAACATGACAACTTTGATGACGTGGCATTAATTATCACCCTACATCACTCACTTTTTAATGCTTCATCACCATTGGCCAAGATATGAATCAGAGTCCCGGTGAGACTATTTTTTTGTGTTTGCCAGTCCTTTACGTCTGCGGTCTACCCTTGACTGGAATCAAGCAAGTGAGCGCGTTTGGTTTACGGGAAAGCGATGAACAAATCTCTTTCAACTTAACCTTAATTCTTCGAAACAAAATAATACTTTTTTCCATTCCAACTTTCTTTCTCTTTTCATTCCACCCAACCAAACATAGGCTGAGGTAGTATGAACGCGAATTCCCTGGCTTGCTTGACAAGGAGAAACAGAAAAAGAAAAAGAATTTTGACTGAAAGCCAACGAAACCAGAGCTGGGTAGAATCCTAGTCCTATCATATCTTTTTCTTCCTCATTTATAAATAAATGATAAATGATAAATTTCTGACGTCCACATCCACCCGAAGTCACAAGAAGAAATATAACAATGGTGCCTCAGGCAATTGATCTGTTGAAGGAGGAACTCCCCATAGAGCAACAGCCTCTGCTATTGTCCGGGGACATCAAAACAGGTCTCGTCCTCGTCGACGTTGTCAATGGCTTCTGTACCGTTGGAGCTGGCAATCTGGTATGTCTTCTATGATTCGCCTTTCTTTTTGTTTGTCATTCACTTCATTGTCATAGCTTTGCGCTTCAATTAATGTTTGTCTGTTTGGCGGCCAACAGTGACCATTTGTTGCTCTCTGATTGTATCATTATGCTCTCTTATTTTGGTTATCGTTCAAGGTGCTGTTTTTACCAGTTCTGATAACTGGGATATAGATTCATTCTTGTCGTTGACTTAATATTTTTGAATTATGGCTTTCTATAGGCTCCACCACAACCAGATGAACAAATATCCAGGATGGTTGATGAATCAGTGAGGCTTGCCAGAGTGTTTTCTGAGAAGAAGTGGCCAATTTTTGCATTTATTGACTGCCATCATCCAGATATTCCTGAGCCCCCGTATCCTACTCACTGTATTTCTGGAACGGATGAAGCAAAATTGGTTCCTGGTAATAGTAAATTACCATCATGTTCTCCTTTCTTTACTCTTTTTTTTTTTTTTTTTGTGGGGTGGGGGGGTTGTTTACTGACTGTAATATGGCATAGGGGGTGAGGATATACAGATATGAATTTTCCCTTTATCAACTTGGTTTTCTCTAAAATGCAGATCTGGTATGGTTAGAAAATGAACCAAACGCAACACTCAGGTGCAAAGATTGCATTGATGGATTTCTTGGTTCAATTGAGAAAGATGGCTCAAATGTCTTTATTGATTGGGTGAAAAATAATCAGATAAAACAAGTAAGTGCTTCCAACTTCCAAGCCGTCTTTGGGAATAAATTTGTCTCTGTCTGTTCAACCTATATTTTAACTAATTTATGGGGATCTCGTGATATATTTTGTCTACTTGCACCTACGCTTCTTTCTTGTTCCTACAGATTTTGGTGGTTGGGATATGCACGGATATATGTGTGCTGGATTTTGTCTGTTCAGCACTGTCAGCTAGAAACCGCGGTTTCCTTTCTCCTTTGGAAAACGTGGTAGTATACTCCCAAGCTTGTGCTACTTTTGATCTTCCAGTACATGTAGCCAGAAGCAACAAGGATGCGGTAGCTCATCCACAGGTACTTGATAAACTATAGATTTGCTTGTGGGGAATTACTTAATCTTCAAGTAGCTTTTTCTAAATCTGTCTTACTTGCTTTAAGTTAGGAAAAACAATGATGGAAGTTCACATGTCCTTCTGCTTCTTTTGATAATCTTTGAGAGAGCCCACTTTTTGGTGGAAGATGTACTTAGTTTTTGTGATATGATATAAGAACAGGCCCCTTTGTTATGAGTTCAAATCTCCATATAGGTTTGTGTTCACAATTTTGCAATGGCCTGTTGATTTATATGTTCCATCTAGACAGGATTTTATTTACCGGTCAAGGTTGTCCAGTTCATCTGCGAAATTGCAGAGCTTAAAGGCGATGAGCCTGCATCAAGGATTATCCTCTAGGTTTGACAGATTATTATAGTACTGAAGTGATGACTACTTTCATGGGTAAAATTTTAAGGTTGAGAAGGAAAATTGTGAAAACCTCATTAGAACGACCTCTAAGGAAGATCCCCCTAGTAACTCTTGGTTTTTGTGATTTGGCTGTTTTCTTCAGGATAGTCTTGTAGGTCCTTCTTCAGAACTTGCTCCTATGCTGTAAATGTTACATTGTATTTTTTAATTAATCCGGTACTACAATCCTTGTCATTCTTTTCCTTGTTTTCGTTTCTTCGCAGGAGCTGATGCATCACATTGGACTTTACATGGCCAGGGGCAGAGGAGCCAAGATAGTTTCGGAGGTGTTATTTGGCGAGCTGGAGGAGCATTATGTTTAACCCACCTATTGTTTTTTTTCTTTACGCATACGTACATGAAACATATCCTTACTTCTATTACATGTATAAAAAGTGTGGGTGACCTTGACCTCTCATTGTAAAATAATGGTATCAAATGTTTTTTTTTTCAAAAGCTTTTAGCCTAAGTAAGAAATATATTCAAATATAACCATTGTGGTTTGGTAATTTATATCTGCATGTGTAAGTACGAACCCAGAAAAAGGAGGGAAAAAAAGTCAAATTTATCATTAAAAAAAAGCTCAGATTACAAATCGAAACCTGCAAGCTGAAGCCTACATTAACCATAGTTATGCCAATTTACACAAGAAGCTAACAAAAGCATTACAAAAATCAATAAAGAATCTCTTTCCCTTAATAAAAAAAAGGTTCTCAAAATATATACTATCTAAATGAAAACAATAAAAGAATTCTGCATGGGGTGAAAGATTGAAAAATGCAGTAGGGATATCTCACATATGGATTTATCTTGTCAAAGTTTCAAAGCACGATACTTCTTATGCATTCCAGGAGTCACGACGGAGAAGATTGACTGTTTTTGTTTCTTTGGTTTGACACCAAAGATAAATGACCTGAGTGGAACATTGGACTGTTTCCCTGGATGTCTCACTGGGACAATTTGTTGTTGTTGTCTCTTGGAATTTGTGAGCCCAAAATGCTCATTCAACTTTGACAGAGCCTTCTCAACTTCAATTTGAAGATTCGTTACATGAACTAGACCTGCCTGAATTTCATCAGCAACCTTGTTATTCTCGTGCTTCATGTTCAAAACCTCACCTTGGAACTTGGCAGCTTGATAGCTTGTAAACTGGAAGTCATCATCTTCAGCACTGGCCTTCAAGGCCTTTGTTATCTCTTCTTGGATGTCACATAAGGATGAGAATCTATGTTGCTGTTCGTCTTTCAGCAATACACTTTTCTGCCACCATACTGATATTTCAGTTTGGATCTCCATAAGGTGTTTGAATAGTGGCCGTGCATCTGATTTTGCAGTATATTTAATGCTACTACTGCCCTCTGATGATTTCACTTTTTTCACAAGTTTTGATACCTCTGACTGCAAATCCGTGATAGTGGTTTCAAATTTCTGGATCTCAGTGAAAGTAATACTGAATTTTAACCAGAAAATTAAGTTCTCCTCAAGAATTGCATCAATGTTTGCCCGGAATCTCTCTTCAGTGGCTGATATAGTAGCAGGTTGGTGAACTTTTAACATTGCCATAATGTTATCTTCTTTCTCTGGTTCCTCAATATCGTCTTTCTTCTCTGTTGGCGCTTCTGAAATTGTTACCTGTTTCAAATTCGCATTTTCTTCCAAACTTTTCTGCAGTAGGCCTAGTTTATGAAGCAAGAGTTTAATCTCTTCATTTTTCATTGCATTTTCAGCCTTCAGCTCTTTCAGCTTCAAAGATATATCAAAGAGGTTCTCTTGATTTTTCTTCTCTACTTCACTGAGCTGCTTATTTAAATCTTTGTAACTCCGAAGAGTATTAGTGTACTCCGTCAACAAAGCTTTTTCCCTCTCCTGCATTCCGTTCATAAACAATTGCCGCCAGTCAGGTTCATCTTCTCGTGCTGTTACATGCTGCTGGGAATCAACTTTGAGAGTGTTCTCCATCTCTGGTGATAAGTGCATGGCAGAATTTTCTTTCTGGTTTCCAGAACTCTCTGAAAAGTTATCTGCCTCACTTGTTGCTTGAGGTTGGCTGACATTCTGATTTCCGGTAGTGTTACTCACAGCTTCCTTTGCTTGTTCATGGCTATTGCCAGGATTCAGAATCTTCTCTTGTTCTTTCAACTCTTTTGGAGATTTCCTTTTCACTGGGGGCGCCTCTTCCTTTTCTAGTGAAGTAATGATTTTACGTTCATTATCTAACTTCACACCACTATTAAGCGAACCAGTAACCTGAACTTCCTCATTTGACTTTACATTAACTTCTGCAAAATCTGTGATTGGAAGCACTTTATTTGATCTTACATCACTTTCTATAGAACCTGCAACTGAAAGTACCTTATCTGGCCTTGCATCACCTTCTACAGAACCTGCAACTGGAAGCACCTTATTTGACTTTGCATCACCTTCCATTGAGCTTGTGACTGGAAGTGCCTTATCTGACTTTACATCACCTTCTACAGAATCTTTGATTGGAAGCACCGTATCTGACCTTACATCACCTTCTACAGAACCTGCAACTGAAAATGCCTTATCTGGCCTTGCATCACCTTCTACAGAACCTGCAACTGGAAGCGCCTTATCTGACTTTGCATCACCTTCCATAGAACTTGTGACTGGAAGTGCCTTAGCTGACTTCACATCACCTTCTACATAACCTGTGACTGGAAGCACCTTATCTGACTTTACATCACCTTCTACAGAATCATTGATTGGAAGCACCTTATCTGACCTTACATCACCTTCTACAAAACCTGTAACTGGAAGCACCTTATCTGACTTTACATCGCCTTTTACCAGACCTGTAGCATGAAGCTCCTTATTTGACTTTAAAGCACCTTCCACAAATGTGACTTGAAACCCCTTATTTGAGTTTACTTCATCTTCCAACAAACCAGTGGACTTATGCTCATCATTTAATAACTTAATACCATGCTCTTTATTCAATGCATCTTGTTCTTCAAACCCATATTCTGATTCAGCTTCACCTGTTGATCTCCTTTCTGTTTGTGATAAATCCTTCATCTCAAGCTTCTCTTCTGGTTTCACATCTAGGACTTTCTCAGAGAGATGATCAAGATTAAAAGATGCTTCTGTGAAATGAGTTAGGAGATTGGCATTCTGATCTTCAACAGTGTGGTTTAGATCCTGCACTCTATGCAGCTTATCTTCCATTTTCCTCAGCTTGTTGTTCATGTTAGTTTTGTCATTGATCAGATTTACCTTATCACTTTCCAGAGTTCGAATGTTGGATTGAAGTTCATTAGTTTCTGCTCTCAATCTCTTTACAAGAGCAGTCTGTGATGAAACTTCAGTTTCTAAGCTGACCACTTTGTTAACAAGCTCGTCAATCTTCTCTGCCATTTCTGCCACACTGAGAGAGGTGCTAGAATCGAAGTTTTCTTTAATCTTCTCTTGTAATAACTTCAACTTCTGTGTCTCGTGGCTCGTTCTGTCAACATCTTCATCCAAGTCTTCTACTTCTTTCACATCTCTTTTGGCCCTTGGCTCTCTTTTCTGATTGCTCTGATCGTAGTTGAACTCATCCATGAGAGATTCCAACTTGGCCTTGGCCTCCTTTACTCTTTTGGATTCTATTTTGGTTTGATCAACTGATTTTTTTTGCTTCACTTGCAACTGTGCCAATGCTTCTTGGCATGATTTAAGAGCTGCTTCCGTCATCAAACGGCGAGCTTCATCATCTTCGATAACAACTCCTTCTCCAATTTCATCTTCCAAGCTGGAAACTTTATCTTGCAATTCCTTGATCTGCTCTTCTGTTTCCCAGTATTTTGCAAGGGAATTGTCATAAGAGCTCTTCAGAAACTCTTTCACGGTTTGTAGAGCCAGAATCTGTTTCTGGAGCTTGTCTACCTCTTGGCGAGCCTCCTGTTTACTCAAACCAGATTTAACCTTAGGAGTTGCAGCTGGAGTAGCTATCTTCTTGGCACTGAATTTCTTTGTGGCTGTCTTTATGACAGTTTTTAAATCTTTAAGTCCAGATTGTGGAGGCTTAGGAACCTTTGAAGCATTTGGTTTGGAGCCTTCTGGCATTTTCCTTGGGAGCCTTGGTGATCCATCATCATCCTCATCATCCATAAATGGGACTTGATCTGGAAAACAAGATGCAATGGTGTTGTTGGCCTTTTGCAGCTCTGTTGATATGTGATCATATCTTTCAGCTAAAGAGCGATAACCGCGGAATGATTCTTCCACAAATTGTATCAGCTCTGGCCGCTGTCTGTAATACATTTCTGCTCTCCTGACAAAGGAGTCCCCTTCTTCATGCAAGATTTTTAGAGCAGCTCCCACCTTTTCCTCCATATCTGCAGTTCTAATTTTATGCTTTAGTTTGCCAAGCACTTGTGCAGTTTTTCTTACATATCCATACCATCAATTAATTGTTGAAGTAAATGCAAATACTGGAATTATAACATGCAATTGAATATCTATCCTAGAGAATGTTAAAAATCTTCTAATATCTTCTGATATCATAACAAACCAAGCCATCATGTTCAACGAAACGTAAAATTCACGTATTTTCTCAGATCACCAAGCAATTCACATCTCACCCTTTAACTATGTGTGAAAATTCATTATCTTAGAAGCACAAAATGCTCTAATCAACCCTCCAATACCCACCAAAGAGAAAATCAAAAGAAGAGACGTAGACAAGTCGTAATTTTTTTTTCTGTTGTATCAGAAGGAAGAAAAAAGAAAAAAAAAAGTTCACCTTGAAGGTTCTGCTCCAGCCATTTTGATTGCTTTGTTCTGATGTGGCTTGCCCACCACCATGAATATGCATTGCTAGCTGCTCTCTGCAACATTTCTCCTTCTTCTTCTTCTTCTTCTTCTTCCCTTCCTCCTCAGTTTTCTGATATTAGGCTCTTATTGTGAGGAAGCCAAATCATGCAAAGTTGTTTCTTTTTCTCTGAGGCTGCCTCTATCTATCTGTCTAAAGTGAGAAGAGAAGACATGGATTCCATGATCGTAGTGCTAAGGTAATAGAAAAATGGGAAAAATTGAAAAGAAGATTCTATCAGACAATGGTGAACAGATTAAGGGAGAAAGAAAGAAAGAGAACGTGCAGCTGATAACCCAGCTAATTATGGGATCATGGAGGGGAGCAAACCTCGCCCGAATTTATAGTCAAAACCTTCCTTTTCAATTTCACAAAAAAAATTACTAATAAATAAACAAAAAAAAAGGAGAAATATAATATAACCAATGACCCACGTGCCCGTGGGCACTGCCTGGCTTTGGGCACTTCTCCTTTTGCTTTAACGAGACCATTCTCCTTTTTCTT
Source organism: Bauhinia variegata (assembly GCA_022379115.2). Classification (NCBI taxonomy): domain Eukaryota; kingdom Viridiplantae; phylum Streptophyta; class Magnoliopsida; order Fabales; family Fabaceae; genus Bauhinia; species Bauhinia variegata. The sequence continues at coordinate 12,976,561 of CM039436.1, read as the reverse complement.
ATGTAGTTTTCTATTTTTAAATTATTCTTCTGGTGTCTTTCCTTAGATGTACATTTTCCTCTTGGACTTGAAAAGTTGCTTAAAAAAGCTATGAATGCGAGCGAGCGTGGCTTCTGGATGTGGCGGTCACCGACCTCTGTTCTGAAAAAAGTGATAAAGTTGAACAAGCCTCAAATGAAATTGAAGCGCCCCGATCATACAATGACAGGTATTTCTGTTATTTTTTTGGAGGGATGCCTTTGAACTACGTTGGTTGGAGAGTCGCTACCAGACAATATACCTCGCCAATAATAATTTAATAAAGAAATCTGATTTTTTTAAAAAATAAAAAATAAAAAGGGTATGTTAATGTTCAACAAGAGTGAGACTTTACTTTTCTTTTTGTATATATATATGTAGTCTGAACTTTATTAAATTCATATATTAAAAAATGAATTTCATAAAATTTAAATTAGATTGATTATTATCTCTTATTTTTTTTAAGTGAAAACTTTATGTAACACCATGGCTAAAGTTGATCTCTTGACTCTTCAAACCAACATCCTAGTTTCCATTGGACCACTATCGTTTTATTTATTTTTTATTCCTTACGGTAAAAGGAGAATCGAACCACAACGCAATACCACCTCCTCCGTCAAGGTGGACAACCACACGAGCTCTACCCAACTGCTGGCCAAGATAAGGATGAGTGCCTAAAGAAACTCTTCGTAGTGCACTCGACATGTGATTCATTTCACTGCACCATACCAACCGTCATCTATGTGGTCCAATACCACACCATACAGATGCCCAAGAGCAACGCAGAATCTCGTAAGAGCTCAAGAAAACCAAAGAAATGGCAGAAGCTGCTCTGTCAAATGGATTTTTGATGAACTAGCAATAAAATTAATTGCCAAGGTGATAGGTAATCAGCAAACCAAATTGAAAAAGAAAAGTAAGTTATTATTTGACGAGAGAGACTGAGAGAATCGTTGTAGAGTCTCGTTAAGGTCAAAAAGGAGGATAATTATTTACACAGTGGCAATTTAAATGCCTAAAGCATCTAGATTTGGATTTCTTTTTTGGGTTTTTTCTATTCTCTTTCTACACAGATATACATAAGAAAATGCGGTATCCACAATGAAGAATATACGAAGAATTGAACGCAATTCTCAGCATTCGTGTCTTCCCATTCTCGTTTTTCTCCTCTTTATGCTCTTTATTTCTAGCCCGTAGTTACCTGTAGCAGATTTTATCGGAAAGGTTATCATCATGGAAAACGGGGCAGTTCTGTGCTTCAAAATTCTGAAGAGAGGCCAGCAACTGTTCCATGTAATTCCTGCTGCCTGCATGTTAAGATCGAAATTAGAAAACAAAAAATTGAGTTGGAATAACATAGCGTACCCAGATTTAGACTGAGATTGAGTTTTTTAGTTGATAGCAACAAGCATCACTAACGTCAATTACAAGACCAGAATTTCGAACCAGCATATAAGGAGCCTTTATTTATAACTCCAGGGTGACATTCCAACATGCAGATTGGAGTAACAACTGCTAATTTACAAATAATAATCTCAATCAGCATTGTTTATAGCTGCTCTATATTCGATCAGTTTGATCCACAAGTCCTAGGTTTTAGGATGACTAAATTCTGAACATCACAACTGGTGCATGGCAGCCACCCTTTCAGAGCAGGGAAACAAGAGCTCATTCACTATTCGAAAGTAGAGAAAGTTCTGAGATTGTTATCCAACAAAATACTGTGGAATTGGGGACCTAAAATCAATTTATGAAGTTGCAGCAATATCTTTCTTTACCGTAAAATATCCTAGAAGCCAGAAAGTTCCAGAGAATCTGATAGTAGCTTCTAGTAAAAAAAAAATTTTTCCACACCAGTAACAGGGAAAAGAGGAAACTTTTGCTTATTTCACTAATCCAAATTGCACAACTGGCATGACCATCAAAACAATGACCAATTTATTTATTTATTTCCATCGGAAAGACATTCAACAGCATAGACAAACCAACTCAAAGACTTAAAAGGTATTAACTTAAGAGACAACAGAAAGAAGTCAATCACAGTTTAGGAGTCTGAAATTGAACAATACGACTCAGACGAGAAACCATTGAATTGTAGATTTCATAAAGCAAAAAGCATAAGTAACTATTACCAGAAGAAAATCCTTTAGGAAGGTTCTTGATGGCACTCAGAAGCTCGTTATTTGAACTCTCCACCTCCTTGCAACCAGGTTTATAGCAAGGAACCAGCACTGCAAAACTATTGTCTGATTCATCACCACTCTGAAAATCAGCGCCATGAGGCTCCAACCATCCGATAGACCAATCTGAGTCATCAGATTCAGAACCGGATAAACATCCACCACCATCAGATGGCACCAATACAACATCGTACTCTCTCTCAATTCTCCTCTGTTCCCTGCTTTGCCACTTCCGTTTGACCTTCCTAGTAGATGGGGCTATCTTTCTTCCCTTTACCAAAGGGAATTTCAGAGTCTCAGATTCTTTCAAAGCAAAGCCCCATTCAGAAGACGAATTCAGAGTAGAGCCACTTGAAAGGGGCTCTTTCTCCTTGCTACCCCACAACCACCATGAGAAACGGGTAAAAGAGACAGCCATACTTGGATTCCAAAAATGATTCAAGGCTAAGAGATTGTGCTGGGTCAAGGTCTTTAGTAAGGCAAGGATTTGCGAAAAAACGAGGGAAAAGCCAGAGACTTCGAGAGCAAAAAAATGAAGAGCTGGTATTGCGAGTGGTTCCTGCCTGTTGCAGTAACCACTATATTAGGAAATGATCCATTCATAACACAAGCAGATCGATTGAAAAAGCGGCATAATTAAATTCAATCTAAAGATTAATATCAGCTATTATTGAAATCAAAGTCTTTGAAAAAGAAAATTCATGAATAAGAATGGATGAAGTAAGTTTGACAAGGTTTCCGCAAATATCGAACAAATTCAGCAACTTGAAGAACCCTCCTCCAAAAATATAAGTTAACCAACGGTATTTTGTCTAAGATTTAATGATCCTTACCCAAAATTGAATGCCACCAAAAAGAGGTTTTAACTTGACGAAGCAAATTTCATTGAACTACCAAAATTTTATTTGAGATTCCCAGGAACACAGAATAGGCACAGTAATGCTCAACATCGGAAACCCAAAAGAATTGTTTTTATCTTTTCTCTGAAAAAAAAAATTCATAAACCCAAAATTCGCCCACAATGACCTTGGTTTTCTCAGTCCAAAACGTCCAGAAGACAACAATCAACCCCAGTATAAGATAGAAGACTTTTGAGTCAAGACCTTTGGGTCAAAATTGGGAATACATAAGATTCAAATGATCAAATAATCATAGTCTTCCCTCAGGTCACCGGAAAATCCGAACCTTTAAGGCTCTAACAGTCACGCTATCAGAGGAAAAAAAAGAAGGATCAGAACAAAGTTTACTCCGGAAAAAGAAAAAACCGGTGATAGTAAAAAAATGGCCGAGTCAGTTCGGAACCCTAACTATCCCTCCCTCATCGTCTTCCTCCGTCCCCTCTCGCTCTCTGTACACTGATGATGAATATCTAATCCAGTGACAGCGTCTTCTGCTGAATTTATAGAGCTATTTCTCTCTTTTCTTTGAGTTCCATCCAACGGTTGTGATGACACCCTTGTTCTGATATCAAGCTATAGAGGGACTTACTGTGTACCCTCATTCAACAACCTACTATCACTATAGTACCAGAGGCGTTGATAATAAAACAATATTGGATAAGGAAAATATTGGACGTTGATTCTCTGCAGAGTCCGTAGAGATCTGCTGACGTGTTGACTATAGCCATATCACAGTGTACGTATGCGGCTCAACTTGCTGACACGTGTGAATATGTCAGCCTATGGTTTTCCGAATGTGGAATTAATTAACAATTAAGTTTAATTATAGACTATTGACTAGATTTGAATTGTTTATCGCTATCATTAAGCTAAAGGACAACAACGTCAATTTCATCTTGTGTAAACTTCCGAGTCAAGCTGGACTCTGAATTCTAATTGCCAAACACAGGAGAGGAAACTGCCACATATTACCGTTTTACCTATGTTGTTATCTGTCATTAGCCTGGGTCAAAGATAAAAGAAAAATTTATGTTAAATTTATAATATTTTCAGAATTTTTGAAAGAAAAATATAATTCACAATTTATTTAAAAAATTTATCTGGAGCCTAAATTGTTTGGTTATCATTAAGATCTAAGAAGGCACGAAAGACCTTAATTTCCAAACTTACACGAAAATATGAAGAGAATGCGAGTTTATCATGTCCTTAGAGTGATCAATACTCAAACAATAAAAAGAGCCAAAGTTTTGACGTACAAAAAATAAAGTATTTTGACATGAAATTTTGTAGAAAATAATTAATTTAATTGATTTTTTCTCATTTGGGCAAATTTTCTTTCTTCCTATTTCCCACATAAAAAGCAAAAGCTGCTGAGAATTATTTGTTTCATGACTTGAGAGATTTTGTTTTATGAAATGAGTTTCATGATGATATAAAGACTCAAAGCTTGCAAAAGTCACAAGGGATAACCACGACCATAATTGGACTCAAACATATTTGGATCTTGTTGCCTAATACATGAATCTGTTGACTCTCTCTAATTCATACTTCAATTTTAATTTTGTTCTTTTGGTTTTATTCTTCAAAGTATAGTTACATAACACTTTTATTCAACTTCTTCAATTAATTATTTTTTCTTTTGCAAAACCGCGAGATTAGCATATGAAAGTGGTCCATTTTGAATGATTGGACCTTTTATCTCTAATTAGATTTTATGTGGGGATAAAATTTGAAAAATGTAACCTTTTTTTTTAATCTAATTTTTGTTAATATAAACTTTAGATGTTATGTGTCAAGTGGAAAATATTACATTTTCAAGTATTAAGAATGTACATTTTAACAAAATCCATTAAACTTTTTCTATTTTATATTAGATAGATATTTAGCAAATGCTAATTTCAATTATGTTTCTATTGTGTTAGAAAAGGATATTGAATGTATTTATGATGATCACTTTGTTAAAATAATCTAATATCCAAAGCCATTGAAACCAAATTAGAGTACCCTATTCATTTGCAAAAAAGCAGAAAATCATTCAACTTCAGATCATGTTATCTCATCAGCCTTTTCTTTTCCTTTCCCTCATTTAGCTTTTACTTTTTATTTTTATGGGACTTTGCTGCAGAAAGAGGCTTCACCATGAAGAAAATGACATCTCCATAACACCAATCCTCTCCCAGAGGTTTAATCATTATATTATGGAATGATTGTGAGATTTTCCCAAACATTGTAATGTGTTTTTCACCCCTCCATTCATATTAAAAAATAAAATAAAATACTCATAGGCTTAATTTGATGGAGTGATCAAAGTGGCCACATGGTACAACCTAAAACTCAAATATGGCCAACTTGCAGTTGTGGGACATATCTCCCCCAACTTGCACCTGGCCATGTCTTCATATCATCAAGTTAATTTGGAGAACCTTTTATTTTCTCCCCTTTGGCAGTTCCATGTGCCTAAGAAGCTAAGACGCCAAACGACAAAAAGAAGATATTTTGATATCTATGATTTTCTTTCTACTTCAGCAAATCGTTGAAAGTTCTGTCAATATACCAAATGGTATTCTTTTATGTTAGCTTATCGAAAGAACATCTGCCTAACTATATGTGCACCTTGCTTACAAGCTAATTAAACGTGCTAGAAAAGAGGCAGCATGCTGATTTCTAACCAGCAGAAGAAGAATTCATTTCCTCATTTTATCAAATAATTGGTGTGCATATTCCAAAGAAAAGTTACTCAAGTTTGTGAACTAAATGATTTGGTAAGGATCGAATTTGTTACTTCAAATGAATAATTCTAATTAATTCGCGTTAAAGGGTTTATACATTTTGATTAATATATGCAAATAAATACCTAATATGTGATCCTAGCACTAGAATGGTAACCACTCTATCGTTTGGCTTGTTAGGTCTATGATTGGTTTCAGAGATATAAAGTCAGTTGCCCTTTATTCTCTCCCTAAAAGACAAAGCACCGAATGTTATAGGAAATTTTCTGAAAAATAATATTCTCCCACCACTTTCTTCAGACGACCAATATTATTAAATTAAGTGTTAAAATGTGTGTCATAAAGGGATCAAGTTTTGGGGCAATTAAGCTGAAGAACATAAACAAGCGTGAAAGGAAGTTTGATGATTGGTGAATTGAGAAACGACAAAGAGTAGAAGCACGCTTGCAGGAGAAGGAGGTTAAATGGAGACAAAACCCAACAGGGAGGCTTAGATCTAGAAGATAGAACACAACAACATGTGGAGGCCAATGCAGAGGATGTCACAGCCTACAGCCTTACAAGTTGAAAATTGTGAATGGCTCACATCAAAATGAAACACTGAGCTGCCACTGCCAGATAATGCGACCGACAAAGTTTCCTTCAGATCCAGACACCCAATACGGCAATTTTTAATCTCATACCTCTTTCAAAATATCTGGCTTGTTTGGTGCATTGCTCCACTCCCTTGTAATTTATAAGCAAACACAAGTTAAATTCTTTGTTATCATGCCTTGAGGCCCTTTTACTTTTGAAGAATCACTGAAACTTGTACACCAGCAATTACATGCGTGACTTAATTCATTGATCCATCAAGTCATGCACGTGGGCAAAACCCGAAAAGGTTGGCACCATAATTTTATGTTGGTGACACGTGACGAACATCAGCTACAACATCATTTAAGGAAAAAAAAAGAAGTGCAGTATAAACATTCACCATATTGTCTGTAGTGCTGTGGGTTGTATGTGGAATTTATATCAAGGGAAAAAGCACAACAAAATCCTTAAATTTGTGTTATGTATATTTTATTTAAAACATATATTTAATTTTCTAAATTTTTAAAATGTTTATGTCAAGTTAAAAATTTAATTAAAAAAATTATTTGTATCTCATTAATTCATTTATTTTCACTATCACATAAAAAAAAAAATGTCAACAAAAATTAGTGAAATACATAAATTTTTTCTGTCAAAATTTTATGGGAGTTTCTTGTACTTTTTCCTCGTACCAATGAACGCTGATGGCAACAACGAAGCTAGTATAGTGTTACTTGCCAATTTCATACAGCAAAAAATGGAAAATAAAGAAGCCTGTCTTTTACATTTTGGGCCGGACTAATAACTTGGACAGCCCAATCATGTTACCAAATTTGGGCCAAAATACAAAATCCTATGGCCCAACCCGAGACAATGTTCTCCTCCCAACGGCTAGTTTTCATGGTCATCATTTCAAAAACAGGATAATCACCATTGAATACTACTTTTTCGCATTGGAGGAAAGCGGTTGATACAGGATTCGATCCACTGCAGTTCAAATACGAGATTCTTTTAACGGTTCTCTCGAACTTTTTTTATCTGGTTTTTCTCTCCTTCTCGGATTCGCTATTTATCTTCTTCAGCGAGCTTAGTACAAAACACTCCACCAAGTTATTGGGAAATCAGGTTAGGTTCTGGGTTTTGCTTCCCATTTTCTTGACATTAGTTTGGTTAAGATGCTCGAAATTTGGGATACTCCACTCCAGTTTTGGGCTTATGTTTTTGATTGCAAAATTCATAATCTTAATTATCTTCTGCCTTTTGACTCTATCCGGTGCTATTGTTACCCTTTTCCTTTTCTGTTTTAGTAATTACTGTCAGCATCTTTTGTTATATCTGTTAGAAAATGACATGTGAGAATAAATTTAAAAGAGAATCACAAATTGTTATACTTTTGCAGTATATGAAAAATATTACTTGTTAGACGCAAAAATGACAGAAGATGAAGCATAGCAGTATATGAAATCTGAATCAAGCCCTGATTTGAGAATAATTTCATGGGGCCTATGCATCAGGAAGGATCAGATACCTTAGCTTTTTGTATTTTGTAACTTGATATTTCTTCTTATATGCTTATGCCAACCAGGAAACGCAAGTTATATTAGATCTAATATTCAGAGACTGTAATGTAAATTTTTGGTCACCTGAAATAGTTATCATGAAAATTATCTTTTTTAGGCCAAAAAAGTTAAAGGAAAAAATGCCAAGCATGTGTTGCCTACTTGATCTTCAATTTTTTCCTTTTTTTCCATCATTTGTTCTTCGGGGGACATGCAAAACTCCTGGTCTTAGTTTGTATTTTGTTGCAAACAGGTGCTGCGAAATTCATATATATGATATATAGGAGATGGACAAGGTTTATGAAGAGCTGGACGAAGCTAAAGCTGAAATCGAGAAACTCAAGGCAGAACTAAGAGGCAAGACAGATTCTCTCGAGAACTTGAAGAAATCCCATAATGCACAGGTTAATCGGATACAGGAAGCACAGTTGAAAAATGAGAAGCTGGATCAAGAGCTACTTCAAAAGGCAGATGAACTCATTGAGGCAAAGCAGATGTATGAAGATCTCAAGGGGAATTTCAATGGAAAAGAGTCAATCATCAAACGTCTCACTTCTGCAAATGATAAACTTAGAGCTGATTGTGATGAGAAGTTCAGAAGATTGGAAGATGAAAGAAGAGGTTTGGTGATGGCATTAGAAGAGGCAAATGAGAAGGTGGAGAATCAAGAACAACAAATTCATGGATATAGAAGAGAGATTGAAAGCCTTAAAGGTTATCTTTCAGTTTCAAAGAAGAAATCCTCGGAAGTAGAGAAAGATTCAAAAGCATCCAGAGAAATGAGAGAAAGAGATGACATGTTCCAGAGGCTTGAGGAGGAAAACAGGAAGCTGGAAGATCAATTAAAATGGAAGAAAGAACAGTTCAAGCATTTAGAAGAAGCACATCAAAAGCTCCGTGACCAGTTTAGGTCAAGTAAGAAGGAGTGGGAGTCGGAAAAGTCTACATTGCTTGATGAGATTTCTACACTAGAGACAAAGTTGGATTCTCAAATTAGAGTATCAGAGGATCTGCAATATCAATTAAAGATGTGCAACCAGGCCCTTGCTCATGAAGAAAGCCGGAGAAAGCGTCTGGAAGTTCAAATCTCTGAGTTTAAAGTACAATTTGACAATGTTAGCAGTGAATACGAGGATGCAAGACTGCAACTTGACAGATTGAACACTCAGCGGGACAATGATATTGGAGATCTGAGATACTCATTGAAAACAAAAGAGGCATATTATAAAGAGTTGAAATACAAACTTGGGAAGCTAGAGGAAGAGAATAAAGAACTGCGGATATCCCTTAAAGAACTCCAGGAAGCTCACATTCAAGAAGCAGGAGCCTCATTCTCCCAGTCAAAGTTGCGAACCAAGCTCAGAAATTTGGAACAAGTTCACAGAGAGTGCGCCACCACTCTCAAGGCTAAAGAAGCTGAATTGAATTTTCAGCTGGAAAATTTGACACGGGATCTCAATGGCTGCCAGTGTGAGTTGGAAAACAAGACTGCAGTACTTGAAGAGCTCAAGAAGGAGTTGGAAAGTTCTCATGCTTTAGCTATACAGCTGAAGTTGCTGAACGAGGAGATGTCTGTAATGCTGCTAGTATTGAAACACGGAATTTCTGAGGCTCAAATGAAGTTTGCCAATGACGGAGACGAAATGGATCTAATCGACAAAGAAAGAGAAGAGAAACTTACTGAACTGATGAATCAGCTGGAGATGAAGAATGCTGCTTTGATCAGCGCCCAGAAGGATATAAATGAAGAACGTGAAAAGGCTGCATGTTTGATGAAGAAGGTGGAGTCCTTGAATTTCACACTGGAACAGCAGGAGTCGCTGCAAAATGAACTCGATAGGTACAAGGAGATGCTTGAGGAATCAACCAAGTGTCAACTTCACCTCGAAAAGAAGGTCTTGCAGGTGGAAAGTACTTCGGAAGAAAAGCTCAAGGAAGTTTCTGATACTTTGGAAAGAGCAAATACTGAATTGTATGAGAGAATATATGAAGGAAGTGAAATGGAATTTGAATTGCAAATATGGAAATCAATTGTTGAACGCTTGAAGAGTGATATTGAAGAAAATCATGCAATGCGTAAAGCACTGGAAACTTCACTTATTGCACAAGTAGATTTTGGCGTAGGCCTCAAGCAGGAGAAAGATAGTTTGATTTCTGAGTTGGAAGAGAAAGAGAGAAGAATAGATGATCTGCAGCAACAGGTTGTCTTATTGGAACAAGAGCTTATAAAAGAGAGGAAGACAGAAGCTTATATTTCTGCAAGTGGGGAAATAGCAGTGTCAAGTGAGACAGATAAATTGAGATTTCTCCAGATTATAGAAGAAAAAGACAAGATTTTAGAGGAGCTCCAGAAAGAGGTTGTTTGGCTGGAACAAGAATCATTTAGAAGAGAATTTGAAAGTGCTGTGATAGCAAAAGGCAGTACAGAGAGCGCATATGAGCGTGAGAAGGAGAATCTTATCCAGCTCATAAATGGAAAAGCCCTAAGAACAGATGAGCTCATTCAGCAGGCGGCTTCACTGGAACAGCAGTTCACTGACTCCTTGGTGTCCATGTCTTCAAAGCTTGCTGAGAAGCAGGCTGAGATTAACCTGGTCCGCGAAGCTTGTGATAAGATTACAGCAGCTGAGATTCTGGCAGTGCTTGAAATGGAAGAGAAGAAGCTGATGATAGTGGAACTTGAGGATGAAATCCGGGATATACGGCAGAAACTGAAATTGCAAGAGGAAAGCTGGAGCCAATCAGAACAGCTTGCATTGGAAATTGAAGCAGATATGGAAGCAAAACAGTTAAAACTGCAGGAGTTGACTGATCAAATGGAGACTAAGCTCAGAAACTCAGATGCTTTGCTTCACAAACTCAAGATGGAGAACAGAAAATTACTTGAAAATGTCACAAAACTGACACTAGAAAGGGAAAACTTATTGGGTTTTGTCCAGGGACTGGGTGATAAGATCTGTCAATTCTCCACTGCAGACGCTCAACTTGTGGATATGTTGAGAAGCATGGTGCAACCTTCTGACAATGATTCTCCAGGAATAAATTTGAAAGAGAATCAGAAATTGCTTTCTCCCACGGGAAGAAGTAAACTTGAAGCCAGTTCTGAAATAAGATCTCCATTTAAGGAGCTCAACGCTTAGTTGCAATGAGGAAAATGATGTGAGAGAGGAGTGAGTATTGTATCATCATGTAGTTTGAAGCATGACCATTCATTCATATTGTATATGCAATTCATTTTCTTTCTCGTGTATTTTAGTGAGCTTCAATGTAAGTGTTCCACACAATGAACATTCCATGTTCAAGCCTTCTTTTCTGTTATAATTGCCGATCGAAATTCATTACTATAATTGGGTCTTAAAATTTCTTTTGGACATTCCATCCATTTTCCAAACTCAATCTGCAGCCTTACGGTAGTTTGATGGAAAATTGTTTGCTCTTTTGTCTTTATTACGAAGAGTGAGATTTGGATGGAACAGTTCGGAAATCACATAATATTACATATCAGTGTATCACAGTATTGCTCCTGCTAAGAATGCTGTCGGTTAATACACGAACAAGATCCAGAATTCATTTCTCTCACACAATACAAACCTCAAGCACTCTTATTAAGAGCATCATAACAAGCACATATGGATAGGAAATGGAAATTCCTTTATTCACCAATCACAAATGTCAAAATAATAAGATAATGCTGAACTAATACGTAGGCTAGTCGTAATCATCCGTGAACAATCTATGTAAGTATATTTTAAGCTTGGCACATGCAATCAGGAGCAGGATATGTGTATATGGACTGTTTCGGCTTCCTCAATCTGATCTGACCTTGCCTATTTTGGTGACCTTCAACCACCGATTGCTGGAAGTCCGACCAACTTATGTTTTTGTTCAGGAAGAGCTGACCCATTAAGGCCATGCTTGGTTTTATGGTCTTCAAATTCAAATAAGTTCGGTGTCCAACCTATCAAAAGCACAACATATCCATCAGAACATGTCTTCAAACAACCTAGCCAATAGAAGTGATGATAAAAGAATTATTAAAACACGGGAGTTTGATGTTTGGAAAGTTCTAAACTAATGTTCCTCGTTGCCAAACCCAACATGGAATGAATGGGCGACAAGAGTAATCTTATCAAAGCAAAGCATCTAGCAGTACTTACCATTGCGTTATGCATGTTTCCTGGGGAAGCAGAGATGAAGATGTCACTGTGCATGCCAACATAGTAATCAACTGCAGCTAATAGAGAAGCTTTTCCCTTGATCTGGGAACGTTCCTCAGATGAAGCAAGGTTCTTTTTATCTTCCATCAGTGGAAATAATTCTCTCAAAGTTGAAATCCTTGCCTCCCCTCCATATACCTGGAAAAGACAAAGACTACAGTTAGAAACTGGGAAACAGAAGCATTTCAACTCCTAATTTTTGAGTGATAAGCACCATTCACCTTGTGAGAAGCCAGATACAAACGAGTGCTGTTGTCAAATCCCAAAGCTGCTAGAAGTAATCCAACCTCTTCTGGAGTCATTGGGCAACGGCCCAGGCTCCTCAACTCTTCATCGGTGAATTGCGAATTAAGAACCCTTCCCTGCCAAATCACCTGCCGATACTTGGCAAGAGCCAACTTTTCAGCTTTGCCCCCACCAAAGTCACAAGCTGAATGGGCTGCCATATCCTGCAAAAGAGAAAAGTTGTCCACCTCAGTCATGTATCCAATGGACGCATTTAGTTGGGGTGTTATGTTTTCTTCTATATCTACTGGGGGAAGAGGAACAGCACAAACGGAAAAAGAAGGGGGGAAAAAGAGAACTACGATATCTAAACAGGAAGTATGTTCATCCAACAAATATGAAGCCTAAACCTTAACCAGTGATGTCAAGTTATCAACTAAAATTCTAGAAGGAGATCCCATATGGAACATGGAGGAAAAATATTAAAATTTAGAAAAGAAGTAAATCAATAAAAGCAATATTTTTACTAATAAACAATTATCAATAAGTAGATTAGAGTAGTACCTTATCAAACCGAAGGTGTAGTACAACAAACTTCCCTGCCATTTCCTTATCACCGGCAGCAGTGACCTTTAGCGGGTCTTGAGGATAGCGAAGGCGGCTGATAAGAGCATCTCCAAGTGTTCTGATGTGAGGAACAAAAGTGAGCGCTTGAAAGTTGACTTTACAACGTAGACGTTGGATATCCATTGGCAAGTTGTCAAAACTCAGACGATGAGAAAATGGAGAGATTGCAGCGACACCATAACTGGACCACATAGAACGTACCGAGATATCAGAAGTTTGTAAGTTTGAGATGATTGTGTACGCAAAATATGCTAATTAAACTCAATCATACATAATTATCAGACCCACAACTGTAAAACTACGAACTGCAAGGATCATATTTACATTCTTCACATATACCCATAAAGGCAATATTTTTAGTATACTCAAATTCTTGAAATATATATATAATAATCAACTGGGTTTCTAAATTTGATAAGATCACAAAGAAAATGCCAAAGTAGCCGTTACTACGCCTAAAATGTTTTGGCTTAACCATTGATTCAATAGTCAACGGATAGAAGAATATCCCATACAAAATTCAAGTAAATGACTAGCAATCTAAAGTAACAGGCTTGTAACTACCAACCTCCGTAGGACTGGCAACACATTTTCCAGATACCAGTTTGCTGATGCATGAACAGGTGCAACTTTGATTCTGTTGTCCCGGATAGCAGTGGCATAATACTCCCTTGTGCTCCAAGAGTACTCCTCTGGCAGTTCTTTAACTATAGAAACATCATCCTTCAATACATCAATGAAGTGATCCACATCATATATATCCTCAAAGGAGCTGCAGATAAATAGATGCAACCTCAGAATAACATTTCACTAATAACCAAGGAATTTAATAGAAAGACGACCCAAAATATACAAAGATGGCTCCTGCTAGTACCTTGAATCTTTCCAAACCGGATTCACTTCAAGGTATGGGATTACAAGAGTTGCATTCAGTATTTTTGCAACAGCAACAGCATCACATATCTAAACAAAAAAACAAAAATAAAAACTGAGCACAAATCGTGCATTAACTGACATTTAATCTTTGTAAGTGGCTTCAAATGCCTACCCCCATTCTCTGCTGGTTCAATCCTCCGTCAAGAAATACTTGGATGTATCCCTCAGACTTTTCTGGTAGTGCTGCTCACATTTAAGTGCCATTCAAAGAAAGGTAAATTGATCCAGTATGAGTACAAAACATCCATATTCTCAAAGGCACGACAAAAGTGAAGTCAATCTTCTTAATTGAACTCACCTGGACCATTTCTAGATTCAACACAGGATCTCCAGCCTTGGTTTTCTAAAGGAGCCCACGGATCAGAAAGCAGAAATGCTGACTACAAAAGGGGAAAAACAGTAATACAATCAAAATGTATAAAATGCGCAATGCTTGCCACATGCAAGCTAGTATTAAAATAATTTGAAAATGTATTAACTGCTCAATCAACACTTACAGTTTCACGTTGTAAAGCACTCTTGAGAAGTCGTGAGTGCCTAGGTTTTATAATGCTAAATTCCTACACAAAGAAAGTTGAGAGTTATAAGGTACTGAAAGTGGAAGCTTCCGACAAAGTCCCTAGAAACTCTTAAAGAGGTAAGGCTGAAGACTATAAATGTCCGTGAGAAAAACACATGCAATGATTTCAGCCATGTGGAATCGCCAAAAAAAGCTTCCATGCAGCTCAACGTCATGCTAAGGCATAGGACCCTGATGCCAATCAAGCATTTTGAAAGACTTTTTCTTAAAAAAGTCTTGATTTTAAACATCACATACGCATTTTTGTATTTATTGTTTAGTGAATTAACTCTTTCATAACCTGTAAATTTAACATAGGTAGTTGATCAATGACGAACAAACAAACCAACAAATTTATTGAATTGAAACCATAAATAGATTTTCATATAAAAATAAACGAAATCCTTAATCAATTTGCACAGACTTTTTTATTTGAATTCATTTGCTCAAACTTTTAACATTTAAAGATCTTCAACCTATAGGCCTATACCAATTTCATGTCTCCTTATCAGCGCGCCCCGCCCAACACCACCCCTCCCCCCCCCCCCCCCCAAAAAAAAAAAAGACCTGAAACTTTTTTTTGTTAGGGATGTTGTTCATCTTTTGATTAGAGAATACTATTAAAAAATCAATTTGACAAGTTTAATTAACCAGTCCAAGCCTATTGATCCGATTAATTTTCCCATCGCAGCTCCCAAACTGGTAATATGCTCACCACATAAAATCAAAACGTCAGCAAACTTTTTTCCTAGATGCCTAAAAAACACACAAACATAAAAGAAAAACACTGAACCTCCAAGTTCCCACTTCCCAGATTACGTGTCCTCCGTAACAACTTAAAAGGCGATCTAACTTCAAATACTAAGCAACCACAAAGCCATCCAACAATAAGCAACACAGAATCAAAAGTTCAGTTTCTTAAAGAAGTAAAAGGCTTCATTTTTGGGGGGGGGGGGGGGAGAGAACCTAAGAAAAATAAGTAACAAAACTGCCAGAAAACAAACAGCATGCTTCATGTTCTGTCAAAGGAGCAGAAAATTGAGCTTAGGAAGCTGAGAAAACTGAAATAACATACCGGTGACATTGAAGACTGGGCATGGCCCAACGGAAAGAACAAAGTGAGCAAGAGTACTGGGAAAAGCATTTTGCAAAGTGTTCCTCCTTTGTGAGGCTGATACAGATTCTGGTGCTCCGCCTTCATCACCTGCAACCGAGCTGGACTCGGATCTGGAAAATGACAACCTTTCAACCAGCCAGAGGAGAGCAATTAATGAAGGACAGGAGAGAAGAAAACAAAGCCCATTTATCACACACAATCTTTCCAGTTCTTTCTATTTCTCCACTTTGGGGGCTTGTGAAATCTGTGTGTGGGGGAAAGATGGAGAGAGAAGGAAAGCTAGAAAGACACACAGAAGGAGAGTAAAGGCAGATCACATGGACACCTGGCCACCCTCACCGAATTGAATAATGGGGTAGCGTCTTTTTCAAGGGGACCCAAATAGACAAAGCAAGAAAGGTAGTATTTTTACGTTAAAATGGGAATCACGAAGAGGAGAGAAGCAAAGTCACAGGCCTCACAGATTCGCAGGTGTAATGTTAACGTTAATATAAGTAAAATGTTAGTATTAGTTAAGAACCGTTGTGGAGATGGGTGTGGCTGTGGTTCTAAGTGCCTTTTTAATGAAGCTTTTCCTGTGACCACCGACAGCACAGCGACCATGGTGAGTGAGAGAGAGGTGAAACCTCAAAGGGTAAACTTGGATGGTAATGGTAGTAATGGCCTAATGGGGCCTTCTCTGCTCCTCTCCTTTCTCTCTTTCTACCAGGAATCTACCTTCGCAACTTCATTCTCCTGCTGCAATCAGCGAGGCCATGACCTCTTCTTTCTTGGCTCTTTCCTCTTACAATATCATCGTTGCATTATTATATACGAAAAAAAATTATTGGCAAAAATATTTTTTTTTTAAAAATGTGAAGTTTATGGATTTGGTCAACCGGTTCATTCACGCAATGATTTTTTTTTTTTAATTTCTATTTCGATATTTGTTCCTCTTCCTATATAAATTAAAGAAAAATTCAGGGTATTTAATTCAATTAACGATCTCAACTGAAGAAAGAAAGAAAAATATCATAACTTTGTGCATTAAAAATTTCAACCTTAGAGATTTCCACAGATATAAATAATAACATTAAAGAATGCAACGTGCATACTGCATTTAACCAAACTCTATAAATATTGATATTGAAAAACTGAGCACAGGAGTTATTTTGTTTATTAGCTTTAAAACTGGAATATTTTCTCTATTAGCTATAACAATTTGTCTTGTTAGGGAAATTAACACTGCGTGGGACTTCCAATTAAAAAAAAAAAAAATTGCAACACGTGAGTCGTTGACCAAATTTTCTATTTTTGGCAATGGACTTACCTGGTTTCAGCACGATCCAGTTTAAATACTTATCACTTTAGTTGATTTTGTTGAAAATAGCTACCACATATTAGATCAGTTTGCAAACCTTGATCTTTCGGCTTGGCATGCCGTT
This sequence comes from Bauhinia variegata, assembly GCA_022379115.2. Lineage (NCBI taxonomy): Eukaryota > Viridiplantae > Streptophyta > Magnoliopsida > Fabales > Fabaceae > Bauhinia > Bauhinia variegata. The sequence goes on along the minus strand of CM039436.1, from coordinate 12,959,495 downwards.
TTCTGGCCTCTCGGTTATTTTTAGGCAAAAGGTTAATGAGTAACTTTATATGCGGTGCCAATTAGATTTATATGATATGAGGATTTTAAAAAAAAAAAAAAAAACAGTGTATATAATCTCAAGTCTGAAAGGGAAAAGAACACGTACAAAGAAAACTCGCACAAAACAATATAGTCTCAAATTTTGAATATGCTTTTCTGAAGTTTTTCTTTTTCTTTTTCCCTTTTACGAATAAAGACCAGTTAATCAAATGGATCCATGATCAGTCGACAGAAAAAGAAGAGACAAAGTTCATTTTAAAGAAAAAAAAGGCTAATACTTCTATTATTAGCGCAAGAAACGGTAACAACTAATTGTGATTTCTCTCTTTTTTTTTTTTTTTTTGGCTAGTAACAAGAACATTTTTGTCTTTGTCTACAAAACTAAACCTTAACACACAAATGGGTCCTATTAAGAGGGACAGTGGAAAAGGATGTCTAATTAATCAGTGTTGCAATATATAGTGATTGGGGGAAAGAGGTTGGTGGGTCAATTCGTGCTTGATGCCATAATCCATGCCAATTCCAGCATCCAATCCTCTTTTCATTTTTCTATGCTACACGCTTTCATTCAACAATCAACGTCTGTTTGCTGCGATCGTTATCAGAAGGAATCTTATTATTATCAACAAGAGTTAGATGAAAATTCGATTTACCAAAAGCTTAGACTCAATTTAATGTTTGTTTTTGACACCTGTCTCTGTGTTAGGGACTCGTCTATAGCGACAGAAAGAGATGGGCACAATGATTTTGTTTTGACTATTCAGATCTAAGATTCTTCGGGTCCTCCTTTTTTTCTTGAATTGAAAGTCGAGGTTTTTCTTTGCTGCCGCTGAAAGCAAAGATTGAGATTGGGCTGAATGGGAAGTTAGTCTTTGGGCCTAGAAATTTATGGACAGTTTTGGGCCAGCTGTGGCTGCATCTTGGGCTCCTCCATTGGGCCAAACATGGACTTCCTATCTTGAGCTCGTGGTCTTGGTCCATGAACTCCCTGGTCTCTGCTTTTCGGCAATTATTTTTTGGCTACCGAACAATTTCTGTGTCACTGAGCTAACATCGAGGCAGTTGAGCTACCCAACCGAACCTTTTTAATTCAGTCACCGGCTTCTTCTCCCTTAATTATTAATACCTCTATTTGTCTTCAGCATGTTGAATTGTGCTTTCCTCACCTTCATCTCCATCCGGATTAACTCTTTCCCCTCTTCTCTGCCCTTTCTTCGATGGCGGGATTTCTCTCGCTAGTCAGGCGCCTATACCTCTCTGTTTATAATTGGACAGTTTTTGCTGGATGGTACAGACCTCGAATTTCTCATACCCAATTATCACATATTTCTTTCGCCATAGTATCATTTTTGTGGAAAGTACTCAAAAGTCTCTCATTGTGCGCAGGGTTCAAGTCTTGTTTCTTGTTTTGAAGACGTTAAAGGAATCGGGCCACGAACATGTCTACAATGCGGCCGAAAAGCCTCTGCTTTTTGCTCAAACCGCTGCTTTCCTGGAGGTATTTGGACGTAAAGAACTGATTTTTCTTAGCTATGGAGACACCCTTCTGTTTGTTTCATCAGAAAGAATTTCTAAATTTCTGGGAAATTTTCTTAATTTCTTTCTTTCCTTTTCAATTTGCTGGGGCGTTGAACTACATGGTGTGGTAGATTCTTCATAGTTTGGTAGGTGAGTAATCTGCAGCTCATGAATCATGACCTTAGTTTAAAATATATGGAGATTTACGTTATAATCATTTTGTTAATGTCTTTCTCATTCTTCAATGATGAAGGACTGGTGCGGTCTCCCGTATCAGCGACCTTGCCTCAGATAAGTTCAAGGTTGTACGTACTGTGGGGCATCTTATGGAGTTTCCCTGAGGTTGGGACAAACTGAAAATTTTTTTGGTCATATTTTCATTAATTCATTTTTGAACCTTATTCTTTTATCGAGAAGTTACCAGATTATGACAGTGAATGTTTGAACCACAGACTCAAACTCATACACTTGTTACCTCCCTATTACTGAGCTGGTCTATCACAGAGGTAAGTGTTTCATGGCATCTGTCCGTGTTGTAGCTTGTTTGCTTTTTTGATGTCAGATAAAACATAACAGTTAGCACAAGTATAGGGTGGTTATAGGAATGGCAAATTGTCATAAATAATTACGAATCTTCTTGGTGCATCCCACAGTAAAAAAATCAAGATAATTCCTCAGAGAATAACTCCGAGTTGGCTGTTAAAGTCAAAGACAAGCATGGGATATGACACGTGGATAAAGTTAAATATTTAATCCTTGCAAGAGAGAGAAACATTAAATTAATATTACAGCAATTAAACTATCTTTGCAATGCTCCTCTTGCCGTCTTCAACAAACCCTGTAATAATGACTATGGGTCATTAATTAGTTGCTTAAGTACGATCTTACATATGATGCCAGTTTATGGATCTAATGTTTATTAGAATCTATTAGTATGCAATTTAAAGTAAACGATGCAAAATCCATGGGTCCTCCTCTTACCGTTGAGATGCAATAAGCGAAATATTGTTACCATTGCAGATAATTCGGTATGCCTTTTTTGGCTTGAAAGAGGCTCTTGGGTTTACTCCTTCATGGCTTATGTGGCTCAGGTATGAAGTTCTTGTGTCCATTGTATGGTAGTGGATAAATTCCATCTTCTTGTTATGTTGACAATAGTTTTTACCTTGCAGATATAGCAGCTTTTTAGTGTTCTATGTTACAGGCATCAGTAGTGAAGTTGGTCTAATATACATTGCCCTACCATTTATTAAGGTAAAAGCTTTAAGAAGCAAATACACGATGCCTTGTAGAAGTCTAGAAGATCTGGAACTGCATGTTTCTATGTTTACTAACACTTATAACTTTTTAAACCTTTCTCTTCCTGCCCTATTAAGTTTGCTCTGGTTGAGCAGCCTTGTCATTCATAAAAATTGTTTTCTGCATCACTCTTGCGGTTATAACTATAATTGATTGTGATTGATCCTTCAAACCTTGATTATGTTCAATTTCGTTTCATTTCCAAAGGGCTAAAAGGAAAGTAGGAGAGGATTCATACTGTTATTACTCATTATTGACTATCTGCTGCTACTATACAACATGGTGGTTTACCATGTCTTTGGAACTTGTAATTTAATGAGATAGAGCATTTTTCAGGCATCTGAGAAGTATTGCATAAGGATGCCAAACAACTGGAACTTCTCTTTCGATTTCTTCTACATTGCCATTCTCGTACTGGGAATCTACGTTCCAGGCATGAATTCGTCTTCTACCTTTGATGTCCTTTTGCTAATTTTCCATTTACTGATTGGATCAATGACACTGTTATTTGCAGGTAGTCCTCACATGTACACATACATGCTTGCACAGAGGAAGAAAGCCCTTTCAAAATCAAAGAGGGAGTAGAATAACAACATTAATCTTCATTCGATGCAGACATGTATTGATTCCAATCATATTTATGTTTTAATATGAGGAAAGAAATTATATTATCTTGGTTTGTTCTTTTGGTCATTTTGGCGCGAACAACGTTTTCAATTGGAAAGTGCAGATAGTCATTGAATAGTTGGCTGTTTGTTTATTTTCCATGGCCCTCAGCAATCAAATATTTGGCCCACAGGCTCAAAAGCAACTTCCAACCCCTACTAGAATTAAGTGAAACGATGGGCACCGATCTTGCCAGTGGTTGCGAAGTTAATGCCAAACTTAACCCTTTACTCCAATTATTATGTAGAACAGCAAAGCTCCAGTGTCACCGACCGGACACACAACCTACATGACATGAAGGATGGGATGCTCATATGGCATTTTTTTTTAACATATATGATATATTTTAAATTTAAAAATATTAATTTTTTAAACCTTAAAAATTTTAAATTCTTAATCTTAACCCTTAAACTTTTAAATTCTAAACCTTGTCTCCTAAACATTAAACTCGAATACCCTTAAATACTAAATTTTAATCCAAAGTAAAAAAAAAAAAAAAAATTAATTTAATGTCTAAATTAACTTAAAGTTATTTTATCTTTGACAAAGTATTAACGTAACTAATTTATTTCAGAAGTCATGAGTGGTCTTTTTTAAAGAAGAGACCATTGATTTGATCTTCAATCAATGAAAAAATCACAAGATAACGTATTCAATTGACGCAAAAAAAAAAAAAAATTACCCTAAATTGACGTATTAATCTTATGTATTAATGAGCCCTGATTTCATGGACTCATTTCTAATGCATATTAATTGGATAGCAATGTGTACTTGTCTAGCGTAAATACAGAATGAAAATGCTACTCTTCGTCTATGTAAACATGGTTATGTAGAAGATACTCCTATATAGCAATGTTTCAAGACGCATTTGGTCAAGAAAAACAATCCATCAATGCGTGGAATGATCCTGTTCCCATATAGACGCATTTCAACAGTTGATGAAAACAAGGGGTAAAAAGGACAATGAGTTTTCTAACTACTTCCGGTGTTCTGGAGTTTATGCATAACTGTTAGTAATAAGAATAGAAGACAAAAGCATGTCCAGAAGAATTCTTCAGGCTCCTTCACGAAGAACAAGTGAACATTAAGAAAGTACATTATCAAAAATTGGTGCTAATAGATGAACCACTAAAAAACTGAAATTTCATTCTTCATCATCAGCGGCACTGGCAGCACTCAGATCCACAGACAAGTCCACATCCTGGGAATATAAAGTAGTCGACAAGTTAATGGGTGGAAATAATCAAAATAGGCGAATGTAGTATAGTCTATCGATAGCATCCTTCATCCAGAAGCTAAAATCAAACTAGAATGAACAATCCCAGAACGCCAAAACCTTGAAATGAACAGTCTAATGAAATAAAAAACACAGCATAATTTCAAATTTAAAGCCTTTAATGGTTAAGTAGCGGAGAAATATTTTCTTGTTATGTTTAAGTACAACAGGATGAGAATATCTTTCGATTCTTTCATATCACTTTCTATTCTTCTGAAATATACAATTCGGGGTGGACAAGGACCTGTAATAATTCTGGCAACTTCATTCCTAGTAAATTGTCTACTTTTGATTAATTAACATAATATTATAAAACAAAACCCTAACTGTTCTAGTTAGTGTCTAACACGTTGTTTTTAAGCACCTTGTTATGCTTATTGCTGATCCTGAGACCGAACCAATAAAATTAAAGAACAATTGATTTTCCAGTCAGGGAGATTAAAATACTTCAGCTTGCAAAAGAGGGATTATTTAATTCTTCAGTATTAAAATGCCCAAAAGAATCAAAAGACAAATCACAATTTAGCACCTTTCTGTTCACATGGTAAGACAGAAAACTATTTACCTTTCCAGTTATCTTCTTGTACATGTTGATCACGTCCCTCACCGTGGTCTCAAAATGGGTTGTCGCATCATAGCTCTGCAGTGTTTTATTATATCAGTATTTGATCAGTGGTTACAAGAAGCTAGAGTACAGACTGTACAGTCTTCTGGAGAAGTTCATATTGTATATATATTTATAAATATATAAATACAGCTAAAATTAGGCAGCCAAGCTAAGTGGGTATTGTGTTTTACAGCCTTCACCTTTTACAAATATCACTTCCGTTGGGATGAAATGACTAAATTGCCCTTACGGATTAAAAGAAAGTCAACCTTATCCTTTGGCTCTCTCTCACGAAACGGCTCTCTACATCTATTTTGAAAGAGAAAATAGCTCTCCAAAGCTGATTTGTTCTTCAAAACAGTTGTAGAGAGCCGTTTTGGTCATATTTTTGGACCTATAGAGCCGATTTCATTCCTCGCATGTTTATAGTATCTAAAACGACTGTTCAAAGCCATTACAAGAAAAAAAACAGCTATCCATAACTGTTTTCTTCTTAAAAAGGGCACAGCCGTTTTGGACATTCCATGGGTCCCTATTTCTTCTTATTGCCAAATGCTGTAAGGAGGGTAGTTTTGGAATTTCATTTTTTTTTTTTTTTAAGTGGGGGGGTGGTATATGCAAAAGGTGAGGGCTGTATAATTTAACACCCAAGCTAAGTTGACATTGTCCTAGTCTTGCTAGGGGACCTAGATGACAATTGAATACTGAACCTATGCTGTCATGCGTCCAACATCAAGACTCGTCGGAGTTCAAACCAAATACAGAATCATACATTCAACATAGATAAAGGAAAAAGGAAATTGAACTGAAATTCCTTTTAAGTTATGCTTACCGTGGATATGTAGCAGCAGTCAACTTCATGCTGATTAGTAGGTTCATATCTATCATAAACGTCAAAAAAGATTTCATCCACGGGTCCAAGGAGATCTATGCCAGGCTTTAATTCCACCTCAGGATTATCGGTCTCCGCTTCTGTTGTAACAAAAGCAATGTATTTTCCTTTTGGAGCTACATTGTGCGTGTAGGAGCAACAGAAAAGGTACCTGCAGCGTAAGTGAACCCAAGAAACTGTGAAATAAAGCTCAATTCATTACTGTACGAGAATTTTTTTCCCCTTTTTCTTTCGTGGGGATGGAGCGGGGGGAATTCCAAGAGCGTGATAATTTGGCAAACATACATATCTGATTTACGCCCAAGCTGTTTCTGAGGTAGAATAACCTGGACTGAAGGAGAATCATGGGTATTCGGGATGGGATGACTCATAATACATATAGCACGGGCCACTTTCCCTACCTTCTTTACCTATTCATAAAAACAGATGGTTTCATTTCAAGGGCTTAAAACTTGAAATCATCTTCTTATTAGATGGTCGTTGTTAGTTATGTACCTTGTCAGGCAAGTATGAAGGATCACAAACAACCTTTTTGCATTTTGCTGTTTCTCCTTCTGAGGTTACACCAATGGCTTTTCCATTCTCATCGAACTCAACCTGCCATCAGTAGCATCCAGCATTACTAATACTAGAATTTTGTGAAGTCACAAAATAGACATCAAAGGCATCCATAACTAAATTAGATGAACAAATATCTTCTTGATTAAGGCATAATCAGTAGTGTTCCCACATGGCTGGACTGGGCTCTCGTAGATGAGGGATGGACTCGGGAGTTTAGCTCATAATGTTTACTACAATATATCAGAAGGGAGAGTGGCAGATTATTTAACCGACTCAGTTATGAAGATATCAAGAGGATTACTATAAGCCATTCATGTTATACTGTTAAACATATATTACCTTACAGTCGGGCTTGCTAAGCATGTAGGTGCCACCATACACAGCACTCAAACGAGCAAATCCCTGCCAATTTTGCAACCGAAGAGTTATATCAGACTATGGGATTCTGAAGGAACACAGGTTAGCTTGTTTTAGCATCGTCTTACAAACCTGGGGAAGCTCTCCCAGCCCATAGAGTGGATAAATATAAGGAGATCCACCCCGAAAACGTGCTAAAGACTCTGCATATAGCTTTTGCGAAGCAATGATCAAAATAAATTAGACTTCTATATTCATAACTTTGCGAAGCATATGTACCATTAAGCAAGTTATTCCTAACCAATAAAATTTCAAGGAGAACACAAAAACACGGACATGGATTATGCTTTAGATAAAACCAGGCATGTTTCTATGAGCAAATCTTCAGTAAGATAAGTTCAAAGATGAAGGGCTATAATGATCTCTGAGTTTAGATTTAAAATATGAAACAAAAGCCAAAAAAATTTCAGAAAGTGGTAAGGCTTTACCCACTCCCATGATTTAATGATTTGGCTTCTTTTTAAAATAAAATAATCAGAATAGAGGTCCTCTCTATTTGCACTATCATGTCTTTGTGAAAAGCTAGGGTGCCTTGCCTTACTCAAACCCACACTACCACACACGCATCTTCATTTATGAAACGAGTTCAAGCTTCTCCCTTCTCTCAAATGTTGCAATTATCTCCATTTAATTCAAAGTTTATAAAGTAAATAAAATCCCTCTTTTTGAGAGACTAAAAAGATAAGAATTTGAAACAATTTTTTTAAAAATATAAAAGACTCTAGACACCCACTGGAGAAAGTCTACGGAGTCTAGTGTGGGATGGAAGAAACATTGGGAATTGACCTCAGAAACACCAGCATTATTACTTTCTTAGGAAAAATTCAACATGAAATCAAAACAAAAAAGACTATCTAATCAGAGAAATACCTTCATTCTCTTCACAAAATCTATTGCAGGCTGGTTCAAGTAACTATCATCCAAATGCAGAGCCAATGCATGACCAATGAAGTCAATTGTGTTGTCATCCAGCCCATATTTCCTAATCAAAAAAATAAAATAAAATAATTGGGTGTTTTTCATCCCATAGATAAAGTCATGGTAGAAAGCATACAAGTGTGTGAATTTCATTGGGCAATGAATAACCAAATCAGAAAATTTTGAGACAGCTTGTAAAGTTTTTTCATACTGAAAGAATAACCATTCTCAAGAGAATTGAAAGATCGTAACAACATTTTAAGTAACCACAGATTTCCATAATTTTCATCAAAATATGGAAGTCACAGTTTCTGGTTTAAATGAAATCTAATATGCAAAATAAATATGTGTATCATTGAGAAAACTGAGTGTTTTTGTTGATTAATTAACTGATCGTTTGTTATTGAAGTTATTAGACACAGAACACACTCAGATAGAGAGAGAGTCAAAGTGAGATAGTACGAAATGAGTTGCTTTGCTGTAACTGTGTTAAGGTCCATCCCTTCGTGAGATTTTGGATCATTTTCATCATAATCTTGTACATAAATGAAAAATTTTCGAGCACGCCGCTTCTCAAATAGTCCCATAAGGGGAGATTTTAAAGCTTCCACATCATTTGATGGTACTTTATGAATCTGAAAATAAAACATTCAAATTTATCAGTTTGATTGAAAAGAACTCATGAATGAAAAGTTATACGGAAGATAACAAGGCTAAGAGCATAGTAGGCCTCAGACCTTCCCTTTGTTATACACATAACTGCCATCCACAGCCTTGAAGTTCATATACTTGGTAACACTTGTGTGAATGAGAACACGAACCAGAGTACCATTGGCCATCATGAACTGTTGAAGCAAATTCAACAAACAGTTAGGTGGTAAAAGGTGAAGAACGGCAATAAGCATGGGATAATCCTAAGCACGAGTTTGATGATTCTCCTTTTTCAATCCATATCAATTCTTATCTATAATCTATAATAAGAAAAGAGAAGCATGAGCAAACTGAATGATGCATGCAGTATCATGCGGATAAAGATGGTCTTCCGACCAATTGTCAGTGCTATAAGCAAACATAGTCAAAGAACCTACTCCTAAATTCCTCTTTACCTTTGGAATCATATCAACATTGTATTCTCTGCTTGCTCCTAATTTCTCTGGAGGATTATCACTGCCCCTGAATTGCTTCCAGAGCTGTACTCAAAAGATGGTCATGGTTAAAGACTTAAAGGCATCATATGGATCCAAAAAGAGCAAAGAAGACACACGTAACGATAACATTGACAAAAATGTTCAAATTAATATTTGATTACCTGGTTAAGATTAAGTGATGTGGAAGCTCCTCCATAATAGTCATTTCTATCCATATGCAGAACCTGATCATAATGAAATCAGTAAAAGTTACAAGCCATTTGCTACCAGTAAACAGCTCTCTTCCCATACTCATTACATATTAAACAAGTTTAAAAACATTCAACAAGCAGAATGAGATCATTGAAGAACATAATCGCATTTGAAACCAGAAAAAATTTAAATGATCCAAATCGTTTTTGACAAAATCAGTGAAAATTTAAATGTCGAGAATATAATATAATACTTGATTGATTCTTACAGCCAAAATAAGATGCACAAGACGTCGACGTAGAGACCGGAAATAAACAGTTTACAGACATTTGAACAGCCCATCTAATCATTAATGATCTAAAAATTATACAGAGATACCTACACAAATCTGATCCAATCACATATACAATGCAGTAAAATTCTTCTAGCGATTCCATAACTTTTAGATCGACCAATTATTAATGGAAAATTAAGCATTGAAGGACTAAAAGAGAACCGTTAGGTCAAAAAATAAAAAATAAAAAAATAGACAAAATACTAGATGCTCTTTATTTTTTCAATTTTTATGGAGAAGAAGATATATCAGTACTTTGAGTCGGTCAACAGAAAGAAGGCCGCTGAGGATGCATTCTTTAAGTCCGGTACCCAGCACGATAACATCATATTCTTCATCCATGGCGAAGAGAGAGTTGCGACACAGAGAAGCAGAGAGAGCGCCAAAGAGAGTAGCAAAGTGGGAGGGGAAAAACTGGGGCATTTTATATTGGCTGGGAGAGAACTGGTCTCGGGCATCGTGCCACGCGTCCTGGAGTTTCGGTTATATCGTTACACTCGTGTTTTCAACGATCTTTCGCACGTACGGAGTTGTAGGATCGCGTCCAGTTTTTATAATTTATCCTTTCACGAGGATTATGAAAAAAAAAAAAAATAGTAATTAGCCAATAAGAATTAGTTCTATTATCATAATTAAATTTTAAATAAATATTTATTTTATTTTTATATTTAATTTTTTATTAATATAATTTTTATATTTTTAATTTATTAATTTAATTCGTTTACTAATTTAATCTCATTTAAAAATATTAATAAATTTAAAAAATAAAATTAATAAAAAATTAATTAAAATGAAAAATAAGCCTACAAAATAAAATTAATTAAAATTTTAAATATAAAAATAAATTAATAAACTTAAAATATAAAAATTTTAAGTATACAAAAATTTAATTAAATATTTACTCTTAAATTTTTTTATCCAAATTCACTTCTTTGATTTAAAATTTTAATCTTGCTCCAAATTAAAAAAAGAAATTAATCTTACTCGTGTTGTCATCTTTCTTTTAATATATTATTATAAAAATAATAAAAAATACTTTTATAAGCCATTTTTAGGTAATCCAATAATCTTGTATTTGTTAGTTCATGGGAATGAAATTTGTTGAAATTTAAATATCAATTTAAAAGGAAATAGAATCAAATGGAATTCTCTCCCTGTTATGTTTGTTATTGCCCAAAACTGAAAGCTTATTTCTTTCTTTCTTTTTTATGAAGGAAAAATAATTTTCAGCGACCATAACATTGTTTTTTTTTTTTTTTTTGGTGGTTTCATGATTATAAAAACTAGTCATGTGATTTAGGATTAATTAGAACTAGGATATTATTAAAGATTCAGAATATATAAATAATAAGTTCTACAGCTGGGCTCCTCTTAAAAAAGTAAGCATCGATCTATCGAAGTTAGATGGAATTAACATTCCCAAAAACAAAAAAAATTAATCTACATATAACATAGACTGAGAAGAATTCTAATTTGGTTGGGTGAAGTCATAGCTTCGAATTTTAGAGCGTAGTCTTTCTTTATCTTGGCTTACAAGTTACATTTTTAAGTTTAATGACTCGATTCACATTCCCTTCAACCAGAGTAAGGTAGCCTGCAAGTAATTGATGAGAGTAATTGTTAATAGATCAGAGCCCAGCAAAACATAGAAATGAATAAATAAACTTAAAAAGAGAAAATAGCTTCATAGTCTTGTAAAAAATCATAAAATGAGTTCAACGAGTGATGTGAACTGAACTCACCCCAACTTGAGTGAGGTGTCTGAGCTTTCATAATCCTGAGGAGGTCCACCGGAGTTGCAGGCATTAGTGATGGACTCCGACGACTGACCTTCCTCCATAATAAGGTTGCCGGCCTCGCTGCCATCGTCAACCCTTCTGCCATTAGATATCTCTGCCACCTTGAGTTCAACATGCAAATAAAAAGCTTTTTGTAAGTCACTAGCCGCAGAGACAGGCAAGCACATGTCTGCATATGCAAAAATAAACCAAAAGAAAATTTCATACTTGTCGTCTTAACTGTTCATTCTCTTCCATCAATTCCATTCCCTGCAGGTTCAGTCAATAATTTAGTTTAGAAAAAAAAAAATATAGTCATAGTCATGCATGCATCACCAGTTTCTAACCTTTCTTTGAAGCTCACTGATCTCATTCATAATCTTCTCTCCCTGGTGACCATAAAGATTTCAAGCATATCAAATCGAAAGAGCAAGAAGCCGATGATTTTATAGGACACTGCAGAAGAAAGTAACTGACCTTCTTTTCTATTACACGGCCCAACCCCACTTCCAGAGTCTTCTCTAGTTGCTGTAAATCCTCTATATTTAAACCTCGTAGATCTTCTCCTCTCATCTGCCTACATTTTTCACATGATGCTTTATATTTCAGATGATACACCAATCTTTTATGGAATCGCGAGACTTATACCTGAGTCTATGGCTCATCTCGGCAACTTCCTTGCTCAATCTGGAGCGGTTGCTGTTCTCAACTAGCTGAATATATAAGAAATTCGATTATACTTTTAGTGGGCAAAATTACACGGAGGACAAATAAAAAGCATCTTTTTAAGGGAAAGAATAAGATTGAAGCAGGATATGAAGCATCAACATGCATGTCTACTTAAATAACCAGATATTAGAACTCGCACAGACCTGCAACTCAAGAGACGGTTGTTCCAGATTTGCCAGATTCTTTGAGTGCAAATGATGCCTTTCTAGTATTTCCTTCATGCTTCACAATACAAATTAAGTATCAGAAATAACATTCTGGAAGGCAACAAACAAAGTTCGTGACAACATTGTATGAGGCAGAAACAGACAAATATGGATATATGGACAGGACAACACTACGTTTAATTTCGTTATAGGATTATAGTAATAAGGAAGGGATTAAACAATTAAAATAAAAGGAAGAAAAAATCTGCAATAAGGGTATAAGAGGAACTCTAAAAACCCGATCCATCTGCAATAAGCCTCCCGTTTCCTTCCTCCATCTACGATTTTTCCTCTGTTTCTTCATCTATATAGCTTACAAGAAATGAGAAATAAATCTACTTGATCTAAAGCAGAAAAAATATGATCACGCTACATGATAGAATCGAACAAGTAAATCTGAAGAAGTAAGAAAAACAAAGTTGAAAAAAGCAAAGATATCTCTAAAGACTTACGAAGCTAGCACATTATAAGAAGTATAGATTACAGCAAGCTTGAAGTTGTAATCAATTAATCTTATAGCTCAGTCTACTCTCCAGAACAGCGCTATATATTTTTAAATCTTTTCTTACCAAAATAATGCTTGATGCCTTATGTTCGTCACCCTAGTATTCATCGAGATTTTTTCGCAGCAAAGACAAAAACTTTAAATAAAAGAGATGGCCAAGCAATGAAACCCATCAGAGAACACAGAGAGAGAGAGATAAAGATAGAAACCTCGAGCTTGCATAGTCGAAGACCTTCCCATTTGTGGAGAAGATAATAAGAGCAACATCTGCATCACAGAGGACAGCAAGCTCCTCAGCTTTTTTGAAAAGCCCTCTGCGCCTCTTTGAGAACGTCACCTGCCTCGCCGTAGCGTTGTCAATCTTCTTAATCTGAATTCTCTCCCTCGCCATTGACTCCTTCTTTGAAAGCAAAAGGAAAAAAAAAAAAAAAAAAAAACAAAAAAGAAGAGTGAGAGAGAAAATAGTGTTACCCTTTTCCAGTTTTTCTTCGCTATGAAACAGAGAATAAACCAGCACACAATCAAAGAGGCACACCTTACAGGAATGTTGACTATTTATGGAGCAAATTGCTTTTGGTCTTTGAGTGAAGCAAAAGCAAAACGGGCATGCCTAATATAACAGGGACATGTCCATGCTGATATATGCCGGCATCTAGCTAAATTTGGCTAAGAATCTTCTATGGTAAAAACCCAGAGAGCCTCGTTTCAGATCCACAAACAGAGAGTGCAGCAAAGGATGAAGACGAAGGAGGAAATATAGCTAGTGAGATTTGTGTCGAGCAGAGAATTGATTAGAGAGTTGTACTTGTCAAAGTTCCTTTCCTGATTGGGGTAGGTGATGATGCCAGTGTGGACATAATGGGCCGTTTGGTTTGGATCGCGACAGCGTTGTTTTCCATTGCTGTGAAAAAAAGCCACAAATGGAAGGCAGAGAGAGAGAAGAGATGTGTCGGAAAGTGTGGAAAAAAAAAAAGAAATGGTCTTTTTACCGGGAAGCAGAGTCCATCTCCAAATTATTTAGCCTCTCACCTCTGTTGCCAATTTGCCATAAAAGGCAGTCAAAATTAAATAAAATGGTAATTTTAAGAATTTTTAATTAAAATTTAAATAAATAAATAAATAAATAAATATATATATATATATATATATATATATAGAATATTTAGTAGTTCACTTCATTAAGATGAGTTAACTTATTTTTTATTATATTCTTTTTAAGTTCTACTATCACACATTATTTTTTTTATTTTTACACAATTTAAATAATTTTTTAATAATATAATTATTGAGATCTTCATTAAATTAATTCATAAAAACTTTATATAAATTTTTACCTATTTTTCTCTTTTTTTAGTTTTTAATTTTTTATATGTGAACTTATTTAACAACATTATTTATATAAGTAATAAGTTTATATAAAAAAAATTATTTCACATCATCTTTAATAATGATATTAATATTAAATATGAGAGAATTGATAATAATAATAATAAAAAAAAAAAGTGTTTAAACAACTCTCGGTAAAGGTGACTTAATGATATTCATTATCATATCCATGTCATGTAATTAACAAAAAAATATGTATTAAATTTAATATAATTATATTTTTAAGAGTTTAACTCAAAAAATTTGATCAAATTAAAATTGTTTTTTTAGGTAGAGTGGTTGTTGCCTATTTCGTAGGTGTCATTATATTATATAAGAAGGCACAAAAAGAAAGAAACACCTAGCACATGAAGACAATAGTCATTGACTCATTGTAGCCAAGTCTCCTTGTGTTTTTTCTCCCCTTCTATTGCTCAATAGTATATGTATGTTATGTCACATTTATATGAAGCATGTTACGTGGATTTTATTGAAAAGCAAGAGAAATAATAGAACCCACCAACTAGAATACTGTAGTACAATAGGTCAGGAAGTGATAAATTAGGAAAGTAGCCTCAGTATAGGGTCGCTTTTACTCGGGGACCATGACCATAGCATTATAAAGGAAAGGTCACGTTGCAGGATGAGACTGGCTAGTGGGTCTGGGAACTCTCATCGAATCTGCAGGGGTGCGATATAACGTCACGTTTTATCGTATGGTTTTGTTTTAATTTAAATTTAAAAAAATTAACGTCCCCATGCTATAATACAAAGACAAATTTAAGTGATATTATTTTGTACTAAAGTAATATGCAAAAAATATAAATATTAGTACTTTATATCAAATGGTCTGACTCTGCAGAAAGAATGGTCCAGGGCCAGTACGAATTGCCTTTTTGATATTGTGTGTGCACGTGATGATACGAAACACTCACTCAGATTGCTATTCCATCCATCAAATCTAAACTATCCTCAAAGGTGGATGGCCTGCATCCTCTATTTGCATATTCTCATTGATAGGGCACCCCTGTTGCTCGACGTCATGACATGGTCCATCCAACCATGTCCTTGCGATGTATCACTATTACTAATTACCTTACCAGTGTACTATTATTTGATTTGGTAAGTTAAGTTCAGTGATTAAAGACTTCTATATGAGTTTTAATTTATAGGAAAATATGGATTGAGAGAAAAAATAATTATAATTATTTTAAAAAATAATTTAATACAATCATCGAAAAGCTTTAAACTCATTCCTTCGTCACATATTTGAGTTTTTCTTAGGACTTTTAAAAGTATGATACTTTTTATGTTGGACCTTAGCCCAGCCAACTATATCTGGATCGTCATTTAGTCTGTTTTAGGTCGGCCCGAGTAACCTGGTTCCGAGTGCATTAAGCCCAAGTAAGTGAGAGAGGGAAATATAGGAGAGAACTTGACAAGATCAACGCAATATATAGAACAGAACAATAGGTGGCGAGTGCATGCGTGGACGGAAAAAATAAGGTATAAGCATAACCAATACATGACAAACGCTTAGTCCGACGAAGATATGGACCATGTGGTCTATTTGTATGCAGTTACATTCTAGCGAAAGCTACTTTGCATGTGGCTCGTGGTAGGCCAATGTCAGAGTGTGGATCTTGATCGATGTCAAACAAGTTCTTAAGGTTAAAGCCGAAGAGAAAACATCGAGATCAGACTCAGGTTGGTTTTTACCATCGATAATCACGATGTCTGTTCTGCAAGAAAACTTAGCTGGCTCTGTCTGGTTGGTGGGTCATCATGTTATTGCCAATCTAAATTACGTTCTAGTTTTAATAACGAAATTTTGATGTCTTAAAATTTGTTATCACGTGACTTACATAACACACTTACTCACCTGTTATTCCAAATCTTAGTCTAAGAAAATGTTATCATTGTTACACCATCAAACGTAGTAATGCAGGCATGGTCCATGAAAGCTTGTCTATCAAACTTTTCATACAAATGGCACCATAATTACCAGCAAGATATGATATGAAATTTTATGTTAAAGATATAAAATTACACTTGTTGAAATAAATTACTATTCGCTGCTTTTTGTTTGGAAAACGTTGAAAGGATTAGTCTTTATGTATGACAACGTATTTGTCTTAGATTATAAAAGTGGATCATTGATCATCGTTTTCAGCTCAAAGTTGCTGAGAGTATTGAAAACTGCCTAAGTTTGGGAACGTCAAGCTGAATCCGAGGAGGAAGTATCCAGTCCACACGCTCGCTCACGTAGCTTGGCGCCTTATCTTTTAAATCCCAACTCAAATTCAAAAGGGGTAGAAAAGAGAAGCACAATAATAAATAACTGAGAGCGAAGCGTGAATAAATAACAAGCGCAGAATATTAGTGTGCCAAAAACCCCTAGAGTGTCACTTTCAGAAACGACATCGTTGCCAGTCGACCAACGTCCCGGACTAACCCCCTCCCTCCATTTTTTAGCCCAAAAAGTGGGGAAAGGTCATGATAAAAAGATAAAAACTATAAAGCTCTCCGATTCAGAGTTTTTCTTTTACTATTTTTTTTGGTCGTTAATGATTATATTCCACTGCACTTTGATGTTTCAAATTTAGAGGAGGAAAATCTCAAGCGATTGGGTTGGGAACTTAGCTCAAGTTTTTGCAGCAACAAGACAATGGCGGAACAAAATAACAGGTGGAGCTGGGAGGTGAGTGGGTTCGAGCCATGGAAGTCTTCGTCGCCTTCATTGGAGCCAGACGATCAGAAACCTAGTGTACCGTTAGTGAGGAGGTACTCCATCTCGGCATCCTCGGTTCTTCCGCATTCTGAGCTCTCCAAACACACCATGGCCTCCAAGGTTCAGCGATTGAGGGACAAAGTCAAGGTAATGCGTTTTATTAATATGTCTAGTATCCAATTCTTATTTTTCTTCCAACCGGTGGCTGAGTTTTGTTTTTCAGTTTTATGGTGAGAATTTTAGTAGTTTTTACTTCAACGCCGGTGTTTATGACGGCAATGCAAGTCAGTAATGACAAATACGAGTCTATCAGTTTCTTATGTAATGTAGTTTTACTTTTAAGAGTGTAGCTGCATTTTACCGATTTAATGGTTCTTATGGTGAATTTGTAATAGACATTGTAAATGAGTTTGACGTCATTTTCTATTCTTTCTGAATGGCTAGACTCTTGTAATTGCAAAATTTTAGTATATAAATTAAATAAAAATTAAAGTTGAGGTTTGAGAAGAAATTATGGAAAGTTATTAATACTTATCTTGGAACTGCCATAGGGCTCACATGTGGTATCAGATGGAAAGAAGACACATTTCTGGAATATATTTTGTACTAATTAAATTACTTGTAATCTTGTACATTCTCTCGTGCAAGCAATATTAGTTTGAATTAACTATTTTTCTGTGTTATCCTAGTACTTAGGTTTTGGGTACTCCTTTTTTTTTGGGCATGTTAACAATCACATGAGGTATTGTGCACAGCTTGCTAGAGAAGACTACTTACAGTTAAGACAAGAAGCAAGTGAACTTCAGGAATATTCAAATGCAAAACTTGATCGAGTTACTCGATATCTTGGTGTCCTTGCTGATAAAGCTCGCAAGCTAGGTAAAAAAACTAACTTGTCAAGGCATATTCAAATGAGTTTTGAGCCTGATTTTTTAAACTCATATATATTATATGCAATAATGATAAAAATTAGTGCTTTTATCTTCAGTGTGTATGTGTATTTAGTTCCTGAAATTTATGCTAGTACTTGAAATTTGAATATGCATGTACCAGTTTTATCTTTTTCTTAGTAAAGTTTTTGCAGTGTTGCTTTTCTGGTATTAAATTTTGAATTTTCCTCACATGTGGTCAGATCAAGTTGCCCTTGATACTGAAGCAAGGATATCTTCAGTGATCAATGAGAAGAGGAGATTGTTCAATGACTTATTGACATCCAAAGGTAATTATTTTTCTTGAATTTCCCCCTTGCTAGTGGCTTTCTTTCAAAAATACTCTTTGTGCATTATATCAGTCTTTGGAGACTTTTTGAATTCATGATGTTTCTAGATTTTTTGGTGAATTAAACATATACTTTGTCGAGCTAAAAACAATTATCTAGCTATGAGAACACGAGTTTCTATTTGCAGGAAGCATACGGGTATTCTGCCGGACAAGACCATTATTTGAAGATGAAGGCCCCTCAGTTGTTGATTTTCCAGATGACTGCACCATCCGTGTAAATACTGGTGATGATTCTTTGTCCAACTCCAAGAAAGAATTTGAATTTGATCGAGTTTATGGACCTCATGTTGGACAAGGTAATATCCCTCCGTTTTATTGTACTAGCTTTTATGTGTTTAAACACCGGTAATCTTCTCACTTATCTTTTATATTTCATTTGCAGCTGAACTGTTCAGCGATGTCCAACCACTAGTGCAGTCAGCTTTGGATGGGTATAATGTTTCTATCTTCGCTTATGGACAAACCCGCTCTGGAAAAACACATACTATGGTCGTCTTTCTTTGTCTCACTGTTTGTCTTGTTTGTGTGTGTCATGACCACTTCTCATCCTGTTTCTAATAAAGAAAAGGGCTGGACGGGGTCATGAGTATAGTGTTGAAGTAACAATTTCATATGGCATTACTGCATGAATAAATACATCACGTTTAGTTTGACAACTTGCTTTTTAATGCTGATTTATTTATCAGGAAGGATCAAGTCACGATCGGGGTTTATATGCTCGATGTTTTGAGGAATTGTTTGATTTAGCCAACTCAGATTCAACTTCCACTTCCCAATATAATTTCTGTGTTACAGTTTTTGAGCTCTATAATGAACAGGTTCTCTTAATTTTGTAACTTATCACACTTTTGTGCGTGTATCCATACTCTTTAGGGTTCTTATGTGCATCCTTTTCTTGTGCTTGCAGACAGGGGATTTACTCTTTGAGTCCGGGAGAGGCATTCCTAAACTCCAATTAGGATCGCCAGAATGTTCTATAGAACTGGTGCAGCAAAAAGTTGACAACCCCCTGGACTTTTCTAGGGCTTTAAAAGCTGCATTTCAAATTCGAGGAAATGATGTGTCAAAGATCATCGTGTCTCATTTGTATGGTTTCAATGCTTTACTAACATAATGCAGACTAATATTATGTTGCAGTTTTACTTGTGTCTGGCAGTTTATGTTAGTGAATGCATTGCACTGATTCACCTTGGATTTCATGTCTTGCCTTGTCAGGATTGTCACAATACATGTGTTCTATAATAATTTGATCACTGGAGAGAACTTGTATAGTAAGCTTTCTCTGGTTGACTTGGCTGGAAGTGATGGTTTAATAACAGAAGATGATAGTGGGGAGCGTGTAACAGATTTGCTGCATGTTATGAAATCACTTTCAGCGTATGTCATTTAATTCAATAGTTTTCTCTTTGCTTACTACTTTGTTTATTTGTTTTGCTAACTAGTAGTGCTAGATGTTTGTCTGCCCATGTGATTAGGTGTCAACGCAGTCTGAATGTTCATCTTCTATTATCACTACATTTTTTTGGGTTGTCAGTTCTCATTTCCTAGTGAGATTGTCTCTAGGTTAAGCAAGCAGTCTGTGAATTTCTCCAAGTCTGCTTGGAGAATAAAACTATAGATGACTGTTCTCCTTTAACAAGCTGTGGGTTTCTGTTTTCTCTTCTGGCAGTTAGGCAAGTCTCTTTGAGGGTATATTATATATCACTGAATTGAATCGGGCAATTCCTTTTAGGGCTATATTATATATTATATATCACTAAAACTGAAATGGAAGAAGTGTTTCTTCTGATTTCTCCCTTTCTCTTTCTACCTATTGGTATGTTTGCTTATTAATCCCTTAAACTTGCAATTTTTTATTTTTAATTCTTCTTTCATGTTAGTTTTGGGCAACTTGAGTGAGAAGAATGTGAAATTCTTGTTTTTAGAATTTATTGGGCTATCTTTATATCACATTTTAAATGTTTGTGCAGATTGGGAGATGTTTTGTCATCTTTGACATCAAAGAAGGATACTGTTCCTTATGAAAATTCAGTGCTAACAAAACTGCTTGCAGATTCACTTGGTAACAATTCTCCCTTCCTTTCATTTATGAACACATGGTACATTTATTTCCTCTTATTTTTAGAGACAATGATTTCTTGATGTTAAGATGCAGAAGAGCTTTTACCAATTGGATGTGACTTTTGTGTGTTTAAGGTGCTTTCTAATCAATAAGAATATATTTGCCTAATTTGTATGCCTTGAAAGTTATACAAAGTAGCTCCCAACGGTTAATCCAACATACTCTAGAACACCCTGGAGTAATATTTGGAACTTGTACTTACTGTTCTGGAAACATGAACACACCTTTTTCCTTTGGCCCAAGTTAGTACTTGAGATGGGGCTAGTAAAAGAGTAGTGTGAATCTGAAGCTTTCTATTCATTGATAATAATATAGAGATACAACACCTAACACATATATATGCACCATGGGAGACTAACAAATCCCATAGACCTAGGAGAATAATTAGGGAAGGATAACAATCAGGAAATTCTAATCAATTAGGACTCTTCTATCAATAGGAGATATTATCTCCTCCTACCCGTACTATTTCTTCTATAAAAGGAATAAAATAAAATAATTTACTATTTACAGCATTTAACCACACTCCCCCTCAAGTTGGATCATAGATACTAATCATATCCAACTTGCTAATGCAACTTTCAAATGCTGGTCCATGTAGTCCTTTGGTCAACACATCAGCAGTTTGGAGTCTTGTGGGAATAAATGTTAAACATATGATTCCTTCTTCCACTTTCTCTCTAATGAGATGTCGATCAATTTCCACATGCTTTGATCGATCATGCTGAACTGGATTGAGTGCCATGTTGATAGCAACTTTATTATCACAGTAAAGCTTCATTGGCAGCTCCACCTTGACATTTATCTCATCCATCACACGCTTCAGCCACAATTCTTCAGTAATCCCTTGAGCTATTGCTCTCAACTCAGATTCTGCACTGCTCTTAGACACAACCCGTTGTTTCTTGCTTTTTCAGGTGACCAAGTTTCCCCATACATATGAACAATATCCAGATGTTGATCGCTTGTCTTCATAAGTTCCTTCCCAGTCTGCATCAGTATAGGCTTCTATGGTCCTGTGTTCTTGTTTTCTGAATATTAATCCTTTACCAGGTGTACCTTTCAAATACCTTAGAATCAAGTACACGGCTTCTAGATGTTCCTTAGTAGGACAGCTCATGTATTGACTTGCTACGCTCACTGCAAATGCAATGTCAGGTCTTGTGTGAGACAAGTAAATTAGTTTTCCCACAAGCCTTTGATATCTCTCCTTATCTGTTGCTTTTTCCTTTTCGGCCACTTCTTTCTTTTTAGCAACCATAGGCGTTGCAGCAGGTCTGCAACCTAGCAACCCTGTTTCTTCTAGAAGGTCAAGAATATACTTCCTCTGAGAAACATATATTCCTTTCCCGGACCTTGCAACCTCCATTCCGAGAAAGTATCTCAGATTTCCCAGGTCCTTGACTTCAAACTCTTTCCTGAGGATGGATTTTATCTTGTCCATTTCCTTAATATGATCACCTGTGAGGATTATGTCATCTACATAGACAATGAGAATACACCTTTTCCCTTCCTCTAGTTTAACAAACATTGTATGATCAGATAGCCTTTGTTTGTACCCGGCTGACTTCAAAACCCTTGAGAATCTGTCAAACCACGCTCTTGGGGACTGTTTTAGCCCGTACAGAGATTTTTCCAGCTTGCAAACTTGATCTTTTCTGCCTTTCCCGAAACCTGGAGGTAAGGTCATATATACTTCTTCCTTTAGTTCCCCATTTAGAAAAGCATTTTTGATGTCAAGTTGGTGTAACGGCCAATCCAAGTTTACTGCCACAGAGAGTAGAACCCGAATAGTATTCAGTTTTGCTACTGGTGCAAACGTTTCATTATAATCCAGCCCATATGTCTGTGTGAAGCCTCTTGCTACCAGGCGAGCTTTATACCTCTCAAGGTTCCCATTTGAGTCATATTTCAGAGTGAAAACCCATTTGCAGCTCACGGGTTTTTTCCCTCTTGGAAGATCAACTACTGTCCATGTTTTATTTGCTTCCAGCGCCCTTATTTCTTCCATTACAACATTCTTCCATTCAGGTACATTCAATGCTTCATATATGTCATCAGGGACCTTTATCTTATCAAGTTTAGAGATAAAAGATTGATATTGAGTAGACAAAGCATTATAACATACATATTTTTGTATGGGATGTTGAGTACATGACCTGGATTTTTTTCTGAGAGCAATAAGAATATCCAGATCTTCAGATTCTTCTGCACTAGTTGTTCGTTGAATTTTTGGTTGGGAAGTGTCCTCCATTTGATTTGTTTCAGGAGCTCCCACTAGATCAGAGACTGGTTGTGCTTCCGGAACAGTAGGTCTACTACTATCATGCTTTTTTTTGCAAGTGTAAACCATCACTTCCTTTTCAGATTGCTAGTTTTCTGGTATAGTAACATTGCTGATTTTCTGGTTCAGTGACAGTGATAGGTTGCTGGTTTTCTGGTTCGGTTATAGTAACTATAGGTTCAGGTACCACAACCCCACTCTCGGCTGTCATTTTTTCTTCTTCCATAGACTGAAATTCACTCCACCACTCCCCCTGAATTGAGGTTTTAGGGAAGAAGGGTTCATTTTCAGCAAATGTCACATCTTTACTGACATAGATACGTTTAAGAATAGGGTCATAACATTTGTACCCTTTCTGTGTAGAAGAATAGCCAAGAAAAATGCATTTAGTAGCCTTAGGATCTAATTTTGTAGTGTGGTATGAGTGAACAAATGCAGTGCAACCAAAAATTTTAAGAGGAATGTTTGTTTCAAGGTGAGTAGTAGGATGAAATTCTTTGAGTTTGTCAAGTGGTGTAGAAAAAGATAAGGTTCTGCTAGGTAACCGATTAATTAAGTAGGTAGTAGTGAGGATAGCATCACCCCAAAAATATTTTGGAACATTATAGGTGAAAAGTAATGCACGAGCCACCTCAAGGAGGTGCCTGTTTTTCCTTTCGGCAATGCCATTTTGCTATGGGCTATTAGGACATGTGCTTTTGTGAATGATGCCATGAAGTTTAAGAAAGCTGTCAAGGTTTTTGTTGAAATATTCTGTGCCATTGTCAGTGTGCAGAATTTGAATTTTAGTGTTAAATTGGGTTTGAATTATGTTGAAAAATTCAATATATGTGGATGCAAAATTTGTTTTGTCATGTAGCAAATAAACCCAACATAAGCGTGTGTGATCATCAATAAAGGTGACAAACCATTTTGTGTGTGTTCTATTAGAGACTCGTGTAAGACCCCATAAGTCACTGTGGATAACAGAAAAAGGACGACTAGATTTATATTCAATACGTTTGAAAATAGTTCTATGGTGTTTTGCAAGTTCACACTCATCACATTGAAAAGAGGATGTTTTATTGAAATTGAAATGGGGAAACAACTGACATAGGTATTGAAAATTCGGGTGGCCCATTCTTCTATGCCATAACATAGGATCTTTTTCGACCTGGTTAACAGAAATAGTAGCATTGGATCTGCGAACTTAGGTTTTTCACTGTAGATTCATCAAGATAGTAGAGTCCATCCCGTTCCTTAGCACTGCCAATCATCTTCCCCGATGAGAGATCCTGAAAAATACAATGAGTAGAACAAAAGTGAGCCCAACAATTTGCTTGTTTTGTTAATTTACTAATTGAGAGTAGATTACAAGCCAAGTAAGGAACGTGTAGAACAGAATTCAGCTTTATAGCTTGAGAAATAGGGACACTGCCCTTGCAGGCTATAGTAGAGGAAGAACCATTTGCAATACTGATCTTTTCATTACCAGCACATGGAATGTAGGAACTAAATAGTTTAGGATCAGATGTCATATGATCTGATGCTCCCGAATCAACAATCCACTTAAAATTTTGAGAGGTTGTGAGAAGACAAGTACCTTTGTGGGCAACAGAAGCAATAGGATTTGATTTCTGTGCTGGTTCTGCCTTTTGGAAGGCACCAAGCATTTCAATTAGCTTACCTAGCTGATCTTTGTCTATATGAGGTAAGAAAGAATCATCTGCCTGTTCATGGGAGTTGTCCTGGAAAGTTTGGTAGCCTCTGGGCTTCACTTTCCGAGGTTTCTAGTCAGCAGGCTTGCCGTGAATCTCCCAGTAGGTTTCACGAGTATGTCCTGTCTTTTTACAATGATCACATGTGGGCTTGCCTTTTTGACCTCTCCCATTGGTAGCAATATTACCAAAGTTGCAGAATCAGTGGGTGGCGTTGGCATCATGACAGCTTCATGGAGCATGACTTTGCGCCTGGAAGCTTCACGTCTTACTTTAGAAAACACCTCTTGGGTTGATGGCAGAGGTATTCGGCTTAGGATGCGGCTTCTCACATTATCCAAGGATTTATTCAATCCTGCCAGAAATTGAAATACCCGTTCTTTCTCTATTTTACCTTTGTAGGTTGCAGCATCACGAGCACAGGTCCATTCCTCAGTAGCCATGAGATCGAGCTCCTGCCATAATGCTGAGATTTCCAGCCAATATGCTGTTACGTCTCTATCATGCTGTTTGAGTTCCCAAATCTTTGTTTGGATTTCAAAGAGCCTTGACATATCTTCTCCATCAGAGTAGGAATCACGGACAGCCTCCTAAATCTCATATGCCGTTGGGAGAAACATGAAACTTTGTTTAATTTTAGGCACCATTGCATTGATTAGCCATGAAGAAACCAGTAGGTTTTCGGTGTACCATTGCTGGGTGGCTTGGACGTCATTTTCTTCTAGAGTTTTGACAGTTCCAGTAAGAAATCCCATCTTCCCCTTTCCGCTAATGGCCAACTTCACAGCTTGGGCCCATTCTCGGTAATTTGCTCCATTGAGCTTATCCGTGACGATGAGCATAGATGATCCTTCGAAGCCAGTGGGCATCGTAGAGGAGCCATAGGCTTTGCGCGGATCACTTGTTGAGGACCCATCGTTCGAAGACATTGGACTGGATGTGTCCGATGCTGAACGATTGTGGTACAACTCGATGAGGGTGCTCTCGTCTTAGGAATGGTCAGAGTCTGTAATAGTCTCTGATACCATGTGGAATCTGAAGCTTTCTATTCATTGATAATAATATAGAGATACAACACCTAACACATATATATACACTGTGGGAGACTAACAAATCCCATAGACCTAGGAGAATAATTAGGGAAGGATAACAATCAGGAAATTCTAATCAATTAGGACTCTTCTATCAATAGGAGATATTATCTCCTCCTACCCGTAATATCTCTTCTATAAAAGGAATAAAATAAAATAATTTACTATTTACAGCATTTAACCACAAGTAGCTTATCTCTCGAAGGTTTTTTAGTTGTGTGATTGAAAAACTTTGATAAAAGATTGATATGGTTCTGTGAAGACTGAAGAGTTTTCTGCATTTATCACGATGGTAGTAGTTCCTTTCCCTTTTTTTTCCAGTAAATTGTCGCTCTATGAGATTTTCATTACTGTTTCACCCAGATTCGAATTTTCTTAGAGATTGGTTTCAGACATGCATCTCATTTTTTCTTACAAATATTCTTTTTCCTTCTCTGTAGGTGGGAATTCAAAAACTTTGATGATTGTAAATTTGTGTCCAAATGCTTCAAGTTTATCTGAGACTTTATCGTCTCTCAATTTCTCTTCCAGAGCTCGAAGCTCTCTATTAAGCCTTGGAAATCGAGATACAATAAAGAAGTGGAGAGATATAGTAAGTTGTTTCCTAACCAACTTCCTTCTTTGCAGTTTGCAAAATAGTTTTCTTTGTACTTGGTATGCTATTTGTTTTATATTCATCAATTAGACTTTTTGTGGTAAGCAGTTTAAACGCATCATTCGTATTAGTTTAATTGATCTTTGATAATTATATGCGGATAGAAGTATCTTGTCTGTTGTTGGAATCTGATATTATAGAATACCGGATGTTCTAAGACCCCAGGAAGAATATAGAACCTGGGTTTGCTTGTGCCAAAGAACAGAGAGTATGTATAATGTAGAAGAAGCTTTTATATGAAATCTGATATTTTACAATATTGAATGTTGTAAGACCCCAGGAAGAATATAGAGCCAGGGTTTGCTTGTGCCAAAGAAAAGAGACTATGTATAATTTAGAAGCAGCTTTTATATGGTGTAGGGAAGTAATTGATTGGAGTTCATTATATTTCCCCTTGTAAGATGTTAAGTGTGAATAGAAAGTTAATTGTTCTTATTTTACAAGTTATTCTTGGCAAAATAAGTTGATGAATGCAACAATACCTCATGATTGCAATTTTTTTGCTGTTTATCTGACATTTGTAGTGCTTATTAATTCTTTATAGGCAAATGATGCACGTAAAGAGTTGTATGAGAAGGAAAAGGAAATCCAAGACTTGAAACAAGTGGGTCTGGGGCTCAAGCAAGCACTTAAAGATGCAAATGATCAATGTGTCCTACTCTTTAATGAAGTCCACAGGGCGTGGAAAGTTTCTTCTGCACTGCAGACAGATTTAAAGGTTCTCTAGTTTCTTGGTTTGACAATTCTGTTTTCTTCCTTTATCCAAATAAATAAATAACATAACATAGCATAAAATAAAAATTATATATTTGCTACATTGCATGTTTCAATGTTGTTAATTCCTTGGGTGACTATATGTTCGTTTCTAATTGCAAACTTTACAAGGAGACCATTCATTCAGCAATTAAATGAGTTTTTCGAATGGTTAATCACAATCAGACATTGTATCAAGTCCACCTAATTGCAATTTCTTATTTCTATTTTTGATTGAATTCTGTGAACGTTGTTGTCCAGTAAAATGGTTCATTCATTTGCTTGAATTTTTTTAAGAAGTGCATGACCTAAGTGCTGCTATATGCTTTTTTCCAATCTTTACATTTCTATGACAGAATACTAAATTTGTTATGTTCTATGTTTTCAAAAATGGAGTTTTATGTAATGGTGTTCTTTAAAGTTATAAAGGATATATAATATAATAATCTGTCCATTTTTGTTGGCCTTTTCTCTTTTCCAGTATTATTAATTATTTGGAGTGTTTGATCCTGTTATTCTTGTATGCATTTATTTAGCTGGAGATGGACATATCATGTACTGCAAGAATGTGTCCAAATATTCAATTTCTCCAACTTCTCTATTGTCCTGTCAATACTCGACCGTTAGCATTTGACCATAGATGTTGCTGTGTAAGAAAGGTTTGTCAGGAAATTAATGCTTTTATTTACTGCAGTCGGAACATATTATACTAGTGGATAAGCACAATGTAGAGAAAGAACAAAATGCCCAGCTTAGAAATCAAGTTGCTCAACTGTTACAGTTTGAGCAAGAACAGAAATTGCAGATACAACAGCAAGATTCAACCATCCAGAATTTGCAGGTGAATCCCGTTTTATGGTATTTGACATAACATATTCATTGAGTACTTGTTCTTGATTTTTATTTTTAATTTTTTTCTTTATGAAGTCCCGTTTCCTAATTTTCCTATTGGTACTTTGTTTCCCAATAAACAAAAATTTATTGACCAATGCAAAAAGCTGAATAACCTCTTTAAGTAGGATTGGCTTCAACCTGACTAAGGACAAAGAAAAGAGAAGTTTTTCTTTGCTAGGAGCCTGGGCTTTTTGGCTTGCATGTGGTAACTAATTTTCTTTTGTATTGAAATGGAAACTCATTCTATTATCTTGGAATGGTTAAACAGAGGCCTTTTTATTTCAACCATCGGTGTGTTGAACCTCAAGTTCATTACAGTTGCTTCGTAACCATACAGTTGTGAATGGGGAAAGGTTTTCTTTTTGGCTTCCTTGTGGTATGGCTTGTGTCTCCTTTAGAGGGATCTTTGATAAATATGCATAGTTATTGAAAAGATCTTTTGGAAATATTATTCTAGTTTTTGTCTGATATTGTTTTTATTGTCCTTTTTCCCCCATTTATTTGTCTTAGCTATAGTTTTGTTGTACAACTGATGGCATCTCACCCTACACAGTTTGGTTTGTGTTTCACTATTGAGAATTTGGGAGCACAAAACTATTGCATCTTTTGTTGGGTGATCAGATTTCATGGCCAATTAATTTAGTTGAGCCTTGGTCTTAGGTCTACCTGATCAAAAGTTTCTTTCAACATGCTTGCCAGCTTATATAAGTATCTTACAATCTTACTTATTTTTCCTCTCTGACACAGGCTAAAATTAGAACCCTTGAAACTCAGCTCGATGAAGCCCTTCGATCTAGTGAAACTAGGTCAAAGTTGGGTACAGAGCCAGAGTCTGGAGCTAAATCTGATTCCAGGCCACCGGGAGATGGCATGGATTCTTCTGTAGTAACCAAGAAACTTGAAGAGGAACTTAAGAAGCGTGATGCTCTGATTGAGGTCTGCTATTTCATGTCTGATTTTACTAATCATCGAACTAAATGATTCCTATTAGATTATTGGTTATTGCTTTTAACTTTCATCTTCAAAGTTTGTGTTTTTGGGGTTCAAATTGAAAAAAAAAAAATCATCATAATTGAACACACATATATATACACACACAAAAAAAAAGGGGGATAATTAGAACTACAATCTAGAAGTGTCAACTTGTAGTCTTTGTTTGCATTTTCCATGAACCTTTCCACATTGTGAAACCTCTAGTCAGTCATTCAGGTACAGTGACTTTTGTTTGAAAGTAGCAAGGTGCCATGCCTTAGGTGTTCTGCACTTTGGTATCATTTTCTTCTGGTGAGGTGACTTTGCTCTTTTGCAGAGGTTGCATGAAGAGAATGAGAAATTGTTTGATAGATTAACTGAGAAAGCATCTCTAGCTGGATCACCTCAGGTGGGCAAACTTGACTTATTACCCGCATAATTGTTTGTAACTGCTTTATAACTATGTCCATGCTATATATATAGAAGGAAATGTTTTCTTTCTAACCTTTCTATTTGAATCTTTTTATGCCATTTGACTTCTTACCAGCATATTTATATTTTACATTATTCTTTAGTTTTTTTCTGAGCGGTGGTTCTAGTTCTCAAACATTAGCACGTTGTTTTCAGCTGGCAAGTCCACAATCCAAAGGACCAGTTACTGTTCAGTCTGAAGATATGGGAAGGTATAATTTACTTTATTTATCGTAAGTTTTTTAGTTTTGTAATCATATGGTTATTGATGTTCTTCATTGGTGTGAGACAGGAATGGCATCAGCAATAATACAAGGGCTCCTTCTCTAGATGTTCTTCCTTCACCTCTGGCCACAGATAAGAATAATGGCGCAGTTGCTTTAGTTAAATCTGGCTCTGAGATAGTTAAGACAACCCCTGCTGGTGAATATCTTACTGCTGCCCTAAATGACTTTGATCCAGATCAATATGACAGTCTTGCAGCCATTGCTGATGGGGCAAACAAACTTTTGATGCTGGTATACGTAGTGATCAGTTTATGCTTCAGTTTGCTCAAATCAGTTGCATTTTCATTCACGCATAGATATGCTGTCTTTTTATTTTTTGTTTTCTTGTTTCTTATTTATTTATTTATTTTTTGTTTTGAGGGGAGGTCCCTGGTTGATAAAATCCTGATCATGCTTGTAAAACTGCAAAACGTTACTTGTTTCTCATGTGAAAAGTTCAGAATGCTGTGCTGTAGAAAAAGTTTAGTAAGTTCAGATTATGACTTCAAGTATTAGTTGCCATACTTTGGGTGTCATAAACATTATTTTGATGGTTGCTTTTCAATTTGCAGTGTTGTTGATTACTCTACTTCTTGATGAAGTTCCTAGACCAATTGTGTATACACGCAGAATGATTATATTAATTTTTTACTCGAATTTTTGTAAGAATCCTTTGTAACGATTGCAGGTTCTGGCTGCTGTCATCAAAGCTGGTGCCTCTAGAGAGCATGAGATACTTGCTGAAATTAGGGATGCTGTTTTCTCTTTTTTACGGAAAATGGAACCAAAGCGAGTAATGGATACCATGCTGGTTTCCCGTGTTAGAATCCTGTATATAAGATCTTTGCTTGCTAGATCTCCAGAGCTGCAATCCATTAAGGTAATAAACAAGTAGACACTATTGGAACTTCTCTCCTTTTTTTATCTGCACTTTTCTTTGTTTATGTTCCAATAAAGTTTACACCATGGGTATTTAGGCGGGGTTCTATCCTGTCTTGTGTGCATACCTTATATTAATTTTGTAAGTCTTGTTAAATTTGAAGGTCTTGCCAGTCGAATACTTTCTTGATAAGCCTAATACCGGACGCAGTAGAAGTTCCAGTCGGGGGAGCAGTCCTGGAAGATCTCCTGTTCAATATTATGATGAGCAGATCCATGGATTTAAAGTTAATCTAAAGCCGGAAAAGAAGTCCAAATTTTCATCTGTTGTCTTGAAGATACGTGGAATTGATCAGGTATCTGCTATATAAATTTATTGTTTTTATCTTAAATTGTGTTGTCCTGGCAGACTGTGTGTCTATTTAACAGGAGCACAAAACTATTGAAAAAGGAACGAGTAACTTTTCCCGAGTTTCCTTTAGATGTAGAAATTATCATTTATTTATCATTTTCTTTTCTTGTCCTTATTTTATATTATAATGTCTTTGTAAATGATAGTGAAATGGAAGCAAAGCTTGTCAGTGCGTATCGAATATCGATATTTTCATTATGACATGTCTACATCTTTCCAACATTTCCTTTTTGGCATCACACCAGAGAGAGAACTCTTCCTTCATTGAATATTACTTTGTATGTGTTCTGTTCAGATTTTTTTGTTACAATTCTTACATGGGAAAAAAAAAATGTACAGGACACCTGGAGACAGCAGGTGACTGGTGTAAAACTTAGAGAGATTACAGAGGAAGCCAAAAGTTTTGCAATTGGGAACAAGTCTCTTGCTGCAGTTTTTGTACATACTCCAGCAGGTGAGCTGCAGCGCCATATTAGATCCTGGCTCGCGGAGAACTTTGAATTTCTATCGGTTACTGGAAATGATACTCCTGGGGGCTCTACCGGTCAGTTGGAGCTTCTTTCAACTGCAATTATGGATGGTTGGATGGCTGGACTTGGTGCTGCTTTGCCTTCCAACACTGATGCTCTTGGTCAGCTTTTATATGAATATTCAAAACGTGTTTATACATCTCAACTGCAGCACTTGAAGGTAAACCTTATGTTAAATCAATCTAGATTGACTCCTCTAGATGCAGACACTAAGATTTTCTTGAACGGTTAAAAGAGGACTAGTTGTTTAGTATAGGACTTCATGTAATAAAATGGTATTCTCCCAAGTTATGTTCTTCACAACAACTGATTCCATGGTAATATTTTCAGCACTTACAAATCTTTTGTTGTCAGACGCAGTGGTTTTTATATTCAACTTGCCAAGGGTCATTTGCTATTGTTTTTGTTCAGTTGGGATAGCAGCTTCGCTTTTTTGAGAAAAAATTTTTCTTTGGCATATTATCCTTCAAGAATCAGATTGAAAATTGATATTATCTGGCTGTTTCCTTATTCATGAAATCTTCTGATTTCGTGCTCTTTATTGTGTTATGTACATGTTCTTTTGACATTTGGTTATCAGGATATTGCTGGTACCTTGGCAACAGAGGAGGCCGAAGATGCATCACAAGTAGCCAAACTGCGTTCAGCTCTTGAATCTGTTGATCACAAAAGAAGAAAGGTATTGAATTTTGCTAAACTGATATATTTTATACATGCTGTAATTGTTTTTAATCAACTTTTATGTGCATGTATTTAGAGTTCATTCGTGAAATCAAGCTCTCACCATTGCATATATTTACCGGATAATGACTACACTTAAAAAAATTAACATCTTCAATGGTGCAGTCCATCATTTTTGAAAGTATAATTTCACTTCGATGCTTGTAAATTACATTTAGCAAAAGGGTGGTGGAAATCCCACACGAAATTTGGGAACATAGTATACTTTTGGTGGTTATGAATATGTCAATTCATTGTCTCATACAGTGCTTCTGAGGATCCATCTTTGTGTGGTTCTGAGAAATCAATGGAATAATATGTTCCCCTTTGATCAGATAGGATGCCAGAAATCATCATTTAACTTGGGGGAAGTAAAAGGCAGTTATGCAGCCCCGGGATCCAACTTGGGCAACAAGGATTAGGAAGTAATTGACTTACATCTTTAGTTCAGATTGATCTTAGTTACAAAAGTAGGCAATTAAAAGTATTTAAAAAAAAAGAAGAATTATTGTGTAAATTTAGCATCAGCTCACTTTAGTGAATCCGTAAAAGTAGGCTAGTAAATTTGACATTTTATAACTTTTGCTTGGGTGAAAGCATGGATGGGTAATTTTATCTTGTTTATTTGTTCATTTATTATTTATGGTCTATTGTTCCTTTTTTATCTTGAAGTGGAAAAAGAGAAGATTCTCCATACATATTTCCATCTTGGTTAAATTTCTAGTTGTAATGCTCTCACAATAATTTCTTCTTATGTTCAGATATTGCAGCAAATGAGAAGTGATGTAGCCTTATTAACATTGGAGGGTGGTGGTTCTCCTATTCAAAATCCTTCTACTGCTGTTGAAGATGCAAGATTAGCATCTCTAATTTCACTTGATGGAATATTAAAGCAAACCAAGGTTTTTATCCTCTTGTTCAAATATGTTCTCTGATTAGTGTTCTAGTAGGAAAATAATCAATAATTTGAGGTATAAATGGAACAGGAAATAATGAGACAATCTAATGTCAATGTCTTGGGCAAAAGTAAGAAAAGAACGATGCTCGCTTCTCTGGATGAACTAACAGAACGGATGCCTTCTCTTCTTGAAATTGATCATCCATGTGCTCAGAGACAAATTGCAGAGGCTCGCCGCATGGTTGAGGTATTCTACATGTATTTCTTTCTGTTGTAAAGGAAAAGATTTTGCTTTGAACTGTGTGTTGGCATATTGTAGAACTGAACTCATTCGAAAACACAAAGCATTTCTCTAAGGGCAGAATGGCGTCATGGAAATAATATTTTTTTTTTTTTTTCTTTTCATTCTAAGGGCTTGGGGTCAGTCTTCTAGACATAAGGGTGGTCCCAATCTTTCTCGACATGAACTTAAAATATGCACTTGCGTGTGTCTGGCCTTTTCATAATGCCTTTATTTTGGCCTAATCCGTGTCCTTCCTTGTATGTCATGCAGTCAATTCCAGAAGAAGATGACCGCATTCAAGATCTGTCACATGCCCACAAGCCATCAGATGGATCTGAAACTGATGTGGCGCAGTGGAACGTCCTTCAATTCAATACAGGCACTACCTCATCATTTATAATCAAATGTGGAGCAAACTCAAATTCAGAACTTGTCATTAAAGCCGATGCTCGAGTCCAGGAACCCAAAGGTGGTGAAATTGTGAGGGTTGCCCCTAGACCATCTGTTCTGGAAAATATGAGCCTGGAGGAAATGAAACAAGTGTTTTCTGAACTTCCCGACGCTCTAAGCTTGCTTGCCCTAGCAAGAACTGCAGATGGAACTCGAGCACGGTATTCCAGATTATATAGGACCTTGGCTATGAAGGTTCCATCCCTCAGGGACCTGGTTGGTGAGCTTGAAAAAGGGGGTGCGCTGAAAGATGTGAGAACATAAAAATGGAATTGTCTGTACGTACGATGTGACTATTAAATTTGGATTTTTTATGCAGTCGATTGCATGTCGTCTGATGTTTTGTTGACTATAGTAAATAGATCGGATAGCCTACAATCGACTGCAGGGAATCCGACTGCAAGAAATTCGGGTCCCACTATTACTCCCTCAATGCGGGTTATTATATCAAGCGGTGATCATTCTGTAACTACTACAATTTTGCTGTAATTAAGCAGATGTAAATGTGTAATCTTATCCATATACATCTGTTTCTAAGTTTTCTTTTCAAACAATTTTTTTTCTCTGATCTCTGTACTCATAATCTTTGAGTGTGAGACTTTCATGTCTGATTAAAAAAAATGGACTTTCGTTTTACATTTGGTTCAGTTAAATCTGAATGGTTTAAAAAGATAAAGTAAATCAAATTAAATTTATATATTGAAGTATAAAATTGACTAGGTTAAACCAATAACGTAAAATTAGATTGAGTATTATCTTACACCTACACGATTAAATATATTTAAATTTTCGTAAAAAAACAGATGTTTAATTTATACTTTGCACAACTCAAATATAAATATTAAATTGAAAATTATTAGTGGAATAGAAAAACAGGACCAGCGAAAAATATACCATGTGAATAACAACATATCATCTCAAAAGTAGAACTGACAAGAATGTACTGATATCCTAAAAGTGGGACATGTAAAGATTGGTTTAGGATTAAGAGTATTTTTGGACAACTTTTAAGATTAAATAAGAAAAGGTGCCAATATGAATCGGACAAAGTGGGTTCGAGTCGGGTCCTTAACCATCATCGGAGAAAATACTGTGTGCACATTACACCATTCCCATCTTCTCCAAGCTGCAACACTGCATAACCCAGTCCTCGCCGTGCCGGTAGTTATGGTGCACTGACATGGCAAATAATATTCGTATAGTCCTGAGCGCCAGTGCATGAAAACTGAAGGAAAACGCCAGTTCACTCACTCTGTCTTCTCATCACCTGAGATGGAAATGGCCAAATGACCCCAAACCCCTGAATCATCTCCCCGTGACACCATCTGGATCGTCCATGCCAACTAGATCTTATGGGACCCTCGTTATTAAGGATTTATATTTAATTCCCTTTAAAGATATTTACTTCTATATTCCTTATATTATATCCGTCCACATATAAAAAGTGTCAGCTTTGCTCCACTTTGTACTCTGTTTCCACCTTGATCGTTGCTGTCTGAAGCCTGAGCTATGGACGCAGGAGGTACCCGACGCCAACCGGGATCCGACCCAGAAGCCCTTTTGAATCTATGCCGCTTGCTGCTTGATAAGCGGGACTTTAGCTCTTGCCGCCAGCGTGCTTGCCAGGTTCCAAGGTCTGACCCAGTCGTTTCGGACACCGTCAACCGAGTACTCGCAGTCGCCAACGTTCTCCTCGCCGCTGAGCGGCGCATCTGCAAAGACCACCTCGACTGGTATGCTATACTCCAGCTCCGCCGTGCGGACTCTAAAAATCGCCAACTTGTTCGAGACCAATTTAAGAAACTCATGTACCTTTTGAACCCAAACAAGAATGGGTTTCCGTTCTCTAACGAGGCCTTCATGCTCGTTCGCCAGGCATGGTCCGTGCTTTCGGACTCTGAAAAAAGAGCCCAATACGAGCGTGCGTTTGATAATGCATCAGAGCCATGCAAACCGAGTCGGGGCAAGCAAATGGGTTCTCGAAAAGTGCCGGAGAATGAGCATAATATGAATGCGGGTGAACAAAATGCTACATTTTGGACTGTGTGTCCTTACTGTTGGACGCTGTACGAGTACGAGAAGAATTACGAAGAATGCTCTTTGCGGTGCCAGAATTGCAGGAGGGTTTTTCATGGAGCACCGGTGGATCCGCCGGCTCCAGAGGAAGTAGTGAGTGGAAAGGATCAGTATTATTGTTATCACGCGTATTTACCTGTAAGGTATTCAGCGGAGAAGGTAACGGAGAGGAAGCGCCGGAAAGAGAGGGCCATGAGAAATAAGAATATGGGCGGAGCAGAAGTTTTATCTAACGTTTCTGAGGACATCGGAGGACAGAGCAGCGGTTTCCGGGAAGGGGAAGCTGGTCCTTCTGGGAAAGTGAGATTTGAGGTAGTGCATGAAGAGTTGGGAAATAATGTGGGAGAAGGAGTTCAGGGTAATGTGCGACACGGAGAATGTGAGAGAGTGGTACAGGGGATTGTAAACACGGGTTTGCAAAGCAATGGCAAGCGGGGAATGAAGATGAAAACTGTGGCGAGGACCACAAAGAAGATTAGTGGGAACAGGTTTAGAAATGAGGGATTTAAACCACAACATTGGCAAGAAGAATTGTCGGATTCAGACGAAGAATATGAAATTGAAATACCAAATCTATGAAGGATGAGGCAGAGACAGGCAAAGGGTGTGAGGATGTTGATTGAGTTCACTGAAGGAGACGGAGATATCTTTGTTGGTATAAGATGAACTGAGTGATGGAAGAAACTGGAAAGGTGAGGAATTTACTGGTTTCTTGGGTGGATCTAGGGCTTCAGTTCTGTATAGCACTTTGTTAGGGTCTGTACAGTTGTTGGAAAACAAAATATGGGACTTGATCGCAAGGTTAATGGTAATTTGCTTCGTAAATTAGGAAGAGGTATTGCATTGTTCATACTTCACATTTTGTGCGATGCCACTTTTTGTCTTACTGTTAAATGTAAATATAATATTTGGTTATGTTTAACAGTGTGCTTCAGCTAGTATGATCTATCCATATTTATGATGACTAGTTTTTCTTTAGAGTAAAGAGATAGCCTTTGTGGAAGCAAGAATGAATGAGTTTTCTGGAATATACGAATACGATCCTCTGACCACAGCAATTAAGAATTCTCAGAGTGTATTTTGGCAACATTGATCAAATTGAACGCAAAGATGCCATGTCTTTTATCTGGGAATGACAGACATGTATTTGAGCAGTTGAACTCTTTAACATGTTTGTGTCTTGTTCACTGTAAACCCCTCACCAAGATATTTATTGTCTGAGGTATTCTGATATACTGGCTTGTCTGTGCCTCTCTTTTGGAACCACTCCCTTTGCTATTCTCTTCGCAGGCTCGATAACATCTGTCATTTGAATTTCAGTAAAATGTTTGTGCTGTGTCGTTATTTTGAGTGTTGCACTTGCACCTAAATGAGTTTCTCTTTGGATACTAGTTCTAACAAGACAAAGCAGCCGTCTGTAACTGTTGTTCATTAAATGCCGGAGAATTTCCTCGCTGGTTTAGCGTCTTGCTTTTAGTGCACGAGTAGAGCATGGCTGCATGATCAAGTTAACAAGAGGGTGCCGGTGATGATGTTTTATAGTTAGCTGTTTTATGATAAACCAAACTCCTCAAATATTTTTTCTATATCTAAAAATTATGTGCAGAGCTGTTTTCTCTCTTATAAAATACCAATTCTGGTCTACAATTGGCTTTCAGTGCATCCTCCAATGAGCCATGGTTATGCCATCTTTACCAGTAACGTAATCTTGCTTGATGTCTTCAACACGAAAAGACTGCAGCTGAAAAATGCCACGAGGAAGTCGAATATTATATTTTAAAACCGAAAGAACAATTAGCTGAATCTAGAAATTGTCAACAAAATAAGGAATGGGCAAACCAGAAGAATGGCAAATAAAATCTATAAGAAAGACAGAAAATTAGTCGAGTATTTCCTTCAACTAAATTAGCTCGGAGACAACCAATACTAGATTTTCCATGGGGAAAGGAAAGACGTGGCAGTTTTCTCATCAGAGATGGGACCAGTAATGGCGTTAAATTTGATATTCTTATTCTCATTTTAGACGGTGACTTCCTCTTCCATTGTCGTGTATGCGCCTGACTTGCTTGGAGTGCTGCTGCAGCTGGTGCTAGTCATCGTCATCGTGAAGCGTACACATGGTGGTGGCAACAGGGTACAGTTGCTTCAATAGCCATTTGTCGTGTTTGGCTCTCTTGGCATTTTTTTTTTTTTTTATGACAAATCATCAGTCATAAAAAATGTACAAAACTCATAACAATATTTATATAGTTCACATAGTTAAAATCTAATGTCAGATTCTTCCCTTTTCAATATTCGACAGTTTATCACAACAAACACACTGTATTTGGTCGAAAAGATTCTCGAGACATTATATTGTCTCCTATGGGAGTTGACACCTCAAGTATCTTTCATGTTGGAAAATGACCATATCAGTTTTACTAGTTTCCTTCCCCACGGGAATACCGGAATGCAACAAATTCAACATAAGAACAGCTAAGCTATTGATTAAAAAGAATCGATTTTGCTATACCGAAAATATTTCGGATGATTACTTCTCAACCCAAACTCAATAAAAACGTTTGAGCTGATGTATCCCTACTTGTTCTCCTTACATGTACACCGGAATTTTTGTCATAATGGTTAGCAGAGACATATCTTTTTTAAGGTCAGTTCCTCTACTGCCACTATGATTTTTGCTTCTGTTAGCATACAAAACTGCGTTATCTTCTAATTCTGAGTCTTGCCTGAACCTCCTAGCATCACTATCTACAAATAAATCTGCACCAAAGCTTTCATTGGAGGAAGGTTCGATTGAGTTAGATGAAAGCCCGTAATGGCTGTACCAATTGTGTCCCACCTCACCAAATATGTAATCGGAGAAGTCAGCAGTACTAGAAGAGTCCTTGGTACTTGCAGTGCTGCAAGAACTTGCATCTGAGGAGCTGAAAAGAGAAGAAGAACTTTCGCTACAAGAATCCACCATAGCATTTCTTTCCCCATAATGGAATCTCCATTCTTCTGGATGCAAAAACTCGGCACTCAAGGGACCATCAACAACATTTCGGTAAGGATTCTTGCCATGCTTAAGGCGTAGTGTGGAAGGTTCGGTACTTGCAGCCATCGAGTTGGATCTTGTCTTAGAAGTAGAAGGAATGGCTTCCAAGCTCCTTCTCTTGAACTTTCCAACAGAAGAAATTGTAGCGCTACATACTGAACCTGGAGGTTTCGGAGAGTGCCTAATGACAATTAAAATAGTCAGACTGATTCTTCAGACGTGATAAAATAATTATTATAACAAATCCGACCACAAGTGTTAATTACCTTGCATAAAGAAGCATATATGCCCTTTCTGATAGGACCCTAGACAATTCAACAGGTTCCACCTAGATATAAGCACGAATGCGATCGTCAGCAAACATACAAATACATCTCATACATCAGGATGCATAGTATGTATGTAAAAGAATACAGCATCAATTATTACAACTTGCTGAGGTGATAACCAATAAAATCTTATGATAAAGATAAAGATTCAATGTTATTTTACGGCAGTTTGGTGGAAATATTTGGGTATTATCTTGTGCTTGGAGAACGAAAGACCTAGTTGAGAAATTTTTCAATTGAAACTTAATACTAAAAATTCGTACTTGTGAGTGTAGTATTAGAAAAATTCACCAAATTTTCTCCCTTTAGGCATAACCAGGGACTACAATTGGACTCGGAATCAGTTTCCTTTTCAAAATCTTAAGACACCACTAGAATAACTAGGAAATCTATCATCAACACTAACTTCTATAGAATCAACAAAATTTGAATTTCTTCCTCTTTGTTTCTTCTATTGTTAATATGTAAACAATCTTGTTCTTCCTTTTTTTTTTCCCTTTTTTTATTTCTTTACAGGAATGTATGGATACCAAATGAGAACATCATTAGTATGATCTAATAATTTATTCAGAAAATTAAGAAAAGAAAAAATGAGAGACGAAGAAACAAAGGCTGGAAGAAAAGAAATTCACCCTG
This sequence comes from Bauhinia variegata, assembly GCA_022379115.2. Classification (NCBI taxonomy): domain Eukaryota; kingdom Viridiplantae; phylum Streptophyta; class Magnoliopsida; order Fabales; family Fabaceae; genus Bauhinia; species Bauhinia variegata. The sequence goes on along the minus strand of CM039436.1, from coordinate 12,919,576 downwards.
CCATCATCAATCCTGAACCAATCTCCCCCAAAGTTCTTCACATAGCAGACATAATGGCCTGAAAATGCAGCATTCATGACATCCAAATGGACAACCACGGCATAAAGGCTGTACAACGGAGATTTATCTTTTGTTCCACTCATAAAAGGAGCCATATTCAGTACCTCAGGGAACTGAACCGACTTATTCAACTTCTCGAAATTACCAGACTGCCAACATGGATAGCAGATAATTGTGAAAACATAATTTTGAACCAAATTACCAAATTGAAATTAATAAGTATAAGGAAGTTACGGATCTTTTTTGCAAACGTAATGAACGAAACAATAATCCTCCCAAAAAAGTGAGAGTAACAGTGGAGAAACTTTGAAGATGTACCTGAAATCGTTTTAAGACAATTGTAAGAATATTTGGAGCCTCCAATACTGTCAACTTCTTTTTAGCCTTCTCATAAGATTTACACCTAAACAGAAGCAAAGATAAACTAGACAATTATATAAAAAAGAGGAATTAAGATACCATACCTGCTTAAAAAAGGAACTTAACATGAGAAAACGTAAACTTGAAAGAAATAGTTAGAAAAACCGCTTGTGAAAACGAAAGGAAATGAACAAACCTGTTACAATTGTACATATTATCTTTCTCTAATATTTCAGTTGCGGTAAATTGTCTAAGAGCCTCCTCCAGAGTTCCAATGTCTCCGTCTATTTCAACAGAAAGATCCATCATTCTCTCATACCTCTCAGATTTCCCCAGGCACCTTAAACACTTTATCTGCAATTTGCAGTCATTAAATTCAAATGTGTAGGAAAAACTAATTTCTTTTCATTAATAAAAGCTGAAAAAATAAGGCTTTATTAGAATATTAAATTGGAAACTACCTTAGATCGGAGATAGCCCCCAAATGTGTACCCAATTAGAGTTGTTTCTTCTGTCAATGGACTTAAGACCCCAGCTCCCTTAAGGCATATAGATTGCATGGTATCAACTACACACCTGGCATTTTGATAGTTCATATGTAAACAATATCACATAAAATGTGACAAAAGTGACAATTTCATAGGGGCAAGGAGAAGAAAAAAAAAAAAAAATCAGTTCATCGAATAATCTTGGCACACCTCAAAAATTCATGTGCATCTTCCTCCCTCCCATGCCCAAGATGGCTTCCAATCTTATGTATTTTAGATAGTATCCCAATTGGAGAAAGTGGGGAATTCCCTTCTTTTCCCTTCTGAATTAAACATTCAAATTCACAGATAAAACACCATCCCTTCTTCTGACCTAGGGAAAACGTTGGTGAACATTTAATTAACTAAAATATCCTAATAATTGAACAACTTAAATCAAGAACAGGAACTTACATTGTTTGGAATGGAGTCCTTGGAGAAGATAAGAAGTTAAAGGCCGAGTATATGCTAGGCACTGCAGTACAGCATTAGCATAACAGCTGCATGATAGGTATAAAGTTAGCAAGAGCTAATAATTTTTGAACAGAAAAGCACAATTGCAGAAGAACTCAAGGACCTGTTCCCACAATTTGTAAGGCCAAAGGGAAATAATTCCACACTGTCATGGCAGTAGAGTTCCACGAAAAGTTTAAAAGGAAAGCCCATCTGCCAAAACAGATATAGCTTGTAAAATCAACCAAATTTTCTATATAATTACTGATGTTCTCATGATATAATGCAAATTCATTCTCAACCTCATTAACATAATTGGACCTTGACTCCCTTGAGCTTCTAAACTGCTGAAAAACTTTTTGCACTGATGTTTTGAAGCTATTATGAACATTTTGTGGCATGTTTGGAAAATCACCAACTTTTGCAGGAAAGGCTTGATAACTGTCAGGGTTTGCAGAGTTGGAATCTGGAAGCAAATCCCCTTTGGTACTTGAAGATGGACGACCACTGGCACTAGCTGATGATTTTCGTACTTCTTTACGCTTGGATAAATGTAATTCTTCTTCTACACCATCTATTATAGAATCTGAACTTGCACGACGCACAGGTCTACATTTAGAGGCATCTGATACTGATTTTTCACTAGTAGTAACTTTTCTTCTGTGTTCATGTCCACAAGCATCATGAGATATGTCTACCTTGGTTTTCGTCAATTTTGATTTGGAGCCAATCTTATCAGCAGAGTAACTGGAACTTGTCTTGCTTTTTTTACTTGCACTAGAACTTTTAACTTCTTTATTCACTGCAGTTTTAGACTCTAAGGGAACTGAGGTGATCATTGTCTCATTGGCATGAGAAGCGGCGGCACATGTCTCATCGGCAGTATTGTCACAGACCGGTTTTGCCAATCTGCTGTGGGAATCGTCATCAAATGATTTCCTTGTGGCAACAGAAGCACTAAAGCTTGAATACGAGTTATTGGAAGAGGCAATACCAGCACGTGTTCCTTTATTGTCTGCAGAAGGTCTAACCACGTTATATACCAAACCAATGCTTACAATAATATAATGTGACTTCTAAATCAAAAGAATTACCATAAATATCAGACTGCAATTCTGACACTGATGCCCTGCCAGAATTACTTTCCTCTCTGAACTGCATACTAGTCTGAGGGTGACATTCAGCCTTATGACCTTGTCTCCAGTGAATAATTTGACAGTTACTCGAACTACAAGGAAGCACGCTTGTGAGTTGTGAGAATGAACAATAAGCACTAAAGCAATGTTAAAGTTCAAATTTTGGAAATGGCAGAGACATTAGGGAAGAAACCTAACCAGTAGCGAAAAGCCTTGCATTGAGAACAGCGCAAGGTAGTAGGGGAATAACAAATGGCACATTGATACCAGCTAGCAACTGGAACTGAACTGTACTCGGCTGAGGCCTGAATTTCAGCCATGGCATAGTCTTCAGACGCCATATCCACAAGCCTTACAATTTCTTCCTTTTTCGCTTCCGCATTCCTCCACACATGACGAATTACAAGAAAGGCGACCAATAAGAAGACATAAACTAAGCTCTGAAACCCTAAAATCCCGGGGATTAACATCTCTTATCCAGCACCCAGGATCAGCCCAGAACATAGAATGCATAGGATGGTAATTTTGCTATACATAGATTCGGTGAAGATAAGGTCAGCAGAGGTGAAGACTGAATAGATGAGTGTAGCAACGGTGGCCGGCGGCGAGAAATCGAAGCGAAGTCGGCGGGAGAATAGGAGGTGAAGGGAAAATGATTGCTGTGACGAGATAGTAGGAGCATATGGATTCTCCGGACAGGGTCGGTGTCTCTGCTGGTGCGTTTGGCTCTGAAATTGTGATTTACTACTCCGGACTCAGGTTGTCGATTGCGAATATACGCGAGTATGACTTGTTTGTCGTTTCTCCTCTTGTGGTAAAGACATCTTTACAGCGCAACCATTACAATAGACATCTTAAGTTTCACTTCTTCTCTTTTACTGTCAAAATTTAATTAATTCCTAATATGCTCACTAATTAATTTTTTCCTTTTCATTTCAAAGGTATTTGTAACTTCGAAGCTTACGTTGGTCTTGGGTTATTTATTTATCAGCACGTTTTTATTAAGTCGTCGCTTTGGCCGAGTGGTTAAGGCGTGTGCCTGCTAAGTACATGGGGTTTCCCCGCGAGAGTTCGAATCTCTCAGGCGACGATCCTCTGCTTGTTTCCTTTTTAATTTCGGTCTCTACATTTTTTGGTGTGAAGGAAAATTCCTTTTGTAGGACACCTGTAAGGTACAGAGCTGCTGATGATATTAAAAATGAATAATAATAGTATGCAACTAGACTTAAAGTCCAAGAGAAAGTTCTGGAGCAAAGGAGGGGAGATAAATAATTATATCTCTCTACTACATTGAGCTCCCTTTCAGGAGAGCTTTCATATTACATCTTCTCTGATATTTAAAAGTTGTTATAATGTGTGAATGCCAAGGCAAAATACATAAACATTAAACTTATCAGTTATCTCTTGACCCTTACTTAGAATCACGTCGAGGACAGAGTGCATCTATTTCATCTATAAAAATAACAGATGGCTTGCCCAAAGCTGCATGTGATGATGCCTCTGCAAAAGCCTCGCGTAGAATTCTCTCACTTTCACCAGCATGGGCTCTATGAACAGAATGTGGACTGCAAAAAATAAACCAGAAAATAATGAGAAGCTGCACCCTCAATGAACTATGGAAAACAAGACCAACGAATCTAGGCATTCAAAAGGCAAGTACCTACCTGATAATTTTCAAATGTGCCCCACATTCTTGAACAACTGCCCGCAACAAACTTGTCTGCATTTGGGCATATATGTGATAGAATAAATTGGAATCAGCAAAACAAAACGATTTGAAGTACAACATAAAAGCACCATATTTACATAATTCAACAACAACTTTGAAGTATAGCATAATAGCAGTAGCGCTATATTAGCACAACATCCAACAATCTCATCAACCTTAAATTACTCATGAAAACAGAAGGATAGATACAACAAACTTAAATTGATTGTAAACCATATATCAGTACTTTACAACAAAAAGTAACACGCCATTGTAGACATACCAATGCCACACTGATCAGGGAGCAAAATTGACACTACAATGTATTTCATGATTCAAAACACAACTTAACGAGTAAAGAGCAAACCACTCTAAAGATATTACAAGAAAATATTGCTAAAAGTTTCATAAAGAAATTGCTAAAATCCAAGACACGATATATATGTTCTTCAGTATCTACATAATAGAAAACATTCTTAAACCCCGGATGCCATATCTTCTCTAGTTCATGAATTAAATCATGCATTTGAAAACACAAAATGCCACATACCCTGGCTACCATGTTCAATTAAGTGGAACATTCGAGGAAATTACCTTTCTCGTGCCTGGTGGACCATATAGCTGCAACCCTCGAGGCCACTGAAAGCAAAACCAATAAACCAAATTAGCAAGAGATTTCATTGTTGGCTGAAAAGAAATGAACCAACAAGATCATAATCAGAGCCTAAATATAACTATTAAGCAAAGACAAAAAGGAATCAGCTTTATTTTGAGATCGAGCTTCTGAGCTTGGCGAGAATGGCGAAGTGGGAATATGATAAGTTTTCTTAGAGCTTGTAGAGCTTCTGCGTTTCCACCAATGGCTTCCTCAGCTCTCCACTGGATGTGGGTGTTGGTGCAGGGGATGCAGTCGTCGTTACTGTTATTGCTGCTGATACTGCTAGTGTAGCTTTCCATCTGGGAATAGATAGCAGAGAGGGGATGAACTGTGTTGAAGCTATCAAGTTTTTAACTTTCAATTGCACCTAATACGGCTGATCCTTCCGCCGACTACAGTTGCTGGGAGCCTGGGACAAGAACGCGAGTGGGGGAAAAAATTAAAAAAAAGAAAGTTAAATGCCTTTTGTAATTGAAAGAGCCATGAATCATATCTGAAGCCCATTTATTTACTTGGGCTTCAAAAGGAGCCCACTTATTATCTTGGGCTTCAAACGAAGCCCACTTATTCACTAGGGGCTTCAAACCAACCCAATTCTTCACTTGGGCTCAAACGGAGCCCACTTCTTCACATGCGCTTCAAAAGAAGCCCCACTTCTTCACTTGGGCTAAAACCAAGCCCACATATTCACTTGGGCTTCAAGCCAAGCCCACTTCTTCACTTGAGCGTCAAACAGAGCCCACTTCTTCACATGGGCTTCAAACGAGCCCACTTCTTCACTAGGCCACCAGACGAAGCCCAATTCTTCATCTGGGCTCCAAACCAAGCCCACTTCTTCACATAGGCTTCAAAGCAAGCCCACTTATTCATTTGGGCTTCCAACCAAGCCCACTTATTCACTTGGGCGCCGAACCAAGCCCATTTCTTCACCAGTCCACTTCCTCACTTGGGCTTCAACCGTGCCCACTTTTTTACTTGGGCTTCAAGCCAAGCCCACTTCTTCACTTGGGCTTCAAGCCGAGCCCTCTTCTTCAAGCCCACTTCTTCACCTGGGCTGCAAAACAAGCCCACTTATTCACTTGGGCTTCAAGTCAAGCCCACTTCTTCACTTGGGCTTCAGCCAAGCCCACTTCTTATCCGGATTAACATCTCTTATCCGGCACCCAGGATCAACCCAGAACATAGAATGCACAGGATGGTAATTTTGCTATACATAGATTCGGTGACGATAAGGTCAGCAGAGGTGAAGACTGAATAGATAAGTGTAGCAACGGTGGCCGGCGGCGAGAAATCGAAGCGAAGTCGGCGGGAGAATAGGAGGTGAAGGGAAAATGATTGCGGTGACGAGATAGTAGGAGCATATGAATTCTCCGGACAGGGTCGGTGTCTGTGCTGGTGCGTTTGGCTCTGAAATTGTGATTTACTACTCCGGACTCAGGTTGTCGATTGCGAATATGCGCGAGTATGACTTGTTTGTCGTTTCTCCTCTTGTGGTAAAGACATCTTTACAGCGCAACCATTACAATTACGTTTCACTTCTTCTCTTTTACTGTCAAAATTTAATTAATTCCTAATATGCTCACCAATTTATTTTTTCCTTTTCATTATTAAGATATTTGAAACTTCGAAGCTTATGTTGGTCTTGCGTTATTTATTTATCAGCACGTTTATGTCAAGTCGTCGCTTTGGCCGAGTGGTTAAGGCGTGTGCCTGCTAAGTACATGGGGTTTCCCCGCGAGAGTTCGAATCTCTCAGGCGACGATTCTCTTCTTTTTTCTTTTTTAATTTCGGTCTTTACTTATTTATGTGTGAAGGAAAATTCCTATTGTAGGAAACCTGTAAGGCACAGAACTGCTGATGATATTAAAAATGAATAATAATAGTTATCAAAGAGATATATCCTGATTTCACTTCTAAACTCCTTTTGTCGACATTTGTTCGTAATAGGTTTAAACAGTGTAAAACCAGAAGTGCGTATATATTGGACGCACCAATGAGCTTGATGTCACTGAACAAAAGTATCAACTAAGACACAGAAAGTTGAGTCGTTCTGTCGTTGCATCAATCACAACTACATATCTGTTCTTATTACTTCAACTGTATAAAAGGTATACAACCCCTTCCCAGAGGAAAATAAAACAAACATACTCCCTCAATACGAGGAAATCTATCTAACTGTACAACCAGAATAGTGCAACACAAATGCAATGCTTCCTTTCTTTACAATTATTGATCTTCGTCCGGACCAAGAACTTGTTCCTTGAGTTCCTCTATTTTAGCAGCCAGCTCATCCCGGTTTTGCTGCCCAGAGAATATGTTCAGTTCATTTAGGTACGCAAAGACATGAAAAATTGAAAATATCAGCCCAAAAACTTAGAAATACGTACCTTGAAAAGCAGATTGCGGGAGGTGAACCATAAGGTATATGCAAGGCCCACAACTTCCAGTAATTTGGGAAACTTGAGTCATAATAATGAAAACAAGTGTCAGCATTTTAAAAGTAGTTTTTAATTTAAATTTTGACATAATTTAAACTTAATACCCACCAATGGGATAGAATCAATAGCACTAACGACAGTTGACGTTAACCACAGAGCAACTATGGCACCACCACCATATAAGAGAATGGAAGTTGTGTCATCTGTACCAAACTGAGAGACAGAGAGAGAGAAGTTAGCAAACGAGAGAACCATAAAATTTGAACTCAATAATACTGAATCAGTAATGCATTGCAAAAGACGACAGGTAATCAGTTTCAAAGTTGCCAGCCACAGGAAAAACGTTATTTAAAACACAGCCATGTTATGCCGCTTTGATTTAGAGACACTCAAATCCTAAGTAAAGAAAGAAACTAGAAAGCATAAACAACCCAAAAGAGCATGTGAACATCACCCAAGCATCACTAAAGATTGACTCTCTAAAATAAATGTCAAAAGAGATTGAGAAGATTTGGTAAAATACACCAGCTGAATGACTTAGAAAAAACAAAGATGAAGAAGAACCCCATAAAGATGTAAATGATTTCGCAGGAGGAAAGAATAAAACAAAAGAAAAATAAGCAAAGAAATATTGAGCTGAGTTGCTCAGGTAACCGCTCAGATTCGACATGACTGTCGAAGTCTCATCAAGCATTCTATGAATGCTATCAATTACCTTCAGGGTCATCACAGCAACTCGACTTGTAAATACATAACTCTATATCAGTAAATGCATAACTCTACGATGATATGCCACAAGTATTCATCCTAAAAAATTAATGCACGCTCCAAGCAGATATAATTTATAGAAAGCACCAAACTTGTGCTCACTAGTGTGTACCGATACTGCCCAGCTCAAAGAATATTAAACAAGGAAAAAGGTAGTTATATAAAACCTTTATATTAAGATTATCCAAGATAACAAATGGCTGCACTTGCTCATCCACAGGTGACTTGTCTTTCGTTTCTTCGGATGCCAAAGTTTCAATGAATGCCTTCTCATCAGTTGAATCAAATGCTTGCACTTGTTCAACCACAGGTGACTCGTCTTTTGTTTCTTCGGATGTCAGAGTTTCATTGGATGCCTTCCAATCAGTTGAAAAAAATGGCTGCACTTGCTCAACCACAGGTGATTCGTCTTTTGTTTCTTCGGATGTCAGAGTTTCATTGGATGCCTTCCAATCAGTTGAAAAAAATGGCTGCACTTGCTCAACCACAGGTGACTCGTCTTTTGTTTCTTCGGATGTCAGAGTTTCATTGGATGCCTTCCAATCAGTTGAAAAAAATGGCTGCACTTGCTCAACCACAGGTGACTCGTCTTTTGTTTCTTCGGATGTCAGAGTTTCATTGGATGCCTTCCAATCAGTTGAAAAAAATGGCTGCACTTGCTCAGCCACAGGTGACTCGTCTTTTGTTTCTTCGGATGTCAGAGTTTCATTGAATGCCTTCCTATCAGTTGAAAAAAATGGCTGCACTTGTTTCTCATCCTGTTTTTCATCAACATAACAACTTGGCCCCCCAGGTGTTTCTTCAGATGCTGTAGCCCTTGGCGGCAGATTACTCAAGTAAAATGATCCTGCCAAGAGAAGAAGAAAAATAATAAGACATGTACTTTATTTTCCTTTCATCATTCCTCTAGAATTAAAAGACAGTTGCATTTTGAATCACAGCAATCTATTTAAGTCAGAGCCGTAGTTAACAGAGGGACAATTGCCAAATAAATATAAATCCTGTTCCTCCACAAGCATAGCTTCATACCTTGTGAAGAGTCATAAAACTAATATTTAATCGGCTAAAAAGTTCCTAAAAAAATTATTTATTGAATGGCCATACTCTTTTTTTCAAGTGATTTCTCTTCCATCCTATGTAGCTTCCCCACATTGGCCAGCAACTATTTAAGTTAAAATACTAAATAAATCTTCTGACATAAAAGCTTTGAAATTTAGAACGACAACCATATTAATATACTGGATATGCTCGTGGCATCTACCCATAACCCGTATAACATAGAGAATGAGTGAACACAAAAACGTTTTTAGGACCCACTTGAAACTCTTATATTCATATCAGCTAAGGAAACGAGCATCCTTCGGTAGCCCCCAAAATGAACAAGAACTGCAGAGAAAAAAAAAAAAAACACAAAAATACCGCAAAAGAGAAAACAAACAGAACCTATAATTGGTTTCGATCGGATACCGAATGTAAGGGTTAGAGAACGTACGAGATAGCAGGCTGGGGGTGCGAGTTATTGGGAGTCGGAGACAAATGGAGGATTTGGGGAGAAGATGTGAGTGAGAAGTAGAGGCCAAGAGTGGAGGTTGGATAGCCTTCAGTGTACACAGCTCCATTATCAGAAACTAGAAAACTGGTGAGTGAGGACAAGTTGAGGAGGATTCTGTGGCCTCTCAGGCCCATATATATATGTGGTCTTAGGGTTTTCTGGTTTTCCCCGCTTTTCGAGACTCGTTACTGTAATGTAATCCTCCTCACCCGTTTTTTTCAGAATAAAAAGAATCATTTGATAACAAATTCAATGGCGGAAATAAAATAATTTTTATGAAAAATTTCTCTAATTAAAATAAATTATTTATTTTGTCAAACATGTAACTTTCATTTGTTTATTAGATATTTCTAAGGGGAAAAAAGATAGTCCTTTATCAGTTTTTATTATTATTATTATTAGTTTTTAAGGGCACCAGTAGGTTAGTGTGATACAGATATTTTGATAGTTCTAACTTATATGTATAGAAAAGGAAATTTTTTTTTAAAAAAAAAAAAAAAAAACTTTAAACTATTTGCTAAGCTTGTCAAGTTTTTTTTTTGTGTGTGAATATAGGAAAGCTATTGGGCTATTCCAATTAAGCTTACCATACTTACTTGTAGGATGTATTTGGTGAATGGGCCGTTATTAATGGAGCAAATGGGCTATGGATATAAATGGCCTAATTTTTTTCTCTTCTCTTCAACTTCACATGAATAATTTCTACTCTGATCAAGAAAATATTTCATAAATTGGTAATTTGGTTCACCCAATTTAAATTACCTTCCATTACAGTGTAAAAAATAATTAATTTCTAAAAATAATTATATTAATGATTTTACATGGAGGGACAGATTTGTTAATTAAAATTACAAAATTCACATGTTATTATTATAAATGAATGGTCGAGTGTATATAAGAAGAAGATTCGTTGAATGGGCTGGCCTTTAGTTTCCAGCTATTGTTTTTTCCATTTTCCATGATTGCGTACACATTTTAAGCCCCTCTTGTTCCGTCAACTCAAATTTTCCTATCATTGAATTTTTTTTCCCATAATTTTTCAGCAATTCAAGTAAAATGCCAAATTAGGGTTTAACGGGAGTTACAAATGAATCTAAAGCTTTTGACTTTCTTAATATCTAATAAGATTGTAATTGTTGTTATCCTTACAATTAATAGTGTCCAATTTATGCAATCCCACCTCGTAATATTCCTTCATATTTCAATTGAACAAAAAAAAGATATACAAGTATATATTGTAATGTAAATTTCATTGTGAAACTACACTAAGAGCATTGTTTTTTTCCTTATAAAATATTTTCTTAACTTGTTAAACAAATTTAAATTTTAGTACAATAATTGACTACATACAATTATCGTAATTAGCAAATATTTATTGTTTGATAGAGCTCAACTCATATCGAGCCACTTTATTATTACAGTATGTGATATCTCTAAAGAGTATTTAGAATATGATTGTTTACATGTAATATGACATTGTACCAAATTCGTATTCTTATTAAAATTTATATTATAAGAAATGAATTATTTTGAAAAATAAATTATTGTTTTACTTAACCTCCAATTTCTTATCTCATTAGAATTTTAATTGATGAAAATATTATCAACTTTACAATTATATATGTATTATTAATCAATTAAACCGAAGATTATATAAAAATAAAACACATAATAATTTTTATCCTGTTTTGAGCACATGACCTTTGCGATAAAACACTGAGAAATTATCATATAAAAAAAAAAAAAAAACTGAGATTAATTTGCTAATATACATGTTTTGCTCTTACATACATACAATTTTTTCGGGTGACTTTCTATTACATATCAAAATTATAATTGTATTTTTACCCAAAAAAAAAAAAAATACCCTTTTGCATTTTATTCTCTCTATTTTTTCTTTAAAAAAAAATCTGAATTGCATTTTATTTACTTTCTTTAATGGTTATGTTATTCAGCATTGCAGCTGCACAGCTTTCTTCTTCCCCAATCTCTCCTTTTACCCTAAAGGCATTTACCTCTCTACATAAAGCTCATCTCTTTCATTAGCCTCCCTTCCATCCTCTGCTCTTCTCACTTCTGGACACTCTTTCTCTCAATATAATGGCCTAATGGGTTTATCATTTTATCAATAAAGCTCCATAATTTACCACTTCTAATTCATCCTTTACGGCACTAATTTGATGAAGTTCCATTGGGATTTATAATCATTGCAAGGTATTTCAATGGCAGAAAGTTCTGACCGTTCGACCTCTAGCCTTCTGTGTTCGGAGAACAGCAATACTTGCTTTGGTGATCTCGAATGTAATGCCGCAGATTATCCGAGTTCGTGCAACCAAGGTTCGGAACTCTTTATGGGATTTCCTGTACTGAGTGAAGAAAGTGTCTGTGTAATGACTGAGAGGGAGAGAGAACATTTGGCCAGAGATGATTACCTGAAGAGGCTGCGGAGTGGGGAGTTGGACTTGAGTGTTAGGAAATATGTTATTGATTGGATTTGGAAGGTTGGTTAACTAGTCTCTCAAATGGGGCTGTGGATTTTTGCTTGGTTGATTCATCAACAATTCCTAAACCCGAAGTTACTCTTTCATTCAGATAAAAAAAATTATCCCCAAAAGATCACTTTGTTATAGGTAGTGACTAGTGATTCTTAGTCATCGAAAAGAATCTGATTTTACTTTTGGCGTTCTATTTTCTATAACTGACTCTCTTTTTGGATTTCGATTGGCTTCGGCAGTGAATTTTCTGCCTTTCTTTTATAAATTTGCGGCAAATTATGGTATATTGATTTGGCTTTTCGATGTTGGTTTGCTTTGCAGTTCCTTCATTTATATTTGAATTTTGTTAAATGTTCCTTGTTACTGGTTGAAGCTGCGTGATGAATGGAAGTCTCTGGTTTTGAATTGGCTCTTCTGTTAGTGACTTTAGTTTGTGCAATGTGATGTACAGGCTCATGCTTATTATGGCTTTGGACCATTGTGCTTGTGTCTATCTATTAACTACTTGGATCGTTTCCTATCGATATATGAATTACCAGTAAGATCACATATCTAAACTGAGCATACTTATGTTTGACTATGTTTTACTTTGTGCAATCTCTGTTTTACTTGTTTATTTTGTTTTGTTGACATCTTCTCATGGTCTATATAGAGAGGTAATGGTTGGACTGTGCAATTGTTAGCCGTAGCTTGTTTGTCAATAGCAGCTAAAATGGAGGAGACTAGAGTGCCTCAATCTGTAGATTTACAGGTAGCAACTCATGCTATCTTTTAAGGTTGTCAAATATGCTTTTATTGTATATCCTTCCCTCTTAAGGTTGTCAAATATTGGTAATGGGCAGGTGGGAGAACCAAAATTCCTATTTGAGGCTAAAACCATACAAAGAATGGAGCTTCTAGTGTTAAACACATTGAGATGGCGAATGCTAGCTTTAACTCCCTGTTCCTTCATAGACTTCTTCCTCAGAAAAATCAACAACGGGCAACATCCATCCGAGTCATCCATTTCTAGATCAATACAGCTCATACTTAGCACAATCAGAGGTATTCTCTTGCTCTCTGCTTACCTATTCTTATTGTACGTTATTGTTCTTGGTGAGTAATAGTTTGAGCAATGTTTGTTGAGAAATCAAAGCAGGTGTTGATTTCTTGGAATTCAGGCCTTCTGAAATTGCTGCAGCTGTGGCAATTTCTGTTTCAGGAGAAATGCAAGCATTCAAGATTGAGAAGGGCATATCTTGTTTCATGATCGTGGAAAAGGTCTTTTGTCTATTGCAGAAGAGATATCAGTGTTTCATTATCTTCTCTCTGTGGTTTTTTCTTTTGGGTGTGAATTCTGAGTTACTAGATTTTCATTTTGCAGGAGAGAGTTCTCAAATGTCTTGAACTGGTCAGAGGTTTGTCAGAGGGTTGTGTCTCTTCTAAAGTGGGCAGTAACACAATGCCACTGGTACCCCAAAGCCCTCTTGGGGTGTTGGATACTGCATGCTTGAGCTATAAAAGTGATGAATTAACAGTTGGGTCATGTCCAAATTCTCCTCATAATTGTCCAATTACTAAGAGGAACAAATCAGAGAGGCCTTCTGATATGACTTCCAAGTCATTAAGTGTGAATTTTCCTCCTTCACCAAAGTTGAATTAGTTTGGTTGAATGAGAATGTGGTGTGGCCTTGGAGGTATCTCCTGCCGAGGTGACACATTCATTGGTAGAGTGCGTTTTGGATGAATAAGATAGAAATTTTTAAGTAGTCTCATGCTTCGAGCATGACAATAGAATTTGCTAGTTGTCGATAATCTGATTTCAGTAACAGCTACAAATATTATTCCCAAGTAGCTGTTGGTTGAGGAAATTTTGAGGAAAGAAATCCTATTCTGAGAGAAAAATCATAGTTTTATTTTGGGCTGTAACTTCCATTTTAGGAGAAAGAGAATGAACAAAATATAGAGGGAATTCTTTGTTGTTTTTTCCCCTTCTTTGTAGCTCGTGAATTTTGAAGGAAAATATAGAAATAAATTTCAGTTATTCACCCGTAAACGTATACATTGGTTCTACTGATATTTTTATTTTACATTAAAGGTGAAAAAGTTAAATAATTATAATGATTTTTTTCTAATCTTTCACACCGTAAAACTTTTTAACTACAGAGAAAAGTTTACATTTGTACTTAATTGTGTACAATTTTAAATTTATTGTTTTATCCTTATTTATAAAGATAAAATTGTGAAAAAAAAAAATTGTAAAATTGATTGCATAGAACATGGGTACGCGTGTTACCAGTTACCACTCTAAATGAAATGACAAGATTATGAATAACCGGGTCATTATCACGATCAGCGTTGTAACTGAGAAAAACAAAAAATAATCGCTGCTCCAGGTCCACTAGCTTTTGATTGGAGCGGTTGACCGGTCAACATACGGGCGTTAGTATCAAGCATCTGCAGTCCGCAGTTATATTTATTTTTGGTATTCTTTATTTATTTTGTACATATTCATTTTTTTTTTATAAGACTGCAACATACTTATTTAATATCATGATACAGACAAAAGTCGAATATCCCAATTAATGTGATTATAAAAAACTTTATATGGATTATTTTAACCCAACTACCCAAGCGTATCACATTATTATACATGTAATTACGTAAATTATTGATAAATTTTCTAAATTTAAACTTACGTATGACACTGCTCCAAGAATAAACTCGCGTCAAATAAAAAGATATTTTACGCAGTGCAAAGATCACATCATCATGGTGCATATGGACCGTACAGACTAGAGAGAATTTAGTAGCCTTTTGAATTAAAATAAGTTATAGGTAAGCAAGCACGGTCCATTTGATTACCCTACAAAATAATAGATCCCGATAGCATACACATGACACGAGACCAACTGACAAGTAATAGAGCAGAAAATTGTGTTGATGGATTTTCATATAAAACAATGACAAACTATCAATTAGTGGTTGCTTGTGTCAGTTTCCCTTTCATTCCATCCATGTGTGTTTCTGTGCATTTGTTAGGCAGTGGGACTTGGATGTTGGACTCAGATTTCTTGTACAGTCAATTGTAAATGGTTTAATTTATTTATTATTATATAATTAATAATTGACTGTATAATAATAGATATATCAAACGGTCTATCGTCTATCGTCAACTGCATCGTGCAATCAATTTTTGAATGTTCTGTTCTTAAAGCCAGCCTTTTATATGGACCCGACTACAGAGGAAATCCAAATTTCCTTTAAATATCTCTAGGGGTGTCAAAGGAACTCTAGATAAATGACTTACCTTATCAGCCACTTGTAACGGAGAAGATAAACAACGCTAATGCATGGATTCCAAATATAAAGCAACGCTTGATCAGATATTGTAAACATCAAATTGGGCCACTAATATCGTATCATTCATACTAAATATTACAAAAAATCCAAGCACAAACTGCTTGCTGATTCCTCTGAAAATTTGATCACTAATGCAATTTGCAAGAATATCAATTTGCCATGATCTCTGTACGTATAACCAATTTTTTGAATAAGGAGGGAGGGACTGTAATCCTCTGTATTATTATTTGCACCTACATATGTGGGGAAGAAATTATTTGAAGCTATCTTTATCTTTATCCTGCTACAATATACTCTCTCTTTGGAAGCCTGGATTTTGAAGGCTCTTGAATGATAGCATAAATTATCAGATGAAGTCGGGTTGGCCAGTTGAAGTTAAGCAACGATGCCACATTCGACTGTTGGGGTCCACCAACCTGGGATGAGATATTACTTGAGGTATAGGAAGATAAGCATAATGAGTGTTGATTATGCCTACTGTTATCCCACTAAATCCAGCAAATGCACCGTGAACCTGCAAAACCCACAATATCAAATATCAAAACATGACACAGATATATAAGCTAACACATGGTATGTTAAAAAAATTCCCATGCCATCATCTCTCAAACACATACTGTAGTGTCTAAAGAAGCTAACGCGAGCAACTTAGACTGATATTTAAATTCTCAAGATAAACAAAATGTGGATGTGCTTGACCCAGAAAGCAGAAGCAGTCGAGCTTTTGATGAAGTTGTCAACAAAGATTATAACAGTTGAGAGAGAGAGAGAGAGACTAACAGCATTTTGTCCAAGTACAGTGCATAGAATTGCATCTGATGCATTTGCTCGACATGCACGGATCATGTATGTTGGATCAATATACTTCACGTCAGCATGAATACCAATCTCCTTGAAATATTTTCTTGTCTGTGATATAACATTGGTCAGTGTAAAATACATATAAAAAAATCGACATTCAAATTCAGGGTGATAATTCAGAAAGCTAATTTGCTGTTTGAGTGGAGAAATTCTAGCCAGCTTAGTTTCTCCTTCTTCATTCTTCTAACCTTTAAGCTAGGTGCATCAAATTCAACGATGTGTGTCTATTTCTATCATTTAGATTGTAAGCACCATAGAGAAGTTTTTGACCAACCTCTTGTTGAAGACGTACGCCAATATCTCCAAGGACTATATTTCCTGATGCATCAGTTGCATTAGTTTTTTGAACTAAATTCTGCATGAAGAATAAACATCAGTAAGTAACTCTGCCTGTACGCCTTCAAAAGAAATTTCAAAATCTTGTTTCTCTGTTGGCTTTTGCTGGCATAACATCAGAGCAAAAATTTTACAATGCTAAAAAGTCTCAGAACGGATGCATATCAAAATCACCTGCCCGGCTCCCTCTGCTATACAGACTACGGCGGATCCCTTTGTTTCTAAAAGGTACTTGAGATGATTCAAAACTCCATGAGGTCCATGTATATTGAAAGGCACCTTAGAATCACAGCAGAAACTTGTATCAAACTATCAGCATTATGAGAAAAAGAAATCCAAATAATATCCAACATACATACCTCAGGGATCAGGCATATGTCAACCTGTCCACTTGATAGTGAGGATTGCATTGCTATAAATCCACTGCTACGACCCATCAATTTCACAATCCCAATTCCATGATATGCACTATGTGCCTAATAATTGGTGGGAGGAAAATGTAAATATGTCAACAACTAAAACTTGAAACAGATACTTGATGAACCCAAGTGACTTAAAAAGAATAACATAACTTTACCTCAATGTATGCAGAATTTATTGCTCTTTGTGCTTCTTCAACAGCAGTATCAAAACCAAAAGTTTTGTCCATCAATAGAATATCATTGTCTATAGTTTTAGGCACTCCAACTACAGCTACCTTAAGCCGTCTATTACGGCACTGAAATAAAAGGATTTTAATTCATCAATGAAAAGATAAAAAGAACATGGGAAAAAAACATATTATCACGATTCTGCAGGACAAGCTTCTTTGGATAATGAACATATTAATGTCTTATTTCACGTTAAAACTTAGCATAGCAGATAACCAAAGGCAAAGTAAGTCAACACAAATTCAAAATCGAACTTTTTAATGAAATTTGATGGATAATCTTGTTCTAAAATATGATTCCAACATGAGAATTTATTAAATGATTCAAATCAAACACAATCAGTCAATGTAAGCTAAGGGATTACCAACCTCATTGTGAATTGCATTGGCACCGGCATGTGTACCATTTCCACCCAATACAAAAAGCATGTTGATCCCTCTTGCCTGTAGTAAATAATTGATGTATCATACAATACCGTTCAGATGGGTATATGCCATACACTATCAACAAAATCTTTCCGCAAAACCATGCCATAAAATTAGTTTGTTCGTAGAATATTACCTCCAAACTGTCCACAATTTCACTGACTGAAGGTGCTCCTCGAGAAACTCCTAACAGGCTTCCACCAGAAAGATGAATATTCTGAACTACTTTCCTTGACAGCTAACAATAAAAAGCCAATATAGATAAGTTAAGGTTCGTGAGATGAAGAACTTATATTTTCTTTAGGGTTACAGTAGATCTTTAGATGAATCAACAGATGTTTAGACCAACACCAGCAAGGAGATAAGCATGAGTTTACCAGCACTTCTGTCAATTCTATGTCAGAAAATCCACGATAGCCAAAAGGAATCCCCACAGTTCTTTTTACACCATATATTTCAAGTGTGATTACAATCTGCACCACATTCATTATTGAAGGAAACACTTAGAAAGAGAATATTAACCATGGATAACAAGGACTGGGTTTCAATAGTAAAAATGTTCAAAATTAAAACATATAAAAATGCTTAACTGATATGATAAAACCAATAACAAAATCAAGCACAAAAATCAGTGGCGGACACCTAACACTAGAATCATGTTAAAAGTTAAGTTTAACAAGACAAGCGAGAGTTTATGAGGATACCATCAATGAAAATTGAAAAATGCATTCTTCTAGGAATTCTCTGCTGCCTTGACTTACACTTTTCACAAGAAAAATTAAAGCTTTATGAAAAAAGCAATATGATGACGACTAACCTGTCTGATGACATCATTAAGACCAGGGCAAAGACCTCCACAAGTTACAATTGCTGCCTTCACTTCTTCTGGTTTAAAATATATCTTTTCCCGAGGTCCAGCTCGATGAACCCTGAAATTTAAGAATGTTCTATCATATACGCTAATTTTAGAAAATAGAAATGTGTATATATATATATACCAATCAGAATTGAGAGTTAAGAAGAAAGTCAGATGCACTTTAAATAACTATTTGGTAAAAGTCTCTATCTCTCCAACGGAGAAGAGAAGCAATAAGATGATTAACACGTTCACTGCCAATTGAAGAATAATTTTCATTTTCTTTATGCAGAAATAATACATATCTTATTTTCATACTCATAATCAGTCGCTATAACTTAGTTTAAAATTGAGGAAGCAAATACTTCACCATTGTTCCACCCAAGTGCAACCAGGATCGATGCACTCAGCGCCAGCAGATGTAGGTGATGAATAGTATATTGTCTGAAGATGAAAGCAAAACGAAATTAACAATCAGATCCCCTGTAACATTGTGTTTCTACTTAAATCAAATGAAAGCATCAACCAATGAAGTCATGAAACGGTAGCATTTCACACGGCAATTCATTCATATGTACATAACTCATACCAATGCACCAAAAATGCCTCTTAGGTCTTAACTGATTTTTTATTACGAGAAAATTTTTGTCTGAATATCAGAATAAGTATGTGTAGATTACATAGGGAGACAACCTCTCGAGCAACATATCAGTAACATATTCTAACTGAAGGTGTCAATTCATGCTTATCAAATAGTGATATGTGCCACACAATGAACAACGACAATTCAAAATTAGTGAAAACGACAAGAAAAAGCTCAAATTGCAAGACAAAAGAGAATCAAAATCTTTGCTAGATAAAGGGGAAAAGAAAAGGAATAACAAGGATACTTGAATATAAGAAAATTCCAAGGAAAACATTAACAGTTTGAAAGAGTTACCTCTTCCCAATCAATTTAAATTCAAAGAACACTAATGATGAAAGAAGCATACCTTAAGAAGCACCCTGTCATTGTTATTTATGTATCCGTGCCACTCTTCATCCAATGAATAGTTACCAGGAAAGTGCCCGGTTAATGGAGTTCTGTCACAGAGAACATTACATTAAAAAAAATAAATAAATTAAAGAGCACGTAGATTCCATATAAGTTTACGCCAAATAAGAGCAACAAACCTCATTTTGAGACAAAAAGTAGAAGGAATCGGAACAGCATCTTCGAAATTGTCATTAATGTGGGGAAGTCTGAAACGCTGCTCGAGGTCCTGCTGAAACTTGGTTTTCCAATCAGGATCACTAAAATCAATTGAGCTACAGCTTTGGTTCTTAAGCTCGGCAAAAACACGAACTTTCTTGGTGACTTTATTCTGTATCAATGTCGGGAAGCGATGGTTCGAGCGCGAGAATCCATAAGAGCAAGTTGAATTTAGGTTGGGAAGGGAAAGTATGGGGCTGATCACAAGCGAGATAGTACCCATCAAACGGATATTTGAGGGTACGGATCAGAGTGTTGAGATCTCAGAAGTGATCAAAGTTGCAGAGAATGAAGAAATTTAAGCAAACCAATGGGACTCGGAGAGACGAGGGGAGAGGGACACAGAAAGAAACAAGCAAGTAGGTGTGGCTTATGAAACCGAGGACCCTTTTTTGAACACTTTCAACTCCCTCAGGCTATAAAGTGCCTTGGTGGCTTAACGGGTCGCTGTGACTAGCTGCCCTATACGGTGACATAAACTACCTTGTTGAATAAAGCCGGCACCTTTTGCATAGCAAATTGCTTCTCTTTTGCCCCAAACACTATTTCCAGTTTCGACACCGGCCGATAGTTTTTTCAATCCGGTTTTCTTTTCTTAATGATCTCTTGTTTTATGTTTTAGTAACCTCTTTGCTCAAAATCCGATTATCAGATTCTTAATCCTTATCCTTATATCTTGCTAAAAAACTAGACTTTTTTCCATTCTAAAATTTCCCCAGATTTATTTTTTTTGTTCTTTATTATCGGTTGTGTTTATAAAGAGTTTACACTTTATATGCAAACCTTTCCCTTTGGAGTAATACTAATAGAGGACACATTTACTTGTAATTACCTTTTTAACTTCTTGTACTGCTAAAGGCGAGAATCCAGGGGATCAGATTCGCATTTTCTTTGCGTACTCGTTGATTACTTATCAGTCACCGTCTCACACCATAAGGTCAAACACCGATAAACAATTTTTACTTTTGGTTTGGTTGGTTGTTTGTCGTTAATTAGATTCATAACAAATCATAGATTCTGTTCGTATTTAAGGGGACTTACCAATACTATCTTCATATGCAGGACCGGAAACACTTTTGTCTCACTTTCATTTATCTTCACTTATTCATCAAAAATTATAAAATAATATAAAAAAATTTCTATTTTTAATATATTAATAATGCACAAAATAGTACAGAGGATTCGAACGGTCACACCTTATGCCGAACTAACAAATAGGGTTTGATGAGGAAGCAGCCATGCGCCTTACTTGAGTTTATATCCACCTACCACAACTATGAACAGGAGACCCGTATTCTGGAATATCTTTTTTTTCCATACACTGCTTTTATTTTTTTTTATTAGTTAAAAAAATAAAATTTAAAACTATAATCAGTTATTTAATATTATATTTAAATAAAGTGATTAATGAAATTTTTTTAAAACGGAATATGAGAAATAGTAGAGGTTATCCCCATGTATAAGAGTAATTTCATGATCACTCTTCAGCCCACCTAACATACTATTCAAGAAACCTACGATGTAAGAACCTTTAAGATGAAAAATGCATCTTATATTAGTCCCATAACTCTAGTTCTAACACAACTTGAGTAGTTTCTTGTATAATTTTGTGAGTTGGTAGTTTCATCTTAATAATGTGTCTGTCTACATATGTAGATAATATTGATAAAAGGCTCTAATTGATTCAGCTTAAAGAGGAGAAATAGAATCATGTTTTAACCCAAGGGGGTATGCCCATCCATGGGGAGACACATCAAGCACGTGGGTAATGCATCCTATTATTGATTGTGCTTTAAGAGCAACCTAGGACCCATATTCCCTTCCACGTAAAGCAGCATCTTATTTTCGAGAAAGCGTATCTCTTTCCCATATCCTATCCTATTTACATACTAAATCAGGTAGAGATATTTGGCGCCTAAATTTGTATAAGCCAACTGAAATAACGTCTCTAACTGTCATTGTTTCTCTAAGCATCTTATGTTGTGTCCTGTTCCTTACATGGTGTCACAGGCCCCAGCTCAGCCTGTCCACATCTGCACGTGGCATATAAATTCTGCATCTTTCGTTTCAGATAGCTTAAGTGTTTGCACCAATTACAACATGAACAAGCAAGGAAGATCCACGAAGACAGAGATTTCAGGTTCATTAGATTTTACTCAAATCTAAGCCTTCTTTTTTTTTTTTCTACAGGGAGCTTTGATAACAAAATTTTTACTGGCTTTTGCAGATTTCTCAGAGCAGTTCTCAGATTTTGACTGTGATAGTGCTTCATGGCTTAGCTCAACGAAGCACTCGCAAAAAGTTTACCTTTTTTTACTTCCAAAATTGCATTTTTGGATCAATTGGAGAGCGGGTTAATTTACAATGGTTTCGCTAATAATGTCTTTCTTGCTCTGCAGGAAAAAGCAATTGAAAACCTCAGAAGGGACCATAAGGTGAAGAAGAATAACATTCTGGAAGCTTCTGTTTCAGCAGAGGAGTTGAAGATTCGAGGCGAGATGGAAAAGGAGATAGAAAAGGATTTAGAAGAAGAAATCAGAGAGGGTATATACCATCTTGCTCTTCGATTACACCGGCTTTATCAGCACCAAAAAGAAAGGAATGTGAAAGAAGCATCCGAATCTGGTTATCTGCAAGATAACAGAAGCAAATCAATCTCTGAGGTGACCATAAGCATAAGAATGGAAGAGGGAACCAAAATCGAAATCAAACAGGCTAAGAAAGAGGCAGATGAAAGAGTTCATCCGCGGAGTTCTAGATCAGAAAATGTGAAAGATGTACCAGCGTTTAACGCTAAGAAATTTGATTGGGCAAAGACTCTAAGAGCAGGTTCAGGTCCTGCAGCTGTTGACAGGGCAAATTATAGCTCAAAGCAGCTGTTTAACGGCAAAGGGAATGCAACTGTGGAAAAGAAACTACTTCAATTGGGATGGAAAGTTTAAAGATTGTTTTGGTTTGTTAACGTGATATGATATGTACTAATAAAATAAATGACACCAAGTCATGAAGTAACAATGTATGTATACGTAAAATATGATGTGTATTCTCATGCCAGGTCATTTCACAAATCATAGCAAGTGTCTCAAAGTCTCAAAATTTGTTTACCCAAGGATAATTACCTCCACTTTATTAGAAAAGTAATTCAATTATTAACTAAAAACCTCTTTGCGATCTTAAACAATTTTTTTATGTGATAAACGTTCTTTTTGGATGAAAGAATCTTAAACATTTTATAGATAAGTAGTTGTTGAACTTAAAACTTCTTTTTTTTTTTTTTTGTGTCATGTTTGTTCAATTTAAGTTCAAAGCAACACAAATTAAGCTAAATTAATTAAATTAAGGGGATAAAATCTATTAAACTCAAGCTTTATTTGTACTTTAGAACATTGGGCTTTTGAGATGAAAGAAGATCAATAAAGACCCATATTGACAAATATTTATCCCAAAAGCTGATTGGGTTGGGTTGGGTTGGGTTAGTTTGATTAATTGTTTAAGTTGGATTGGTTTAGTTTACTATTTGAGGACAGCTCAAGTCTTTATTGGACCAAAATTGGATGAACCCATTTTTAGATATACCCAAAACAGGTCTAGTGATAAGGATTTTGAATCTTAATATGTTGTTGATTTTTGTAGCAACGAGACAGTTGGCCAAACCGAAAACACTAAAAGAAAGCAGGTGCTGTTGGCTTGTTGGTAAATGCCATACAAGTTGGTCTTCTCCTGTTTCTTGTTTTGATTAGACTAAACATGAGAAAAGCTATAAGGTGGATGGATGGATGAGACCGTATAATAGAGATTATTGTCGTCTTCCAAAACAACATGTGATGATGTGATATTTGTGCATAGCTTTGCAGGGCACTAATTTTATCAGCGAAGGATTAAATTTTTTGTGTAGAATGTCATGTGGACTGAGAAGAGGATCATGTTTTATGAGGCTAACTGGCCACAGTTGGAGAGTTTTGTCTATTGAAATACTTGGTGATTATTTGGTAATTTGGTGTACGTACGAAGAAATGATTTTAGTGCAGCAGTAAAAAGATTTAATATTAAAAAACTCTATTTTTGTCTATCTATGACAAAATGAAAAATTAATGTATGAATGTTATGTATCTTCTTTGCCCATGAATCCATGAAAGTGCCAAGCTAGATTGTGTCTTGAAAGCTGGATTAATTCTAAAAGCTAGCAGGCATTTTGACAAGAAAAGAAAATGATACTTTCACCCATTTTTTAATGTATCAATACAGACTTAGATATGCAGAATTTGACAGAAAAAGTATAAGTGATTTGTTGAATAAAGAGCAGAGCGCAGAGTTGTGAGAATAGTTTTGTAACGAGAATTGTGGGCCAGTGTCATCTTAAAGCATTGGCATTGGGAATCATTTTGAAAGCTGAATTTCGTTGTTTGGATATTGGGAACAAGTAGGGACGGCCAGAGATTTGAAGGTAGCTCCAAATGCAAGAGTTGAGGCAAATGGGCATTCTTTAAAAAGGGACATAAGGTAAGGTTTTAGAAAGCCAAGTTTGTTGGAAGCTTTTTCTTTTTCCCTTCTGGATCCTCAATTTTTGCTTTGGAAGAAGTTTTAAAATCCAAACTCAACTACTATGGAGATGAACCCAATCTTGAAGAGAAGAAAGAGAGAGACACTAGTTTCTGGAAACTTTTCAAGTTGTGTGAATGAATCAGTACAGACTATACAAGAGTATATATATAGCAGCTAGTTACAACTGAATCAGAACCAAAGCTAATTACAAGTTAATTACTTTAACTAAGTTAAAGCACGTGCCCACCACCTGAGAACTAACAACCACTATACTATCTAATACAAAGGAATCTTATGAGGTCCCCTCACCCTCTCCCTTTTCCATCTCACTTCTCGAGTTGACTCTTCATGGAAACTGGCTTTTCTTTTTCCTTATTATTTAAATAAAGTTTCTCTTTGCCTGTGAAAAGCAATCAGAGCTGCAACGCAGTATCAGTATATATGACGAGAACTGTGACGCTAAGCTGTACCAAAGGAATTGTTTCATTCTCTTGTTTGTATATTGCTTTGATCAAAACAAGGAATATCTAACTAATCACTTTTCTTCTATTCTTTAAATCTTCATTTTGCTATATATGCTGCTGTCTTATCTACATTCTGCAAGATATATAACTTTTTGTGCAGATTTTATATATATATCTCTAATTTTGGGAGCTTAAGCCTCTCAGGTATTCAAAGTATAGATAGAAAATCTTCGGCTATATTAAGAAAAAAATGTGAATGAGACACACGAAACACCTTTTACATTGTGACTTCTTAATCACGTGTAAGCTTTTGACTAAAATACTATGCTTAAACAGTAAGTTAATTATCAACAAGCTACGGCTCTTTTAATAAGCAAATTAACTTTAATAATTGAAGAGTCTATACAAAGGATTCGAATTAACAAAAAAATACTTAAACAAAAAAGATAACCTAAATTACTAAATGAGAATAATCTTATCTCTATCGTGAAAATTATCATGGAGGTATTCTTGAATTAACCAAAATAATAACATTCAAAGTATTCTAGAAAATAGAGCTATCTTTAAATAGATACATCTTGGAAGTTTCACTTGCTACGTAATCTATATATTATGTAACAAGCTAGGGATCAAAATATATACATACATGTTATTGATTTTATTAAATTAGTTATTCCTTTTAAAAATGTTATTGAGTGAGTAATAAAGAAAATTGGATTTTTCTTTTTCCATATTTAGTGTATTGAATACATGAAGAAAAAAAATTGACATATCCAACAAGCATGTACATATATATATAAATTCAAACTCGAATAATATATTTAATGATTTTAACTCTTTACTACTAAGATCAACACTTATTAGTCTTTTAGATCTTGAACTATGATATGATAGATTGTGGAAGAAGTAATAAACATGAGTTTGAAGTTAGGTTATAAAGGGCAGCTAGGATCCAGCGGATGCAATTGCTCTCTTCTCATTAACTGAGGCAGATTCAACTCAATCACTTCTAGTGATGACCAGACGACATGCATTATCAAAAAAAAAAAAAAAAAGCACACAATTAAGCTTGTTTTCTTTATGTATGCATTTGTAGTTTTCAGAAAGATTTCCCATTTTCTTTCTCATCATTTTGCAATGGAAACTTATTCGAGTCGTGTTTACACAAATATAGTAAACGGAGATTAGTGCCAAACCAGTAAGAAGCCAATGTGAGCTGAGGGTAATTAAAAGCCACATGATTAATTTCCAATTTCACCACCATCTGCTTTCATCAACGCAACCTTATATTATAGTGGTCCACGATCAAGACCACTAATTTTTGCTTTAGTTTAACTGGTAAAAATCCAAAGTAACTGTAGCTAGTTTGCCTTTTGGATTAATTGCACTGGTGAAAATGGAAACTGGGTAAATGAAGAGACAGAAGGCAAAGAGTGCCAACATATTTGTTTGACCAATTGCTGGATTTGGAAGAGATAGAGAGTGAAGGTTCATGTTGCCATGTTTTGTATTTAAGTGGGCAAAGGGGAGCAAATAGACAATATATGGTCCCTTTAATTGTCTGATTCGGTGTAATACTAATAATAGGGCAAAACTTGGACTGTCAGCGACCTAGCTTTGTGTCCACAAAACCAGATTCTGCACCATTAATAGGTTTACTTGAAAAAATCAAAACCCCTCAACACAAGAATTGGGAAAGCTTCCAAACCTAGCATGTTACTCCGTCTTTACCCAAATTAGTGAACCAGGTCCCCCCTTCAATATACACATTTATTAGCAGCAACCTCTGAATGATTCTCAGTAACTAGCAGCTGGTAACTATGTTTCAACCATCAACTTGAACAGTGTTTTACAATGAGGAACAGACATGCAAGAATTCTTGGGATCTTAATAGATTCTCACACCAAGTCGAGAGAATCTTGCATTGACGGTAGTAGTTGAAGAATTGCAGACAGGAGGTTTTTTTTAGCTTCCTTTTATGTAAGAGTATTTTAACATTGGAGGTTGGACTAATCAATCTTATTAGAAGAATAAAACAATTATGATTATCTTCTGCCATGTATTTTTGTTTTCTTATGGTTTGAAGATATTACCAATATATGTGCTTTTATAAGAGCTTAAATACTTACATTGTAAAAATATCTCAATTATTAAACTTCGTTAACTTAGCAATTGAGCCACACGTCATATGACGTGTTTGTACACTGACGAGGATAAGTGATATTTTATTTTACTTCTCGCATAATGTATTCATATTAATATAAAAGAGGGCCGGGAGAGATGGAGAAGAGGAAGAGAAATGCAATGTCAGAAAACCAAGCTTCAGATCTATCGAAAAGGAATTATTTCTCCAACATAGATCATATGGATTTAACCCTCATCTGGATTTGAGTTTGCAAACTTCTTTTTTTTTTTTTCTTTCTTTCCCAACAAACACTAAGAAAGTTACAAAAAAAAAAATCAAATTCATAAAATTAACTTTCATAGAATTAAGATCGATTGCAATAATCGCTACTATATTTATTTCTCATTTAAGGAAGAATACCGAAGAAAAAGAAACTGAAAAATGGAAGTCACCCCTCACCCCCAAATCAAGTATATTTATGAGAGGGACTGCAAAGATCCGAGCTAGCTGAAGTAGCATTGGATAGAAAATATTAATACGGCTGGCTAATGAGGAAGAAAAGTTCCTAAAACAGGCACATTGGAAGAGAAGCGAAGAAACAATGAAGACGAAAAGAGACGTGGTGATGCTGAGGAAAGCAAATGGAAAAGAGTGCAGAAATTCCGCAGTGTTTTAAGAGAAACCTTCCTCAGTTTCAGTGTGTGAAACTGATGAAAAGGTTAGCTAACTAGCTAGATGAAGACATGAAAAAAGGAAAATGCAGCCTGAGAGTGAGAACACACGTTTATGGTTCCAAGAAAGTTCCTCCTTCCAACTGTCTTAGGATAGAGTATAGACAAAGAAGCTAAGGTATGGCCTCGTCATCATTCATGAACTTGAGCAAGAAAGCAAGTCCTCACCTGTTTAGCTGACGCAACAAAAGCTTCCAAGCCCATTAATCCACCACCGTCGACATAAATTCATAATCGCTGCTACCAAGTAGCAGCAGCATCCAGTATTGTTTCATTCAAGCGAAGAAGACTGCTGCTAAATCATAAGATGTGCAAATTAAAATGAAAATGACAAAACTGAAATTGGCACTGAAAGTGAAATGAAATTAGTCCACCAGCTGCATCAATGTGTTCTAATCCAACTGGAACCGTTCCCCCAGATGTTGAAAACACTAACACAAAGCACAACTACACAAGGAACACACTCCCACCCTTTTTAATTTCCTATTAGTAAGAAATGAAGAAGAAAGATAGAAAGAAAGAAAACCCTAAGATCTTGAGCTAGTAACTAGCCAGTAGAGTTGACTGTACTTAAGAGGGAGTGAGCATTGAGCTTCCAACTTTCACCCTGGAACACGTACTTAAATCCCATATATATATGTTACATTGAGCTCGGAAATGATAAAAAGAGGTGAGGATGCTGGATTGCTTAAGCACTATTTGGTAGAGAGAAGTAGCATCATACATAGTGATTGAGGAAAGAGGAAGAGCGAGATGGGAATTTGTGAAATTCCATTGATAATCTTATCCTAATTCATCCTAGCTAGGGCTTCTTACCCAGAGTGTGCTTGTTGTTATGCATCCAAACCTTAAGAACGTGACGCTTCAGGCCTGTTTCGTTACAGAACTCCTGAACCACAGCCTCGTCGTGCTTCTGAATTCTCCAACCCAATCTCTCAGCTAAAGCCAGCATTTTGTCCTTCTGTTCCTGCGTGAACTTTGTCCTGAACCTTTTCTTGGACCCTCCTGCACTTGGGTTCGAAACGTCTTCTTGATCATCCCGAGTACTCTGGGTCCCACCCCCACCACCACCTGCTCCCGACGTCGACGGCAGCGCCAGCGTCGCTGTCCCCCTCTGTTGTCCCGCCACGTGCAAGTACCCAGACGGCGTTCGATAATAAGCTGCGAACTGGGCCGGGTGCGGGTGATGGGTCAACAGATACGGGTCTCCCACCACTCCACCGCCAATTGTGTCCGTCTCTTTACGGTGGAAATTGCGGTGACAGTTACAGGCGGCGCATTTCAGAGCGTTGAGTGTGCCTTCGGCTCCAGCTGCCATGAACTCTCCGCACCCATCAAGCGCGTGTCCGCCAAGACTCACCGCGTGGTTCTTCAAGCACTCCCTGTATCTGCCCTTGCTGTTACCAATCCTCGTTGGCTGTGCCAGCATCACTTCTCCTCCTCCTTCGGCAACTACCGAGTTCGGCATTTTCACTCTGGACGAGTTCCCCAACGAGTCGTAACTCGCCCCCACAATGCCCATCTCTTCCTCTTGTTCTTCTTGATCTTCAAATTCCATTGCTGCCTGCCTCCGTCGGATATTAAAAAAATCGTTGCCTGAACACGAAATTAAGCTTACAAAGGAAGCCTAGAAGAGAAACAGAGAGCTTTGATAAATATATTCCAATTCCCTTTCTACAGAAAACGAACAAAGGTTATTAGGATTCATTTATTCATATACTTTTGCTCTACTGATTTCTCTCAAGAGTGAAACTGATATCTTGGCCCTTGGCAATTGCATAGTTGATTGATATAAATCCAATGCGGCTTCGACCGGGTGTAGGCGGTTAACAGGTAATTTTCACTCATGAGAGTTGGATATGTAATTTTCTGCGTGGTTTTTACTGGACTGTAAAATTTAACTGCTTGGTTACAGTTACAGTAGTACTCTCTAGTAGTAGCGGAAGGAGCTTGAGCTGAAGACGAATGAGAAAAAGGAAATAAAAATTAAAAAACAAAAATGGAATCGAGACAGAAAATGACCACGCGCTTAAGGAAACGCCAATGACAAAAACTGAAACCCTGCGAGTCAATTTCAGGGCGTTGCTGAGTGCACGCATTCCCGTACCTGAAGCAAACTGACGTCAGACGGGACCCACATGAAGGGGCGCGTGGGGTGGCGCGTTGGTGATGGGACAGAAAGGTTTGTTCCCTCCCACATCGGAGGTAACATGTCTGGACGTGCAGCGTATGTACGAGCTTTGAGTTTCAGAGACGAAGGAGAGGGAGTGTGTGGGAGTGGGAACTGGCAAGTGAGGGATATCTGTTCTGCCGAGCTAAGCGAAGAGCGGACAGTCGACAGACACATCGGATATAGAATTAGAATTAGAATTAGGATTACGATTACGACGTAGGAATTAAGATTACTACTTAGATTGGATTTTGGCTGAGATTTAGTAAAATATACAATATAATATCTTCTTTTTTTTTCGAGAATATATACAATATAATATTGTTATTGATAGAAGTAGTATTTTAAAACAACGAAGATTTAGTCATATATTAATAACGGAATCATATCTTATAAGAATATATTTAATTTTATCAATATGAGCTTTTTGAATATTAAGGTTTATTTGTTTGATGAATCTGATTCAACTTAAAAAAAATTTCACAAAGTAAAAAGAGTATTTAAAAAAAAATTAAGACATAGAACATACAATTTCTTATAAAGTATATAAAAAATAATCTTACTAAAATATACTTTTACTATTTCTTGACAGATTTTTATATCTAATTTTTATATTTTATAAGAAATCATTTATTGTAATATATTCTAAACTATCTAAATTTAACTTTTTTCGGTATGTTAAAATTTAAATCTTTATATTTATAATGATAATAAAATTACAAAATTCCACTTAAGATGAGATCCTAATAAACACCGACCAAAAATAATAAGATTGAAGTTGTCGGCATTAATAAAGTGCTGCGGCTACGTGGGGTGGCGACGCGCATTTCGCGTCAACCTTAATTTAGACCTTAATCACTCCACAAAATTAATTAAGTCAAAGTAAGAGACGTTGAGTTTAAGGGGAACCGCGTTAGGGGGTCACCATCTTTGAACAGAACCAAGAAAATTTGTTTTGTTACTCGTAACGATTGATAATTACACTACACTTCATTTATACGTACGTGTTGATTCATCAATTAATGCTTCATTTCTTTTTGTTGCTTTTGACTCCTTTACTACGTAACTTTATTATTTGTTGGATTTTTAAGGTTATAAGCTTAGTTAAGTAGCTTTCGCAGCTTCTTCATGAGACCAAGCATTCAAATACAATGCCTTAATATAGCATCAGCTGTCAAGAATTAGACAGAAGCTAAACAATTGCTATATATATTGAATAAACACTCTGCATTTTTCTGAGTTAAAATGCCATGCACGGAGAAAGGAAAATCTTAGTTTCCTTTCCCTTAATTCCTTAATTATATTTATAACTTCATTTTTTTATTAATTTGTCTGATAAATAAATGGATGTGAATTTTGATAACTTTAAGGGAAGAAATGAAATTAAAAAACTAATGACAAATTAGAGTAAATTAATTACAATAACTCATATAATCTCGACAGTACTATCTCCTTTTTCTTGCTGCAATAGATTATGCACGTCTCTCTTCTTTGTTTTAACATAGCATAATCTCTCTTTAAACTGTAATCGAAGAGTTGCCTTTGTAACTGCTGAAACAAGAGGAAAAAAAATTTAAGTCAACTGAATTATGTGTAATTCATCAATTCTTTTTTTTTTTTTTAAAAAAAAAAAGAAGTTAATTTGTTGAGAGTACTGTATATATAACTTCAGAAATGGTAAGAATCATATAAGATTATAATTTTGGGGAACAAACTTAAAATTTTTGTACCTCTCTCTCCCTTTTATTTTTTAAAATGTACAT
Organism: Bauhinia variegata; assembly: GCA_022379115.2. Classification (NCBI taxonomy): domain Eukaryota; kingdom Viridiplantae; phylum Streptophyta; class Magnoliopsida; order Fabales; family Fabaceae; genus Bauhinia; species Bauhinia variegata. The sequence continues at coordinate 12,887,904 of CM039436.1, read as the reverse complement.
CATCTTCAAATTTTTTGTAGCATGCAAATATTAACTAATCTATAATCATTTTTATTCTTTTTATCATTATACTTCAAATTTCAATTGGCGACTAGGTAAACCTCGAAAATTTATGGATTAACCTGAAATAAGCAGTGAAGTTTGATTTGTTTTCCAGTGTCTGTTTGTTTTCGAAAAATTTCCTTTGGGAAAAAGGAAGTGATGGCAGTCTAATCACATGAGAATCTGGAAACTGCCCCAATAATTGACGCAGGAAAAAGGGCTCCATCACCCTCATCCCTTCCTTACTTTGTTGACATATATAAGAAGGGCAACTTACAACCCCTGCCCTTGGATCTGGATCGATGCCATGCCCATCAGATCAGTTCTCTCAACCTCAGCATTGCCAATTTTTCAAAAACAATTCTTTTGATATAAAAATGCATTGTATATTAGTCCCATAATGATAGCATGTACCAGCTTATAGTTTGCCAAAATACCATTTAGGGGTTTGAGGCAGAGTTTAATGGTTCAAGCTCAATACTTAAAAAGATGGTATTTTTCTTTTGTTTCAAGAGAAATTATGTGATTCAAAGGTTAGAACTTGTCATAAACTTTAGTTAGATCTTATTTATAGTAGTATTTACTGATATGCTTATCAAAAGAGACTCCTTGTAATAGGATTTAAACTTAAATTTCTATAAACGAAGTAATTTAAATCTTAATTATTAGCTAAATCGACTCTTGTTAGCTGAAAAGATGGGGATTTGGATGGATTAGGGAGAAAGTAGGTGTTATCACCTCATGCCTCGTGTCATTTAACTGCGTTCATTGTCGTCTCATATAATTTTCTAACCAAATACTAGCTAAAGTTTGAATCATATCCCAAGACTTGAACCAAAATTAGAAAAAGAAAAAGCGAAGCATGTGACGTCGATAATTATCTAAATAGGAGGTGACTTCGTCCTAGCTAATCCGTTTACAAACACAGCCAAGATAGCAATCATTTATCCGGTTTTTGTTTTAGGTAAACATAATTGTTTTGAAATACTAGCACGATGATGATAATGAGGATTCATCGTTCCTGTGTATGTGTCAAACAAGAATTAATCAAACAAAAGATTAACAATATATACGGTGCAAAAGCAGTTTGCTAATGAATGAATTATCTTTAAAAGCAAAGAAGCTATGATATCATAACCATGTTTTGAGTTCATGTGATCCTCTAAATGGGGACGTCTGACGGGACATGCTGACACACGCACGCAGCTGAGTACTCAATCTCTTTGTCGTGTGTGCCTATCATTATATCATCTTTATTCTATTTCTACATCATTATGATCTTCGTCCAAATCTTTTTTCCTTTTCTAATTTTTTTCTTTAATATGGTGCATTTTTGTCAAGAAATGAATTTACTCGTATTTCCAGGGTTAACACGACAGTTATGTTTAAATTTAGATCATTCATCACCCATCGTATACACATCTTAGTAAATTATGCAGGTGCCTTCAAGTTAATGAATAGTCCTGATCTGAACATAACTATTATATTAAAGGAGGAAACATGTCAGCTGGAGGGAAACCACATAAAAAACAAGGAAATTTTTAGTATTTGTGTCAACTGATCCTTTGTTGTTTCACTTTGTGGGCATAAATAGATGGATCCATCCATCTATCTGAATCCTTTTACTTGCACGCCAATGCCCCCATGAAGCCAACAGATTCAGAGAGAGTGGGACATAAATGTGTAAACATATTCTACAGAACGGGAAATGGAAATTAATTCTCTTGTTTTCTTTGACCAAACGGAACGGGAAGAGGAAAAAGAGTTCTTGTGGTTTTCAGGTTGCATTGCTAACTGAGAGAGAGAGAAAGAGAGAGGGAATTGCGGGGAAAAGGGAAGTGGATCGTGACAAGACGAGAAAAAGAGTGGGACGACCGTGATTTCCATTTCTATATTCTCTCGCAGCTTTTGTTTGCTTTTCCTTTCTCTCTCTTTCTGATCTCGTACAAACACATATATATGTATATATATACTGAAACAGTGGCCCCCCTTCGTAGTTCACACAGCTTGCTTCTCTTCTCGCAGCACCATCAGGTCCATTCAACAACCAACAATTCAACAAAACGACGACACTTGTTTGTTTGTTTGCTTTTGCTTGTTATCTTTCCTGTTCTGCTTCTCATTTCTCACTATCTAGATCATATATATATGTACATACACACATCATATATCTGATGTCAAGATTTTCTAGTGTTATTTCAGAATCAGATTCTACAGCTATACACCACTACCTATCTTGGTGTACTCCAACACACTCTTCGACATGCATACCTTCTCCTTCTTTGCTTCTTTCTCCCAACAAAATTGGGTTTTATATATATATATATATATCTGATGATATGTGGAAACAAATGGGAAATTAACCCTTTTTCAAGAATAAGAACTGTTGCTAGGAGCAGTACTTTTGATGGATTAATCAACAAAAGGTTGCGTATGAGGTGCATGAGTGTTTCCAACAATGTTTTGTAACTGAACGTTTTAGCCCTTTCCCCACCACCACCACTAGTGGTTTGGTTGACATTAGGCAAAAGGATAAAGGTTGTTCCCTTTTATCCCTTGCCTCTACGTATACATCATTGCTTCTGCTTACCATTTTTCTCTCTTGTAAATATTTTAAACAGACGAGTTTGTTTCTTTTGAATTGAGAGCGGGAAAATAGAATTTCTTACAATCAAAAAATAAATCATATTAATAATTAACATGTTGCATCACGAATCATTAAATCATTAGATTATAATATATTATTGCATATATAGTTATGTGTCATACAATGATTCATAGTACATAATGTTAATTGCCACAATTACCAGACATTTTTTTTTGTTACCAACTTACCACAGGAGGAAAGGGATACATGCAAGATGTAACTTTACAATGTTGTTTGCATGTGGCATTGGCAAGAGGAGAACCATGGAGCAAAAGGAGTATACAAAACACTAACGTTAACGGGGTTAGGGTTTAAGTGGGATGTGTAGGTACGTAGAGGGGGATATCATAGGAGAGGAAGCGTGGCCCTGTCTCTGTTAAATCTTTTGTTTCAGCGAGAATTGCTTGTAGCCAAAGGCTGAAGAGAACCAGATATGTTGCTGTATTTGGGCTGACAATTTCAAGTGCTTTGCTCCACTAGCATCCACATTGCACCTAAATGGAAGATATATATTCCCTCACTGACTATTCACCAATCCTTGCGTGCTATCCAAACCCTTTACCCACCCCTCTCTGAATCATGATCATGTGGTAATTTATGACATTTGCATCACCATGCCCCTCAAATCTTCAATATTTGATTATCTATGCCTGCTTCCATATCATCTGTTACACCTATATTTTAATGTGTCATTGCTGATATGTTAGTAACTATCTTTCTTAATTTCTTTCCATGCTTCTATATCCGGCTAAGCAGCTAGCTTTTATGCAATTAATTAAACATACTTGCAGACTGTTTTTTAAGGTGTGACATATATAGATTCAAAAATGCCATACACTTGATAGAGTCTATAAGATATCCTCCAACACAAGTTAGTACTACATTAAACTATAGCCAATAAAATATGTTTCAGTCATCCAAATTTCTAGAAGGGGCTATATGGCCTAGAAAGAGTCATTTTCTTACTTAATCTGATCGATCTCAGGACATATGGTTGTTTCCATGCATCAATGCTTCAATATTACTTCAAACGAAATAAAATACTCGTTTCAAATAATTAATCATGATGCGCACTTGCATGAAATTCAACATAGAAAAAATAATATATTTTATTGACATCAAGCATAAATCAACTAAAAACAACTATTTTAATTTAATTAAAAATTTTAAGTTTATTGTTTAAAAATATAGTTATGTTAAAATTTGATATTAAAAATTGTTCTATTTTTATAATTATAATTATAATTATACTGAGCTCAAATATAAATTAATAAATAATTAATATGATATTAAATATTATATAGTTTTAAAAAGAGGAAGAAAAAAAAACACATATTTTGCTTATGATTATTTGATGACATTGAGTGCTCAGGTAATTTTAATATGCTTGGGACTTTTTCAGATCAAACAAATGGGAAATTAATAATTAATTGATTATTGGTCTTTAGCACCTAGAGATGTCACAATCTAGGGCATACACTCTGGGCTCCTTCTATGTTCCACCAAATGAATAAAGAAATGTAGGCAATAAAAAAAAGAAGTACGTTATTGGCCCAGGTCTCAAAAGTTGATCTAATTAAAAATGGTAAAGGGCCCAGATATGATAGCAAATTTAGACAAAATCGATGCTAAAACATCAGCTTATGATAGCCTAAAAAGCAAAGTTAAGGTACATTACATAGAGGCCACACACCGACATGCCATTGCATAAACATGTTGCAATTGTAAACTAGATACTCATTTAAACAAAGAGAACTTTGATGAAGAGCAATGATTTAATGCAACAGTGGAATTGCATACTTTTGGGCATCGAAAAGCCATAATAAACTGGTTTTTAAGTTCGTGTGCTCACTGTTATGGTACTGTAAAGCACACCATGTTACTATTGCACGTAGAATGAGAAAGTGGACAAAAACATGGATGGTAAACATATTGTCCATGAGCCTTTTTACTGCTTCTACTAGGGAAAAGAATTGAAGGAGACGAAAATAAAAGGTAGACAAGATGAAAAGCGAATATTTAATGGCTCTATAAAGCGTGAATTGAAGTTAAAACCAACCAAAGCGATCAAATCATTGGATGTCTTTAATGATTTTTCTTGCTTATGAAATCGAATTTAAATCTCACACAGTCGATTATCAACTCTTCCATATTACATCTAATTGTTTCAGCGATTGGCAACTTGCCATACAAGTGCATGTGATCTATTTTCTATGAATTGACATTTCACAGCTGAATTCATAGATTGACTCTGAGCAGAAGATCAACTTTATTTTAAATCGTTTTGGGCAGTTGAGCCTTGAGCTGCACATTATATATTTCCCTATAATTATTGCTTTGCTTTGGTTTCACTTTTCAGTTGCAGCTTTAATCTCACTTAAAGAAGATAATTGTAATCTTTGGAAATGACATTCCCGCGTGCAAATGAAAGATTTAAGTGGGTCATCTAAACCTGCTTTACACACAGTTAAGTAGATTCTTTGATTAAGACATTATAGGCTCAACAATTATAGCAATCTAATCAAGCTTAGTGCAAAACAATAATTTAGATGCCGAAAGAGCAAAATGGGATGCCCCACCTCCTCTAGTGTTGCCAAAGATTGAAAAATGATAATGCTACTTAACAACTTCTTAACACTAACTATGAATCGTTCTTGTTTTTGTCAAGCTGATCAATCAGATTCGAATCTAAGTTAGGTAAACTTGTAATTAACAAAGCCTAATGTAGCTTGGTTGAGAGGCAATTACTCCTATGCCCAAGAGTGAAATGTGCATGGTGTTTACGGGAAAATGGTCTAAGGTTGTAATTCTTCAAGAAATTCAGGTTAGTTTGGTCATCTTTCTTGACATAACTTAGAGTACGAGTCGGAAATGTATTATTATGTATACAACTCTCAATTTAAGTAATGTGTAGATAGTATTTCTAAGATTAATTTAAGAAATGGCATTAGAAAAGCTATGAATTTCGGGCCTTCTCTGTCATTGAGACCATTATAGATGATGGTCCACACGTGATATAGGCCTAGAACTAAAATAGCCCCAACATGCTAAGGTCCTAAATTGCTGTTAGGCTATGGTGGCAGGCCATAAACACCGACCTAGTTGTGTTTTTCCGCAATTTAGTCAATGGAAAGACTTGTGAGACTGGCAAATAATTTCTTGCACTATTATTCATTCACGAAAACGCTTAGAAGGTTCATTTAAACCGTCTAGGAGAGAAGAACGAACGAATCATTGGAATAATGAAGTTGTAAATGATTCGTCACTGACCCACTAGGAAAATTTATGAGATCCTTTTGTCTCCATCACTTCATCTCATTTCCCTACTAGTGATGATAATTATGATTAACTGTTAATGCCACAGCTGTAAGTAAGTTCCAAAAGCACTTCCATTGTCGTTTGACTCATTTCATGGAAGAAATTTCCTACCAGTTAAAGCACTTCTATATTAGATTAAGACGTTATTTTTTCTTTTTTCTACAAAACTCACAAGTAAGTACTTGCAGTTTGTTTATTAAGGAGATCTTCACCCACAACGAGTTATTGATTCGAACACAAAGACACCCGGTGGGCCTCTCTCGGTTTGCACCATTAAAGGATGGCTTTGGTTCAAATCTGAAGAGGCCTTAGTGAAGAGAATCCCATAACGAGTGATTGAGAAAAGATAAAAAGAACTCGTTGTTGTATAAACGACAATCCTAACTTAAGTTTATATTTTATCATCATAAGAGGGGTTTAGATATTGTTATATGAATCAAATGCTGATATGGCAATTCAAGATTAACAATTCAAATGAGCTTAAAGACAATTTGATGCCTAGGATTGGAATTTCTTTTCTGATCATTGAAATAATTTCAATTGAAAATTTCATTATAATCCGCGGCGTTTTAAATTTGCAGAGTGGTTTACAATTCGTATTGACAATTAAAAACTTTGATTTACATGCATCCAAATGTATAATTAAAGAATTAAACACTGAAAGAAAAAATAAATCAAGTCCATATAATTTCCTAAACTGTCCTAAGCGACCTTCCTTACATGATCACATATGAAGCTACTGTTAATTCATAATAGACAAAATTTGCAAGGAGCTGGACACCCTTACCATCAGCTCCAAGACAAGAACTATCAAATCTATAAACAACTGTTACAAGATGCATAACATATACGGGGGTGAAAGTCGAAACAGTATAAGACAGCTATGCTTCAGATTCTAATCTGTTGGCTTCGAAAGCTTCTTTGAGGCAGCCCACAGCACCCTCATAGTTCAAGAAGCCCAAAAACCTAAATTCATGATTGTCCTCGGAGATCACCTGGATGTACTTTTCAGAAGGATTCACTCCGCTTGAGGAAGGATTAACTCCCTTTAGCTGATGTAATGGGACAATTACCTAGATACATTATAATAAGTTAATAACAACTGGAATAACATTTTTATATATATATAAATATATACACATATATATAACACCATAAAACAAATCACTCAGGATCACTCATATCAAACAAGAAAACAAAACGATCTAAGTATAGCAGCGTCACACACATACAAGTATAGAGCATCATTCTTAGAGTGTATTCGGAGAAGAATATCATAAGTGGTGCAGCATTTTAAGCATATCTATAGCAAGGAGGAAAAACAAGGCCCGCATAGATACAAAACGGCAGATACAAAAGGAGAATTCTAATTAACTTGGCATTCATCAGAATTTATTTCCACTGCATAGATAACTAAATGGCCTCGAGATACATAAACTTCTAATACCAACCTCAATTTTGGATTTTAACCCATCCTGGCTATTGTAGAATAGAATAACAAATATTGCAAGAAGAATGCTAAATATACCTAATCAAGTTAAATACACCAACTAAAATTCAAATTTTCATGTGAAGAGCTTGTTGCATGTGTACCTTGTAATAGACCCATTCTGTTTGGTTGTCAGATTTATATGAAAGGGGGTTGTCACTGCAATATGCAAGCTTTGCCGTGGATAAATACAAAACTCCCATTACTGGGCCAGCTGATGTTGATAGATAACATGCAAAGGAATTCAGAAGCTGCTCATCTGGAACTGTCTCAAATGTATGTTGGAAAATCTTCTCATAACCGCCTTCAGCTAGAACCTTTGTTCCCTGTGCAATTCTTCCCAGAGCAGCTTCAGTAAAACTAGGGCTTGTTTTCACTGATACAGTGTAATTAGAAAAGGCTTTTTCAGTAATATTATGTAGTTGATTCCAGATCACCATGAGTATTAAGGAAAAACAGAAAAATGCTGCACCAAGTAAATTAATAATGAAAACGAAAAGAGGGAAATGAAAGCCATGAAGTCCGCCTAGTTCAGATGTGATAATGAAAAGTTAGATAAATTATGAGAGCAGAAAAGTATTGTATCTCTAGAAAGAAATTTATTAAAATGACGTTGAAGACTCTAAGATATCATAGTGAAGAGAAAAAAAGAAGTTTGACAACGCAAGGGTCATGGATGCCAAGGAACGTAAGCAATGAATCACATTACTACTTACTAATACTTAGCCAATGTTTTCTCCACATATATGTGACACTTCTCCAGAGGGACCCCCGGCCAGTATTTGTGAAAGAAGTGGCTAATCCCATTTGATAAGCCTTTGTTAACAAACCCATTCTACGTTTCTAACACATTCATAACCGTAATGATACTAGACTTTTAGAACCATAACCTTAGTTCCTTTGTAGACCTCAGAATGCCAATTGAATAAAAATTATTTATAATATAACAGAAATCAAGCAACATGGCCATGATAAATCATTTCAACCCCCAATGCTAAAATTTCATACATTTCTCATAGTCTCATAGGCGTAGGCGTTCTTCTCAGCAGTCAGAATAAAAAAGTCAGAAGTTGTAAACGGTGAATCAAATGCGATTATCAGTCCATTTACATTCTTTCAAGTGCCCAATACCATTCCGTGTTCATTCTTTCGTTATCTATCTGCAAATAATCCTAGAACCAAGAAGTAAAATAGAGGAAGAAGACAAAAGCCAGGAAACCTTACAGTGCTGCCAAGTGTTTCCAGCCAGATTCTCAGCTTTCCTACTTGCTTCTCCCGCTTTCTTTCTCCATCGTCCAAGTATATTCCGAACATTCACCGCCGTATCTGATCAGAAGCACAAGGTTACATATTATCTCCACGAAACCTATCAAAGTAAGTATTTCACATAATGAGATAGTACACTGACCCTTGAAGGAGAAGGCGGGCAAGGATGCAAGGGGAAATGAATCATTGTGTTGATATCGTTGAGGAGAAGATACGAAAGTAGTTTCTGTAACCAATTCGGGGCTCCAATGCACAGACTTCGTTCGCCGAGTTGACCGGTCCGGCTGGGGCAGCGATTCTGTTTCCGGTTCCGATCCCGATCCCTTTACTACACTCTCGGCGTTGGCTTCTCCGTTTGTCAAGTGAGCTGACTCCTTTAGATCAGGTTTCTGTTCCGACTCAGGGACCTTGGTTCCCTCGTTTGGCCCGGCTTCCGGCTTCGGCTGTTCCATGTCTCCCGAGTCCAAGTTTAGGATTACAAGCAAGCCGGGGTTCGGTGGATAACAGGTCCCCGCAGCTCCGTAATCGGACTTAGTTTTGCTTTGGACGCTTCATTGTAAATTTGGACGGTGGATGTTGCACTTAGTAATGGTAAAAGATGATACGAAACCAAGGAAAAATGTGGTTATTGACTTCGTTTAGCGCAAGAAGAAGGGGCCTTTCCGCCTTGCCCTGTCTCTCTGCGGTCCTCTTGTCATTTTGAAAGAATACGAGGACATTTTTGTAATTAAAATTTCTCTTCTGTGATTACGGGATAGGGAAATAAAAACTTTTTTTTTTTTTTGAAGTGAAATATAAACATAAACATACCAAATAAAGTTATATTTTTTTTCTTTATTTTCTCAACTTACTAATTAAATAATATTATTATTTTTAAATCTATTGTTATTGTTATTTCTTAAAAAAATAAATAATACTCCTTTAATATTTACTCCCTTTACCCAATACTAATACTGCTCAGCCGATGCTATCTAAGCCGTATAAAAGGTTGGAATTAAGATGAGATTATAGAACTAGTATTGTAACAAAGTATGAAGTTTGCTTATTATCTGCAAAAGTGTAGAACTTGGATCAATCTTCATATAATTAAAATGAATGCGGATAGTGCAACACAAAAGGTTTGCTTTAAAGATAGATTCAAGTGCTGTAGTCAGTATCGGATGGAATGCCCTGAATCTTCTGAATGAAGCCAAGCATAGTCTGGAGACTTTTGTCATCTGCAACAAAAGCCAGATACATTTCATGTGGTTGGTAATGGAAGCAAGAACTGAGAGTTTGAAGGCACTGACCAAGCCTAGGGACGGTGTGTCCTTTAGGGTGATGAATCACAACAGGGTCTACGAATGCTTCCAGTAAAGCAATCCCCTCTTCTTTCAAGAAGTCCATTTCACCTGCATATCAATAATGGTCTGATTAGCTCTTCATCTTCATGTTTTTTATCAAGTTCATGAATTACTGTGCAGAGGGGATCATAGTTCTTTAAATTACCTATAAAGTGCAGAGATGGGAGATCTATTGGTTTTGCAAATGCATTAGAAGCCAGTTTGGGCATTCCAAATTTTTTTCCTCCAAATTTGCCTCCTGATATCAATATCAGAAACTTTATCTTGGGTACCTTCCCAAGTACCACACCCTGAATTAATCGCATTGATTAAACCCAATTCAACTTCCCCTTCACAAATTTAAACAGAGAAAAGAAAAAGGTCAACTTGCTGGTAAAGTGAACAAAAGAAAGAAAAACCTGCTCTTGCATTCCTGGCAATGCAGCTGCTAAAATTGCTCCCTGACAAAAGAAGAGAAGCTAGTTATGCTTAAAGGAAGAAGTTGACTAGATTTTAAAGTGGTTGTCAAACCCACCTGTGAAAATCCCAGTAAACCATCAAAAGGACCATTTTTCACCATATATTCTTCGATGTATGCAATGCATTCTTGCAGATTAAAGTACTCTGTGAAATCCTATAGTTGAATCAACATGGATTAGAACATTCAATCATCAAACGGTGATATTCAAGATCCGATTCTAAATATTAAACCTTTTTGGCTTGGAACCATTCATAGTAGGGAGGATCAAAAATGCCTTCAACGTCAGATTTTCCCTGTGCTGGAAAGGGTCCATCGAGGAAAACCAGGTCGAGCTTTTCTAGTACAGTTTCCGACAACCTTGCAATTAACTTTTCGAGGATTGCGGCACTTGTCCTGAATCCATGGAGGCAGAGAATTCTGGGTTTTTTCTGGTTTGGATTTTCCATGACACGTCCAAGACTTCTGATTCAGAAGTGAAGAATCTCAACGGAACACGCAATTGATAATTGACGAGTTTTGTATTCGCTTGAGGTGTCTAGACAGCTCTGTATTTAATAATCCATGTGTGGTCGGTTGAAAATCCTAGCATGATAAATAAATGGGTTTAAAATGAGGCTACATTAAGTGGGCCTCTGTATTTACTAATTGAACGGCTCGTTATTTATTATTTTCATTTAAATATTAAAAATAAAAATCAAATTGGGTCAGCCCGCTTTAATATGGGCTAGGATAAAATTCGGATGGGCCTTGAAACAAAATTTAATTAAGCATTTTTTTTTTCAAAGAGTACTGAGTAATATCTCTCATTTACCATTGATAAATAGAATTGTTTAGTTCATTAAGACTAACAATTTTTATGACAACTAGCATTCTTTTTAAATCAAGACTCGAGGTAGGAAATATTTTTAAAATTATTAACTTAAAAATAAGAGGAAAAACATGACATGCATTTGCTGTAAATATTATTTTTTTAATATTGTATTTGCCTGTGACCACAAATAAACACTCTCCATCTAGAACATTTTTAAAAACTTCAGAAGATTCTTATTTTTTCTTAAAAACTAAAAAAAATGTTGATTTTCCTAATAATATGTTATGGGGCGCGTGTACAGTGAAGACACCACCGCTGAAGTGTGAAGCTTTGCATTATCCATTGCGAACTCCAACATCTTGGTCTTGTCACTCAGTGACATTCTGAATGGCTAATCCTTATAGATCAAGGTAATTTTAATCATCTTCATGCTTCTTACTCTATTTCCTTCAGTTTCAATGGCATCGGTCATGATCATCCAACTTATCTCTCTTTACTTGTATGCAGCGAAGGCCTCAGTGCGAGGCCACTGGGTAACTCCGATGAGATTCTGCTAAGGATTGATCCAGCGCATGCTGATCTTGATGAAGGAATCTCATCTCTTCATTCCCAAGTTAGACGCCTAAAATCGGTGCGTCTTAGATTTCTTTAGCTAATTTGATTGATTCTTAATTTCCTATGGTGTGGGATGTATATTCTTTGAGCATTTTCTTTTCCGTTGTGGACGAGATTTTGGGTAATGGAACTTATTAATTGAATTTCTACTCGGATTGAAAAATTGGTCATGATGGGTGTTGTTTTCCGATTGATTTGGATGGGTTCGCAGTGTATGCACATGTCGGCTTGTGAAGGTGCAAATTCTGATGCAAACAAGTGCTGAAATGGAATTTACATGTGAAAAAGAGATACTTTGCATGACTGATTTGATTGTTATTGAAGGGTCATCACCCATACATATTTTGTAAACAGCTTTCCCTGTAAATAAATAATCTCCCTCAACACCATCGAGGTCCGTTCTGCTCTAATACTGGTATTGCTAAGTTTTATCGGCATTTGGCAATTGGCGTCAATAGTCCTAGCCTCAGACTTACTTTGTGTAAGAGAAGATGAGAAAGAGAAAATTGCCTAAACCTTGTTCATCAGTATTCAATCCCAATACCAAGGGTGTGCTTGATAGGATCGAAAATGGTAAGAATGGAGAGGGCAGGGTAAAATATCAGCAATGTATCAGATCATAACCATGTTAGGACCTTCTTCTTGAGCTTGTCGAATCATATGTAAATATTTCCCTGCAGGTGGCCCAGAAAATTGAAGAAGAAACAAAAATTCAGAATGACCTTATTGCTGATTTGGTATTTTTTCTTTCCTCCCTGGATCTTGCTTATTATTCTTGTTCGAACATCTTTCTTATTCTTATGTACTAGTATGGTACCCTTTTACAGTTCTCCAGATCCTTTCCTTACATTTTTCTTTTCCTTTTGTTTGAATCCCCCGATGTTCTCCCCCATCGTTTAAGCTGCTCTTTATCTAACATTGTTGTCGCGATGCCTAGAGTATTTTTGAATTCTTTAAGAAGACATTATATTATGACAAATTGCTTTCATTGGTTCTCCAGCAAACGATTATGAGTGAAGCAGTAGTTGGGGTGAGGAGTGGCATGAGGAGGTTGAACAAAACCATTACTCAGCAGAGCTGAAACCATATCTTTCATGTGCTTATTTTTGGACTGCTTTGCTTCACTTTATTGTACATATGGTCCAAGATAAGTAGATGATGATTTACTTTTAGAGGAGCAGCCTACTGGGAATACAAGAGTTTTCAATTCAAATACACAAACAAGTGCTATGCTGCTGCTCTGCTTCACCATCACCTAGTAAATCCTCTTTGTTGGAAGAAAATACATCCAATTTTTCACTAAGCTCGTGAGAAAATCTCATTTATGTCACATAGAATATCCTTTCAGAGGCATCGTGTTCAAATTGATAGAATACATTCATAAAATGTGGCTAGCTATCTGTCTCTGGTGTTCTAACAAATCTAATGATATTCTAACACATTTCACAACTGTTGACAAGTTTTAAACCAAGAATAGTATTGGAACTGATATTATTTTTGCATGTGGCCTATAGCATTGTTGTACGAAATTAATTAGCATTTTCATTAAATGTGGTTAAGGATGGATACACTTGGTCATGTTCCCTTTGTCTCAATTGCACATCATGTTTCAAATTTCATTCACTATCCTGCCACAATAGCAGTTTGATTTTATAGGTGAAACTTTCTGTTAGAACAAGTGGTACGATTGCCATCTACCTTCAAACAATGTAGCATTTGAATCAGCAAAGGAGAAAGAGACATTCACTCCATTGAGGAAAGTGGAAACGCGGAAAATTGAAAGAAAAGTAACAAAAGAATAATTGTATGTTTAGTAAATTGTTGGCTTAAGTTATGTATTTTTTCTTATTATCTTGATAATGATCTAATAATGTTGAATAATTCAATTCATTTATGACTAGTTTCAATAAAACACAAATAAAGAAGTGATCAAAATTAAAGTTTATATTTAAAATTAATTATAGCTGTTTATTTATAAATTAACATATGTATATAAATAAATAATTATAAACAAGTCCATGTGCATCTATGGGGTCCAGAGTCAAGTTGTGAAAGTAATTTAGAAGATTCGGTGCAATCCAACCAACCAACCAACGGTGGCTGAAAATTGGTTGGGGTTTACTTGGCTTTTGCTGGCTCTTTGCTTGACGTGAATGAATGAATTGGTCGGTGACTGAGACCAAATCCAAAATGGAAATTGGCATTTCCATTTGGCCTCTTACGGGGCGTAGGTCACCTAACTTATGCCTCCTTTCTACTTCAAATTGTTTTGTTGGATGGGCCTGCCCAACTTCCTCCCTCATACTACACCTTCTTTGCCTTACATTCTATTCTCCTTTTTCTTTCACAAATCTCTCTTTCAATTCTTTACAAAGTTAAATAATAATATAATCATTCTTTTTATAATTTATTAGTTTGGGCAGTTCACATTACATCAAAAAATTATGTATATAATTCTTTCAAAGAATACAGATTGTAAATGTTGAATTCGTCCGTTGGTTCCATAAATGTCAATCAATGATGACAGGAGAAGATGTATACTGGTAGTATTATTGACGACTTTTCAAATTATTGCCAGCTCCTATTTCACCATCAATCAAATAAACAAAACAAAATACTCCAAGCCAAAAGAAATGGCTTATGCCCACCGACCTGTCTTCCGTTACAATATATATGCTAAAACCAAAGTAATCCCATGCCACCTGTTCATCTCAACTCTTCAAAACACGTTTCTTTTTTTTTATGCCGTTCCTCGATCATCATATCATGTTCACAACAGGGCGGCACGACAACCAAACATGCACCATTTGCAACGGTCACACTTCTCATTCGTTTAGTTTTGTTGATTTCATCTATGATCATCAGCTCGGAATATCAGCGGTCTCAAATGTGTGCCGGCCACGTGTCGTCTGTAGAACTGTAGGTCCTATAATCCAATCTCAATTGTAGCGATTGAAAGTGGGAGAATATTTTAATAAATTTGGAGGATGACGCCAAGAGTTGTTGGAAAGTTTAACGCGGAAGACAGACTAGATAGAAAAATGATTAAGCCGCAAAAATATTATATTCCCGATAGTCTCCGTGCACGACGGACGGCGACCGCTTACTCACCCCACCGACAGTCACATGCCTAACCTAAGGGTGTTAAGGTAATTCTAACAGGCACAACACAAAGGTTATTCTCGCGGAGTGTCCACCAAGAAGTAAAATTCCCGAATCAGCTAACCAGGGCACGTGGTGATTAATGAGTGGCCTTATTAAGTAAGCGGTTCCTGATTCATCCACATCACACCGTCATTACCAATTTTCCATCGCTTGGCTAACCGACGTTAGGGATGTGGGTCTGGTTGGAAACATGTACGGCGAAGTCTATACAGTATATAATATACGTATGGTATTGTAGTGCTATACATTAATTAAATTAATACATAATAATCGAGTAATACATTAATTTATTGATTAGTCGCAGCTGCTGAGTTTCGCCTCCTTTTTATATTCTCCTTTTCATCTCCCACTCACCAGTATTCTCTTGTCGCTCGGAGCTGTTTCTTCCTTGTCCTGAGAGAAGAGACGATGGGTTCCGCTGCAGTCCAAGTGTTTGTGATTTTGGGGCTTTTGGCGACCTCATGCTTAGCGCAAGCCCCAGGAGCTTCGCCCACTCCGGCACCAAGAGCAGCCCCACCCACAGCCACAACCCCACCGGCTGCGGCACCAACCCCGGCAGCAACCCCAACTCCGGCACCGTCAACCCCACCAACACCTGCTCCTACTACTCCATCAGCCCCAACCCCAGCACCAACTTCATCATCTCCAGCACCAGCTACCTCCACTACTCCATCTGAGGCACCCGGCCCCAATCCTCCTTCCCCACCAGCTCCAGGCCCCAGCGGTAGCTCCCCATCACCCGGACCATCCGGTCTGACACCACCGGATACAAGTGCACCACCACCATCTGCGGCATTCTCCGTCAGCAAGGCCGTCGTTGCTGGAACCGCTCTCGCTGGCACATTTGTAGCCATGGTGTTGGCTTAAACTTACTAAAGAGAAAACGGGTTTACACTTAGGATCCGTCCACGTGGAGATATTTCGTTTGTTGATCTTATTCATTGTTTTTTAGTGGACGGACGGGATCTATTCGATTTCTTCTTCTCTTCTCTGTTCTTCATTTATTGAGTAGTTTTTGTTTTTGGGTTTAATTTATTTTGGTCTTTATTATGTGTTTGTTCATTCTATATTTGGAGTTGACTGTTGTTGATGTTGAGTTATGATTTATTTGGCGATTCATTGTTACACATGTAGGTAGATGATTTGGGTGTACATCTGATGATAGAATGAATAAAACAGTTTGTCATTCTTTTACTTAGCTTCTTGCCATTTCTTGTGTGGATATGAAATCATACGTGCTCCATGTGTAATAAGAATATGCTCACAATGGAAGGAGTTGATGGATATGAAATTGGCATTGTGTTTCAATTTCTCTGTATAATATTACATATTTCATTGTATATTTTTTATATATAATAATTAACATAAAAAGATAAATATATAAAAATATATTCTTATAAGACATTATCTTATAAATTAAACTAAAGTTTTCTTCTAAAAATTTGTTCATCTTGTTGTTAGTAGCTGGTTGTTTCTGCAATTTTCAAATTAAATGCTTTCTTGTAGTTATACTTAATTGACAGCTAATGCAAGACAATGATCACATGATTAAGTATAATATAATACTATTTCATTGAAGTTGATTAAAGTACAAGACCCCACGAACTAACATGGGTTGAGCTTTTCAGGATACGGTGAATTAAGATTTAAATTCTTATTATTACGAGACACACTGAAAAGCACCACAAACTAACATGGTTAGATCCATGGTTAACATTTACTATTATTTTATTTTGTTTAATAATTGATTAACAGCTCTTGATCTTGGGTGGTTGTCTCCGATCGAAGTCCGTAGATGATTCACGAGTTTTCTATTCATCTTCTTAATCATCGTTCTTTTTTCTTTCATATATCATTCATAAAAAAAGTCCCTTTCCATGCAATCTAATCAAATTGTGAACATAACCTTGTACACGTATTTACATTCTCTTTTTATAAAGTTAAAAAAGAAAACTGGTGTCCAATTCAACTTTATTTTCCCTTTTTTAAAAGATGATGGTTCTATAACTTTATTTCATTGTGCCATATCTTATTCCATCTATCCACTATTCACTCGAGAGTACATATTATTTGGTATAAGAATTTTACAACCTTAAAATGTGTTAAGACTCGATGTATTATTGGTAAATTATTTTATTTATGACTATCAATGTTTATGCTCCAATCCCACTAGTTCAATTTAATCGTACTATATTTTTATGGGAATTTAATTACTGTATTTACCATAATGTATACATGCAGGACAAAAATACTGTGTTTACAAACAAGAACTTATGGGCATTATATCGATGAGCCCAACCCACAAGCCCAAAGTTCGTTTTCTTCTTTCCTGAAATAGAGCCCATGATTGTTACAAAAGAGCTGAGGAATATAAATTAACTTGACTACGATTCTCCTAGATGCATGCGCAGCAAAATATTGTTTTTAATGTAAAGATGTCGTGGGAAGCAAAATTGGCTATTAATGAATCCATTAAATAGATTTTGGTGGCAAAAAGTCAGCATTTGGACTTTTATCCTATTCCTGTAATTAAAAAAAGAGAGGCTTGATAATTTTAAGACTGATTCACCTAAATTTATCGCACAAAAATCAACTATTAACATGGAAATTAATAATTTCATTAAAAACTATATATCATGGTGCTTGAAATTTAGAAATATAGTACGAGAAATGGTTATCAATGGAAGGTCTAGAATAAGGAATATTTTTGACACTTAGTATTATACTACTACTACTACGTGTACATCTCAATTAAAGAGAGGGAGACAGACAGACATCGCAGTGGGCAGCTTTTTTAAATAAGTACAAAGGAAATGGATCTGAATCAATAAAGTAAAGGCATAAGGATTCGGCTTAAATAAAGGGACAAACAAAACCGTTCTCTTTCTTTCGTATCAACTTCAATTTTACCTTAACACACTTCAATTTTTTTTTTTCTAATCATAAAAGAGCATCACATATTAACATTTTCTTTTTCAATTTTATTTTGATAACTTAATAACATTTATATCATTATCTTAGTAGTTTTATTTAGACAATAGTATAAAATAGAATGTATTGTCAAACTTTGTATTGGTTACGAGGCATTAATAATGTATGGATTTTACTTTCAACTTACGCCTATCAAATATGACCTCAAAAACGGAATCTCATCATACACTAAAAACAAGAAAAGAACCAGTAGGAAAGGCATCACTATAATTAATAAATAGAAAGTGACATTTAATTTATTGAGGAGGTTTGCTTATGAAATATATGTTTGTTGTTTTAGAATATGGTACACTTTTTGTGGTGAACCTTTCTATCATAATCCCCACAACGTTGATTGTACGAGAAATTAGCTTTGATTAATAATAAAGGAGGCTTAGATATATAATATAATAATAATATACAAATTCCCATGAGGAGAAAAACGAGTTAAGACTTTTCAAATTTTGTGTTGGGCCAACAAGGCAGGACACAGCCGCATTTGGAATTAGAAACATATTATTCAGCGAAGCAGAGACAGAGAAGGGGGTGAGTTCTTCAATGGGCCATGCTCCCCAAAGTTGCTGGAAAAAAAAAAAAACATAATTTCTTCCATGATTTATGTTTCGTGGTATTATAGTGATCAATTAGTCAAAGCCATCTGCCTGCCTATTAACATGAGTTCCTACCATTGGTGGACAATTTTTTTCCATGTTTAACACAACAAAAGTAATAACTATTATGTGTATATATATATATATTCTTAAATTATGATTTATTTATTAATAAAGGTTGAGTTTAGTAAAAAAAAAATTATTCGTTTATAATATAATAAATTAAGATTTAAATTTTTGCTGAGAACACACTCAGATTTAGTACTCCACACCCAAGTTTTACCCAAAAAAAATTATGTTCTATCCAAATAGGAAACTACATTAGAAGCAAATGGGATAGTCGGCCCCCAACCAAAAAAGATCCTTTAGTACATGTTATTCATATATGTATCTGCCCCCTAACTACCCTCTTTTGCCAATTAAGGGAGGAATGAAAAAGTGAGAGAGGGAGAGTTATGATTGAGTTTCTTTTAAGATTTAAAAGGATTTGTAGGGAGATATCTGTCTCACCTCCTATCATCAGCATAACGTGTTTTAATTTTGCTCTTAGTTAATTTTTTTAGTTCCGTCTCAGAATCTATCTATTTATAACGAAACATTTCTTCCAATAATTATAAAATCCTTTTTTTTTTTTTGATAATTTTACACAAAAGTTTTAAAGCTGCATAAGCTCACATGGGATACCATTAAACTTACTTGTTCCTTTCCTAGTCACTTCAACTCAATGTTTTTTATCATTTTCTGCTGATGACAATATTCATGCTCAATGCTTATTAACAAACATATCTGATACAAAATTATTTTTAAACTTTAAATTCCTCCCCGTTGTTGCTTACCCGATTGAATGTAGAAAACGATAAAAAGAACAATATGGTATATATTAATTTTAATTTAAGTGGTTCTGCATTCTCTGTAAGTTTGTACTCAGAGACAGCTGCATATAATATTATTTCCATTTTATTTATTCATTTTTAATTTTCATGTTTTATGGTGGCAAGAAATGAATGCCTGTACTGTACAAACAAGATGCGGTAAGCAGTGACACAACGTTGCAAGTTTGTTTGGCCCTGCTCAAAACAAATGGCCATATCGTTTCTACTTTCACTTCTGTCTGACCCACTTGAAATTTCGTGCTGCTCACTTCTCAGAATCACGTCGGTCTGTGACTGCTGTACGATTTGCACCAAAAAATCAATCAACCGCCTCCGTTAGCTAAAGCCTACCCATTTAAAAAGAACAAATATCGTTCATTTCTCTAGTCTCTCTTCTCCTTCTGTTTCCTTCTCCTTACCTCTTCTGCTCTTCTGGGTTCTGAAATCCGAAACAATGAAGAGCGACGAGGTTTCAGCTTTAGGAGAAGCAAAGTTTCCATTGTTGGAAGATCATAACTTGCGAGATGAACGTGAAGAACAAGATCTCCCGCGAAGGGTTTGGATTGAATCCAAGAAGCTCTGGCACATTGTGGGTCCTGCAATCTTCAGCCGTGTTGCCTCCTATTCTATGCTAGTTATCACCCAAGCCTTTGCTGGCCATTTGGGTGATCTTGAGCTGGCTGCTATCTCTATTGCCAACAATGTCATCGTGGGCTTTGACTTTGGCCTCTTGGTAACTAACTCCTGTATTAAAGTTCAAATCTTTTTCTCTTGTTTGCCACCTTGTTTTAGGTGTGACTGTATTAACGTGTGTTTTTCTCCTTTATTCTTTTATTTTTTCCCTCTGTTTCATCAGTTGGGTATGGCAAGTGCTTTAGAAACACTTTGTGGGCAAGCTTTTGGAGCCAAGAAGTACTACATGTTAGGCGTTTACATGCAGCGTTCATGGATTGTTCTTACCTTGTGCTGTGTTCTGCTTTTGCCTCTATATCTCTTTGCCTCACCATTTTTGAAGCTGCTGGGACAGCCTACAGAGTTAGCAGAGTTGTCTGGGGTGGTGTCTATGTGGATGATACCACTTCACTTCAGCTTTGCATTCCAGTTTCCTTTGCAGAGGTTCTTGCAGAGCCAGCTTAAGACTGGAATCATTGCCTGGGTTTCACTCGTGTCTTTCTTAGTGCATATATTTGTTAGCTGGTTGTTCGTTTACAAGCTTCAATGGGGAGTGATTGGCACTGCAGCCACATTAAACTTCTCTTGGTGGGTTTTGGTGTTTGGTCTCATGGGTTACACGTTTTTTGGTGGCTGCCCTCTTTCATGGACTGGTTTCTCCATTGAAGCATTTTCTGGTCTCTGGGAGTTCGTCAAACTCTCTGCTGCCTCTGGGGTCATGCTTTGGTACTTCCTATGATCCTTTCTTTGCTGTCCCTATGTTCTTAATTTTCATTAGCCATTTCACGATCGTGTTGTTCATTTTCTTGTTACAGCTTGGAAAATTGGTATTATAGAATATTAATATTGATGACTGGGAATCTTAAAAACGCAGAGATCGCGGTGGATGCTTTATCCATATGGTAAGCTTACATTTTTACTGTTCTAGCCTTTCATTTATCATTCAAGCTAGTCTTTTTATCTCTTTACTATTTTTGTTTGTTTGTAATTTTGTGGGCCGATGATGTTTGCTTTGTTTGTCAGCATGACCATAAATGGCTGGGAGCTGATGATTCCACTGGCTTTCTTTGCAGCAACCGGGTAATAGCATATCTTTTCTTAAACTTGGATCTTTACTTCCAACTTTTCTACTTGAAGTCAAAAATGGAGGCGAGGCCGGCCCCGCCAAAGACGCATGGCTATGGTTAACAAAAGAGTCAATAACGCTGTATATTAGTATACAATTCATTGAATCATATGACAAATCATTAGCCAAGAACCTAAAAAAAAGTGCCTTGAAATACTGCTAATTGAATGATCATGAGTCATGATCGGACCTAACCTACGGATGGGATGACTTAAGAAATCATCAGTGGCCATAAAAACAAACAGGACTTGATCAATTACGTGATTTTTACTTATGGGTGTGATTGTGTTTTGTGGTAGAGCTCTCTTTTATCAATTTGGAAACCTCTTGTTTGGTCTTACATGTCGCCCCATAATACGCCATCAAACAAAACATTCCTTGTTCGAATTTGCGTCCATGAGTTTTCTGATTAATTTATCTTTCTTATCATATT
The DNA here is from genome assembly GCA_022379115.2 of Bauhinia variegata. Taxonomy (NCBI): domain Eukaryota; kingdom Viridiplantae; phylum Streptophyta; class Magnoliopsida; order Fabales; family Fabaceae; genus Bauhinia; species Bauhinia variegata. The sequence continues at coordinate 12,866,064 of CM039436.1, read as the reverse complement.
TTTTGTGTTCACAAAGGTTCTTGTCATCTAAGTATAATTGACGTCTCAACATGGCATTGGATTAATTTATTTATTTGACCCGGTTTCAGTTGAGGTTTGTTTGCTCTATTCTATTGCTCCATATAGAGGCAGGAAAATGACCACCTTTTTAATATTTTGCTTGAATCTGTAACTATCACGTTGGAAGACAACAAAATAACATCATTAGTCAGCCAACCTATTACTTGTTTGCCACGTCTCTGCTTCCTACTATTACTATAATGGTAAGATGTAAGACTCCACGAAACATTGGCCACAAAGCTAAAGAACAAGAGTGTTGACAAAGAAGAAGAAATCTTGTTTATGTCTAATTTTTCAACATAATCATACCCCATTCCCTAATTGTGTTCCTTTCACTTAAAACTCACATCTACATGGACCCAAATTTTCTGCAGTATAAACATGATAAAGTCAATGCTGTAATCATCATGAGACACTATAGGCCTTTAGATTGTATGGAGTTGTGTAACAATTGATTCATCCAACTGTTTATTATGCGTCACGTCAATAACTGTTATATTTTACTTCTACATGTGCTCTTGTACACTATTGTGAGTACTGAGTTTGAATGTGCATGCAGTGTGAGGGTTGCAAACGAGCTAGGAGCTGGCAATGGAAAAGGAGCCAAGTTTGCTACACAAGTGTCAGTGGTTACATCAATTATAGTAGGTGTCTTCTTCTGGATATTGATCATGGTGTTTCACAATGATCTTGGGTACATATTCTCTTCGAGCCCGGCTGTGCTTGATGCAGTAAATAAGCTGTCACTCCTCTTGGCCTTCACCATCCTACTCAACAGTGTTCAGCCAGTTCTCTCAGGCGTGGCTGTGGGATCAGGCTGGCAGTCATATGTGGCATACATAAACTTGGGCTGCTACTATCTCGTTGGGGTTCCACTTGGATTCTTGATGGGTTGGTACTTCCATCAGGGAGTCATGGTATGCTTTTAATTTCTGTTGACAGTCTGGATTGGATTCGGTCTCTTCTTTGATTTTAATGGACATTGGTTTCTGAATGAACAATGAATCAGGGAATTTGGGCTGGAATGATACTTGGTGGGACAGCTCTGCAGACCTTGGTATTGGTAATAATAACCTTGCGCTGTGACTGGGAAAAAGAGGTAAATATAAAGCAGACTGTAATTTTTGTTTAATTATAAATCAATCTGATTTCATTTACTCATTCAGATATTCTTGTTTCACAATTATCGTAGGCTGAGAAAGCAAAGTTGCATATAACCAAGTGGTCTAATCCCAAGCACCAACTCAACTAATGCCTCTTCAACCCAGATTTTCACATTGGAGAAAGATGTCATCAAATTGCTATAATTGTAATAACCATATGATCCTCAATTGTATTACAAAAATGAAAGTGGAAGTGGCGTAATTTGAATTGTGTAAAAAAAAATGATCAAATTCAAATTTGTCAAACACCACACTCATTGGACTCTTTTGTTGAATTAAGCTAAAGGTGAGGATTTGGCCATTTTTAAAATGACACCATTATATTATGATTTGATCACGATAACGGACTATTATTGGGTTCAAGGTTCTGTCGAATGATGGGCCATCTACTAGGCCCAGTTGGTGTATCTTATTCCTATTGTCGAAATTTACATGTTCGGTAGCATCCATTCACACAAACTGCATTAGCCCAACTGTGAAGCACGTCTTATAAAAAATAAATTTTGGGGATTTCTTTTGATTTTTTTTTTTTTTAAAAGAAAATTTCCTTCTTATAATGAGGGACAAGCATTCCCTACTAGGACTAGGGACAAACAGTTGATACACGAGAAAGAGGGGCAGAGCACCAAGTGTACTATTAAAATGTGTTGGTAGGATGTTTTGTCATTGTTGTAACACCAACTGGACATTTTTGGTTTTATTACTTAGTTACAACATAGAATTAATTCACAGAAAAAAGCTAATATTGACAATACTAAGGGACAGTGTTCACATGTTGGGATGGTCTCTGTTTGTTGGCACTGAATGAATGAGAGAGGCCTGCATGCAGCCACCACCATTCACCATTCACCATTCACAAATTCACCAATCTCATTCTCAAACTTAATTGTCTACTAGGTCATCTCCTGTGTTTTTCTCAGTCTTGTCCATATACCAACCATCTTCTTATGCCAATGTGGCCTCTCTTTGTTACCCACTTTTCTGGGCATTTATACCTCCACTGTCTCATGGAGCCCAATTGCCCCAAACCATATCCTTTTGCTTCATCATCATCTGTCTTCTTCTTCTGATATAGAGGCAGTACCACTGTCAAAATCTTTATGTTTGTTGATGCATGCTGTCCTTGCTGTGAAGAGAATGAGTAACTGCTTTGACACTTAAAAATAAGACAATGGGGATAAGCATGCTTGCTAATGCATGCACCAAAATTTCTGGGTCAATAATTGAAGGATGAGATTTTGAATGCCAAGTGAAAACTGTCTAGTTGATTAGTGAATTCCTAGGAAACATTGAGTGCATTAGTACAATATGTCCTGCAAATGTAATCAAAATCAAACATTTAGAATCAAGAAAAGGGGAAGAAACAGTACTTATCTTGAGGCACCTGCCAGTACAATATATATATATATATATATATATGTGGTCCAATGCCATCACTCTAAGGTTACCTTATTAATTGATATCATTGTGGAATTTTGGCCACAATTCCACTCTTGAGATAAAAAGAAGAAACATAAAATGAAAAAATAAATGATAAATCTTTCTCGTTAAAAATACTCAGAAAAAATCAAATTTTAATACTTTTAACCTAAATTTTTTTATAAATTAATTATTTTAGCTGAGGTATGGATGTCGCCCACAAACTTAGATTACACTCTTTGGTGATATCATGCTGAACATTTGGCGATGGAAATCAATCTGGTAAGAATATAATGATTGAAAAAAGCTTTTGAAATCAAAAAGTAAAGGCAGAGTTGAATATAACGTAGGTGTATGCTCTAATCTTCATCCTCATTAAAGTCGAGTTTATCCGAGCCAGGACAGAGTCAGAGTAAAAGGGAATTGCTTTTTGTTCAGATTATGGGCATATCCCTTGCAACTTTTTATAAAGTTGATATGAACCTTGTCACAGTAGAGAATTAAAGAAGGGTCAAGATAAGTATAGTGCCCTATGACTACAGATATACTCGAGTAAATTCCTTTCACCAATCCATAAAAACTTGTCCTCACCTCACCGATAAAAGATATATTTGTGATTCTTTTTGTTTTTCCTTATTGACGTACTTTTATTTTAAGATTTCTTGGTTTTTGGTTATTGTTAATGTTTTTGCAGTCATGTCAACCTAAACCAAGTGACGTAGGTGGATATCTAAGTTAGGTCTAACAGAGGGAGATCGAACAAGTCAGGTGTGAACATGCAAAACAGCAAAGAAACCAAAATAAAATAAAATAAAAATAACAAAGTAAAAAAATAAAAATAAAAATTTCTGGTGAACCATGATACTTAAATCAGCTATGCAGTATGGTAGCTAGTTCTTTTAAGAAAAAGTGTTTAGTAATAGAAAAGGCTGGAATCATCTCTAGTGTTCAACTATGAAAATGTCTTTAAAGCACTAGGATCCTCTTCATAGGATACAATTAATGTCTTAAGATCACTTGGTGATTAATTTTGTAGAAAAAAATAAAAAGATAAAATGAGATTGTCCCGATTACATAACTATTATATTAATAAAAAAAGAGCATATGTATAATATTATATTAAAACCCTTTCTAGCATTCAGAGATAATTAAGTGGGAAAACAAATATATATTCCAATCCGCCATTGGTGTCCCAGGTGAACTTTCTGCCTTGCGAATCCAAAAAGCTTGAGTTTGAAGGCCACCAAAGCTATTATGCATGACTGTTAATGAGTATAAGTTTGATGTCAAACAAGATTTACAAAGGGGGCACATGATAATTGGATTAGTACCCTAATCATAGAATCATAGACATAAAAATCAAAGAAATCAACTTTTGTTTTAAATTTTTGAGTCAATAATAAGCTAAAGCTGAAACACATTTTGTCGTGTCACACTCATACTGCCTAATCATCCATGCGCTACCTGCACGCGAATCTTTGACAAATAAAAGGACACGCATCGATCAAAGCTGGGGCGATTAAAACTTCTCTTGGGGAACCGAGTAGAGTAGTTAGTTATATACTATCCATATATTTTCTTATAATTTTACCAACTCCAATCGTGATTTTCAAGCTTTAATGCTCTTATATTTTGACTAATTGTCTCAGTCTTTTCTGTAATCGTTCTGTCTCACACCCACCACCGAATTTAGTTTAATGCCCATGTCAAAATTAAAGATGGTATTTACATGTACAAGCACATAAATAATCCTATCAATTATCTTTCGTTTCTTCTTGTGGCGTATATATATTAGGGTTAATATGATCCTCCTAAACTCCTCTTCTTGCTTAAATTCTAAAATTCACCTGAACTGGATTTCTATTACTAATCAATATCTGATATGATTGAATCGTTTCGTGCAATTAGAAAGAGACTAACTTGACGAAAAGAGACAACACCCTTTTCTGTTTTTCTGTTCTAATATTGCCCCAATTAGCTTTAAAATTGTTAACAATTTTTTTTTCATGGGTTACGTAACCAATAAAAGATTCAATAAATAAATCTGATGAAGGTGAGGCTGATGATTTAGTCGGCGGTGTACGTTGTACTAATCCTAGATATCAACAATTATTAGAGTTCCCAAAATCTCTTCTTAGTTTGAGTGAAGATCAATGATCCATTTGAATTGTTTTTGCTTGATAAAACCCAACACCATGCCATTAAAATATAGCAATAGAGTAGACTGTAGCAAAACTTGACATTAGCTAGGCTTTTTTGCTCTCATCGGCATCAAAACGGAGTGGTTATAGAATTATAGTGCAAATTAACTAGGGTCATTATGATTTACAGCATAAAGTGGCTACCAGAAACTTTTTCTTTTTTCTTTTTTCAGTTCAATAAGAGAGGCATATTTCTTTTTTGCAGAAAGAATTTCGATCGAGCAAAGCATACATATATATACGTACCACTAACAAATAAAAAGGGGAAACAGACAATAAAACAAAAAGGGAACGTGGTGGAAGCTTAGATTGGCGTAGCTGAATAGCGTTTCCTCTTTTCAACTTGTTCTCTCCTTGTATTATTTGGGAAAGAAACAAAGACCCCACGAGTTGTAGGGTAGAAGAGATATTGTCAGCTTAGTGAAAATACATAAGAAGGAGGAAACCACGTAGAAAAAGCTGAAAGAGACTACTAATTGGTCCTTGTGGCTCATGAATGTTACACTTCATATAAAGCTTTGTATTCTTGAGCATGCACAACGAGATGGCATTTGGCACCACCACATGCACACAAGGGCCACTCACGGTAACCCTAATTGGCACTTCTCAGCACTCTAATACGTACAAAGTTTAAGTCAGGGATAAATATTGGAGGACGCACAAGAGTGATGACTCAAAGAGGGGCTAGCAGTGACATGTGATGCTTTGTGTCCAGTGCGAGGGATTCCCTTTCTTAGCCTTTGCATGTATTTTCAACGTCGTCTTCAAGAGATTGCAATTAACGACTAAGCGATGGTGTTTGTCGGGTGTAACCACGTTCCTGCCCCGACCAGCCATAATCCCATTAGTCATTTCACTTTTTCATGCTCTATCAACTTGTCCAACGTAATTCCTAACCCGATTAACCAAACTTGTACCTACCTTTGATTAATAAAAAGTTGTACTATTCAGTTTCATTGCCAGCTTCACATATTGCATGAGTTTAAAATCTGCAAATATTTCAACATATAGTTGACTCTGTTAATTTAGCATTATGATTTAGGATCTACAATAACTACTGAATGCATTATAAGTATTGATGCTGTAAAATCTTAATTAGATTTTTCAAATATTGCATTTAATTTGCTGGATTACACACTGTTTTTGCCTAGAAACTGTGTGTGTCTTGGTTTCTTTTACTTTTGGTTTCTTTGTCCTAGTCTGTCTCTCTTTCTCTCTTTCATATTTTCGGTTCTTTTTTAAGCCTCTAAAGGAACACAGCTTGCGTGCTTTATTATGCTTTGTTTCTTTCGAGGACATGATCAGCGGATAATCAAAGCAATAGAATTATATGTTTTGTACTATTTTTCATGCTAATAATTGTTAGATAATATAAAATTATTTTTAATGTTCACTCAATAACTTCAACTTTCTTAAACCAATTTTTGTATAATATTAAAACTTTTTTAATTGGACAAGAGATTAAGTTCGTTGGATTAACGTCACTTTCTCATTTTGCAATCAATATCTAACAAGAAAAGGAATTGATAGGCTTCAAATAGCTCCTTAAACTAAATCCCAACTCTTTTCTTAATAAACATTCAAATATAATTAAATTTTCAATGAATTCATACTCTGTATCTTGAAATAGATAATTAGCAAGAACACAAATTCGAGTGTTCACAAATCAGTGGTTTAGAAATAGATAGCGTTAGCGACTGTGTATGTGTTGCTAACTGGAAAGGCTTCTAGTCTCCCACCCTACGGAGGGGGGCCCATTAAAGAGAAAGTATGAGAGGGAAATATGGGTCCCACGTGACCCACGTTGCCGGTTGGCCACCCCGCCGGGTAGCATTGAATAGGACCCATCTCCAGCGTAAGTGGCTCACAGTAAGCTGTCCTTTCACCTATGCCCATACGTTTCTTTATTATTTTCTGTTTTCTTTTTCTCCACCCTATCTGCCCGTTTAATTCCAGTCTTTACCCTCCTTTCCCTCGAAAATTCCAGAACTACCACTGTAGTGTAGGCAAGCGTCAAAGTGGCCATTGATGATGGAGCCAAGACGAAGTCTAGGCCTTGTATCGGGGAGACACTGATTGAGCCAAGACCTTGAGAAGGTGTCGTTTTGTAGTGCGTTATGCCAATCTCTGGGCAGCATAATTGGTATTTTTGTAATAGCAATTTATTATTTAAATTATTTATAATTGATTGTATTGTAATTGTTAATATAATAATTTATAATTTATTAAATAAATAAATTAATATATTATATAATTTAATCTTTTACGTATTTATATTACAATTAACTTGAGACGATTTTTTCGTAAGTAAGATTGATGTGTGAGTGTTGGATAGTTGTAGATTGCGTCAGAGACATAGAGAAGAATCAATTGAGCTTTTATATAAGAGAAAAGGGTAATTCACGTGCACAAATTAAGTAACAAATTTAGCTTTATTGGGTATGAAGAAGTACTTGTAGGTTGGGATATCCTACATGCAGTGAAGCCATAGGGGCATCCCTATGCTTTATATGACCTGTCAACTACTTGTTTTTCTAATAATTTTGGAATTTTTTTTGCATGATTATTGTTGTCATTGCAAGATATATGTGAATCATCAAGTGGACCAGCCGAACATTGCTTTAAGAACAATGACACTTTATAAATTGATTTGAAGATGGGAGGATGAGAATGAGACCACTTTAGCTGGTTTGGGATTATAAGGCTTTTCAAAGGGGGAGGAGGGTAAGTTGTACACTACTTTTACCATCAATGTAAAAGTTATAAACTGTACAATATGCTTTAGTCCACAAATCTTGACTTGCTTATATGATCATTTTCTAGATAATCACTACACCTCTACATTCTTATCTCTCTAATTTTAACCTTAATAACATAATTTGGAAGAGTCAAGTTTTTAGTCGTCACCAATAAAAAGAAGTAAGACATAATAAAACAAGAGGTGAAAAGAAATATATGTGAATTTGACTTAAAAGTTTTGTTATTTATAAAAGCCTTTTTTTTTTTTTTTTGTTATTTAGTGGCTAAACTTTTATGAGATTAATATATGAAAAGAAATTCACCAACTTTTTTAACCAATAGCTTTTGTCGGCAAAATAACAATTTGGGGAAGCCATTGTAATTTGTATATGGCCCCCAGTTAAGATCAAATCGCAGAAACCAAGGATTAGTTACATATTCACATCTTAATATAGTGTGCATAGTTGAATTAATTATATGACAAGGTTTTTTTTAATGACCTTAATTAATTAAGCACCACTAGGATTAAACTTATCAATGTGGGCTATCAAAGCGCTCTTGTGGAGCCTATCAATGAATTAAACTTATCAATGTGGGGTTCCCAATGTTTGATGAAACATATAATTAGAAACAGCATATCAAGCTTTGATAATTAGCAAGATTATACTATTACTACTTCATGATAGTATACTACCACTCATGAATATCATAGCCTGTCTTTTTTTTTTTTAAAATTAAATAAAATCCTGTGATGAATCAAAATTTGAGTAAGAGATAGTAGAAATAATAATAAGGTAAAATTAAAAAGTTAGAGGGAGGTAGCATCTCCGGTCCCCTTGCTTGGCCATGCCCACAAGCCATCAACTTCATTTTTCCTTAATAGCTGATATGATCATCAGAAAGAAAAAGAAACAATTGAAGAAATATCATAAGTCATAGCTCATGAGAATCCAAAGCAATACAAAAGTTGAAGGTGACCCTCAACTGCCAGATTAATACGTTTGAAGCCATTAAAACACTGAAGCCCTGCTTCCACCGGAAAGCTTATTTTTACCTAATCAAACACCTACATATCTTGAACGGTGGTTTCTTTGTTTCACACCAATAATATGCAAAGTTTCAATCTTCTGGACCATAATGCATTAAATGAAAATGAATGTCAATCAAGAAACCAACAGAGAACTTGCCGAGAGGAACAATGGCATTTTGGTTATTGCTGTTAAGCACAAGGGTCAAATTCATGTCTGGTTACTGTAGAAGTCATATTTGATAGTGATGCGTATATACTATTCTTCCTTTAAGCGTTTTCCTTCCTGTAACTTTCTTATTATTCTTTCGTATTAAAAAGAAATTCTTTATCATTTTTTTAATTTCCTTTTGACTTTTTAGACAGAAGAAAATGATTTACATATTTATTGGTAATTTTTAATTCCCTCTAATATTCGGTTTTGGGGTTTAATAAGAGAAGGAGGGAGACGTACGACGTTGCTGCATTGCATAAAAAAAAATTATGAGTTTGACTTACAATAATGTGAGAGGCCAGACAGTGAAAAATATAGAGAAAAATAAAAAAAGAAAGGAAAATTGCTGTGGCAATGATGAGAAAGAGGGGCACAAGTGCGCGCAGGATAAGCACGTGGGAGTTGCCTTTAGAATTGCACGCTGGCATGTCCATAGCAATAGCAAAAGCCTCTAAATTCTAAAAATCATAAATTCTTCTTACGAGTTACAAAAGGGCAATACAAATTACAAAAAATAAAAGTTACACAGTTTTTTCAGGTCGAATTTTCCGATGAATGATTGGCAGTTTCTGTATTGGGAGGGTATCCACATGATTTGTAATCTTACCAATATTCTATTTTATTGAGAATTTCTAATTCCAGTATGTATGAAAGTTTTCACTTACATAATATTATTTGGTTGTTGTAACTGAACTGATACTCTAATTTATTTACTACCTCTGCGGGTATTTCTGAATGGACGGGATTACATTGCCTTCTGTTTATTTGTTTAAATGTCCCAGTCACATGTATTTGACTGAAAGGACGTAACTTTGGGGGTTTGATCTTCTGGGTTTCTGTCAAATTGACCATTTCTGTTGAAAATTTTACTCATTAAACTACTATATATTACGAGAAACCTCTTGGTTTTCCTTTGTTCGTGAAAGTTTTGCTTCTTCTCTCGTCCAAGAAAAGTCCATCTCTATTTCTCTCTTCTAGTTTTTCTTTTTCCAGAGAGTTGTTGAAATTTCATCTGAAGGACTCTAAGTTTCTACTAGGACTTTCAGAGTGGAACATCTAAGTGGTCTTCACTTTGTTACTGTGTGCAGCACTTTTTTCACTAGCTGTTTGATATACTCTCTGTGGTTTCTGCTGCACTGTGGTGGAGCCTTTTGAAGGTGAACAAGAGTTAAGCTGTTAAATTATGCAAATTGTGCTGAACAGCACATGATTTAGAGAGAAAGAAACCGATACAACCATGAAGTTTATGAAACTGGGATCCCGTCCTGATACCTTCTACACTACCGAAGCAGTGAGGTAAGACATCACTGATCAATTTGGAAGTTCCTTGTTAAAAGAAGGTTATGTTTTACCTACCTCTTCTGGGAAGATAACATGAGTTTCTTGTCTTTGTATGCAGGTCAGTCTCTTCTGAAGTGTCCAGCGACCTCATAATTCAAGTGAAAGGAACTAGATACCTCCTTCACAAGGTATGCTTCTTAGAATTTTTAAAGTTAAGGATAATAATCTCGGTTCTTCTCCTTTCAATTTATTTTGATTTTCTTGCTGTTACTTTATGTTAATTATCTGAAGCTTATGCTGATGCTATTCAGTTCCCCCTGCTGTCAAAATGTTTGCGGCTGCAAAGGATGTGCTCAGAGTCTCCTGATTCTTCCCAGCACCAAATAGTTCACCTTCCTGATTTTCCTGGTGGAGAAGAAGCATTTGAACTCTGTGCTAAGTTCTGCTATGGTATCACTATCACTCTTAGTGCTTATAATATCGTAGCTGCTCGATGTGCTGCTGACTACCTGCAGATGTCAGAAGATGTTGAGAAGGGGAACTTAATTTACAAGCTTGAAGTTTTCTTCAATTCTTGCATTCTCCATGGTTGGAAGGACTCTATTGTGGCTCTACAAAGCACCAAAGCATTGCCTTTGTGGTCAGAGGACTTAGGAATCACAAGCAGATGCATTGAAGCGATTGCCTCAAAGGTCTTAAGTCACCCCTCAAAGGTGAGTTTGTCACACAGTCATTCCAGAAGGGTCAGGGACGATGTTTCTTGCAATGGGACGGAAAGTCAGAGACATAAATCAGCAAGCAAGGGATGGTGGGCTGAAGATTTAGCAGAATTGAGCATCGACCTTTACTGGAGAACCATGATAGCAATAAAATCTGGTGGAAAGATGCCCTTGAATCTCGCAGGTGATGCATTGAAAATTTATGCATCTCGATGGCTGCCCAATATCTCCAAGAATGGACATGTCCATAAGAAAGCACCATCTGATTCTGATTCAGACTCAGCAAGTGAAATAACTTCCAAGCATCGTCTGCTTTTGGAATCAATTATAAGCTTGCTTCCAGCAGAGAAAGGTGCGGTTTCTTGTAGTTTCCTTCTTAAACTCTTGAAGGCAGCCAATATTCTTAATGCTTCTTCCTCTTCAAAGATGGAATTAGCTAGAAGAGTGGGACTCCAATTGGAGGAAGCTACAGTGAATGATCTTTTAATACCCTCATTATCTTACACAAATGATATACTGTACGATGTGGAGTTGGTGATGACCATATTGGAACAGTTCATGTTACAAGGGCAAAGTCCTCCAACAAGCCCTCCAAGATCCAGGCTGGCTATTGAAAGGAGAAGGTCTCGTTCAGCAGAGAACATTGACTTTGAATTGCAGGAGAGTAGGAGGTCATCTTCGGCATCTCACAGCTCAAAATTGAAGGTGGCAAAGCTTTTGGACAGGTATCTTCAAGAAGTTGCTAGAGATGTGAATTTACCTTTGTCGAAATTCATTGCTCTTGCTGAAAGTATACCAGATTTTGCAAGACATGATCATGATGATCTCTACAGAGCTATCGACATTTATCTCAAGGTAAATATTACACGTCAATTGTTTATTTTGCTTTTGTTCATGCTGTATTACTGCATGTTATTATCGGGTAAAACAAATAATATAGATAATTAAGAAGAAGAAAATAGTAGCTCTACATGTTTCTTTTCACATTTTAGGATGTGGGACACCATTAGTGGATAACCAACTCTCTTGACCTTAAAATCTTGTCTCATTCAACATTTATTGGCGGTTAGGTGCAAGCTGACCCACCAGAGATGTTGCATGATAAATCCAGTTTCTAATTTCTGTTAAGGAGTTTGTAAATCCTCACTTGGGTAAAAACAAGAACAAAAGAAATTTTCCCCTATAAAGGTGTGCTTGAGTTACATCATGTTGCTAGTTTGTCTAGTAGATGGGGGGAAAAGGAAAAGGAAATTTATGTTCTTTAGTCCTTTACATGATTGACTGCACTGTGTCTCCTCTATTTTCATGATAATTGATTTGCTCACTCTATTGACGTAAAATTCTCACTTCAGTCAAACTTTTAGAAACTAGGCCATGGAGGAAATTAAGATACAAATTTTATGAGCCTCAAGAATGAAGATTATTATACTAAAATTTTGAACATTCAGGCCCATCCAGAACTCAACAAGAGCGAAAGGAAAAGATTATGCCGAATCCTTGACTGTAAAAAACTGTCTATGGAGGCCTGTATGCATGCTGCTCAAAATGAGCTCCTCCCCCTAAGGGTCGTTGTCCAGGTTCTCTTCTTTGAGCAAGCTCGAGCAGCAAAAGCTGGAGGCAAAGTCACTGACTTGCCAAGCAACATCAAGGCATTGCTCGCTGCACATGGCATTGACCCATCAAAACATGCAGCAACATTAAGCACTACCACAAGCATACATGGAGATGATCAATGGAGTACTGTTTCCGGCTTCAAGTCTCCAAAGTCTAGGACTTCAACTCTGAGGATGAAGCTAGCCGAGGATGATGACTTAGATGAAAATGATATACCAAGGGATGGAGTTGCAAGAACTTCTAAATTTAAGGCTTTCTGTGCGCTTCCTACTCAACCCAAAAGAATGCTTAGTAAGTTCTGGTCCACCAATAGGAGCACCACCGAAAAGAATTGAGGGAATTTGTTAAATTTTTGGGTTGGGAATAGTAATTTAGATGGTAACACATACTCTTTCTTTCTTTTTCTTTTCTTTTGCAATATGCCTTGTAACTTGTAGGGGAATCAAAGAATCTAAATGTGCATTGTTGATTTAACCTATTATAATAAGAAATGAGATTTTCTAGACATGATATGAAATCTCTTAGATAAATCTCGTTTGTTAAGAAATCATATTCGGGAATCTTATGTGTAAGTGTGACAAATCGTGGGGCCAATACTGCTCTCTCTGTCTACATATCTGCAACACTGGTCTCTGTTCATCAGTGGCATCTCTTGGGTCCTGAGTTTATTCACAAACTATTTCCTGGTATTTCATGTGTCTGACACAATCCAGTACTGTAATATTAGTTTAGATTTATTTGTCTTGTGTATCTGTATCGACATATATAATCTCGTCCTTATTGAAATGATATCAAATTATGAACATGATTTGAAGTGTCGTGGAAGATAATTGTAGTCTAATTTACATTTATTGTTCTGGTTTGTTGGTGGTGGAGATTTGTCACTAATCCGACATCTTCTGGAACAACCTACGATATTATTGTTAACAAGGACTAAGCAATACAAAGCCAACTCAAAACAATTGAAAGAAACGAGAACAAGGAATAAGATCTCCCCTTGATAAGATATGCTTGGTTCCATATATTATTAGAAGAAACAGTGACAGCTTAAACCTACTAGGTGTATCTAATAAGCCCTTTTGAGTGTCTGAATTGACTAAACTAAGGAAATGGGCACGAAAGAGAACATATGGGCGTGCCATTTAAAGCAAAATATCTTTTTTAGCATTACTCAAAATATTTGCCTGACCATTAATTAAGACCCTAAAAATCATAGTTCCCTAACTTTCATTCGATTTTTTATTATAATTTAATAGGTATTTTAAGTTGACTTCTTAATTGCAAAAGATTTACTGATGGTGGTCATTTTCATTCTCCTTTACACTTAGTATTCTAAATCCAACTCTTTTTGTCGTCAAGAAGAAATTATTAACAATTCAGATGTTGCAAAATTATAGGAATGAATGTCTTTGCTGAGCAACTGAAACCGACATCATCCTCTTTTGAAGGCCATGAAAGAATGAGAGTTTCAACCAAGGCATAAAGGAAAAGCATAAGAGAATGATATATAGTGGCAGACTACACATGGTGGTCGTTGTCGTTGGTAACATCATTGCTGCAATCATGGTCATCATTCATCATAGTTTACCGGAACAATGTTACTTGTCATGCTTCTCAGTCACAAAATTTTCAACTGTCAAGGGTAAGTTTCAAGCTTCTTAAACTACAAGTGTCGTAACTAATTTTACTAGATGAATTACTTGAGTTAGCGATCGCTTAAGAAGTTATAAAAGAAAATTTTATAGTGAATATTATTTTTAATGATCTAATTCATAAAATTTAATGGAGTCACATAATTTGCGTAATCAATTTGATTCTCACTTAATTGGACAAAAAATTTGTTGATATTAAAAGAATCCCTTCGTTAATAGGCAATTTCTTGTCTAAACCTGAAGCTTAATTATCATTAACTACTCCATTTTTATATGTTTCAAAACTGAAGATCCCCAGCTTAGATCGTCCCAGAAATTATGAGCAGGTTATATTGGTAAATAAAGTCCTCTTTCATTTTCCCCTTGTTGTTCTATTTGGACAAACAAAACCCATAATGTTGGATGTAGATGGAAAACCCATAATGTTGGATGTAGATGGTTGTTTAATGCTTCCATGCTCCAGAACATCGGATCTTCTCCATGGTAACAAAATTAAGAAATTACAGTCAGATAGTTAACTGTTCATGATCATGGTACAATTTACAGGGAACCCTTACAAACAAAACAAACATACAGAAAGCAGACAAAACAATGAGGAAAAGTATCAGTTGTTATTCGGATGCAGTGGCAGTGCAAGGTTAACCACTTAACGTTCATGCTGCAGTGAAGCAACCTGTTCTCTCTGAGATTTTGGTCAGCGAAGTTCAAAGAGAATCTATTCCTTATTTTTAGTTTCAGAATCACTCGGGTGATTCCTTCTAATGATGCTGACAAACCCAGCAATTTTTTTAATTTCTTATTGGTGATCTAACAACACAGGACAGGACTTTACACAAGATTTTACTGTTCATCCAGAACAGAGAACGTAGAAAATTACAAACTGTAAATGTCACACTTTGAAGCTGTAGAAAGAAGAAACATTAGCAGCTTGACAATTGACATTGAATTTCGATAAAAGATTAATGGATCGCATTCTTATTTGCTTGGTCTCTGATGTTTGCAGACTCGATGCTTTTGGTCCTCTGCAGACTTGGCGTGCGGTGAAGCCTGCACCGAAATGAACCTGCGTGTGTGGTTGGAGAGCAGAGGCAATTGCCCTTGTTTAAACTTGTCTGCCTCACAAGTCCAGGGCTTCCTTGTCCACATGAAATAGTCTCATTGCCTGCTGGAATCTGAACTTTCATGTCCTTGTTTGTTATCTTCTCACTTTCCATTGTGATTTCTGCTCTTCCACCAGCAATTAGCACCTAGAAATGAAGAACAACAGCATACGATTGTTCTAGTCCCAGTAACACTGCACTTTGGAAAATCACTATTTAGGAAGAAATGAGATCTGGCAAGCTTACCTAGAGAAGGGTCTCGAAGAAAGTGCCTAAAATTTCAAAACTTTACTCAGAGGACAAGGAAATGAACAGAAGGGGGTTTTGGATTGGGTAACCTGGGCAAGGATAAGTTAGAGAAAATTAAGTTAATAGGTAGTGTGATTTAAAGCTGGGATGAGTATGCATAAGCTTTTTGTTTCTTTTTCTTTTGAAAATCACGGGTGTGATAATAAATTCCATTAACGTCCCACCTGCATTTTGATAACTTTTCTTTTGGTAAAAATGCTTCAACAACTGGTGAGAAGAAAGATAATAAATATCAAATCAAACAGAGAAGATGCCACCGCCATCAACTTTCCCTTGTATAATTATCTCTTCTTTTCCCTTTATTGGTGTAGTTGCATTGAATCATGATGGATAATTTAGCTACCAAAACAATCCCCACACCCTTACCCTTATGGGTGTCAATTAGCTTATCTTCCTCTTAGGGTCCCTATCTATACAAAGATATGATGCCATTTTTGGTTGTCTTCTTTACTATCTCATTGTATTATTTTATTCCAAGTGAATAGGTGAAGACTAATCCCTATCAATATCCAACTATTTGCTTATTTTATTGGTTCATTGTATTTTTATTTGTACTGTCTAGAGAAATGTGGAAGCACAACAAACTAACCAAAAAAAAAAAAAAACATGCGAAACAGCAGCTATTATCCTTTTACTAAGCGCATCCCTGTATCTTATAGCATTTGGCAGGCCTTAATTTCTCTCAGATTATATCATTTTGGAATATAAAACACATTTTTGTGGTCTCTGCTTGCCATGGATAAGATTCTTCTTCGTAACATCTTATTCATTAATATTAACGATGACATTGATAATTACTAGAGGGTGCCTTTGTGTTTTTTCTTTTAACAAAACTTTACTGCACTGTGTTTATGGTAAATTATGGAAATCAAGAAAAGAAAAAAAAAATGATCATTTCTGTTTTTTAAGGTAAAAAAATTAGGTGTCAGCTGTAAAAAATATCATACTCGATTTAGTTTCTTCATATTTTAGCTTCTTTTTTTTTTTTTTTTTGGTATTCATTCATAAATATATATTAATTAAAAATAAATTCAACAAGATTTAGACTTTCATTAGTTGGCAATTACAACATATACTTCCACGTCCAAATTAAAAAGAGTTTTTCCCTCAGGATCAAAGCTTCTGTAAAAAAATATCTGAGTCTTGAATGTTTACTTACTTTTTTCCTTTTTTATAGTGTCAACATTTTTATTTTATTTTTTGTCTTTGCTCTTTGCGAGTATTAATTTAATAATGGACCTTCTTTTCGGCCTTGACCCATTTGCTATGCCAGGCCCCACTGGGCCTTGGTCCATATCACAAATAATACTTGACTTTGAAGAAAAATTATAGTATATTAATAAAAAAGAAGAAGAAGAGCGAATTAAGACTGCAATTTGGAAAAGCTTTTACTTATTGTTTGGTTGATGCCTTCTCGAAATTGTAGAGGCCTGGTTTAGCCCATTGTGCTTCTACATCCACTATTCAGACCCAACCATTCAAGGGTCCATTGCTTCTATTCCGTAATAAGCCCAAATCCAAAAGCAATCGAAGTCTATGTTTCTTTTTTAGGTTTTATCCACAATAATGTTTCCAATTTAAATATTTCTCTTTTTTTTTTAAAAAAAAAATGTTAAATACACAATAAAAATCATTTAATATATTGGTTATCAATTGAAAATTCTTACTACTATATTATTTTTCTCCCTCCTTCACATTTTAGAGTCCTCGTCATGCTATTTTCTTGGACATCTTTTTTTTCAAATCTTCCATCAAACAAGGGCAAAGCCACATTCTCAAATGAGATGTCTAATTATCTTAAAACATTCCATGCACCAAAACTTACCATATAGGTATTTTCTTCTTAAGAAACTTCACTTTGCTAATTTAATATATTAATATATATACCTCAACTGCAATTAAATAAATACTCGAAGATATGATTATCACAGTTCTTTGGGTTTACAATATGACACTATTCTTTGTTTAAGAGTAAAAATAAATAAATGATAAAACTCCTAACTGTCATTAAGCAATTCCATTTTGTATATATATCCCTATAAATTCATTGTACACCCGTAGCATTGTGTTGACTATATGTATTTGTAAGATTATTTAACCGAAATTCTCAAGCTTGGCCCTAACTTAACCAATCTTAATTAAAAAAGAAAAAAGGAAAGTCAAAGAAAATAGGCATGAGACTCGGGGGATATCATTGTTGCTTAAGAGTGCTGCTTTGCGATGTGCATAACCACGAGGAAACCAAAATAGTATGAAGATTCTACATTTTGAGTTCCAAGGTCAACGCATGCAGATGCAGATGCAGAAGCTAACCGTCAAAGTAATCCATTTCTGTTATTATATATATAAAGCAAACATGAAACAAGATGCATATAAAGCAACACAATTTCTCAACCAAATTAGGTAAAATTCCAATATTAAGTTTTGTTTTCCAATGCAGGAGCAGGAACAGGACAAGATGAAATACACAGTAGTACTAAATTGGAAAGAGCTAATTAAGATAACCTACCAAGTACCAACACACAAACCCTAAAGTCAGTTGAGACAGCCTTGGTACATAGATTTAAACATACAAACACTACTAAATTTGTTAGATGTTTCTGCCGGGTACCCGTAACGTTCAAAGATTGGCATTTAGATTAAGCATTCTGCATCCTGGCTGCAAAATGAAGTCAGAAACTCGGAGCCCTGAAAAACATCTCCCACCAAAGAGTAGTCCAAATCACTCGTCAACATTAACTGGTCATGAATGCTCCCAAATGGCATAGCCTGCGTGGGGTTAAAGCCATCCAATTGCTGCATCGGGAAATCTTGTTGTTCGAGAGAGACAACAAAAGGCTCGTCCGTTGTAAACCTCCACCTCGTTTCGTCGTAGCTCTGAGTGGTCGGAACGAACATGTCAGACGCTGGGAGCGGAGGAAGCGATTCAGAGTTGAATAAAGCCTCAGCTTTTGGTGGACTGGTCTCACCTTCCTTGGACTTTGAGAAGAACCTGTTGACGACCTCTTCCAACAATCCTGAACCTGAAGGCTCTCTGGGAAAGAACTCCGAGTCATCGTCAGTTTCAGAATTCTTCGTTTCACGATTTTGGTCACTGCGATTCAGCATGTTGGAAGAAGACCCGACGGCGCTGTTATAAGGATTCACAGTACAGCAAGCAGAGAAACCACTAGAGATGGGCAATGATGATGATGCAGATGAACAAGAACACGAACAGCAAGTAGAAGGGGGTGATGAAGAGCTAATGCCATTGGTGTAGGGCAACTGCTCGTGAAAAGGCTTAAGAGAAGAAATCAAAGATGTGTTAGAAGAAGAAGAGTTGAGGAAATCACGAAGCAGAAGCATGTTCAGTGATGAGTTTCTCTGCGACGCTGCAGATGAAAAGTCGCTCGCTTGATGATTAGCGTAAGAAGACCAATCAGCAGCTGAGGCTCCCAAATGGCGGTGGATTTTGTTGAAGGACATCTGAGATTGTTTTGACAAGTTGAAGGGAGGGAAGAGGTGGTGGTCGTTGGCAGAGTGCGGCGGTGAATTTGGGTAGACAAAATTAGTTCGTGCTTTAGAGCCACGCATGGCTCGGGCAGCGCAATCGTAAGCGCAGGCGGCTTCCTCAGCCGTGTCGAAGGTTCCGAGCCATCGGCGCTCCTTCGACTGCGGGTCCCTTATCTCGGCAGCGTAACGACCCCATGGCCTACGCCGAACTCCACGGTACCTTAAAGTACCACCAGAGCCACCGCCGTTTTCTCTTGAGTTCCTCTTGTTGGCAGCGGTAGTGCACTTCTTCTGGTGGTCGGGAATGCAGTCAACAGGGTCGGGTTCTGGAATAGGAGCCATTCCGTTCAGCCGCCTAAGAGCTTCTTCCATCACGATGGGCTTGGCTTGGCTTAGTGTTTGCAGAAGGAATAAAGCAAAGGACGAGGATAATATGAAAGGCTAATAGGAATCCTTTAGCTTGGCCTTGAACTCGGTGCTACTGAACTTGGTTATATTTATAGAGGTAAAAAATATATAATAATAGAGAGCTATTATTAGTTAATAATAATAATTAATAAATTACACACCAATGGGATAGAGAGATTTCTTTGGGAAGTGATTATTCAATCATGCATGTCCAGCACAGAACTCGATAACATAAATGGATTAAATCATCTTTTTTTATTATTACTATACTTTACGAAATAGGATTGGTCTACTCGTTTCTACACTTAACATAGATTAAAATATATAATAAATAAAACAAAAATATAAAAAAATAGATATACACAAATAAAAATACATACAGTCACACAGTTAAAAATAATATCCTTTTTATTAACATTGAACGAAGGTGGTGATTATACGTTGATTCATATACTATTTGCTTTCTTTGATTATAATAAATTGTTCTGTAGAGTAGTACAATAACTTACTGTAACTCTATGATAGACCTTCCAGACTCTGCACGCATGGCATCGTGATATGAAAAAAAAAAAAAAGTTATGTATACACACTCTTTTTGTGCATCTTATATAAGTTATAAAATTATAAATATAAAAAAAAAAACATAAAAAAATCTTAAAAACGAAGATACACAAACAAATGTGTACTGTATATAATTTACTCTATTCTTGTAATATTTCTCTTCCTCGTGTGCTTTTTTTCTTAGTGTTTTATGCTATGCTATTGAGAAGGAAGAAGATAGGGTTATTTAGGATCTGACTTTTAAAAATGTAACAATTAATAGCAACCAATGAAGTTTCCACATCTAATTAATCTAGGTTTGTAGTGGCCCGGACCACTATGCTCCTGCTTTTTAATTAAAGTCCGTGGTATGCCCACTTTTCTAGATAATAATAATATAGCCCTAGCTTCTCCAAATCTAATCAAGATCTAATCTAATTAAACTCCTAGATCCTTAAAATAAAACAAGACTGCATACATAACTTTTGATACTATTGTCTCTAAGTTTTAGTTTTCCTAATAAGCATGAAAATGGTGTTTGCTAATTGTCATCTGGCTGGCCTGTTAAGATGTGACAGCTAGAGCACCATAAGAGTATTAATTATCTTCAGCTATTTCCGAGAAGAGGAAGCAAAGAAGGGATCAAATTACAAGTAATTGCCGTTTTTGGGTTTGTGTAAAGTTATGATTGATTCAGGTTGGAGAGTTAATGTAAATAAAATAGGAATAAAGACTTTCGGAGGATTTTCCTTTAACCGTTTTCTTGATGGAGAATTTAAGAATTGGAAAGAAATTAGACAGGAAAATTTTTTTAAAAAAAAAGAAGAAGAAGAAAGATACAGTTTTAAGACTTTTTAAGTGTTTGATTAGAACTTTTCGATTTTTATTAATTTTTCCGGATTGAAATTAAATTAGTTAACAACAAATTACAACGAAAAAAAAAAATCACTCCTTAATCTGCAACCAACATCTAATTTGATGTAACGAAGTGTGAAAATTCTCGAGCTAAAGGGAGGGAAAATTTGCTTTATTATTATTATTATTATATAAAAGCACGTAATGCTAGGAAAAGAGGAAGAGAAAGGTCTACCATGAGGATAGAATTTAATATATATCAAGTTTAACTTTTTAATACTTAAAAAAAAAAAAAAGTGTCACTAGACCAATAAATTATCAGTAAACAAAAATTACTTATAATTGAGCAGATTTTGAATGATTAGTGATCCCACTTGGGGTGCGCAGAATTGGTTCCCCATACTACTTTGCTCACCTTGAGAGAGTGATCGAGATTATGAGGAGTGTTTCTAAATAGTACTTGGGTTTTCTTTGCTCATGTTGAGAGAGTGAAAACCAAGGATTTTAAAGTGTGTTTAGCTTCTCTGGTTAGATGTGTACTTGAAACATTTTAATTCTTCGTCTAAGTTATTTAAAACTAGAATCACCAAATACACTATTCATCCGATAATCATAACAAACAACTTGGATTCCCTCCTAGTACTGGGAGTAGTAGTAGTTCACATGGTCATGTCTCGTGTAGGGGTTTAATCAAGTGGCCTGGTGAGGTCTTACTTTAGCTAGCTTCTGTTGGTAGCTAGAAGCGCTTGTTACAGCTTGTACTGTTGAGTTGGAAAAAGGCAGAGAACAGATCATTAAAAAAAGAGAGTCATTAATTAGTGCAATATTTTAATTATAATATTCTTATTAGATCTAATATGCATGTCTACAAATATTTGCATATGTACAGATGTTATATCATGTTTTTTTTCACTTTTATATCAATTTATATACATAGATAGAAATAAATTATATATTTTTTTTTAAATTAAACAAGTTATATTGGTTGCTTACAAAAATAAATTATAAGTATTATATCTTAAATACATGTGTAGCGGGACCATATTATAGGCATAGCTACTCTTATATATCCACACAAGTCTCGACAGCACACATATTGTACAAGTATTACAGATTGGTACTCCTGTCTTGTCTTGGAACAAATACGGATGGTGGACTTCCAAAGCAGTCTTGTTCTATGCATGATTCGTGATATCTATCGAGTGTCACCTGAAACCATGCTTGCTTACATCCTGATGGTGATATCAAGAATTGCTAGCTTCATTTATTTATTATTAAATTAAATATTAAAAATATCTTTAATGCACGGCATGACATCGAATAGATAATTCAAGGATATATCAATTGTGAGAGGTGAAGATGAGATCAATGATTGTTTTTGTTATTTTTAACCGATAACTGATATCTTTTAGAATATAAACATCATTATAATGACAACACTTCCTCTTCGCGAAGCATTTTGTATTTAATAAGAACCAGTTGTTTGATCAAATAACTAGTACTTATCTTAAAAGAAAATGACAATTTGGCCTCAACTATGAAACTTAGAGAGAGAGAGTGAAGTAATTTATGAGTTTATTTTTTATTTTATTTTTTTTAAAAAAAAGAGTCTAAGTTAGAAACACAGGCACATGATTGTAGCAAGGAGTTGACAAACGTCCTACTAGACCATTAGAATTGCATGCCATCAATATATTCAATTCTCAATGGCCTCATCTCTTCCTATCTTTTCCCTGTCTCCATTTCTCAAGCAGCTTTCATTAAAATCCCTGCTCCTGCTTCTGCCACTGCTACTGCTACTGCTACTGCTATGAGCTGATACAATATTTCTGTGAAATCTGCATCTCATGGATCCTCCTTTTGGGGCCCATTCCATATATATTAGCATATCCCGGTTCAGTGCCTTCACCTCAGATCACCAAGATACGCATGCATGCAGCCATTCAGACTTAACTCATTAATTCAATTCCCACACTTTTGGATCTCCTTTATTCCTCTCTTGTTCGCCAGCTAACTCCTCAGTCTCTACTGTAGTTCCAGGTGGAAAAGCCAGCCAACAATTAATGTTAACGAAAGTGCATGCGGGTAAAACTGGAGAGACAGAGAGATAACCATAAAATAAGGTCTTATTGATTTAAAATGTTGATTAGCTATTATGTGTGTGTCTCGTGTATGGATTATTCAGAGTGATGAACGTTCTAAATCTAAACATGGCCACTGTGTTGATAGCAGAAATGTTTTGAAGGTTGCTGCCATTTCTATGAATCTATGCATATACCTCATTGGAGATCCAAAAATGCCCAGTCATGGACATGGAGTCATGCCCCAAAGGCAAGAGAGGATGATCATCGATAAATGCCTCATATTGGCCAATCTAATACACTTACCATGGACGTGGAACCATATTTTTTGTTGCCTTGGTGTTATTGTTTTTGATTGGTCAAAATATATTAACTAATTATTTTTTATCAATTAATTGAGGCATTACCAATTAGAAGCAATGACACATATAATATTTCCCGTAGAGACGCGAGAGAATGTGAACTTCTTAGCTTCAAGATACGGTGAGTTTAGACCGTGAGTTCACCAAGCTGTGGAGCTTTAGTTATAATATTCATATAACCCAGCGGTTATTCACAGGCCTTTAAGCATAAAGAATGTTTGATATATGCTACTTACGTGCCAATGTTGGACTTGGAACCTTGCAAGTATAATAAATGATGTACCAAGAGAGAGGCAAAGAAGTGTTTTTAGTACGAAAATATACTACATTTTAAAACAAATTACGAATAGATCTGTAAATATTTATCAAGACATTGTAGTTGTACCAATGTTGTTTTAGATTTTAGAAGTCATATGAATATGATATATGATATCTCTGCGACATTCGTAGATGACAGACAGACAGACAGAGACAGGGAACATGCGTGCATGGCTGATTAATCGCAGTTGTGACAGAAAGAAAGCTCCTGACCAGTTTGTCTCTCTTTTCTATTACAAGACATATATGTTGTTCCAACTAACTAATCAGTAATCTACGTACTTCAAAATATATAAAAGCCTCTCTTCTCTCTCTCATGCTTTGCTTCCGAAGCTTTGGCCAGCTTTTTCCTCTTTCAGCCATAAATCATACCTCAACAAAATTTAATATGAATGCAACAGAACGGTAGACAAACCTCCAAACACAAACACACTCTGCTTTCATGCACCATCCCGAACCAACACATGATTTCAACCCATGCATGAATCCCTGCCTCCTATTTCCAGGACCCATCATTCCTCATATATCTACCACGTGGATTAATTAATAACAAAACTTGTAGATCCTTTATGCAACTTAAATAAATCACGTTGTATGCACAATAAGTAGCGTCCTCTCTGCCACTGATTTAGTCCTAATGTGTACCGCCATGCATACATATATATTAATATATGGTCCCTTTTATTAGAACCATGCATGGTCCTACACACTACTACGTATACGTGTATCCAAGCAACACATAATTCAATTCTCTGTACTTGGTACTCGCAGTAGTGGTTGTTCTTGCATTTTATGCATGCCAACTATTTACAATTAATTACTAAGGTACGCCCTGGATCTCTCCAAATTAAAATGTGTTGCCCAAAACTGCAACAACTATTGGAGACATTTCAGAATTTGAAACCAGGTTGCAGCACTGCTTCAAAGTTACAAGCCTTAAATTCCATGTATCAGAAGAGGGTGAATGAAGATTAATTTTACATCAAATTCCTTATATTGACATCTCTTCAATTAATGGGTAAATATAAAAAATTAAGTCTTTGTACTCAAACAACGTTGAAATCCAGCATTCGAGATCGAAGTAAACATAGGATATTAAGAATAACATAAACTTGTACAGAAGAGCTAGCGAAGACTTGTAAATCTTTACAAAATGTAAAATTAAGCTCAGTTTCCCAGGTCGACTTTACGTTTAATTCGTGCAAATTATGGAAGATCTTCACAGGTTGTTTTTTCTAGTGTTTTCCATGATAAATGCCGCCTTGATGTGCCACGTGTTATGTATGTATTGAACAATCGTAGCCACTTTTTGTGATGAGTTCAAACGTTTAAGATCGTAGCTCATGATAACCTTCACTTACCTAGCTAGGGCTTTCAACTTTACACAACGTGCATGAATCATGATATATATATATAGCTTTCACTTTGCAACATGACTAGTAGGGTGATCAAAGTCACCATATAGGGTGAATCCCAAGGGCGTGAAAGAGAAGGTCCAAGTATAGTTTAAGCACTTGTTATATGTGAGTCAGCAAATAGTTTCCTTTCGGTGAAGCAATATTTCCTCATATAAAAGTGTGATAGTAAATAGTTGACCTTTTATATACTTTATATTATTTAATTAGTTTCCCTTCTAACTCTCACTGTTGTATTACTCAGTTTATGTACACAGTAACACATTATATGCCAAAGTAACTGTTTATTTAAATCCGGCATTTTTTTTAATTTAATATATAACTAGTTACCTAGTTATAAAATGACACATAATATGCCTAGTTTTTTTTTAGTTAATAACAAAATGAACTGGTTCATTTCTGAGATTGGTAATTAATAGTGTATAAATTGCTAATAGTTTTCCTAAATTTGAATAGGGGTATCTATAAAATTGGGAAGTAGTTTTTTGGTCAAACCCTAACTCTTTTTCACCAACTGAAATTGAGATTCTGGACAATTCTATTAAAGATTTGCATCAGCTCCATTATTTTATAGTACTATAAAGGATTCTCCACTCTTGTGGACGCTCACCATAGCTAGTCAGTCAGCTACGGTGATTTTTATATTATTATGCATTATTACAAAGTTAATGATGAGCATCAGAACAGAATGGACCTGATCACTGATCAGACTCAATTCAACCATCTCCCCACTGTCTCGCTGTCTCCTTCTCGTTTGTATCTAATGTTGTGCACTTGGACCGTGGCCCAGAAATTCAAGCCAGGCTGTTCGGCCCATTGGTCAAGTCCAAAGCAGACTATTGCCGACACAGCGGCAAGAATCTAGGAGAA
Organism: Bauhinia variegata; assembly: GCA_022379115.2. Taxonomy (NCBI): domain Eukaryota; kingdom Viridiplantae; phylum Streptophyta; class Magnoliopsida; order Fabales; family Fabaceae; genus Bauhinia; species Bauhinia variegata. The sequence goes on along the minus strand of CM039436.1, from coordinate 12,840,225 downwards.
ATTTATACACATGTATCACAAAAAAAAATTATTATAAATATATAATATTTTTAAAAATATTTACTAATATATATTATTTTTTTAAATATTATTTTATATCTGAATAATATCGTATTATTCTAACGCGATATTTAACTAAAAAAGTTGATAATATTTAAATATTATATTACGATAATGTGATATTAATTAAAAAATTAATTAAATTATTTATTTTTATATTTTTTATAAATAAAATAAAAAAATTTAATAAAAAATTTTAGTCACATATATAACATCTCAAAAATAAACTTTTTTCTTTTTACTAAAAGGTTTAAAATTTTATTTGGTTGTAACAAATATCTTTATCTCACTATAAATTAAAAATAAAATAATTATAATTATTTTTTTATTATAAAATTAAGTTTCTAATATTATATAGACGTCTTAACTATTAACTATTAATTGATACAAGGCTTAAGATTAACTTTTTAAGCTCATAAATAGATAGATTAATATTATCTAAAAATCCAAATACATATAGATATTAGAATTCAGAAAGGGTACTAGCCTATTATTACTTTTCCCAATGCAATTATTTTGGCTATATGCATGTTTTCAGCTTTTTGCTTCTTTAGACGAAATTCAACAAGAGTCGTGCATGTCCACTGCAAAAGATGTTAGATCTCAAAAGTTTCTTTGACTCTCCTCCTTTGTCCCACTTGCCTGTGAAATTCTTCCATAAACTCCTTGTACCTATAGCTCCGGTAATTGGGAGGATGGTCTTCACTGATCAAATTCTCAATAGGGCCAATCACTGTCTCATCATTTGGTGCATAGAACAAAGCCAATGATACTCGTGGCAACCACTTATTGGTTACAGCCCTATGAACTGCACTCTTGTACCTTCCATTAGTCAGCACCTGATGAAATCATTTCTTAATCTATTAGAACTGTAATTATTAGTAGACTTAAACCAAACATTCACAAGCTTTGCGTCGGCCATTAATTAAAATATATATTGTTGGAAGTTTACCGCAGTTGGAAACCCAGAAATTCGTTCTTCTTCTGATGAGTTTTTTTTTTAATTATTATCAAACATTCATAACATTTCACCTGCATCTGATCAGGGAGAATGATGACCAAGGCACCAGGGACAGGCTCGACTGTAACCCAATTTCCATCCTTGTACACTTGCAGGCCAGTGACTCCATCCAATTGCAGCAGTACAGTAAGTGCAGTGATGTCATTGTGTTCATTCAAGCCCAAGGTGAGCTCAGGCTGTGGGCATGGTGGATAGTAATTTGCAAGTGAATAAAGATTAGGCCTATCTCCAACCCTTTTCTCAATGCAATCCTTCTCTAAGCCAAGCCCTTGGGACATCAACCCAAAAAGCATACTCATCAGAGCACCAATCTCCCTTGCATATTCAGCAAACACATCCCTAAATGCAATAAAGACAGAAAGAAATGAAAAATATATATAAAAAGCACTTGAAAATTTAATCTAAGCCATTAAATGGAGGAGATCTTAGATATATAATACCTGTATTGAGGAGGGTATTTTGGCAAGAGATGAGTGAAACCCTGTGTAGGATGCCATGGATGGGAGAAAGTTTCACTCCACATTGCGACCTTCTTTTGATCATCAAGTTTAAGGGAATAACTGAAGATCTTGACTTGCTCGGATTGGTCTTCTGTGAAGAACTGAGCTCTTTCTTCATATGGCAACTGAAAGAACTCAAGCAGAGTAGCCATCACTTTTTGGCAGATATCCTGCGGGACTCCATGGTTGATTACCTGAAACATACCCAATTCCTCACAGGCTCGTGACACATTTTGCACCAACAGGTCACTTCCCTTAACATAATCTTTCAGATCAATGATGGGAATTGAATCCATGGAAGGAGCACACGAAAGAGAGGGTCGTTTTTCCTCTGGGAGGATGAAATCTGGAGAAAGGCACAGAGCGGTGTTGTTGGCAAATCGAAATGGTTCCATCTCCATTGTCTGGATTATTAACTCTTTCTAAACATTTATACTTGTGCAAGTGCAGCGTCTCCGTCCTACCCTCCTTTTAAACGAAAAAAACAACTGTGGCTTTCTCTTTCTCTGTTTAGGTTTTGTCATTTTTGTTTAATAATTGATTAACAGCTCTTGATCTTGGGTGGCTGTCTCCGATCGAAGTCCGTAGATGATTCACTAGTTTTCTATTCATCTTAATCACCGTTCTTTTTTCTTTCGTATATCATTCATAAAAAAAGTCCCTTTCCACGAAATCTAATCAAAGTGTGAACATAACCTTGTACACGATATTTACATTAAGTTAAAAAAGAAAAATGGTGTCCAATTCAACTTTATTTTCCTTTTTTAAAAGATGATGCTTCTGTAATTTTATTTATTTGTATCATATCTTATCTTATCTTATCGCATATATCCACTATTCACTCGAGAATAAGAATTTTAAAAGTAGTAATTCATAGGAATATTTTGAAAAGAAATAATGCAATTTACAACCTTAAAATGTGTTAACATATTATTGGTAAATTGTTTTATTCATGACTATCAATGTTTATGCTCCAATCCCACTAGTTCAATTTAATCATACTATATTTTTATGGGAATTTAATTACTGTATTTACCATAATGTATACATGTAGGACAATAATAGTGTGTTTACGGACAAGAACTTATGGGCATTATATCGATGAGCCCAAACTTCGCTTTCTTGTTCCTGAAATAGAGCCCATGATCGTTACAAAAGAGCTGAGGAATATAAATTAACTTGACTACGATTCTCCCAGATGCATGCGCAGCAAAATATTGTTTTTAATATGAAGATGTCGTGGGCTATTAATGAATCCATTAAATAGATTTTGGTGGCAAAAAGTCAGCATTTGGACTTTTATCCTATCCATAATTAAAAAAAGAGAGGCTTGATAATTTTAATACTGATTCACCAAAATTTATCGCACAGGAATCAACTATTAACATGGAAATTAATAATTTCATTAAAAACTATATATATCATGGTGCTTGAAATTTAAACGATAGTACGAGAAATGGTTATTAATGGAAGGTCTAGAATAAGGAATATTTTTGACACTTAGTATTATACTCCTACTACGTGTACATCTCAATTAAAGCGTGGGAGACAGACATCGCAGCGGGTAGCTTTTTTAAACGAGCACAAAGGAAATGCATACTTTGTGGGGAGGATTCGGCTTAAATAAAGGGACAAACCAAACCGTTCTCTTTCTTTCATATCAGCTTCAATTTTACCTCAACACGCTTCAACTTTTTTTCTAATCATAAAAGAGCATCACACACTAATATTTTCTTTTTCAATCAATCAAAAAATGTTATTTTGATAACTTAATAACATTTATATCATTATCTTATAGTAGTTTTATTTAGATGATATGAGCCAGATTGTTGCGGGCCATTAAAGCTTTGGTGGCCCAAATCCATCAAACAAGACTATGGCAGCCTGTCCACTAAGAATTTCCTAGGCAGGCCTAGTGCGGCCCAACCCGACATCCAATAGGCCTGTGACCAGGCCTATATAAAGAAGAAACTTTGCACCCACAAAGAGATGGGATCATTACCCCAGACACAATATTTGGTGTGGTGAACGTAAATCAAACACGCCTATTATTACTTTTTCCAATGCAATTATTTTGGCTATATGCATGTTTTCAGCTTATTACTTCTTTAGACGAAATTCAACAAGAGTCGTGCATGTCCACTGCAAAATACGTTAGATTTCAAAAGTTTCTTTGACTCTCCTCCTTTGTCCCTCTTGCCTGTAAAATTCTTCCATAAGCTCCTTGTACCTATAGCTCCGGTAATTGGGAGGAGGCTCTTCATTGATAAAATTCTCAATAGGGCCAATCATTGTCTCATCATTTGGTGCATAGTACATAGCCAATGATACTCGTGGCAACCACTTATTGGTTACAACCCTATGAACTGCACTCTTGTACCTTCTATTAGTCAGCACCTGATGAAATCATTTCTTAATCTATTAGAACTGTAATTATTTGTAGTATTGAACCAAACATTCACAAGCTCTGCGTCGGCCATTAATTAAATATATATTGCTGGAAGTTTACCGAAGTTGGAAACTCAGAAATTGGTTCTTCTTCTGATGAGTTTTTTTTTTTTTTTAATTATTATCAAACATTCATAACATTTTACCTGCATCTGATCAGGGAGAATGATGACGAGGGCACCAGGGAAAGGCTCGACTGTAACCCAATTTCCATCCTTGTACACTTGCAGGCCAGTGACTCCATCCAATTGCAGCAGTACTGTAACCCAATCTTTGCATCACGAGTATATTGTCAAAGTATATTCAAGAGCTTTTTAAAATTTTTTAGATTTTTTTGAAACTTTTTAAATTAGTCTAGATAATTCTAAAAAATTTTAGAAGATGTCAAAATTCTCTAAAAGTTTTTAGAATATCCTAGAACTCTCTAGAACCTTGTAAAAGACACATGAGTTATCTAGAAGGTTCTAGAAGCTTATAGACTATTGTGGATGCTTGTAGATATTTGTAGACTTACCTATAGTATTGCAGAGTATTCTAGAACACCCTAGAGAGATGTATGAAAATATCTAGATATTTAGGCTAGAAGGCTCTAGAACAAGAAGTTGTAGCCATACATTTGGGAGACCAAATAAGTATAAATAAGTCATCTCCTCATTTGTAAATCAACCTCGAGTGAGTAAGGAAAACCTTGAGTGAGTGAAATTCTCAAGAGTCATTCCCAAACTCTCTCGTGTCCATTGCTCTCCAAATTTCTTGCATCATCTTTGTTTTCAAGTGTTAGTTATCCTTATCCCCAAACACAAATAGACTTACTTAGCATTTCTTATTGTGAAATTGTTTAAATGCTTCCCGAGTTGAAAAATAATCCCGTGCCATTAGGCTGTGGGCATGGTGGATAGTAATTTGCTTGTGAATAAAGATTAGGCCTATCTCCAACCCTTTTCTCAATGCAATCCTTCTCTAAGCCAAGCCCCTGGGACATCAACCCAAGAAGCGTACTCATCAGAGCACCAATCTGCCTTGCATATTCAGCAAACACGTCCCTAAATGCAACAAAGACAGAAAGAAATGAAAAATATTTATTAAAAGCACTTGAAAACTTAATCTAAGCCATTAAATGGAGGAGATCTTAGATATATAATACCTGTATTGAGGAGGGTATTTTGGCAAGAGATGAGTGAAACCCTGTGTAGGATGCCATGGATGGGAGAAAGTTTCACTCCACATTGTGACCTTCCTTTGATCATCAAGTTTAAGGTAATAATTGAAGATCTTGACTTGCTCGGAGTGGTCTTCTGTGAAGAACTGAGCTCTTTCTTCAGATGGCAACTGAAAGAACTGAAGCAGAGTAGCCATCACTTTTTGGCAGATATCCTGCGGGACTCCATGGTTGATTACCTGAAACATACCCGATTCCTCACAGGCTCGTGACACATTTTGTACCAACAAGTCACTTCCCTTAACATAATCTTTCAGGTCAATGATGGGAATTGAATCCATGGAAGGAGCACACGAAAGAGAGGGTCGTTTTTCCTCTGGGAGGATGAAATCTGGAGAAAGGCATAGAGCGGTGTTGTTGGAAAATCGAAATGGTTCCATCTCCATTGTCTGGATTATTAACTGCTTTCTAAACATTTATACTTGTGCAAGTGCAACGTCTCCTTCCTACCCACCTTTTAAACGAAAAAAACAATTGTGGCTTTCTATTTTTCTGTTTAGTTTTTATCATTTTTGGTTTTGCGTGATGCACATTATTTTTGTGTAGTAAATCATTATATGATCTTTTTGATTAATACTGATATTTTCAAGAAATGTATTTAAAAAGGGCTGTAGTCTGTGTAACCCAATCCATAGTCATGGCTGTAGTCTGAGATCATAATCATGGGGATTTCTTTTCTGACATCCCTAATTTCTATTCCAACACCACTTGTTTTTTCTTGTCCTCAAGAAAACACATACACCCATCCCAATCCCCTCACCCATAGAGATCAGGATGGATATACAGTGAGTTTACTTGCTAGGCCACAAGTTGAAATGTAAAACTCAAACCGAAAGACTATCTTATGACGAGGGAGAATCTCTTAAACTTAAATGTCATTCCACGTCATTGATGTAGCCCATTGAGAAGTCATATGCCAACAAACAGCTAATTCATTCTAAACTCTTCTCTGCATGCAAACAGGTAGCCCTCTTCTTTTGGATGGTTTCACTTTGGCTCTTTCCAAGCATTGAGTAGCCCTTTTTCCTTATTTTTGTAAAGTTGCACACTAAATCTTATCAAGTATTAAATAGTCTTTCTTTATACTCACACCAACTCAATAAAAACATCAATATTATGTGTAACTTATTTTATATTATTACGTAAAATTGATGTAAAACTCTTAACTTGACCTCTTTTAAAATTCTTAACCCCTTATTTAGTGGCTTTCATATTGGTCATTGTAAAGTAAACATATTATGACATTGTGGTTTTGACAATTTCCATACATTATCTTTTCAAGAATGATCCAATCGTCCATGAGCCACTAATTTTGGAACAATTTTATTCCATGATTGCGACCTTCTTCCATACCCAGCAGCGGAATCCACTTGCAGATGCAGATGGGCAACGTCTTCAGTTTTATTTAACCTTTCCTAAGAGATCTCTCGTGTACGTATATGCTTTTGTATGCATAATTCATAATTAGTCATTGATCACATGATGGTATTACCAGAATATCTCAAAAGAAATTCCCATAATATTTGACTTTCTTAGTCAATTGCTACATTAGGAATCAGAATTAGAATAGTCTCGATAGTTTCATGACAGCACATATCTCCCGCATTATTGTCTGTTTTACTCCTTTTAATTCGTTAAATAATTAAAAATAATACCATTATAAATATCATTAATTTATTAAAAATAATTTGTTATCAATTAAAAGAGTGAGATAGAAAAGTTAATCTAGGATGTGAAAAGAAAAAAAAATGTTATGACTTACCCGACACGAGAAATTTCAACCAAATAAAAAATAGAACATATCCTTTTCTGAGCCAATTTTTCTCAAAAATATCATATATAAAACTAAACTTCTTAAGAAAAGCATTAGCTTATCTCGTATTATTGGAGAGGGGATAACTGAATAAGAGTGGGGTTAAAGAAGAACAAATCGATGTTGATATTTTTGGGGTGAATAAGATATTTGAGTAGTTAGGACCATATATTTAGCGTTCTTGTTAAATAAATCTTAATCAATTGATATAATAATAATCAAGTAATCTGATATTTCAGTACGTATATATTTTCCCTGTGACATTAATGGTGGCAAGCATGCCCTTCATGCATGTTCATGTGACATAGATGCATATAGAGAGAGACATGTGAACATCTCCATCATCTTTCTCCAGCATCACTATCTATCTATCTATCTATCTATCTATCCTCCCACCTTATCTTGGGTCGGTGTTTGCTGATCATCAAAAACAGTGACCTTACAATAGAGAATTAAATTGTCAGCAGGTCTTCCCCAAAACGAGGAGTGTCCAAATCCAAGGGCTTTATCTCCATGGGAATTGGGATGGTATCCATCATCCATCACCTGTGCCCCTTTTACTTTATCAAGCAAACTTTGAATGTTCCTCCTGTTCCTCAGTCCAAACTCCATATATTCCGTGGCAATCTCTAAACAAAAGGGAAGAATAAAAGAACGTTCTTGGTGGGGCAGTAGGATAAATAACCTTAAACCGTCTTCAACAAAGATCAGCTAGCTTTCTCACTGAACTTTCCTTTAATTAATTAATTGTGGCTAATTGAGCGAATCAAAATCTCTTGCTCGATCACAGAACTTGACAGCAGAGGGAATCTTCCGTTTGAATGTTACATGTGTGGGGCTCCTTCCTTTTCCATCGCAAAATCATATAGTCCCACTAGTTTGGACCCTTTCTTTTTTATCATTATTTATTATTATTCCGTCTCTTTTTGTTGCTTTTTTATTTTCTCAATTCTCTTCCTTTGTTTGTATTCCTTCATTGTATTTCAATTTTATAAAATTATTATGGTGAACTTTCATGTGCCAGCTGTGCTGAGATAGTTCATGTTATGTCTCTGAATGTTCTATAAATTTCCATCAGAATGTCTGGTCCCCAACTGCGTTTCCACTTGCATAGATATCCTATTTTTACGTCATATATGATCATACTAGTCCAAGATTTCCTCAGCAGTTGATAACATAGCAGCACTTGAATCGAATCCGCCCCAAATACCAAAACTGAATTCATCGTCATAGTTGGACGCTATTCAGGAAAAGAGCAAGGCCAGTGACTCTTTCTGTAGGATGATGCTTCATTAATCCCTATAAGAAATGCCTAATTGTTAGATCTATTCACCCGTATTCAGAAAAATGGTGAAATTGGTAAACAGACAAAGAAGAGTACATTTATTTATCTGAGGGAAAACATAACTCGAGTCAGGCAGGAACTTACCATCACTTACCTCTGAATGCCATTTTATTTTTGTATCAGTAAGATTCTTCGCTGATTCATGCAACTGATCCATCTTGGGCTTCTCCTCAAACCTGCCAACAAAAAATGCCAAATTGTTAAGAAAAGAAATATGTCACACAAAATCATATGGGACAAACGATTTTGCAAATTGCAATGACAGTGATGACGATGGAAGATAATACGCCACCTTGCCAAAGCAAAAAAGTATATACATAATGAAACAGAACGACGCAGGGACTCAACAGTAGCAAGAACAAAAGGATAACGAGAGGTAAGACAGCAAAGGCGAACACAAAGCCCAGATAGGGACACCTTCGCAGTATGGAAGCAGTTTGGCTATGGAATTTCCAGGCTAAAAAGGGGAAGAAAAATGAATAACAGAGAGAGAGAAACAAACGAAGGGACAAACCAACCCACCATCAAAAATTTAAATCCATAACACAATTGGAGACTAATATTCATTAATGGGAATGGAGAAGGATCACAAAGATAAAAGGGAAATCCTTCTTAACGATTTACAGTCCCATTTACATATATCTCCGCTTCTCTTTCTTTTTTTCTTTAAATATTATAATTTTAAGCCTCTTTCGCCTTTTGTTTTTTTTACCCCTTTTTGAATTTCTTTTATGCTTCTTTATAGTTCCATGAATCAAATTATTCCGGCGTTATTGCCGGTGGTGCCCGTTGTGGATGAGGCATATATGACCAGAGCTTCCCTGTTGATGGTAAGCATACCGAGGAAGAGGAATATTCTTCCTAGCTGACTTTGGATATGCCGTCGGCGGTGCCATCTGATGGACACAACGGTCATTTGCCGGCGTCACTGAATACCGCCCAAAGACAGAACCAGCACCAGCATATGTAGTACTGAGAGATGATGATGAAGACGACGACGATGACGACGATGATGATGACGAAGCAGTAGTAGAAAACCTCCTAGACGGCTTCGGCGGCGAAAGGAACGCTCTGATCTTTAACGGCGACGCCACACGATCATACTCCTCGGTGAGATTTGCCAGATCCTCGTCGGACGTGATGGATACAAGAGCATCGAGATCTTCAGAGGGCAATTGGCAACGGAGGCTCACAGCAGTACCACATAACTCTCCGAGCTTCAACAATAGCTCTGCACCACACGATTACAACACAATCTCACTCACAATTCATCTTCAAAACAGATCAATTGTACTAATCGAACACTTTCTTATGCTAGAAAAGGTAAATAGACCAAATGCAACTAAAAAAATTACGGCAATTAAAGAACTATACTAACCGGAAAATGAAATGGAACGATCGACGGCGAGGACCCGAGTTTGACCACCGAGGTAGCGGAGCTTGCCGTCGGGGTAACGGGGGAGGATTTTGCCACCGTAGCTACAGAGGAATTTGATAGTAGATTTGGAGGTGTCAACCATCGTTTGTTCGTGTTTGGGCACAGGAAGAATGGGGTCCAGTTTTGAATTGAAAAGCGAAAGAGAGAAACAAGAACGGTGGGAGAAGAAGAGCTGGAAGATGCTTTGTAGTGGCGCCTTCAAGCCTATGTATGGTACCATTTGCCCCTTATTTATAGAATTTTTCTGGGGAAGAAAAAGCCAGAGTAAAACCCCTTTACTGGTTCACTCTATTGCTTCACCTACACTCAACTTCGCGCGCTTTCGCGGTTCCATAGTTTTCTTTTTTTTTTTTACAATCTTATAATGTTCAGGTAAATGTCTTGACGTGGATATTTAATGATTGATTGGTTTTTAGCTTTGCGTTGAAATCTAATCAAAATTTGTACCCCAAAAAAAAAAAAATTTAATCAGAATGAGTGAAATAGAACTTTGAAACAGTATACTTACTGTTTTTATTTTTTATTTTTGTATGATAATGTTTTTTTTTTTTTTCTGGTAAATGATAATGTTTTAATTTTTTATATGTTCCATTATAAGAAATGTTATGTTAAGCATATACTAAAACAATGGTTTTCAGCTCTATTATTGCAATATGAAACAAATAATAACGTTATATCTTTTTAGGACAATTCTTTGGACCTAAAGTCATATTATGATGATGTTTGACTCAAAATCGTATTTCTAAATTTGCATAATAGTCATGCATCTAGTTCACATATTGATATATAAACTCAGGGACTTTCAGTTTTAAAGGACCTCACATATAAATGATTGGACTGTTCACCAATTTTATGTTGAACAGCTTACAAATGTTGACTAATTCCATTATTTGAATGGTCTATAATTTCTAATTTATACGTTCACAATCAAAGTACTAGACTTTTTCCCTTGCTCTTTGGTCCCCCATTCTTTTTCCCCTCCTAATATTATATATTTGAACTGTGAAAAATTATTCATATATATAAAGAGTACTACAAATCATATATCTTCGTTAAATTCTCAAAAGATTATTTTTTCTTTTTGCCAGAATAAGTCAACAAAAATATTACCTTAAATATTTTTGTTCACATAATAAAAGTATGAGCCGAAATAAAAAAAAAAAAAGTAGTATTTTGTGAAATTTTAATGAACTAGATAGATATTTTGACAGAACAATTGGTTAGTTTTTGTAGGTTTGTGAAGTAAACTCTCAACCGAAAAAAAAAAAACAATTTTATTAAAGCAGCGAAGTTTTAAAGGCCACCCAATTCATCTTGGCCGCAAAGCCAAGTATATTTTTTAAAGTCGAAAATTACAGATAATATGACGTGGAATTTTTATCTTCAAAACCACCATTTAACTTGTAAATACCCACGTCACAAGTGTTATAAACAGAATATGCCTAAGAATATTTTTAATTATGATATTCATTAAGTTTCATATTTTAATTATTTATATTATTTTTATGAATTTTACGATTACACATTATTTTATATAATTTATATAATTTTTTTTACTCATACAATTTAAAAAAAATTTAAATATATCTCACAAACTTTTTATATTTTTATTTTTAATTAATCTATTCAACAATTTTTTTCTTTCCTTTTATAAAATACAAATAGATCTCATTTTTTTTTTTAATTACCCGTTGTATGTTTCAATAACTTATTATCTCTTATCTCTTTCACCTTACTAGTCCATGCAGACTATGCAACGTTACGTAATCCTATACAATGCATAATTTCCTCCCACTAAATATGCTCTAAGCCATGTTGCCAAGTCATCATATCCTCACAGGGCTGAGCGGATACGATGGTTGACATGTGGTCCTGTGCACGCCACGGTCATTCCATTCATTCCCCTTGTATTCCGAAGATTATTAGGAAAATGTCATGTCTGTATTCTTAGTATATTATGATTATTTATAAAGATAAAAATAATAAAATTTAAAAAATAAGTATATACTGAGTTTATTATTCCCTCAAAAGTTTATTATTTATTATTATTAGCATGTTAAATGTGTCATCTTATCTTAATGATAAGTCTAAAGCATATCATCAAAAGATTTGGAGTTTCCTGTATTCCTGACGACAAGCGTGCCGATGAAGATCCAGCACTTAAAATATTGTAACGCAAATACTCCTGTCCAAGCCATTTGCAACTTGTTATACGTTACAATTACAAATGAGGAGTTTTTTTTTTTTTTTTTTTTTTTTTTTTTTTTTTTTTTTTAAATCTTCCTTTTTTGGCCCCACATAATTTTGGACCAAACAATACAACTAATGGAGAAGGATCCCATTTTAGACGCAAGTGTTGTCAAGCGCCATCGTTATCGTATTTATTATTATCATTGCAAAACTAAAATTAAACTTAATTTAGAAATAAGATAAACTCTTCATTCATCGTTCATTTGTTAATTAATGTTAATAAGAAAAGAGTAATGTCGTTTTCATGATTATGTCAGGCAATTATTATCCCAGATAGACGTGGCTTTGAACATGGAATGTATGGGGTCCTACGTTAGCGGTGCAAAACTTGAAATGGAGCCAAAGCATATCCACCTTTATCTCCTTATCTTTCTGCACTTTTGTTTGTTTCCTTCCTTTTATTTTTTGGCGGTATCAAATATACTTAACAATAGAAATTCTACTTTTAATGCTTGGGCCTCAATTCCAAAAGGATTTTTTTTTTTTTACACTCAAAAGTATTTTTAAAATCCTTTGTTAAAAAGTTCCGGTTTGTTTAGCTTAATAAATAATTTCACACTTTCGAAAATATTAAATGGATAAATTTTCTGCTTTGCCGAGCGATAATCTTTCTTTTCCGTTTTTCGCAAAAAGTCCAAAGTACGATGATTAATGTTTTACTTATGATATGGGATGAGATACGGCTGTGGTGGTGAAAAATCTGACTTTACGAATGTCTTTAACGCGTCGACATGGGCCCACTTGAACGTCAAATTGGATGCTGATGCGTCAACCCGTTCCTTCTCTAACCCAAGCTCGGACAAGAGCGTTTCGAGTGGGTCGGTTGTCGTTTTGCACGTCTTTCAAAGGGTGCGAATCACACGTGGCAAACGTTTAATTTGGAATTTGGGAATCTCAGCTTCGAACTCCCGACTTGTGGTTGTAGAAAAAAAAAAAATTAACATGCCGTCTTCATACCTAATCGTTTGGTGCTTGTAATTTGGTTGCAGTTTAGATTGACGGGGGAAACATGACGTGGGACCCAGAGCGGAATCTGCATTCAAACTTTGATCGCCGTCTGAAGAATCTAAAAGCAGTGATTTTTCTTGCTATGGGTCGAAGGACATTGGGATTGACTCTCAATTTTTCATCTCGATGCATGGCATGGGATGAATTTATTACCATATGTCCATGTATCTAAACCATTCCCTAGCACTTGGTTCAAAACTGGACCACTTGTCTCAGCTCAAAATGGAGAGAGAGAGTGGGAAATTGGCTTAAAAATAAAAAGGGCTATGGATTTTCATATTCTCCTCCTTTTGACTTTTGCTAACCATAAATCATAATTTTCAGTTTCATACTTATTTTTCTTTTCTCTATCTGCACGTTGAACACTTTATCATCGCTTATATTCTGCATAAACCTATATGTTATATCTTAATTTTCTCTGAAATTGTTGAATAACAGTGAAAAAAGAAATGCAGAGATGACGTGAAAATAGGAGCAGTGGGTAATTGATGGGCCTTGAGTTGACTTCAACTCTGATTTCTTGACGGTATGTCAGGTCAGGAATATCCTTCTCTAGATACTCCAGGGACCAAATCTAGAGCACTCAACTCAACGCACGGCTCTTGACTTGTGATGCCTTGGAATTGGCGATGGCGGTCAAGTAGGTGACTCAGTATGCGGATATTGGAATCTAACCGAAAGGGAAAACTTATTGTTTGTATTGTATATTTAGGTGTAATAAGTTTATTTTCTCGTTTGAATTATTTTTTATAAATAAAAGTAATTTTTTTTAATTACTACTTATACAACTAAATAATATTCATTTCTTAATCAATCCAAGTAAGCTTTTCTTCCCTAACGCATAATAAATTAAGAAAGCCCATCAAGCATACAAAATTTGAGCATAAGCTTTGGGCTGAGCTTATCATTGTTGCGATTCCAGCCCATATAACCATCCAAAAGAAGAAGAGGAAGCCCATCACACTAATATACGACATTGCTTTTACCCTTGACAGGTCATTCCTAAAAAAAAAAAGACATGTCAAGATTTACACGTGTGACAAAAGAGACAGGAGATGGACATATCATGATATAATGATTTTGTCGTGGATATGGCTGCGGTAATCCAAAAAATTTTGTTCCTTTTTTTATCCACAACTCAATATTATTATTTCTGAATATTTGTTGTTTTGGATATATGGCTGGCGAGGAGGAATAGTCCATTTAGCTTAAGGCTCTGGGGAGTACAAGGGCCACTCATTTCCATCAACCAAAGTAAGCAACTAATCCATTCTGTCCTTCCTAACAAAACTCAATCGAAATGCTTTTGCTCTCGCTCACATTCCTCTGCCTCCTTCTCCACTACTTTCTATTCCTTCACATCCCATGGCGAAGAATCTTCCTGAATAATCCCTTGCGCATTCCGAGCACACACCGGCTTCTCTCCCCATTTCGTTTACATTCTAGTCTGTTTTCCTCCACGAGACATGAATCCTTCTTGTCGCTTCTCTCGTTTATCAAAACTCACAACTACCCCAGAAGGATTTCTTCTTCCAAAATCTCATCTTTATCCCTCCAGAAGTAGTTCTGGTTTCTTAACCGAGACCCACATCCCAGACAATCCCCATGTTCGTGTCAAATCTAACCCATCACTACCCAAGCCTTCTTTTGCCATTCTTAGGATTAAGAACTCTAAGCTCACTCACCCTTTTGCTACTATATCGTCTTTCACGGAAGCAGAAGGCGAGGAAGAGCAGAGAGAGGAAATCCAGCTTAATGGGCAGCATCAGCTTGCAGAATCAGGAGAAGATGATGAGTTGCCTGGAATGGCTCAAGCCTTCCGCATTTCTTCGAGCAATGCGTCTGCAATTTCAATATGCATTGCACTAGCTGCTCTTACTTTTCCTCTCTTGATGTCACCTTTGGGACAGAGCTTGGCCTTGAAAACTAAATTTTTATCTTATGTTACACTTCTATTTGGGTTCTTCATGGCTTGGAATATTGGAGCCAATGACGTTGCCAACGCCATGGGAACTTCGGTGGGTTCGGGTGCCTTGACAATGCGGCAGGCTGTGTTGACTGCTGCAGTGCTTGAGTTTTCAGGGGCATTTTTGATGGGCACCCACGTGACCAGCACAATGCAGAAAGGAATTCTCGTTACTAGTGTCTTTCAGGGGAAGGACTCATTAATATTCGCTGGTTTGCTCTCGTCACTTGCTGCTGCCGGTACCTGGTTACAGGTAAGTATTTTAGTTCCAACCAAAATTCTTACTTTGCAGCTAACAAAAATGGTGAGGTTTCAAAACGTAGTCCTTTTCAGTCATCAACATAAACTAAATTGGCTAGACTCGGAAAGTTTTTTAAGGTTTTGGTAACTTCTTTATTGCTCCTGTTATTTTATATTACAATCAAAATTATTTTTCCCTTTTGTATTGTTGTTGTACTTTTCCTAATTATATATTTAACACCATTGTAAAAGACGTAAAGGGAGATAATAGCTAGAGGGTATTGAGAGATTTGAATAATCCTTAGTCTTACGAACATACCAAGAGAGTTGATAATTGATATTCACAACATTCTCTGCGTATTCATTATTGCTTAAATAGTTGGTATGAGAAACTTCCTCGTGGGCTAATTTTTCAAAGATAAAGATTCGAAAACATGTTAAGGTTTAAGATATTGGTGGCTTTCTTAATGTTTCAAGCTGGCAACGGAAGTGTGTGCGGCTGCTCGGTGATTGTCCTAAAATCCTGTTTTATTCATGAGATACACGTATAATATGCAATCCTTGGATGTCTGCGGGGAATTTCTCGCAGGATTTTCTTTTTCCTACAATTTATTTCAACTCTATCACTTATTTGGAAATAAAAAGGATGAGAAAGGAGCATCCAAATTATAAAAGGGGTTTGAATGATAGTATAGACTGTCTTGTAATTCATTGCCACCCAAGTGGTGTAATTCAATTCATCCAACAGGACTCCTTAATTGAATACCTCATATATCATGCCTCCATAAAATTAGTCACTATACTTTTCAAAATTAAGTTTCCTTCAGAATTGCATCCAAATACTGCTTGTCTCTTTTTCTTGATCTTTTAAATGAAAAGATAGATGGATCTAAGTGGCGCAAATTGCTTATTACTTCTTTTGAAGCAGCATTTGTATCATATAAACCTTCCATCTCTAACACATAATGTATCTTACACACGAGCATCATGGGCAGTACGGAGTATCTTCTGGAATTCAAACAATTCATTGTACTCACTAGCACTTTAATATTTGGTGCTATGCAGGTTGCATCATATTATGGTTGGCCAGTCTCTACTACCCATTGTATAGTAGGAGCCATGGTAGGATTTGGTCTAGTCTATGGAGGACCTGGAGCTGTTTTCTGGGGTTCGCTGGCAAGGGTGATTTCTTCATGGGTTATTTCACCACTTATGGGAGCAGCTGTGTCATTTCTTGTCTATAAATGCATCCGTAGGGTATGTTCTAGTTCTTTACAACTTCATCCAGCAAGCTTAAAATAACTAAAATACAAAAGAAAGATAAAAATTTTCTTCTTGGATTACAAAAGGAAGCATACCACATAAGTTGTATTCTATAACTTATAACTGTTCAATATCCAGTTTGTGTACAGCGCACGAAATCCAGGACAAGCAGCAGCGGCGGCAGCCCCAATTGCTGTATTTTTGGGTGTAACTGCGATTTCTTTTGCTGCCTTACCTCTAAGCAAAACCATTCCAGTGGCTTTGGTCCAAGCCTTATCCTGTGGAATTTGTGGTGCTTTTCTTGTCGACAGAATTATTAGAAAGCAGCTTGGTCATCTTCTTGCCAAGAAGTCTACTGCTCCAGAGCCTGAGACAAAAGATAATGCTGCCCAAAAAAATCTTGGGTTGCTTTCTGATATTGCAGGTCCAAAGGGTACCGAGCTGGAAATAGTTTATGGAGTCTTCGGCTATATGCAGGTCCTCTCAGCATGCTTCATGTCATTTGCCCATGGTGGCAATGATGTCTCCAATGCCATAGGCCCCTTGGCTGCTGCATTAGCCATTCTTCAGGGGGGAGCGACGGGAACTGAGATCATTATTCCCACTGATGTTCTTGCATGGGGAGGATTTGGAATTGTTGCAGGACTTATGATGTGGGGTTATAGAGTGATAGCTACAATTGGAAAGAAAATAACAGAATTGACACCAACTAGAGGATTTGCAGCTGAGTTTGCTGCAGCATCTGTGGTTTTGTTTGCTTCAAAGCTTGGCCTGCCCATCTCAGCAACACATACTCTGGTAGGTGCAGTCATGGGAGTGGGGTTTGCAAGGGGACTTAACAGTGTTAGATCAGAAACTGTGAAGGAAATCGTGGCTTCATGGGCTGTTACTGTACCAGTTGGCGCTACACTATCTGTACTCTACACGTGGATCTCTACTAAGCTTTTGTCGTATCTTTTGTGATTGTGCATCCCAAGAATCAGTGAAAAACAACTCATGTATGCCACTAATTGAAGTTTAGCCACTGTCTTTTCCTGTGGATTCTCTCTTTTGGTGCTAATAGAAGAAGATTAAGCAAATGGGGTTGGCAGCATAGATTTGAGGATGCTCTTAACTCGTCAGCCGGCAAAGGAAGAATCTTTATGTCCATATATGTTAAGTTAAACCTGGGATTAGTCGGCAAAGGAACTGCTCCGTCAGCATTTTTGAGCAACGTCTTCTGAGTTTGATTCAACAATAACCTTTACAAAAATGAAGATTCAGAATAAATACTGGGAAAACACCCAAGCTTCGCTTGAAGAATCATCTGGACTTTGGTTTTAAGTGTTACATTTTTACTTTCTTCTGTCTATTCAAACATTGTTGCACTGATGGAGCCGTAAAATGGGATAACGATAACGATCCTGTTATGAAATGTTTATAGATGTATAGACCGGATAATTTGTGGAACAAATCATATTTCAGTGAACGTGATTTCTTTCAAGAGCAATAATCCGGCAGTTAAATCCATTATAAAATGGGTTTCCATAGACATAAAATTACGTACCTCGGAGGCTTGCATGCTGGAAGGAGAATGTGTTACTAGAAAAGTAAACAATCTTATCAATGTTAATGTAAAAAGACCATCTAACCACTAATACTGAGAAGTAAATTATGGAGATGCCAGATTCCGCAAATCTACAAAATGGGGTGTTTAAAATCTTATTGCAGGACATGTACTAGTTCAATAACTATATTAGATTCATGCATGCACAGAAATTGCTGATTCAGTGTCTTGTAAAGACCCATACGAGTATGAGTGTTGTACAAGGGCAACCGAATAAGAAATCATGGAGAGAGCTCTTCCACAGAGACGAGGCTGGGTTGCCATCCGAAGCCCCTGTATGGCCTTGTCTTTGGGAGAGGTGGCACAAAAGGCTTCTTCCCTCTTAATCCTCTTCGTTTTTTTATCGCCCAATGATCCTTGGACACATAGAAGTCCTTTGCAGAACAAAAGGTTTCCTCTGCACTTGCACCACCTTGGAACTGATTCACCTTTGAGTTTAATGTCTCATGGCCAGCTCCATTTGCCTCTTTGCCCTTCTCTTTGATTTTGTCTCCAGCTGGAGAAAGGTTGGTCTTTGCGTCTGGTATCTCCTGGCCAACTTCGTTAGGCTCTCTGATTCTGCCGTTCTGTCCGCTACGAGATTTGGTGGTGTTACTTCTTCCATTCACCGTCACTTCGTGTCCTCCGGGAGACTTGGCGGTGTTGTTTCTTCCATTCTCTGTCACTTCGTGTCCACCAGGAGACTTGGCGGTGTTGTTTGCGTCCAACATCTCTTGGCCTTCTTCTTCTCCATATTTTTGCTTCAGCTTTTCAACAGCTTTACATGGGACTATAAAATATTTGCGGCCCGGCAACAAAAGCTCTTCTGGCCATAGCACTGACTCATGAGGAGATTTGAAGACTTCCGGGTGGGCAACACACATCCCAGCATTTCTTTCCATCAAATAAGATGCTGGAATTGCATGCTGATACAGCTGCTCCTTCCCACCTTGATGAACTACCCTCACAAAAATATCCTTTGATCGAAAGCTGAAGTCTGGGGAAGCCTTGGCTTTTCTCAGTCTTCTCTTAACATTAAGATCTCTTTCTCTCTTTTCCACTAGGCCTAACGAGTAACCAATCTGCTTCAGCATAGCCAACAATCCAATGTTACCATTCTTTCGCCTTGTAGTACAGAGTGTTTGGTAGAGAGTGAGCGTGAGGATGGTCAATACTATTTAAAATGGTCACGGGTGAATAGCAAATCGATACGATGCTTCTTGTTCTTATGGCCGGCTGATTCTAGTTTGATATTTTCCATACAGAATATGGTTTAGAAATCGAGGCTTAACATATTATGGTCATGAACATAGGACAAGAAATATCTTCTTTCTGTCTTTCTTCCTTAAGTGAGAACAAAATTTTGCTTAGGAAATAGGATAAGGAAGCATCAAACCTCCCTCAAAATTAACATCATGGTTTGACACTCTGCCGGCTGTGCAGATACATCCTTGTGCTAGGATCATATTGCCATAAGCCCACTGATCCAGTTGCTGTGGATAATGAAACACCCTATTTTTAAATAGGTTGTTTAGGTAAGTGCCATTTGGGTCTAAGAAATATACTGTCAAATTTGTCTCAGGTTCCAAGCACCTATTATCAGCAACACAAGGTTTGGTTGCTCTGATAATCCTTTGTTGGGCCATCAGAATGAGCATAGTAGAAGAAGCCAGAGTTCATTAAAACTTTTTGTCATGTCATTTCTTACTCCATGCATAGTATCTATCATTAAAAGAAGAAAAAAAAAAAAAAAATGAAGTTCAACTGCCAGATGCTGGACTAAGCACATTGTTTTTTGTACTCATCGGACTGCGCGAATTCAGAATTCAGCTGGCAAGGCTTGGCTTCATGAATGATCCAATTGTTGTGCATACCCTCCCCAAATAAGAAAGGTGGAATGGAACAACTCCAATAAGTAAGGCCAATCATGGTCAGCTATAGCCGCCTGAAATTTCATTTTCTGAATTCATGATTAATTTTTATTTTTACGAATTTAAAAATTTATTATTTTTATCATAAAATAGTTAAAAATATTTTAAAAATGAAAAAAATATAATGGTCTCGCGCGCTCGCACGCACACAACGGATAGAGGAAAAACAGGGCAGCTAATCAGTATCGTGCACGGCGCAGTAGTATGTGATGCAATGACTAAAAATTACATTTCATTCCCAACTATTCAATGTTAACAGGATTTAAGACATCCTTATAACTAAATACAACACAGCAAAATTAGAGAAGGGAAGTAGGAAGCTATAGATCTGTCTTTTTTCTTTTTCTTTACAGCAAAACACACTACAACAAGAATCCAACTGTAGCTCCGTTACTACTATTTCTCCCCAAACCACAGAAAAATATGGGTATATTATATTAAATCTACAATATGGGGAAAAGAAAAAGAAAAAGAAAAAAAAAAAACGTCTTTCCTATTAATCAACCCCCACCCAACAATCCTGCAAATCTGGGTTCATCTCTCTCCTCGAAACCCTGTTGATACAATCATCTCGTCAGCTGCCATGGTGGGATATTACTAAATAATCATCTTTGCCGCCGAACAGGTGATCTGGATCTTGATCTCTTACCTCTGCGTAAAAAGCAAAAACGGAAGATAAACAAGATAGCACTGGAAGTAAACACTAGGAAGCCTGATAAATTCACCTGAGGAGATTGTTATATGGTGATGAGGGATTTTGTCTCAAAAACATAAATCTTAATATCGGAAAACTTTATGGCAACAAACCTGGAAGTATCAAGAGAAGAGTAGGGAGAATGCCTGCGTTGAGAATGCTTGCTATGGGGAGACCGCGATACTTGTCTAAAAATCAAACCACCGTACTGACTTGGTGAGTTAAAAGCATACATAGTTTAGGAGAAAACTTCAACCTTGTACAGACAAAAAACCCGATAGGAAGTAACCTGATTCTGTAAATCTATTCTTCTTTTGATGAATAAAATAGAAGATACAGTCAAAGTTTACCAGATATTATAACCGGAGAAAAACTTAAATTTCTATATGAGATCCTACCCTATCTTGGTTATATACACCTAACCATGGATAAAATATGTGCCAAATTCCACCTAGCAGATAATATGCCAAGACTACGTCAAAAAACAAAAAAAAAAGGCAAAATCTGAGTGATTGAAGGTAGTGTCATCTTTTCTTTAACTACTAGATTCTTTGTATTCTGTTTTCTGTTTGTTTTGTGATTTTGTTTGTTTAATGTATATTTATAAATATAAACTAACTATACAACAAACTATATTATCCTTTATTCTGGCTTCAATTTTAATTTCTCAGCAACTTTGTGACATAGATTACCCTCAAATGCAAGAATCTAAAATTAAGTTTTCCCTGAAAATAGTCTACTGATGATACATAAACTTATTTATGACAATACATGTACAAGCATGCAAGTGTATCCACATAGCTTGGCAGGAATATGACTAATCAAATAAAGATTTCCAATGGCCTAGAGAGGGAGATAATGAATAATATAGTTCGACTAAGCTAGAATCACAGAACGAAGTCAGCAAACAAGACAAACAAATATACAACCTCTCACTTCACTCACATCAATTTAGAGAACTGATTATGTTTCATCTTATAAAGATAGAGAATCTAAAGCTGAAACCAGGAAAAGGGGGAAAAGAAACAGACAAGACGATAATGTCATAGAAGCTCAGACAAACGTGCACAGATAACAAGAAAGAGGAAGAAAAAGGAATTGCAAAATGACAGGTAGGAAACTATATATTTCTAGGCATGGTATTAAGTAAAGCCTCAATCATATCAAAAGGTAAGTTAATGGGAAGCTATTCACCAAAAGCACATGAAAAGAGACCAGCAAAAAGAAAAAGAGAACGAAAAGAATAAGTATAGATAAGAACATGGGAACTGATGAGAATTAGTAATAGTGTAAGAATACTAATAAGTTCCTATATCTGAGCAGGAGAAGAGATATTGCTACACAACTCATCTCATCATCTGCAAGTCACTCAGAAACGCCTCAAAATTGATATTGCAAACTTGAATAAGTTAATCACTGTCTAAATAAATCATACCTTTTTCTAGACCTGACTGGAGATGGTGATAATTCACGTTTTCTTGAATGCCGCTTCCTGCAGTGCAAAAATCTAATGAGGCTACACCCTATGTATGACAACCAAAAAGAGATAGGGAAAAAATGAACTCAACCTTTTGGAGCCATCTGAGTCTTCACTGGAATCACTGGCATTCATAACTGCACGATCCCTGCTGGCTCTTCCTCTACTACTTACTGAAGATGAACGTCGTGTTCTATGCCTGTCAGAGTTACTTGCATCTTTGTGTCTTGATCTGTGTTCCCCCTTATCCTTTGTATGTTCCCTTTTCCTGCTAGTATCATCTATGGTGCTACCTTTATGGGCTCTTTCTGAATCCTTCCTGTCGTCCTTGACATCAACATGGGAAGACCTTTTCCTTGGCTCCAGCTCCTTTGCCTTTTCCCCTTGTCTTCCATTGTGCTCTTTTACTCTTTCTTTTGTCTCATTGCCGTCATCTGCTTTCTCCTTTTTCTGATGTATTTCATCTTTTTTCCTATGATTCTCATTAGCTTTCTCATCTGCCCTAGTCTTACTACTCTGTGGCTCCTTAACAAAGTCCTTCTCAGAAGAACCCTTCTCACGCCTATCAATTTTATCTGATCTTGTTTTGCTTTGCCTAACTGGACGATCATCTGTTGCTTTTTCCTCATCAACTTTTCCAGGCAGTTCAGATTTTGTACTCTCTAAATTTTTTGAACCAGAGCCATTAGATCTATCATGCCCTTTTTCATAAGCATTAAGTTCACTGTCCCTATCTTGAGAAGCTAACTTGGAAGGATGCATATGGACCAATTCTTTGTTCAACTTATCATCATGTAAGTGATCAACAGCAGAACTATTATAAGTTTTGGATTGTACAGAATAGGTTTTTCCCAAGCCATTGATCATATTTGCCGGACTTCTACCATTCTCTTCTAGTTTTAGTTGCGAATTGCTATTATCAGCAACATCATGCATATTTTCCAAAGGCTTCTTAATGCCTAACTTAGGAACAGAATCTTTTGCAGTTGGCACACCAGAACTCTCAATTTCTCCATCTCCATCATCATCATCAGAAGCATAATTTCCAAGACCTAAAACATCTCCAGGGGCACTGGAACTAGATTTTTCACTGTCACCTTCATTTTGTGATTCCTTGGCTCTGACTGGAACTAGAACTTTTGCAGATGCCTTTGGAACAGAAGCTGAGGGCAGAGATGTTGGTGCCTTATGGTTTGAAGAAATAACATTCTGAACCACTGAAATGAATAATTGACAGTTAGGAGAGAAAAAAGTAATGCACATAATTACCTTGAGAGAGTGCAAAAAATAAATAAATAAATAAATAAAAAATCATTGATAGAGGACAGCAGACATATTACCTTCAGCAGTCAGATCATCTTCATTGAGAACTTTCGTTGCAATTTCATCAAACAGCTCATCAGTAACCTGTTTAGAAACTGGTTAAAACTACAGCAGACAGATGATAAGCAAGAGCAAAGGACACTACTAAGATAAAACTACAAAAGTAACCTTCATTAGAACTTCAGTTAGCACTCGCTTTATCTCTTGATTAATAGCTGCAGTTCTGGCTGCTTCAGCATAGTCCTACATACAAGTTGATATGGAAAATTCGAATAAGTAAAATAAGGACAAAGACAATTAACTAATTTAAAAAAAGGACTCAATTAGGGGAAGTAAATTGAACATTAGATATAGAATTAAACCTCATCATCTTCCTCCTCCTCAGCTGATTTAGAAGAATCAATGCTTTTGCTATCCGGTTCATCACCCTTCATATATGACTTGTCAATATCATCATCTACTTCAAATTTTGTTTCCTCTTTAGGATGCTCAACAGAAGGAGCAGTAATGACAGCTTTCTTTATCTCTTCTCTCAGCCAATTAGGGACTGAAGCCTGAAATATAATGGCAAAGTGAGATTAAATGGCATATGCTCGTCCAAGCTTTAACCTTCACAATTTAGATACCTTTTTAGGGCGTTCAGGAACGCCAGAAATGCCATATGCATCAGCAGAAAAAGCTGCAGTAGGCTGAATCGTAGTTCCTGTGCTAAGAGCAAATGGTGCACCACTTGGAGGGATGCCAGGCCCAGGGAACCTTCCAAAAGGTGGTGCCACATGTCCAGGGATTGGAGGTGTTGGGTCATGCTGCTAAATGAGCTAGATGTCAGCACATTCAGAAAAGAAAGCGTAACCATTTCTTTAAAAAAAACATAAATAAATAAGAAAACAACAGTAAAAATTACGACCTGTGGCCCTGAGGCAAGAGGCGGGGGGATTGGTGGATAAGCAACACCAGGTGTCACTGGGGAAGCCCAACTACTCATTGAAGGCACTCCAGTCACAGGATCGATGCCAGGAACAGAGGTTGCTGAATCATGATGAACATAAGTTGAATGCGCTTTTTGTTCACTATCATGATTAAACCTAGGTGCAAAATCTAAAGGTTGATCAGCAAGACTGATAGCAGGGTCCGCTGGATGGCTACCCAATCCAAAGGATGCTTGAATAGATGGTTGCACATGTTGCTGCTGCCCTTGAGATGAGGAACTTGGCAAAGGCAACAATGTGTATGGCTGCTGATTCTGATCAGTGGTCTCTTTACCTGTCATTTAAGTTAACAGTCAGATCTGAAGTAGAAATTTCAATGAGGGCAGAGAAGTAATAGGAAGACACTAGAACCCTGCTCTTCAGGGTCTTGCAATTGCTTTCTCACTCCTTTTTTCATATGACAACCCAACTTATGAGTTCATATGAAGATTCCAAAGGAAAAAAAAGATATGAATTACTTTAAACTAATACTTATTTTAGTAGATAGCAGATGATAACAAGTGAAATTCCTTTTATATCTCTGAAAAACTGTTTCTTAGTGTGATAGCTCAATCTAAAAGCAGTTTGTTTGACTAATACCTTTAGAAAGGCAACACATCCTTACCATCATAAGACCTAAACGGCTAAACCACAAAGAACTGAAACTTAATCGGTAGATTACAAATGAATGAATCAAATGTAAGACACTATAATGAAGACACAAGACTTAAAATACTGCTGTTGCAAAGTGAAAAATAGACACTATCTGTGTTCATTCTTGTAGTACAGATAACAGCTTCTGTCACTAAAATTTCACAAATTACTGCTGCAATCAGTTGACAATATGGTTCTTACAAGTATCTGCAATCCAAAGCATTCGCTCTGTCACCCTAGAAATCATAATAGTGATTTAACGATCTTTATTTCTATTGATATAGGCCACATATCTATATTATGTGGGGATTTTCAAGGAAATAAGCACATGAATAAGCCACTTCATTAAATAAAAGAGTTGAGGCGTCCATCCATAAAGCTTGCCCATTTTATTTGTCTTAAATGAAACCTCAAAAATCACATCAAAGTATGTACATATTTGTTAGTAAACATTCTCTTTGTGAAACCACCCCACTTGACCCAAGCCTACTTATTATAAGGAAGATGGTCAGCTACACCACCAAGAGGGGAGAAAGGGGGTTGGGCTCTATGTGTTCACTTGGCAGGCCAGCCCTCAAATTGGTTGATGCGGGGTAGTTTGAACTTTTGTCTTACAATAGGGCTATATAACAAGTGCCACAGGAAAATTTAATAATATTAATTTATGAGCCATTTCCACATAGTTGCTTCACTTGCAAATTCAGTATAATAAATAAATAATTACCTGTAACAGAACTATAACTAGAAGGTACCTCCTGCTGATGAACTGATTGATTTGTAGGCAAGTTTCCTTGACGTTGAAATGCAACAGTTGGATCTCCAGCGGTGGTTCCATCTCTAGTACCGTAATGTAAATGCCCATCAGAAGTGTAAGATGTCTCTGAGCTGACAGATGCCAGCTCCTGGGGATGTCCTTGAAACTGCTGCAGAGATGCATCTGGAATGGCAAATTGTTGATAACTTGATGAAGGATGAGACTGGTTTTGAAAATCAGGGTAACGTGAGTCAACAGATTGTTGATACTGATCATAATAATGGTTTTGCTCTTGAGGTTTTCCAGCAGGTGCAAACTGTGATTGTGATTGCTGACTTTCCATTGCAGCCTTAGCATCTGCCCATGCCCTAGCCCTAGCAGCCCAATCTTCTTCACTCTTATGGGCTGCCATTCCAAGAATATGAATTGAAAAATACAACCTCACCACGTTAAGGAAGGATGAGAAACGCGTAATATCAAGTTATCAAGACACAAAAGAAAATTCTGACCCCCTCATATTCATAAAGTTCTACAGGTCAATGATCGGAGACATAACAGAGTGATTTATGACATATAATCAAGTGAAACACATGACAATCAGAATTAACAACTAACCTGGATAATCCCAGCCTTGGTTGGGAGGCCAGTTATGATTGTGCCATTCCTAGAGAGTAGTTTATGGAATTTGGAAGATTAGTAAATAAAAAAGTGTAAACTAGTTGGAAAGTACCCTATGCATTCACTCAAGACAAGGGTATCAACTTCATTCATCCAAGAAAATACCAAAGATAAGCCCAAAACAAAGATAAAAATTGTCCACTCTCATAAAATTGTTACCTGAGAATAAGGCTGGGGAATGTGGGAGTGAGGAGGGAACTGAGGAGGCACATGTGAACGAGGAGGGGGAGGAATCTGGTTGTGATGGTAAGAATGGGGAGCAGGATAATTACTAGGGGGTGGAGGGTATGAAGCAGTTGGAGGATATTGGTCGGAGTGAAGAGGAGGAGGAGGAGGTGGAGCCCACTGTGGCGGAGGTGAAGGAGTCTGAGATGGGTGATACTGAAATTGGCTGGAAAACCAGGGTCCCTGTGGATGACCAGGTTGCCTTGGCGGTTGTATCTGATGTTGTTGATAAAATTGGTGGTGGTGGGGATCCGTCATGTGGGGCGGCGGAGGAGGTGGCCTCATATAGCTATGGGGCTGTTGGAACGAGTCCATGGAAGAGTGAGTTCGGTGTTGTTCGTGCGGCTCTGCAGCCGGTAAAGATTCAGACTTTGCGATTTCTTTTCTACGCGTTTGGATCCCAAGAGAAGAGTTTCGCAGATGAGCTACAGCAATCAAGAGAGGCCGTAGGAAAGGGGACTTTATGAGTAAGAGGGTTCAAGAATACAGT
This sequence comes from Bauhinia variegata, assembly GCA_022379115.2. Taxonomy (NCBI): domain Eukaryota; kingdom Viridiplantae; phylum Streptophyta; class Magnoliopsida; order Fabales; family Fabaceae; genus Bauhinia; species Bauhinia variegata. Next base: position 12,812,875 of record CM039436.1, on the reverse strand, counting down.
GAGGGCTAGCGTTTGGGATTTAAAAAATAAAAATAAAAAACACACATTTTTAGATTAAAAATTATATTATGCTATTTATTTTAGTACTATTTTCTTCATGAAGCACTATAAATTTTTTTCTTTTCCACCTCTTGGTTGAAATTCTAAATGAATTTTTTCCCCAAAAAAAAAAGTTACTACATAGACATAGATGTTTCAAGTTTAAAATTTAATTAAGAAATTAAAAGTATAATAATAAAATTAAAATTAATATAAAACTTAACGAGTAATTTGCATAAAAAAATGAAAATTAATAAAATTATAACACACTAAATAAATGTGTTACATCTTTTTCTAAAAAAAAATTGTCATATTACATGGATTCTTTAAAAAATCTCAATTTTTCAACATAAACCATGGAGTCAAATAGTAGTTCCCTTGAAATCAATAAGGAATATGTAGAATTACATGCGAAAAAAAAAAAACACAAAAGTTTATCACCAATAGATATTACATATATTGTTAATAATAACTGTATTTCTGATTTCAAACTCAAAGACAATATAATTGATTAGCAAATAACAATACAGATCTTTATCAGCATTTTGCTTCAATACAGATGTTTCTTTCTGTGCAAAGATCTACCAAGTTTCTGTTCTTCAACACTATGAATACACGAGTGAGCAGTAAAAAAACACGTTGCTCGACCCACTACACTGCGTTTCATGGGAAGAAATCTGGAGAAGAAAATGAAGAAAAATCTGTCATGCTACGGCATCTGCCTGTTTTCTAGTCAGTCGTGCATACAAGCCATCTTTCAAGAGCAGTTCACTTTAACTTCCATTCTCTCTGGAAAAAATTCTTTGACAGTCAAGCTTCAGACTAAACATAATCTCCTAACCCAACATTTTAAGTATGAGCTTCAGCTTTGACAAAACAAAAACACAGGACATAACTGATGAAAATATCAATAGTTTACCAACCTCAACATCTCGACCACTATCCATTACCACAATCTTATCAGCTACTTGTATGGTGGAAAGCCTGCAAAAAAGGTCATACATTTGAGATTCAGAATCAACACAGCATTTAATGAACACTGTCATACTAGCAGTTAAAGAAACTACCTGTGTGCAATGACTATGGCACTTCTCCTTGTTGTCAAGTCACTTCTGACAGCACGAAGAACACCCTACAAGGAGAGAAGAAATATATATACGCTTAATGTTTTAACATTGGCAAGTTAAGAACCTGTCCCACAAATCCAATTCTTTCTCTCCACAAACGATGTTCAACTCGTCAAGAGGACGCTATCAATCAAAATCTGTAATTAAAGAGGATTCAAGCAAAAGGGCATCTCCTCTCATAATACTGTCATAAAATCTATACTTGGATTAACAAAAATGGGAATTAAATTTGAAACTTCTAATCAATGAAGTTTTCCTTTTCATTTTCTTTTCTTGTGAATATAATGTGATCAACACAGAATCTTAATAACTTATCAGCCAGAAAATCTAAATTCCAGAGTCTTAGCAGATTATCATTTATGACAAGATAGAATCACATACCTATTGGATTCAGAAACAACAAAATCCCCTCTATCCTTGTTCTTAGAAAGCAAAGTGCAGTCAGACTAAAAGCTCAGTAAAAAATATTACCACTAAGACCAACCTAAGCAAAATCAAAATGCAGGACGTTAATCTTTTAGCTATTGTGCAGGCATGGAGCAAATGGAATAGACTTAAAAGTTTCTTACGATTGCAACCACCTCACTAGGACGGACAACAATGCTTACATGTTGCAGTACGGGGACCTGTTAGAGTCTCTGCTCATTAGAAGCAACTTACATTCAACTCTCGTTGCCAAATGAAGATATTAAGAATAGGAGATCTACCGTTGGCCTTGAAGCATAATGAAAAGAAACGTTTATAAACTCAATATCCCCCTTTAATCTCTGCAACTCTTTTCCTGTAATCAGGTTACATCCAAAGTTCAATATATTTATGTTTAAAATTATTTGAATAAAAATTATGCAGAAATATGTCATTTATACTATAGGAAGTAATTAAAAATCAGCCATATCAAACAAGAATGAAAACACCGAAAAAAAAAAAATGAAGACAGCAAGTAAAGCACTTGCCTTTTGACATGAATTGGCTGCTGGGCAAGAGATCCATCAAATGGAATACTTTTTTCACCAGCCCCTACGGATTGCATCAAAGTGGATATATTGTCTCCTACCTACCAAGTTGAATAAATTAACCATTCACTGTATAGCATAAACTTGGTAAGTGTCTCTGCTGTAATATGACCTTTTATGATTGATATTCGCCCAAACAGAACAACGATAACCTAATAAGTTGTCAAGTACAGAAGTTCAACTGGGGTTAATCAAAGGTACATTGGTTCCAATAATTGAGCCCAGTAGTCTTTCTTGCAAGGGTGATTACAAGGTTCAAAAGAATAAGCTAAAAATTCATAAATACAGAGAATTTAATTATATCAGAAACCCTTAGCTATACCTGAGTTCAATGATAAAGAGTGTTGAAACTGAAATTCCAAAATCCATAAGCAGCATTTGGTTGCAAGCTTATGTCAACTACTTTTACCAGCCAACATTTGTACCTACAGACAGATGAACAACAAATATGTCAAAACTCTTCAAAATACAAATTTTTTGGAGAGTCTTGGAACTACACAAATGAATGTATACATGAGCAACCAGTTCCCACGTTTTGGCAAGCGCGCAACATACAGTTTACCGGTTTAGCTGAAATCTTAACTTCGACTTCATCGGAGAAGCTCCACCAACTATCACCAGGCAAAATCGAAGGAAGGAAACCAACCCATCTCTGAAGCCTCTCCAAAAGTGCAACATTGTCATCTCCACAGCCTTCACTTAAACAATCTGGATCGTTCAGAATCAAAACCCCATTTACAGATGCTGATTTTACAAAAATGCTTCTGAAATTGAAGTGATTAGTGGACAAGAGAATTCGAATTCTAGTATTAGCCGCAAATTGGAAGTTGCGCTGGTGAGACAATCTGATTATTAGCTTTCTATGTTGACAAGGGATCAAAGACACCAACTGAGGTTATATTCCGCCAAGTATGGGTGATGGAATAGTGTAGAACAGAGCATAGATGAGATGGGTTTCGGGTAAAGCTACGAGCTTGAGCGCGCTATATTCTGGTCCATGTGTAGCTGAGCTGAACAAGAGAGCACAGTTGTGTGTGGGTCGGCCAGTTTTGCTTGGGTCCTCTTACCAATTTCACAACCAAACGAGGTCGTTTGACTTTGTTTCACAGTTAACAATGTTCCGTGCTTGGTTTTCGTTTCCGTGAGAAACCTTTCGGCAACGCCAACAGTTACCACACGGCCTCTTCTACACAGCGCCACGTAACCACATTTCCATTTTCAAAGACAGTAACGTCCTCCGAGAATTCATTATTTTACTGTCAGGTTTGCCTACATTTTCAGTCCGATTCGTGGACATTCTGGTCCTTACATTCTCAACGAAATATCTTCGAGAGTAACCGTCTTTTCAGCGGGAACCAGTTATCTCACTCCTCGTCCTCCTTCCCCTTCGGTTCAATGGCCTTGAATCTGGGAAATTTAGCTCTTTTACTAGACGTGAGGTCTCCGTGGGGAATAATACCGGACCGGAAGTGCCGTCCAGTGGCGACTGACGTCGTTTTGAACTTACCCAAGAGGGATTCTCACGCCTTGTATACTCCTGTTACAGCAAAGAGCTTGGACTCCGATAGAGAGGCTTGGAACCGAGTTGTGGTTCGTAGTAAATCAAATTCGAAGGCAAACGATGTTGATTATGATGCAGAGTCGAGTGATGAAGAGAGCAACGGAAATGGGTATGAAGACGTAGACGAGGAATCATTTGAATGGAAAAACGAGATACGGAGAAGATTGAGTGAGTTTGAGGACAGGAGAGAGCTTGAGAAGAAAGCTGAGGAATTGCAGAGTCGGCCAGAGGATGATGACAGTGAAGATAGGGAAGAGACTGAAGAAGAGAAGAGGATAAGAGTGAGAAAAGAGCTTGAAAAGGTTTGAACTTTGCTTCTAATTGTTGGTTTCTGATAAATTTTCAGAGTCATTTTTCTTGGGATGAAAAAAAATAGTTGAATTAGCTCATATTTGTTGTTTATTGATTTGATAATCAGGTGGCTAAGGAGCAGGCAGAGAGGAGGGCCACGGCTCAATTAATGTTTGATTTGGGTCAAAAAGCTTACGGGAAAGGTAGCTATGGGCGCGCCATTGAGTTTCTTGAAGGTGCACTCACGATTATCCCCAGACCTACATTATTTGGTGGTGAGGTTAGTTGGTTACTGCATAATAAGATTCTCAGTAGCCGCTTGTTGAGTCGTTTGTGTTTTTCTTCTTTATTGCTTGATGTTTTATTGGTTTTTCTGATCAGGATATAAAAGAAGAATTTTTCATTGTAAATTTCAGATACAAATATGGCTTGCTATGGCTTATGAGGCCAACAACCGTCATGCAGATTGCATTGACCTCTACCAACAATTAGAGAAGAAGCACCCAGTTCTCAGCATCCGACGCCAAGCTGCAGAACTTCGCTACATTTTGCAAGCACCAAAGCTCAAGATATCCCAAGAGGAGATGGTGACCATACCCTTGATTGGTTCTAGTTATGACAGGTCATTTTACTTGTTTCTGATTGTTAGTTTTGCTAGTTTAACCCATTCAGATGCTTTACTTTTTGGATATATATGTTAATGCTCTGTACTGCATCAGCCACATTTAAGGGAGTCTTAGATCATGGCAATGAGCGCAGATCCTTGCTCTCTTGTAGGTTTTTGATGACTGATAGTTATCATGAAAAGAAAGCAAGAGATCCTAAACTTTATGCAGCTTATCTCTGATCCTCTTCTGCTTAAAATCCTAAATTCCCCTTCTAATAAGGAGTCTAAGAATGCATGGTAGAATTCATTTTGGAACTTGCTAATCATGAGATGTAGATACTGATACTTATCACAGTACCTGCTGAATGCCTGTGTTATCCAAGGGCATTCATTCTTCCAAAATGCCACTCAAAGCTTTTGAGAGTTCTTATTTTATTACTCAGTGATGTTGAAGATCAAACACTAAAAGCATATAACTTTTAATTCTGAACTGAACTGGTCATTCTGAAATGTTTTCAATTGCACTTGGAGCATATTAGAGATTTTAACTCAATTGTGTTTTTCTTTTTGGTTTTCAACTAATTTTAGCTATGCGGCAACATGGAGTGACAAGAACAAGGATAAGGAGCGAAGAAGTGGATCAGTCACCAATCAACTTCCATCATCAAGGGACTTTCTTGGGGACTTTCTTGTGTGGCGACCTCCCATTGGTTGGGAGAAAAATCGAGCCTTTTGGGTTGCTTTGACATTATGGCTGGGATTAGTTGGAGTTGCTCTTTTTATTCACAGATGAAAGACACCTACATATGCACATTGAATCTTCCAATTTATGATATGTATTTGTTCATATAGATTTTTTCAAGTTTTTTTTTTGTTCATATGATGTTTAGTCCTTGTTATTGTAAAATTATTGTTATAGTTTTAAGCAAATAAATTTGTTAATTTCTTACTTTTCTTCAGTCCCCACTGTATTATTCATGTCATGTGTTTAATGGAGTAAATGGCTAATGGGATTTTGCTTGTATGTTCCAAAATATCAATGTAAATTATAAATGAGCCAAAAGTTAAGGTTTAGAGAGGTTAAAGGATTTCATTTGACATGTTACTATGATAGTCTTGTTTGGGAATTATCAGTACATTTCTTCTTCTTCTTCTTCTTCTTTTTCTTTTCTTCTTTCTTTATACTCTTGATGTGCAAAATAATTTAAAATGACAAGTTCGAATTCAAAAGAAAGACGCATAAATTAAAGAGATATATAAATACTATTCATTGTTGATATTAAATTTGATTTATAGATTGTATATAAAATCAATAAATTAAAACATTGTTATAATGTTAAAATAATTAAGATTTTTATTATTTTTATGTGAAATTTTTTATTATCTTTAGCAATAGAAAATTTTCGTAATTATAACAATTTTTTTTATCAATAATATTTTTTATTTTAATGAATATGTGAAATTCCTTCGTATTATCAGTAAATCAAAATTAAATTAAAAAAATTCTTAGGAAAATAAGGTGAGAATATTTGTGTAGGAGCCTCTTCTTTGAAACTTGAAAGATAAACAAGTTTTTTCAGTTTGAAGATTTCCCTTCAGAATTAATACTTTTTTATCAAAAAAGAATTAATAGATTTTTCAGGTTTAAAAAAAGAAAAATAAAAAAATAGGACTATAGTTTGGGCTTAAGCTTACAGCGTTTGTGGGTGCGATGGATCAATAACGAAGAAACTAAAGTAGCCCAACCCGGGTTCATACAAAGTCCTTTTCCCATTTTTATCCCCGTCTCCAAATCTGGCTCCTCAAACCCTAGGGGTAAAATCGTAAGCACGAATTAATCAACCCCTTTATCCTTTCTTCTCTTCCATAAATCCCCCAAACCCTAGCCTGATTCAGTCATACGGCCGCCAAGCCCCAGGGCAGAGAGAAACTTTCCAGCAGACAGGAGGTGATAGGAGATGACGACCCGCTTCAAGAAGAATCGCAAGAAGCGCGGGCACGTTAGCGCGGGTCACGGCCGTATCGGAAAGCACCGGAAGCACCCCGGTGGTCGCGGTAACGCTGGTGGTATGCACCACCACCGCATCCTCTTCGATAAGTACCATCCTGGGTACTTCGGTAAAGTGGGTATGCGTTACTTCCACAAGCTGCGCAATAAGTTCTACAACCCCATCGTTAACATCGACAAGCTCTGGTCCCTTGTTCCTTCGGATGTCAAGGAAAAGGCTTCTAAGGACAACGTTCCCTTGATCGATGTGACTCAATTTGGGTACTTCAAGGTGTTGGGCAAGGGGGTTCTGCCGGAGAACCAGCCTGTTGTGGTGAAGGCCAAGCTCGTGTCCAAGATCGCTGAGAAGAAGATCAAGGAGGCTGGTGGTGCTGTGGTTCTCACCGCTTAGGTTTGCGCGCTTTTTAGTCATTTAGAGTTTTGATTCTGGATTAGCATTACATTTTGAGTCATTTTAAGCTTCGATCTGTCCAAACTCGAGTTCAAAGACCATTTTGTTATATCAAGTTATGTGCTGTTTATTTTTGGCTTTACATCAGATCATTTTAGCTGCTTTCTTATGGTAGTTTCTCTGTCTTAATTTGGCATTTTGATTATAACATATCAAATTGAGCTAACCAAGGGATATTTTACTGCATCCGATGCTCTGCTTCTTCTGTATCATAAGCTCGTTAGAATGATTGCTATGATATCCTTCAATGAATTCTGAGACGTAATCATAGCTTGAACGCCAATTTTATTGTCATGCTTGTGAAACACTGCTCTTTGTTTTTTATGGGTCCCAGCAAGTTGCAATCTTTTTCCTAGGAATTACTCATGCCTAAGGTGCTATCAAAATCAAAATTGTAGGATAAAGCATTTCAGCTGGTCTTGGTTTAGGTTCTTGATAGTGTTGAACGTGAGTGAATGCATACGAAAGATTTGGAATCATCAATGCTTCGAGCCAGTTGCTTCGTTGATGTTTGTGATCAAAGCTTCGAGTTAATTATAAATACTTGACTCTGAACAATCACTGCTTAACCTAATTGTGAACAACATGACTATGTAAGCTGAAATATTGACTTATTTATTTTGGGCCAGGGCTGAGGGGGGCTTTCATTCTATGTTATTTGAACCCCTCATTAAATTGAAAAACAAGGATATTTCTACCGTTTTCTTCTATCTGAAACTCACATCTGAATCAATATTTTGGCCGCCCCACTTCTTTATCCTGTCTTCTGCTAGGGATGCCTGCATAGTAATTTACACAAAATAAGCCCTCATTTATACATTCTTTGAGTTTGGTCTCGGATGCAAATTACAATAAGCTTAATTACCTCTCTAGTCCAATTAGTTCTATAAACCATGAAAGTAAGAACACAAGTTTGCAGAACGGTCCCTGTCAGCATTCCAGACCAGATGCCCTGAAAATCACCAAAGACGAAACTCTTCATTAATCACTCACAGCCACGGATCAAACACAGTCAGAACATAATAAATTGAAAATGCAAACATGGGATGAAGAGGAATAGAAGAGCTCACCAACACCCCCAAGTCAACCTTGTATCCCAATATCAGACCCAATGGAACACCAAACAGATAGTAACATGCAATGTTTACATAAGCAACTACAGTTTGCCATCCTGCACCAACGGCAACACCTGCAAATTTACATTCAAAACGATGACTCAGTGCATAAGAAGACTATATATAAATTGATAATAAATCCTAGTTATTATTGCTCTGCTTCTTGACTTAAGAGAGTGTGAGGTGAGGACCAAAATAGAAAAATCTTGTTTATGTAAGAAACAAAAACTGCTAATTGCTCTAGATGGAATTGGAACATTAACATTACCTGAAAGAACAGGCTGAACATTGTTGATGATAATGCAGAGGGCCAACAATGGAGTGAGCTCCACGACTATATCTTGGACTTGGGAGTCGGTCGAAAATAATGAAGGGTATTGTTTTCGGAAGATGATGAGAATAAGGGAGAGCAAGAGACCAATCATAAAGGAAGTAATTACAGCAACCAATAGTGAAAATTTTGCTGTTCTTGGGTGAAGGGCCCCCAGTTCATTGGACACTCGCACACTGCACTTCCCATCCCACCACTTTTACAAGTTAATATATTATGGAAGCCTTTTCAAGTAAAAGCATTTTAGTTGTGACAAACCTTACGGCTGCGTTCATTCCCATGGCAACCATGAGGGTCCACCCTAATAGGTTCATGCTGCAAATAATTCAATTTCAGACAATATGTGATAGTTGACGAGGAAAAAATAAGTAGATATTCTAATCAATACTAAGATAATATTTACTTGTACTTATTCCTAGAAATGAATAAGGACGAATACAGGCTTTTGTTTTCTTTATCATCATCTGTTCTCTCACTAAAGATAGTGCCAAGAATATACCGTCGTTGTACTGAGACAGAGTCCAAACTAGACAATCAAGAGATTCTTTCTTCTTTCTTCTACGTCAGTTATTGAAGTAGATAAGAACATCTCTAGTTAAGTTTTACAAAAGTTGTAGAATAAAAAGTAAATTATATAATGAGTTTTATAATTAAAAGAGTGATAATATGGAAGTAAGAGAATTTTACGAGTTTTATGATTACAGGCTGTTGCCAAAAAAAAAAAGTATCAAAAAAAATGAATTCACTATTATATTACAAGAGATAAAAAGAAAATATAAACACTAAAAGTTAAAAAATATAATAATTTGTAAAATCCGTCGGTGAAGATTGTTTAAAAAATAAAAAATTATGTATAATGGTAGAGCTAGTAAAAATATAATAAAAATTAAATTATATTAAATTGTACGTTTGGTGTCATGACAAGGATGCTCTGAGACCTGAAAGTATATATCACACCAAATAAGGGAAACGAATTTTTATATGGAAATTTATAATGATGGTAGATCTGATATAATGATTAATATAAGAAGAGTTCAACAATATGACTTGTTAAAATACAATCATATATTATCAATCTAATAAGATTAATTTATATCAATTTTTCTGTTATTATAAAAAAAAATTATGCTATTTATTAGTGCCAGTAATAGATAGATAGATACAGGCCTCAGTGGCCACTCACCAGACAGACAAGGCGTCCACAGAAACTTCTGCATTTTTTAGGTATCCAGCAAACAGAATCAAAGCCATAAAATACCACACCTCCAAACTACAGAAGATTTACATTAAAATAATTTTTTAATTAATAAATCTTGGATGACAATATAAAGTTCATCATCTATTTGGAAAAAATAAATAATCAATGAAGAAAATTATAATAAACAAATAAATAAATAAATGGCAAAATTTGGGACTGACCAGAGCATCACTGCGGAAGCAAGAGAGAGGCGAACGAAACCCCACAGGTTCTGAAAAGCTTTGAAAGAGAAGCCAGCCCATGCTCTGCCACAGGGGCCACTGAAAATATAAATCAACTGACCCAACACTATTAACCACCACGACGAGTTCAGCACCACCGCCGCACCCACCAAGCCCCACTCCAGCTTCAACATTAGCAACCAGCTGAAAATCGTGTGCAGGACCAACACGGCGGCGGATATCCACGCCATCACCATGATCTTGCTCTGCGCCTGCAAGAACTTCTGGATTGGGAAATTCATTGCGTAAGCAAACAACTGCGGAATCATCCAAATGGCGAAAACCCCAGCGGCCTCAGATATCGCCGTCGTTTGTCCGATTGCTTTCAGAATCGGCTGCGCAAAAACGTACAAAAGACACAGAAGCAGAGCCGTGGAGATGAGAATTACCCATGACCTTTGCATGTATACCCCCAGCATATCTAACTGCCCAGCTCCAAACGCTTGCCCGCACAGCGTTTCCAACGCGCTTCCCATCCCAAGCTGCACATTCAAATCCATTCAGACAAATTAGTGTTAAGGAAAAGTATAATTATAAATTATTATGTTAATTTGCGAACGAACTGATTACCATGGCACCGAAACAGAAACCGGCAATGACGGAGTTCTCAACAGAGAAAGCGGCGAGGTCCAACGTTCCGACATGGCCAGCCAAGAGCTGAGTGACGGCACCGAGGGAGTACTGGGCCAGGGAGGTGAAAATGGCAGGACCGGCGAGGTACCACAGTTTCTTGGTCTCGATTAAGAACTCTCTGGAGAAATCTCTGACGCCAGTTATTGGAGGGATATCAGCCACTTCTGTGCTAAAAACGGCATCGTCTCGACGGTTTGTTGGTGTGAGTAGCGGTTGCCTCTGCTGCTGACCGTCCTCCATGAAATAGTAAAGAAAAAACAGAGTAGCCACTTAGCACACAAATGAACTGTTATATATACTTACACTGGTAGAAGAGCATAGACTGGTAGAAGAACTTTAAAATGGCCAACTATGACTGGTGGTAACAACCAAACTTACTCAAGCAAGTTTGAGTTTTATTAAAATTACTATATGATTAATGCTTATATTATTTCTATATGTTTGAAGAAAAACAATTGCTGACTATATTGGTGAAAAGGATTAGAAACTGGAATCCAATTTGCTTATATTGAAAGCGTATGCTTGACATGCCAAACTCTTTTATCATAAATATAGGCATTTCATGGTTGCCCTCTCAATAACTCACAATTAAGATCTTACTTACACCCATTAAAGAATAAGGATTTATAATTAAGTATTAGTTGTAGTGATAAAAAGTTAGTACAATTTAAATATATTGAATTAAATTTAAATTTATATATATATATATATATATATATATAATATTTAACAACATTTTTTTTATTTGTCAAAAAATTATCAAATAATATTATTAGTCAATTGATCACTAAACATTCATATTTTGGAAACTTTTCTCAGAGCAAACTTTCCTACATGTATCGTCATGATCAGCAAATTTTGGACGGCGGGCGCCTGCTTTTTTCTCCGAAGGATTCTACACGATTCTACACCGTCAACCTGGCTAGAGTTCAATGGAAGCAACGAGAGGACCACGAACTTTCTGCATGGTACATATATTAATTATGGGTATGAAAAATGGAGATGTAGTAAGAAACGGCTGAGTGAGAAACCCACCACGTTCTTGCAAATTCATGGCAGACCAATGGGTCTTTTGCTGATTTTTTTTTTTTTTTGTAATATTGATTTTTATATGAATTTGTGATATTACTTTTGGATTTATGGTTTAATATTATCAAAAATACGAATGTCTTTTTTTTTTTTTTTTATGGATCCTACACATTAATAGCACTGATTAAACAGTGGTCCTGCCTGTTATTGCACACAGCTACCCCACTCATTCTCTGTTAATTAGTAGTATTATTAATTGCTAGCTATCTACGTATATTTTCATGTGCATGTCACATTTTTCGTAATACTCTCTCCTGCACTTTTGTTATTATTTAAAGAATAAAATTAGATAATAATATGTAAAATGAGAAATTAAATGATAAATTTGTCATGATAAAAAAAAAAAAATGCATAGCTTATTCAATGTGGTTTGACCTTAAGGACAAATAAATAGTAATGGAAGGAATAGTATTTAGTTATTAATTGACCAACTAGTCTCAACATTATAATGTTACATTTACACAGACAATTGAGGTTGATGAACTCATAAAATGGACTGCGCTTCATTTCAGACCAGGAAAGTTTGTTGCTGTTTGTTGAAATAACAAAATGGGGTTTTTGACAAACAGGGGTCTGCTTTTTACTATTTTCCGTATATAGGTTCAGGTTAAAATTATTTCCCTGAATGGGTCTTGTTTCAACAAAAAAATAATTTTCTTTGATTGCCGGCGCACCATATCGCCACTCTAAGAATTTGATCGCCAGTAGCACGGGCGATTGAACAGCACAGAACTAACGGTGAGAACACTCGCCAATACTGATGAGTTAATCACCAGATACATTGGGTTGGTCGTCACTGATAGTGGCTATGGAACCGTGTCCGCCGGCCAACAAGCCAAGCATCTCCACTTGGCAAAGGCGACTGACCCCTTTCTTGTGGCGACTAATGCTTGTGTGCATTTGGTTAGCAGATCGCCACTTGTAAGTAGCGACTAACTCCCTTTCATCGGCGATTCAGTAATCTCAACGCCGATTGTTTCAGCCGTCAAAAGAAAAATTAATCTTTTACTAAAAAGAAACCCCTGCAGGGAAATAGTTTTCATTGAAACCCATACAGGGAAATAATGTTGGAAAAAACCCTGTTTAGGAAAAACCCTAACAAAATCAGTCAGCCACTGATACCAATATTCTATAGCGCTTTCTAAAGAATGGTTGTTAACTATCATCATCAGATGGCTAATCTTCGTTGCAATGATTCGTCGTATAATGATTATCCTACTTGACTCGTTGCTTTCTTCTTTCACCGGACAAATATATATGGCCAGCTCTTTGATTAATTTAACTTCAATAATATGTATCTATATGCCAAATAGCAGTAATAATAATCTATCCTAGCCAATTCTTTGATAGCCATATGATTAAAAATATATTGTTTTCTAATAAAAATGGATTGGGCCAAAAAAAAAAAAATCTTGCGTGGAACAAATTATTGAGCATTGTTAATTACTTATATAATATCTTATTTTATGTTTAAGATATTGCCACTTACTTGTGTAACGAATGTTTTGGATTGTGATGATGATGCAACAACCTGACTGAGACATTGATTGTGCATGAGCACCGCGGCTGATATGGGTTTTTCTGGCATTTAGTTTCATGAGGCAAGTATTTTTTTTTTTTTTTCTTTCCAGCGTTGCCTTCACTGTGACTCTCTTTGAGAAACCTAGAATTGTAAAATTTATTTAGACAAATAAATATGTGGAAAGCATCCAGTTGTGGGAATGAAGAAAATATTGTGAGGGATTCAAGGAAGGGAATATTGATGCAGAGAGATGATCACTACCAAAATTTTCATGCCTTCTTGTCCTTATTCAAAATAGAATTTGTTACTGATTCATCTTCTCGATATCGTTCGCTTTGGAATCTGTTTCTTCCCCACCCCACTTCCTTATCCTGTCTTCTGCAAGGGAGGCCTGCATGGAATTAATATACACCAAGTTAATTAACTCTCCTTAATACATTCTTTAAGTTTGAAATTCCCTGCAATGAAAAACTATGCAAATTCCAGAAAGCTTACCTCTTTATCCCAGTTAGTTCTATAAATCATGAAAGTAAGAACAACAGTTTGGAGAATTGTCCCTCCCAGCATCCCAGACCAGATACCCTGAAAATAATCACCAATCACAAAAACAAGTGCCCTTTATTAGTATAGTATTCCCTGCCATTGTCAAGAATCAGAGCATTATGAGGACGAGAAGTGCTCACCAAAACCCCATAGTTAAGCTTGTAGCCCAATAAAAGACCAGCAGGAACGCCAACTAGATAGTAACATGCAAGGTTTACATAAGCAACTGCGGTCTGCCATCCTGCTCCAATGGCAACACCTGCATTTATACATACATATATATAAAATTAAATGGCCTGCAAGCAGAAAGACTATAATTGACCCAAGTCTATTGAAGAAACAAAAACTGCTAATTTTTGAAGATTGGAATTCATTTAACCTGAGAGAACAGGCTGAATATTGTTGATGACAATGCAGGAGGCCAACATTGGTGTGAGTTCCACAACCAGATCTTGTACTTGGGGGTCGGTTGAAAATAAGGAAGGATACTGTTGGCGGAAGATGATTAAAATCTGGGAGAGCAAGAGAATCAACACAAATGAAGTGATTACAGCAACCACGAGTGAAAATTTTGCCGTTCTAGGCCGATTAGCTCCAAGTTCATTGGATACTCTCACACTGCACCATTTTAGTATTAATGCAAGCTTAATCAAAACCCGTTCTTCCATCATTCCATAGTTAAGTCTAAATAGTTACATATGGCGACTGAAACAATTTCAATCAGAGGATTTTATCAGTTACAAACCTTACGGCGGCATTTATCCCGAAGGAAAATGTGATGGTCCATCCCAATATGTTCATGCTGCAAATTCAATTCAACACGTACAATTGAGCAAATATATGGATTCAAAGTTGACGAGAAATCAAACAAAAAAATAAAAGATAAAGCTATTGCTGCCAAAAAAAATTGCAAACATAACTTCTTCTTTTTTTTTCCAATAAAATAGTTGTTTCTCTTATAATCCATGTCGCATAAACTGAGAATGAGGCATCAACCCCACTATTATATTAATGTAGAAGAAAAATTGAGAACAATTTGTTGTCTAATTTGTACTCTTAGATGAATTCACGTGAGAGGTAATTGTAATCCTTTATGAATACTTAGTTTTTTCTTGTGCATAAAAAAAAAAAAAAAAAAAACATTAAAGGCTATTTTGTTTGAAGACATGAATTAAATAATAATAATTTTGAAGAAATTAAGTGAAATTGTATATATATATAGTCTAATAAACAAAATGGATTGTATAATTTGCACTCACCATATGGACAAAGCGTCCACTGAAACTTCTGCATTCTTTAGATATCCAGCAAAAAGAATTATGGCCATAAAATACCACGTCTCCAGGCTGTATAAGATTTTCAACAAAAAAAATAATTAAATAATCTTAGATAAGAATGAAACTAATATACTACATTTTGTTGGTAGATTTATTTAAGTAAAAGATAGATACTCCAGACCTAGTTGTATTAAATAAGAAACTGAATTAACTAAGTGAGCGGGTCACGCCAATCAATCATAACCTTTTGTAATACTACATACACAAGATCCAAGGCAAACAAACAAACAAAACACATAGTATAGTAGAATAATGTGGAACATTTATGCTCTTCCCCTGTTAATGATACAAACAAATAAAAAATAAAAAGCACATGCACATACGTTTAAAAAACTCTAATTATGCATTATATTTAAAAATATATATATAAAAAAAAAAAGAAAGTGTAGTTAAATTTATGGTAAAAGTTGTGACAGACCAGAGCATAACAGCTGAAGCGATAGAGAGGCGAACGAAACCCCATAGATTCTGGAATGCTCTGAAAGAGAAACCGCTCCATGCTCTACCGCAACTCCCGCTAAGAATGTATATTAGCTGAGCCAACACTATGAACCACCAGGACGAGTTGAGCACCGCCGCCGCACCCGCCAGGCCCCACTCCACGTTCAACATGAGGAACCAGCTGAAAATCGTGTGCAAAACTAAAGCCACCGCGGAAATCCATGCCATCACCATGATCTTGCTCTGCGCCTGCAAGAACTTCTGGATCGGGAAGTTCATCGCGTAAGCAAACAGCTGAGGAATCATCCAAACGGCGAACATTCCCGCCGCTTCAGATATCGTCTTCGTTTGTCCAATCGCTTTTAGAATCTGTTCCGCAAAAACGTATAGAAGACTCAAAAGCAATGCCGTGACGTTGAGAATCAACCACGATCGTTGTATGTATATGCCTAACATGTCCAACTGACCAGCTCCGAACGCTTGCCCGCACAGCGTCTCCAGCGCGCTTCCCATTCCAAGCTACACATTCAAATTCTCATTCAGATTCAACTTCACTTAATTTCAAATTGAAATGCCGATATAGTATTAATTTGCGAGTCAATTTTTTTTATATAAGGTCTATATAATTTAATCAATTAATTACCATGACGCCAAAAGAGAATCCGGCGATGACCGAATTCTCGACGGAGACAGCGGCGAGTTCGACAGTACCAACATGGCCAGCGAGGACCTGAGTGACGGCGCCAAGAGAGTACTGGGCGAGGGTGGTGAAGATGGCAGGACCAGCGAGGTACCATAGCTTCTTGGTCTCAACGTAAAACTCTCTGTAAAAGTGTCTGACGCTGGCGATTGGAGAAATGTCCTCGACTTGTGTGCTGAAAACGGCAGCGTCTATGCGTTTTTCATGGCGCCCCTCCACCAGTGGTTGGCTCTGCTGATGATCCTCCATCAAAAAATGAAATGAAAGAAGAGAGTTAGTTTGATGTGATGAATCTGACCCTTATTTGTATCGCTTTCTTCGTACAAATATAGATACGTGGAGACTTGGGAATGTCTTATCAAATAAAACTGTTATATCACGCTGTCTGCGTGTATACTCAAAATGAAACATCATTGCCAATGAACTAATTTTATTTAACGAGTTTAGAACCCATTATTACAAGCTATTATGCAAATATTAGACTATAAAATAATATATTAGTAATAATTTGATATTTATAAAACGACAACACTTCTGAGGGGGAATTTTGTAAAGGAAGCAGGAAAAGGTTGTGGTGTTATTAATGGCTATCATCATATTCTTCCCTCAACAAACTAAATCAATTGGCATCCACTGTGGAAGCAAGTCGTAAGAGCATTTATAGTGATGAAACTCTCAAGCGTTGCACCGTTTTTCTTTTTATTATTTTTTAATAATTTATTAGTCATGTCACAGTTGATTTCTTTTTTTCATCTACTATTTACTGTTAAGGGAGACTCAGATTTAAACTTGCATCGTTCTCCAACTATGGAATAAATTTCTTCTATTTCTTCCAATTTATCACGTCTCTCTCCTCTAACTCATCTATACAACGATAAAAAATTACCACTAAAGATTACCTAATTAGCTAGCTAGCCATGTGAGCAAATAAATTTTCCCTAGACAAAGGTGTTGGTTAAAAAAATTACAACTTTTAGGTGGCATGGCATGCATTCAAATTCAATGGCCATGCCATCAACGTGGATTAATTACTTGCCAAAATTGGCAAAGCATGCACCCTTTTAGCCCCAACCTACATTTCTATATATAGATAGGTAGATGTGAACTTGTTAACTTAGCTAGAGAAAGCATGCAACTAATGTCGGTAACCATGAACTAGATCTGTAAAAATATATTACCGCAACTACTCAAGCCTATTTAAATGATGCTATTGCACAATGTTGACCATATACATAGAGACATTAATATTAATAGTATTAGTATAAATAAATTACGTATCTTATCTTTGTTTAGAAAAGCATCTTCAAGTAAAATATTCAGCAATCAAGTGACCCCACTCTGAATAAACTTATATGTCCATCGGCTTAATTAAACTATTACACAGTCACTGTGCTTATCACGAAGCTTTAAAATAATTAGTCTTCTATTTTTTTTTTATGACATAAATATTATTTGCTTAATTAGTTCATGTGCACTCGACAGTAGAGTATGTCTTATACTAAATAATTAATACTTTTAAGATCTGGAAAGCAATCAATAATAATGTTAAATTACAGATCGTGTGACTTGGAAGGAAAAGAATTTGGACTTGCATGTGCTGTGCATGCAATCACCTAATCGCCTTAAAATAAAATGTTAGAAACTAAAAGCAAGACATTTTTGTAGGATTTATCGATTAATAAAACTACCTCAGCGTGAACAAAAAAAAATAAAAATATCGAATTCGTTAGTTTAATTTACAAATCAAGCTCTTACATTAAAATTCTCATTTTCCCATATCACTCTTTTACTCTATATTTCTTTTTCTTTTTCTTTTTTTGGATCGAATATATTTATTCTTTTTACTAGGAGTGAATAATTCGGCCACAGACAAAACTCAGATGAACAAAAAAATAATAATTTATTAAATGGGAAAACAAAATCCTCTTTGCAACAACAACCTTATCACTTCTTGTTCCATTCAAGACAAAATTTGTTTCTGATCTATCTTTTCAGTGTCATTCGCTTTGAAATCTATTTCTTCCCCTCCCCACTTCCTTATCCTGTCTTCTGCAAGTGAGGCCTGCATGCAATTAATTTACACCAAGTTAATTTATTACAATTAGCCCAACATTAACTTGGAATTTCCATGCAATCTAAACTCTGCAAACTCCACAAAGCTTACCTCTTTTTCCCAGTTAGTTCTGTAAATCATCAAAGTAAGAACTGCAGTTTGCAGAATTGTTCCTCCCAGCATTCCAGACCAGATACCCTGAAAATAACCAACAATCACAAAAAACAAGTTATATTCCACTAATTAGCTAGAATCAGAACATGATGAAAAATTTAAAAAGGGGATAAGTGGAGGAGAAGTACTCACCAAGACCCCATAGTTAAGCTTGTAGCCCAATAAAAGACCGATAGGAACGCCGAATAGATAGTAACATGCAAGGTTTATATAGGCAACTGCGGTCTGCCACCCTGCTCCAATGGCAACACCTGCACATTTATATAAACACAAAATAAAATGGCCAGTCAGTGGAAACACTACAATTGGTCCAATTCTAATCCATTATTGAAGAAACAAGAATTGTTAATTGTTGAGGAATTGGAATTAAATTAACCTGAGAGAACTGGCTGAACATTGTTGATGACAATGCAGAAGGCCAACATTGGTGTGAGTTCCATAACCAGGTCTTGTACTTTGGGGTCGTTTGAAAATAAGGAAGGATATTGATACCGGAAGATGACTAAAATCAGGGAGAGCAAGAGAACCAACACAAACGAAGTGATTACAGCAACTACTAGTGAAAATCTTGCAGTTCTAGGCCGATTAGCTCCGAGTTCATTCGACACTCTCACACTGCAAAATTCAAACCTTAATCAAAACCAACTCTTCCACACAGAAACAGTTACAGTCAGAGGATTTTATCTGTGACAAATTACCTTATGGCTGCATTTACCCCAAAGGAGAACGTGATAGTCCACCCCAATATGTTCATGCTGCAAAGTCAATTTAACACACGTCAGAGCAGAAAACAATTAAAAACAAAAAAGCTGTTTGAAGAAAAAGAAGACTGTTTAAAAAATCAAATTGGCTTTTCAACCTCCCGTTAGAGCCTTTAGCTAGATTAGCTTATCAGCTATTTTTATCAACTAGTTGTCCCATATTATTCTTATGTCATCACTGTGGTGGAATTACAGACTCTACGTTGATTTTACTGATTTAAAAGAGACAGCTAACTTTCTAGATCTATTAAGGATCATTTCCAGCCATCTTCAACCGACTACAGATTGTCCAGATGAGTAGAAAAAGACAGAAAATGATACACAAATTTAAAAATAAAATAATAATAAAAAAAACAAAGAGAAACCGACTTGTACAATTAATGGTACTTTCCTAACAGGGAAAAAAAATTGTGTTTAAAAATTGAGAAACCGATCTCCAGATTTGTACGACTTCCTACAATAATTGACAACCTGTTTTTCCTTCTAGTATCGCGTCAGCTCCAGTATCCATTTTTTGACCGACCATGTCTCGTGTTCAAACTATTCAGACATTTTGACGGTCAAAGTAAATTTTCAGTCGAAATGGGGTCACCCTGTCTTAATGTCCTCGGGATCAATTAAACTTTCCTTTTTGGTTGACTGAGGATGAACAAATATGGAAAGAATTCAACAGAGTCTGATCCTAATTATATTCCCTTTCTATTATTCATTTCGTCCTCCATTTTGTATATTTTCTTCCTTTTTTTTTTTCTTAAGATATAAAATTGAAAATTGTGTAATTAAATAAAATAATCATGTCAGTTGAAATTAAATCAACCTGAAGATGTGATATAATTAAATGAACTGAATCTTGGCACTCACCATATAGACAAAGCGTCCACTGAAATTTCTGCGTCCTTGAGGTATCCAGCAAAAAGAATTATGGCCATAAAATACCACGTCTCCAGGCTGTACAAGATTTTCCGCAAAAGAAATTAATTAAATAATCTTAGATAAGATAAGATAATGAAATTAATATATTATTGTGTTAGTACATTTATTTAAGTGAAAGATAGATAATCCAGATCTAGTCTAGTTATATATTTAAGAAAAAAAAAAAAAACCATAGTCTTCTCGTCCTTCATAGCACTAATTAATAATGAATAATTGTATTCTAAGGCAAATAAACAAAAAGAAGAAAAGAAAGTAAAGTGTAACTTTTTCAATCATTGTACAACTTTAAGTTTAATACGTGATTCTTTAAAAAGGCTTGATTTGAAAAGAAGTGACTTTCTTTTTTCCTTCTTTTGATAAATAGATAACCAACTAGACACAGCACTTATGGAGTTAAACAAAGTTTGACTATATACGTAGTATCTATGTATAGCTAATAATATGCTGCAAAATTGAAAGAGGAATATTCATTGCTATAATTATTTATGTAAATTATTAAGATTAAATATTTATTTTAATTTTTTATATTTAAAATTTTTATTAATTTTATCCTACACAATTTAAGTTTATTAATTTAATTCTTAAAACTCTAATTTATTAAATTTATTAATTTTATCTTTTTCACTTTATAAAATATAAAAAATAAAATTAATTAAATTTAAAATATAAAAAATTAACTTAATAAGAATTTTAAATCTAAATTATCAAAATAATATTTACTCAGCTATCACTGATGTTGCTAAAGTTAAATATACACTGAAGTTAAATATTGTCTCTGGGTGAATGTAACTCTAGAAGCATAATAATAATATTTCCTATAAAAAATAATATTAATATAATTAATAATTTAAAAATGAAAATGAAAATAAATAGCCACAATGAGTACACTTCACCCACTCTCATTTTCGGTAATAAAAAGAAAAAAAAAAATATTGAACGGTAAAGTTTGTGACTTACCAGAGCATGACAGCGGAAGCTATGGAGAGGCGAGCAAATCCCCACAGATTCTGAAAAGCTTTGACTGAGAAGCCAGTCCAAGCTCTACCACAAGCTCCGGAGAGAATATACACTAGCTGAGCCAACACTATGAACCACCACGAGGAGTTGAGCACCGTCGCCGCACCCATCAGTCCCCACTCTACCTTCAACATGAGCAACCAGCTGAAAATGGAGTGCACAACTAACGCCGCCGCAGAAATCCAGGCCATCACCATGATCTTGCTCTGCGACTGCAAGAACTTCTGGATCGGGAAGTTCATTGCGTAAGCAAACAGTTGCGGAATCATCCAAACAGCGAACCTTCCGGCCGCTTCAGAAATCGCCGTCGTTTGCCCAATCGCCTTCAGAATCGGCTCCGCAAAAACGTACATAAGAGTCAAAAGTAACGCCGTTAAGTTGAGAATCAACCACGATCTCTGCATGTATACCCCCAACATGTCTAATTGCCCAGCTCCAAACGCTTGCCCGCACAGCGTTTCCAGCGCGCTGCCCATTCCAAGCTGAAAATTCAAATCCAACAAAAGAATTAAAAAATTCTACCATTTTCTGTGATAATATATAAAATTATTGGGTTAATTTGTGAATTCATCGGTTACCATGACACCGAAACTGAAACCGGCGATGACCGAGTTCTCGACGGAGACGGCGGCGAGTTGGATTGTACCAACATGGCCGGCGAGGACCTGAGTGATGGCGCCGAGAGAGTACTGGGCGAGGGAGGTGAAGATGGCGGGACCAGCGAGGTACCAGAGCTTCTTGGTCTCAATTACGAACTCTCTGTAGAAATCTCTGAAGCTGGTGACCGGCGGAATATCGACGTCATCTATTAGGAAAACGGAGCTGTCTTGGCGGCTATAACGGAGTTCCTCCGTTGATGATGTTGGTAGTGGCAGCAGAGATTGGCTCAGTCGAG
This sequence comes from Bauhinia variegata, assembly GCA_022379115.2. Lineage (NCBI taxonomy): Eukaryota > Viridiplantae > Streptophyta > Magnoliopsida > Fabales > Fabaceae > Bauhinia > Bauhinia variegata. The sequence continues at coordinate 12,790,755 of CM039436.1, read as the reverse complement.
TGTCCTCCATGAATAGAGAAGAGAAGGAAAAGGAAAACAAAACGAGAAGCTGCCTCTGAACACGCAGGTTCAACGTGATAATTACTTGTACCCAATGAATTTGGCTCACATTCTCCTTGCAGATAGAAATTTATAAAGAGACGAGAGACTTCCGTGGTGACTTTTTTCTGAATAAAAAACTAAATAAACTATCTTCAAAAAATATATATATACATGTGGAATAAATCATTTACAAAAGCTTGAATTCACACCTTCATTTACAATTATATTTTTAAGTTATGCTATAGAAACAAAATTATAAATAAATAAAAAAAGTAAAAATCAAAAAAAGAAAATAACATGTTTATATATATAAACAAATAAATATAGAAACATCTGTGGATATTACGTTAGTTTAATATTAAGAAGTGAATTTGTTACAATGACATAATTTTAAAGTTAAAATTTTAATTTTTTTTCCTTTTTTAATTAAATTTTTTAATTCTCTGTTATTTATTTAGTGACAAAAAAATATTTATTTTTGGTAAGATTTTAAAATAAAATATTATTATTTGACAATATAATATTAGATATTACTATTTTTATAGGTGAAAGTTTCATAAATTAAAACAGTGAGTCCATCGAAGTCCAACCATGCAGAAAGTGCTAATTGGACCCGTCTTTATCGGTGAGATTAATATTTTAATATTATACAAATTACGGACGGGGTAAAGCCCTATGTATTAAAATCTGAAAAATGTACTTTAATTAATTAGAGTATAATTTTTTTTTCTCAATCAAACAGAAAATGAGTTGGGTTTCGGTCAATTTTTCGGTTCAATGATTAAAATAATACCCCTGGTAGGAATTAAGATCTAAATGCAAATCAGATGATTTGAAATATATGCGACAAGTTCAATAATTTAGTGCTGTATATATCAAATTGAGAGGATTAAAAAATAGTATGTGGTAATCCATCGTTGACCACAATTGATATTTTCAGACCAGAAGAGTAAAACTACAGCTCATGCTTGATTTGCCCCTCTACCACATGCTTCATGTTTACGCCAACAAAAACAATAATTACTTCAACTAAAAAAAGGAATATCAATCAGTTACCGCCTAAACCCTAAACCCTATTTTTTCATATTCTATCTTAATTATTTCCAATGTCATTTTCTAATCATAAAGTGATATTGTTATTATGATATTAAAAATGAATTTTAACCCATTAAGTTAATCCTGGTATTACAAAAATATCATAATCGCTCCAACTTAGCTACATTAGTAATTTGTTTCACATTCTTGATGAGACATTAGTAGATTAGATTAGCAATAGTGGCATTAACAAAAACATAATTGAAGTTTATATAAATGCAATTGCAAGCTGTCGTCGAGTGGGACAAAGCGATAAAAGGCGGTTCCAATGCAAAGCTGCGAAAGGATAATTGGCTACTGTTATTTGCCGTGACAATCCAAATTCAAATCCAATGGCCTCATAATAATTGAGTTAGAGGCTTAAATTCACATGTTTTGCGTGTTGATTGAATGACAGCGTTGGTTTTGACCCCCAAAATGGCTACTAGAACTAAAGTGGAAAAGCCATCTACTAAATATATGTTGTTTTGTTAATTAGGTGAAATGTCGTTTCAAGGGGCCTCCTTTCCTAACCCAATCCAACGGCCTTAAATTTTAGTAGAAGGTTTCACATCTTGCCATGCCGTCCACGTTGAATTAATTAACTGCAAAAATTGTTACTGCGTAATGTCTTTTTGTCCTACCCATGTCTACATGCGAACTCAACTTGTTAAGTTAAGCGGCGCAGTCGCTGTCGGTAACCGCCTGACCTACGGATCCTATAAAAATATAAATACGGCAAGTCGTACCAATCCTGCTCTTGGGTAGCGCGTTAAGTTCAATACACTCCTATCGGCCGCTGTGCCAATAGTAACTTTGCGTCGGGTTGGGTGCACTGAATGGTTTTGAGCACGTGTTCAATAATGCAACTCATGAGATTGTTCTATTCCCATGTTATGCTATGGAATGGGCAAAATTGTCTTAAAAATTTAATTAAATTTAGCATTCTCAAATAAAAATTTTAAAATATATATATAAATAGGCATTTTTTTAACCTTCTACTAAATATGGGCATAACATATTTCCAAATGAAATAGCCAATAAATCTAAAAACATTATGTGCATCAACCCGTAATCCTAACAATTCTTTTATCAACTTATTGTAAAGTGTGATTTTGAATGCTAAATATGCTGAAAATTTATTTCATATTCTTTCCAAAAAAAAGGAAAGTAAAGTATTAATTAGATTTGGAATTATAAATCTCCTTTCCGTGTCAAGCTGTCAATACAACTAGGCACTTCCATCATCACGCAGCGACAACGCATAGCTTAACAGTTACAACGTGCTGATTCAGAACCACGTACTCAGCAGTAAATTACTTCATTATTGAATTTGATCTCATAATTAATAACTTCAAAAAGAAACTGCAACCAAACATTCGTGTTTATTTTCAACCAAGTATTTTCACGTTTGCTTGCACGTGTGAATTTTTTTTTTTTCAGGTCGACAATTATAAATTAATTTTTTTAAGTAAAAAAATTATCAAAATAAATATAATTTATTTTAATAAATTTTGATTATTCAAGGTAAATCATAAATAAATAATTTATATCAATTAGTATAATTTTAAAATTTTTAACTTAAAATATTTAATTTAAAACTTTTCGTAATAGCTTGATGTGATACGACCAACATTTTAATATAAATCATACCATTAATGAATCGACTTAGATGATTGATTCGATTAATATAAATCATAAGGTAGATATTCATTAGAATACACTGGCAGTATTAAAATGGATCAGTGGTGTTAGGTTTGAATTTGGATATATCAGGACCCCCTATTTCCACCTACAACTTATTCGCAATAGATTCGCATTAGATGCTTGATAGCGAAGTGGACGATGTGATAGGTTTGCATTTATTAATTGGATTGGGAAATTGCATGTTTTCTCTTTTAAAATAAAAATATCTTTTGCTTGATTGTCACTATATATACGTTGAACTATAATAATAATAAGAAATATTTTGTCCTTTAAGGTAAAATCATTTTTTTATTCTTTGAATTTGGCTTATTGAACACAAGTTGAAACTACTCGGTATGGTTTATTGATTAAAAAAATTTAAGTAATATTTTAAAAGTTTGGGTCATATTATTTTATATAATAAAAAAAAAAGAGATAGGTTCAAATGCATAGATATAAAGCACGAAAATTTGTATATGCAATTAATAAGAGATTACATTTGTCTTTTTCTTTTGTAGATGATAAATAATTAAGGTAAAAACGAAAAAAGAAAAAGAAAAAAATGCAAATGTAGCAAGCACACGATACATATATACATGAAAACTAAAAGCTGAAAGTGAAGACTTATAATTGCACATTTTACACGGTTTTTGATTGGGACTTTTTGGTGTTATTCAAATTTCAAATATTCTTACGTTAGTGAAAATAGTTTAGCAATTTTGTATCCTTAGTTTAATATTTTTTTAATGGTATAGTTTAACATTTTTTATATCATTCTAAACGTTGAACTCAAGAAAAATAAAATTTTATGCCATTTAAAGTTCTTATTGGATTTTTTTTTTTTTTGGGAGGGGTCATTGTAATCACCAACTCGTTTAATGGTTGAGAAGAGTAAAATAGAAAATCACTAATACAAAGTTTAAATCACAACTCCTTGATGTTTAATTTTTATGTCATTAAATTATGAATGATTAATTATATATATTTATAAAATTGTAATTTTTTTTTTATATTTTAACTGATTGAAATTTAATACAACAAATAAGTGAGATCCTTCCTAAGATAAGACATTTCACCTTACATGAAGACATGAAGTGACCAATTTAATAGCAAAGATTGAGAGCTACTTAAATATATGACGTGTGTTTGATTTTTTATACATATTAATTATAATTTAACATAATATAATAATAAATTTATATTTTATACATATAGGTGGTAAAAAAAAAAAAAAGACATGAAGTGACTGAATAGATATGGTGGTAGCTAGGTGTTTGTTAGCTGCCAAAGGGACCCGGGGTTACACCTGGAAAGCGACGCCGCCATAAGAAGCATTAAACATAATCACATGGTTTGAATCAATGGACCATGGTGCCTGAGATCTTGGTTCGATTCTTGAGAAGGTCAACAAATAGTAATTTGATCACCAAAGTCTCTAGCGTTTTCCTAGCCACGTGACCCAAAATGAAGTTTCGCTCTTGAAATTACATTATTTCATAATTTTATTAAATTGAAATAATGGGACTATCATTATCTTATCCATATCTGTTTGGAAGTAGAAAAAAAAAAAAAATTACAAACAGCAAACCCCCTATTTAGAAATAGTGTTTTTTTATTATATTTAAAGAATAAAGATATCAAAATTAAAAAAAAAAAAACAAAGACAGAAAGACACAATGAAGAAAGAGAAAGAGTAGATCAGGGGGAGAGTGGCAGAGTTAGAGGGAGGAAGAGAGAGATATTGCAGAAAAAAGACAAAGAAAGAAAATAGAAGGGAGAGCATGGGGTGTATTTTTTGTTTATGAGTATATTTATTTTATTTTATATCAATTTTTTTGTTTAAAAACCAAGTAATTATAATTATTTTAATCCATTATATTTATTAATTAATTAAGTCATAACATGTGAGAGAGGGTACGATGGAGTTACTATTGGATGTGTTAAAAGATACGAGTGCAGAATAAAATCCCTCGAGTTCTGGTCTGGATAAGGAAACCCGAGATATCATATGGCTTGAGTATAGAGATGGGTGAGGATTCAATGTAACGTATTAAATACTTGTTTGATTTAAAATTATAAAATATTTATTTTACATTTTTAAAAATATAATTAAATAATATTTTTATTTAATATTAAGTAGTTTTGCTGGAATTTGAAAACTAACTAAAAAAACAAAATTTCCCAACATGGAGATAATATCATAATAAATTCTACTTGAACATCACATGGATGTTTTTCAATACTTAATATCACGCATGCACATGGTCCATGGAGAATCATCAAATCACATCTTATTTGGTCCCTCGCTTCAATAATACTACTGTTTGTTTGATGCCAACTCTGTATCCTTCGTGCCATCCAATAATACAAACGCCAACGGAACAGAAAGTTATAAAAAAAATATTCATAAAAAAAAAGTCCTCCGGAAATGACACCTACTTTTAAGCGTTATCTCCGGACATATATCTTACATATTTTTAGTGGTGTTCCATTAATTAAAAAATAATTTAAATTATATAAAAACAAAAATAATATAATTTTACGTACATAACTAAAAATGTTCCCAACGGCGGAATGCATTCCTATCGGTAACCTTGTCAGCAATTGATCAAACGACACAAAGGAATTATTTAAAAAGCTAATTTAGTTTATTTTAAATATCTAATGCAAATTAGTGTACGTAAGAATTATGTGGATGGGTGATTATAAATGCATCCGAACTTTATAATATACGGATAAGTCTTAAAATTTAAATTTTTATTAAAAATATTTTATATCATTTCTATGTTGTGGGCCTGGCTTATCGAAAGAGAAAATTTATCTTTTGGTTCATCCGGTCGTGATTGTCCCGCTCACAAGCTGGAGTATCGGACGCGGCTCCACCTTAAAGCAGGCCTGAAATGGGTCAAATCAAATATATACAACGAAGGAGAACGTGCAATAATGAACAGCCTCTTTCATTTGGGCCACTATAATGGGACCATCTTACCTTTTTTTGTTTTTTTTTCACCTTGCTTGCTGCTTTTGAAAAACATTGAGCTGTTTTAGAAGCTTTCCCAGTTCTACCAACTATTCCTTTAATTAGTTAATTTTTGGAAACTTTTTCTGAAATTATTTTAATTTTTTTTAATAACCAAGGCAAGAGGTCCGGGTCCCCTATTTTTATTTTTTAGTGTAATTGAAAACATTTAACTTTATTTTTTTTTACCCAAATATCTCTGACTAATAATTTAAAGAGTTATCCCACTTAAAACGTGGAGATAGATTAATGAAGGGGACATAATTTATTTCAACAAAATCTTTTTCCATTTTAACATTGTCTGTAATGATTGATCAACTAGCACAAATGTTTCTAGACCAATTGATTAAGGAGTTTTTAAATCAAACGGTTAAAGTGAACGCTGAACCTCTTGCAAAAGGGAGAAGAAAGTTGACTAATAGACCGTTGTAACCGAAAGATAGTAAGAGAAACATGATAACATAATCTATAAAATTTTTTTTTTTTAACATGTATATTTATAAATAGTTAACAATATTAAGTTACATCAACTATTCGTTAATAAACTATTATTCTATATTTTATATGAAATAATTATTTACAGGAGTTTACATAAGAATAATTATACGAGAATAGCTTTGTGTGATCAGATTTTAATCCTACGCCTAGGTAAGTAATTCTAGTTGACTCCGAAGATCATAATAAAACACAATTAAAGTGATAATGCAAGGAGAAGCTTGCATGGCTTTATATTGGTGTAAGCGGTTGCGATTGGGTGTTGACGTTTGTTCCAATAGTAATTACCAACTTCGAGATTCATTTATCGAAAAAAGAAAAAGATTCCATCTTCCTCTTCTCGTTATCATGGTGTCTCCTTCATTTCTGATGGGGAAATGGCGACCATTCCACCACTGCTGAGTTTGCTATGATGTCCCTTACTGCCCCTACCAATGATTCCACTTGGCACTTGCCACTCTCGCTGCAGTTCTTATCACTGCCATCTACAAAGCTCCAATAATTGTTTTGTTTATTAATCTATTAAAAAATGCATAAAGTTTCAGACCTGTTTTCTGTTGTTTTCATCCTTCACAGAAAACGTTTGGCCAAAGCAACTTCAATCTCCTCTTAAATGTATTGAAAAGGGACCTGTATCTACCCACTATGGCTCCTTCTTTCCCCAAAGTTGCCAGCTTGTCCGTGACCCGCGACACTTTTAACGGTGGCGGTGGCAGCGGAGAGTGGAAGCGTTCGTCTTGTACGGAGGCATTTCTGTATGTCAGTAGAATACTACAGTGGGATTTACTACGGTGAGCTCGCGAACCCTTTGCAATGACCACAGCTCAGGAAAAAGCGACGCCTTGTTGCGGCGACAATAACAACTCCACTTCTTCCGCAACTGCTCTGCGTCCCCGGAAGGATTGGCCAATCACCTCGCCCGATCCGACTGATGATACGACCCGAAACAGAGCCTCTGTCTCCACATTGATCCGCTCCGTAGATTCTTTCTCTGACCCTCCTCCTAAAACTGCTTCTACCAAAGGTGTCTTTTTCTATTTTGTAATATTAAGTTTGGCCATAGGTATTTCATTTTTTAAGGGGCTTATTCTGTGTTGTTCTGATGTTTGTTTGATTTGATCATCTTCGTCTATAGTTGTCTTGCTGATGATGATTTCAATTATATGAAGGCAGATAACAAATTGAAACCGCTTTAGAATTGTTGTCGTTGTAGGATAACCAGATTGGTCATATCAGCTAATGAGTCAATTGGTTTGTTTGACTGTTTGTCTTCTTCTATTCTAAATTTCTAATCTGCTGACTCTGCAAATATTCGAATTTGAACATCATTCCTCCCTATACTGTCAGCCTGAACAGTTTATGCTCCTTTTCTTTCTTACCTACCTGCTAAACGGATACTGCATGTTTGGTTTGTGCTGGATCTTACTTTATTTTCAGATTTCGTTAATCAACTGAACTCCATGCCTTTTTTCTTGTTTAACTACATCGTGGTGGGGTTATAGGTACTTGAACTTCTCTATTTGGTTGAATGAATGGCTATATAGTCTTTGAAATTGTTTAAACAACGAAATATACAAATTCAGAAATTTTCAAATATCCAGCAGAGGAATATTCCTTGAAATTTGGTGACTAACGCAGCAGACTTTCTTTTACCAGTGATTTCGCTTCTGATTTTCTTTCCTTGCTGGATAGGTATCACAGTCATGGTGAGAGCTCAAACTAGCCACCCCTTGGATCCACTATCTGCTGCTGAAATATCTGTGGCTGTTGCAACTGTCCGTGCAGCTGGGGCAACCCCTGAGGTCAAATATTGAATTCAATCTTTCAATCAAGATTATGCTTAAGTTTTTTACGAGTTAATTTGGAGTTCATGTTTGATGTTGCTTATAACTTCTCTATATCTTTGTGTCTGCTTAGTTGAGGGATAGCATGCGCTTTATTGAAGTAGTCTTGCTAGAACCAGAAAAACATGTTGTTGCATTGGCAGATGCATATTTCTTTCCACCTTTCCAGCCATCATTGCTCCCAAGAACAAAAGGTGGACCTGTGATTCCAACTAAACTTCCCCCAAGAAAAGCAAGACTAGTTGTATATAACAAAAAGTCCAATGAGACAAGCATATGGATTGTGGAACTCTCAGAAGTTCATGCAGCAACTCGTGGTGGCCACCATAGGGGCAAAGTCATTTCTTCTAAAGTTGTTCCAAATGTTCAGCCTCCAATGGTATATAATATTCTGTTTATTTAAGACAATTTACAATGTTCAGATGCATGTAGTCAAACAGGAAAAGTGGGAGCTATTATTGATTGTCATCATGATGCCACTACCTCACTGAACCATTGGTCCTTAATCCATAGTTCCATATCCTTATGTGTTTTCCAACGAGTCTTAGTTATTCATTCTGCTTATACAGGATGCTGTGGAGTATGCTGAATGTGAAGCCGTCGTGAAGGATTTTCCTCCATTTCGAGAGGCAATGAAAAGGAGAGGCATTGAGGATATGGATCTTGTGATGGTGGATCCCTGGTATTTTACTCATTACGATTGTTTACTCTGACTTTCCCGTTTTTCCAATGACTCCGGTTATTTCTTAATCGCTTTCTGATGTTTGAGTTGCCAATTCTTAAAGGTGTGCTGGATATCATAGTGAAGGTGATGCTCCCAGTCGTAGACTTGCTAAACCGCTAATCTTCTGTAGAACTGAGAGTGACTGCCCCATGGAAAATGGTTATGCACGTCCAGTTGAAGGAATCCACGTACTTGTTGATATGCAAAACATGGTTGTTCTTGAGTTTGAGGACAGAAAACTTGTTCCTCTTCCACCTGCCGATCCACTAAGAAATTATACCCCTGGTGAGACACGGGGAGGAGTTGATCGAAGTGATGTGAAACCCTTACAGATTCTTCAGCCTGAAGGTCCAAGTTTTCGTGTCAATGGCCATTTTGTTGCATGGCAGAAGGTGATTGTTTTTGTGCACTTGGATATTTGTACGAGTCAAATTGATATTTTTTAACATTGATTTCTCATTTGCAGTGGAATTTTCGGATTGGTTTCACTCCTAGAGAGGGTTTGGTTATACATTCTGTAGCCTACATTGATGGTAGTGGAGGTCGGAGACCAGTGGCTCACAGGTTGAGTTTTGTTGAGATGGTGGTTCCTTATGGGGATCCAAATGATCCTCACTATAGGAAGAATGCTTTTGATGCTGGAGAAGATGGGCTGGGTAAAAATGCTCATTCTCTTAAGAAGGTTGGAATTTGATTTTCTTCAAATCAATTTATCTTCACCCTTATCTTAACTCTTCCTGTATGTTTTTTTCTAGATGGAATTGAATTTATTTTCTTTGGCCTTATAATTGCAGGGCTGTGACTGTTTAGGCTATATCAAGTACTTTGATGCTCACTTCACAAATTTTACTGGAGGTGTTGAAACAATCGAGAATTGTGTTTGTTTGCACGAAGAAGATCATGGTATCTTATGGAAACATCAAGATTGGAGAACAGGTTTGGCTGAGGTTCGACGCTCTAGAAGGCTGTCGGTATCTTTTATCTGCACCGTGGCTAACTATGAATATGGATTTTTCTGGCATTTTTATCAGGCAAGTTAATATCCTACAAGTTAATTTTGACTGATTAAACTCTAAGCATACAAGTTAATTGTCTTGTTAATGTTCTATTTGCAGGATGGAAAAATAGAAGCTGAGGTCAAGCTCACTGGAATACTTAGCTTAGGAGCATTGCAGCCTGGTGAAACTCGAAAATATGGAACAACTATTGCCCCTGGATTATATGCACCTGTCCACCAACATTTTTTCGTTGCTCGTATGGACATGGCAGTTGATTGCAAGCCCGGGGAAGCTTTTAATCAGGTTTCTATGTCGTTGTTGTTGTTTTTTTAAGTATCGTCATTCATACTTGATTTAGTTGTAAAATTGATCATCATAGCATTCATGGACAATATGACAAATTATTAATAAATTCCCTCCGGGCCAGGTTGTTGAGCTGAATGTCAAAGTTGAAGAGCCAGGAAAGAATAATGTGCACAATAATGCATTTTATGCTGAAGAAAAACTGCTTAAATCAGAATTGGAAGCAATGCGTGACTGTGACCCTTTATCTGCTCGGCATTGGATTGTAAGTAAAGTTCCTTGCACTTGCTTAAAATGTTCAGACTATGGAACTTCTGTTTACGTTTTATCACTATCTTCAGAACATATTATAGGATCATGGGCATATTGAAACTGGGATTACTGGCACCTGTTTCGTATTTTAGGTGAGGAACACAAGGACTGTAAATCGAACTGGTCAGCTAACAGGTTACAAACTAGTACCTGGTTCAAATTGTTTACCATTAGCTGGTGCAGAGGCCAAGTTTCTGAGAAGAGCAGCTTTCCTGAAGCACAACCTTTGGGTCACGCCTTATGCACGTGACGAAATGCATCCTGGAGGAGAGTTCCCTAATCAAAATCCACGTGTTGGAGAAGGTTTGGCTACTTGGGTTAAACAAAATCGATCACTGGAAGAAGCTGATATAGTTCTTTGGTAAGTTCAGTCATCAATCGTGATGATTATTCATTCTTTCAATGCAAAGTCTTATTGTGCAAAAATGTTTCAGGTATGTATTTGGAGTGACCCGTATTCCTCGATTGGAAGACTGGCCTGTTATGCCAGTGGATCGCATTGGTTTTATGCTCATGGTATTCTTCTATTCTATTTCTATATCAGCTGTCCTGTTGCACGGAACCCTTCAATAACTTTCATGGCTAAACAGTCTGCATATAAACAATTAGCTTCTGGTTTTGTTATTGAAATCCCCCATAGAGCAACCAAATCTGTTGATCATTGTTTTGGAATTAACTGGTTTGTGCAATTGTTGATGCAGCCACATGGGTTTTTTAATTGCTCACCAGCAGTTGATGTTCCTCCAAGCTCAAGTGATATGGATGATAAGGAGAACGGGATAACTGCAAAGCCAATCCAGAATGGGTTGATTGCTAAGCTGTGAGATGACCCAAAATCACATTTCTGCTAATCAAATCCTCACCCAAATGGATCAAATCTAATAAATCTATCTGCTTTCATTTTTTTAAATCAATGCATATAGCCAAGGAGCTTCTTTTGGTCCAATCTTGGATGTTCAACAATGGCTTTTAGTAATTGGATATTATTATTATTATTATAGTATTTTAATGCAAGGATTTTCTGAATGATTTCTCTCATCATTTTGGTAATTTAATATTCTATGGTAAAGATCTGTGACATTGATAAGTTTTAACATTTCAGAATGATTTTTTGTTACTACTCTTACTCTAAATAGATTTCACACTCAAAAAAGTGTGGAAGTATCTGAATAAAAACCAAATGAAATACAAGTACAAAAAGTTTTGATGTTTGTGTCATCATTAACAAACGAAGAAATACTGTTTTACATCAGCAATTACATAATTTATATAAAGTTTATAAATTATTGTATCACAATGATAGAAATAGAACCTTTTCATAGTAGTTTTTCAGTCTTATATTGGAAATTGATAGCATTGTAATGTCGTATTTAGTTCCAGTCCCAAAAGTTCAAGAAAAAAACGACAAAAGCCGGCGAAATGGCGACCTTCTCATCTGTTTCCACTTTCTATTTGGATTGCCGTTTTTGCTGCTACCAAGCTGGCATTCCAAAGATAGGCTGTAGCAGAAGCAAAAACTGTGTTTCTAGAGAGATCCCTCCTAATTCTAACCTTTTTTTTTTTTTTTTTTAAAGACACTGTCAAAAATAAATTAAATTCAATTATTAGTTCATCATTAACGAATAGAAATTGGGTCAATGGTGTAATTTTGTGAACTTAGATTATGGGGCTTGACTTAAGGAAGGTAAATGGGGAAGAATGTGGCTTGTAAGTTCTAAGTTCCAACACGTCTTCAGTTGTCCCCGTCGTGCACGTTTTTTTTGGAGAATCATAGTCAACCTGTCCGTTCTGAAAATTAAATGAGACTAATATATATTGAAGTTTAAGAATTTAGGTACAAATATTTTGACCCATAACTAAAAATTAGAAATTGGGTAAAAATTATTCTTTATTTTTAAACTTTTTATTATTATAATATAATCATTTAGCCGAAAAGTTAATACTAAAATACAGAAAAGGGCAAAAGAGAAAAAGGAAAGTATGATTGATATACACGTAACGCTCCTGATGAGCGAGTGGTATCCACCCTCGAGTTCTCATTGGATTAGGGGTGGGGCGATTATCGTAAGCAGGCAGCAGTTTCGTATTCGTACGGGTCAAATTGACCAAAGATGGACGCTATACTCTTTTTAAAGGTAACCCCACGCGCTTTCGGATCATTCCAGAAAGTGCAATTCCCTATGAAAAGGAACTTAAGTCCCAGAAAAGCTTTGGCGTTGGACAAACAAACATGCGTAGCAGGACAAGAATTATTAACAATAACAAATAGTCTGTGTAACTCGGATTAGACCACTCCGACTCAGTACAGACTCGCTTGACACGCCCGATACAGAGTGAAACCTTCCTTCCTCGAAGATTACGAACTGGAATTGCAGGAAAAAAATCAAGGGAAGTGTGTGAAACTAGGAAGTATTGAAAAAGTTCGATTCTTGACTCGAAGCTGAGTCAGGAACTCGGCGGAAATGGCTTCGGAGGAGAAGGATATTGAAGAGGAATTGTCATACCCGATTTTACTGTCGGAGCATGTTCGCTCGGCGGTTGACGTGGCGGAGTCGTTCAAGCTGGAGTGCTCAGAAGTGGGGAAGCAAGTTGATCGGCTTTCCCAAATGCTCCGAACCCTGGTGCGGTTCGCCACCACTACTCCCTCCCTCTACGAACGCCCAGTTCGGCGCGTGGCGGCGGAGCTCTCTAAGAACCTCGAGCGTGCTCTGACTCTAGTCCGAAAGTGCAAGCGGCAGAGCATCCTTCGCCGGGTCGTCACTATAGTAAGCGCCGCCGATTTTCGCAAGCTTCTCAACTATCTCGAAGCTTCTATTGGCGACTTGAAATGGCTTCTTAGTATCTTAGACACTGATGGTACCGGTGGTGGAGGTATTGTTCTGTCTCTCCCTCCAATTGCGAGCAATGACCCTATTCTCTCGTGGGTTTGGTCTTTTATTGCTTCGATTCAAATGGGTCAATTGAATGATCGAATTGAAGCTGCGAATGAATTGGCTGCACTTGCCCAAGATAATGATAGGAACAAGAAGATTATAGTTGACGAAGGTGGGGTTGCTCCATTGTTGAAGCTTTTCAAGGAGAACACCTCGCCTGCTGCTCAAATTGCAGCAGCTAGTGCGCTTTGTCATTTGGCAAATGATTTGGAGAGAGTTAGAGTTATTGTGATTGGGCTTGGAGTTCCAATTGTTGTGCAGGTTCTTGGAGACTCACCCATGAGGGTTCAGATTCGTGCAGCAAATTTAGTGGCAAGAATGGCGGAGCACGATCCTGTTGCCCAAGAGGATTTTGCGAGGGAGAACGCAATCAGGCCACTTGTGACGCTTTTGTCATTCGAGACATTTGTGGATGATCCTACTGATCAATTGGGTAAGCAAAGCATTCATTCTATTGTTCAGATTAATAAGGAGTTGGAGAGGAAGTCATTGGGGAGAACAAATAATCGTCCATTTGTAAATTCCCACTCGAATTCATCTTTTCATATGGAGGGAAGTAGTCGGGGAGGTAATCATAGGAAAGATAGGGAGAATGAAGATCCTCAAGTAAAGCTTCAGCTGAAAATTAGTTGTGCTGAGGCTTTGTGGAAGCTTGCCAAAGGAAGTGTGTCGAATAGTAGGAAAATAACCGAGACAAAAGGGATGCTTTGCTTGGCTAAGTTAGTTGAGAAAGAACAAGGAGAGTTGCTGTTTAATTGTTTGATGACAATAACGGAGATAACAGCTGCAGCAGAAACCAATGCCGATCTTCGACGAGCAGCGTTTAAGACCAACTCTCCTGCTGCTAAAGCTGTGGTGGAACAGCTCTTAAGAGTGATTAAAGAGGTGGACAGTCCACCATCACTGCAAATCCCGGCTATAAAGTCAATTGGTTCATTAGCCAGGACATTCCCTGCTAGGGAGACGCAAGTGATTGGTCCTCTTGTAACACTGCTAGGTCATAGAAGCTCAGATGTAGCAGCTGAAGCTTCTATTGCACTTAGCAAATTTGCTTGTCCAGAAAACTTCCTTCGCGTGGAGCATTGCAAGGCTATAATTGAGTTCAATGGTGTCCCAGCACTGATGAGATTGCTTAGAGCTAATGAAGTTACTCAGCTGAATGGACTAGTTCTCCTTTGCTACCTTGCACAGCATGCTGGCAACAGTGAATCATTGGAACAAGGAAGGGTCTTGACTGCCCTAGAGGGTGCTGATAAAACAGTTCTCGCCCAACATCCCGAGTTAAGAGATCTGGTGGCCAAGGCAACATACCACCTCAATCTCTACCATGCAGGAGGCCATTCTCAGAGGTTGACATATTTGCCTTGAATACCAATTTAGCCATTCGGTTTTCCCTGTGCTTTTACAGGGTTCATTGGTACGCTGTGATGGCTGATTCTGGGAGAATAGGTGGCTTATACAGTCATAAACAAAGCATACTTGCTGTAAGAAAATACATTAGTTTATCAGCTTAGATTGTACCTTCTTTTTTCGTTTTCATTAGAACGGAGGTCAGAATGAAGGCTGTGCAGAGATTAAGTTATATTGGATTATTTAACTCTCTTTGATCATTTGGAATTGTTTAGTTCATCAAAAATTTTCTCCATTGTTCTTTTGGATATTGCAAGGTCTTACTGTAGGATAAAATTGTGCCAGGTTTGAGTCACCGGTAAAATGTGTCATGGCTTTTTCGTCGATATTATCTTTTTACCTTTTACCTCATATTTCTTCTGGGTTTTCTATTTCTCTATCTCTTCCTGCTTTTTCTTGACAGCGGGAAATTCTTTTAGCTGCTAATTATTAGACCAATGAAGATGACATTGGAGAAGCGTCACTATATGCATCATAAATGGTGAGTGAGATGATATAAGCCATTAGCCATTGCCCTAAATGTGCACTCATGATTTGTTTCCTTATTTGCTCGTGTTTTTCTGCAGATGAAACTCAACTTTTGGTATAGATATGGCAATGAGTCAGTGGAAAAGGTGGCTTGGACAATCTTCAGGCTATTTCTATGAGAAATAACAAAAGTGTGTTTTCATGGGTATGAAATTTAGCCGTGCTTCTGATTAAGTAGTCTTGAGGGATTTGTCTGCATGTACAAGACTATGTTTTGTACGTGATTTAGATATGGCAAGTGGCAACTGAAGTACTTCCACTTTTTCCCTTGACTTCTCTTTTTGAGACTTTTTAAGATCCAGATTAATTTAGGGTTTGACTGGCATAGATATTCTCGGTAAAATGGAATATATAATTGAATTAGCATCATCTTGTTCAGAAGATTGATTCCTGCGCCTGTTCTTTTGATAAGATGTTCAATAATTTGCAGTAATATCAGACAACATCCTTAAATCATCTATCTTGAGAGATAACTTGTGATGTGAACATCAGAACCAAAAACACGTTGTGACGTGAAACATGAAACATGATAACTTGGTTGGAGCACATTCCTAGGCCAGTTACAAGGTTTTTTGTTCTTTATTTGTTTCTGAGAACTCAGAAGGCTTTGTTGCGGAGAAGACAACGTCGCAAGAATCACGTGGGGGTTAGACCACCACCATTTTCTGATTTTGGGGGACCAAACTCGATGAAGCACTGCAAAAATTATGACCGTCAAATGGAGCTTTAACCATAGATATAATGTGCTGTATAACCGTGAAAGATGATACAAAAGTTAGGTAGCCATTTCAAATAACGAGGCCACTATATTCAACATTCAAAGGCATAGGCAGCTTCCTGATCAACTCCTACCTGGTTCTTATGTTTTTTTGAATTTTTCCATCAAGAAGATGCAGCATCAGTAGTGAAGGTGATGCAACTTCTGGTTTATAACCCAATGTACAGTATGATTCAGTCATCAAGATGATGGCAAAGCACGCCACCTGTCAACAAGAAGCATGGCATGATCACGAGAAGCTGCTGAAAGCCGTTGAAGAATTACATTCTTGATATGAGCAGCAGCTCTTTCACCAGCACGAGTAGCTAGTTCCAAGTATACCACAGCTTTCATCATGTCCCCGTCCTGTATAGATACAATAAGACCTCCATTAGATACATGCATATTTTGTAATACAAAAAGAAGCATATATATATATATATATATATATATATATATATATTGCACCCCTTTAGTCAACTGTTATCATTAGCCTTATGCGCACACATCCAAATAAGAAGATCGCACAGACAATTAGCATGTCTCATTTATTGTTGTGTACACGATCCAAATAAGAAGGTATAGACGTTTACTCACAGAAAAGAGAGCAAGTCCGTGCTCAAATTGCGCTCTACTATGTCCATGATCAGCAGCCCGCTTCATCCATTTTCTTGCCAGTTGACGACTATGCACCATACCTTCTCCGAAGGAGTAGCATAAAGACACATTATACATAGCGCGCACATACCCTCCTTCTGCAGCTTTCTTATACCATTTAGCCTGCTCCAAGGGCAACTTGTTAGAAGCAAATTTCAGAATATAATAAGTTAAAACGGCCACTGTTTTAAATTCTCTGCCCCGGACTTGAAGAGAAAAATCTCAAATAAACATTTTAAGGAAAGCATTATAATGAGGTCAAAGAGACGGAAAGATCTTACCAAGGCCGGGCTAAAAAAAACAAAGAAGGTAAACGGATAAGGATAGAATGCCTACAGCCTCTTTTATGTTGCGATCAGTCCCGCCACCTTGATGTAGACAAAGTGCAAGTTGGTATTGGGCGCGAGAATTCCCAGCAATAGAGGCTTTATACAACCATTTCAAGGCTTCCTTGGTATTTGGAGGTTCAGCTGCAGAGCAAAAGGAACACATACGTGAAAATCATGAAACTTCTTTCCATCTAGGCACATATACATTATACATTGAGGACAAGAAAGCCACGAACAATCTAGAAGAGTTTGAAGGTAATAAAGTGTAAGATTTCATTTCTGGGCATTGAGGACAAACACATGTAGCACACTTATCATAACAAAGTAGAGCAAAAAAATCTACAAGAAAAGGTTGAGCACATTGAGTTTTATTGACTCGCACAGCGGTATTCTAATGCATGACAATAGTTAAATTATGCACGAAAATTAAATGCTACATGAATTCAAGCTGAAAATTAAGAAAAAGTGAAATTATTGCTTACTTGCGTGCTAGGATAATCTGGAACCAAGTGAAGTTTTATCTTGGAAAGAAATCGTTCATGCAGTTCATAAAGTTTATTGCTGATACCAGCAGCGATCACAAGTGTCATAAAATCTCGCACCAAATTGCAACATTCACTAGGAAATCATAAGGTTATCAGCATGTTAAACTCCATTGAAAAACAAAAGCGGGGATAACATACCAGATCTGGACAATGCCGGGATACAGGCAAAACCAAAACCACAACCACATTATAAACAAACATTGTAGGACTAGTATATATAGATCTCATTGGGAATCTATTTTATTAAACAAACGAGACAGTTCATACTGCATGCATTACTTACAGCTGAGTAAAATTTCCCTTCTGTAACAATAGATGCTAGAGCATTGTACTATTACTAAGGATTATGTGACTTTGTCACCAATATTTTGACTCAAAGGCTTCTGCTACAAACCAGTTATACAAGTGATATACCATTGTACGCTTCACTTTGCTTATTTGTTTTGTCTTGGAAAATTGAAGAGGAAGCAGAAATTGAAATCCTTATTATTGAATCAATGAGAATTACTGAGGGAAAGAATCTTATATATAGACTCTAGAATCGTACTCAGGAAGCTAAAAAGAGGGAATACAAGAAGCCATAATGGACACTCAATAGATGAACAAAGCAATATAACTAGGCACACTATCTAATTCTAACAGACTTAAAAATATTCTAGTGAAGCAACATAATTTCCAATAGTCTTTATCCTCAGTTGAATATAAATTTACAATTTAAAATGGAGACTACATATGAAGTCTCAAGAGCATAGATAGTATCAGAATTTAGCATATTATACATCTCTCTGATTATCTAATATGTAAATGCGAAAGTGCACATGATTAGCAGTATGCAACACGTAAATAGAAGCAAGGTTTGGAGAATGAACTTGATGTGCCTCAATACATACCGAAATATGCGGCTGTAACGATTGAAGCTTTGACAACTTCATACGATAGATATACAAAATAAAATGAAAACTACATTATCTCAAATTCTAGAAATACCTTGCAAATAAGAAATGCCCAAATTGCACTGCCCTGCTGGATCTCCGAGCTCTGCAGCTTTCTGATACCAACTAATTGCTTTCTCCTTCTTCCCCATTTCCCAATAAATTAAACCGGCATCGACCATAGCCAGGGAAGAGCCACGAGCTGCACCTTTCAGAAAAGAATCAAGGGCCTTCTCTATATTTGGTTTAACACCTCGCTTTCCATGCTTGAATTGCTTCCCCCACCTTAACAAAAGCATGGCCTCCCTCAAGGGCCTCAGCGCCTCCGACCACGACCGACATACCAACGATGCCGCTCGAAGGTTCGGGAGGTTGAAGGAGGCTGCTATTTTGGTGAGAACGTCGTATGGAAGGGCAGAGAAATCGGCAGCTTCTGATGAAGATTTTGAAGAAGTCGACGACGAAGATGATGTTGCGCAAAACCGAATCGATCGAGTTGAATAAATAGATGATTTCACAGTACGGTTTTTACCGGAGGATGACTCGGAAACATGAATCTCCTTTACGTTGGAGAAGGGAAGTGATGAGAATCGAGAGGCGGCAGAGCGAGAAGGCCATGTTCTCTGCTTCATCGTCGTAGTTGCTTGGTCGAGACGTAGGGCCAGAGTGTGGTTTCGCAGCTTCTGGTTAAGTGACAAGAAATTGGAGGAAAATGCCTAGATAAGATATATTTTGTTAACATTATTTAGAGTTTATTTCCTCACATTTTTAAAAAAATTGTGGGAACAAATAATTAAAATTTATTGTTTACTTTAAATCTTAAATCATAGTAAACAATTATTTATTTAAATAAGAATCAAATGATTAATACTTCATAAATAAAATTCATGTAATTTATATTAGTTAGAATGGGTAATAATTGAATTTTCAAAGAAATATTAACATTCATCTGCCAACCAAAATAAAAAAGGAAATATAATTGATGTATAAGACTAGACAAGTATGTGTTCTTTGTCTTATTTGATTGTGGACAAGAAACTAAACACAAAAATCAGCTAATTGCGGGGCCATCGCCAACCAATCCATATTTTGTACCAAATGTTAGTTTATTACATATACTCACTCTATAAACTGCCAACCAGAACAGAAGCAGGGTTGCTAATCTCCATGTGGTCTCCAATAATGAGACTGAACAAGCCCCTTAATTTAGAACAAAAAAATCCACCTAGAATCTGGAGTCTTACATTGACTTGTTTGAATACTATTCCCTCAATCACAGGCTCCGATTCCCATAACCCAATTCTTTATTTCACATAAATTAAGTGAACTTCCCCCTTGCCCACCTATTCTTGCCTTCAAATCACTTTTCTATATTCATCAAATTGTGCACTGCTTATGTCATGATGAGCATTCCTCATAGAATAATAGACAAGAGATAAGATAACCATCATGTCAAAATTATTATCACCTAGCGATTGGGTTGAAAAAAAAAAAAACTTTATTGTTTTTATGGGATCAAAAAACAATCTATCAATTATTGGCCTTAAAAAACTTGACCTTTTTTTTTTCTAGTGCAAAAATGAGGACCATTCAAGTAGCATAGGATTCTACTCTTCCCCTATACAAGTGGTTTGTTGCTTTACTTATGGGTCGAGAACTAATATCACAAAAGCATTACAGAGAACCTTCCCACTATCAAAATGAGTCCGAGGTGGGTCACTTGGTAGACGTGGGAAATTCTAACACCCTATAGTAGAAGATAGAAGAGGAAAGAGGTAACTATGGGGTTACATTGCCAACCCTTATGTGGGGCTTTAGCCTCAATGTCCCAACTCATTAGAAGTAGTTTCCGTGCAGCATCTGCCTACCCCATTTGAAAACGATTTTGATCCTACTTGCATTTACAAGACTTTTTTGGCTGCATACCCTATGATTTTGACTTGAATTTTCTCATTCCTGCGCGTGGTTCTGAACAGTAACACATGGGAACGCTTAAATATGAGCTAATTTAGCTGGTAAACTCTCTTAAGCCATAGATCAAACACAAAGGATGCAAAAGAAAAATGAAGCAAGCTAACATGCCATTTCATTCGTTTAGATCCTGCACTGTACAACTACAAATAGTTCTAATCTCTGAACTAGTGAAAGAAAGTGAAATTCTACTCAATAGAAAACAGAGAGAAAATGAAGTTTAAACTAAGGATAAGGTACATAGACAACAATGAAGCATGAGCAAAATGGTGGCAAGCGGCTGCTTTGACCACAGCTTCACATTTCTCTGTATGATCAATTGGCCCTTTGTATAAACGCAGTTTCTAAGTCCGGTGGAGTAAAGAATTCTCTAACGCTACCCGAACGATAATTACACTTCAATGAAGGTTTTCGCTTCTTGGGTGCAGGTGGGCACGTCAATGTGGTTGGAATTCTTGCTTCTTCCCCTGTTGGCGTAGTTGAACACTCCTCTGTTTCCTTGTCATCAACTGATGGCGCTTTTTCCACCGGGATCGTGTATACTGGCTTCAACGGCGATCGTAGAGCGATTCCTGCTATGACCCATTTTCTATTATCAGACTCAAAGCCGCCATCGAGTTGCGCTTTCCCAGAGAACCCCATATTTAACCAGCAAAAAATTGTCACTGGGGAATATATATATATATATATATATATATAGCAGAGAATAAAGTAATAAAGCTGTAATTTTTCTTCACTTTTTGGTTGTAAAGGAAGAAGGAGAAACCAGTAGGAAAGTGTTGACGGAGGAGAAAATAAAGAGAAGTGGGCACTGAGGAAGATGAAAAGGAGCTTGCTTGTTGAAGTTGAGGAAACAAGGGGAAAAGGGAAGAGGTAGACTTGGGTTGGGAGAGAAAGATTGAAAGATGAGAAGAGTGAGATTGGGTTTTAAATGCGCAGAGTGGCGTTGAATGATGCGTGTTTTGCACTAATTGGAGAACAGAGGGAGAGAGAACCCGAGGAAACTCGTGACTAGGCTAGACGATTAAATAACAGCGCAAGTAAGATAGGGAAATTTAGTTAAGAGTTTTGGCGCCAAGCTTTTAGGGTCTTCTTGATAATATGGCCTTTTAAAATACAATGCACCTTTCTTTTCCTTTTGGTTTTGGCATCCCGATGAGGTTGAGAGAGGGAATCAAACATTTTAAACAACTTCCATATGCTATCAAAGTCTTCTTTTTCATCCTCTCTATACTAACAACAATTCAGGTTAAAAACGTTGAATTTGAAACTTTTAACAGTTAAACTTATTCGTTCATATCCAGAATTTACCACGTTTGGACATTGAATCTTGACAGGATAAGATGTATCTATCATTATTCAAAAACTTTCGTAATCACCCTTTTTAATTTCATTGGAGGGTGATGTTATTTTATACGAAACCATTTTCTGTTTGTGAAGTATAGAAAAAGGAGCAGTGCATTTCTATGCACATCGTTTCTCGTCATTGTATATTTTATACAACGTAGTCAATTATTAGATTCTTGTGTTTAAGGATGTAAGTGGAGATTATTCTTCTGTAACAGAGAATATTCTTGTAAGCTCAAGCAGAAGCAGTATCTCCATGTTCTAAAACTCGGCATTTTGGGGAAATTTTTCAGAAGTGAAAATACAACAATTGTTAGACAGAACAGCAATCCATGAATGAAGCTTTTTTCCTTTCCATTTTTTTGAGGAATCATCAGATGACTGGAATCAAAATCATTTCATTCCCTTCACCCCGACAAAGTTTTTTTTTTTTATTATTATTAAAATTTTAAGTAAAATCAGTCAATTTTTGCAATATGGGTAAGATTAAGAACAAGAGAAAAACGTAACTCAAAGCTACTTTTACCTGTCCTATATTCCATTCAATGACCTTACACTTTGATTCCCATAGCTTTGTAAAAGCAAAATCTATTCATCATTTACAAAGGGGTCCTTTTCTTTCCATTCTATTCTGAATTTTATGGTTAAAATTGCACATTTAAGTCAAATTTGAATTTTTTTTCCGAATTCTATTTTTTATACCATCTATTATTATAACAGTATTATAAAAGAAATATGCTTTGAGATCTTTAAAGCAATCTGCCTACTTGAACAATAACCAAAAAAAGAAATTATGATCCACAGCCATGTCACTCGGATTTCTTATGCAGTGATCTAAGGGCCTCGACTGCATTAATTTTGGATTGCAAGAAATGATATGATGGTACAAGAATCGGGTTTTGGTTTCTCTGAGCGGAGAAACTTTTGATGAATTAAACAGGTCACTGAGTTAATCTAATAGCTTTTTTCTTGTCAAGACAAGACAGAGTAAGTGTTAGACGTACATAAAAGAGCCTTATGAGATGAGATCGAATAAGTACATGAATAGTGAAAAGTAATGTACGCTCAGTACAGGAGAGAACAAAGTTAGGTGTATATTGAAGAGCTTTTATGAATATAATACAGCTTTAAGTTGAATCGCCATGCTTACATCCTTGAATAACCTCTGTGGTCTTCGTACTGCTCCATGAACTCATCGTTGAATTTCTTGAAACTGGCCATGATAGCAGGCATGTCTTCCTCAGCTGGTAAAATGGTTGTCCTCAAATGGAACACCCTACAACAAAAGTTCCAAAACAAAATCAGAAACAGGATAAGTGCTTTTCCATTTCATATATTGACTTAGTTTAAGTTATTATTTTCGTGTTATGAAACATTTATAGAATAGAGATGAGATATGGATTGTAACGAAGGGATAGACTGGTAGATGCTAATGGATAAATCTTTACCCTTCTTTCTGACCAAATCCTGAACCGGGAACAGTGGATATGCCAGTGGCCTCTAAAAGCTTGAGACAGTAGAAAACATCGGGAACCTTTCCAGCTTGTTTAGCAGCCTCTATTGCTCTCGGTGGCAATCGTATTTGAGGGAATGAATACATGGCACCTAAACACAGGTTATGGAATCGTTGCTAAGCTACCAGCTTCAGGATACTCAGATTGCATGACAAAAAGAAAGTAGTACAGTAATTTAGAACATTTTGGTATCTACCTTCTGTAAAATTACAAACAACGTTTCTGCAGCTGTTGAATCCATCTGTCATTATCCTTGCTCTTCTCCTTAGAGATTCAAGTATTCCTTGGCTGCATGGTATGAAAAAATTGTCAATTACCTTTTAAAGAGATCTATGTATGCATGTATAGATGACAATCATAACAGTATGTCCAATAAGAAAACATAAAAGGTTTAAGGACCCATTCAGTGTAACTGGAAGAGAGAACTTAAATTAGAGCAACTTAGTCTAAGCATGATTACCTTTCCCTCAAGTATTGGTCATAAGAAATGTCTCCAGGTTTGGGTGGATTAACCATCAGACCCATCTGCAGAACAAGTGAGAAAAAGGGAAATGGAAAAGAAAAAGGGGAGGGAGATGGAGAGGTACTCAGATTAAAACTTGATGAAAAATATTGAATCCTATATAAAAATATCATGAAAAAAATTCGGATATAACTCACAAATATCTGTGCCGGAACATTCGGACTGAGTGATATGGAGGCAACCTTGTAGATCTCATCAACTGTCTGCAAAAGAAAGTTAAAATCAGAGAAGAGCCTTCACAGTGTAGCCACAGCACAAATTAAAGGTCTCAAAAATGTGCTTGAACACCTTACGTCTAGGTGGAAAGGCCACTGCATGCAGACATGAGACAAGTTTTTTTACCACTACATGCCCCCACTAAAGTTCTTAGATATTCAGAGAACTTGACAGACAATTTTGGTGCAATAAAGCTTTATCCCAATTTAAATACATCAAAAAAAGTTGCAAGAAATCCAAACTTGAGACTCGGTAAGTGTGTGAAATATCAATTAAGACATTGCAGAAACACAAACCTCTGGAGCAATGTTGGTCATTTCAAAATAGCCACCACGCTGTCCACATTCACCCCAATATCCTTTGGACACACTGTGAAAAGAAACAAGCTGGACTTCCCGGCTTATAGGTGGTCCCATATCCAGCAAAACCTGTTGGTAAAGAAATTTATAGTATTAGATACAATTGACATCAGGGGAAAAACATCAGATTAGCAGTATAGAAAGTTCACCTTTCTAGCACTAATAAAGGGTCGTTCATCCTGATATATATTCTGCTGATAAACTTCATCACCAAGCAAGACTAAATTTTCTTGGTAACAAAATTGCAAGACCTCTCTTAAATTAGCTTCATTGAGGCATTGACCAGTAGGGTTTCCGGGATTTATGATCACCATTGCTTTTACCTGATCAAGTTTCAGTCTATGAGAAATTTAGTAGCTTCCTTCAATTTGATAAAGCATTACATCAAAGGATAAAAATGAGATTTACTAAATAAAAAGCCCATAATAGAATAATTTTTTTGAAAAGTTCAAGTGATTGGATACTGAAGAAAAATCTTCCAAGAAACAGGTTATTTATAATCTTCCAAGAAACAGGTTATTTATCAACATTTATTTTTCTTTTCATTTTCTTTTTCCAACTGGTGCATAAATCAACCAGTGAAGTCATTTCTGGTTATCCTTTATAAGGAATGAGAAGAAAAAGTATCATTTCTGGTTTCTCAACAGGAAGGTTCATGCCATACTCAGTTCAGTGTTCCCCTTTCCAAGAGACACACATCACATTAAATAAGCCTGAAGACATACATTGATTCCTTTATAGCGAGCCTGTCTAACTGATTGACGCAGTTCATTAACATCAAGACCCCAATTTGCTGTCTCTTCAAGATAGTATGGGACAAGAGAACCTCCAAGAAGAGCAATTGTTGCTGAGTAGAGTGGGTATTGTGGGACAGGAACCAAAATCTGGCAATTAAAGAGTGTTGAGAAATGGGCATTGTGATTAGAAAAAGCTGAAGTAATACATTGCAAAACACTTTATTACCCCATCCCCTTCACCTCCGATAATCGTATTTAAGATCTGCATGACACCCTTGCTGGCACCATCGGTGAGATATATGAGCTCTGGATCACTGTCAATTAAGTGAGAAGCAATTAACCATTTCACCTAACAACTTGGAAACTAAGCTCAAGAAAAATCATATTATAAAACAAGAATAAGAAAGAAGAGACAGCATGTAACCTTGGATAACCATCACGCCTTTGTATGAACTCGGCTACTTCCTTCCTTATTCCTGGAACACCTCGGGAATCACTGTAAGCACCTACAAGAATATTAATTCTGCAGTGCATTAGTGGCACCTTCTCAGATCAAAAGAAAGGTCCAAACTCCTAAATCCATTATAGGGAAATGGCAAAACAATGATATGCTCAAAAAACATAAATTAACGATGGTAAAGTGATAATAGCAAAAAAGATCACAAGGTAGAACAGATGCTATTAGAACTCAAAAGAAATGCTTAAGCAAAGATCCCTTGACAGGAGAGGGGAAGGCTACTGTAGTAGATAACTAAGAAAATCAGATAAATTTATCACATAATGCAACTTCAACAGAACCATGAACCACGTTAATGACACACAACAGAGTCACAGACAACACATTTAGAAGGAAGGGATACAATGCAATACCTCTAAAAATAATTTAAATTTGTCAACTCTAGTACCATGTTTTTATCTTGTACCTCTGGTTAGTTATATGCAATAAAAATATACTAGAAAACAGTACCTAGACCACCAGTGGCATAAGAGAGATAATGTTTAGCTCTTGCAATTGCATCAGCTGGGAACAACAATCCTACATTAGGTTCATCTAGTAGAAATGGAGCCTGGCACAATGCAACAACCTGGAACAAAAACATTGCCATGCTTCAGCATAATCAAGTAATCAACAATTACAACGGTTTGACATTCCAATAGTTTAATTAGATGAAGCAAATCATCAAGTTTTGGTATCATGAAGACCACAACAGAAAGCCACTGAAAGTAGAAATATGCTTGCAGGGATGAACCTGGCGAGGGAAGGTCAATGGTTTCTGTCCCAGAGCATGTGGGTTGCCAACATTTGTGAATATGATCTGCCAAGGTTAAAAAACAGAATTAGTGGAATGTAACTGGGGAGCAGATACACACCGTCAGTGTGAGTCAATATAATCATCCAACGTTGAAAATTTTGGTTAGTGATTTCTGCTTAAAATCTGAAAATAGATCATACTATACCTTCTTCCCCTCCTTCTGAAGCTCAGAAGCTCTAAGGTACAATTCACCTCTAACAGCATATTGAGCCTTCTTGACGTTTTCATTTATTGACTCATAGTCTAAAGGCTTTGGTGGCATGTTGAAGCAGAAAACTTCTTGCAGATGTCACCCAATAAGTAAAAGCTGAAAAGCAGCAACAAACTAAGTCAGTTGTCAAATTGAATAACTCAAGGAAGGAGAATCAAACATGATAACAATCAAATCACGAAAATTGCAGCAGAAATCGTCACTTATTCATTCGCAATATGAAAGGATTCAAGCTAATGGTTATAGCAAACGCTGAAACGCAAGATTCAGAGGTCCACAGTTATACTTTATTGATTTTGTGTTCTCTTTCAAAGTTAAAGCATTGTTAAACATTATATATTGTAGAATTTGAAGGTCAAACATTGATATCATAGTATATTCTATATGTTAAGAACTGAAACAAATGCAGCAGCGACAAATTTTCAAACATTAGTTAAAGAGCTTAAACAGACTTGTCATAAGCAAAAAAAGAAGCAATTACAAACATGTAAACTGGTATGCGAAGAAACTCATCGAACCTCAGCTAAGCAAATTTTAAAAATGACCAAACGAAGTCGTATTTTTCGTGATAAATCACCAATTTCT
The DNA here is from genome assembly GCA_022379115.2 of Bauhinia variegata. Lineage (NCBI taxonomy): Eukaryota > Viridiplantae > Streptophyta > Magnoliopsida > Fabales > Fabaceae > Bauhinia > Bauhinia variegata. Next base: position 12,763,391 of record CM039436.1, on the reverse strand, counting down.
CAATTGTCAGCACTAAAGAACGACGCAAAAAAGGAACTCTCGGAAATAATTACATGATTATAAGAACTAAGAGGCCCAATGAACGAATAACTATGATAAAAGTCCAACTCACAGCAAAGTTCCCTACCGAATCCAGAATCCTGAAAACCCCTTCAAGCATGTGATGGAATCTCCTAAAGTAAAAATAGCCAAATTGAAAAAAAAAAAAAAAAAAAGGAAAAAAAAAGTCACCCCACTAACAGTTCCTATTCTTAAAGTCAAACCCAGTTCATAAAATGGTTAAAGATTTGATTTTCTAGCATTTTTGTTTACCGCTAATGGGTTTGGTTGATCGAGTGGAATTGAAAATGTTTACTCACTTGTTTGGAGCTTCCGGCTCCGACAGTGTGTGTAGAATCCCCTGTAAGCGAGTCAAGCGAATCCCGCTTCAAGTGTGCAGTGGGAAGTGCAAGAGCGCACTATCTGAGAATGTTATACGTGTCTCTGACAGGATAGAGTGTGATTTTTGTCATTTATGTGACAGTGGCAGTTGGTGAACACAGTGGCAACCACCAGAGCCACTGAATCTGAAAGAGGTAAATGGATTTTATTGATATATATATATATAAGGGATTTTATTGATTACTGAACTCTCAATATTAAACCCAAAGGGATAATGCTCGTGCAAAAATGTGGCTTAGCTTCAGACTACAGGGTCCTGTAAGATAACAGGGTTTTGGCCTTTAAAGACTCCCCGTTTGGCAGATATACACGTGTCACTTTCTCCTATCTCCCATTGTAGTGGTTCATATTTGTTAACGAGATTTCACTACGAAGAGCTAGGCAGAGCTCGGTTTATCTAAAAAATCCAATTTCTTTTATTGTTATAAATAAAAAAAAACACATTTTCAATACAAATTTAAGTGTGTCTATATATATATATATATAATTTATATATTGAGAAAAAAATTTAATTCAAAATATAAAAATGTCAAAGCTTTTACCTCTAAAGTACCAAATCACTTCTAAAAGATCCAAATCTTAGTTCATCAATTGAAAATTTCTTAAATTCGCATCAATCTCGTCCCATTGAATGATTTGATTACAATAGTAACAAAAATAAAAAATAAAAAAGGGAAAGTTACAAACCTTAAACTAGATAACCATAAAGTGAAAATAAAATAAAAAATGATTTGATTAATTGCTCTTGAATCCAAAATCAAATGTATCGTAACCTAAATACCCTACCCTACTTAAATTTCACATTAGGATTTCATATCATTTTTATTTTCCAACTCAACTAGTTGTTCAACAGCAATTGTGAGGACAACACGAAGAAAATGAGTATGACTAATCAAAGATCTGCTCTGCCTGGATATCGCGGGAAGGGAATCACATCTCTAATATTATCCAGACCCGTAGCAAAAAGAATCATCCGTTCGAAGCCAAGGCCAAAGCCAGCATGCTTCACAGTCCCATAGCGCCTCAGGTCAAGGTACCATTCATATGGCTCAGTCGGCAGACCCATCTCCTTTATTCTGCAATATCCAAATACATTATATATATATGTTTACTTATCCCAAGACTGCAAATTTCTTTAAAATGAAACAAGAGAAAAGGAGAAGCACAAAAGGACACAAGGCACAGTTATGTGTTATAGAGAAAACAGATAGGACATTCATAATATTCTCCTACCTTCGCTGGATGACATCATAACGCTCTTCTCTTTGGCTTCCACCTACTAACTCTCCAACCTGAAATAATTTGCAGATTTATATCATGCTAAAGCAAAAAGCCACTAGGTATGTATCTAAATTATATGTTAGCAGCTAAGGAAATAACTACATATGTTTCAAATATGCAGGGTAAATAGGACTACCTTTGGTACAAGGACATCCATAGCAGCCACTGTCTTATTGTCATCATTGAGTCGCATGTAGAATGCCTTGATATCTTTTGGATAGTTATAGACAATGACAGGTTTTTGAAATTGCACCTCTGTTAGGTATCTGCACAAACACAATGGCCTCGAGATAATGATTTACCGCCTAACAGGTAAGAAGAGATAGAAGAAAAGTTAATACCTTTCATGCTCGGATGCTAAGTCAATCCCCCATTTCACTTCATTTTCAAACTTCTTACCATTTTTCACAGCCTCCTCTAGCACTTCGACTGCTTCTGTATATGAAAGTCTCATAAAGGGGGTGGAAGAAACCATTTTCAGACGATTAATGCAACCTTTATCAAATTTATCAGCCATAAATTCCATATCATCGATACAATTCTCAAGTAACCACTGACATATAAATTTCACATATGCCTCTGCACAGTTCATATCATCCTGCATAGCAATACAAAAATAGCAAACTTTCAGTAATCTTACCCAGAAAACATATACACACACACAAAAAAAGCACTGCATAGAAGGGGGGAGGCAGGAAATTTAACCAATGGAATGGAAAATCAACAAATAAGCATACCACCAACAGTAACAAATTAGTATAACTTATCTGATGACAATTTGGAAAGGACAAGAGAAGAAGGCAATTTTATTCCTTTTCGAAGACTTGACACTATCAGATAATGAATACATATTCATGTACCTCCAGGTCTGCAAAAGCTATTTCAGGCTCTACCATCCAAAATTCTGCCAGATGCCTGGAAGTATGAGAATGCTCTGCACGAAATGTAGGTCCAAAGGTATATACACTACTAAGAGCACATGCATATGACTCAACTTGAAGTTGGCCTGAAACGGTCAAAAATGCTTGACGAGCAAAGAAATCCCGCGCATAGTCAGTCTTCCCATCCTTTTGTGGAATACCAGGTTGAAGTTTAGATCTCTCCTCCAGCTTCGAGAGAATCTCCTTTGCTTTTTTAAGTTCATCCACAGAACTGCTAATTTCCTTCTTACTTGCTTTAGCAGATTTCAATTGGGAAACAACCTCTCCTTTCTCCTTAACAAGAACTCTAGCAGCTTCTATATCAGCTTCTGATGGAGGAGGGTTTTCTTTTAATTCCTTCTCTAATTTCTCTGCTTCACTGAACAAAGTTGTAACTTGAAACATTTCACCTGCACCCTCACAATCACTGGTGGTGATAATTGGTGTGTGCACATACAGAAACCCATGCTTTTGGAAAAAGGTGTGTGTCGCATAAGCAAGAGCATTACGGATCCGAGCAACTGCGGATATCTGAAACCACACACAGATAACCAGATTATATTCGTACGTAAAAACCTAATAGAAAAAAATTGATATTATAATAATTCGTAAGAAAAGAACATAATAAGCATAAGATCTTAAAACTACCATATAAAAGTAAAAGCAATCCCAAACAGCGATCCTGCCACCTAACTAGTCTAGTGCGCTCAGAAATTAATAATCTATATTTATGAAGTGCAAACACAGACACTAAATTAAGATGCAAACTCGAGTCCTCAAGCCAAAGGAGGTGGCAGAAACAAGGAAAGCTTATTCAATAAAATGCAGATCATCTAGCTTCCACATTAAATAAGAATAAACTTCATTCCCATATATTTTAACTAGCTTCGGAAGAATAAATCATCAAGCAGTGGCAAAGCCGTGCAGGATAAGAAAAATAAAAATGAAACCTTTTGTTATAATAGAATCAAGTCCAAATTTCGACAAGCAGCACAGTAGAATGACTAAAAATTTCAGTAATTTATAAATCCACTATGCCTAAATAAGCCAAACATGCATCAGGACTATGGAGGGAAACTACTGAAATATACATAAGTGTGACAAGTGATTAACAGTGCACCTAAAATATGAGAATTTTGCTGTGAGGCGACCCAACAATTGAGATAGCATTTCTGAATCTTACTAGGGCTGTGTAAATGCCATATGGTAAACGAGAAAAATTCGTCAAAAATATCAAAGACAATGGTAATAGTTACCGTGTTGGTTCTGGAACGAAGGTGAACGTAATCTCGCAAGAAATCAAGGGTGAGTCTCATTTTGGGTAATGGGTACTTGGCCGCATCCACGGGGCCCACATGGAGAACCTTGTCAGCCCGAAGCTCCACCTTCTGCTTAGTGCCAGCAGGAGGGAGCTTGAGTTCACCATCGACGACGACGCAAGTACCAGTAGCGACGAGCTGCCCAAGGTCCCACAGAGAAGCCTCCACGATCACCTGCAGGTTCCCTGGGCAGGATCCGTCACTGAGCTCCAGGAACGCGAAAGCATCCTTGTCGGCCTTTCTGCCCGTCTTAACCCAACCGCCGATTCTCACTTTCTGTCCAGCGAGACCCGACCCGCCATCTGGCAGGGAAATGATGGATCGAATCGGAACACGATCGGAGAATTCAGCTCTAGCAACTTGGGATGAAACGGCGCCGTCGTTGAGCGTTGTCCCGGCCAATTGGTCCGTGGGCGGCGCGGAAGGGTCTGTCATTGCCTTTGGCGGCTCTTCTCTAACAGTGTCTTAGCAGGACCTAGTGTTAGACTGTATAGCGTAAATTTGTTCAGTTAGGCAATTACTCTTATTTAAATTTCTTTTAAAATTTAATATATGTCAAAATTTACGAAAATTGATTTGAAGGAAAGAGAAGCAATCAAAAAAACAGTAGGTTCATTTTCGCTTACAAAGGTGCTTTGTAAATATTTAAATAAACACTACACGTTATACATATAACTAGATTTTATAATCGTGGCCAATGCAGTGGTAAATTTTAATATAACGAATTATATATTTTTAAATTTTTTTTATTAATTATTAAAATAAATAAATAAATTTTTAAAAGGATAAATAAGTTATTACTTTAAAATATATAATTATTATGTAAATATATATTTTAAATAAAATCGAATATACTCGAAGAAATAAAATAGTAATATTTTTTAGTTATTGTTGAGTGATATAGAGTTTATAATATAATTTATAATTATTTTTAATAAAAATATATATTTGATAAAATATAATATAGAATGATAAAGTTAAATTTTAAATTTAAAAATAATAAAATAATTCAACAAAATAATAATTAAAAGTAATATAGTTATTTTATTTTAATAATATATTAATATTTTAAAATTATAATAAAATACTTTATGATAAATTTATGGTGATAATAAATAGGAAAATAAATATTTTTGTGAGAGTAAATAGAAAATAAAAAAAGAATAATGATAAAATTTATATTGTTCATTAAAGATAAAATAAAAAAATTATGGTAAAAAGTATAATGTGTTAAATTATGGTAGAGTCTATAATATAAAGTAAGATTATATAAATAATAATAATAATAACTAAAAAAAATTAGTCAGATAACATTGTTTTTTAATTAATTTATCAAATGATAAAGCAAAACGCTATAAACTATTGCACTCAAACATTCCGTCCAGATTTTTTTTTTCTTGCTAAAAGCTTTTTTATAAAAATATTCTTATAATTCTTGACTATTTATATTAGTTTTCTTAAAAATAAAAAACACTCTTATAAATTAAAAAATTTACATTTAACAGAAGTGGAAGCAGAATACTTATTAAAAAAAATAGAAACATATTACTTTTCGAACAAAAAATCTCTAAAAACTAAAATACAAAGTTATCTCTTATGTAATTACTTCATATCAAACTTATAAAAGATTTTTTTAAAAAATAGTTAGTGTAATTAGTTCATTCAAATTAAACTAGAAACTATTTTGAGCAACTTCAATTCTCCTCTTTCATGTTTATTATATGTACTCTTAAAAAAAAAAAAAAAAGTCTTTTCATATGCACAGAACATTTTATTTCTTTTTTTATATTTACGCTTTTCTTTTTTTCTAAAAAAAAATATTTACTTATGATCATGCTAAAAAAAATTAACACTATTATAAGAAGGAAAGCATATTCAAATAGGGCAAATTTTCTCTCAAAGACCAGGTGTCAAATCTTATGTTATGACTTTAAAATTGATCAAAATATTTAATTAATTTGTTATAAAAAATATTTGATTAATTCAATTAATAAAATTTTAATAAATGACTATATTATGGCACAATATTTAACACATAAAGTGAAACATGATTCTGTCCCCATTGAAATTGGCTCTAATTCCTCTTGTTTAGGAATATTGCTTCCATTCTAATAGCATAATTATTTCACTAACATAATTCCTTTTATATATAATATTTTTTCTGATTATACATAAGCATCTTCACATGTCATTGTCTCCACACTAAAAATTTTGCAAATGTATATGAAGTGAAATATATCAAAGGCACGGTTATAAGAAAGTAATAATTTTATTTAAGTTAATCAAAATTAAATTTTGATCTATTAATTTTTTTTTCCTAAATACATGGATCAATACAGAGTACTGTTACTAACAAAGTGTAATTTGATTAGTAATTAAATTAATTTTGATAATTTAAAATAATTTTATAATGTTTAAAATTTAAATTTATGAAAAAAGACACGTATTTTTTTTTTATAATTATAATTTTAAATGAAATTAGTCTCTTCTACAAAAAAATGCGATTATATTCATAAGAAAAACTAAAAATATGCGACTAATACCGAAAAATAAATGAAACGAGATAATTTTTTTTGGTGATTAACCTCAAATGAAACGACGCCGTTGGAGAGAAGCTCAAGGAAAAAGGTAAACAGAATACCGAAGAGCAAGGATTCTGGCAGCATGATTCTAAAACCGTGGTACTGCCAACTACATCGAGTCGTAAATAGAACGGGCAACTGGTCGAGCTTTGTGACCGCCAAAAATGGCGGCCACTCCACTCTCTCGTTCTTTCTCCTTATCCCTTAATTCAATTTCACCCAACCCCTCCAAATCCCTCAAACCCTCTCACTTTTGGCTTCATTCCAAACCAGTCAACGCCTTTTTGAACAAGAGGAAAAATTTCACTGTCAGTTGCGAGATCAAAAGCTTTGAAAGCCACCATAGCTGGACCATTGACCACGTCTCCGACATGAAAGACTCTATTCAAAATAATTCTTCTTCTTCATCTTCGTTGGTCTCCGTTTCTGCCGCTAGTGCTGCTGCCGAATTCCCCACTAAGAATGTCAAAAAGATCTGTCTGTTTTACTGTGCGGAGACGCAGGCGCTGGCCGAGAAAATCGCTGCTGAGTCTGATGCTGTTGAGCTTCGCAACATTTCCTGGGGGTCGGTTGTTCTTCCTATTTTAATTTACAGTACATTGATCAACAGACAATGACTACTTCATTTTTATGAACAACGTGGTTATCTGTTTTTGTTTTCAAAGAACTTTTGAGTGTTCCACTTGGAAATCTTGCAACCTATTAACCTTGAAAATGGCCTTGGGGAAGATTTAGTCTCTGCTCTTTTTCAATATGTTTATAGTGGGATTTGCAAGGATGACTTGAAGAAATTAGTTAGCCTTTGGCTGTTAATTTGCCTCTAATTAGGCTAAGTTTGTATATATTTTTTTTCCCCTTTGAGTGCAAGGTGAATTGGTAGAGTTTTATTCTCTGAGATTCATCTGTTATGTACTTCGACTATTTATCATGGGCTGGCATATATTTGGAGCCATGATTAATACTTTCACATTTCTGTATGATGGTATCTAAGTCTGAAGATTAAAATTGTCACTTTGACTATTTTGAATCCATCTTGTATTGTCTCTAAAATACTTTATATAACTGAATGCTTTAGGAAGTTTCCTGATGGGTTTCCCAACATATTCATACCTAATGCTCAAGGCGTTCGTGCGCAGCATGTAGCTTTTCTGGCCTCATTCAGCTCGCCAGCAGTAATTTTTGAGCAGATTCCTGTCATTTACGCATTGCCAAAATTGTTTATTTCTTCATTTACCCTTGTCCTTCCATTTTTCCCCACTGGCACCTCAGAGCGTATGGAGGACGAAGGAGATATTGCCACAGCTTTTACTTTGGCCAGGCTTTTGTCAAATATACCAATTTCAAGGGGAGGACCTACTAGCTTAGTGACTTTCGACATTCATGCCTTGCAGGTCCAGGACAACTGTTGATAGATATGTTTTTAATAGTATTTGTTGGGTTATCATTTTCTTATTGTCTTTGTCTTCTGTTTTACGCTTATCTTATTCTTGAAACAACTCTTGGCTATAAGGATATGATTATATGTTGCAATCCAGGAGAGATTCTACTTTGGTGATAACATTTTACCTTGCTTTGAGAGTGGCATACCACTGCTTAAAAGAAGGCTCCAGGAACTCCCTGATTCTGACAATGTGAGGCTTTCACTTTTCTTTCTTTCATATGTGGTTCCTTGTTTCCTATCTTGTCTCTTTTCCCTATGCACTGGGTGCTGGTAATTACTGGTTTCTTTCTATTGATATCTATTAAGTAAATATATTATGTCACATCAAAGCTCATGAGTATCATATATATATATATATATATATATATATATATTTTCCAGATATCAATTGCCTTTCCTGATGATGGGGCTTGGAAACGATTTCATAAGCAATTGCAGCACTTTCCAACGGTATTGTATATAATCCATATAACAATGTTGCTTAAATTTTGTTAAACTATAAAGATAACAGTGTAAACAAACATAACTTTCAGAGATGGCTTCATTTGTTATACATGTATCTCTTGTTCACACAGACTGCCCCTTAAAACTGCTTTAATGATGCGTGTGCAGATAGTTTGTGCAAAAGTTCGGGAAGGAGATCAACGGATAGTTCGTATCAAGGAGGGGGACCCTAGGGGTCGGCACATTGTGATTGTTGATGATTTGGTTCAATCAGGTGGTACGCTGGTAGAATGCCAGGTATAGACATCTATATCTGTGGACTCTTACATGCTAACAAGGGTAGAAGTCTTTTGCTGTTTTCTTTGATTTTAGCAAAGATGCTCACTCATGCACAGATATTTAAACTAGTATATATGCATTCAAGTACATATACATTGAAGAGAGTGTTTCCTCTAAGACAATCAAATCTAATATTTGTTGAAATAGAAACCAAAAATATTCATAATGTTAATTTTCACTTATTTGGATTTGTTGAAAAAACAAAAGTTGATAAATTGACAGTTTCTGAATGAACTTGCTATATGCAGCATGAAGAAACGAGGAATTCCTGCTGAATCACTAAGTTATTGTTTGGAAAATTCAGCCGCTTTTCTGAATTTCAAATAAGGTTTTGCTTATATTATAGAGGGAGATTAGTTTTTATGGTATTCATAAAATAAGTATTAACTAAATTATGAGGTTAATCAATAACATTATCATTCAAGTCACTAGATCAGTTGATCCACAACTGCTCACCAATTGGTTATGTTGTAGTTTGGGTTTCATTTTTCTTTTATAAACCCTATTTCTCCCTTGACTGAACTTGATGCTACAGAAGTCATAATGGTTGGTCCACTTTTACAATCTGAAAGTGACAAGTACCTTGCTTACTGAACCTGAAGTACTAGAACTTATGTAAGGATGGTGGATATTTAGCCCCCGCTAAGAGTTTGGTTCATTTGTAGCATAAATCACATATGTGAATTTAATTGCTCACAAACCTGTCCTTATTTCAGAAAGTTTTAGCAGCTCATGGAGCAGCAAAAATCAGTGCCTATGTGACTCATGGCATTTTTCCAAGTAAATCATGGGAACGCTTTAAGCGAGATAATGGAGGTAATACTCGATTTACTTGTCTCCTCACATAAAGATACTGTTATAGATGTTTGTCATAGAACCTACCAGCTTGAACGCTTGAGCTTTTTGTTCTGCAGAGACATGCCATACCTTCATCTCTTACTAGTCTTTGAATTTATCTTCTTTCTATCTAGTCTCTGCCGAGGCCTAACTCACGTGTCAGACCTTCAATTTTTATCTCTTACTGGTAGTTTAGTGTTTAGATTTTTATCATATTCTTTTTTAGAACCAATTTTATTTGTTATTCATTCATTCCTTCCTCATGAATCTACTGTTTCTATGCCTTCGCCTTATGTTTGTTGAATTTGGAGTACCATCTCTTGTTCTTTTCCTGCTTTTTAATATAATGTTAACTGAATTGCTACCTGACTCACTTTTCTCACCCTCTCTTGTTCCATTTTTTCTTTTTCTAAAAAATGTGTACAGGCCATCCTGAGAATGGGTTCACTTACTTCTGGATCACAGATTCATGCCCCTTGACGGCTAAGGAGGTGATGAATAAGCCACCCTTTGAGGTTCTCAGCCTTGCTAGCTCCATAGCAGCCAGTTTCCAAATCTAAACAAGAGATGTTATATGCTCAATCCAACAAACCCACATCCACCCTCACTAATAAATGGGCGAAAGAGAGGACCTGCCGTAGCTATATCAGGGTTAAGGTTCATTCTGCGGCTTATAGCTATATTTGCAAAGGAGAAAGATGGCTGAAATTTATTCATCGTTAATCCTTCGCTCCAAAATTTTCTTATAGAGTTAATTTTGCCTGACTTGATTGATTAATAATTGAGCAATTTGGCATTCCCAAACCACTCTGAGGAAGATCGTATTTCATTTAGTTTTGGGAACCTTGAACATGGAAATTATTAATCTCATGTTAGTTCTTCTGGGATCTTCTGCGTGCTCTGCTTCTTTCTCTCCGCTTTCCTTCTTGTTTTTAATTGGTAAGAGAAATTCACCGACGGATTGACAACCCCTAAGGAATATCGGCATCTTATTGTTTTGTAAATTAGTTGTTTAATAGAAATTTGTTTAGAATTATATGAGCTTAAAAATTTGTCTTAAAAAATTATTTTAAAATTTATTTCATGTGTGATATGTCATGATTACTAATCTTATCAATTTTTAATTTAACAAAAAAAAATCTGCCCTTTTTATGAACTACGAATCAACTTTTTCAAATCAATTCAACTCATTTGTAATTATGTGTTATTCAACGAGAGTGAACAGTAAACTTTTTTTGAGAAAAATTATTTATTATTCAAGTATTAATTAATTTAAATTTAAATTGAATAATATCTCAGGAGTGATTAAACTTTTTTATTAAATTTTAATATAATATTAGAGTTTAAATTAAAATATTTGATTAATTATTTTTCAAGTACACGTGCTACATGTTTAGTGATTTGAATAGTAAACATTTACTGGATTTGTTGAAAGATATTAAAAAACTTGCAAGATATTTATTGGAGTATTTAATTGTTATAAAAATGAGTATTTCCCATAAAAAAAAAAAGGAGCATTTTTGCTGATAAAATGTCTGAACATTTAAAATGATGATTCATAATCAGTCATTATTAATCGTCCAAACAATAAAGCATTGCAATCGGGTCATCCGATTTCCCAAATAAGCGCGGTCTAGCGGATTCGAGTTGTTTTGAGATATATAAAAATCAGCCCGCTGCCACTTTTCGCACCTTAATTCAAATTGGCAAAGTCAAAACGCCTGAAAAGGGTAAAAAATGGCGGGTACTCTCGCGATCGTACCCAGCAATGGCATAGAGAACTCGTTGGTGAACAACATCCGAGACCAGTGGGAGGTCCACTTCGCTCGGTTCTTTCCTTATCCCTCTATCACTAACTCTTCGTGCTCTTCCGATCTCGTTCCTCTCGGTGCCAGGTCCAAGAATCGTTGTTCCAAAGGCAATTGGATGTCTTCATCTTCCATCGCTTTTCTACGTCTCATCCGGAATCACTCTAACTCTGATATCATCCTTACAGTTTTCTTCAGCGGAAAAGTTCTCGTGAGTCCTTGATTCTTTGATTTTGTTGATTCTTTTCATTTTTCCTTGTTCTGGTTTGGTTTGAGGTTTTCAAGCGTTCAGTCTGTTTGCTTGCCGAGAAAACCGGGGATCGAAGTTCGAAAACATAATTTTATATAGACTTTTCACCTTGGATGCTAAGTAAGCAGCAATACTTTCGGTTGATCGTAGGAGTTTCTCTTTGGAAATTAATTTATGCAGGTTTAAGGACTATTATATTAACTTTTACCTATAAGATTATTTTCATGTAGTGCTTGCTTGTTCTTCTGGTTGTTCGGTAAGAGAGGTTAATCCTTTCCAGGAGACGTTGAGAGGTTGAGATAATCAGATCCTCTTTGTTGATAGAAAAATTCTCTTAGATTTGTTTGATTTGTCCGGCATTATTGAGCCTTTTTTTCGTGGAAGATTTATTTAGAACTTCAAGTAATTCGGATGCTCGACCTATGCAACTACGCTAAGCAGTTTCAGCTATCGCACAAATGCCCTTCAGGAAAGAGGGATTACTCTTTTGACCATGCCAATGGAAATGTGGTTGTAGTGAGTTCACGCTTTTCTGTTTGCTTACGCAATTGTTTGGTACTAACATATGCATATGGATAGGTTAAGAACATTCTGCAGCTGAGAGCGTCAGTACCTTTTCTGTTCTTGTTTTCCCCCTTTCAAATAACCAAGTGATCTCAAGCCATTTTCAGCATAGCTGATCTGTCCATTACCTAATTATTGCATAATTTGGTTGAGAAGAATATATTTGGAATTTTAAGTCCTGACTGTCGAGCTATGCTGTATGATATTTGACAGGAAGAGCACTATGTTTCCAAGCTACATTTTTCCTGGCCTCAGGTGTCATGTGTCTCTGGATTTCCTGCCAGGGGCATCAAAACTATACTAGTGAGCTACAGAGATTCCATGGGCGAGGCAAGAATTCCTGCATGATTCATATTTTAATGTCGCATATAATAGGCTGTTGATTTTCAAAGGCGTGAAAGAGAATGTTAAATCAATCCCCATTTTTCTAGATCTGGTATGGATTTCATTGTAAAAGACATTTTGTTTGGTCACTAACAAATTATTGTTAGGTATCACATTTCTTCTTGAATATTATTCCCTTACAAGTGGTAAATATTGACAACTTAAGAAGCTAACTCAAGAAACAATAAACCAATGCATTCACCCAGTAGCACTAGCATCCCCCTAGTAGTATCTTCTAACCTGCGCAAAATTCTCGACAATAAACCAATGCATCCACTAGTAGCACTAGCATCCCTCCAGTAGCACTAGTATCTTTTAGCTGTAAATGGGAGTGTATAAATAGAAGTACATTTAACTTCATTGTTTAATCTTTACATTCTTCACATGCTTCTGCTACAGTTTAGTGATGAAAGTAAAGTAGACCAATTATTTCCACCCTTCTGACCGTCGTATTGCGTAAATATCATAGTTCTCAAATTTTTGTGCGTTAGGCTTGGCAGCTAGGGTGTAACAGGACTATGCTTACTAGTTACTACCGTTGCATTGAATTACTAGGAAAAATTGTTTGTGTACATATGACATAACTCACCTATAATGTTGTCTTAATTGCAATCTGCTTGGGAGTGATTGGGCTTTTCTGGTAGGCTGTTAAATAGGGTTTCTGTATGCTTTACATTGTGAATTTTGTCTTTTCGGCAGGTCCAAAAGTTTGCCCTGAAATTTGCTTCAATTTTCGAAGCACAGTCATTTATAAATGCTTTGAAGGTGAAACTACCATTACTCTTCGCATAAATATTGCCTAAACAATATATGGCATGAGGATTTCTGTTACTATCACATCAATCCTTGAAGTTTTTGTTCCTTTCCAGGAGATCTTGAAAGTTGAGAGTGGTCCAGATCCAGAACCTTTAAATACTGACTTTGGGTCTGAAATTTCTTCACAATCTGGGTTCATGTCTTCAAACAAGCACTATCACCAGTAAGCAGTTTTTTGTGCTGGATATAGGTTAAAATGGAAGGAACAGAAAGGAAGGAGCGATTGTGTCTTGATATATTATTAATTTTAGCTATTCATTGTCTATTCTTTTGCCTTTTAAATCGTATCATTAGTTCTCTATTTTTATTTTTTCTCCTTCTCCTCCCGTAAGGGATGTAATGATAAAGAATTTAAACCGACGCTTGCTTTATATTGTAGACCTTATGGAGAATTGAGCAATATGACCCCTTCTGACACTTACACTCCTCAAATGCCACCAATTTTGAGAAGTGAAGGAGAGCGACATACAGGTACCCAAGAAAAGGAAACTACTCTTGTTCACAAATTTGACGGCATCCTCCCAGCTTTGCCTCCCGGTTTCAACTCATTACTGATGGATTGCTCTGAGAACAGCTACGGCGAGTGATTTCCTTGGTATTATGTAGATTTTATTTTGCCATTTTGGCAATTTCATTTGACTAAAATCATGTGTTTCAGCTCAACCAATAGATTCAAAGGAAAATGATCTCAAGTCCCAAATTGCGGTATATGTCTTCTCAACTTTTTTCTTAGACATTGCTTGTGCTTTTGGTCACCAACATTGTAATGACACGGTGCAGTTTAGAAGACTCCTCGAATTTTTGTTCTTTATGGTACTACTAATTTGTTAATTTTATTTTTTTTGTTGCAGAAATACATGGAAGATTCTTCCTTTCAAGGTAGCATTCTCCCTCTCATCTTGCTTAGTACACACTGGACATTCATTCAGCCTGATGCACCAATTCTAATTTTAATACTTTCTTTTCCAATCCTATGGGGAGTACTTGAGCAAAAATATGTGCAATGTTCTAATTCTTCTCTGGCTTGGTTATGAGTATATCCATGTAGTCCATACGCTAATTTACTCTTGTTGATGGATTAGTCGGTAATTTTGGTTTCTATTCTGCATTGTTGGTCTTAACTTGAACTTTCCTCTTGTTTCTCCTTCTAATTGTTAATATTATATATTCCGATGAAATTTGATTCCAAAATGTTGACTTTTTTTTTTTTTTCCCCTCGTCTTATTAGATATGTTGGTGACTGTAGAGAAAGTTATCAGCGAGATCGGAGGTGATATGTCCCTGTAGTCATCGATGGTTTTGTAATGACATCCTAACCAATTTTGCATCTCCTGGATCTTTGAGCATCTCGCGTTCAGCCCACACATTATTGTAAATCAAGTTACTTACTTCGTCTTGATCCACGGTTAGCTGCCATCTTATAGCTTCTTTTAGAGGTAATATAGCGTCTCATATCAGCCAAGTTCGCGGTAAATTGGCATCTGAGCTTCTTTTTTCTCGTCTTAGAAAATAGAGTTCCTCTAAAAGTTCTGAAGAAACGTTTTTTTTTTTCAGTGTTCGAGAAAATTCTCATTCAGTCTCGTTTTGTTGAGGATTTTCTTCATTCTTTACTTGCATAAGAAAAAAAAGGCGCAAATCTTAAATCGGTTCAAATTTCAATTTAGTTCCAGATGTTATATGAACAAACTAATTGGGTTCCTGTTTTAGTGTAAGCTGTGGTATTGTCTTAGCTTTAACATTACTTTCTTTATTTAAAATTTTTAAATTTGCCATAAAAGAAATAAATCATACAATTAGGGATAGTATATCTCAAAAAGGCTAAACTAGTTTAATTACGGTTCAAGGAGACTATTATGCTCGCCATCAAATGTGGTCGATAAAAATTTCCAGATGCAACCACCTGGTCTAAACTAGTTTTTCTTCTATCAACCATCGCCATCACATGGTTTATCCATTAAATGCCGTTTGCAGTAAATACTTCATAGAGAATCCAATATGAATATGAAATAAAAGAATAAAATATTAATACCACTAGCAATACAATGCTAAAAAAATTACAATGAAATTGGTTAAACAGCAAACCATGAAATTCCAAAACACGCGCTATATAACATGTTACGTCTAATTAGTGGACCTGCAGGTTTTCCTGACCTCCCCAGCTGGCTCGGTAAGAACTTCCAAAGAACCCATCCGAAGCATCAAGGGACCCAACCTTTTGGCAAATTCATCAGGATTATCAGCCATTGCTTGCACAAACTGACGAGTCCTGGGATCAGTGAAAAGTGCTTGATCTGTCTGGAGCAATGCTTTCTTCTCCACTAGATTCCTGTAGAAGAGGTTGTCTAGTTTGGTTGGTGTCTCATCAAAGTTCACGAATGGATTTCTATTTACCTCTTTTGGATCAAAGCATATACCCTTGAGTTGTTCAAGGAAGGCTGGGTCCAGATCAGGGTCTGGATTCCCACTGTTCTTGTAGTTTTCTAGTCTTGGAGTGATAACATTACAGTGAGCACCACCAATTGAGTGCGCACCGTTTAAGATTACCATTTCTTCCTCGGTGAAGCCTTTCCTCTTGAAGAGTTCTATCTCTTGATCCATCGTCCAAACGGGCTCCGGCAGATTTTTTAGGGCGTCGACATTGGCTGAGAGGGAAACAAGTCCGTCACGACGACCAGATGGCTGTGGCAGACGAGGTAAACCAGTTAGTACCAAGGCTTCTCTGGCCGCAAATGCTATTGTGTCAGCACATGACACAGTTTGTGGGCACGCTTCCTCCAGCTTCAGCTTGATATCGTCAATGAGGTCAGCTCCCTTGAGCAAAATGAAGTTAATTGCTGAAGATTTCTCCACATTCTCGCCGGATGGTGTCGAGTCTAACAAGATTGAGGCATCGCATCCCTGTTTCCCATGTGACCAAAATCATTCAGAAACTTGTCACAAGGACACCAAACAGGATGGTTTCATTATGGAACAAATTAGTACATGGATTTGAGTCCTAAATAAATTTTGGAACAGAAAATTAGGTCATAGTCTTATCCTATGTTCTAAAAATACCTTCTTCTTTTTTTGTCATATATCAAAAACAAATTAAATTAAACAAGTTCAAATAATGTCATTTTTCTTGTTTTGCATTGAGACATGATAAAAGTGTCTTGACAAGACTAAATAACAATTTTTTTTTTGAATTAGGACGTGAACTAGACAAAGTCATTTTTGAGATGAAACTAGATAAAAAAATTTGTCCTTGTTAAAAATTAAACTTAGAATAGGATAAATAAAATTTTATCTCATTTTATTTTGTGTTCATCTTTAAAACAAATGAATAATTATATGGACATAAATTTGATATGACCAAAATCTCATATAATTAATGTATTTGTTGATATGACATGATATAAGTTTAATAGATGTATTTGGTACAACTTTCACCATCCAATCGTTTGCACTAATTGGACGAGAGAATTTGATTGCACCAAATATTGTTTCCAATTATGTAATGGTACACAATTTGTCTATCATCGGCCGAGAGAAAATAAAGACTACATGCTTGTTCAAAAAAGCTTACCCCAAACTTCACCTTAAAAAAAAAATAGAAAAAGAAAAAGAAGAGCTTTTACCCCAACAAAGCAATCGTGCAATTGTAGACGAAGGATGTTAGCAGGTGCACGTGGATTTGTTTGAAATATTTGAGCCATGGATTCAGCCACAATTTCTTCTGCTCTTGGGCAACTCTGGTTGTAGAATCCTAGTCGTAGTCCAGTCAAGACGATGACGTTTTGTAGGAGATCCGGGACAGCAGATGTATCTTGAGTAGTTGGGGCATTCGATGATGTAGCTACAGGGGTACCTGCAGGGGGCCCATAGGATGTAACTGCAGGCAAATCTGGTACTAACTTATTGCGTGGTTCCTCATCAACATCAACATCATCATCATTTTTCTTCTGTTGTTTCTGCTTCTTCTCCTTCTTATTAGGCTTCTTTTTCTTCTTCTCTGTCTTTTCTGGCACCTCGTTATTTGTATCTTGCTGTTCTTCACGTGGTTCTTTTGGGTCAGCCAATGCACCTTCGTCTCCCTGTTCGGTGTAGTCGAGTTGACCTTGAGAATAAACGAAGCAAGAAAGAAGAATCAGGTGGAATAGCAAAAGGGTAGCAATAACAAGCCTTGCCATTTTGGTCGATAACTTAACTCGAGCCCAATGGCTCTGTTCTTTATTAAAGGCACCGAATCGTGCTAGAATTAGCCTCTGCTAGATGGTTCTGACCAATGGGCAACGTCGGTGCTTTTATGTTCTGTTTCTGTTTATGGTTTTGGTTCTGGTAGCTGTGGTGTGGCCAACGCAAGAGAAAGGCATTGGACGAGGAAGAGGAGGGAGAGGCAGAGAGACCAGCAGCCATCCAATTCCTATTTTTGTGTTGTACACACGAAGAATTTAGCCATAGAAATTTTTGGGTCTGTTTCCAAATATGAGGATGTTGGTTTCTGTTTTTGGCAAACTACTTAAAAACGAAGTTTGAGGTTGGGATTCTTCGCACATATCTGTGGAGCATGGTGCCGTAGACATGAACGCATCAAGGATAAAACACCAAGTAAGCAAATGCTTAGTTATTGATATATAGTTACTTTAGTGTTATTCTGTAAGTGTTGGAGTGTCTTATTGAGTAATCAAGTCTGGAAAGTGACTGCTTTTGATCATTTTTTGTCCATAGGGAGTTTGGTTCCTCAAGCAATTCCCAAGCTTGCTTAGCCAAAATGGTTTGCCCTGGAACACTTCATTTGGATTTGGGATTTTTGGGTCAAGCAAGCACTATATGAGTCTCATTCACGAAGCTAGCTGATACAAACACTGGTTCAAGTTACCATTGGTGTTTCTAAAGGAAGCAAAATATGCCATCCAAAGCTAATAGAAACATGTTCTATCATTTTTATCTCCATGTAAAGATAGAGGAAAAGAGAGAAGAACAAAAGTAAGGCAATAGATTTAGTTGGCAGGTTTTAAATTTAATTAATAGAATATGCTGGTAATTTGTAAGTATTTGTGTACCCACTTTTTCAACTTTAAAATTTGCCTTAGTTTTGTTGAATCCTCAAAATTTAACTTACCTAAGTCTCTTTTCTACTTAAAAAAATAGATAAAATTTATTGTTCATTTATTATCTATTATATTTTAATTAATCAATTAAATATATAAGTGTATAGTTTAAATATTATTTTATAATTTTATAACCAATTAAAAATGAAATATTAGATTATATATATACTCCTTGAAAAGTATTTGGATTTTTTTTTTTTTAATTTAGTTGATGAAAAAATTTTGTATATGAAGGGCTTATCTGCTTAGGTCTGGCCAATCAAATTGTATTGACAATCATAAGCAAGCTGGCTGCAGTCACCTTCGGTCCAAAGCCCAAACAGCCGGCAAGACAAGTACATCCCAAATTTCATAGGATAAAAATCTGTCTCTGTTCATAATCTTTAAATTCTTTAGAAGAAAAAGGAAAGATTCCATAATCTTTACCGTAAAAAATTGCCAAAGAAGATCTTTCATTGTGTTGGTGGAGTTTCGTGTCTGGGACTTCAACTTCATATTCATAGGCTGCGGCTGCCTCTATAGTTCTTTGTTGCTTCATAAAGACAACTTATTAGCTATATAGGAGAGTGAGAGGCAAATGTTAATTAGCACCAACCACGTTAATATGGGAAGTTGTCTGGGAGAAAACTAAGAAGCCAAATTTAGATGCTCAAACAAATCAAAAAAAAAAAAAGAAACAAAAGTGCTTCTGAGGATTAACAATTATTTATTTTTTTCTTTTATAGCTCAAGTTAGTTGCAGACGGAGAAAACAAAGCCTAATTATGTAATCGGAGCATTATTAATAACAATATAATTAATGATAAAGATATTATTTTTTTATTTATTATATCTCATTTATCTTTATAATTTTTGAGTATAAGATTAATTTATTTTGAATTTAAAATATTTTAAAATTCTGCTTTTTATTAAGCTTAGCATTTTGTTATTGAGATAATGTAGTAATTTTTTATTAAAAAAAAAAAAAAAAAAGCTTTTAACTAATGTGGTAACAATGAAATTAACTATCTCTTTTGATGAATGTAGAGAAGTTTTAGAATATTGGGTATATTTGTTGAAAGTGAACATAAGAATGAAACTTGGCATTGAATCTAGATATAGTGTTTGTCTATATTCTCATCCATTCCATTTTCAACTGTACTAAGCAAGCCATAAATCTTGTCATTCTTAAAAATATGAAGAAGAAAGGTTTGCAATGCATATAAAAAGGATGTTCCATATTCTCTTCTCTCTCATGACATTAAACTTTGACAGAATCCATTTTTTCCCTAAACTATCCTAGATTCTCTCATATCATCCACTGAGGTGACAAGCTTTTTATTGCAACTTAGCATGATTTGGCATGTACCGCCGCCAAATATATCCTAGGAAAGATGCCACCATCCTTGTAAATTACAGTGAAGAATTATAAGCAAGAAATTGTAAACATCGAGCAGTATTTTGTTAGCATAAATCACTGATTGCAAAAATTTACTAATTTTATTGAGCTGGTATACATACAACTCAGAGCTGTCAGCACAGCACAGCCCAGCACAAACCTATGAGAGAATTAAATTAACATTCCATTCCTTGGTTTCTATTTTGTTCACCATCTCCACAGCTATGGCTTCCTTCAACCTCTTTCATTCTCTTCTTCTTTTTCTGCCTCTTATGGGGACTTCCTCTGCTGTTGAGTTTCCCATTAAAGATGATCTGGAACCTTTTAATTGCTCTACAAAGATCAGCTCATGCAATGCTTCACTCTACCACAAAAACCAGAACCTCACAATGGACAAGATTGCCTCTTCTTACTCTGTCAATCTGTCCCAAATCAAGCCTATTGTAACACATGGTAGCAGAAGGGATTACCTGATAACTGTGCCTTGTTCTTGCAAAAATACCAGTGACCTTGACGGATATTTCTATGATACAGTCTACAACGTGCAGGCAAATGAAATTTTTCAGAAAATCAAAGACACGGTTTACAGTGGACAAGCCTGGCCCCCTAAAGATTATAGTTTGAAACCTGGCCAGAACTTAACAATTCATCTTCCATGTGGGTGTTCAGAGACTGAGTCTCAAATTGTTGTGACCTACACAGTGCAGCAGAATGATACGCCGGCAGAGATTGCTGACCTGCTAAGTGCTAACCTGCTTAACATCATGAAAATGAACACATATCTGCTAGAAAATCCATCATATATAAATGTTGGTTGGGTGCTGTTTGTCCCCATGGAGTTAAATGGGCTTCCATCTTCCCCTATTGGTGAGTTTTTCTATCTAAATCTCCATGATTTGAGCATCTTTACTGGTTTACATGAAAGTTTTGTATGACTTGTCTGTGTTGATGTAAGAATGGTATCTCTTAATGATTACTTCAACTTTATTAGATCATGTGTTTCCCATGGTTGAATCTGAGAATTAGGCTAGTGGGCGATGAATGTGCCTTTTACCAATTGAAGTTCACTGATAGGTTCCAAATTGAACAGATGCATCTTCAGGAAAGAAACATCGTTGGGGAATCATCATTGGCATCTTGGCAAGTGTGACACTGCTTTCAGTCATTACAATGTTCTTTCTCATTCTCAGGAGAAATAGAGCCAATAAGATCAGCAAAGAAAACCCCAAATCCCTATCAAAAAATTCATCCCTCTATAGAACACACACTTTAAAGAGCTCCCACCTGCATACTGAAAACATGGAAGGTAATGCAACTTATATTTTACAGCACAAGTTTTCAGTAATAGTCCTTGTTGGGAGAGAAGAAGAGAAAGAATTGCTTATAATTCATTGTAAATATTGATGCAAACACAGCCCCATTTGAATCAGAAGGACACAGAGTATTTAATCTTGAGGAGATTGAAGAGGCCACAAATAATTTTGACGAAACTCGAAGAATTGGAGGTGGTGGATACGGGACTGTATATTTTGGAACATTAGGGGATAAGGTATGAAGATCCCAGCCATTTTTTTAGCAGATCTTTTTCAAGTACGGACTAAAACCAAGGATAGGAGAGAATAATTGCTAGCTTTAACTTTCAGGAAGTTGCCATAAAGATGATGAGGTCTAATAAATCCAAAGAGTTCTATGCTGAGCTCAAGGTCTTATATAAGATCCATCACATTAACATTGTAAGTAACATAGTTGACGACGCCATTTTCGACATTGTTAAAGAACAGATGTGTAAATTACAGACATCATTGCTGTTGCAGGTGGAGCTGCTGGGTTATGCCAGTGGAGAGGACCATCTCTTTCTGGTTTATGAGTATGTTACAAATGGATCACTGAGCGATCATCTCCACAATCCATTGCTAAAAGGTAGCATTTTCCTCTGAAAAATCAAAACTTAAGATCTTGGGCTACTAAGAAATCTAAAGCACGAATAATGGAACAGGTTACCAGCCTCTTTCTTGGGCTGCTAGAGTGCAGATTGCGCTGGACGTGGCAAAAGGTCTTGAGTATATACATGATTACACAAAAGCTCGATATGTGCACCGTGATGTAAAGACAAGCAACATTCTTCTTGATGAGAAACTTAGAGCAAAGGTACATTGTTGAATATAATATAAAATCATCTTTAAACCTTTGACTTAACGAAAGTTGACATTATTAACTTACATCGATACTAGGTATCAGATTTTGGACTTGCAAAGCTTGTAGAACGAACCAACAACAATGATGATTTTATAGCAACAAAGCTTGTTGGAACACCAGGCTACCTTCCACCAGAGTAGGTTCTGCATTTCTATTTCATATTACAACCATGACTCTTGTTGCTTTCAATGGATATATCATTAACCTGGTTTCTGGCATTCTTACGTTTTTCCTTTAAGGTCTGTGAAGGAGCTTCAGGTGACCCCAAAAACTGATGTATTTGCATTTGGAGTTGTTCTAGCAGAGCTGATTACAGGAAAACGCGCACTATTTCGTGACAGCAAAGAGGCCAGCAACATGAAACCACTTATTACAATTGTAAGTGAGACTCTTGTGAAGAAATGGCAACAAATATAATATCCATCATCTCAAGTTCTTCAGCGAAAATAGAAACCTAAGCTTTGTTTTCATGCATGCATTCAGGTTAACAATATATTCCAAAATGATGACCCAGAAGTTGCTTTGGAAAATGAAATAGATGAGAATCTTCGAGGAAGCTGTCCAATTGAGGATGTCTTCAAGGTTTTCTTTAACTTAGAACACATCTATCTTTATTCACGCATCAATACAGACAAGCCCATCTTGCTTTTTACATTATAGAAATTAATGGAAGAAAAGGAAAACAAATCAATTTTTTTCAGAGATTCTACTTTAATAGAAGATTGTAGTTAGTATTTGCATATGCTGCCGCCTCTGATTTAAAACTAATAATGCAGACAGCAGAAATAGCAGAATGGTGCATGAGTGAAGAAGCCATTAACAGGCCTGAGATGAGGGAGGTAGTAGTGACATTGTCCCAGCTTGTAATGTCCTCAACAGAGTGGGAAGCATCTCTTGGCGGAAACAACCCTGTATTGAATGGAAGATGAAGATGAAGATGAAGAACTCTCTTTGTAATCGTACTTACACTCTTGTTTATATAGCACTATGTACTTTTATCTTAGATTATCTTAGATGTCTTGTGTTTTGAGTTTTATACACCTAACTAAAATTATATTTATTTCTTCTGATAAGATAAAATTTGTTTTTAAAAGTATATATAAACAAACTAACAATGTCATAGAAATGAGCCACTAATACAGAATAATAATAGAGTTTGGATAATATATAGAAAGATTTACAGAAAGCTCCAAAATGGGATTTGCCGAACGAAAAAATTAAGATGTGATTTAAATGGGGGATTAGAGATCATTTGAACTAGATGTTTTACGAAAAATAAAATGAACTACACGTCGTTTTTGTTTCTTTAATTACCCTTCATTTCATTTGCTACGGCGTCGTTGGGGGGCAATTTGCAGGTCGCTTACGCTTTCTAGTTTTCTTCCACCCAAAATTCCCCACCGTGAACTCCTTCGAGCTTCCGTTGTAACAATAGAAACAAGCTGAGATAAACTATAAACCAGAAACTTACAAATTCGTCACCCCTTAACTACAGAAAGAAACACGAGGACTAGTACCTAGAAAAATGGTTCTTCTTCATCCTCTACGTCCAGCCTCTGCATGGCGGGCTTAGCCCTAGAGAGTTTCCATAACTAGATCTATCTTCTCCCTTCTTCAGCTGCTATCATCTCTGCAACGCTGATCTCATCTGATTCTGATCCGATCCGATCCGCATAAACCCTAAGCAAGCGTCCATGGCAGGGGCAGCCTCTGCTCTGTTTCTTCTAGACATCAAAGGCCGCGTTCTCATTTGGCGCGACTACCGTGGGGATGTCTCTGCTGTAGAGGCCGAGCGTTTCTTCACCAAGCTCATCGAGAAAGAGGTTCACTTCTATATTCCCAATAAATCGAATGCTTTCCTTAATTTTAGTTCCTCAGAAACTGCAGGAATTGAAGCAGAATTACTAGTTGTATTGCGTTAATCATTTCAACTTAGCAGAAGTAACGCTTGAATTATTTGTAATTGCTTTGTGTGATATCATTTTGAAGAATTTGAATTTTTTTTTTTTGCATTTGATTATTTGTTTGAATTTGAGGTCCTAGAGGTGGAATTGAACAATATTATTTGCACTTATTTCTTCTTTTATATGAAATCCTCTAGCCTACTATGTCTCTCCAATGATACGTTTTGAACTTTGAAATGCTACAGGGTGACCCGCAGTCACAAGATCCAGTTGTATTTGATAATGGTGTGACCTACATGTTTATACAGCATAGCAATGTCTATCTCATGATTGCAACCAGACAAAATTGCAATGCCGCTAGCCTTCTATTCTTCCTACATCGTATAGTTGATGTAAGGACTATGGGTGGTTATGGTTTTGAACCTTTTGTATTTGAGAATGTGTAAAATTTGAAGTGTATACAATAACGCGAGCAGATCCATCCCTTTCTTCTGTGTGACAGGTCTTTAAGCATTATTTTGAAGAATTGGAAGAGGAATCTCTTAGGGATAACTTTGTTGTTGTGGTAAAATGCCATTGGGCCATCAAACTCAGCTCTTCATTAATTGTATTATTTCACTTGAACTGGTGTCTGATTGCCATTATGATACTTGTGTCCTTGGTAGTATGAACTGCTTGATGAAATTATGGACTTTGGCTACCCTCAGTATACTGAAGCTAAGATTCTTAGTGAATTTATCAAGACTGATGCCTATAGAATGGAAGTGACACAAAGACCTCCTATGGCTGTAACAAATGCTGTGTCATGGCGAAGTGAAGGGATAAATTACAAGAAAAATGAGGTGGGTATTTGGAAAATAAAAAATTCCGTGTCATTTCCATTGTAAGTTGATGGTTTAAGCCACTGAAGATATTCCTTTTCTTTTTGCATTTTCAGGTTTTCCTGGATGTGGTTGAGAGTGTTAACATACTTGTCAATAGCAATGGGCAAATAATTAGGTCTGATGTCGTTGGTGCGTTGAAGATGAGAACATATTTGAGGTTTGTTTTATACA
Source organism: Bauhinia variegata (assembly GCA_022379115.2). Taxonomy (NCBI): domain Eukaryota; kingdom Viridiplantae; phylum Streptophyta; class Magnoliopsida; order Fabales; family Fabaceae; genus Bauhinia; species Bauhinia variegata. The sequence continues at coordinate 12,738,343 of CM039436.1, read as the reverse complement.
TATAATAACTAGAATTTGGAGCGTAGAACTTAAATTAACAATTTGGAGTGTCTTGTTTTCTGTGTATTAAATACACATGCTGACAAAGTACTTCAATCATTCAGTTCCCTGAGGCTTTCTTCAGGAGCTTGTGCGTTATGTCCATTGTCCACCTGTTACATATATTGCGGGCATGTCCAACTTTTTAGATCCATATGGCACAACATATATGGTTAAAATTGGTTTTGAAAACACTGAAGTATCTATTAACCTAGTTGACTTTTGTTCTTCAGAGTGTTTATAAACACGTCATTTTGTCTTTCCAATGCAGTGGTATGCCTGAGTGTAAACTTGGCCTTAATGATAGAGTATTACTAGAGGCACAAGGTAGAACAGCCAAGGGAAAGGCCATTGATTTGGAAGATATCAAATTTCATCAGTAGGTTTGCTTGAGTATCTTCTCTTTATAAATTGGTTTGTGTTAATCATATGGTGTGCAAGTTTTAAACTTTTAATATGCTTTAACAATAATGTTTCATGCTATTCATAATGCTATTTCTCTAATTTTGTGCCAACATTTCATAAAGGTGCGTGCGTTTGGCCCGATTTGAAAACGATCGAACAATTTCCTTCATACCACCTGATGGGTCATTTGATTTGATGACATATAGGCTCAGTACACAGGTTCATCTTGTTCTCTGAAATTGAAATATATTCCCTTAACATATTTTATTGATATATCAAAACAGAGAAGAGGGATAGGAAGAAAAAAACATGCAAGCCTCATTCTTGATTTTATGATTTCTAATTTCAGGTAAAGCCTCTGATTTGGGTGGAAGCACAGGTTGAAAGGCATTCAAAAAGCCGGATAGAAATTATGGTAAAAGCTAGGAGTCAATACAAGGAACGTAGGTACGTAGTTTCTTCTTAACCCCCCCAAAAAAAACAAAAATTCTCTTTCGTTGTTCCCTTCTTGTGGAAGATGGAGAGTTGTTTCCCTTCCCTTTTTATGCTAATACTTGTTTGCTTTAGATTTTAGACCAGCTTATGTCTTTACTTGCTCAAATACTAATAGAATTTGATTGTATAGCACTGCTACAAACGTTGAAATCGAGTTGCCTGTACCTGCTGATGCAACCAATCCGGATGTCCGAACTTCAATGGGATCTGCATCATATGCTCCTGAAAAAGATGCATTAATTTGGAAAATAAGATCCTTCCCCGGAGGCAAGGTATGTTGTTCACTTGGAGATGTTACATTGACTAATATACATATTGATACGTCCAGTTGATCGTATTTTATTTGCTTGGATTCAATAGGAGTATATGTTAAGAGCGGAATTCCGTCTTCCAAGTATAACAGCCGAAGAAGCAACTCCTGAGAGAAAAGCTCCTATACGTGTGAAGTTTGAGATTCCATATTTTACAGTTTCTGGGATACAGGTATTGCTACATGTTCATTATTGTTTCTTATATTTTAAATACTTTTATGCTATTATAAATACTGAAAATAATATTGTTTCGTCAACTCTAGAATGTTGAACTTATCATGCAAAATGGATCAGAGCAGTTCTATATCCTTTTCTCCACCCCCTCACTATGGTTTTCCTGCCGATGTGCAAAGTTCAGTTTTAGATAATCATTTTCATTTTCTCAACCGATTTGAGTAGTGAAGTCTTGAACTAGATGAATCTATCATAAATCAAATGTGCTTTCACAGTTCAGCTGATTGTCAGAAATCCACCAGGAGAACTTGCAAAGTTTAATATTTAATCTGTCCCTAAAAAAGTTTAATATTTAATTAGTTGACTTCAGAAAAGTATCAGAAACGAATCTAACACAATTGTCTTATACCATTTTCCATGATTAATGGTTGTTTGAATAGTTTTAATAAGAACTATAGTATATGAAATGCATGGGACTGGGCCATAAGAATGAAAAGGAAATATCTGCAGCCACGTGATATATTAGCGAATCATCCTTGTTGACTCATCATGACGTGTTGTTACTAATTTAACTGAAGCTTGGACCAATTTGAGGAAGATGGTATTCAACGTGTAAATGTTTCGGGTTTGCAGGTAAGATATTTGAAGATTATTGAGAAAAGTGGGTATCAAGCTCTTCCATGGGTGAGATACATTACAATGGCCGGAGAGTATGAACTCAGGCTTATTTGAGATGACGTGTCGTCTTTTTTGGTTGGTATTTGAAATCCACCTTATAATTGTATTAACTTCGGTGATCAATGACTTCAAGCTGGTGGACAAGTGGGGGAGCCTCCTTAGCTATTTTCGGGGAACAGCGTAGTGCGGAATTTGATTTAGCATGCCATCTGTATGTGCATGATACTTGCTTTGCCAACAGTTTGTAAGTTAATCATTGTCTAGAAGCTCCGCGTCAAGTGAAAATCATGAATCGGTATATGCAAGTCAAAACTTCTGTCCAGCCCTTATTGGTTGGGAAAACGATCACTTTTCTTTTTTTTTTTCCTTGTTCTTTTTCCTGGTTCTATTAACAATCGGCCCCATCTTTTTCCGATATGGCCAAATTGTAATTTGATTTTCATCTGTAAGAGAATTCTCGGCTTTTTGTATTACCACGATTGATTTCTGACTTGAAGTATATTAAATAAATTATAGGAAACTGGTAGTTTGCAAGTGGTTCCTTGTTCTATTCATTTATTTTTTAAGAGATAGCTTGCAAAGCGATTCTGACAATTAAGTAAAAGATAGAGATCCAAGAACTGGCATAATCGATTAGAGGTTTTCGTATATTTTACAGCCTGTTTTAGTTTCCATTGTCTACCAGTGGATCTTGCCCGTATTGTTTCTGAACCTGCATTGAAGGGCAGCATGAATGGCGTAATCGGTGTTTCTCCCCCAAATTAGTTTAAACGCAAGGGAAAATATAATGCTTGTCAAATCTGGGAAAATATAATGCTTGTCAAATCTGGGCTACGAGGAACAGTAAGTGGTTGGCATTACATGGGATTTACATTTACATAATTGTTAAAACCAGGGCCGTTTTGCTTTGTAAATGTCTGTTCTCCGGGTTACCCGAACCCAGAAATCTCCTTTGCATAAGAATTGAACTAAAAGGCCTGCCCCGGTAACCAAGCCCCCACGCCCAAAAAAAATAATAATTACTAATTACTAACCCATTTAATATTTGAGAGCCTAGTTAGAAATTCATCGAACACCTCATCCTTGCACAGCATGCTAAGTCTTGCATACTTGGCATCAGCGCCAAATCGCTCCCCACCTCTCGTAATTATCTTCAATTTTCTAAAATAACTCTCACAATCTTCTATGCCCTCCTTGCATTTCAGCCATGCAAAAGCTGCAGTAATCAAAACCACGCTTACATTATTTAAACTAATGTTATTAATGCTAAAAAAAAGAAAGAAAGCTTTTAGCGATATATATGTATACCCGGGTATGTTTCAGATAACTCTTTAGTGAAGTGACAGTAGGCACGCTGGGACTTTGCCACAGTGAAAACATCACTTTGCTTGATAGCTTCATTCAATTTCTTCCACCTTTTTACCATGAGGCGTTTGCTGTGTTGAAAGAAGAGCTTGGATTCTGCATACCCAAAATTCTGATAGTTATCGCAAATCACCTGCATAATCTTAGCAACTCGAGTCTGGGATTCTTTAGACACGCCAATTGAGCTCATCTGTATGTATCTTGTCATCTTCTCAGCAACCTCTATGTCCTTCACAATAGCCCACCTTCACAATGAAACAACATTGACTAAGCATCAAAAATAATGTCACAGATAACCATACAAGCTGTTCCATCTAAATTAAGTAATATCTTCTCTCTACACCTATTACTCAAAAGTTAGGATGATACCCAATGCGGGAACCAGCATGACCGGTGCATTTGGAGAAAGTGAAAAGCATAATATCATGATCAGCTTTGTGAGTAATGGGAGTGTATTGTGGCCAGTAATAGGCAAAGTCATAAACCAGTTTCCCTTCAGCTCTAGATTTCACCACAGGCCCTCTAAGAGTTCCATCAGGGTTATTTGGGGAAGTCACCACCTCTATGTAAGCTTCATCTTTATCAAACACATTGGCATCACCACTCCATTTGTACAGCCTTGAAAGCACAACTTCCACCTCATCTTTGTATTCCTGCATTCATCCAAGAAAAACAAACACATTGTTTATTAAAACTAGTGATATTTTTAAGGTTGACCTGACCAAGATGGATTGGCAAATCCAACCATAGACATGCCCATGTTACCCATGTTTGCTTATAGAATCGAGAAGCATATCATGTGTCTACGTGAATGTGTTTGTTGAATGTTTCAATATATGCCTAGTGTTCCCCAAAAGAAGCAAAACATGTCTTGTCCCTTTTGTGTTCTCAATAAAACTGACAAAAGTCATTAACTCCGTTTCCCAAAAACATGTTCAAATCGCGCAACTAAGGATACTGTTCTAATCCGCCTCCAACATCATCTTTAACGTGAGATGGCAAATTATGGTTGGCCAATTCATTTAGATTTTTTTGCCGTTAAAAATCACTACAGTTCCTGCAGTCAAGGAAAAAAAATATCCATTCAAATTTTAACTGCATGGACTGTATGTGGAATTCGAATTTGGATTTGAATGTTCATTAATTGACTGCAGGGAACTGCGATGCTTTTAATGATAGAAACTTCAAATTCTTGACGAGCTCTGATTGCCATAAAAATAGGTAACAGTATTTCATTATTTTATTTCACTTTTTTATTCTGTAACTTTATAAAAAAAATTAAATAAAATTTATATTTATTTTACATCTTTTATTATGAGAATGACTGTATTCTAAAGATTCATGTTTTGACATTAAATTTTAAGAGTAACACTCTAATAATTATAACTCATAATTTTAAACTATTTGGCTTAATTGTTATGTAATTTTTATTAGAGATAACCTCATTTTGTTAAAAAAAATATAAAGAAAAAGTATATCTTTAATGTTTAAAATATTATTTTATTATTTTTAACAAATAAAATATATATAAGCGCAAAGATCAGATGTAAGATTAACATTGACTTTACTCATATTTATTAGTAAGAGTAAGTATTTCAAACTTCAAGGCCATGTTTGTTCTAGTTTTCATGGAACTTTGAGTTGACTCAAAAACCGTTGACAAGATTTGAAATTAATATTCAAAGTCCACAAGTGTAGTGTGGTCAACGAAATCAAGGGCTAGGGTAGCATCATCCATGAGAGATTAACTTACCGAGTAATATGGTGCAGCCGCGACCACATTCATAGGGTGAGGACTATCGGGAGAAGATAGAGCGAAGAGTGCAGCCTGGAAGAGTTGCGTAGAACCCGTCCCGACTACGATATGCTTTTTCTCCGTCACGGCGTTTCCGACCACATTGTGAAGCCTCTTAACGGCATCTCTCAGCTCCGGCAAGAGGAACCAGCAAACATTGCCGGTATCACTCAGATAACTCAGCAAATCGCTTCCTTTGATCACCACCGTACACTCGTCATTCAACTCCCTCCAAAATGACTCAAAGACCGTTGGATCACCCCTGTAATTGCACAATCACAGTAATATAAACAAGAAATGTTGGGAGATGAAAATAAGAGACAATGGTAGAAGCGCTTACTGGTCAAGATTGAGGAAGGAATTGTTGAGTGGGAGAGTGGTGGGAGACTTGGTGCCGTTTGCAGAGGAAAAGCACTTATCGGTGGGAGCAGAAGCACTTATGTTAAAACCAGACTTGGCGACCACCATCATGTTTGCTTCAGAGTTAACCTTATTTTCTTTCAAAATTTCTTCTCCAGATTCTTGTGCTAGTACGTGAATGAGACTTTGACTGAATCTGCCTCTATTTATATATTGGGAAATGGACAGAGGCCATGACATGAACCTTCGCATTTATTCAATTCTCTCAATAATTTCCTTTTTTTTTGAAAAAAAAATAAATAAACGTGGCACATCCACGTTTGATAACTTCAATTTGACAGAAGTATTATCATTTTGGTTTGAAATTTTATCATTTTATGAAAACCCATGTATCTTGGAAACTAATAAATCTCCACGATAAGATATTTGGTCTCTATCTAATCCTAGATAACATTTTTTTTATTGGATAAACTCAATTAATATATTTTATTTTTCATATATTATACTTTTTTATTATCCAATAAAAATGTGTGACAAAAAATGTAACTTTATTTAGACCCAAGTAATTTGAAAAAATGAGAGAGGATACACTCTTTCTCTTAAGGTTTTAAATTGTCTCTCACAAAAGTTGTATAAATATTTAGGATTTGGATTTTCTGTAGTTGGATTCCCTGCAATATATTCCAGGCCGTCCGATCTATTTATTATTACAGAGTCAATAATTGACTGCACAGTAATAAGTATATCAAACGGCCTGCAGCTGAGTGCACCGCGCAGTCGATTGTAAGAAATCTATTTTCAAATATTTAACATTAGAATATAACTTTAAAATTTTATATCAACATAAAAGTTATTTGAATAAATAACTCTTAAATTTTATATCAGCACATAAATGAATTACTTGTATAAATAACTCTAAAAGTAAATTGCTTAATTTTATAACGCAAGTCATTTTATAATATAAATGACTATTTATGAAATTTTAATTATTATTTCAAATTTAAATTTAAAATTTTATAAAATTTCATCATTAAAGTAAAAATGTTGTTTAAATTAGATAAAATGATAAAAAAAAAAAATTATGTGAAGTAAAAGACAAAAGCTCATGAGAAGTAATAATTGCCACACATGTCGTTTTTGGTTTAGGCTTTTCAGATGCTAGTTCTCCCTTTTTCTTATCTCATACTCCAAGAGAAATGTCTTCAAATCAAGAACCATGCATTTTGGAAGACGATTGGATTTGTTGCAGATATGCAGTAAACAACATTTCACTGTCGATTATCATTCAATTGCTTAAATTCAGCGAGCATATTTTTTTGCAAGTGATAGTGATTTGATTTGTCGGTGTAATATGAATTAATATAAGCTTTTAAATAGTATATTTAATTTTTATTAAATTGTCTTTCTATTAAGTACTATATAATATGACTTGATATAAGTTTTTAAATAATATGTTTGACATTTTTTATTAAATACATTTCAATTATTTACTTAAAATATTTATTAACATTATCAGCTCACATACATCTTTAAAATAAATCATCATTTATTCACTGCTCAGTAACAGAAATAATAAAAAGAGACAAGAATTTGTTAATTAGAATACACGAAGCTTTTTGTGGTTAGTTTTCTCGTAGCTGTACTTGTCTACTGAGACAGATAAACAAGCATCGGATTCTACTTGATTTGTGATCGAGAAACATGTTCAGTTGGAAACACATGACTGGTGTTGGATGAGAGGAAAACAAGCAAAACATGATAATGTTTTTTGACTTGAACAGAAGAGAATGATCTCATGTGCGAACTCAACGTTAGTATCGTGCATGCATGTGACTACCATTCCTAGAAACCTTCTGCGTCAACCTATTTGATTTTGATGCTTTTATTCATAATACTGAAAACAAATGTGTTATATTTTAAAATAAAATTTTTCTCTGCAAAAGTAAAACCATGAGACATAGAAATAAATCGCCACTTTTTGATTTTAAATAATATATACGTCTGGTTTAATTTTATTTTTTGGCATTTTTAAATTATTTTTTATAGTCTTAATTTGTACTATGATTTATAATAGAAAATATTAAATACCAGCTAAATTATTATATAATGTTAACAAAATGTTCTTCGCTGAAAAACATAAAAGGAAATCTTGAACGTCAACGCCATCATTGATGGGGCAGTGTCTGTTTCCCCATCCCACCCCATTTAAATATGACATTAATTATGGGTTAGTCACAAATTTTTTGTTGTACATAAATTATAATAATCAATTGGGTCTATAGAATGGGCCTTTCTACCAAAAAAACACTTAACGGGCCAGGCCTTCTGAAATTAAGGGTAGAAAAGAAGAGGGCCATTTCTTTTGGCACACCCCCAACAACTAAGGGTGTGCCGAAGAAAAAAGAAGTTGCTCAGTTGAAAGTCAAAAAACTAATGGTCCGAACGTGTAAAATTTTGAGAGTGGTAAGTAAACTAAAACCTATAGTTAGTGTTATCTAGTAAGAGTTCGAATAGTTTAAGAATATTTTTCGGTTGAAAATTTCTGAGTTATTATATTGCAGAAAAGTAAAATGATATCATGGGAAATTTACCCTTCATTATTCTTCATATCTAACATAGATTAGTCAAAGTCACTTCCCATGCCAATGTCAAAGTGACCTCTTTTAAAGCACATTCAATTACCCAGCATGCTCATGTCCTTTTAAACTCGCATGATAGAAGTTGCACCTGAAATGGAGAAAACACTTAAGATTGATGAGAAATCTTTGTAAACTATTGAGACTATCTATCCACTAAGTCTCTCATATTTACAAAGACGAAGGGACATCTAAAGGAAGATAATGGCCTTTTCCTTTCATATATCTCTCTGGAGATTGTATTGTGTAAAGGTGAGATACCAGTTGCTAAGCTAATGAGAGAATTCATTAGGCACTGTTTGGGGTTTTTTCCTGAAAACGTGTTTCCTGCAGCGTTCAAAGATGCTATCATATATCAGATCAAATTGCACTCCTGCTCTCTCCCGATTCACTATGAATAGTATGTGATCACCTTCCACAAGCTTATAGTACCTGTTTGATCAAACAACACAACTCAGATATGCAGATAGATGGAAATTTAAGCATGGGAATTTACCATTTCTGAGTATCAGAGAACAGAAAAACAAATAATAATTTCTGCTATATGACAATCTAATTGTTTCATGATCATTTCTAACTAGAACTTTGAGTAACTTAAGAAATGAAGAAAGAAAATCAAGCTTAGAAAAGCTAGATTACAAGGAGAAAGTATATGACTAACCAGATGCCTGGCTGCAAGGATTGGCAATCTGAATCATTTTCCACGAAACGGTTTGGATGTTCAATTGGGAGGCGAGGATGAGTCATGGATATTGTGTTGAGTGCTCCATCATTGTCTTGCCAGTCCTCATCTCTGCACATAGGACATGATTAACACAGCTCAGAACTACCTTAAGCAAGGTTGAAGATGAAATCTGATGCGATCGAAGACCCACCTGTAGCCTTTATAAGGGGGAGAGACATCTGGAGGATGACGCCACAGACTCATCTGCAAGACTCTTATGAAAAGAAGAGGGTGAATTCCAAGTATGCTTGAAGGAACTGTAATGCCCATGATCTTCCGAGTACGCTTGGTAGCATAGCTGAAGTAGTATGTGTTAGGAAATGTGTGTAGAGGGTAATTAAGTTTTATAGATCCTTGAATTGTAAGATCAGGGAGGATCCAATCCCCTGAAGCAAATGGACCAGCATTTCCCAGGAGGCAATCAACAAGACCCCAAATGCCCATCTTTCTCCATGACATGTTGTAATGATCAAACCCAAAATTGTAATAGTTCTTCAGCAAGGGAATGTCCAACCAATCATAGATTATCACTCCAATGCGGCAAAGCTGTAGCAGACAAATAGGTTTCAGTGACCTCCCATCTTCTGGCCTATGACAAGCACAAATTGTAAATACTAGTTTAGCACTCAGTTTGCTCAATGTGGATTTGTAGTTGGAAGATAAGCATTATACTGAAACATGAACGATTGAAAAAATTGATTTAAATTATCAACTTGCTGATGGTTAATGGTAAAGCTCAGTTAAAGCAAGTAAGTATTAGTCTATTTAAGCAAGGCTTCATTAAATTATGGACATCTTATCGGATCATATCAGTTGCTGGTCCTTATTTTGTCTTTCATTTAATTTATTTCTTTCGCAATAATCATATGATGACCCAACCACCACCTTCCATGCCATTAAATAATGTTAAGACAGATACCTAAAGTCATAACTCATAAGTTGCTATAAATAATACCAGTTGCACAAGGTCACCTATTAGCTATTTCAGGAATCACTTCAAATTTTTCATTATTGCCATGAAATTGAAAGGTAACAAAGTATTATAAGAAGAAGTTTAACAGGACTTACTGCATGCCATCTAAGTAGGTTCTGGTAGTCCCATTAAATGCCCCCGATAACGATGTTATGCTTAGCACCCAGTTTTCTGAAGTGTGTTCGTACCCCTTAAATGCCTGAAGACAAAACAAACGTCAAATTATATAAAGGGAAATAACAAAAAACATATTTCACTTTTGATTCAGGTAATAAGCCATTGGAACTGTGGAACTTACTTTATCAGCAAGCATTTGTTGCAAGACACGAACAACCTGTGCTCCGGCTGAGTGCCCAACGAAGTGAATTGGGTGGTCCTCATCCCACTCAGGGTAGTGTCCTGCATACGATAACGTCTAAAGTTAAAGACATAATCATAGAACACAAAAATTATTACATAGAAAAAGAGCAACAAGCTAAAACAGCAAACAAGAAGGAAATCTCCAAACCTTTTTCATAGATTCGTCCAAACTGCGAGTGCCCACAAGCCTTGCTGTGCTCTTCACCATAATCTGTTTGCCCACCTTTCAAATAATAGAATAATTCCCGAGCCCTGAGATAAAACCATTTCAGAAACCTTCCAAAACATGCATAGAACAGGAGTAAAACCCATGAATAAACGCCCAAAAGAATGAAGGATTGGCATCTCAGACACTTACCTATCATATATGCTACTTAAAGACCCCAAATCAGGAACCAGAACCCTTTCATCTTTCTTCTCTGCCCAGCGAAATACGATAAACTACCCAATCTCTGAGAAAAAGAGACACCCAGAAGAGAATTTCACAATGAGATTCAATTGAGACGAGAAAAGTCGTCAAATTCAAGAGGCAAAGGAGAAGAGCTTCTTACCCCTTTGCCAAAACCGAAAATCCCATGAACTAAAACAATCGGAGGCAGATCATCAACATTGCTTGTTCTTTCAGGCATTTCCTCTTTGACCTCAACATTCATATTAGGCTTGTAGAAACAATCATTGAGAGCCTGCGAGAGATCTCCAGCAACAGCAGTGCTGAATATGTAAAAGCCATAAAGCAAATGAACGATGGAGCTCACAAACAGCTCAGCAAATTGCAGATAAGCTACCCATAATCTAAACATTTTCAGGATCAACCTCCAGACGAAGAAAAATCACCAAAGAGCCTTCTTTTAAGCCCAAAGCCCCAAAAAAGAAGGCTCTCTTCCACAAATTGACAGGATAAAAAGCCAACCCTGTTTCAAACCTTCAAGGCGAAAGAACCCAACAAGAGAATTCTCTGCGTAATCAGCGGAAGGTTAGAACACAGAGGAACTTTCCGAAAGCTCGAAACGCCTCTTATACGTTGGTTGCTTCAAACTTTGAAAATGGTTTTTCCCACATTTTCAATGTTTCCTACCTCACAAATGCCGACGACCAATGAGAAAAGCTTACCGCTCGTTCGTTCTTTATTTGCCGACGGGGTCGAGAAAAGTAAAACTAGAACAAAAAAAAATAAAAAATAAAAAAAGAGTAGGCGTGCGTCCCTGACACGCGTCATTCCAAATTCCTCTGACACAATTATAATCGACGAATCTAATCAATTATCCAATAAATCCAAATGTTCGCCTATGAAATGGCGATAAAAATAAATAAAAATGGATTCTGATTTTGAGATACGATTCCGGGCGTTTGTTTCCAGGTCTAGTGTACTCTAAAAGCGCCGGCAGGTTCCCAAGTGCGGTTCCAAATAATTAGAGCGTAAAATACATTACACGGCTTGTACACTCAAGTGAGAAATGCCATGTAAGGTGATTCCATAATCAGAATAAGAATACTATTTTTGGAATGTGAGAGTTAAAAAATACTCAAACTGGCAAGTTGATATGAAACTCTGTAATCATGTGGTTTTATGTTTTTGTCCTCAGATTTAGAATTTTGGATAAAATCGGACCATGAAGAACTGATTGAAGACATGCTACACAACTTTTTTTACTACAAAAAAATTCAAATAAACCTATCGGGTATGCCGATGCCAATCTTTTGGTGCCAATTGCCCTTGTTTTGTTCAGCTAAATTACCCTTTGTTTTCTTCTTTTTCTGAAGGCTTTGACTATGACTTCCCCCTGGAAAACAATGTTCTTCCACATCCCACACACTTCTGTAATACTATTATGGGTGGCTTTGGTGCTTAATTTAATACCTAAAACAGCATTTGACTTTTTGTGTTGAATCATGATTAAGAAAGAATATTTCTAGAGTCACCGATTATGAAATGTCAAATTGGTCCCTTTCTTTTGTATTTCTGAATTTTGGTCAACAAACAATTGCACTTTTCTTCGTATTTATTTACAGATACTTTAAGCTGAAAATTAAAATAATTATTTCCCTTTATCTTCATAAATAAATATGTTACTTCAAAGCAACATCCAAGAAAAAAAAAAAACTTTTAAGTGAATTGAAATAAAAAAAAAAGTTTAAATTCAACCTAATATGATAAAAAAAAAATGGTGAGATTCGCATTATTGCGGTCTATATAAAATTTTACAGAGGAAACAACATAAAAAATAAGAACTGATTAGTGATTATACACTTGACGGTGAAACGGCGTCGTGACAGTGTCATAGTCAGATCGTACGTGGACCACATGAAAGCAGAGGTTGGAAAGGGAACCCAGGTTTTGGCGGAGAATCTGATGGCTCAATAGGTTTTTTAAGAAGAAATAATTTAATTTAAAATAAAAAATGATGTGGTGGCATAGGTGTGGAGTCTAGAAAGTTCCGGTAATCATGAATTACAATAACTGCTCCTAAAGTGATATGGGATTACCATGGTCGGTTCCCGGTTGCTTGGTTGGGGCTGGTCCCTCCCATTATATCCTCTCTTTTTTTAATATTATTCTTACATGGCTATTGGGCCCATGTATTAGATACTGGGCCGATCCTGTTCGACAATCCATTTAAACTACAGTGAGGCCCAAAATAGAGCCCGCATTTTATTGCTCAATTCATTTCCTTCCCATCGTTGTCTTCCTCTTCTTATTCGATCAACTAGGGTTTTGGGTTTCTCTTTGATATGAATATTTCGATTTAACAGACATAACCGTGAGAGTGAACCTTGTTGGAAAAAGGGGGAAATGGCTATGATGCAACCTTATGGGCGCACCAAGAGCGTTGTGAAGCGCTCAAAGAAGTACTTGGAGGAAGCACTCTACAATAGGCTCTTCAAGGAAGGTAGCTCTGAGCTCCGCGTTCAGCAGCAGCTGAATCAATTCATCAAGAGCCGCAAGCTCGCTTACAAATGGGAGGTTGGAGACACCCTCAAGAAGCTTCGTTCACGCAAGCTCTATTCTCCTGCTCTCAAGGTTTGCTCATCCCTAATTTCTATGGTTAAGCAAACATTGAGTTAAAGAATTCTGATTGAAGCTATGCATTAGTACTCATTGATATTGATTAACTGTGGTATTCTTCGATGGTGGTTGATCTATCTCAGTTTGAATCAGATTTTCATTCTTCGTTTTTAGACTTCAATAAGATCATACAGTTAGTCAGTCCGTAAAGGAAAATTTAAATGGATACAAAGTCACCTTTTTTTTCTTTTTTTATTGGCAAAATATGCTCTGGTCCAAATCTTACTAGAAGCTTGTATCCTCACTGAATTTGATAGAAGCAGAGCAGGTTAATAATGAGTGAATAAATATATCTTCTCCTTAATGTAAGTTTCATCTTATTATTAGGGGGTGTCTGCTGAATATATGCTTTGCAATTTGGCACGTCGTATTGATTATACCATGCTATAATGGATTGCAGTTGATGATTGGGGAGCAATTTTTTGAGGTGTTAGTTTCGGGGAAAAAAAATCTTTTGTCATGCAAGTAAAATGGCTCAAAGGAAGTAGTGCTTGTATTAATTTAGTTGGTCGTTTGCTTGACTAACAACAATATTGACCGTGATATGAATATAAGTGTGTCGAAGGTAAAAACTGTTGTTATAGCAACAGTCTAATACAGCTGTGATATTGAGAGTAATTGAAGGGTATAAACTGTTAGATTTGCATTATATATTTCCAACTCGGTTTATTACCTGGACCTCCACAAGGATGATGGAGAGCAATAGAAATTAGATGTTTCACATTGAAATAATTTTAAAAAATTCAAGCAAAGGAATGTCATATTCTTGATTCATTTTTTGCTCTCTATGAAGCATGGACGCCTGTGTGTTTAGCAGTGTTGGACATATTTCCTACACGGGTATGACACCTGTACTGACGTTTGTTAGGCACCTTTCAAACAATGTCCATTTGGGGGGAAAAAAAGAAAAGAAAAGAAAATATCCGTCCTATATTCCTATAGAGTTGCTAATTGTACCTACAAGTCCATAACTAGATTATACAAGTGCTAAATGTAGGCATGATGATTTGCAACTTGTTGCATAAATCCTGATAGAATTTGCTCTTATTCTCTTGTGTTTTGCAGCTATCTGACACTATGTCTAAGAGGAATATGATCAAGACAGTAAGTGACCATGCTATACATCTAGATTTGGTTGCAAAAGTTCAAGGTATTTCTGCTGCCGAAAATTATTTTGTCAATCTTCCCGAATCAGCAAAAAATCACCTGTGTTATGGGTCCCTTCTCAACTGTTACTGCAAGGAACTGATGATTGAAAAAGCAGAAGCTCTCCTAGAAAAGATGAAGGAGCTCAACCTTCCTTTAAGTTCTATGTCTTACAACAGCCTTATGACTCTCTACACAAAAGTTGATCGACCAGAAAAGGTTCCAGCCATCATAAAAGAAATGAAGGCTAGCAATATCATGCTGGATTGTTACACGTACAATGTCTGGATGAGAGCACTTGCTGCTTTAAATGATATTTCTGGGGCTGAAAGGGTTGTTGAAGAGATGAAGAGGGATGGTCGAGTCACTGGTGATTGGACAACATATAGCAACTTAGCATCAATTTATGTTGACGCTGGCTTGTTTGAGAAGGCAGAAGTAGCACTCAAGGAATTGGAGAAGAGAAATACTCGCAAAGACCTTTCTGCTTACCAGTTTCTAATTACATTATATGGGAGAACAGGTAACACATATGAGGTCTATAGGATCTGGCGTTCTCTTACGCTGGCATTTCCTAAAACTGCAAACATAAGCTATCTTAATATGATTCAGGTGTTGGTGAACTTGAAAGATCTACCGGGAGCAGAAAAATGTTTCCGGGAGTGGGAGTCTGGGCGCTCAACCTATGATATCCGAATTGCAAATGCTCTTATAGGAGCTTATGCAAACGAAGATATGCTGGACAAGGCTGAGGAGCTCAAGGAACGAGCTCGCAGGAGTGGGGCCAAGGCTAATGCTAAAACCTGGGAAATCTTTTTGAATTACCATTTGAGAAAAGAAGACTTCAAATTGGCAGTGGAGTGTGTAGCCAAAGCTATATCAATTGGTAAAGGGAATGGTGAGAGGTGGTCCCCATCATCACAGATTGTTGGTACAATAATGAGGCATTTTGAGCAAGAGAAAGATGTTGATGGCGCCGAAGGTTTTCTTGAAACCTTCAAGCAGTCTGTGGATTCTGTAGAGGATTGGGTGTTTGAATCACTGATTAGAACTTATGCAGCTGCGGGTAGGACCAGTTCTGTAATGCGTCGAAGATTACAGATGGAGAACGCGAACGTGAGCGAAGACAGCAAGAAGTTGCTGGATGCTATATGTGTCGAGTGATCGTGCTTATCTTATGAGATGCTTCCATTCCTAGAATTGTGATTGCTGTAGAAATCAGATCCAGTAGTCTATCTAGGGATTTTGATTTGGTAATAATTCCGTTAGTTTTTTTGAGAAAACCATTTGGAAGCGGAACATATACCGTAGACCCTTGGCATTGAGGGCCTCTCAACTGATTGAATTTTGAAATATTATTACCTAGAGATTCTTCATTCTTCTTCAACTACTTTATTTTGTTGCCACTTTAGGAGCTTGGCTTTATATGTCTGAAGTAGAAAGGTCATCAAAGTCGTGCTTAGTTTATCAGCATCGTTCATAACAGGGCAGAGTTCATTTGCACAAATAATTATTTCAGCATTTTGAGAAGTTTAGTAATTCTATAGCTAGCGGTAAAAACCAAAGAGGGCGATTTATCGAATGGAACTGAGGTGTTTTATATCACTTGCTCTTTCAAAAATAAAATTGAATCTCTACGTACACTCATGGATCTCGGTTTAAGACATTAATGGCTATGATCCGTTTACAAAAGGCCCGTTAAGAAAACCTTTTAGAAGTTGAACTTGGGCCAACCCACCACGAGTGGTCCTGCATACGAGACCCATCGCATTCGCTTGCGGTTCAAGTTAAACATAGGTCGCCCCGCGTTTGACTCTGAGATGAAAGGCAATGCCATGCGTACGGCCATTACCATAAGTCAATGTCTTCTTAAAATGAAGCAATGGCCCACAAACTTTGCTTCCAAGTCAATTCTTTCTCACTCTCATCATATATCATAATGGTCCAACAAATAATGTTATCTCATTCTAAATTTGAGAAACCAAATATCACTATCTATTCTATAAATATTCCTCTTCTATTTTACTGATATAAATATATTGGATTACTTTTGAATTTCAATATCCGTGTAGAATGATTCGTGTTTTTATCGGTTATCTGAAATTTGTGCAGAAACAACATGATTGTATAGAATATAGAGAGAGAGCATTTTCGGAGCCAATTATTAGTAATTAAAACCGACTAGTGTGATGGCATGAATGAACCATATAGAAAGAAAGACCTTTTCCACCGCTACGTATAACGTAAACTTTAAGAAGAAGACTTCAAGTAATTGATGCACAATTCCATAAATTAATGTGAACTTGGTCCACGGGTTGAAGTGGAAGCTATCTTTCCAGTATGCCAAGTCCGAATCATGCCTCATTATCAATGCTTCATAAAAGGTAAAGTTTATAAATTTAAAACTTTTAAATCATTTTTGTTAAAAAATTACTATTTATTAGTTCTTGTTTCAATTAGAGAATAATCAACAACATTTCTTCATATATTGTGTGTTAAACCATATTATTTAATATTGTAATTAATGTATATCAACCCTCTTAATCGTATCATGCTTATGGGCCCAGACGCAAGCTCAAAAGCTCACGTCACTAATCATATATAAAAAAGAAAGAAATCTCTGGAAAGAACAACTAGATCACAAACAACTCAGAAAAATCTTTCTGTGTATATCAGATAAAGGCATTCAGGGTCAGATTGGTGGCGAGTCGACTCCGGGAGATCTAATTGGATTAGATTCGTTGTTGACTACTCAACAATAATAGATTAAAATATTATAAAATAACATTATAAATTACATTAATAAATTAACATTAAATCTTTAACCCAATTACAAAATTATAAGACAAATTTCAACACAAAACCCCTTATGGTACAAGCATTCTTTGCTTTCTCAAATGTCAACACGCCATTAAATTTTTAGCCAATTACACACACCACCTCATTAAACTCACAAGCAAAAGTTTTTTACCATACTCCATTAAAAGATCTTACATCTGCCAACGTTCTTTTCCAGTTAAATTACTATGCAAAGTTTAATCATGCCTGTCCTATAAAACTTGACTTTTCTACCTATGCATGTCTTATTGTATGAGCATAAAAAACTAGTACTATGTATCATAATAAATATCAATGAGAGGAGAGGCAGCTAGAACAAAAATTTACTATTTCTCCTTCAAGATTTACATAAAAGTCCAAGTGGCGTATAATCAATGGATGACCTATTTGTCAAAATGCAAAAAAAAAAAAAAAAAAAAAAAAAAGAAGCAACAAGGAAACTATATCTAAATATAAAAATTTTAATGACACAACCTCACTGAAATATTTTGAAAAGAAACCCCAAAATTCCCCACTAAAAGAAGAAAATTGAAAAAAAAAAGATTGATTAAGCTCTATATGAATATGGTTCCCTTAGGGACATCTCACATTTTTTCCAGGTCCACCATAGTAAAAGTAGTTCCCCCACACATTATTAATCCCTCCTTGTATGTCGTAGCAATTCGGGTGATCCGCCAAGACCCGGAGATTAGGTATGGGAATCAAGTTATTGTCCCAATCCACAACCTGCAAGTTCCTAAAATAAGAAGCTTTTCCAAAACCCTCTCCTGCAAAATGCCCACTACCCATTTGGGTCGAAGTGTGAAAACCGTTTGGCCTTGAATTCACCACTTCCCCACCAAATTGTATCATGCTTGCATGATCGCTTAAATGGGTAAACAGAAACGATGGCCAGTACCCGACTAGGATACCCGATCCGAATTCAAGCCACCAATGTCCATGCTTCGGATCCTACACATGCAAAAAGAGAAGGAAATAAAATTACCAAAAACCCTCTTCTCTTAGGACCAAAGCCAAAACTACTCAAAGCTAGACTAGACACAATTATGAGTACGACTACTAGTTACCCAGCTTGAGAAGGAAAAATGGGTCAAAAAGAGAAGAATGAAAGGTTGTAAATGGAATTTGCAATATTTTTTTTTTTTAAAATAATGAGATGAGAAAAATAATGAAAAAAAAGGTATAAGTTCAGAAACTCTATGGTGGGAAAAAGGAAGAGAATCTTAGAAAGTAGAGAAGCATATAGCTAGTTACAGTTCATTATTGTATATCATGACTGCATGCGTGTAATGTATTGTCCAAAGTAGTAAAGTGATACATGTTAACTAAGACGGATCATAGTACAAACATTTGTCCACTATGATTTTCTTTTTCTTTATTTTCTATATATATTTAATATTTATCATGTTAAAATAGTTTTGGCTCTTAACAAAAAAAAATTATTTTGGTTAGAATAAAAGTATTAATTGATAAATTCTTTTAAGAAAAATGAAAGGTATAAGTCTAAATCCTTTGACTAGGAATAGTGTTCGCTGCAACTGAACAAACAGACTGTGTTTTGACTATGAAATTTGAGGACATTTTTTGGACTTGAAAAAAGTATTCAAATCGGACGACAAGCGACAGTCCTATCAATCCATAGATTTCTAGAAGACTGACTCATAAAAAGGTTAATGTAAAACAAGAAAGAGTAAGGTTTTTAATCCCCAACAAAGCACAACTTTTACTATCAATAGTAAAATCTGCTTTTACCCACCTAAACGAATAAAGCAATAATGTATGGAATTAATTTATATCATTGGTGAATTAAACTTTAAGTTAAAATATAGAAATAAAGAGAAATAGTGAACCATACGTTGACTTTGAGATTGAATTTCATATGATGAGCAGAAAATTACCTTCCAAATGAGTAAGCTAATATCAAATTGTCCACCATTATATGCAGAAGTTGGTGAGATCGCAGCACCAATTGCAATTTTACTGTTAGTTTGAACAAAGCCAGCACATAGCAAATTATAGCACCCTGTTGCTTGATATGCATCACTCTGCAAATAATAATAATAAACTATTACTCTCTTGAAACATAGGCACTGTTATTTTCATGAAAAAAAATAAACTTAATTACTACTTACTGTCCAATAAGTAAAAAATCTTGGGTAACTGTCCCCATAAAGCTCCGGGCTGACCTGCACAAAAAACAATTGAAATTAGATTCAATGGCTACAATACAAAAGGTAAATGCCCATGGATGAAAATGAGAGCAAAGTAGTTGAAGTTGAGAAATGCATTTTGAATAAATTATGCAGTAAGATGAGTGAACCATGCCTGCCAACCAGCTTCAATGGTGTTTAGATCATCACCAAATGAACCAGAGATAACCCACATTTGGGACAAGCTGAATTCATATGGATTTTCCACAAGAGGTGCCCAAACATTGATACTAGCCTTTGCTCCATAATACTGATCTCCAGTTATATACCCAACTGCATGCTGTGCACCAGAAAAATTTGTCATCATCATCATAAAGGTCTGGTCTTGAAGAGGAAAGCTTGTGTTAAATTTTATGCAGAAAGGAAAAAGAAAGTGCTCTGGCTTTGGAGTAAGTGAAGCTAATTAGTTTGGGAGCCATGGAATTCTGTGATCACTGGGAAAATGGTGATGTTTATTGATCACAGAGGGGGAAATCTAAATTGCCCAGAATTTATTGTTGCATTTTTTGAAGAAGAATCAGAGTTTCGGAAAAAATTTGACAATGATAAAAGAGAGGGTCAAAAGGAAAAATCTGGCTTTGAAGTACAATCCTACCTCATGTCCATTGCTGTTTGTGTCTCTTGTAACGCGTCTTATTATATTCTTTCTTCCAAATCTGAGAACAGAGCTTGCTCTTAGCATATCTTGTTCTGTTGTTCTTCTGATTGGTATTGTTCCTTCTGGGCATGACTCACCAGACATGCTCCATAGCTGAAAATTCTCACTTGACATACCCATTTGATTGTGCCCTTTCGGCCTCTCTGGAGGATCCTGCACATGCATCAAAATTTTTACTTTTTTGAAGTTCAAATTTGCTAAATCAGCAATTAATTCTAAGAAACTGAAAACCCATTAATACAATTATATTACCAATGGTTTCTGTCCTTTGAGTAGAGGATGATCGAAAGCTGGTTGATGATGAGCCTTAACACATTCAATTATATCACCATCAGGACTCTGCGAAAAGAAATACAAACCCAGCAATTTTTGGTTCAAAACAGAGCAGAGAACAGAGAAAAGAAACAGAAGCAAAGGAAATTAGAGTGATGAATTTACCTGAATTGTCTTAACAGAGGGCTTGTTGATCTGCTGAAGACGAGTTCTTACTATCTGCAACTTTTGCAACTCCTCTTCTGGGTGAAAAGTTTGACTTTGATTGACAACTTGGGTGTTGCCCAATTCTGATGAACGAACAGGACAAAGCAAAGAAGCAACAAGAAGAAAATGTACAAGAATGGGAATGATTGGAGAGCTCAAACACCAGCTAAAATCCATGCTTGAGAAATTTCTTGTCCTTGTTTCTATTGCCAAAACTCTGTTTGTTCGTGCTTGTTTACATTGGCCTTGTCTTCTTCTTCCATCAACAAAACAAAACTTAGATTTTGTCCATGGAAGCACATCTCCCACCAAATCCATCCAACACTTGAGAAACTCAATTATGACTCTATCACCATTTCCAATGCCCTGGAAGCCCAGAGTAACGTTCTTCTATTCCCTCTAACCCTGCTTCTTCTTCTTCTTCTTGTGTTGAGTCTAGTGCACTGCAGAAAATCAAAACTTATAAATTCTAAGAGTTGGGTTCTATTATGAGTTCTGAATAGTTGAAAACTGATTAAAATACAGAGACAAAGGGTTGTGTTTTCTTAAAGTTTTGGGCATGTGGGTGTGGAGTTATATATACCAGAATAGTGATGAAATGATGCTGGATTTTAAATTTGTGAAGAAAGATATTGTCCCATGGAAAGGGAGGAGAGAGAGAAGACAAGAGGGTGTGTTTCCAGTCTCCAATACAAGGACTGAAACTTTAGCTTTTGTGCTGTTAATTTTATGGGGCAAAATGGTAATGCCACTTACTGAGCAGAGGACTGATCATTTCTGTTATTCTTTTGCTTTGGTTCTGTGGACAGATAGGAATTACAATCCATTCTGGTTTGCCAAAGCTCCCCCTTTACTTTAAGGACTCTCTCTTTCTTTCTCACTTCCCTAGATGTCAGCTACTCACATTTTTATTTTATTTATAATTAATGTATTCATACCATTCACCACTATATTATATTATATTTTAACAAATAAAGCTAACCCACTTTGAATTCCCAAGTATTTTCAATGCCTAAGATTTTAATTGGGGCTTGTATAAGTTTTAAAAGGACAGGACTATATATTATATGCTTTAATCAAACAGTAGCAATTATCTGCTGAATCTTATGCATATATATTGTATATTAATCTAAGCATATGCTAGCTTCATGTATATACTATATCAGCAGACCTAGCTAATTATTGGGAAGACGAAAGTGCCCCCTATACAGGTATAACCAAAGACTTTAACCTAGTCAACACCTAACTCTTGGTAAATTTGTAATTATTTTAATAATAAAGTTTATATTTATTAATATTGGATCAAACTTTACATTTAATTTTGATTCTATCTAGCTTAGCTATGTATTGGTTGGAATTATAGTACATGTAGTACTAGTACTGCTAGTAGAGTGTATGTATTATGGTGTTGTAGACGACAGCGTTGGGTTGGGCCTCCTTTGTTGGCACGCGCAGCTGACATTTTGTGCTCCTATGTAAGTTTGGGTAATTCTTTTTACACATGATAAAATTATTAAAGGTAGATTTTATATTTTTTTTTTAAAATAAATTAGACGTAAAATAAAAAAATAAAATAAAAAATGAACGTGCTAAGAGAATTGGCCCTTAAGTTTAAGCACGCAGGCAGCTCATGTCATGCATGCATGCGCATCAACACAAATGATGGCTTTGGGGTTCTATCTTTTATTTTGTCCCTCGTTCCTGCCACGTCCACATTAGGCCGTTTAATTATTATATTTTTCAAGAAACGTTAATATGGCTTACCACCAAACACTTACATCGTTAAGGTTTTAACTTTAAAATATAAATACATTAAAATTTAATTAGTTTTGACCACAATTGAGTTCTTTCTTCTTTCTTCTTTTAATTTTGTTTTATTAACTATAATGCCTTGAATTGTAGCTCGAAAAGTATTATATCTTTTGAATATGTTTGGTGAGAATAAAAGAGTAGAGAAAAAGTAAAAATCAACGATACACCCAAATATGCATGAATACATTATTGCCATTTTCTTGGGCGATAAAAAAATTAGGAATAAATAAGTTACTTAAATTTTAAGGCAAGACAAACGTTAAAATTGATGGATATTTACTAATAAATGCTCACCAAGAAGAATTGAAATTAAAGAAATCTTTATATGACCAATTTTTGATTGTGTTAATTGAAACATTTGTTGATGTGACGTCATTCACTGATATAATAATCTTAGAGAGAGAAAACATTTTCCATGACCATAATTATATATTCATCTGGTATTATAATGTATAGTATGATGCGACATTTGTTTGTCCATGGGTATATATATGTTTGGTAGAAATAGAATAGTGAACGAGTAAAGAAGAAGTAAAAGTTAATAATGATACACCAAACAAACAAGGAATTATACATTATGCATGCATGTAATTAATGAAGAATTTTATTTTAGTACGTAGGGCAACAATAAACTTGATAGCATCAATCCTGGAGCTGGAGTTGCCTTTTTCACACTATTCCCGGCCCTATTTTCTCCTTTTAGGGCTCTGCCAATGATTCCTACCACTTTTCCTGTGCTCCATCTTTTAAATCCACTCCTCTTTTTCTTCTCACAAAATTTCTATCTTATGCTCGCCAACTTCTGCAGCAAAATATTTGGAAAAAAAAGCATCTGAAGATGGACCATTATATAATGAAATTAAGACTGGAACGATGCCCTAATTAATTCCATAGATAATAATGGCTGCTTAACTTGTGTTGCAAAGAAGCTGTCACCATAATTTATAAGGTGTACTATTATATAGTAAGATAACCCTTTAATAAAGATCGGCCCTTTGTTGTGGTGGAGACAGAAGGCCGCCATTTTGACATTCTTTGAGGAGATTAATTATAACAAGCAGTGCTTAATTACCGTTGCTTTTATCTGCTAATTAATAATTTACGTTGTTGTCTGCCTATAAGAGCAATCTATGAATAAAAAAATGAAAAATTTTCTCTCTTTATATCTAAAAGGTGATGAATTAATAAAGCAATTCTTTAAAAAAAAACATGGCATGGGTTTCATAATTAGATGAACATAGATATGCATACGGATAATCTATTTAACTTGTCAGAACTCATCACCAGATGAGATCAGTACGTAAGGTTCTTGTATTCTTTTTCTTCTTTTGGGTGTGTCTGTAATATAATGCAGCTATTTTTGTCAGAGAAGACGTGCATGAAAAGATCGATGCTTTTATAAATATTAATGGAAGGAACAGCAACTCTCCATTGTATTCGTTTGCTAGCTCTTTCTTGGGATAATATGCTGAATAACTATATATATATATAAGATACTCAGAATCCTAAGGCTGTGAACACGTACATGCAAATCTCTGGTATCCTTTTTCGCCAAAAAACTAAAACTATTTAGCCAATTAAAACCTTTGCCCCTCCCATGCACAGAAGAGGGAAAAGAGATGCGTACGTGTACGGTGGAAAATCCATCTTGTCTATTTCTTGCTCAGTGTTTCATGCAAACATATATGAGACATTCCATGCATGCATATGTAAGCTAGCTTATAACTATTAGAAACAAGCACTTTCTTTTTCGACCTTCTCTAATTGTGTCAATTCTCCCATTCATTGATTTTCAAGACCAATATTATATCTTAATTAATATTAGTCGTAATATTATTTCTCTTTAAGTCACCAGTTCGTAAAGAATTATTTCTCTTTTTTAACTCTTAACTGAATTAATGGCCTTTTTTCCTTTCTCTGTGTTCTTGTGTTTATCTTAATGAAACATTTAGTCTAATATATATTATCATCTTCTTTTCATTCATATCCAATATTTAGTGCTAAAGGAGTGACCCTTTTAATGCCGAACATATATATATGGACCGGTCTTTGTGGTGCTTTCAAAGCAAAGAGCAATTACGACTACTGAACTGTGGTTGGTCATGGCAGGTAAGTCACTCCCTAAAATGCCCTTATTCTTCTGCAATGATTGTATGCATTACTCTAATTTGGGCCAAGCTATAATCATGTTGTCTCCTAATTGTAGCCGAGAGACGAGGGTTTGAGAGCTAAGACATATATATGGAAAAGCGAAGGGCCACAATGTGTAGCATTCATATTGACATTTCAGGGTGGGTTGAGGCCAAAGTTTCTCTTTATTGACATTGACATTATTATTATCACTTGGTGGGTTGCATTGACTCTAGATTACATGTTGAATCAATGTTAAAAAACGAATGAGTCTTAGTCAGTCACATCCTTTTCTTTTACAACCATTACGAAAATATTAAATATCAATTAATTTAAATCAAATTAGTCAAATTTACAAGAATGATAATACATAAAACAACTATAAACAGCCCCTTAGATTTTCTTAGCATGGTCTAGTTGTGACTCTCTTTTGTGGCGTGTTGTGGGATCATACCAGAAGCAGAACAGTGAGATAAGGGAGACTCAGTCTTACAGGAAAGAGCAGAAAAGAGTTCTCAGAGTCTTTTGTCGGTAGGGTCCCGACCCGTGAGACCACTTGGTCTACACTGATCACTCCATTGCCTTGACTTGTACCTATTTACGGGTCATTTTTCACACTTCACTTCATGCTCACTCCACAACAAAAATTTCAATCCCAATTTCTGGTCACCAAAGACCCATATGCCCCTCAAAAGCCAGTTGACCAACATTTACAATAATAATAATAATGGCACAGAAACCACATTGACTAAGACCTAGCTATTTTATTAGGGGCCAATAACAATAACCCCAACACAAAGGAATAAAGATTAGCTTTTCCCGACTCATTTCCTAGAAACCTTGAAAATGGAGTGACAAAAGAATGTGAGAGGGAATATAATTTTCATCACCACTACCACTTGTTGTTGCAGCTGCTTGTGCATGGGTATGGGTTGTCATTCACATCTCCAATAACAAGTTAGGAGCTTGCCATAATTACATGTGGCTGTAATTCCTTGACTTAATTCTTCCATATAAGCTCCTTTTTACCAAGAAAAATATGCTTTTTGTGGTCAGCTAGTGGGACTTCAAAGTCTAAAAGAATTTTCAACATTCTTTTGTATAATTTGATCTTATCCCACTTGACAAAGAGGCCGTGCTTAGCCTGTAAAGTATAGATTAATTAGCGCAGATAGTAGATTTTAATATTCATAAGGAACATAGAATTCGATGAACAAGTTAGATCTATAACCCTTTACTTGGCCGTCAAGATCATTTTGAAGACTATAATTAATCTTAATCAGCTTCTTAAGTATCGGTTGTCTAGATTCCAATGGTAATGATATTCAAGAAATATTTTTAGCATTTTCCTCTATGTTCAAAGGTAATTAACAAGCAAAACAAAAGGAATAATTAAACTAAGCTTCAGGATGAATATCTTGATTAGGTATAGAGGAAGAGACTCCTAGATTCTATTCCATGTCCCCCACCCATTTCCCAAGCGATTAAAATCGGATAATTCAAGGCATCTCACTTTAGAATTTCATCAGTTTTAAAAGTGGGATATTAGTAAAGTGATCTCGTGAAAAGAAGAGAACAGAATAATGAGAAAGAATGGTAGCAGATATTGATCAATGAATGTAAAACATGATAATCCTTTTCTTCTTTATTTTATTATTCTTTTTTTTTGTGTGAAGCAATTGTCCATGAGAAGCAATTCTAGAATATATGGTTTATTTGATACCCTATCCTATATACGAGTGTATAATATTTAAAGCCAAAAGGGTCTTGAAAAGGGAGAAGGGAGAGAAAGGAATATATAGAAAGAGATTAAATGCTTCCAATAACATGGAACAGTGATGTTATAAGCAATGATTTTGTCTAAGGGTCTTAGGGAGATGGCCAGCTTTTCAAGTTGCAAATGAAATACAATTGTAAATCATAAAAGTAGTTTGCAAACAGACATGAACATTGAAAGATAATGTTGCCATGCCACCCAAAAAACAGTTGTTTGCATAAACCATAATTTGGAATAGTGGGATTGTTGGGAAAAGAATGTTTGTTTGCCTATTTCTTTTCTTGTGGTTTATTGCATGCTAGCATCATCTCATGGGACCATGCCTCTCTCTAATACATCATCATGGTGCACATGATAATGTTGCTTCAACCATATGCATAGTTTGAATGGGGAGCTTTTTGGATTTCTAGAATTTGAGACAAATAATTATGAATATCAATCATGTGCATCCATCCTTGCATATGTACATGGATGTAAATAGCTCCTTGCAGAAAGTTCTCGAGAAATTGGAGATGAGAGGATTCAGATTTGGGATAGATGACAAAAATGTGCTAACTTACAAAAAATAACTTTCTGCACCATGTTGGAATACCCTCCAACAGTTTGATGTTTTTGAGTTTCACCTAAACATTTCAAAAGGTTTTCTTTCTTTTATTTTTTTTTTACAAAAAAAAGAAGAGAAATTATGATAAACAAAAAAAAAAAAGGGGGATTCAAGTACATGCAAAATAAATTAAATTCAATTAAATACTTGATAAGTTCTTTTTCCTTATCTTGAGGTATTGGATTTCGAAATAAAATTCTTGGAGTCATATATATTCGAATAAATTGAATTCATATGGTTCATAGAATTCAAAACCTTTTGAGTGGATGGAAAATTTATTTAGATTAGACTGAATTCTTAAACTGGACTTTCTGTTGGTTCATTTCTTCTTGTTTTATACATCGAGTAAAGAAGAACTTCATCTTATTTTGGTTTCTCCATTTTTGGAAGGCAACAGATAGTTTGATATTACCTTATGGATTTCGGCCTATTAATTTGTTCATCAGCCTCATAAGTTAGAAAAGAGGTGAATTCTTTTGACACACCTCTTCCTCTGGGGTGTGCCAATTCACCTAGAGAACAATTGCGTAGAATTTAGGCCCATAAAAGGTAAACCATATGGTTTACACCAGAAAAGTTTATTTCTTTTAACACCCATTAATTTTCTTTTAACAACCAACCAAAAGAGGCCGTGGAGTTTAAATATCACAAGGGGTAGGGGTGAGAAAAGAAAATGGGGTGAACAACCCAGAGAGGAATCTACATAAGCACAGCATAATCCATGGGCATTCACTGCATTCAGAAGTTGATTCCTGTGCCTTAATGCTTATCAGGCCGAGATGGAATCAGCATGATGGTTGATCTATGTCCAAAGTGAAAGTACATCAACTTTGGCAGACACCAAATCACTTAAGAAATTGATTATATCATGGGATCTTTGACATGTCAAAAATCTTCTGTCCTTGCTTAGGAAGATAATGCACAAAAATTTTAAAGTGAAGCACTTAGAATTCCACCTAACTGTATTTGTTGGTACAAATACGATGCCTGCTAATGGAGTTACTATCTTTGAATATGCTGCCGAAATAGGAAAGCATTTATAGATATATAACATCAAAAAAGAAGTGGGAGACAACAAAATCAAACTATGATGTGAATGAAATCACTTATGCTTTAAGCATTGTATCCTGAGCAAAATCTCGGGAACCAGAATGGTTTGGCTTATTCCAACACCTACCAAGTTGAGCACTTTATAGTGTTATCATAAGCACAAAACTGTTCTTCTTTTTTCTTATTTGTAATCTGAAATACCCTCCTTGTCTTTTTTTATGCTGTGGTTTCTTTTTGCTTTTATCTGTTGCAAATCAAGCAACTGGAAAAGAAAGGTGAAACATACTCAGTTCTTTCTTGGTATTTAAAGCAAGGTTTGAGGCTCTTGATCATGGTTCAAGCAAGAACTCAGTCAGGGGAAGAAGAAGAAGAAGATGGAAATACCATTGCTGTCCCTGCTAGTCTACTTACCCATAGCCATGTGTGGGAAGAGCATTAATTCTGCACATGCTGCTGAATCACCAATATACACAGTCATACATTCTGAATCAGATTTTCAGATCAGACTCTACAACGAGTCGTCGTGGATGTCTTCTCTCGTAGTAGGAGGAACTTCTTTTAAAGAGGCCACCAGAAGCGGCTTTCACAGGTTATTTATTTCCATTTTTCCGAGTTTTGGATAATCTAGAAATCACTGCAGTTTCTGTAGTCAAACGAAAAACACCCAAATCCAAATCCGAATTTCACATATATTAGAATTTGAATAGGTGTTTTTTGCTTGACTACAAGAAATTCAAATTCTTTATTTTCCATCCTGTTTTCTGATGAGAAAAGACATAATATTCAATTTTTTTTTTTTTTTGGGGTTACATGCTGTCATCATATGTTCCAGGTTATATCAATATATTCATGGTGCTAACTTCAATTCTTCTAAACTTGAGATAACCGCTCCTGTCTTAACAAGCATCGCCTTATCACCTCGTGGGAATAACTATACTGTAAAACTTTATATCTCTAATGAATATCAGGGTAGACCTCCGCAGCCCAATCCTGAACTGATGTTGCAGCTGGCCAAGTTGGGAACTCAGTGCATAGCGGTTAGGAAATTTAGTGGGTTTGCCAAGGATGATAATGTTAGTAAAGAAGCTGAGGCTCTTTTAGGCAGCCTAAACAAGCAATTAACTGGAAATTCGTCAACCATAGATAAGAGTTCCTACACCATTGCCCAGTACAATGCTCCCTCTACCTCTTCTGGCCGCTTGAATGAAGTGTGGATCAAGATGTCAGGACTTACCGTGGAGGGTTGCCCACCTTCTCAATAAAATTGTCATGTTCAACGTCAGAACTAGAGCTGACGTGACAATCCTTAAACCGTTGAATGAAACGGTTGGTTGATTGTGTAATATACAAAGGCTCACAGATTGCATGCAATCTGTCCACATTCGGTGTCTGAGTATGTGTGTAATATACAACGGTTGGTTAATAATGCTCCTATGGTAAATGCGCCTCTCATGGATATTTGAAGCGTAAGAATTATCAAAAGCAGAATCTGTTGGAGTAATTTTTGTTTGAAGCTGTACTTATGGAAGAAATCTCGAAAATCCATCTTCTGGCAATTGCTACTTATCCTCGTGAGGAATTTCCCATGTTTATAAAAACTAAATTAATCATTTTTGCATATTGTACGTATCAAACTACGTGATCAAGAAAGGCTCCCTATTATGCAGTTTTTGGTTAGAAAAAATTCACAACATTTTCTGATTGGCAATCAAGAGTTTTGATCTTACATCAAAAGGGATTCTCTTGAGTGCAAAAGCAGAACGAAATGACAAGACATAAAATAGAAATTCTTAATCAGGGAGAAGAAATGCCAAACAAACTAAAAAATAACCGTAATAATATAAGAAAATATAGAGCTTATTTACATGACCCATTATTACATGTAAAAATTAATTATGTCTGATTTCAGTTTACCCTTTATATTGAATTGAATCTATATAACCTCAGAGTTGGTATTCTTAAACTTCATGACCGTGGAACTAGCTCACCTGAGTTTTGAACTTTGAAGCGCCTATTCGAGCAGGAATGAAAATAGTTGGGGTAGGCAAAATGAGTGAAAAGGTCTAGAGAGCAGAGGGTTTACATTTGTGGCCTGGTCTGGACAACATAGAGTTTTTCATCCCTAATGACACCTTCGATGTCCTGGGGAGAACCATATAATTCTTCAATGACACTTCCGGCACGAGCAATGCTAGCCAGGATCGATTGCCGAAAACCACCATCGACTACTAGTGGGTCTGATGAGTAATCAAGCACAACATGCTCTGGTTCATCCATTGGTACACTGAAAAGAAAACTCAGTCAGACAATACCAAACCACTTCAAAAGAGAAGACCAAAAACTCAATCTAGTTTTTCGAAAGCATACATAGCACCTGGCTGACTAGAGGTTCGAAAGAAATAGAAGACGACAAATGACATGATTTGTTTGTTCATTCATTACCCCTTTTAACCCATGTTCCTCCGCATACATATTTAATTGGTTTGGTATTTTTATGCGACATTCCAATGTTTTACTTTTTTTCGGGCATGTTGTATATGTATGTTCTTCATCCTGCTTACGAGAGAAAATTGTTGAAAATGATATCCACTTCATTTAGAGCAAATAAACCCCAAGGAATACGAATTGTTTGCAAATTTTATATTAGCATGTTCGCTGTTGGAAAGATATGTCAAACTTTACCTGTCATACAGGCCAGCGCCGGCATAACCTTCCAGATCTTCACCATTCGAGTCAGATCGGAAAATAATTGACCGTCTTATAAAGAGACCAACAGGCTTGCTAGGATAACCCAAGACCTAAATGAGCACAAAATCATTAGAAAACCAATGGTAAATCCATGGAACAAAATGCAATGCTGGTAAGAAACAGGGAGATTGCAGAAGCCCACTATCAAATTGTTAATATTTACATAATCATAAGAATGATAATTAAGCATATAAGATTCATAGAAACAAGTAGATGAGGAATTAGTGCATGGACGTTTTACAAGACAAAAATTATATGCTAGAACAAAATTACCTGAGGGGAGTTCAGATCATGCTTTTTGCAGATAAAACTTAAAGCGCGACCAGGATAAGCTCCAACCAGAGTTTCTCCGAGTCCCTTCACCACCTGCATCAGAAGACTACCAAAATCAATGTCTTTGCTCCTTCTCTTTTATCTTTAAAAATGTTGACTATGGTTCTTAGGTGGAAGCATACAATCAGACACATGGCATCTACTGACAGTAATACCTCAGCATATATTTCTGACGAGTCTCCAGAGGATGGATTTGTGGTGTGGATAACAAAAGCATAGTCAGCATTTATAACTTCCTGAACAAGGACAGCCATAGAAAGATAATCGTGGTCGAGTTTCACTTTTCTTGTGCTGAAGTATGCTCTTTCATTCCACTTTGAACCCCAGACCTATTGCAAATGCAACAAATCAATGACGTCGGTAATGTGATAAATCTAAACCATCGGATCTTAATTAAGATTACATAAGATTACCATGAAAGACTTTAATCTATGGATTGAAGCAAGGCATATAAATTATAGACTCCAATAGGCTATTTTGCAAGAATGAGATTCGATCACATATCACTACAATGTCCTAGCACAACAGTCAGATTTCAAGTTTGAAGATCAAAGAGGAAAAGGAAAACCAGAGGCAAAGCAAAAAAGCTAGTGAGAGACTAAACCTTGGAGAGAACTGCATGGTAAAAAAAATGTTTCACAATTTTCAACCAGTTCAATGTAGCAATTTTAACCAATTTCATACGCAGGATTAAATCTGTTGATGTTTCTGTCCCTTGTCAGTAGGCCAATGGGAAATTTATAAACCAAAGAGGAGGTATCCTAAAGAATTGTATGAGAAGGGAAAACATGAAACAACATCATAAAATAAATGGAACTTTTCAATATATATAAAATATTTGGAAAAGAGTATATGATATGGAGAAATTGAAGAAAATATCATGAAGAGAACCACATCGTTGAATATCCCATGGAAATTTGTTAAAGTAACACAACCTTTAATTGATCCTACAGAAAACTTTCATATAACAACCATCAAATTTTAGGCTATGCACAATGCTGAGAGAAGTTTACCTTTTTTATGGCTTTCCATGCTTGTTCCCATCGTTGTTCACCTTCATCACCAGGCCAAGGCATTCCAGAACTTCTCATCTTAGTTTCCAGTTCTTGTACCTGAATACAACTTAATCCCTTAGATTTCAAATATAAGTTATTTAATCATTTTGCAGAGAGTCATTTAAGAATTTCATTGAGGATAGCAGCAAAAATTGTATTATATCTACATTTTCCATTTCACTAGAAGAAAAAGAAGTTCTGCATCATGAGGAAGACCAGCTAAAGGCTAGCGTCCTTTTGAAAGGTAAATAAGAATAAAAATGAAAATATCTGTCACAGGATGACAATTTTAAGGCTCCCGCTAATCACTACGAGGAACATACCAATTGGGATGGTGCATTCAGCTGCAAAACTGTTTCACGAATCTCCTTGAGGGCACTGTAATCACCCTCAGCTAATTTCCTTTTCAGAGCGTTAACCTTCTCAGCCACTGCCTGTTATCACACACACAAAATTCCATTAGACTACAGAGAAGTATTCAATAACTAACTTTTTGAGGAGAAACTTATGTCACAAAAGCATTTACACAATCTAAGAGTATCTAATCTTTAGTTAAACAATTTTTCCTTCACCGTTGCCTTCTATTACTTCTTGACTATTACCCTAAAGGAAACAAATTCAAGAAAAGTTCCACCTTTCAAACAAAATAGAAGCGGCACAGCTAATTATGAATGCATGATGACATATGGTAGAATGAAGATATGACAAAGAACCTGATTTGATTTATCAGAAAGAACGTTCTCAAATACGCCAAATGGTATGGCAACTGACGTAGGGATTCCAATCCAAGATGGCACTTTTCCACTTAAATAAGAGATATTACGTGATTTAGCTCCAACCTGGGAAAGCAACAATCTTTAAACAAGTTATGCCTTACATAGAATAAAAGAAAATTGTATTAGAAAATTCATACATTGTAGTTGGCCAAATTTAATGTGAAGAAGGAGAGAGAGAGAGAAAAGTAGGAAAAAACATGGCTCCTTAAAATTGAACTGACTTTTTGCAAATCTAACCATTTCATTCGTGAACTCCTCAGACAATATTGCATATCTACCACCAAACTGCTTTCTAACCAAAGTTAGATGAGACACAGATTCAACTTCTGTTTGAGTAGATTTGACATCGACTTGCTCATCCTCTTTCACCTCACTGAAAGAATTATAAACAAAAATTAAAAAAAAAAAAAAAAAGAGGGAGGAAATTGAAGGAACAATGAAACAAAATGCAGCAATTGAGGTTATGCAACATCAAAAGAAATTAATGTTTCATAAATTTCATTTTTTTTAAAAAAAAATTATTTCATTCCCAACAGTGGATTATGGGTATAAACAGTTTAGAAATCTTTAAGCCATGCAGCTAAAACGAAAATATCACCTATAAACTACATCTGCAGATGTTGGTTTTAAGCGCAATAACTTTCCTTTATTTGCTTGGAGGTTACCCAGGATATTGCTATCAAAGCATGTAGCAAAACACACCTGGAAAACTTGAAAAGTTAGTAAACGATACATTGTCAATATACATTAAAGTGTTATTCACAACAAAATTATTCTTCTAATATTAAAAATAAAAGGGTAGAGGGTTGACAAGTGGGTTCTGGGATGAAAGAGATAGGACCCATTTCCTTGCCGAACCCTAGCCTTTCAATGCTTAGATGTATTCCTGTAACAATTTTATTGTTAATTTCAAAAATTTTCAATTACTTTTTTTTCAATCAATATTTTCACCACCATGTTGTTCTTGAATATTTAGTTTTTGATATAGTCCAATGGTGTCATGTGATCCATATAGCCAACTTTACTTAGTAGGATAAGGCTTGTTATTGTTGTTCTGTTTAAGAATGATTAGATAAAGAAAAGTTGATAAAGGTAAAACTAAGTTTATAAAGGATTAGGAAGGGACAAACTTTCATAAGTCAACAATGAAAATAAAGTTCGGACAAAATGTGTTCAATTTAATCCATAAAGTGAAAAGTCTATATATGTATGTATGTATGATATGTATATTCTGGTATTTTTAACTTCAGCTCAACTTTTATTTTTATTGAATTATGACTAATTAGTCATGAGTTTATTATATTCTATATACACTAAATTTATATCATATGTATTTTTTAATTATATATTTCTTTTTAAATTTCTGCACTTGACTAGGTGACCCAATGGTTGAATTAGTGAATTGGTATTGCCGGTGTGGTTTTAAAAACATTGCTTATAAAGAGTGGTTGCTTTTCAGTTAGACAATATACTGACCAAATATCAAATTTTACTAAATTATATGGCAAGAAAAGCGGCTATATTCCAGATCATAATACCTTGCTGTTTCTTGCTCGTACAGAAACATGAGATAGGACATCTGGCATATCAGGTGTTAGCACAGCAACAGTACCATCCGGAATTTCTTCCTCTCCTTTCACGCTCCTTGCTACCAAAATTGTGGGCCGATTATATGACTTATTCTGAACAGCAAGCAACTCATCCACAACCTCAACGTATCCAACAGCTTCAACTGGACTAATGACCTGCCAACTGTTCAAGGTTGCCAGAGATGCTTTAGAAGGTTATCAGAGAAACCGAATAATGCTATTAGCCTATTACAGTCTAACATGATAAATATTTAAGGAAAAAAAAATTGACATCACAGACTAGTGTAATAAAATTGAAAAAACATGGCCACTTTCACCTTCCAAGATGAGCGGTCTTTCGCAGGACTGGATCCAGTCGATTAAGAAGAGAAGACAAAGAGGCAGCAGTTCCAGCACGGATAATTTCTTCGGTGAATATTTCCACCTGAATTAGGAAACTCAGAAGAGAAACACAGAAAAAGTATAGAAGAAGTAAAAATCAAATAATAACATACAGCCCATCTGTCCACCCCAAGCAGTGATCCAAGATATTCTGCTGATGGTTGAAGAATTTTGTGGTACAACTCTGCCTTGTTTGAAAGAGCAAGGCG
Source organism: Bauhinia variegata (assembly GCA_022379115.2). NCBI lineage: Eukaryota > Viridiplantae > Streptophyta > Magnoliopsida > Fabales > Fabaceae > Bauhinia > Bauhinia variegata. The sequence goes on along the minus strand of CM039436.1, from coordinate 12,703,168 downwards.
TGTTCTGTCAAGGACTGATTTTCCAAACAATGCCCAATGACCCTCTTTACTCTCGCACGTTCTTAAGGCAATTTGCCATCCCTTCAAGAGCAAAGAGAAATGTCAATGGTGGATAATCATCATTGTCTAGATAAACAGATAATGAGCATATACAGCGTTTAAGTCAATTACTCGCGTTGAGCTCCTACATTATAGCAGCATCTATTTTTCTAGCATTAACATGAATCCTACATAATCAGTTTGGAACATTTTGCTGAAAATGGTCTCAATAATTAATTGATGAGTATATTCAGAATTGATGTTACTGGGAAGGGAAAAATAAAACCCATGCTTGATTACATCACTTCAAATTACAAGATCTGATTTGACCAAAAGACAATTACCATAGAAATGTATTAAATAATACAATGAAGACTAACGTGAGACCACTGAACCGCATATCATGATTATAAGTTTGTGTGTGCTTGCTCATCACTGAATATTAAACTCCGCTTTCAGTGAAAAAAACAAAATAATCAAGGAAATCCACAATTCCATATGATGCAGTCAAATAAATATTCTTCAGATGATGGATCACAATCCACAAACATAGGCTTCATAAAAACCATATGCATCTTCAGATGATGACGTATCTGATAAGCAAGAAATCAAAGTTGCCACGGATTGACAAGAGCATTATACCTTCAAGCAGTAGATGAGATCTTCGTTGTCATCCCATGAAAGTGCAAGATTTTCAACAACCATACTGATGAAGTACATTATTTTCTGCATAATCCGTAAATCAGCTTATCAGATCTCATATTCATACATATTTCAAAAAAAGTTTAAAATAAAAAAAAAAAAAATCATTTGAAAATGATATATAACAAGAAAGAGAAACTAATAGAGCTTATCTTTAATAAACTCTCAGAAAATGAATTACCAATGGTGTAGCATTATTTAGTTCCTCATATCCCCTCTCCACCGCTGTCCTAACAGCAGAATCAAGGGAAATGTCCAAAAACAGAAGATCTTTTAGACGATCCTGGTGCTTATCTAGTAGTGGTCGGAGTTCTTGACGAGCCTCAACCAAACCCTAATTCAGACACAGAAGAAAATATCAGTACAGTAAAAGCTATGATGTACTCGGAAATAATAATTATTGATAGTGCTTGAGCAGCGTAAACCTCAAGAAGCGGTTCAACATTCTTAACTTCAATGTTATCCATTACACACTCAAGTAATTCCTGCTTGAGAGACCAATCAAACAATTATTTTCCATAATTCAGGAGACAAAAATATCCTCACAAACAGTTTCAAATAAAGTTAAAAACATTACTCGAAAACCAGGCGGCAAACCAGGCACAGGATTTATCTGAACCCCAACCATGAAGCCCTGACCCTGAAGAAGAATATAAGAAGTTTAAGTGTATCTTTAAATCCTAGCAACAAGAGGATGCCTTGGCGACAGAAGCCAGTCAGTGTTACCTTAGATTTGTAGCCCATACAGTTTCCAATAGCAGACTCTAGATCAGCACCTGAATGAACAGCCTGCATATGGTATACTCAAATCCATATTATTAGGCACTTCGCAGCATATAATTTATAAGGTAAGCCAACTAACTCAAAGCTAGACAATATGTAACAAAATTATTGATCTGTAGCATTAGTGAGTGCCTATAAAATTTTATTTTTTATTTTAAATTAAAGAATTTCTATTATTCTGAGTGAGAGGGAGAGTGCATAGATGGAAAGATCAGGTACCCTCTGTCAGCAAATTAAAGCAGAACAAGTGACAAGAAAATCAGCAAGAGTATATTACAGGTGCCTATCGAAAGAAAATAAACAAGACGATATAGTAATCCCAACTGTTGAGTTGGCGAAAATCATTACGTAACAGAAGTTGAGCTCCGATGTGTTGACCCTCTTTGTAGTCAGCCACATATATAGCCATGCAGCTATATTCCTCTTGTGAGGATATCCTTTTGTATGAGCACACACAATAAGCAGAATGACCATAACCCCCCGCCCCGCCCCCCCAACGATATATCTATATATATATATATATATATATATATATATATATATATATAGATATAGATATATAAAGATGAACATAAGCGTAAAGCATTTTGATTAATTTGAAATAACTTTGGCATATAAGGAGGGGTAAATAAGAACACAGAAATAAAACAACAAAATACACAAGTCCAACCTTCAAAGTCCTCATGTAATTTCCCAGATCACGCAAAAGACCTTCCTTTTGATCTCTCCGGAAATTTGGTTCAGAATGGATGGCACGGTCATAGCTCAGAAGTCGTTCTTTTGTTATTCCATTGTCATTCAAAGTTTTCCAGTAAACACCAATATCAAAGTCACTATTTATATAATCAATCAGTGCCTGGACAGATTATCAAAACATCAACGAGGAGAATAATGAGGTAAACCATAAGTAAGTCCAATGAGATTCACGAGTACAATACCTGACAGATTACAACATCATCAGGACTGGTATTGTTATGCAACTTCTGATGCCATTCCTCCATCATTCCGCCCTTGCAATCATTATTTCTCTGAAAATCATTCAACAATTTTCCATGTGATTTAGAAAACTACGTGTGGATGGAAAAGGAAAAAAATAGACAACAAGAACAGCAAATAAAAAATCATATCCACCTGGATAACAAGGATCTCATCCCGAATCCGCTGTCCCACATCACCTTCACCTCCACGACCAACAGTAGACAAGATCATCCGGACAAGTTCCCTATACTGTGGATAAGTGACATAAACATGCTGGAGCAGATCTGTAAGGTTATCCTGCGCTTTGCTTATCTCACTGTTGCAATAGGTACATACAGTCAATATCCGATCAGATGGACAAAGAAACAAGATTAGAGGAACATCAGCAGCTACTTAGCTTGTCCATAGAGAACATAACAAACTAAGTCAAACCTAAAGTAGAAAGTGAGATCTCTGCGAAATTCATAATGGTGAACATTTATGAATAAAAAAAAAATTCTACTGTCCAGAATAGGAGGCCTACCGTGGCTTCACATTGTAATTTTTGTTCCAGATGAGCTGCCTTGTAGCCATGAATCTCATCCATACCAAAATACCAGCAAGACCTAATTGGCCAGCATCTTTTGCTTGATATAGTAAATCTGCTGCAATATTGAATCTGAGGAAAAGGATCCGAATCATCAATCCAGATCCAACTGACTAGAATTGATAAAAAATGACCATATTGGCAAGCACATCAAATCAGCAATATGTTGATCAAGAGAACGGACTAAAATCTTGTACATTGAAGTGGCATCTGATATGGCAAAATTGAGAAGACTATATCGGGAACAAGACAGCAAGCTGTCAGGAACAAGAACATAACAATTTATAGAGCATAAATTTAAAACAAGCACAGTACATATTTCATTGAGGAAATACATGGAGGAAGACAAATTAACAGGACGATTTGCCCTATTATAATTAATAAAAAAAGAACCAAAGTGCAAACATGATAGCTTCTCCAAATACCAAATTTGCGAAGTGGCTTTCCGGTAATTAAACAGAAACATAACTTAATCCAATGGTCCAAGTAGTAATAAAGCTTTGTTACAATTAGAGATTTGTTTCTGACTACCACCATTATAGTCCCATGGATATGATCCTATAACATGATCTTAGTCTTTACCTACTCCAAAGCAAATAAATAAGCTAATTATAACGCTTGAATGATTATCAACCCAATCAGGCATACTGGGTGGGCTAAGAAGTCTAATGTGCATCCATATCTACAACTATCGATTGCAGACCCTAAGATGTCCTTAAGCCATATGCTTTGCCACCAACATACTAGGCAAATGAAGCTTATCAAAGATACTGTAGGAAAATCTTATATCTGGCAGACAATAGTGCGACAGCATTTGATTTCCTGAAAGTTAACATTAACATGATTAAGAAATTACTCACCGATGCATAAAGGACTTTTGTGCCTCACTTTCCATTTCTGCTATTTTATTTAGTAAAGACTTGGCTGTACCTTTTCCATCAGCAGTAACCTTTTAAAGGACAACATTTTTGTCATTTAATTTGGCAAGGTAATGCAAATTGAGTCTATTAAAAGGAATAATCATGAAAAAGAAAGTGAAACCTTTTGTATCTGCTTCTTCCCTCCATCAAACTCAATATAAAAGTTTGACCCATTGTTCTTTATCCATTTTCCATCAGATAGAAGGACAAAAGGCATTCCTTTAAATGCATCATCCTCAACTTCTATATCTAAGGATTGGACCTGAAAATTAAATTGAGGCTGTCAGGACTTCTGTCTGCAGAGTCAAAAACATTAGAAAATTGTGAATGCAATAGTAGATTGTGAGACACCTCATACGACGAGTCAGGCGAAAAACTATTTTTGAGATGTGTTTCAGCAGCCTCATTCAGTACAACTGAACCATCGGGCAATACACTTGGAGGTGGTACCTGAAATTGCCATCACATTTTATATAAAATAAACAGTACCCAAATTTCAAGGGCCAGCATCTTCCTGCCGATTAGCATCAACAAATTACTGGACTCACCAACCACTCTCCAGGCCCTGATCTAGACAAGGCCCAGTGAAGAGTAACAGGTGTTTTGAAATCTGTAGCAAAGTGAACTTTTGTCTTGCCAGCATCCTTGGTAATGATGACCTAAAATTTTTGATAGTATGGAGATTAGAAAAATCAACAAAGAAAACCTTTCAGCAGAAAAAAGACATTAAAAGATAGGAAAATGTGGATGAGACATTCTTCTCTCACCAGAAGATCATTATCAGCAAGCTTGTAAATGTTCTTATTTACAAGAAGGCCCCTATCCTGCTCTTCCCTTGCCTTGGTGTAACGTTCAATTACTGTCAAGTCTTTTGGTATTGCTAATTCTGGCTCAGCTTGCTCAACTATGTCTTTGGAGCCATGTTTTTTGATAAGCTGCATCAGATCTCTCTTTTTCCTCTGGATTCTTTCAACACTAAAATATTTTTTGGTTTTCAATTGCTTGGCAACCTTAGTTCGTATTTCTCCTTTCATAATCTTCTTACGTATCTCATCCAGAGAAGTACCTTTCTCAAGCTCAGCTAGCAATTCCTTTCTTGCTTCCTCAAATTCCCTCTGTTTAAAAGAACAGGGGAAATCAACAAAGCAATGCAACTGAAAAGTCTCATTAAATATACAAAGAAGTGATTCAAGTGAAATAGGCAGCGTAATTTCTTTTTTCCATTTAACAGTAATACTCAACAGTAAAAGAAGGATCAGAAGGAATATTATTAAGTTACAAGTTGTTGATCTGGTGGGTAGTTAGGCTTCCCGGCTTTTTCCCAGCGTATATATGCTTGTATTTGTACAAGTTCATCAGGGATTGTCTTTGTCTTTGTTTCAGAAGCAGAAGGCTCCCTCACTTCAGTGGTACTATTTTTGTCTGTTAACTTTGCACGGAGGTCTTGAACAGAAGTCCCCCGTGCTACTTCCTCCAATAGTTCTACTCGGGCTGCTTCATACTCCGCCTACCAAAATAAGAAACAAAACTGATAAGTATATACATGTAGACAAATGAAAAATCTTAACTTCTTCAGTGAAATACATCGAGTCACCAGCTTTGTTTAATTTCACAAATGTCAGCATTTTGAAGAGTCTCTTTTCCCCAGATTATGTTAGAGTTTCAACTTGTGAACCACACATTCTTTCATGATAAATCTATGGTGATCAAATTTCTACTAAAAGGATATTAAAAAAAATAAAATCGAAAATATATCAGTTTGTGGTCATAAATAATCATGCACAATAACTACTTTTGATTTTTAAGTTTCCCAAATGGATTTCGTGTAAAGGATTATTCAGAGTCTAAGCAAAGAAAGTAAAAGAGAGAGGAAAAGAGTAACATAATGAATAATAATAAATTTCTACTTCATGTTAAAGGTGAAAAAAAAATATGCTCTTGGTACTTTATTTTTGTCCATCCACAAGTGGAAGTTCTGCTATTTTATCCAACTATTATTGAAAGAACCAAAAAGATAGGAACCAGGCAATCTGTTTTGACACAAGGAGCACTCATAGGAAAGCAATAGAGCTGAAGAATAGATGAGCTCACATAAGCAAAGGTTTAGTAGACTATACACGATTAAAGCCTATTTTGCATGGGAAGATTTTCTTGCCATGCATAAGCATGGAATCGTACACAATTAATTTAAGCTATGAAATTTTATATACTCAAACAAAAACAACCATGCAATGTATGCAATGAAGTGAGATAAAAATCAAAGACAAATAGATATAAATGATAGGGGAAAAAAAAGAAAGAAAAGGAAAGAGTTGTCAAAAGAAATATAATATGGAGTAAAGGGCAAAGATTGCAGTTAAGTGGAAGACATGATGAAGATCTCTTAATCACTGACCTTCTCTTGCTCTGGGGTGTACATCTGCTTACCCTTTCTTTCCCACCTAAGATATGCTTGAAGCTGAACAAGGTCTTCAGGAACTGAAACTTCTTCAACTAACTTATCTTGCATTGGTAACTTGATGTGAAAGTTCTCACCATTGTTTTTAAACCTGGGAATATCACATATACATACATATATATATATATACTCCTTCAGTTTTACAACATACACGTTAATTTACTGAAGAAGATAACATGAATGAAAACCCACCACTTATTCTGAGCTTCATCAAATATAAGGAACTCTACAGCTTGTGCAGCAGGATCATCAATTTCAATTTTGAGGAAGGATCCAGAGCCAGACTAATAAAAGAAAAGTGAAGCAAAAAAATTGATAGACAACAATTAATTCCATAGTGAATTTACCAATATAACAAGATCCCTAAAAAAACTTTGCAGTCATAACTTGAAACTTACTTCTACAAATGGACTTCTGAGAGCCCTATCCTTATACACTATTGTTCCATCTGGGCGACGAGAAGGAAGTACCCACTTCCTGGAAACAGAAAAGTTAAAAGGCTTTCGATTAGTTCTACTAAGACTTTTGAGAGACTTAGAAATCACTTGCAACTAGAGCTGAACATACCCTGGCCTATCACGTATAACTCCCCAATGCAAGAACAGAGAAGCATTACTATCTGTGACCTGAAAATCTACTTGTCTAATGGTTCCAGGTGCTGAAGTACTAACACTAACCTGCTCCATTGCATTCAAGCTTCCATTAGTTCATAGAATATGACTAAATCTGTCATAACATTGCTCAAAGGACAATATTTTAAGCCAGATGTATACCTGCAATTCAATGTTCCCTTCAAGGTTGAATCTGCCTGAAAGCTGCTCCAGGGACAAGCTCAGTTAACATAATATTCAAGCATAAGCTAAAGATTTTAAAAAAGGCATGCCAAGGCAATGTTGATTAAATATTGATGTATTAAAAGACAACAAGATAGCAAGGAAACTAGAAAAAAAGTTATTGATCGAACCATGGCCATTAATAAGCTGGTGTATTAAATAAATAATAGCTAATTGGTAATTTGCTTAGAAATAAGTATTTGAAGCCTCAAGCATAAGTTCCTATTATTTTTAAGATTTGACCTTACTCTCCAATAAGGGACAAATATTCCTTAGCAGAGGGAGTCACGGACCAATGAAAATGCAAGGGGCTCTTACCTGTCATCCCTGGGAACCCCAAGAGTATCCTCCACTTTCAGATATTACAATAGGAGTAATATCTTTCCGTCCAGAGACAAGTAAATTTACATTCAAAATTTCAAATCATGACCATGATCATAATCTTTCAATGCTTGGAGCTTACCTCAGAAGCTGGATCCGTGGTTAATACAGCATGTGGAACTGCCGCGACTTTCCTATGTGCTCCCATGGCTAACTTTCGTTTCCTCAAAAACAAACTGTTTCCACAAAATTTTTTCGAAAGCCGGTACTTCTGTGTTTGTGCTGGTCCTTGATTCACACAAACTGCTTGGAATAAAGTGTTTGCCGGAATTCCAGAAGAATTAACTTTACTTGAATATTCTGTAACCGATGGACGATGTAAAGTCTGGTGGAAGAGGCTATGGCTGACCGTATTACTCATATTGCCGAATATACTCCGTATTACTCAATCTATAATCAATCCAAACCTCTAGACCCAAAAGAAGAGATATATTTCAGTCTCTCCCATCGTATTCATGGCGTTCAAACGGATTACGATATGAAAGTAATGTACAATTCAAAAATAAATCTATAAACACGCAACTATCTTCAAATCCATCTATAGATTCAGTAGAAAACCGTAGAACTTCGCAAATGTGCAGAATCAGGAAATCTCAACCAAATTGCAAAGAAAATCAGCTAAACTTGATCAAATAATTTGAACAGAAAAATAAAGTCCAATTGTTAGAAATACCAGTAGTTCGAGCTGGAGAACACAACGCGATCAAAATCTTGATCAAAAAGAGAATGAATATGAAAGAAAAAAACTACGTAGCATTTCAAGTGAGAAAATGCAAGAGCTCCGTCCTGAAGAGTGAAGACTAAGTTGGTTTCTCTTTTTGCGGGAGCTGCAACCAAAAATAACGACGTTGGAAATGCGGTATTTATCAACGTTGTCTCATACGTGGCGCCACGTGATTCGCCTGCAGTTCGAAGAAACTTGGAAACACAAGCTTGTCACGTGCGATAAGGTATGGCATGAGGTTGACGTAGAGACAAACCCATGGGGTCCGTGAGCGAATACTTTCCGATATTTAAGAGTCTGTATTATTTGCCCTTCTTTGGGACTAAAATTCCAGGAATAGCCCTTCCTCTTAAAATATTTATAATGCTTTAATAATTTCTATTTTGTTTATATTTACGTTGTATATAGAAATTTAAATATATTTACTTACTATTCTAGACGTCAACTATGAACCTCGATATATATGGCAAGCCACTTTAACTAGCAATGATCTTCATATCAATATGTTTTAAACTAGTTTTAGAATAACAATTTGAAAAAAAAAAAAAAATTTATCGAAACTTTGAAAAAAAGACACTGATAAATATAATATATCATTCCTCCAGAAAAAATATATATTCTATGACAGAAAACTTATGTATTTAAGTTAAGATATGCATGTGTATATACATAGAGATGTAAATTCTTCTTTCTATTTAATAAGATATTTATAATTCTTTTTAAAAAAGGAAAAGCTATGTCCTAAAGAACATATTAATAAGATATTTATAAGTTTAGGTATGATATTTTATATTGTTTAATGTGGATTTTTTTTTTCTCTCTGCTCCCTAATGTCATTTATGTAATTTCACTCATTTGAGCAGGTATCCTTGTAAATTCCTATTGCGCTTTTTTAGATACAGTCTTTGATGGATCCAAGATGCACTAGATAGATATTTGATGGTATATTATTTCATTTATTCTGTACATGATTAATGCATCTACGGCTTTGGACAAAGCTAGGACTTAAAAAATCTTCTCTTACCTATGTTGCTGTCTTCTTTTTTTCTTTTTTCTTTTTTTCATCTATGAATATTTTTTTTTTATGAATGAGGATTTAAATGTGTCCTTATTTTTGCTTTCCCACTTTTAACGTTTTCAATTTCAATAGCTTAAAAGATTTTGTAATATCAAAAATTTGAGTTTATAAAAAAATATGTTGAAAAAGATAATAAACATAATTTTTTTTATTATTTGAACAAAATTAATTTTATTTTTATTGTATGAAGATATTTGTAAATTTTAAAAAAAATAAATTAAGAATATCTTATTTAAAATATGTAACTTTTCGTCAAACTTTTAAAATTAAAAACACTTTTCTCTCGAAGAAATACCATTATCATTGAAAAGATATGGATACAAACAGATTTAGGTGCAAGGAAAACGAGAGGTAGCGTCCAAATTTGAAGAGCCTTTGAAATCATATCACGAGCTACGAAACAAAAGCATAGGAGAGCATATAATATAAAAATGAACGCAAGTCACATGAAAATGCAGCTCTAAAAAAAAAAGATCAGCACCTTACCCAACCTGAATGCTGGGGATGTGCATGCTTTTGTGGCCAACCAGATCATATGGGTGGCTGTGAAAATCATAGCCATCTAGATTTTTCGGTTGACGGGTCCTGTGAACATCAAACATCGTGGGGTCTAAATCCAAAAATAGAAGAAGAAAAGAAAACAAGACGCTTTAACTTAAATAAATAGTTAAAATGCATTTTAGCTCCATAGCTCATTAACCCGTCTGCAAGTAGTCCAATATCGTATTCCAAGGTCCACTCAGGAAATATACAGGCCCAAAAAGAATATAAATGGGCCCAAGAAATTCCAAAAAAAAAGTTGTCTAGGGTTTAAAAATTAAGTATATAGTTTAAAACTTTTAAAATAAAATACATGTTATACCAAAATTTTGATAATTTTTATATTTATTTTTGTATTTTTTTAGATTTTTTTTTAATTAAATAAGAATACAAAGTGTTGGGAAAGAAAAAAAATATATATATATATATATATATATATATATATATATATATATATATATATATATATATATATATATATATATATATATATATATATATATCAAACTTAACCCTTTAATATTTAAGATCAAAAGAATGTAACTTAACTATCGTGTCATTGTGATATTGAGAGTTATTTTGCCCATAGCTTTGATAACTCAGTTCCCTCCTCGTGGTACGGGGAGATCGTACAATGACAGGAAGGCTACAACCATTCAATAATGATAAGATTCATCGAAATGATTTAATATTGGAAATGAATATTCCATGCGCATATAATACTAATAACAACGTGATTCCTTGTCGCCGTTGAATATTCTTGGTAGAGCGCGATTTCAGCTTGTCCCACACGATTCAGTCATTAAGGTCAGCATTACTGAAATTACCCACGTGCCCTCCTCAAGTTCGTTAGTACATTTTGTTTGTAGATTAGTTAGTCACAAAGCTTTTCTCGCGAGAAGAGGGGCTAGTGTTTGAGGCCTCTCTCGCTCCAAGCAAAGATTGGAATTAAGTCCTAGTTATTGAGTGTATAAAAAAAAAAACTAAAATAACTCTTATTATAAATAAAATAAAATTCAATTCAAATGATATTTGATAAAAGAAAATCACAAATAGATAAACTCCAATGATCTCAACCTATACTCCTTTAAAAACAAATGACATAGTAAAACAACTAAAGTCAAATCAAACGAATCCATTCAAATTGCAGCCATATCAGTCTGTCATGTTTATCTGAACTCTACACTAGGAGGGCAACAGAAAGGAAAAAGAGAGATTCTTTTTGGTTTGCTGCTTTCAGTGCTCTAACCCAATAGATAATTATATAGCCATGTAACAAGATATATATAAATGTAGATAAACTGCTCTTAAAGGTGAAGAAAACTAGGGTTCTAGCTAGAGAAGAGGCGGCAACTTTTGTAACTTGTAACAGAAGCTTCAGCCTGTGAGAAGTAGGATTTCCATGACCATCACAAACAAAACAACACTTAAGTAGGTCGCCCTAACATGTGTTTGTTGCCATGGATTGTTAGTACCTTTTCTTGTTTCAAAATCCCATTATTATGTGGAAAAACAATGGAAGGTATAACACTGTAGGTTTTGCTGCCATGGATTGTTAAAAAGACATCTTAAATATGCAAGTGCTCCACAGCAACCAGAGATGAGCAGTGTGAGTGTAAGGATACGTTAGTCATTTACACATACAGCAAAATTATAAGTAGAAAAAGAATCTTTTACCAAGTCAATACATGCGGTTTCTTCAGTATCTTTTTCGTGGGGAGCTCTCCAAAGTCAATGGATGATGGTACAACTTGTTTGCTAGGATATCTTCGCTTGGCAGGGACAGCTTCATATAAAATCAGGGTAGTCAAGTCAAACTTGGAACTTACTTCTAGCCAACTACTCCTTTTCCTTTTCTTACATTTCAAAGTTGTTCACTCTTCCACATGTCAAACTCAAGTAAGAACAATGAGACTCGGCGTCTGGAGGGAAGCTTGAAAATTCAACTGTGCCTTCTTGCCAATGAAGAGTCATCTGGTTCAGACACTATCCTCCAAGTCGCAGTTTTACAGCCATTGAAAAATTGGTGAAAGTTTCTTTGTCTGGTAAGCTTGAAAAGATAGGAATAGCTATGACAATATCCCTACTTAGCTATCTGCTGTAAGTTGAGTGAAAAGTATCACATCTTTCTTATAAAAGAATATCCTAGTTTCTGAATAAACAAATCCACGAAATGTTTGCAACTAAGAGATCAACTTAGCTTTGGCGCCTTATAAATTCCACCTATCACATTAATCAGTCGCCTTTTTCTGCAAGAAAGAGTTGATTGGCCTAGTTTTGTTGACGCAATAACTGTGTCAGAGTGAGGGGTCCTAGCATCTTCATATTTCTCCAAATCAAGATTAACCCTTCTTGTTTAGGCCAATTCAATCAAATGGCAAGTATGGAAATCTCAGGTTCTGCCATTGAATCTGAGGAACCAAAATTTTCTCTTCCTGTGGATTCTGAACACAAGGCCACTGAATTCAGATTATTCTCAGTGGCTAAGCCCCACATGCGGGCATTTCATCTATCTTGGATCTCCTTCTTTTCATGCTTTGTGTCCAGTTTTGCAGCACCACCCCTCCTTCCCATAATTCGTGATAACCTCAACCTCACAGCCACTGACATTGGAAATGCTGGGATTGCATCAGTTTCTGGTGCCGTTTTTGCTCGAGTTGCAATGGGGACTGCCTGTGACTTAATCGGACCCCGTCTTGCTTCTGCCTCTCTTATCCTCATCACTGCACCAGCAGTCTATTTCACTTCCATTGCCTCATCTGCCACCTCCTTCATCCTAGTACGCTTTTTCACAGGATTCTCATTAGCTACCTTTGTCTCAACTCAATTCTGGATGAGTTCCATGTTTTCTGCTCGAGTAGTTGGCTCAGCAAATGGAGTTGCAGGTGGATGGGGAAACCTTGGAGGAGGAGCCACACAACTCATTATGCCCCTTGTATTTGGCCTTATCCGGGATATTGGAGCTACCAAATTCACCGCATGGCGAATTGCATTTTTCATTCCTGCACTGTTTCAAATGTCAACTGCATTTGCCATATTACTATTTGGCCAGGATATGCCAGATGGGAACTTCTATGACTTGAAGAAATCAGGGGAAAAGCCAAAAGATGATTTCTCACGGGTTATATATCATGGGATCACGAATTACAGAGGGTGGATTCTGGCATTGACTTATGGGTACTGCTTTGGGGTGGAGCTGACTGTGGACAACATAATAGCTGAATACTTCTATGACAGATTTGATCTAAAACTTCACACAGCAGGAATAATTGCTGCAAGCTTTGGTTTAGCAAACATCGTTTCACGACCTGCAGGAGGAATTATATCAGATGCACTGGGAAAGAGGTTTGGAATGAGAGGTAGGCTATGGGCCTTATGGCTGTGCCAAACCTTGGGAGGTGTGTTCTGTGTAATCCTCGGCTTGGTGGGATCTTTAAGTGTATCTATCATTGTAATGATCATATTCTCCATATTTGTCCAAGCTGCATGTGGGCTGACCTTTGGGGTGGTTCCTTTTGTCTCAAGAAGGTATGTTTTTCTGCCAATTTTCAATGGATTAAAACATCATCATAAGCCTTAAATTCTTTGTTAAAAAACAAATATTTCTTCACTCGTATGATCATAGAAGCATTCCCAAGAGTTTCACGTTTAACAACGATGTGCAAACAGGCAGGCACAATCACAGATTCATCCACATACTTAAACACAGATCCAAATACAGAAGCCATTCAAGTTTCTCCATAATAGACAGAGTTATACAAACAATTTATGTGACATATTTGTGGTTAATTCTAACAATTTGAATTCATATGTACTTCTTCAGGTCATTGGGAGTCATATCTGGAATGACAGGAGGCGGAGGCAATATCGGTGCAGTTTTGACCCAACTAATTTTCTTCAAAGGATCCAAATTTTCCAAAGAAAGAGGAATAACCTTAATGGGTATCATGATCATAATATGCACCCTCCCGATGTGTTTAATCTACTTTCCACAATGGGGAGGGATGTTCTGTGGTCCATCAACTAAAAAGGTTTACACAGAGGAAGACTACTACTTGTCTGAGTGGAACTACAAGGAGCAGGAGAATGGCTCGCATCATGCAAGCATCAAATTTGCTGAAAACAGCAGAATTGAAAGAGGCAGAAGAGAGAAAATTGCAACCGGGCAGGAAGCCACAGCACCAGGTGTTTGATTGCTCATTACAACTCTTGAACCCGTAAACCTTGCCACACAAACCCCTTCGCCATGTGCCATGGCCCTGAAGCTTCTGATATTTATGTTTGTTTATATATTTTCTGCACAATAAAGTTTGCATTATGAAGTCAAATAGCTGGAAGCACAATTTGTTGGTACTGCATGCTTACTGCTTGAAAAACAATATTTACGTCTGTATAAAGTGGATCTGGTTTGCTTATGAACTCAGATGAACATCACAGCATCCAGTCCAGATTTCAAATCTTTGAGCTAATGACTTGGATCAGTACCATGTTTAACCAAAATTCCCAAATAATTGCAACTCTTCATCAGTAGGGAGGGTGTTGTATTTCAGTTTAAATTTTCAAATATTTCCAAGTTAAACTTCAATCGGATAAGTTGGACAACCATTGCCTTTATCAAGTTACGTGCACCAAAAGCAGTATCAAGAACAAAAGCAATAATGGCTGTAAATTCAACAGAAGCTGATACCATTAATGGCATACCTGCTAGTCTCTTGTCAAGAATACAAAATCCCTAAGCTGAAACTCAAGGTCCACTATTTGTTTCATCAGCTAGTTTCACTATCTTCGTTCAAAACCTATGATTCGGATAAGTGTTTCTGAGAGCCAGTTGCAACGGCATGAGACCGCGCTTAGCCCAGGCCCAAGATAGTGTTTGACAATAGTACAGTACGAAAACCCAAGAGTAAAATTTGGCATTGTTATCGGGCTAACAGGGGTACTAATTCCGGCAGTTGAATTTTGCACCACCCCAAATTGATACGCTCACCACCTTTCACACTTCCGGAAATAAGTTTCGATAGAGAAGGTGATGGTGCAAAAATTAATCCCCACTAATTCCCCCGTCCTCGACCAATAGCCCTCGTTTCGCCAACCCACCTGGGGCCCAAAGATAATGAAAATGTAGTGATTTCAATGAATTTATGATTTCACCACAGAAATTCTAAATATGTATAAAATACTGGGTTTTGTATATAATATAATCTCCTTTTATATTTACTTCAAGTATTACTTGAGATTATTATAATTTAGCAATATTTATCTTGATGCAAGCACCAAGACTGGGCTTTAAGAACTTAGTTTCATTAAAAAAAAAAAGACGAGACAAGGCAATGGATGTGAAGTCACTTTAATATAGCATATGTATATATATATCCCATCAGCAAAGTCTATCATTATTTATAGGAATAATAATACACTTGAAGCAAATTACAATCACTTCCCACTCCCTTTAATGGGGAAAATAAGCATTTTAATATCAGTAATCTTTCTGATATGGAATTTACAGAAGAAGCACAAGCTATAAATCTTTAATCATAATATATACATTTGATGATGTACATGCACCTCATTCATCAGTAAAGAATGGCCCAGTCAGATTATCCATCATAGAAAATTGCATGTTGTCTGATGGTTTCCAGTGACGCTTCCTCTGATTTATAAACCAATTGTTAATTTGCTTCTGGTCTAGCCCTGTTGACTTAGCCAGTGTAATCTTATCAGCTTCCTGGATGATCAAAAAAAGACAAGATTTTTATGAGAATGCTTACTCTTGAGTTCAGTAACATGATTATACTTGCAATGACATGCTTACCGTCGGGTATGGCCATTTGTAATGACCATTCCACCACTCGAACAGTGTCTGTCTGGCTTCTTTTGGTAGCTTACCCTTCTTTCTCTTCTTTGAGAACTCCAACTTCAAAGTACTAATGTGACTCCCGAACTTGCGTAGAAGCCTATCCTTAAGCTCTCGATCTTCACCGCGCGACTGATCATCTTGACCATCAACATCTCCTGTGCTGAAATCTTCTTCTGAAGATACATCCCCATCATCTAAATGATAATAGCAAAACCGAAATCATGAAAAACGCCACCTTTAAACCAAGCAAAAATGGAGATAGAAAATAGGAAAAAGCAAAATTAGACCCATCACAATGCAGATTAATCCCCAAACAGATATAATGCATAGAAAGTGGACAGTATCGTCTTTGATCAAATATAGAATGATAGATCCAAATCAGAGAAAATCAAATGGCAGACCCAATAATGATACTTAGGATGGTTTGGCGAAAATTAAATTTGCAAATTGTAGAGAGGATAACAGTTTCATTTCAGCCACACATAAACATGAAAAGTAAAAATTAACTGTTCAAATTATAGACAAACCAAGAAAATTTATCTCACCAAATAAAAAAACTTAATAATAAAATCTCAAATAATTTTGAATAGATTGCCTGCGACTTCTGATTATTTTGCTCTTTTTTTCCCACGCTTCGTTACAGTTAAATGTTAAATAAAATATTTTAACATTCGTACATACATAGAAAAATTTGCTATTCCTATCCATGCTTATAGAAAAAGGTGGCCCACCACGGATTAATTATGGGTCTGTTTGAGCGTGTAATCTGTAATTTTCACTAGCCGCGAGGCCATGCTCATATTTAAAGGCAGAACCCAACAATTATTCATATTTCATTAATTAAAGGTACTATTGTGTAAGGAGATAGAAACTTGTGCTTTCTGACCCGTCCATCCAATAGAAGGCGAAACGACGGTGGTACTGCTGGGCTCACTGACTCGGGAGTCCACGAGCACCCACATAATATTCTGACAACCACATCCCCTCAATCCGACAAGGATTTGACCGTCGCATGAGAGTACAGTGTGCACACCAGGCCTAGCCTAGGTTGCAAAACAAAAGTGCTCAACAAGAAAAATAGAAAAAGAAAATAAAAGGAGCCATCACTCATCAGTGTCAGTGTCTGGTTCCGTCGCTTGTCAATCAACACCTAGCGATGGATTCCCCAAGCACAGTAGCCAAAAACCAGAATCCCAAGTCATGTAAAACACTGACCCTAATTCCAGACTTGCCCAAAATAATACTTATTCTCTAAAATTATTTGGATTTTAAAAAATTAAAAAAAAAATCTTCATAACTCGTAAGGCAAAAAGGCTTATCTGAATTAAAAAAAAGCAGGGTAAGGGCTTGACATCAAGATTAGCTCGTCTTTTCTTACATTCATTTCCCATGACCCACAAAAAATTTAAAAAAAAAAACAGTAGGACGAGCAACTCAAACTCATAATCGACATGTTAAAACATGGTAACATGACAATTTAGAGTTGGTTTAAATTGATTTTTAAGAAAAATAAGAATTAAAAATAACTTTTCAATTTTTAAAATATTTTTTAATAAAAATGACCTATTTTTATTACATTTTTTAAAAATATCTGTTTAGTTGGAAAAACAAACTTTTCACTTCTAATACTTTTATTTAAAAAAAAAAAACTAATTCATATAATTAGAAATTACACGAAAACATTTTTACCTAAAATACTTCTAACACAAAAAATAACAAATAATTCTTTTAACTTCTTGTATAAATTAGTTAAAATAGTTTATAATTACATAGATACTTTTTTATATAAAAACACTACTAGCAAAATAATAAAATACTACTATTAGTAGTATCCCATGCTCAAATAATTTCACTCCAATTTAAGTTTAAAAGAAACAAATATCAACTCCGACGTTGGCTCAGAGAAATAAGTTGCCCGGGGGGGCCTATTATCAAAAAAAGAGACCGTCTGAGAGATGACCCCGTATACTGCAGACTGAAGAGGAGAGAGAGGATATGGGCCACGAGAGAACAAATGTCCACGGCAATGACGACCGCTAAGCCAGGCAGAGTGCGCCGTGGAGAAAGTTAGTAACGCCAATCGCCATTGCCTTGAACCTTCTCTTTACACCAAAAAGGTGCTTCACATAACAGCGAAAAATGCGGGAGTGCATGTGAAAGTGCTAATAATTTGCACATAAACCATTCATTATCGATCAGCATGCTCCATATGGGCTCTTCACGAGTATAGGCGAATCTGGCCTTGGGAAGGAACCATGACCATCTTTAAAAGGAAAATGACTTTGACCCGAATATGAAAACTTCTCAAACAATGACAACCCTTGGTTATTTTTGGAAAAAGGGGTACACAATCATTTCAAACATTATGCAAAAGAAAATAACAGCACAGAAGAACATGAGACAAATACATACAAATACAAAGCTTTCACCCACGCTAAGGCTTAAAAATAAACTAGGGTTTCTCCAATACCAGGGTCCGGAAGCCACTGATCTAGAAGAACAAGCATACACACGGGCAGATATTGCCACAAGATTCACAACGTACCCTATGCGTAGATATTATAAAATATGACCATGCCCCTCAAACTAAGAAAACAACTGATTTTAACATGGAATACATTGGTATGGCCCATTCATATGTCACAGTTAAACATCCAATTTACTGAACGAATAAGAAAATAAGGTGAAAGACTTTATTCAAGCTAGAGATAGCTAGGCAAAGCATATTGAAAGGAAATTGGGTTGCTATCTTCTCAAGGCTACATCCACCAGTGGACGATCGTCAAAGATAAAAAAGACAAACAATATGGCTATAAAGTAACAAAATTGCTCCTATCGAATTTTTCAATTTATAGCCTAAGCATCAGAATAGAGCAGATTACTTCACATGGCCTTTTCAGAACTCGTAACCTTATAGTATCTATTTCAAATTTCAGATGGGGGGAAAACCTGATTGTTATATATTACTTTCACAGTTAATATAACACACCAAAGACAACCCATAACTTAATACCACTTACGCACCCATAACTCTCGAATTTAAATACCACGTGTAACTATAATGTTTTATTACCTTTGCATATTGAGAACGATTAACGGGCTCATCAAATCGACCACAGTTCAAATTGACACATACGATATGACAGATTTACTGGCAGTAAACATTTGATATAATGCAACTTCGAGGAATCTAAATGTGAAAGACAAAAATCCAAACATAAATGCTTTTCAACATCATAGACTTCGTTGCAACATAAATAAGGTGAAGCACATCAAAAACGTTTCCCACTGATAATCCATATACGAAGATCATACTGGATAACTTGAGGAACAAGGAAAAATTACTTATCAAAGAGATTGATTCGAAGGGTATTATGGGACAAATTCCTCATAGCAATAATACAAGTCATCAAAGCCAAGAATACCTCACTGATGCTAGGAAGGAAAAATCAGTTTCCCAGAACATCTTAACCCAGGAAAGCTGAAAATATTCAGCAATACTAGATCCAGCAATTCCCAAGCCTGCAGTTATCGCAGTACAAACAAAAAGGGATGGGGTTGGGGGGATAAAGAAAACAAAATAAGAGGAAGAAAAAGGAAAACAAAGAACCACGCATTCTGTTTCCTTTGCTTTCCAGGCACACGTTCAAGAAATAAAAGATTACAAAAAGCAGGATTTGGGAGAACTAAACAAATCTTCCAAGGATTAAGCCAATTAAAAGATCATGAAACCACCTTTGAAAAGCTAATCTGTACTTTCAAAACCAAATAAAAATAGTTGACAACCAAAACCAACCCGACCACCATTTGCAACATCCCATTTTTAATTATCTGTTCAACAATTAATCATCAGAACCCACTGTACAAGGCCGCTTTTCTCATGCCACAGTTTCAGAGGGAGAAACCAAAAAAATATTCTTACCTACTAAAGTAAATTCTATCATATCTACTTTTTTGTTTTTTGAACTTTAGCTTTATAAAGGATTTTCATTTCATATACGCAATCAAAGATTCATTAGAAATGAGGAAAGACTGCATGTCAAAGAAGAACAAAGTAAAACAGTAATTAATTAATCCCAACCTACAAAATAATTAATATTGACATATTTAATGTTCTAGAACATATAATAATGCTAAACAGGAAACCGGACTACAATTGTGCAGATCAGATCATTGTTACAAATTTTATTCCCCCAAAGCACAAATAAAATATTAATTAATATTTACACTCTTTAGCAGCACACTGTCAATCAGCCCTAAGATTCCCAATGGGTTTTTTTAATCTCACACCTACCTGTATCACCAGATACTTGTGATGTGATAAAACTGCATAAACTAATAAAGAATAAAAGCAGACATCATTACAGGTCATTACTGTCATATCATGTTATATTCATCTATTCCAAAATGAGTAAACTTCATACATCACATGTAGGATATAATCTTACCGTAGGAAACTTTTAAACGTGCAAACTTCATATCACAAGAAGAAATCAGAAAGAGACCACGTTAAAATATTCATACATACATACTAAAGGAATGTGTATTTGGATGTTCTGTTGATAAATCTAAGCATATCTTAAACTTCGGCTCCACTATCAGATTTTACAGTGAATTTTTATTAAATTCTTCCAAAATCGTACAATAATGTGATCCGGAGCAAGTACAACTTTAGTCACTTTCTTTTTGAAAGTTCTAACCAGACACATGCTCTCATACAATTTGAACAAAATTAAATAAAGTCTTCTTCCAATTCAAAGATATTTAAAAAGAAAACATACACAAACTTAAGTCCAAACTGAATCTTCTCCGAGATGTTTATTGTATTGAAGCTAGAAAAAAATGTGTTATCATATTCAAAATACATTCATCAAAAACAGTATTGGTTATTCAAACTTACGTTGGAGTAAAAAAAATCTCAACATTTAAAAAATTGGAAACACAATGAATTAATAATATAAGTAAAAGATAAATGTGCTATTATTACCTTGTCTTTTCTAGCATGAAATCAGATGTTGCAGTCAAACGATTTGCACAATTAAAAGTAAGTCATAACACGCAGCATATAATTCAAGAATATTAGTACAAGACAACTAGCAACCAGGCAATGAATTAACATTAAATAGAAAACCCCTACATTAACACCTAACCCAACAAAAAATGCACCAAGGATGGTAGCCTGTAACACAAATTTCACAAATGAAGCAATAAGCAAAAGTGAAGCTATAGGTACAAGAATGCCCGTTAAGATCAGTGGGTTCTCGGAACTCTATTTATTGCTTCGTTCGATCCAAATTTTACACTTACCACTTGAGATGTCATCAAGAACGTCTACGATGTCAAAAATTAGAAACCCAAATACAAAAGTCCATTGTTTGTCAAACTACAAACTCAATGGCAGTAAACCGAAAATAGAATAAAAAGAGTGGAAGAAACAAGCGCAAGCCAACCAAACCAGGCCAGTCCAAGGTGCAATTAATTCAACACCCATATAAAGAAGGAACTGAAAAAGTGAAAGACTCAAACAGTTTTGCTAGCCCATGAATGGCCACAGCATTTAAAGCTTTTACCCGATAACGAAAGAAGCAAGAAACACGAGCCAACAGTGAAGGCATACATAAACAAAGAATTTTTTGAAGTTGGATATTTTAACTGCAGAAAACAGTCAAGTAAGAAACACTGCGAGACAGTCATAATCTAAGAAGAGTGTCTTGTTAGTTCGTAGGGTTTTCTTTTCCGTCTTTTACTCTAAATATGTGCAGTGTGTGCCATCTATTATTGATGTTACCGAGCTAGATTATCCGCGACGATTATTGGTGTTCTTAGCCAATGGTTCTCGTCGAGAAAAGTAAGGAGACAATGACTACACATGTGGGTTCTCTAAGTCTAAGCTACCAATAAACGAGTAGCTAAAACTGGGTATTGTTACACCAGAAAAAATAAAAGGCTCTCAACCACGGCACCCGAAGCTTTTTTAATTTCCAGAAATAATAAGCCACGGGAAAGAGCATGAGCTCTATCACAAATTCCAACGAACATCGAGTTACTAAACAATAATAGTACAGCACATAACCATAGTACTGATAGAGAAAAAGAGATGGAACTAACCGGAAAGTGTTTGAACAGAAGTTCGGAGATCGCTCAGTTGCATCTCGATCTTGTTGAGGAACGTGGTCGCTTCATCAAAAGGGCGCGCCAGATCAGATTTATACTTGATCAGCATGTCACAGTAGGTTTCCTAAGAGAAACAATAAACCAAACTTCAGAAATATTATTATTAAAGTTATATAGAGAAAGAAAAATAATGGAAACCAGAGACACAATCTGCACCAAAAGTTGTATTTTGGTGGAATATATGTAGGTGTGAGCCGTGAGCGTAAGCGTGTACAGAAGAGAGAGAAAGAAGAAATGGAGATGGGGGACCATAACCATGAACTCGTCGAGCTCGGGATCGGCTCCAAAGCACGTGGAAACAACGTTTTGCTTACAAAAGTCGTTTTCTCCCTTGATTTCGTCTAACAAACATGCAATTTCCGGAGGTGCTCCCACCTACAATTACAATAAATAACTAACTCAGCTTAATGTGAGTGAAAATTTCTCATCCAACTACTATAGGGTTCGAGAGAAAGCAAAACGAAAAACTTCTGAGCCATTTTTTGGGTTACTCCAACGTGTTTGAGATATCGTCCAATTCAAAAACGAGCATGTAAAGATCCGATTCGTGCAGCCTGAGAATAATAGGTCCGCAAACAGGTGCTACTATACGTACAAATTGAAGTAGAAGTAGAAGAAGCAGCAGCTCGAGCTTTTGAATCAGAAACAAAGCAGTTGAGCAAAAGCAAAATCGCAGTGGCTCGGTTTCTTCCACTCTTTTCTTTATCGTTTTTACTTCTCTGGTTTATTTTATCAAACAACATAACATCATAAAAAGAGACTTGAAAATATAAAAGCAAAAAGCACGAGAGAATTCACCTTCTGACAATCGATGTAAGCTTGAAGGAGACTAGGATAGTAAGGATGAGCAGCGATTTTGGCTTTGATGAGGGAGGAGGCGTCCTCTTCGCGCTGAACATCTGGAGTAATGGAAGCTTCAGCTTCCGTAATTGCGGAAGCAGCAGACAGCAACTCATCCGATCCGAACATCGGAATCCGGGCGCCGAAGGACATGAAAAAGTTCTGGTAATCCGCCGGTATCAGATTCTCCGGCGTCATCAACGCCTTGTCCGAAAACTCCCCCGTCGAAGTCAGTCCGTACATTTCCTCCATGAGCACAACGTTGCGTTGTTGCTGCTTATCTTCGCTGCTGCTCCTGCCACAGTCAGACTTATTCTAGAACTAGAAATAAAAAATTAAACTACACTTGTAACTCGCTTTCATGATTACTGCTTAAAACACTTTTCCCATATAAATATTAATTAAATAATTCTCCACACAGATTAGCAACGAGAAGATTATCCAAACTTTATTATAATGATATTTCAATAATTAAAAGTTTATTATTAGGTAAATAATATAAGAATAAGAATTGAAGGCTTGGGACTCGGCAAGCAGAGCTAGAGCAGAAGAAAACTCAGAGCGAAGAGAGAGCATTGAGTCGTCGGGGAGAGAGATTTTTCGGGTGAGGAACCGGAAACACTGAGCGAACAGGTAGTCGTGGTAAGAGGAGGCTAAAGTTGAAGACAAGGTTGTTAAAAAACCAGTCAGCTAAAGGGGCAGGGCCTATCCTTTACTTTTACCACCTCATTTTCTCTCTTTTTTTTATTATTTGTTTCCCTCTCAAAATAATATGAACGAAAGATAAACATCTGGTGCGTGCGGGGGTACGACACTTTCTCTTTTGCCACCTTTTTTGTTATATACTTTATTTTATAGAAATATAATTATAAACCAAAAATTTATTAAATATGATTTAATAGTAAATTTTCTTATAATCAAAAAAATTAAAAACATAAAATATCTATAAATACATCTATATATAACATCAACCTTCGTTAAATGATAAACCAAAACATCCTCTAGGTTGTTTAGGCCGTGAAACCTTATCCTAGACATTATTTCATCCTACTTTTCTGAATTGTCAGCGTCAATACTACTCCTATACCATTTTCAATGCCTCTTTATCTTTAATCTTTAATAATAAATTAATAATTCATGTCATTTGTCTTGGAGTAATCCTCCCTTCTACCCCTTTCACACTAATTTAGTAGATAAGTACTATTGATACTTTAAATTTTTTAATTTAAACCCTAACACTTCAAACATTTCTCAAATTGAATCCTCCATTCATCTCTGTCACCGCCCACTAACTATTTTCACTTACGTGACACATTAAGCGCTGACGTGACCATTAATGGGTGATATGGCACGTCAACTCTAAAACGACGTCGTTTCACTAAGCTTCAGCAAATGGCCAAACAATGTCATCTCCTTCAACAAGCTTCAACAAATGCCTTGGACAGTTCTCTACCGCCCCACCGCATCGTCTCCTTCTTCCTCTATAGCCAGATCATATGAGTTTTGGCCACAGTTGGACATGGATCATTTCTTACTTTTCTGGCACTCTAGACACACATAAGGTGTGTATGGAATAAAAGGGTGTGCAATAAGAAATAATAAATAACTATTTTGGTCCCTCACACTTTAAATTTATCAATTTCGTCCCTCACTTTTGAAACTCTAATTAATTTAGTCTCTTACATTTGAAACCCTAATCAATTTCGTCCCTCATATTTCAAATTTATCAATTTAGTCCTTCATACTTTAAATTTTTTATCAATTTCGTCCCTTAAATTTATCAATATTTTTAAAGTATTAGGGATTAAATTGATAAATTTTACAAGTTTAAAGGACTAAATTGATTATGGTTTTAAGTGTAAGGGACCAAATTGATAAACTTGAAGTGTGAGGGATCAAATTGATAAACTTAAAAGTGCGAGGGACTAAATTAATAAGAATTTTAAGTGTGATGGACCAAAATAAGTATTTACTCTATAATAAATGATCATACCATTACCACCATTTGCACATTCACTTCACTTCTTGCATTGCAACAACACAATACCTTGAAGTCCTCCCTCAAATTTTTCTTCTCCCCCCTCATTCATCGGAGTTTTTGGGTTCGTTTGCATCTCTATTTGGTTAATATTTTTGCTTTTTTGTTTTTTGGTGTTACCCAGTGCCTGGAATTTCTGGATATGTATCTAGCCATTTATGAAGTTTTGTTTCATCTATGAAATTTAAGAGAAACCTGACATTTTGGGACTAGAATGTTACTTGAAAGGTTAAATAATTGCGGTTCTCAATTTTGTTCCTCACCATTTCTTTAATGCATTGTTCGAAACTTGTCTCTGTGGTCTATGAAGACCCATAACTCGAATCAGCTATTTCTTGGAATTGTAGGTGGATAGTTAATAATCAAATCAAGAACATTATCCTTCCATATCCTAAGGAAATACCATTGAAATTCCTTTAGAAGAAGTTTAAGACCCTTGATCTCCAAGGGAAAGCTCTCAATTGGGTCAAGAAGTATCCTTGCTTCTTTGAAGTTCATCTTCATGGTGACGAACACCATTGCCGGCTGACCAAGAGAAAGGCACGACGAACGACGTCATTTTGGCCATATCATATGAGTTTTATGTGCCATGTCACCCATTAACGGCCACGTCAGCACTTAACGTGCCACGTAGGCGAAAACCGTTAGTAGACGGTGACAAAGGTGAACGGAGGGTTCGATTTGGGAAATATTTGAAGTCTTAGGGTTTAAATTGAGAAATTTAAAGTGTCAAGGAGTACTTGTATATGATGTTAGTGTGAGGGGGAGTAAAAGGGGGTTTACTCTTTGTCTTCCAATCTCTTTGGGTTGTAATGGCAAATAAGCATATATCTACTATGAAGTTAAGAAAAAATTTGCCAACAAATGTTTGTAGAGTTAGTAAGATTAGGAAAGTATCTACAAATACAGAGACTTGGCTCTTGAAAATTTTGAATTTAAATAAAGAAATTAATAAGATTTTTATTAAAAATAAGTAATTATTAAACTAAATTTTACTCCATAATTTATAAGTATTTAGGTAATATTTTTTAAGTTTTTAATATTTCTTTAAACATTTAATTCAAAATAAGTTTAATTATGTGCATGGTACTTTTAAATATTTGAAAATGTAACATTAATGGTTTTAAAATGGGTATTCAAGCAAGTTAATTTCATCCATTATTCAATAAAAAATGTCACATGCCCCTCTTAAGTTCCCAAAATTACAAATTTATTAAATTAAAAAGGGCAAAATGGTAACCTAATTGCCGAAGAATCCAATTTTTGTTAAAGAATAGACATTTTTTTTTGTAAGAAATATTACATATATTTAATTTTATGTGCTTAAGTGCACATTTTAAAAACCTTGTACGGTTAACTATATATTTTAAAGTGTTTAAGGGTAAAGTATATATGACTTAATTAGACTTCTCTCTTGTTAATATAACTAATGATGTAATTAATCCTATAATTAAAAGTAATACTGTTGTTAACAAAAATGTCAACCAAGTAAAAAAGCACGTTGAGCCTAACGCATTACAAGGAAAAGTCTTAAATTGTCTTTATTAGTGTTTATATCTCTCAGTGTATTGGTCTCATACTAAAGTGTTAGAATACCTAAATATCACTATTAAAAAAATATTTTTACTAAATTAAATATATATGTGTATACTGTTTCTAATACCTTTTTCTTTTCTTTTTTAAAAAAAAAAAGAAATCAGTTATATTTTATTTTTTTTCAGTTGTAATTTTGTTAAGCATTGTAGTTTTCAACAACTTAGTAGAATTATAGAATTACAAAAAAGATTAAATAACTTAGTATAATAATTATTGTTATTGTTATTTTAATTTTTTTAAAAAACGATATTGTAATTTTTAACCAACTACCACATGAGAAAACTACTCTATTTTCTCGACATATATAACAAAATAAAATTTACATTTTCCTACATAAATTTAATTTTAAGGGCTGAAAAGTGAAAATTATTTTAAATGCATCTTCCTACAGGTAAATGAAACTCGTGCTTATTTTGCTATTATTCTATATTCACCTTCCAATAATGACCAAACTGAAATTAATATCAGTACGTAATATACTTGTAACATTTAAAATCGTTTTCTGCCGTTATTCTATAACTTTATAACATTTTTATCGACAAGTATTATGCTCATCAATGTATCGTTATATAGCATGTCATACATTAGAAAGTAAACTAAGATTAATTAAAAAAAAAAAGATTAATAAAATAAAAGACAAGAGAGCAACGTAACACATAATCAATAACTTTAAAAATAAATTATACTAATATCTCTTGAAATTTTATCTGAAAAATCATATAGAAACTCTCTCTTATTCATTCCATCATTCACATAATTTTTTTTTTTATGAAAAATCTATATTATTTTAAATGTTAATAAATTGTGTAAACAAATCAAAGAGCATAATAATCACCTCAAGCTCAAACCATTTCTTTATTATTGAAAAAAAAAAAGAAGAAAAAACCAAATCTACAATGAAATGATAATATGTGTACAAATATAAAAGGTGAAAAGAATTTTATTTAAATTGGAAAATATGAGAAAATTAGAGTTTTTATTTAAAAAAATTTGTCAATGCAAACACGTAAACTCCTTGAATACAAGCAATAGAATGCCCTAAGTATAAAGCCAAACTATATAAAATTTAATCGAATATTCCATTCTTTAATTTGTTCTTTTTATTCGCGAATAGGTTATTGGGATCTTTACTTAAAGACCAGATCTCTCAATGAAACAACTTGCCCTGAAAAGACCTAAAAAAAAGGAACGAAGCCACCTTCTCATATCGTCCAAGATTATGTTTGTACCTCATCTAAGCATTTTAATTATACTTTTAGGATACCACAAAGGAAAAACAGGAGGTATTGAATTGAAGTAATATATATTAGAATCAATTTTATTCTCTCATATTAATTTCTTCTTGTTCTAAGTGTTCACGTAAAGAAGTCTTGGAATTTTTTAATAAAATATTTGCTGCCCAAAAAAATAATAATATTGGAAGTGTAGAAAACTTGTATGCTTTTTGGAAGTGTGGCCGACACGATTCTGAGTGCTCATCAAATTGTTCAATATACTATACTTTAATTTTTTTTTTTTTGGGTAGAATAATATTACTTTAACTAGATTAAAATTTTAGATAAGGTAAAAATTAAGTTGTTCCTTGTCTAAAGCGTATGTTTACTTAACATAGCTTGCTTCTTAAAAATCTCTCCATCCACTCAATATAAGAAAGTAAAATAAAGCATATCATGAAAAACTTACAATGCTCTAAATATTTCTTTTATACGAAAAAAGAAAAATTGAAAGACCCTATGTAATTTTTTAATATTTTTTATAACTATATTTCATTTAAGGTAAGTCTTCTTAAAATATCAGTTGAATACTAGATCTTAGTACCTTTTAGGGAGGGACCAAATTGTGGTTCACTGCTCCATGAAGAACTAACCTGTTTTACTAGACCTGCCTTCCAAAGCTATGTGAAAATGTTTTTTTTTTTTTTTTTATGGGAACTATGTGAAAATGTTAAACTTTATGTTTTGTAAAATTTATGTAATGTGCAGATAAAATAGTTAACTGTGTGCATAGTCTATACCTATATTTAAAACAAATTCTTAAATTTGATCAATTAAAAGTGTCACATCATCATCAAGTAATTTTGAAAATATTTTATTATATAATTAAATAATTATTACTACATTTTATATTAAATTTATATTTATAATAAATATTATTAATTTGTAATTAATGATTTTTTTACATATTAAAGGCATGCATTAAGAGTTATAGTCATTTTTCATCATTATTATTATTTTATATTAAATTATATCTCCAATAAACATAATTTATTTGTAATTAATAATTTGTTTTAGAGATTAAATAACATACATCAATAGTTTTAGTCAATTATCATCATTTAACATATTGATAATTATTAAAACAAATATATACATATAAAAAAAAAAAAAACATGTAACTAAGCATACTTTAAATGATTGCAATCAAATGAACATAATTGATTGATTTTTTTTTTTTTGCTATAGAGCATTTGAGAAGTTTATAAGTTATTCATTTTTTGTCTATATTATTATTAATTACTGAAATATATCATAAAAAAAAACCCTGTAGTGTCGAAATTTAAATCTAGTTGTATATATAACTTCTTTTTTTTTTCTTTTTCCTCTGAAATTGTATATAACTTCTCACCGGAACATTAATGGCTTCATTTTAAAACAAATTTTAAATTCTTATTCAGACCGTTGAATTTAATTGAACAATTAACCTGTTAATTATACGTCTTCAAATTTACCTGAAATACTTTTTTTTTTTTTTTTGCTATGATATGTGAATTAAAATATCTTTAAATTTTGTGTATTCTTAAAATTTTCAACACATGAATGTATCTTTCTTAAATTTTGGAAGTGTACATGTTATTGAAAAAATTAACTTTTATTAAAAATTTAATAAAAAATTTATTTAGATTTCATTGATTTTTCCTATATTTATCCATTGTTTTTATTTATTTATTAGTTAATAAAAAATGATGAGATAAATATGACTTATTTCCGGTAATAAAAATTAATATAATAATAATTATAATATTGATTAATACATTTTTAATACTTTCCTCACATGTCTCTTACTTAATTATTTAATACATATCACAATTTTAAAAATCAAGTATAATCTTAAAAAATTTAAAAGTAAAGTAAATGTTAGATAAAGTTTAAAAAATTTCTTATATTTTTGTAATTATAAATATAATTTTTTTAAAAAAAAAAAAAACTTAATGAGTACAACTTATTTTGAGCAAAAGTGGCTGTAAATTTTGCTTTTGGCCTTTTGCAAAATAAGGGCATAGTGCAAGGTCTTTAACTTAGGACGGGTCTCCTTGTCTCTTCAATGTTTCAGTTGACCAGACCTTACCTGGATCAGCGATCTGGTCTGGGGGCCTGGGCTGGGTGTGGGTGTGGATTTTTGATAGTGAAACCACAGTATGGTGTGAGTAAGTAAAGTACAGTGCTCTGGTCTTTTTCGTGCTTCAATTTGATGGACATGGACTGATGTATTAGATTGATTGATGGCTCAATAAGTTCTCTTTTTCTTCTCTTTATGGGCCACGCCCGCGCACAAAAGTCTATCCCAAATCCCACTCCTTAAATTTTCTCACTCAACCCCTGCAACCCTACACCTATGCGTACTTCCTAACTGTTACTAGCACTGCTATGTATATTTGTTCGATTTTGTCGCTCATTCATAAATTAATAATAAATTAATATATTATAAGTTAATAAAAAAACAAAATTATAAAAGGACAAAAAAAAATTGTACCCGTTCATTTGCACGTTCCCAATCGACTAGTACCAATCAAATCAATGGTTGGTCATTAAATTATACTCCCATGCATCGCGTGGGCTAATTTTGACACATGACACGTTTATAAACTATTTAATTTATAGTTAAAGCATATTATTTTATTTTACAATTTTTAGATATAAAATGAATGTTGAAACAAGGCCGAAATGACAATTAAACCCAAAAGAGGGAGTAGAATAGCATGTGTACCTTTTAGAAGGAAGGCGAAGCAGTAAAGAAGGAGGAGTTGAACCGAGGTTGCTTTAATGCCTTGTTTGGTTGAATTAAGCCACTGGCTGATTACTAAATGGCTCTATTAATTGATGGTGTGTTGTGAGAAGATGAGTTTGAAGAGAGAGGTTTAGGAGAATTAATGGGATGTATGGTCCCTTTATAGATAGCTTCGATTGAGCTTGAATTAACTGTGGAGTTTTTGGTTGAAAAGGATTTAGGACGGTGGATTTGTAATGACCAAAAAGTGAACTGGTGATATCTATCTAGCTTTCTATGCTATTTAAATAACTTATCATGTCGAGAATGGAGAATATGAATCAACATATGAATTTATCGCTTGTCTTCCACATACTACTTTCCATAAGAGTGCGTCCGCTGATTGCATTTAGATCGTCCAATTACCAAAAATGAAAAATCTTCATTTCTTCTAGTCTTATATAAGTATAAAAAATTTATATCATTAAATTTAAAATTAATAATTTTTTCACTATAAAATGAATGAATTTAAATTCGTTAAATATATATATATAAATTGTCACGTGTCAAAAAAATTAAAAATACATATAGAGTTCTCAAGTTAAATTTATCAATACAATAATTCTTTCCTTCTCATGTCAGCCGTTGGATCCTCGACGTTAAATCTACCGTTGGCTAAATTTGCTTCCCTCCTTAGACCATCCTATCACGCACAAGCCAGTCTCACTGTCTCACAAGTCACAGTCTAAGACTTTTTGGGGCGTTGTGCAAAGGAAAAATTACAGCAGCCTAGTATAATATAATTTATTAACCCTTGTATCATTCTTTTAACTTTTTAAGCTGTCAAATTTTCATAATTAAATAATTCCAACATTCTACTTTGAATAGATAATATAGTTAATTCACTTAATTTATCTTGTAATATGATTTATTTAAATTAAAATTTAAGTAATTTTAATTTTTAAAAATAGTAATATTTACATGTATTTAAATATATATATATATATATATATATATATATATATATATATATTTTTTTTTTTTTGATGTAATTTAATATTTTCAAGATGCACTCTTCTTTTTTTTTTTTAATAATAAGATGGTTTTTTAGTAAATAAAAGACAATTTGCTTGGGAGTAATATCTCTTCTACCAGTGCTAACATTTATTTGTGTTTAGAGCAAAGGTGTTTTCCATGTATATAAACAATACATTAGGCATCTTGATGTGGTCCTCCAAACTTCACGGCCATGGATATTTAAGCGCTTGGGTAAGTTATTAACAACAGGAAATCTTTTTGACTTAATAAACTTAACATTAATTTGGTCCTTTTCCAAAATCCACCTTTTCATCTGATTTGCTCTTTTCTACTTTTCCAGTTCATTCACCTTCTGTACTCTTCTTTCATATGATAGTGATACTGCTACTTCCTCCCCACCCCTCTCCTTTTCTGATCATTACCTTTAATCTTAATAAGGGTTAAGAATTTAAATAGAAAAATAAAGATCAATATTAAACAGAAAAAAAAAAAAAAAACATTTTTTTCTCAATTTTTAAATTTAATAAATTATTATTTTTGGTCTATCCAGCATGATCGGGAGTATCTTTATTACAATGACTAACGATTAAGAACACTCACACGGTATGAAAATAATTAACCATTTAATTACCTTTTTCGTGATACACGTGTTTATAACAGCACCTCAGTTAGTGGTCAAAGCCCATTCCTTATCATCAACTTTACAAGTTGGTAGAAAACAAAAAAAAGGCATTAAAAGTAGGGTTTAGTGACCAGATGGCTCAAATTAACGAGCAACACCAGAAAAGAGTGGATTTCGAGTAAAAAGAAGTTATCAAAATGTCGAACAAAAGCAAAAGTCAACACGCAAAACATGAACTTTCCCTCTAAAATCACTTTCAAGAGATACCCAAATGATAAAATCGAGCTTTAAATTTCTTTCTTATTCAATTGCTTTAGCATATTTTGTTCTATCTAATACTGATTCACTCTCACAGCACAGTTGACCTTGAAAAGGAGCTAACAGACAAAGCTCCTGTGAGTTTAGTTTTTGGTGTGAGTCATAATCAGAATTACTACTCATAAGTCATAAGCCGGCTCTGGCCGACAGTGCTTTTGCAATAAACCCTAATGATCAATTAAGCACCTTCACATGTTAAGCTATGGTTGGTTAGGTTAGCCCACTAAACATATAGAGCTGTTTAATTAGCTCGATAATTATAATTATTAAGCATAATGCAAATTCCATGACCAAATTAATGATGTGCTTGCTTGACCTTTAGAAATTCTTGAGACTTATGGTTTTTGCTTTTGCACTTTTGAGCTTTCTGCAATATTATGTCTGATCTGTTTAGAATTTTGTCTAAGTAAAGTACAGCAACAGGAAGATGCATGCTGCGTATTGTGAACTTTTGTCCTTGTCCTCTTCAGATCTTTATAGGTTTAGAGTTGGAAGGTCAAAAAGAGATTACCCATTGGATGACCCACAGCTTCATATATCCTTTAATATGCATGGTGCTCTTTTATCTTTGCAGAATTAGAAAAAAAGAGGAGTGGGTGCTTACAATATAAAACAGACGAATGGAACAACCTGGAAACAACTATCCAATAGTAAGAATATTGGAATGGTAGCAAAGGTCTAAAGGTTTTAATTTATATATATTGGACGAATCTTAATTGATATTATTTAGTTATATTAGATGTTTATGGCTTCTCAAATGTTGCAAAGACATCAATTATTGTCTTAAAATAATTGATATTGTTTAGTTCTGGTAAATTCAAGATCTAATATTTAACATGATATTAATTAATTTAAGTTTGAATTGGACAAAATAATAGTGTAATAAGAGTTTTTTTTTACTAAATTTTATCATAATTACATTCTCAAAACTCAAACTTGAGATCATTGTTAACAATTTTAAATGATAGTTAAACAACCTCTAAATCTAGTTTATATAATTCTAATTCCTTTCCTCGATCCAATTTACTTACTTGGTTTAATTTCCTATGAAAGCATATAGAAATGGACATGGTAATTATTATAGAGTTAAGAAAAACGCGAGTGCTCTCCAACCTAAGGCATCACATATAATTCATGTTAGCAAGGAAAGAGGTTCTCTTTTCTTTTCTGGTCAAAAAGTAGTAGGAAGAGTAGCAAGTTCAGTTAGGTATTGTGGGATAAAATATTGGTTTAATAAAATAATAGTGCATTTTGGGTGACAAATTGAATGAAGCAAAATGGCTCATTATCAAATTGACCCACACAAGTTGAAACAACAACTTGGTGCATGGCAGATAGATATATAGTAGAATCGCATATTTAAGTGGGCACTGTGTTTTGTGTTGCTTATGGTGTTCCAATTAAATTAACATAAACAAGGAATTTGAATTTGATCATTTTATAGAAAGATCATTCATTCATTTTTTTTTCCAAAAGGCGTAATGTAAATTATATACATGAATCCACTTGTTTTATAAAGTATAGTTTTCTCTTTATCTTTATGATGCCTTTATAAGCTAAAAAGCTATACATGGCCCAATACAAGTTGCAAATATTGAGGAAAAGTTATTGAAAGCAACTCAATCGCCTCACTTTCAAACGGTATTTTTTTTTTGGTCAAAAGTTGAGTTTCAAGAATCATTGAGTTTGAGGACGTGTATGAACAAACTATTGGGCCAGAATTATCGATTGAGACCTCCAAACAAGAAAAGGGTTGGGCCGAAAGAAAAGCAGATGAACCTTGAGAACTTTTATGGTTTGT
This sequence comes from Bauhinia variegata, assembly GCA_022379115.2. NCBI lineage: Eukaryota > Viridiplantae > Streptophyta > Magnoliopsida > Fabales > Fabaceae > Bauhinia > Bauhinia variegata. The sequence goes on along the minus strand of CM039436.1, from coordinate 12,668,878 downwards.
TTATATTTATTTATTTTTGTTAGTTATATAGCTGTTTGGAGCATTTAGGTCTACTATTCCACTGGGCTAAAACAATAACTATTCAAGCATTCCCCTTTCTCTCTCTAGCAATTGGATTTGCTTATGTTTGGAATTTCAATACAACCATCGTGTTGGCCCACGTGCCATCAATATAGCCACAGGAGAACAAATGACAATGACAATATGATTGTACACAACAAAGTCATCGTAGTTAGGTTTTATGGTTCATCATAACTAGGATAAACCTTAAAGCTCTTAGGGCACTTACATATAACAACAAAATCTTCACCTCTACATTAGAATTTGAACTTGCTTTTTTTTCATAGATTTCTCTCTCTCTCTCTCTCTCTCTGTATGTACTAAGGGAATATATTTTTTGAAAAGAAAAGATTATCAAAATGGGTATAATCTCTTCCAATAAAACTTTTATTATTTGGAGAAATGTTACTTACACATCAAATTTTAATTTAAAATTATGATAGATTATAAGTTTAAAAATATTATGTTGTGTTTTGAGAAGAAAACAGACTAGTCCACTTCAATTTATCATTCAAGTTTTCCAAAGATCAATGAGTAACTGGTATTGCATCTGAATCAACTCTATTAACATTTTTTTCTTGAAGAAGATTCTCTTTTTGTCAAATCTCTCTATTTATGAAAGAAGATTCCAAAAAAAAAAGAAAGTCACAGTCCAAATAATATAGAAATTGTCCTTTTCCTTTTTGATATCATCAATAATTAGATTGTCTTTAGGTTTCTGTTTTGGCCATTCTAGCAAGTGGCCTTAGAAAAATTATAAGTGGTTGATGCTCAATCGAGGCCAAGGGCCATCTAAAGTTAAGAAAATTGTGCCGGTTATAAAATATTTAAGGCCGGTCATTTTTGTTAAGAAAAAATATTATTTATTATTTTATGGTTTTAACAGAGATTAATCTTGAATTTGCATGAAAATTAAGCATAGCTGCAGTGAAGAATAGTGGAAGGTCTCCTATACCTGTAAATGGCTTGTAATATTGACCAAGATCTGAGTATGAGAATCATAGAAAAATATTGAGAAGGAATATGAAAAACAAAGACAAGTGGGTGTTGATCTTGGACCCAAAAAAAATGTGAAAAAGCACAAGGGAAGGGAAGGGTCCCATGAATTTGATTCCAAATTGAAACTACATCATGAAATTTATCAGCTGTCAATGCCTTCCTTTGACGTGTGGAAAGTGAAGGGCAACATTTATAATGACTAGGATGATGACTCATAGAACATTCATCCAATATTGAACGTAAATTAAACTAAACTCACAGTAAAACTTGGAAACTTTTCGATTACAAGGGACCCAAAAGGCCAAACTTTTCGTTGCAAATTGGAACCAACTCGGAGAGTCCATAATTTTTCCTAGGTAGTCCTGTGTTCAGTGTGGATAATCCAGGGTGCCATTTCTTGTACTCTCCTTGTACACCGCTAAACCTTATTCTAGAAAAAAAGATAATAAATAATAAATTTCGAATTTAAAAACTTTGTTATAAAAAATCATAGGTCTCAGTTTGTTTCCCATTAAACTAAGTTAATCAAAAGGGATTTGTTGTTTCAACATAAATTGCGATATGTATCAGTGTATTCTATAATAATTAATAAATAAATAGCCAAGTGAGATTCTAAAAGGGAACATAAAAGCAATGACTATTTGTTTGTTAGCTTAAAGAAGAGGCAAACTTAAAAGTTTGGGTGGATATATAGTACTGTAGCTGTTGTTGTCGTGTGCATTTCTGAGAGGGAAGATCACAGACCTTTTTACTTTGGAACTCATCAAGGGTCTTCAAGGTAAGTTTGGATTATCCCTAAAGCCAGTTAGAGAAAGTAAAGATGACCCTCTAATCAGAGTTTTGAGCCATTGACTGCTAACTTTTATTTACCCTAGAAGAGGTAGCTCCACTGACAGGAGATAATGGAATCAATTTTCTAAATCAAGAAGGTTGAAAAGCCCTTGAAAAAAGATCAAAGAGGAAAAAAAAAAAATGCCAGAAACTAACATTATCAAATTTAATTGCATGTGGAAGTGATTTTGATGTATTTTCAGTTTTCAAATCAGAATCGTGGTGCTGTGACACGTAAGATAGCAGGAAAAAGAAAGAAGAAAAAGAAAACAAAATGGACTATGATAGCATAGCTTTGTCGGCATGGGTGTCAAGAAAAATGGAATTAGTGGACAATTAGATGATCGATCTACGGTTGAAAAGGTCGGGATGAGTATCTATTAGTGGATTCACTGATGCAACACACAGGCAAGGCAAGGACCCTCCAATATTCAAAAGTCAAGCACAAGTGAAAAAGCAAAGGGTGGGTAGGGTACCCAATGTTGCCAAAATTTTCAATTGACAGTCATATCCTTTAATGATACAAAAACATTTTCTTTTCTATGGAAAGTTGGCATGATTCACTATTATTTTTCATATTTATTTCACTAAATACTAGTATAAGGTGAAGATTGTCGTAAGAATCAATTGAATATACGATTATTGATTTGTTATTTTAGTTGATAGTTAAAAAAAAAAAAAAAAAAGGTGAAGAGGTCATCATGGTGAGTGTTATTTTATATTGGTTATTGGGGCAATAAAACTTAATGGTACATGGTAGTAATTTCTTGGATCAAATATTCTAGGTGCAGATTTTGATGGCTTTAAAGGAAAAGGAAGAGGTATTTGGATTATGAATAGATGATAGCACTTTGTTCCAAACTCTCTTTCTGTCTATCATCAGTTATTTAAAGCAATGGTCAGACAGTAAGTTCTCCACTTAGCTTTTATGGAGAACCCTATGGGATAGAAATTATCTATCAAATCCTGAATCTGGTTCTGATAGGTAGCTATGGAGCTTTACTGGCAAAAACCCATCCATGGGTCTTAAAGAAGCACTGAGGATAGCGAGAGTGGGTTGAAGTTGTCACTCAAAACTCACCCCCTCATACTCCTCTATTTCCGTAACAGTTTGCTTGTGCGTAGCTAAAATGCTTCTCTGACCATAAAAGAGCTCATGGAGATTAAGAAAGCAACAAAGCATTCTCTGGCTATGAGTTGCAGAAGCAGAGGAGAGGCTTTGGCTACAGCTAAGGCAAACCGGCAAGTCACAAAAAGGCAATGGACTCCACTTAGGGCCCTTATGGCAGGCTATGTTTTTCTTCTTCTTCTTCTTCCTATATAGTTCCTTCATGCATTAGATTTAGAATGTAATAAACAAAAATGGGCTTCCTCTGAGAAGCTACCTGCAGCTTGAGCTGTTCAAATCACTTAATTTCTGCAGATGACTGGGTAATCAATCTCTTTCTCTTTTGTGTCTCTGTCTGTTGTCTTTGTTGTCTCATGTTATGCGTCTCTGTCTGTTGTCTATGTTGTCTCATGTTATGTTATGTTCACGGTTTTTGCCACGCGTATACGCTTGTTTGTGTTGTGGGCAATCGGAAGAATCATAGTACTCTACTGTTTCCTTAATTGATGTTTAACATTCTTCTAATTCATAAAACCTGTCATTAACATGAAAGATATCCTCTAAGGCAGGTTTGATTCTCCATTTCGTTAGTTAATCCAACATAACTTTAGATAAAAATTGAAAACAAATACACAATTTCAAATCGTACTTCTAAACTGTCAATGTTATAACCGTGCTGGCTACATGGTAAAATACAAAACTTATATATCAACTCTAAACTCTAACTCGAACAGCCTCTTAGATGAACATGACAAATTGGTGGAAACCTAGGAATGTGAGTACTCAAAATGTATAATAGATATGATATAATGAATCAGAAAATGGATATGCAACAATTTTGGGAATCATGCTCATGTTTTCCAAGTGCCCTTTCCATATTTCAAGAGGGAAGCGTAGAGTAATTCATTCCAAGCATCTGGAACTCCAGGCAAGCACCAATGGCTGCAATCTTGAAATCTTTCGCCAGCAGCAATTCTTTCTGCTTCTGTCTTGTATTTCAATCTGTATATTGAAGGATGTGCATCTTTTCTGTAATCTGTAAGCCTACTTATATTCATATATAGAACAGGTGTTTTCATTGTTTTGATCACATTTTCTACGGCTTTCATTTTTGAGGGATAACTTCTCAAGTAAGTTTCATTAAATATTGGCTCGGTTTCTTTGTGGCACTGTCCTCCTGAATTCCATTGCCCGCCACTGCAACCATGTCAGAAAATCAAGTACCAAATGATATAAACCAGGAACCAATATCTAGCCACAGAGTCACTTGAAGCAAATGGTCGAAAGTTCAGAAATGGTCCTACTTTGATGCAAACGAGGAAAATACCTGAAATGGACACGTGAATATCCTCTGAAGAACACCTGGGTTCTTTTGCTGTCAATGTTTTTGTCAACCCACCTAGCCCAAGTGGTCAAAGCTCGCGCATATGCATCAACAACCTCAAGTCTTGGATACACATAGTTGCCTTCTTGATAGTAGTCTTCTCTGTAACAGTGAGAAAAAACAAGCCTTAATTCCAAATGCTTGAGAGGAATACAGAATACAGGGAGCAGAAAAAGATTAATAGGGATCAGTCCAAGAAGAATGATGGGATCAACTTATTCAAGCCAAAGTTCTATTCTTTGTAATTCTGCGAATCTATGTATTTCAGGACTGTTCTAAACCTAGACAAGTTCAATACGAGCTTTTAGAGCAAAGGGAACAAACTCACCCTTTAGATGTTTTTTCATGGGTCCACCAATGGCCTGTGTTGAAGACAATGATATCAGCATCCTTATACATAGTTGTTGTCTGGTCCATCAAATCCAATCTTAATGTCTCGTATGTGCCATTTTTGCCTTTGAAAGTCCATTCTCGTACAAGGAATGGGGAAGCAACGAAATCCACTGAACAATTATACTCCTACAAATACATCGTAGTAAAAAAAGAATCGCAGATGATACCATCACATCACAGCATCTATCTATATCTTGCAACAAGTGATGGATAATCTTTAAAAACTTGCCTCGAATCTGAAAGCATAGACGCCTCTCTTCTTAAATTGTGACCTCCCTGAAATCTCATAAACATGTTTCTTGTTTTTGATGCTCTGGCGAAGGAGACACACCAAGGACTCCCACATGTTCCTGTTCAATGAATCCCCCACAAAGACCAGCTTCTGTCCTCTCAACCTCTCCAGAAAAGCAATTGCATTTAAACTAGAAGAAGATATCCATGGTTAAGAAATACATAATAAAATCATCTAAAATTTACCCATAATATAATATTGAACTTAGTAAAGCATGGTAAGTAAAACAGACTCTGAATAACGTAAAAGCCCATCATTTGCCCAGATTGGTTAGGCATATTCTGAGAAAAGAGTATCCCCAAATGGAAATAGAGGACATACCAATGAAGCCCATTAGAACTTAGAACTCATAATGTTCATATTCAAAATTCAGTGTTAATGAATAAGTCAGGCGAGCCAGATTCAAATTTGTGTATTCTGCAGAATCATGATTATCAAACTTTTCCTTTTCTTTTGTTACAACCATTCCTCTTCCAAGTTCTTATTAAACATTTTTTTCCTACTCTGCATGAAAAGTATAAAACAAATTTCTCGGTAGAATAACTGAAAATCTTACCGTGGAATGGCGCAGCCATTTGGGTGCCACCTCCATTTCACATATTCCCTATCTGGCCTTCCATTACGGTGGCAATCAAAAGACTCATCAATATAGGGGCAAGACCCGGGACGATAGTATGGCTTTGAATTATCTCTTACCCACTTTCCATCATAAATGTCGCAGTTTTTTAATTCATTCTGTTTTTTCTTTTTCAGGGAACCATCATAAAAAACAGTGGCATTATTTTTCTCAACGGGATACCCTCTAAAATTTCCTGTTACATTGTTATTTCCTGCCGCATTACTAATAGTACTATTAAAATTGGCATTTGTCGGTGGCTCTCCTTCAATGGTTTTCTGTCCCGCAGTCTTTGCCTTATCAGAAAGATTTGCATTCTCAGTGATTCTTCCCTCTTCATCAAGCAAGCTGACATCTTTAACCAACTCCAGAGAATCATCTTCACCACTCTTCCCAGAACCAATTCCTTGCCCATTATTAGAATCCGAGAAATTTCCCTTTCCAGCCACTAATGCACCATCTCCTTCATGGCTTTTCTGTTGAACTCTTTGTCCTTCAACGTGCATGTTTTCATCATCACGATAATTGGTAGAATTTCCCAATTGAGTTCTGTCAATATCCGCAGTGTCATTTCGTCGTACACCAGGCGAACTGACTTCTTGAGCCCTGTGCAGAGAACTCACAGGGTTCTGCAATTCTGAAGTATTAGCAACATTACCCTTAGAAGAAGAAGAGGAAGTATTAGAAGAAAATGAGAAGGGCGATGAAGCAAACGAAGAGTTCACACCAACAGCATCAAATCCTTGCAGAAAAGGTTCAACTTTGGGAACGCCGAGTGAATTATTAAGCAAAACCACAGCAAAAATAACAAGAGAAGCTCCAATCCCGAAACTAAGCCCCGAAATCACCTTTCTTCTCTGCCATATAAACGATTCAGAAAAGGCAAGTCTCTTGAACTCCATGGAAATAAACATGCATGCACGCCCACCTTAGAACAATGCAACAGAGAAGAAGGTTAATTTAAACAGAGTAAAGCCAAGGGATAGACGACATGAACAACGTGCGGTCAGTTAACATGAACAACGTGTGGTCAGTTAACTGTTGAGGAGGATGAGGAGAGGGAGGCCAATGCATTTCATCGTTCACATTTCTTGTGTCGACAGTGTCGTTTTGCAGGAATGGTAAAGAGCAGCAAAGGGAAAGGCGACGGTGTTTGAGAGAGGTATTTACTTTTTACAGCGTTGAAGGTTAGACAGAACTGCAACCTGTTGGAGTGTAATAACCATACAACAAACGGCTGCAGTGTTTTGAGAAAGGGAGGGAAAGAGTTGTCGGAAAGCTCTTGCGCCATGTGGCGGTATTCCCCGGCAGACAGTGTTGGCTTGCGAAGCACCGCCTAATTCTGTCGTTCAGATGATGACACGTGTCTAAGAATTTCTGTGAGTTAATTTATCGGCGAGCGTGATGATTCCAGTAAGCGGTGCCCGCTGGTCCGAGTACATATGCAAACTTTCCCTACTTTTTGTTCAATCAAATAAATAAATATATACAATTTTGATAAAATATAAACATAAATAAATATAGATACTAATAAAGCGTTGAATGAATTAAAAAGAAATTAAGTCTCAAAGTCAAAGTTTTGAATTTAATATTTTTGAATCAGTTTAAAAAAAATGTGTGAATCATTATTCATTTTCCATATTGAGAAAATGTAAGCACACTAAATGTAAAAATATATATTTACAACATAACTGTTTCATTTTAAATATAGAAAATATTTAACTTATATTTTTTGATGGAAAAATAATTAAATTATATATTTTTATACGACCATTATCTTCCATATCATAACATAAGATTATATAAATATTAAAATATATACACAAATATAACCTTTTCCTTTTTTTAACAGGGGCAAACTTTCCCTTCTTTCTAAGGCCTGCTTTAACGGTACGGCGGGTTTCGTGATTATTTCTTGCCTGAAGTGAAAATTGAAAGACTAACAAGGGAAACTAACTATATCAAAGGGATATGGATATCTACAGTAGAAATTTAATGCAATAAGAGAAAAACACAATAAAAAATAAACCCACATTTGGGTCCCATTGGGCAACTAGCTAAAAATTCCTAATGTTGATTCAAAAATTTTCTGAACCAACTAAATCGGCATTCCAACAAAGAAGAAAGATGCTTATACATAACTTTCCTTTTCCTATTTTACAGACGAATTCAAGCATTCCACAACTATTGACACCAATGACATAAATCTCTCATTTTAACCACTTAAAAACTAAAACTTTTAAACAGAAAGCTATAGGGAAAAACCAAGATGGTTGTCACCTGGGGCCAGAAAGCTCCATAGCTTCTATTATTAGTGAGTCTCCCATAAAATCTGAATATCTTTGTGGAGGGTTCTCACAGGACCGGAACCTTGGCGTCTCAATCTTCTGTGAGGCCTCCCATCTCTCAGCTAACCCATCGCCTTCCAACATCTTTAATGCCTCAGACATCTTTGGACGGTGGGAAGGATTGAACTGTGTGCATAACAGTGCAACCTGAACCATTTCTTCCAATTCAACTGGGTCAAATTTTCCCTTCAAATCTTTATCCACCATCTGACTTAGTCTTCCTTCCTGATGCAGCTTCTTAACCTGAAATTTAACCGCTTCGTATCAGATCCTAAAAAGAAAATACAGAATTGGCTACAGTTCCAAATGACAACTGAGAAAAAGTTACTCTGGTTGAAGACCATACCCAATCAAGCAGTACAATTTTCTGGTTTGTTGCTCGTCCAAAATCCAAAGCCTTATGACCTGTGATTAGCTCAAGCAGCAAGATTCCAAACCCAAAAACATCAGTCTTTTCTGATGACTGACCGGTAGATAAGTATTCAGGAGCAATGTGACCAACAGTGCCACGCACAGCTGTGGTCACATGAGAATCTCTATGATCCAGTAGCTTTGCCAAACCAAAATCCCCAACAACTGCTTCAAAGTCTTCGTCCAATAAAATGTTGGCTGCTTTGACATCACGGTGAATAATTTTAGGGTCACATTGCTCGTGCAAATAAACCAACCCTCTTGCCGTACCTAATGCTATTTTTTTCCGCCTTGCCCAATCTAAAGCTGGCCGACCATGAATATGATCTGGTACAAAGCAAAGAATAAATTAACAATGCAAATCATCATAAGGATTTAGGGATGTAATTAACGTTCTGAAAAAAAACAATTCCCATAAGCATATGAAAATTGTAGCTCAGCAATAAAACGAAAGCCAATAAAATAACTGAAGAGAGCAAATACTGCCATAACAAATGGTGTAATTCCCCTTCTTTTAGCAGGGGGTGAAACAGAAAGAGATCATTTTTGACATGACAACTCAGTAAAAACAGGTTTTACTCATGGAAGTCTGCGATAGCTTCTAGTCATGCTTTAGCCTGTGAAGATGATTTGTGCAAATAGTTACATCCTAATAAAGATCATCTTTGAAAATTAAGGACATTGGAACAAGAAAAACTAGTTCCATACAACTGGTCATCCCAGCATACTACCTACATTAGAAGCCTGGTAGCTAGAAGGAAAAAGGAAGAGCCAAGCAGCAATTTGCGGCTGGCTGCTTATTAATGCACAAGTAGCCATGGTGGTGACGGGAACAGGTAACATGAAGCATGCATATCGATAGTTATGACTTTTGATAGCATATTCACAGCCGTGACCAATTAATGCTCCCAATTAACATGCGCGGTTTACTGGCTACAGTGCTGGTTGCAAAACAATGGCAATGTCAAGTTGGAGTGATCATATGACAGGTAGATGCGTGTTTTATGAAAAAACGAAAGCAATAAATTCAGTTGCTTGGCCACAGGAGATTTAAAAAATCTAAAAGTATAATCAATTAAGGCAACATGAAGACAAAACTTATCACTGACAATATAAAGTCCAATGAGCTAACCTTTTAATCTAGAGGCTACACTTCCATTGGACATATATGGATAAACAAGGAGCCTTTCATTCTGAGTACTGCAAAACCCACAAAGCCTAAGAAGATTCCGATGAACAGCCAAACTTATTGTCTCAACTTCTGTCTGAAATTGAATTTCACCCCCACCAGCATTATAGTCTTTCAACCTTTTAACTGCCACGACAGACCCATCATTCAAGCAACCCTTGTAGACTATTCCAAAACCTCCCCTCCCAAGAATATTCTTCGAACTGAAATGATCTGTAGCAGCTCGGAGATCCTTGAATGTGTACCTTCTTAAATGGCCAAGGCGAACCTCTGGGTCATATTGTTCTGCAAGGTAAATTTTTTTTCTTTGCTGAAAATGCATCGAAGCTAATGGAGCCAAAATTGAAACTAAAAACATATATACATATCCAAATAAGTTCAGGGAAATAATCAGAAAGAGAAGGAGATTGGATAGCTGTATATTGTACAACGCAAGAGAGTGGAGTTAAAGTGGAACTTCAGAATAAAAAGAATAAGCTAGAGAACATTTAAGCAAAGACTAACCATTAACATCAAAGAATATCTGTTTGTTGTGTCTGTATCGCCACCAAACAAGAAAGCCAACAATAATCACGACAATAAAAGCAGCACCGAAACTTGCACCAAAAGCAACTGCCACACGATGGCTTTTCGTGCCAGAGTCTGATTGGGCTTAGAGAAACAAAATCAAAACATTCAAACATGTCATGGTACTATTGGAGAGAAGTAAGCTGTAAGTAGAGTTACAAGAAGATGCATATAACACCTCTTAAAACATCTGGTGTGAAGGAAAGTGGCTCCGGCAAAACAGTGGAGCAGTTATTAGCCTTTGGACCACAAATTAAAGGATTACCCACAATCCTGGACATGAAAAATTGATCATAAAAATCACCGTCACCATTTTATCAGAAACTTGTAGATAGAACTAAAGATTACAAGAGAAAAAGTGAAGCACTAACTTGAAAGTTCTTGCTGATACTCTTGGAAAGGAACCGCTCAGATTGTTGTAAGAAAGGTCCCTACAAGCATTTTCAACTCACAACTGTAAATATACTTTATTTTTTTATGGAGAACCCAATACTTTAGTTGTGTTCTTGATTCTTGAGGTTTCTGATGCAATCTGTAGACAAAATTGAAAATAATACAGTAAGGGGTAACAAGGACCTACACAAAGGTTAGACCTTCAATGTTGTCAAGAGACTCAGGGCATGCTCCTTGAAGGCTGTTATTATTCAACCGCCTGAGATGGTCAAAAGACATGTTAAAAGCTTTAAGAAATAAAATTTCATAACTAAACATCTAAGCACAATCTCTGCTCCAGGATAACATATGTAAGATATAAATATAAAAATATCTGAAACTTACAAATAATTCAGGTTCCTGAGACCTCCCAAAGAACTGGGTATCTCTCCAGTGAATGCATTATTGGAGAGATCAAGCGTCTGAAGCTTTTCCAGCTTTCCAATAGCAGAAGGAATTTGACCAGAAATGGCATTGTTCTGCAGCAACCTACACAACAATCGGAGCATCAATACAATTACCTTCAATTTACTTCCTTAAAACTCTTGGGAAGCATGAGTCCAAGTGAGTGTAAGCTTGAAAATGAAAGGAAATGCCAAATTAGAACTATGCATATGCCAATCCTACCGTGGAAGGAAAAACCCCAGATATGGACAGTAGATAGTTACTTACACAGATTGCAAGTTAGTTAAGTTTCCAATCCCAGGAGATAGTGTCCCGGACAAATTCTGACTAGGCAATCCCCTGATAAGAGAAAAACACTTATTGTAAAAAGAAACCCAAATTATCAAATGGATGATGCTATAAGGCTAATTTCTTTCATCAAAATCTCAAAATGTTTGGTACTTTGAAAGCACTGAAACAACTTACAAAGCAGAAACAGAGCCATCTGTCGAACAAGTGACCATCCTCCAGCTACAAGGATCGACAGAATTAATATCCCAATTCTCCAGGACATTGTGTGGATCAACCAGGGCAGTTTTAATGGCCATCAGAGCTACAACTGTCCGAGGAAAATAAAGTGGGTGAAAAAAATGATGAAATAAAAGAGGCACTGAAGCCTATGACCATGGGTGTGGTAGAAGAGCAGCCAACCTCTCTCCTACGGTATAGGTAACATTTGCATTTCCCAGGAACACAAGGAGATAAATGTAAGTTTAAAAGAATAAAATTGATCGTTCCCTCTAATTGAACAACTCAATAATCTACCTTAAAGTGCCAATGTTTTACGGTGAAAAACAAAAAGAAAAAGAGAGAGAGATAGAGAAATTAACCTTCATAGTTTATTCCAGAAGGAGAAAGTGACGCAGAAGAAACCTCTAGCAACACCAGAACCAGCACACCCAGTAGCCAGAATCTTGAACCACTCGTTTTCATACTCAATTGAGTTAATTCTCAGTTCAGCAACTCCGTTTTCTTTACACAACCAGCAGCCCAAGCTCCAAGCCACCGTAATTAACACATCTACCAGCCATTCCCACGAGAAGTTAGGCCAGCATCGCCTTATCTGGACAAAAAGTTGCTCGGGGAATCAGATTCCCATAAAACAAAGTTCACTCTTTACTAAAATAGGGACTTCACTTTCAACTTAAAAGCCCACTTAATGAGCACTAAACCAAAAGACCCATATGCCAAAAATGCTTTCCCACTATGGAACCAGCTCGAGAATAGAGAATTTGAAAGAATGAGCAATGCCCGAGCTCAGAGAAGCAGCAAAAAGCAGGAAATTTTCTTGAGAATAAAGCAAACTTCAATCCTGAAATTCTAAGATCTTTGAGATCGGGGAATGCCAGGTTTCATTTCTATATGTTTTGGACAATCCCCACAACTTGCATACGAGTTTGTTGTTAGTTTCTAGCCTCCCTGGGTTGGTTCCCGGTGATTCCACAACCATTATCTTCTTTCTTATGCACACTCAGAATAAATAGCTAGAAACTCACCTTACCCCTAAAGAACCAAACACACAAACGCCAAGACAAAATGCCAAATTCATCACAATTACAGATGCAGGATCAATCAGTAACGAAAATTTTGTTTAGCTTAAAAAACTGAACAACAATGGAAATATTTGTAAAAGTAGTAAATAATAGTAATTTTAGTCTTAAAATTCGGTGATTGGACTGAAAGTATGCGTGGAATTGATCAGAGAGAACGTTGGGATGTCAATGCAAAAGAAAAAGATAATTGCAGGTAAGTTTTTGACAGGTCACGTGGTCGGATTGTCTCGGCCTCTGTTTGCTTTGGGCTTGAAAAAGGAGGGTAGCTTTTTCCAGAAATTCAAAAAAAACAGAAAAGAAAATAAAACACAATCACATTCTGCTTAAAGCTTTGACGTGATGGCCCACTGACCGCGCTAAAATGCGCCGAACATTCCCCCATTAAATTGCTTAACAAAATCATTATACATGACTGTATCAAACTCGTCTTTCCTTCTGTGTTTATACTCGTATGTAAATTAATGTTCTTTGTAATTATTGCAACTAGTTTTAAAAACAGTTGAGACATTCTTGTAGATATTGTTCCAACAATAGAAATTTTTACAGAGAGAGTCTCTATGTTCATCGGTCGACTTTTCAAACTTTAGCATGACAAGCATGTGCATATGGTTCGACCAGTAAATCAGGTGGCAGCAACGAGGCGTACATGGTACCATATCATATCATATCATGGAAAGGACCAATCCACGAAGCATGCACGTAGATATTTGAAAGAAATTGCCAAAATATAAAATGAGAAAATTAAGAAATATGTCTTCAAAATCCCAAAAAACAAAAAGTGATACTTATCAAAATAGAAAAATGATTATTAAACATCCTACAATTAATAAAAAGAATCGGGAGAATGTTCATTATGAGTGAGGCACTAATAATTCATTATGATTAATTATTTTTGTTTATGTACGTAATTATCATATTTATATTTAAATATAAGCTTATATATTAAAATAGACACTTATTTTGATCTAAATAATCACAAAATATTTAAAAATATGATATTAAAATAACTGCTTATTTTAATTAAATAATTATAAAATACTACACTGCATGCAAGGGAAAAAAAAGGGGGAGAGCTAACATACGCCACGGTGGTGGTGCGTGCCATTCAGCTTCGTTGGATACCGTGAGATAGAATATCCAAAATTCGCTGGCCGGGACATCAGCCTCATGCCTTGAGCTACGTGGCAAATTTTGGAGCTACACAGTTGCGGCTTTTCTTCTCCAGCATACTACTAGGTAATAAATTAATTAATCAATCTAATTTATATTAAATTTAAGAATTTTTGTCTTATTACTCTAAAATTTATGCGGAAAATTATTTTTATCATTTTAAAAATTGCTGTATAATCACATAAAAATAATGTATAAGTTTCACTCCTTCCCATTTAAAAGAACATTTTACTGACTTCCAATTGATTAGAAAAGGAAATTAGCTTAAAAAGCTTGTTGAATTGATAATAATATAATTGATTCGTTTGTAAAACTTAAATTTAAATTTTACTCCATGGATTTATTTTTTGTAATTAATTTATAAATATCGTTATAAATTGATTTGTTATCATTACAGGTAAAAAACACCAATGCTATTCTTTTCAATTTAAAAACATTAGCGGCAAAACATCAAAGTTCTTTTTCCTCCATATTCTTATGCATTTTTCATGTCCACTCATCATTCTTTAATCATTGCCACGTGACCAACCCTATGTTTAGAAAAAGTTTCCTGCATAGAATTAACCTTATTTTGTTTCTAGTAGCAGCCCTTTTTTCCTTAGTTAAAATTATCATATTATGAAATCAAACTACGAGAAAAAAAAAAGTAGATTTTCATATATATATATATATATATATATATATATATATATATATATATATATATATATATATATATATATATATATATATATATATATATATATATATATATTATTAATATTATTTCCTTGTCATTATTAGCAATTACTAGTTTAGCCAAAAAGTACGACAATTAGTTTACTAACCCCATAGAGATTAAAAACATAACCATGGTATCTAAATGTACAGTCCAATAGTTTATGAACCCAACATCAAGGGTATTTCTGTCGCATTGGGAAATCCGCATACAGCTATAATGCCTAAAGTGTCCAATGGTTTATGAAGTTATAAACTTATAAAACCAAACTCCAAGGGTATTTTTGTCGCATTAGAGATGCTGAATATTCCCTAATCTATTATACAATTATTTTCTTTTTAAATAAATTCCAAATCCATGGTCTAAAATCTAAACAAGTGTCACATCGAAATAGAAAATCTAAAAAAGTGGCTGATCATAACACACGAGTAATTAAATATTATGATGATTTTATTAGTATATATTTAATATTTAATAAGTTTCACATACTTATTGAGTAAGAATAAATAATAGTTACATAAGAATTGAGGTGAATAAAACCCTGACAAAATTTACCAATGTATTTTATTTACTTATATATTTGTAAATTCAATATTTCTAACATCGCAACATTAAAATGAGGTAATTTAAATGTGGCCTAATTTTCTTAAGTGTATTTTTAGGTCTCCAAAATGTTTCTTTAACTTACTGGAATGCATTCATTCCCTTTTAATGAAAGGTAAAAATTCCAAATCATTAAAACATTTGTAGGGTCTACTGACTTTTATTTGTTTCCATCATTATTTTTTTTTGGGGAACTCACATTTATGCTTTTTCTATATAATGTTACATTTTCAATAAACAAAAAATATATTGGTTTTTCCAAAAGAATAAAGATCGTAGTCATGTCATGCCAAGAACAAAAAGATCTCAGGTCATATAACATCAACATTTTATTTTATCATTCTCACATCAACAAAATATCATATAGTTAGTAGATGAATCTCTCTCTCTCTCTCTCTATATATATATATATATATGTATATATATATATAATTTCTATGAAGACATAAACCCTAAACCAGGATCTCAAGATGAAATATTCGGCTTTCCTTTTCTGCCAAAAAAAAAAAAAAATCATGAAATAAAATGTTTACTGTATTCAGGCTTGTTGGTTTTTTTTTTTTTTTAAAAAAAAGCCAGAGCAACTTCGGGGTGAGTTATGCTGTTCTGAGGACCCATCTTGATAAATCTCCATTCTAATTGGGCTGGGCCTAACCGTCTTTTCAGATAATGAATATATATATATATATATATATATATATATATATATATATATATATATATTTGGTGAAAAGATGCAATTTATTTACATATTTACACCAATCACAGGAAAGAAAAAAAGTTCGAAATTATATTTCTTTAGTCTTCTTAAACCCATATATATCAGATCAAAACAATAACATAATTTTTCTTATGAAGTTTGAGGTATTTTCCATAAAAAAAAAAAAAAATCAGTTTCAAAAGAAAAAGAATTTAATTAAATGTACAAAAAAAATGTAAAAGGACAAACGTAAATCTATTAAAATTCAAATGTTAATATAATTAAATGTAAATATAGTTGGGTGCGGCGACGTAGAAGATATGCTACGCCAAGAGGAAAGGGACGCTTGCAATTACATATTAACCCTTATGCATGAGTGGAGCATGCAATAATGAATAGAGGAATAGATTCCAGTTTCGGCAATATGTGATGTTCTTGTCTTCTGTTGCTGTCATGGTCCCTCTCGGTGAGGACTTTTCACATTCCAAGTTCTTATAATTGAAACAAAAATTAATACTAGATATTTGGTCAAATATTTAATTAAATGTTCCATTCCATTTAATTAATTCAATATTTAACTAAAACTTTCTTGTATTGAACATTTTCTCAAATCAATTGCTAAGCATAATCATTGATATACTAATATAGTTCGAATAAGACAGAATCATAAATATTACAAAACGAATTTTTTCACCATTTTTCTTTTTACGTGAGTTAATCATCATTTAAGATTTTATAATAAAGTTTTTGAGTCAACATTTTACTAAGAATTTGCGAAATTGTCTTCTTTTTTTTTCTAGGATAAGCGATTTAGCGTTAGATGATCTCCAGTAGTAAAAACTGGTCTACATCACATGTCTTTCACGGCAAACCTCCGATTCTCAGAAATCGCCCTCTGCAAATCCTCCATCTTCAGGTCCGCGCAACTCACCACTAATCTGTGCATTCTAGTATCATCGTTCAACGCCACGTTCCGCACACATCCCCATTTACACTTCCCACGCTCCACCTCACACGCAATTATCTCGTCGGGTTCCGCCGGATTATACATAAACACGAAATCTCCCGCTGTAGCCATCGCAATCGACGGCACATAACCACCATCACCCTTTATCTTCTCCATCATCTCTTTCGGCATCTCACCCAATTCCTCGCAGCATTCTCTCCTGATTTCCCACAATATTACACTACTGACATTATCCGCTTCTCCCATTAGACCCGCCACGATGAAGCGGTTGCAAATGGTTCCGGTGACGCAGAAGAACACATTCTGATTCAGACGCATATCGTAGGGTCCGTGCCAGATCTTGGTGTTCGGATCCAAGGAGTATGTCATGCCGGAGTTTTTCTCAGTCACGTACATCCGATGCTCGTCCACGGCGGCAGAAAGCCACGCGGAGGCCGTGGAATACTTGAGGTTTTCCGGCATGGACGCGGACGTCTCCCACGAATGTGTCTTCAAATTGTACATCTCCACCGCTAGAGGGTCGTCCTCGAATTCGGAGGTGCCACCCCCGACGATAATGTGGTGGCCCACCACGGCCACAACCGGGTCCGTTCGCCACACGCGCGGGGCGTCCACGTGGTGCCACATGACATGAAGCGGGTCAAGAGAGAAGGCGAACTTCGTAGCCGTGAGCGTGTAGAGCAGCGTAGAATGCGATGATCGAACGGCGGAGACGTGCTTCACCGACGGCTCATGTATCTGAACCCACACGTGGGAACGGGGGTCGTAAGCATGCGTGGTTGTCACATGCGGAGCCCTGTTGCTCTGGGTGTGCACCACGAGCCATGGCTTGATGGGGTTTACATGGCCGATAGAGAAGTCCACCGCTTGCTTCCATGCCTTTGACACATGACAAGCAGGAACAAGATCAGTCAACGGCACGTGAGAGAGTATTGCCTCTAAGATGTCTCCATGGATTGGAGCTTCAGCTTCCCTTTGTTCTTCAATGGCCATTGGGAAAGCAAAGCAAAACGAATCTCTGTTTTTCTGGGAGGCGTTTTGTTCCGGAGAAGAATGGGAGGGAAATGAGGATTTGAGGGCGTTTATATTAGAATAGAAAAAAGCTTAAAATAAATTGAAAAATAGGTGGGGTGGTTGTGCTCCAATAATTGATTGGTGCATTTATATATATGTGTGTGGCAGCTATCAAATACAAAGAGAAATTCTTGTTCATCCGTCACGTTTCATTTCATGCCGTTCTGAGTCCTCCTAATTTGGGGTCTACGTACCATTCAGGTACCCAGGATGAAACGACGCGTCACTTGACCAAACGACGTGCAAGTTTTAATTTAATTAATTGGTTACAAAGTGTATAGAAGGTACCTTCAAATAGATTAATTATATGATTATATTGTAGCATGTCAAAAAAAATTACTAATTATTGTTTTTATTTCAATAAAATTTCTGCGGGGATAAGTGCAAAACAAAAGGCAATACTACGCTCTAAGATTTGTCCTATATATTATTAATTTATGGATTAATAACATGGCTAATTAGATCGAATATAGAAGCAAGTGTGAATTGACAAATGCAGCTATAATATAAAACTCAGAAAAATAACAAAATACTTGTTTTTCCCAAGATGATAAGATTCAGCTGAGTCTCTACAATTAGTACAGCTGTGTAAAAAGTATTTTATTTTTTTGAATTTTGTGCCAAAAATATTTATTAGATTCAGATCTCATCGCTAGCTATCGTGCAGTGTTTAGTTGCCCACGTCAACAGACCAGGACCGCTTACTTTGTTGGAATGGGATTATATTTACACTTTTTTTTTTTTAAAAAAATCTCTCTTATTTTTATAATATAACTAAAATATAAAAAATCTATAAACATTTAACTTTTCTCCATGTGTAGTGTGTCAATGATAATAGTACACTTGTACTATTAAACGTAAGATTCCTTTTTCATGAGCTAAAGAAACGAGTAATGGGGAAGTCATAATTGATGAGTTGACTTTGAGTAGAATTTGCATCAAGAAGAACCTAATTAATTGAAACACATGAAAATTGAGTGGGCTAGGCACTACGCAGTAAAGCTTCTAGATTTGGATTGAGTTTGGTAAACGAATAAAGAGCAAAGCACTTACGGTCTAAAAGGATGATAATGATGTAGGCCAAAGCCAAACAAGCCAACAACCAACATCTTCGGGTAAATGCAACCCCATTTTATTTTAGTACACATGAAACCCATTGGTATGGATTTTTCTGCATGGAAATAAAAACAATTAATGGGTAAATCATTAAATGACTCATTGGCGGCCTAGTAAGCATTACTCAGGAGCCTGTACTTCACAATTTTATGGATAGAATCCACGTGGGCGTGGGGTCCTCGTTTTTGTTTCGATCCCTCTATTGTTCGTGTGTCTCTAACGTCAACCATCGGTTGGGTTTACAAGTCAAAAAATTGGGTCCATTGGCAACCAACACGGCTATAAAATGTAGTACGTTTTGTGGAAGACATGCCAAGTGACCTACGTTTCACCGACAACAATTGTTGGTAAAGACTTTCTTCCTCTGCCTTTTGTTTCTTTTTACAATAAAAGGTGGCTTTGTTTCCCACTCTAAGCCATCCACCAGTATAATTTTTTATGCAATAATCATTTTCGCGTAATTTGCAGAAGGAAATACATGAGATGCTGTTCTGACACCATTGAGGTCTAAATTTTTAATATAAAATCTAATTTTAATTTTATTTAATTTCATTTTTAAAATTTAACTAAAAACCTCTGATAAAAATCACTTAGTGGAATCATTACCGTAAAGGCCTGAAATGCGACGAGAAGAGCTTCTTGAAATATGGCGTCCAAAAAGTTTTTTTTTTTTTGATAAAAATATCAGCAATAATGGAGGAGCCGAGCCCCCTTTCATGCCGGATTGGGTCAATGCGGTCTTTGGGTTATTGACCCACATAAATAATGATTGCAGCAGCAGGCGATTGCGGGGCTAAGTAGGCTGCCAGAGCAAACAAGCAAGAAGGAAGCGGTCTCACGCAGCCGGAAAAATAATTAAGCGGTCTTTGCTGCTTTACTGCCCTTGAGTTTCAGCCTTTTAGGTCCAACTTTGGGCCATATAAAATTGTTTTTTAACTAAAGCATATCTATGAAAATGAATTATTCACAGTTGACTTTATGTTAAAGTTAGTTGTTTGATTTATCTACTATTATATAATTAATTATGTAATAATAGATAAATTGACAACTCACAATCAACTATATTTTGCAATCGTCCGATTTTAATTATGTAATAATAGATAAATTGACAATCCACAATCAACTGTATTTTACAATCGTCTGATTCCTAAATTATGACTCAGCAGTTAGTAGAGTATTCTTTTAGGGAGAAGTAGTCTACCTAAAAGCCTGATTGGATTCAATGCTCTACTTCAACGGAGGTTTTAGTTTTCACTTGCCCAAGTCTAGAAAATGAACCGGGACGACTCTGAGAACCTGGTCTACCGACAATTGAATAAAATATAAAGAAAAGCAAACATTCTTACTGAAGAATCTATTCAGACTCTTCCATTTATTTAACTTTAAACTTGCAAGTCAGAGAAAATCAAAAATTGTAAAGCAATTAACATGAGTTAGACTGAAGTTAAAGGGAAAGTATTATACAACTTAATCTACGTATAAAGTGGCCATTGTAAAATCATGGCTGAGAAGGGCAAAATTGCGAAGTGGCTATTGAAATGAAAGGTAAAATGGTCTGGTTGTCCTTTTAATGAAGGGCAAAATAGTTCAGACTCTCTTCAAATGGGGGCAAAAATGGTAAGCGAAGGAAGTTATGCTGACATGGCAAGCAATGAGGGTGAACAGTAAAAATTATGAAAGGGATTCCAAGGGATCAGTTTTTAAATAAATAATGTATGTATAGGGTATATGTGCAAAATAAAAAATCCCCAGAAATTTCCCTCTAGCGTGGGTTTAAGGCCCAAAACATGAATGGGTTTTTAGCCCAAGAGATTGTATGGGTATGAGCAAATTATACCTTGCTGCGGTGCATAGCTATTCTTTCCAGTAAAAGGACCTTTTTTTTGTTTTTTTTTTCAAGTTTCTGAAATAAGGGGGAAAATCGATTTAAATAACAAGCAAAGTTTTAGTTTATTCCCATTAAATAGCACACCAACTCAAAGTAATAAATCCATTAAAATTTAAATAAATTTAATAATGTACATTTTGTTTTTTTATTCAATGTACGTGGCATTTATCTTCTCTGGTATAAAATTTTTTTTAAGTATAAATATACAATAGAGAAGGTTTTATTCCTGGGGCAGATACACTGTTGGAACCGACGACTCCTGATGTGACGTGTGCCAAACAATAGGAGACTCGCCATTGACTTGAGCCAATCAAAATAAGCAAAAGAACTCTTTGACTCCCCATCCTCTATACTTGACATATTTATTTATATTCTATGATTGGCACAGTAAAAAGCAGTGCACTCGAGTCAAAATCTCAAACTCTTTCTAGGAATATCAACGCCACGCAGATCCGAGTAACAGGACAGTCTGTTAAAAGTCCACTCAACCAATCACGTACCTTTCACGGCGAACCTCCAATTCTCTGAAACTGCCATTTGCAAATCCTTCATCGTCACGTTAGCGCAACTCACCACTAATCTGTGCATTCTAGTTCCATCGTTCAAAGCCACGTTCCGTATACACCCCCATTTACACTTCCCATGCTCCACCTCGCATACGATTATGTCATCCGGTTCCCACGGATTATACATATACACGAAATCCCCCACCGCAGCCATCGCAATCGACGGCACACAACCACCCTCGCCCTTCATCTTCTCCACCATCTCCTTTGGCATCTCACCCAATTCCTCGCAGCATCCCATTTCAGATCCGCCCCTGATTTCCCACAATTTTACGCTGCTGACATTCTCTGCGTCTCCCACTAGACCCACCGCGATGAAGCGGTTGCGGATGGTTCCTGTAACGCAGAAGAACACATTCTCACTCGGACGCAGATCATAGGGTCCGTGCCAGATCCTGGTGTCCGGATCCAAGGAGTAAGTCAAACAGGAGTTTTTCTCTGTCACGTGCATCCGGTGCTCGTCGACGGCGGCAGAAAGCCACGCGGAGGCCGTGGAGTACTTGAGCGCATCAGGCATGGACGCGCACGTCTCCCATGATTGGGTCTTCAAATTGTACATCTCCACCGCGAGGGGGTCGTCCTCAAAGTCGGAGGTACCACCCGCGACGACAACGCGTTGGCCCACCAATGCCACAACCGGGTCCGTTCGCCACACGCTCGGGGCGTCCACGTGGTGCCACTTGACATGAAGAGGGTCAAAAGAGAAAGTGAACTTTGTAGGAGTGAGCGTGTAGAGTAGCGTAGAATGCGATGATCGAACGGCGGAAACGTGATTCATCGACGGCTCATGTATCTCGAGCCACACGCGGGAGCGGGGATCGTAAGCGTGCGTGGTTGTGACGTGCGGAGCCCTGTTACTCTGGCTATGCACCGTGAGCCATGGCTTGATAGGATTTACATGGCCGATAGAGTAAGCTACGGCGCGCTTCCATGCCTTTGACACGTGACAAGCGGGCACAAGATCAGTCAGTGGCACGTGAGAGAGTATTGCCTCTAACATGTCTCCATGGATTGGAGCTTCAGCTTCTCTTTGTTCTTCAATGGCCATTGGGAAGCAAAGCAAAGAAAGCTCTCTCTTTTTTCTGGAAGGCTTTTTGTTTCAGAGTAGAATGGGAGGGAATGGAATAATTCGAGGGTGTTTATATAGAATAAAAAATGATAAGGGTTGTTGTCCTCCAATCCGTGAGTTACACGTTTATCACTTATAGTCATGAATGAGTTTGAAATTCTCGTTCGTCCGTTTGTTTCGTGATGTTCTGTCCTTTGATATCCACAAGACATATCCGTAATTGAAACGACGGGTCACTTGATGAAACGGTGTGCCATCTTTAAATATATTAATTAAGTATCCTATAAAATAAAATTAGTCAATAATAATGTATCTTTTTAATTTTCAATTTTATTTCATTTGTACTCGATTGTTGCTTTTGCCCAACTCGTTTTGGGCACATAAGTGGGACCAACACGTTGTTTTGCCCCAACCCACGCATAAATGATTTATTTATAATTTTAATTATTACGATAATCAATAAATGTCCTATTACTATTAGTTTAAGGATTACTTGTTTATTCTAAACATTTTTTTTATATTAAGATATTTTTTTTTATCAAATTGGTAGATATGAATTCCTATATATTAATTAATCTAGATAGAATCACCAGCTATGTTTCTTTTTCCACTCAACAAATCCACTTGTCTGTCAATGATATAATATTAATTATAAACTTGTATTAAACATAGGATCACTTTTTCATGTTGTAAAGAAACTAGTAATGGGCAAGCCATAATTGGTGAGTGGACTTTGCGTACAATTTGCATCAAGAATAACCTAATTGTTGGGCAAATAATGAAAAATGAAAACTGTAAGATATTCTGAGTGCGACTATCTGAACTTAGATCCACCAAATTGCACGCCTTCGCCAATCAATTCGAAAATTGAATTACATATTTCCCTGGATCATCAATATTAATCTCTCTACATCTTAAGTTGGCAATCCATTACATGAAAGAAGTAATAATTAATTGAAGCACATTAAGATTGAGTGAGCACTACGCAGTAGGGCTTCTAGATTTGGATTAAATTTGGTAAAGCACTTTAGGTCTAAAGGATGATAATGATGTAGCCTCAAGCCAAAACAACCCAACAACTAACGTCTTCAAGTAGGAAGAATGAAAAACTCATTTCTCGAAAGTCCTAAGAATAATAAAACTCTTTTAATCAAATTTGTAATATAATTAAATTTTGAATTTGAGAATTTTAATTAAATTATAATAATTATTTTATATGATATAAATTAAAACTTATATTATTACAAAAAGTACTACATCCTTGCAATTATTTTTAGCTCTATTAATTCATCAAATCATTCGTAATAATTTTTATTACCTATATCATAAATTAAAGGATGGAAATCATATAGTCCATGTGGGGACTTAATTTTTGTTTTGATACCTCTCTTCTCTTCTCCATGTGTCTCAAATGTGAATATTCCAACCTAATTCACAACACTTGGCGTAAAATTCAAAATTTGCCGACGACAAAGTAACCTTTTAACTATGTTTTTGAATACGACAGTTAATACCTACTGAGGAAGTTCTCTCGATGTAATCATGTTAGCTCAACAAGCTATACTTTTTAAACTATTTTTCCTACTTATGAATATTTTTGTGAACTACACCTAAAACTAATTTTGTTTAATTATCTTTTCCTTTTAAAAATATATATTTTTACTAACTCAAATATTACTTAATTATTAAATTCAATCTACTTACAAACTAAGTGATGCCAGAATTGATATAATTTAATATTATATAAGTTATTTTGTTGAAATTAAAATAATTTAAAATACAAAATATTACTCGTATTATACACCTCAACCACATAGTTTAGCATAGAATTACCTATGATGGAATGGTGACATACAACTATAGAATTCATCACAATATCATCTTTGTCGTTTTGTGTAAAACGTGACAGTCACTTCACACTTTCACAATAATTGGTAGAGACTTTTCTTTGCTTCTTGTTTCTTTATCCAAGAAAAGGTGGCCGTCTACCCAATCTAAGTCGTCCACGTGTGCAATTTATACGTCACGAATAATTTTAACTTAATTTTCACGAGGTCTTAAAAGAAAATATGGATGTAATATGCCGTGCTGATTTTGATATTTGTGGATTTAACCCAAAAAGTTATGATTTTAGGCCCAAATTGCATAGAATATGGATGACAATCAGAGCATTGAAGTCTTTTTTTTGGGCTGATGTATGTTAAGATGGGCTTGGGTCAAGGTGGGCTTACTCATCAAGATTAGTTTGGGCTTTTGACCCACATGGTTAATTACAGCAGGGATTTCTTTTCTTGCACCCAAGCCCAAATCTTAAAAGACTCGTGGAATTCTTTCATTCAACCACATTGATCCAATATTTTCCTCTTTTTTTTCAAGTTTCCTGAAAAGGGTAAAAAATTAAAAATCGACTTAAATAGCATCCCAACTTAAAGTAATAAATGAACAACATTGATCTATTTATTTTGGCAAGACAATGCCATCGGCTTCAAGAAAACATTCTTGGCTACTATTTTGGATGACTGGAGTAATCCTATGCTCTAACTCACTCAATTTCTTAAATCAGGGAATGGAGAAGGAAATGAAGAATCAACAAGGACTCATAGAATTCCCATGAAAATTCCTGTAAGAACAATTATTAATCTACGCATAAACAGAAGCAGCTGCATTGATGTATTGAATTGCCTCTTTGCATATGCCAGTCATGGTTGCTTCTGGCCCATAAACCTGTAAGGACACCAGAAAAGATCAGTGATTCTTCAAAAGCATGTTCCTCATCAGGATCAGAAGGTTGGTTAATAGTCATGCTATCAAAAAAGAGCCTTCAGGGAATCAATTATTGACCTCAATGGGGATGCCAATCTCGTCTCCAAGAGCTCGCATTTTTGCAAGACCTTTCTGGTAGTTGGGACCTCCTCTCCTCACATATATGTGCATATTTGCTGCTTTTAGCTTGGCTTCCTGGTGTGTGTAATAGCCCAGTGATCAATTCATGCTACTACAAGTTAAGTTATATGATGGAATTCAGCAAATCTCAGACCAGGCTTAGTGGCTTACCTTCTCCTTCAATGCTCGAATTATGCCACTGAAGGTGGCAGCAACATCAGTGAAGTTAGCTATTCCTCCTCCAATCACAAGGGCTCTCTTTTGGCCATCAGGATTTGCAGTTGCACACTGCAGAAAAAACAAGATTTTAAGGAGAGACAGGATAAGTTAACACGCATTTTATACGCTGTCTTTACCACTCCAAGCAAGGACTACGACTACCCAACCAAGTTGAATCTTTAAATTGATCAATAGAACAAACATAAGGTGGAGATTGAATTACGTACATCAATTACAACTCTAGCATATTGCAAAACTTCATCTTCCTTGGGTGCTCCACTATATTCTGCATAATTTCCAAGCTCGGCTGCATAGCCAAGATCTCCAACCTGTTTCAATAATGTTATGCTTTGATGTAACAAGTTGATGGCATTGAGATATGAGAGAACAGATATCAAACGTTGAACTGGTTTTAAACTAAGGGAAACACACCGTATCAGCATAGATGACACTAGCACCTCCTCCAGCTACCATTGTCCAAATTCTGCCATGTGGGTTCAACACTGTGAACTTCAAAGATGCACTTGTCTGCAAAAATTAATTAGGTCATTTTGTAGCAGTTTAACAAGTAGAGGCAATAGCAACACTAACATTGATGAATGATGAGAGATCAAAATATGAGGAGCTTAACTCTCATAAATGAGTAAAACACAACATGTAAATGAATTGAATACAATTGTAGATACAGGTCAAAGGCATATTTGCAAACCTTTTCATCCAATCCATGAATGAAAGTCTCTGTGGGACTCATGACCCTTCCAAATGGCAATGGAAATTCAATATCTCCCCATCTACAAAAATAAAACTTTGTAAGAGAAGGTTTAAAGTACAAAGAATCTTAATTGCAATACATTGTTCAGTTTTAAAAGATGAAGCAAATTGATTGTACTCATCCTTGAAGTAAGAGTTAATGTCTGTTAAAGGGAAGGAACTCACTTCTTGAAGTTCTTGAATGCAGCAGTGTCGTCTAACTCGCCTCTCATATCCAAGGGATAAGGCTTTCCATTAACCAATGTGAAAGGATTCATCTCTAGGAAAGTGAAATCCAGGTCTAACACACGAATGAAGGAAAGGTCAAAATTCAAATGTAACTGCCAACATCCTTGTCAGCATAAGGCCATCCGGCGCAAGGTAAATATATCTTAATATACCTTCAAATAGACTGAATATCACCTTGAGAAACTCCTCAATTTCTCCTTTAATCTGCAAGAACAAAATAAATTGTTTAATAATAATAAAATTTAATGACCCCCAAAAACGACAATTTATTATCAAGTAATAAACATAAATAAACGGAAATACGAAAAAAAAAGAAAAAAAAGTAATAAAGCCGATCTGTTCATACAATGGAAAATTATTAAATAAACTGAATATACCTCCAAGGGAAGGGTTGCAACAAGTGGGGCAACAGTTTCTGATGTGAAAGGCACTCCAGTTGGAACAAATACAGTTTTAACCTGAAATATAAACAAGCACTTTGTAGCTTATGGTATTATAAGCAAAGATTATATGATCAGAATATACATTGAGTAACCAATGTCTAGGATGACAGATCCAAATGGCAGTACCTTATCCCAGTTTTCTTCAATTTCAATTCCTCCGCATTGTGAAAAGCTTACACTGTCTCCTAGTCTCTCTGAGACAATGTTAAGGTAAAACTCTTCATTGTGCGGGATGAAAGGTTCAACAATGAAAGTTGTTATAGGTCCTTTACATCCACCCATCTCAACCTATATATTAGATAAAATATGACATAACTTCAGGGCATACACAGAAGTATCGAAAGAATGAAAAACGGAAATAGGAAACTTGTGACAGAAGAAGAGAGAGAGGGAAACACCTCTTTGCCGAGACGCTCTTTCACAAAAGAAGCAACTTGTGCCAAATCCAGATTTAATGCAACCAAACCACTCTTGCCACGCTTTCCAAATAACATGTCAGGTTTCACAACCAATTTTGAAGATAGAAGCCAAGGTTCCTTTTCTGCTAGCTCAGTGAAATTGGTGGATTCTGTAACCTAAGGCATAAAACACGGAACAGATTCATTATTCAAGTTTGGTAAGCTTGCTGCATTAATGTCTCAGATTATGCAGATTATTGATTTCACATTATAAGATGGCGGAATAATATAGCATATTAGACTTACTCATCCAAGGCAAGAAATAAAAAACGATTATAATATATATAGTCTATAATAAGGCATTAAAATCCATAGTGAAGTGAAGTGATTGGCAAGCGCAACTTGTTGGAAGTTCAATCACTTAATGCAGCCAAACAAATTGATTTTTTATGTTGATCTAAGACAAATTACATGGTGGTTCAAGTTAACATTGATCCAAATAAATATAGGATCCTACTTTTAAACAGAAACTACCAATCTCTAGCATGATTTCAAAATCAGCTCAATCCAACTCAGCTAAAGAGCCAATCATACTCAGATAAAACTATACAACTTTAAGCACAAAAACTATGGAAAGAAATGAAGTAAAGGGCAAGCCTTGATGTACTTACTTGTGCAGACTTGATTGGCAACTCCTTGCCAGAGAGTCTCTTAAAATGCTCCTTCAACAATCTCTTGGAATCATATTCTCTGATCTTCTTGCGGGCCATTTCTTCTTTACCTGTTTGATGAACCGAAAATCTCGATCATCAGTCATGATTTCACCACATCGGATCTAACCCATCAAAATGCCATAACAATACAAGAATTCCAGCTACATGTGTTATAATTTTACAAAAAAAAAAAAAAAAAATCAAATTTAACGCCATAGAAGAATTCCCAGCTCAAATTATCTCAAAGAACTTCAAAATTCCAACCGAAATTTAAAATTTAAGATTCAGTAAATTGCAGCTACCCAAGTGAGATAGCAAAATCCAATGAGGAAATACAGCAAATTGGAGATCTAGAAATGGCGGCCAGAGGAATGCAATTACCGATAGAAGGGAAATGAAACGGAAGGAAGCTGATACAGGTAGGTAGATCTATCGCACGCAGAGCTGAACAATTGAGACTCTGGCTACTCTATTTATAGCTACCAAGTTTGATTTTTGGAATGAGAGGTAGGTGCGGGTCAGAAATGGAAATAATGATAACTTAGCGGGAATTTGAAGAACCAATTCTGAAATTAGATGAGAACCATCTGGACCAAAAAAAAAAAAAAAATGAAAATTAGATGGATACCCTCAACAACACATGCTGTACCTACCATCTTCTACTTGGACTACCGTTTCTACCACGTTAATTATTTATTTTTTGAGCAAGTTTCCATCTTTAAGTTGAAACTCCAACGCAGCAACATATTATGGATTTTATTAGGAAAAGTTTGTTGGTAAACTTTTTTTTTTTTACGTTGCGTGAATCATAAATTACTATTCCATTTCTTTTATAAGAAAAACAAAAATAGACATTAAACTTGTCCAGTTCTGAATTTGAGAATGTCTTAATTAAATCATCCTCGTGTAAAATGAGATGTGACATCTACACTATATTTCATTAGAATTAAGAAAAACTTGATTGCATCTAATGCAGCTGTCTCAATTTCAATTAATTTGTGAATGTGTTTGGAGCATTCAGAAAAAAATATATAAAGCCATAAGATTACATTTGGAAAATTTTCAATAAAAATATATGATTATGACAACTTCAAATTAATCATGAACTATGTAAAATGTTTTTTTTTTTCCTCGAAGTGTCTTGCTTACTCAGCAAGTATAAGCAACCACAAGATGGCACCCAGTGTTAATCAAGCATGGTTGCAATCTTATTGCTTCTTTTATATGGGTACTTGGGTCTGATCTAACAGCTAGTTGTTCAACAATCACGATAGTCCTGTCGAACTGCAGATTTTAAGAACAACAAGGTAAAGAAAAATAAGAACAAGAGACATAAGATAAAAATTAAGAAAATAACAAGCAGCTAAAATCTGCAGAACACTATAGCAGAGGCATCTGCTGCCAACCAGCATAAAGGCACGTGAAGTTCTTCTAATTCTAAGGGAGATAGCAATCATGTTCATAACCGTATCCTGCAATTGATGAAATGCAACTTTAGATGATTCTGCTAAACTGTCATAAACCTAGTGTATAAGGCCAAAATGAGTTAGAGCAGTGCATGGGTTACTAGTTTGATTTTGGAAAATTCATGCCTACCTACCTCTAGTCAGAGTAAGTTTGCTCGTTACAAAACCAAAGCTAAAGAGTTGGTTGGTGAATTAGAGCTGCCATTTTTTTTGACTTAGTTTAGCAAATAACAACCATTCTTCACGCTTTCATGCAGAATGTCAAATATTTGAAAAAACATAGTTGAAATCAAAATAAGTTTACTATATATACATAGCATTATCAATTGTAAAACAAACTATAATTGGTTGACTTCCTCTTTGCTTCGAACAAAATGAGGATCTTGGGTGGGAGGTGGATGGATGGTTTGTTTGATATGTAATTAAGAACTCCAGCTCGCCTCACACGTGCAAATATTTTTCAACCATTGCAATTCACGAGGCGGACAGTGTCCACTCTCATCTAAACTAGTGCAATCTAAATTTTATAGAAGGCAAAATCTAATCTAATAGAATAAGGGGAATTTATTGTCTTTTTTATTTTTACCTTAATTTTTTTAGAAATTAGATTAATTAGTATTTAATATAATATTTTTTATATAGATGATTTGAAAAAAGAAAAAAGAAAAAGTAATGTTCGCCACTGTTTAAAATGAAAAAAGAAAAAAGGAAAGTGCAATAGAGCCATGACCGAAAAAGATTTTTTTTTTTTTTTAAAAAAAAAAAACAAAGTAGAGAGGCCAAACGACACCCAATCATGCCGTTTTGTATAGTACTCGAAATGCCCCGTTCATCTTTTACACGACAGACCTGCAGATCGGAGACCTTCCTTCTTTAACACAGTCTGAGCTATCTCCTCCGCTCTGTCGCCGCTGTCGACGACCAGTCGGTAAATTCAAATTTCCTTGCTATTTTAGTTCTCTCCTCATTCTCTCTCTTAGTCATAGGATTTATAGTTTTCTCCCTGGTCACAGTCTTGATACAATCTCTCGCTTTTCACTTCCTCAATAGAGATGAGTCTGCGTGAGTGTTCAAAGCAATTTCCAAACCAAAATATGAAGTACGCTCTCGTTGATATTAAAAATTTGGAATTTTGTAGGACCAATGGATGAATTTGAGCAATGGAAGGAACAAATACTTCACTGGTGGAGTCTGGGGTTGGAGTATCTTCGTCAGGTTCCCCCTACTCAGCTTTACGCTGCTGTTGCTGTTTTGGTCTTTACGATCTTGCTGCTTCAATCCAGTAAGTGGTCACGTTGTGATATTCATACCTTATTTCCTGTTTATTTATTTATTTTGCATAGCTCATGTAATTTGGGTCTTTGTATGGTTGGTTTCATGTTTATTGTTGCTCATTTTGATATATTTTTTTGGTCAGTGCTCATTTTGATTTTATTCAGATAATCTGTTGATAGATTTGTTCTGTTTTATGTTTAGTTCGGTTGTTCAAACGTGGAAAGTCTAATACCATTGTGTTGACGGGGCTTACTGGAGGCGGAAAAACTGTACTATTCTATCAAGTAAGCTTCAATTGTATCATTGGTCTAATAGTTATAATAATGTTAATTCGGGATTACATTTTCTTTTCACTTATTCTTCATGGGTTGAAATTTTTTTCAAGTTCATATTCATTGTATGCAGCCATATGTCTATCCTTATTTGGCATTTATTTGTCAATGGTGCTAAGTGGGCATGGCTAAGCTATTGGCTAGAACGCTAAAATGAAGCACCTACACCTGCTACTCTCTGTTAAGGCCCAATATGTCATGGCATCCTGTTGTTTAAAAGGGGTGACCAGAAGATAGTTATCATTTATGAAAAGATAAATTTTTAGGTTTGACACTTTAAGAGTTTAGGAAGTTGCTTTAGTTTTAGCATGCACAACCTTGAGTTTTAATTGTAAATATGATAGACCAAATATTGCATCTGCAACAACTGAAGAGTCATGGTTAGGTGAATGTTGAAAATTGGAAACATCTCAATTTTACTACATTTTTGGGTGCCATTAAGTGGTCAGATATATAATTTGTCTTCTTGGGAAAAATATGATTTCATTCTATTCACCTATTTAGTTTATCATCTCTTTTCTAGTTTTGAGAGTTATTTGATTACTTTTCACCTCTCATTTAAAGATATACTTGAGTAAACTGTCAAGAATCTGCATTTTCCTCACAATGTTTATGACATACCTTTTATCCTAATGTCAGCTTAGGGATGGATCTTACCATCAGGGTACTGTTACATCAATGGAACCTAATGAGGGCACTTTTGTTCTTCATTCTGAAACAACAAAGGTAATGGTTTGGCCTCTTGCACTCAAATATGCATGAACAAACACATTTCAACATAGCATAATTTTGCGTATCATTTCCCATAAAAATGGTCAAATTAGTTGAACCTATCTTATTTTTCTTCTTAATTGTTTGTTTGTTGAATGTTGATGGAAACACGTACTCACGCTAGAATAAACCTGGCACATGCTACTTTTGACAGAAAGGCAAGATCAAACCTGTTCGTGTTGTTGATGTTCCTGGGCATTCTCGGCTTCGACCCAAACTGGATGAGTACTTGCCTCAAGCAGCTGGCATAGTTTTTGTGGTTGACGCTTTGGAATTCTTACCTAACTGCCGTGCTGCTTCAGAGTAAATACCTCCTCCTAAGTCCGCCTTCTACATTGTGTAATATGTTTTTCTACATTTGGTTCTTAGTGCACTGGCATCATTCTAAGAAGTGGTTTACTCTTTCTTGTTCATATTAGTGGTGAACCGGTAATAATTTATTGGCAGCAAAAACAAAATAACTATTCCCTTGATTGCTGGGGAAGAAGGGTATTGGTATTAATGTCCAAAAGGAGTCTAAGATGTTCTTGCTTTATTTTTTCATAGGTACCTGTATGATATTTTGACGAAGGGAAGTGTTGTGAGGAGGAAGATCCCACTACTTATTCTCTGTAACAAAACAGACAAAGTCACTGCTCATACCAAGGAGTTTATCCGCAGACAGTTGGAGAAGGAAATGTATGCTTTCAAGTCCCAAAATCTCTCTCATCTCTATGTATTTGATATTTCATCAGTATCTTTGTTGTGGCATATTATCATAAGCTGTTGATGTTTAACACAGCTATCTCATCCACTTTCAAAGGATTTTGCTTTGTTGTTTCGTAGAGTTTCAAGTACTTTGTCTTTCTAGCTTCTTCCACAAAATTATTTAATTACACTATAACTGGCTGATTTGTTTTGATCATAGAAATATATATAGATTTTAATTAACGTGTGATGCATATTCGTTTTTATCTGTCAATTCTTTTTTGACCTCCCTTTTCCTTTACAGTGATAAATTACGGGCATCAAGAAGTGCAATATCAGATGCTGACGTTACAAATGAGTTCACCCTTGGAGTCCCTGGAGAGCCATTTTCTTTTTCCCAGTGCGTCAACAAAATTACAACCGCTGAAGCTTCTGGTTTGACCGGGGAGATATCACAGTTGGAACAGTTTATCAGAGAAAACGTATAAGACCTATCTCGAGATCATGTATATGATCTTTCAGACTTTTGTTGAAACTGCTTTGGCATTTTCCTCTTAGTTGTGTTTAATTTTTTTGAAATTGGCAGAGAGAAGGGAAGGGGGAAAATAGAGGAGCTTTAAAATTGGCTGGTAAAGAAGTAGGGAACTGTATGAGGGGATTAGTGAGGATCTAGATTATGGAACTACTGGTGTATGATGGATTAAATTGATTCAACTGATTGCATCATTGCCTTCTGTAGCCTAACTGGATACATTTTGCTTATAAATTGGAACGGAAATAATTTTAAAAAGAATTACAAAAGATTTTTTTTTTTTTTTGACACAGTAGTTCTTATCTTTTGTTGATCTGATTTGTTCAATATGAAAAGGCCTTACTAGAAACAGTTATACCTTTGGAGAGAGGCAAAAGAACAAAATGTGAAAATACAAGTTTTACACAAGCCAAAAGCTATTTTCGTTTGAGTGCTGGTTATCGTTGCTACTAAAATTATTTTTTAATTAAAACTTTTGAATAAATTATTATGGAATCACTCAAATAAGAAATAATTTCATGTAAATCACTCAAAAAAAAATAATAATAATAATTTTATTGCTCCTATATAACTTAGTGGTAACATAACAGAAAGGAAATACCTTAACAGAAAAATCTAGGTACATAATTAACCACATCGATGCAATTTGCTTTACGCGAAGCATTTACACATAGTATAAGACATCATAACGAAGAAATATACCGGACCACTTCTATCAATTCAATCATAAGATTTACATATAAATCTCTATCTCCAAAATGCCCCCTCAAAAAATGGCACTCTTATAAACACATTTTTTTTTGGCAGCAAGCATCAACCAGGTTGTTCTCCAACATGCTACTATAGGATATAGGTTGCCTGGTGACATGATTAAAATTGTTGAATGTGTTATCA
Organism: Bauhinia variegata; assembly: GCA_022379115.2. Lineage (NCBI taxonomy): Eukaryota > Viridiplantae > Streptophyta > Magnoliopsida > Fabales > Fabaceae > Bauhinia > Bauhinia variegata. The sequence continues at coordinate 12,634,768 of CM039436.1, read as the reverse complement.
CCGTACAAACTGACAGGACTCTGGAAATGATCTTGACAACCACAAGTGCTTCAACCTCACTATTAAAGCATAGATGCCATAACATGGAATATGCATCAAACCCACAGCCAAGTACCTAAAAAAGTCCATTGCCAGATACATAAGATCATTTCAGCCAGTATAACTTCAAAACCAGATTTGATGCAGTCAAAACTTGATGCAACATTAGGGATTGTATAGTATAAAACTGTGCACTATTAATGTAAATGGTCCCATGATGCACCCTCAACAACTACATCACGTTTACTATGATCCATCTCTTATCCAATTACCGGAATAAGTAACTTAGAAAAAAAAAAAATGCAATTTTAGCAAATTACCATAGGGGCGCATATGGGGATGATAAGTCAAGGAAAGGATAAGGCCACCTGCAACAGAAGTTGGACAATTACATACAATGACATAATCTTGTTGATCAAATAGATATAGCCAAAGAAGTGACGTGGACTTTTACCATAAACTAACAAAAACATGGATGATCCACTGAAAGATAACAAATATAGCGGTCCATAGGACAAAATATGCAAACCGGAAGATGGGGAATCTCTGCACAGGTTAACAGGAAATAGCTGTAAGTTTGGGCTTTGTAACCAAGGAAAATCTAAACAATTGAGAATCAAACTCACCAAGCAATTCAACGACGTGTCACCGAGGAGGAAAACAGCGTTAATGGAGTGCATACAAACAATTAACTGCCATTGAAAATTGCACACATTTTCAGATGAAGAGTGATTTAATGCATAGATAAACACATTATTCACCTTTCCTTGGCCATATTCATTGTACTTACATAATCCAGATTGTAATCTTTGGCTGTCAGAAATGGATATATAATGAGCCAGAATACGCAGTCAGTGAGCACCACAGCACCCGCACTCATCTATAAATTTGAAGAAAATGTTAAGAGAAGAATTTAATAGCTTGTCTCTGCAATTTGATATAAAATATCTAAATGCAGTTAATTACATAATGAAAAACTAGACACATTACATATAATTCAGTGTTTAAATCAATAATTGGAAAGTGTGCAAGAAGCATAAAAAGACATGACATCTTAGGAAGACATGACTGTATGGTAGATATGATATTAGTTAAGGATTGTGATGTGACTATCTAAAATGTCTAAACGACGTTTCTCAAATACGTTTTCAACCAGGAAGGCCTGAATAGATATCTGCTAGTATTGTTGTGATTAACTGTGAGAACAGAAACATGCCCGTTAGGCACCAAGGAAGAGCCATCAAGGATAAAATTACCTCGCGTCCCACTTTTCCAATGGTATGAAGCATGGTAGTCTCCCATCTAAAATTTTTCCCTGCTAACACTTAGCAACCACGAATTACCCTAAATCATTTCTTAATTCACATACTTTTCTTTGGTTCAAAACTGATCCTTTTAACCGTATCCAATTGTTTCTTTTACAAAGAAAATATTGAACAATAAGAGAGTTACTTGTCTTGACCACGCAAACAGTAGTTGTTATAAATATATGGGCATACCAGCATACTAGCTGCTGTCAAAAATACACTATAGCTTGGACATTGGACTAATTGAAGATAAACATCTCATATATCAAAAAATTATTAGCAACTAAAACCAGAAAATGCTACCTGAAAAATTATTTGAAAAATATAACCCCATACACCAGCAGTTCTCCGAGCATACGATTCCCTGTGCGCATCTGAACTCTTGGGCAGGTTATGTATATCTACACTCCCAGCAAGAACAGGAGGTACATAGGTACCCTGTTCTCTATCAGTGTTATGGGCACGATTAGTCAAGTGGCTCCCCGATTCATAGTGATGTATGAAACATCCATACATGGAAAAAGATGATCCAAACTGCCAGTGAAATTAAGAGCATAAGTAACTTAGAGATGATATGAACTAAAAACATAAAAAAAAGGCTAGGCCCAATTATTTCTCTTAGGATCTGAACCCGAAAGTTTTACTAGACATGTTATAATTTAAGTAGTCCAAACTCTAACGAAAAGAACTCGAATACTGTATCAGGCTACGAGATTTTACTACAATATATAAGGAATCGGCAGAAAAGTTACAGATATCAAGTGTTTACCCCAAAGTAAATGGTAACCAAAGTAAAGGTCCACCTGTTAAGCACAAGAAAGAAGAATAATTAGGCCATCAGCATATTTATAATCAGACAAGTTCGTTATGAAAACAGCATCTTATTCTAACAATCAGTCCCCTGTTACTTAATATAGTTCGGTAAGTATTGAAAAAACTGATACAAGCCAAGCTACTGTGGTTAGCACATTATTTAACAAGGATCTCCTTGCTAACATAATAATCCTGTCTAAGTATCTTGAAAGCAGTTAATGCATGTCTTGTAAGTTTACGACAGATCTGTAGTTTTAAGGCTTCAATTAAGTATCTTGTTTAGTCCAGCTTATCATTGAACAGATGAACAAGACTACAATGTACAGATAAATGAGACTACGCTTACTGAGTGTAGAAGTAAAATATGCCACCTCCATCTTCAACCACATTGGCGATGAGCAATGCCAAAAGCACAACAAAAGCAATTATTCTAAAAGCAAGAAGCCAAGCAGGATGCATCCCTTTAAGACATGTCTGCCATGCTTCATCCTCATATAATGACCCAGCTGCTTCTCGCTGATTTTCTCCTCTCTCGCGTCTTGATTTGTTGAAGCCTTCATACTTCCATATTAGGAAAGCTGATAGAACCATAGTCGCTAATATCCAGAGTGCACATAGTAAGAACCTCCAGTTCAACCAATAACTCGGGATAGTAGTATCTGAAGTCATGGTGGGTTGCCAAGTGTGGCCTGATCCTGTCAAGAAACCCATTAGTGACTTATATTTGCTACTGTGGATGTGTTCCTTGTTTATTTCTTAGAGCTCCTTGGCACTCAGTTAAACCCAGAGACCTTCCAAGTATGCATGAGTGATTGGGAAACAAAGTTTATGAGGAACAGTTTAGATAAAGATAATTTTAACGGATACTATTCAAGTGGTTGGGGAGCAGCGAGAAAATTATCCCGACCAACATATAAAATGAAAGAAGAGGTTTTTGGTACTTGAGTACGCTTACATGATAAAGAAGAAAGGAGTAAATAGACATCTAGTTGCCTAGACGATTTTTGGGGAAGAAATGAGAATTAGTCAAGAGCATCTAGATTAACTCAGTTCCAGCAACCACTACAGGAAAAATGGGAACTTCAAGTTATTCTAAACAAACATGCAAAAGCTAACCAAAACCCAAAATGTTTGAAGCAAGGCACGAATTCGACCAAGGACAAAATTATGCATCCAGAAAATTCAATCAAACCATCCAGGAATACAGTTTTTCTATGATTATTCCTGTTAAGAATATTGAAATTGAAGTTGAAGAGACAAGGAACAATACTGAAACTCATAGTCATATATAACAAGCTTGTTCATTAACCCATCAAGCAAACTCAGATTCCTTACTTGAGATGGGTTTCACCCAAAATTCCAAAAAGTTCATTACTTCATTAAAACGAAGGGGGGAAAAAAAACAACGATTCCAAATGGAAGAAAAAGAAAGGCGCAGAAAACTCACCGTAAAATTAAGAGGGCAAAGGCGTAAATGTAAAAGAAGATGCTTTGCTTCACCCTTTTATTCGTGTACTCGAAGGGGAGAGATAGAGACTATAGAGAGACATTGAGGTTGTGGAAACAGTTTGAACCCAACGATCCTTTGCTTTTAGGGGAATAGCATGTGCTTCAGCTTTGGTGGCTTGATCCCAATCAACGGGATCAGAGAAGATTCAATATACGAGAGAAAACAGAACAGCTTTTCTTCTATATATGTATTTCACTATTTCTCATGTTTATTTTATGTTACGGCAAATTTGCGTCATTGGGTTGTCGCGTATCTCTTGTTTTTTTTTTTTTTTTTTAAGAGGAAGTACATGCAATTTCTACTGGCGCGGAGAGAACGAGCGAATTACGTTGTGGGGACTCACTGACGGCAAGCGTCGTAACCACTAACGACTTTCGTGCTTTGAATGTCTATGAAAAAGACAAACTTGAATTGAATTTCATGCTTTCCGTAGCCTAATAAATAAATATAATTAAAAAGGGAATCACCATCTGAAATCTGAAGCTGCAAGCTATCTTTTTTTTTTTTTTCTTTCGATTGATTGAAAGCTGCAAGCTACCTTCAACCCTTCGCTTTTAGACAAAAATATGACCTGCCAAGGTAACTGGTTTTCGTATTAGTCTTACAACTTCAAGGTAAACTTATCCTTTTGAACCAGGCTGCAATTGCTTATACAGAATAATACAGTTAGGCAAATCATGCATCCAAAAATTATTCCAACTATACCAGTAAAGTATTGACTCAATGAAAAAAAAGACTAATTTAAGAGCAAAGATACTGAATTCCAAGCCAAAAATTATACAAACTATTATTATTCTTGAGCCATGGTCAAAGGGTGCGATATGCAGAATAGATATGGCTCAAATATATGCGAAAACAAGACATCAAAACATTAAGAACAACGACAGCAAAACAAGCCTGTTGAACATATTTACAGCCTCATTTCTTTCTTTTTTCTCTTTTGAATTAATAGATGTAATTTTACATTTGATGCCTCCCAATTTTTCTCAACACTTTCCTCTCCACCCAAATAGATGTCACAACCTATTGAAAATTTTTTTTTTACTCCTCTTGTATTGGTCTGAATTTCTCAGAAAACAAAACAACAGGTAATAATCCGGGTGGGGCTGATGAGTCCACTGTAACAAACAACACAAATCATCCTCATAATGTTCATCTTCGTTGCAGATGTAATCATCATCAGTATAGTCATCATCATCTTCGGTGCCATCTTCAGAGTCTGCAATTAAGCCTTCAGCACCATCCTTGCTCGACAAAATCAATGCAAGATAGGAGTGGTCTGTGGCCTCTGAAATATCCTAAAAGAGCATCAAGACCAAGAATCTCATCCAGAAAAAATCCTTTGCTTGACTCAATTGCTCGCTTCCAAAGAGACAGCATTTTAGGACTTGTTCTCACCATGTTGTTCTCATGATTAAATTGATCATCACTAGTCTCACCTGATTACCATCCTGAAATTGTTTTGTGTTCGGCCATAAGATAGTGATTAACAATAGTGTCACCAAAATGGTCAAGCATTTTTATAGAATAAACATAAAAAATAGGCAGAACATCATGCAAAACTGTATACTGTAAACCACTGAGGGAAAATTAACGATGAGGAACAGTTGCGTATCCTTATGGATATTGCACATTATACATAAGTACGCTGGAAGATAAGAGAAAACATTTAAAAGGCCATCATAGTTGTAGAAAGGCCAGGAAATCAGGTATGTCATCAATAAGGACTTGGTTACAAAATGATTTGCCTACATGCAATCATTATACATGTCACTGAGAACCTTGGCAGAGTAATAGAAAGGTAAGTAAAACAAAGAGTGACCTTTACACTAAAAGTCAATGTAATGAAGTCCTTGTCAAAGAAATTTCACGGAAACTGCAGTTGCCGCAGCAACCTCAAGCTGTCATCACCTCAAAGCAACAGTGCTTGCATTTTACTTCCGACCCCCTCCCTTCCAAAAGAAATCATTTCAGAGTGCCATCCAAACAATTATATATGTAATAGTATCTAATGATCATGGGCAGAAAAAGGTATATTCTATAAATGTGTTATTGCATGAGTCAAAATTTGTGAAGCTTCTCTTGGCTTCATTCTTCATGTGGGCATTGGGAATTGCATCAACAATGTCCCCAGAGTCTGTTTGAAGAAAAAACCAATTCGTATCTAGAACTGGGTTTGCATAAGATCAAGGAATATAATATATTGATTAATGAGTTAAGTACTTTTAAGGATTTTTGTTTTTTTCTCTCCTCTTTTTGAGGAAATATCTTGTGCAGTCTCATAATCTTTGCCTTCCTCATCAATTAAAATTATCTTATCCCCATATATATTCACAGATGTTTCTTTACATTGGAACAAGCAAAATAGTTCAGCGAGAATTTCTTCTGAAAACATACCGGAATTGTCCAAAATGCCTGCTTCAGAGGTACTTAAAGCTGGAGGAGGCTCTGGGTACATTGATTTCCAATCTTTTCCCCTGTACATAAATATCTATTCATCATCAAAAGATGACAGCACGCAAGGAACCAATTCCTGCAGAAAGGAACAGAAGATTCAAATGGATGCAGCATGGTGTTCATAGCAATGCTTAGGGAACAAATATATGTTACTGCATACTACACATAGCCTGTTATGAAACCAAATATTTTTCTAAGGCTTACAAATTCAAAAGATATATTTTAATGCAGTTACAAAACTTTAGCAGGTCCGCTATTTTCTTCCCCAGCTGCTGCATGAAGAAGTATCACGACAAAAGGTAACCACTGTTAAGAATGACATTTATCTACATGAGTTTCTGTTTTGGTAGTGCCAAAGCTTCCTCCATTCTCTTTCCCTCCCTTCCAATGAAATTTAACTCTCCTTTTTCTATGTTGTGAATCAATTCGACAAAATAAATACCAAGCAAAGATATCAAATTCAGCTATATAATCCACTAAGAGGTGTGGAAAGATGGATCATCTAGGTAGACAGACCTAAAGCTTGGCACCTGATTTCCTGTAATCACCGGCATGCATCCTTTTGCAGACGATCTTAGCCAGACCTTCAAACGCACGCCTAATGGCATTTACAAGAGAGATAAAGACTCCACTTTAGCTGCAATTTGATTGATTTAATGTAAATAAATAGCCTGAATTTAGAATTTGAACCATAAATCCTGTATCCTAAATTTATACAAGTAATTTGCCCTCACACAGGAGTAGTACTCTTAATCACTTTCCCTAGAAAAGGATACTTCATAGGATTTCTGGGAGGAGTGGAGGTGAAGAGCGTGGGGAAGGTAAAAAGCAGAAGAGCTTAGCCCAGGTAGCGACGCTACTATCGCCATTGGAGTCTTTTGAAGTGTTTATGGGATTGGGCAGCTTCTGATTTTTCAGCTGTTGATACTTGATGGCGCAAAGAGAACACTAGAATACTACTTGATATTTTGTTCAGTTCTTCACAAACGGCAATATCTTAAGATGCAGTAAATGCCGTTTTGGTTATGTTATAACGTTGGTACTCACAACCCTCTCATCATCTTTTGTCGTTTAATTTCTCTCTGGGTTTCTCACCTTGTATAAGCTTCTTGTTAAAACTTAATTTTTGAGTAATGATGGATGTATGAATATTATATGACTATAATTAAATTTTAGTGTTTCCGTGTGTATTAATAGAATAAAATTTTTTGATAAAAAATATAATAACTATTTAAGCTTAGATGTATTACTACATACTCTTAACATTATGCGCATGAATGTTTCATTTTACAAAAACATTAGTCACAATTTTATAATTATTTTATAAATGTCTTTTGTTTTTTTTAATTCTCGAGATGTAAATTTAAATCTAGGATTAAAAATGTATTATGCTTGTATATTTCTATTCCGTCATCATAATTTTTTTTTATTTAGGTTATTTTATTTTGGACGTATCATTTTATTGGTCTAAACCCTCCTATCTAGTAGGATAAAATAGCATATTGGTCATGCAAAAATTATAAGTAACCAAGGATTGTGTAGTCTTGATGGAAGGGAAGGTTATATAGAGAAAATAATTTGCCTAAAAAATGCTCGAATGTGACATCCATCGTCGTTTTGGCTCCCTCATCTTTAGTCTCCGCCGTTTATAATTCCATTCCACCAAAACGAAAAGTCTAATTAAGTTACACTTATCCAACGCCCGCCAGACTCCGGAAGCTGCAGGCACATGGGAAATTCATGGACCCGCATCCTATAAAATCCTGCATCCTTTAACCCTAAACCCGCCTCACTTCCCCTTCACTATATAATGCTGCAATTTTTCTTAACCTCATCACAAATCCTCAGTCGCAACCACCCCAACCTCTGCGACGATGCAGATCTTCGTGAAAACCTTGACGGGGAAGACCATAACCCTCGAGGTTGAGTCTTCCGACACCATCGATAATGTCAAGGCCAAAATCCAGGACAAGGAGGGAATCCCACCGGACCAGCAGCGCCTCATCTTCGCCGGAAAGCAGCTCGAGGATGGAAGAACCCTAGCTGACTACAACATCCAAAAGGAGTCCACCCTTCATCTCGTGCTTCGCCTCCGTGGTGGCGCCAAGAAGCGTAAGAAGAAGACCTACACCAAGCCTAAGAAGATCAAGCACAAGAAGAAGAAGGTCAAGCTCGCCTTGCTCCAATTCTATAAGGTCGATGACTCAGGTAAGGTCCAGAGGCTCAGGAAGGAGTGCCCTAATTCTGAGTGTGGAGCTGGGACATTTATGGCCAACCACTTTGATCGCCATTACTGCGGCAAGTGTGGATTGACTTATGTCTACCAGAAAGGTGGTGATTAGATGTTGTACTTTTCAGTAATGCATTTGGCACCTTTTATTTCTAAGTTGTTTCTTTTTTGGTTAAAGTTTAAATTTTTGTAGAATAGGGAGGTAGACATCGTTGTTTTAAAGTGGATTTGATTACATGAAAGTGTTGGTTTGATTTTATGAGCTTAATGTTGAGAATTTTGTCTACACAAACCCTTATGTTTCTGAATTTTGATATTGATAATCCTTATTGATATAGCTATTTATACGCTTTTATGAGCGTGTTCTTGTTGCCTACTTCATCGGTAGTACATTGATTATAGATACTCTTGTTATAATGTTTTAGAATTGTTTTTGTATTGAATTGTCATGTTTCTCTTTTATATAACTGTTGTGCTGTCTTAAAGGTATGCGCTTGTTACATCGTCCTGTTGATATTTGGACCTTCATGGGAGAATTGCTTGCTCGTACGGTAGCTTAAATATTTGATACAAATATTTACAGATAATGATAGTGGCAAAAGTTATGAAACCCATTCAGCTGGATATATCTGGAAAGTGGTCTACCAGATTCCTTGAGGTTATTTATATCCATTAAGTGGGCTTGGGATCACTATGTCATGTCTCAGAGTAAAGAACTCCTTGAGGTTATTTGTTATCTGTTGAGTGGGGCTCTCAATCACTTTATATCATGTTTAGGGATTAGGTGCCTAGTTTCATATTTCGTTTTCGATAAGTTTATTGTGGGTTCAGTTTCAAAGTAGCTAGCCCTTGTCGTTGGAAATTTCTACACTGTTAGTAGTTAATCGCCAATCTATAATTACTGATTTTGATGGGGTGTTGTCTTCATGGCTGCATCAGAAGAGAGCACAGATATGGTTTCCCTTCCGAGTCCATTCCCCTTCTTCAGAGGATAACACCTTCCCCTTCCGAACATTCTAATGATAACTCCATGGACGGTTGATGGAGGAATTATGTAGTTATCCACTTTCTAGTTATGGACTTGGATATAGATCATATCATTTGCTATTCGAATGTGATATACACGCCCGCAGTTTTAGACTAGTCCTTTGCCTTTGTACTATGGCCTAATGAACCCAAATTTAGTGCAGTTAGGGAATTGTTTTAGTTAGGCAATAAATGTGCGCCATTTGATACTCATCCCGCCGTTTATATTTTGCCACTTGGCTGTATGGCTGCATCCTTCCCATTGCTCCAAATCCAAATTTATTACCTACCGTGTGTATCTTTTCATTGTTAGTTTAGGTACAAGAGAATCCACTGTACTTCCACGGCCATCTACAAGATATAATAAATTTCATGGAGACGTAACTGGATAAATAATGAATAACGAGGCAACCCAGTTTTAAAGCATCTAAACAAGAATTACTGCGAGTTTTAAAGCATCAGTCAACCAATAAGGGACTTCAATCTGCCCCAAATCGGAGATTCTGGTGAAAACAAGCAGTTGGCACTGCTTGCTATCTCCTTGTTTGGAAGCGGCATTGAATATGTCAAATTAACACAATTTTCCTTGATTGAATTTCATAAGCGTGACCTCGGCATTGGCCGTGGCAAGCCTCAAATTCCATGTCCCCTTCTCTTAAGCAATTGATAAACTTGTTTCTCCCTGGCATGCATGATGGTGAGTTCACAATGTTCATTCATGATAGCAAGGCCTGCCTCTTTTGCGTCTAATAAAACGATGAAGTAAAGTTGAAGGAAATCTAAGATCCATGAATCTTTTGAAAAAAAAGTTAGTATCAATTTAAAGTGTTTCCTCAAAGTTAAGCCTTTTCTCTACAAAATAGGAAGAATTTGGGCATGCCAACGTTGTTACACTAACACAGAATTACCTTTGAGACAGAGTGAGTGAGAAGCACAATGGAGTAGGTGAAAACTTTTGATCCAAATTAAATGAATAACAGCGACCACTCAGAATGTCACCACAATAATTAATGTCCGAAACTTGACTCAGCCATCCAAGTTCAAAGTTCAAATGAATCAAACTCTACTTTCTTTCTGGTTTGAATAACTTCATCTGGTAATTATGAGATGTCATCTCGGTCATGTGTTAAAAACTCAATTTCCTCTACTGCTTTTATAGTAATTCATGTCGGTAAATGGATGAATAGCTTTCTGCGAATCTGCTGTACAATTTTCGCAGGTTCAAGCAGAAAGAAAAAATTTCCGCGAGTAAAAGGACCCCAAGGTATTCCTTAACGTGCAAAGAGCAGCTTTTTATTGAATGTACTTGTCTTCTTGCTCACACCATGGCTCTTAAAATTTAATGGGTCATATGGTGAAGTGCCAAAAGAAGGTAAGCTTTTCTCTCAGGATGAGGGTTGAAGTCAAATCATTTGCCATCTTTAGTTAGATGCCATGGGGAAAGAAGTTTCTTCTCGCAGTTTGATCACAAGAGTCACTGGCTAGAGAAAAAGGAACTCATACTGTAAATAACCGCAGTAGAATTTGAACAGAACCAAGTCAAGTTAGGTCTGGTAATCACTTGCTTGGCCAAGTTTTTATACTCGAGAGATTTTTAATAAAAGCAGTTTCAAGAGTTCAAAATTGTAACTTTTAAAAAATTGGTTAAATATTAAGTTTAATACCTTAGAACCACACTTCTTGTTTACTGCTCAGTCATATTAGTCTTATGCTAAAGTGTATGAAAACATCCTTAACTGTAAATTTGAGCTTAAGCGTTGTTACTTTTATCCAAGCATTTAAACTATAAAAGCATTTACTGTTTTGCTTCTAAGGTGAAATATAAACAACTGTGGCAAAATGGAAGTATAAAAGAAAGTGTATAGGGCCCATAATTGATATAAGGAGTAATGGAATAGATGAACACATAATGCAGGGTAGAGCCAAAATGCCAAAATAAATTTGTCTAAACATAGCATTCAAGGGTATCTTTGTATTATACAAAAAATAACATTGAAGAAAAAGCAGCCACAACACAAGTGAAGTGTTTTGCGGTTCTTGATTCCTATCACCCAAACAAGTTTCATTCATTTTGTCTGTTGAATATTACTAATTGACCATCATACACAAAATGAAAAGAAAATTCACAAAATTGGCCCTTCATTGTAATGCCTCAAACCCTCAAGATAATGGGAAATTTGTTTAAAGCATATGAAGCTTATGGAGCATATAAAAATTCAACTGAGAGATACTAAGCCAGTTAAATTTTAACTTTTGTTTTTGCCTTTACCTATTTTGTTCATCTAAATTCAACTCATGCAATCACATAGAGCGAGTTTAAAAAACAGAAGAAAAATTTGAATGAAATTGATGAATGGGCAACAGAGGATCCTAGCTAGAAGTGAAACAAAAAGAGATAACCTGCAAAGAAAGCACAGAAAATGTGGATGATACATTTTCAATGGTCAATTATATTTGCTTTCTTTCATGAGAGACAAATCCTAAGATGCCTCTTTTCCTTCTCTTTATGTAGCCTTCTGGAAACTTCCTCTTCCTACTATTATGGAAAAATCACTGCGCTTTCACTTTCATGATTTCATCGAAGACAGAAAGAGGACTTGGAAAGGTAGGAGTGTCAATAAAAGAGAAAACAACACATGAAACAAACAAGTACTTATGTCATTCTGCAAAGTTACCATAGAACTTTGGGCCACTGCAACTTATAGAGAAGTTTTCCAGTGACAGCAATGTTGAAGTAACTTAGTATAATTATCACAAACTCTATTCTCTAGGGTGGAACCGTAATTTGCATTGCAGTTGCTTACATGGTTCCATATAAACAGTTAAATAGAACCATATCAACAACTACAGTACAATTAACAGTAAAAAAATACGCTCATGAGATGCTTGGAAAAATTTAAACTCCCCAACCCTTAGCATCAATGTTGGAGTGCTTTCCGGCAATGAAACAGATTATTAAAGCAAGATTATGATTGATTATGAGTTCCCACCTTCAACTATAAATGCTTCCTTATGCTAAATGCACCTCATATTCACACTCTCTCTCAATCACTCACACACTATAGAGAGAACATGTCTACACTGAACCATCTCTTTGATCTTCCAGAGCAGATATGCTATGTAAAATGTGGATTCTGCACCACCATATTAATGGTAAGCATTCTCTGGCCTCTTAATCTGTAACTTTACTTGTTGAGTTCATGTGGTTTCAATGCTTCTTTCCTTCTTCTTTTCTCTTTTCTCTGGGCTTTAAAACTCTCAAATGCAGGTTAGTGTTCCATGCAGCAGTTTATCTATGGTAGTGACAGTGAGATGTGGGCACTGCACTAGCCTCCTTTCTGTTAGTATGATGAAAGCTTCTTTTGTCCCTTTCCATCTCTTAGCTTCCCTCAGTACTCATCTTGAGGTAACAATATATACACTTCGCAAATTTAGCTTCTTTTACTTATACAGTCTTAGTGTTCTTAACGTTAAATGCATATTTGAACATCAACAGCCAAAAGAACGCAGTCCAGAAGATGCGAACAAGACTTCAGAAAGCCAAAATGCAACCATGGTGACCAATTCTGATTGTGAGGAAGAGGAAATAATTCCGATGATTAACATTGTTAACAAACGTATGTAAACCATTAAAGTAGTAGCTTTGAATATATAATACAAGAAAAAATATTCTAAGTTTGAAGTAAGTTCTTTTAACCCATGTTCACTTACTCTCTTATTATAGCCCCAGAGAAGAGACAGCGAACACCTTCAGCTTATAACCGCTTCATCAAGTAACAATTTTAGTGTACAAAGTTTCATAAACAACGAACTCTAAAACTATACATGAATTCTGATGTAGGTGTTGTTTTAATACAGAGAAGAAATCAGAAGGCTAAAGGCAGAAGATCCTGACATGGCACACAAGGAAGCATTCAGCACAGCTGCAAAAAATGTAAGATTCAGTGTTTCAAAACTGCTTAGTAGTTTTAACTATTTGCCATCTTGGCAGCCACCTAAGATGGGATCCCATGAATTTTTTGTGTAGAAGTTTACTTCAATAATCTTAATGCTGAACAGAATTAAGTCATTTTCAGTGGGCCAATTTCCCCCCAGCTCACTGTAAAGTGGATGAGGAGAGTTGTAGCCAGACAGAACAACTTGCGGATCTGGATTCTCTCGTGAACTATCATGATGTTGATAAGGTAAAGCATAATTAGTGAAAGTTTCGTTTTTAACGTCGAGAAGTTCAGTATGACTATAAATAGGAGATATTTGGTTGACAATTTTGAGCATAAAACTGCATTTCCAACTGTTAAAAGCTTATGTAATTAGTGCAATTATTCACGTGATGCATCATGAGGCATTGAATGAATTAATTAGTACACATTTATGATCCATCAAGTAGCTTATAGTATATCATGTCAATAGTTTCAAGAGTTTTTGATTGTACGAGATCCAAATCCCTTTGTGCACTTGTATAATACTCATTTGATATGATCATTTCTTTCACGATACAGAGGAACAACACAGACAGGTTTCATCCATTAAATAGAAAATTCTAATCCCAATATTAATGATTAATTAATGTAAGGTAAAAAATGATTCCACAGCTGTTTGGATTTTGGTTGCTTATTATCAAGGGTACAAGAAATAGCTAGCATTGATTTATATGGTCTTCTCCAAAGGTGATACTGTTAGAAGGCATTTAAGATCAAGTTATGAAGTACAAGAAACTATATGGGTCAGCAGGAGCAGTAATTTGTGGTAAGACAATATGGTAAACTGGTAAAAGTCACAATTTTTGTTATTTGTGGCTCAACTATTCACCATTCACTGTATGTGTAAGATTACTTGGTATGGTACTATTACTATTTTAGATGCACTTCCCAAACAACTTTAAGCTAGACCAAAAAAGGAAAGAAAAAGTTGAAAGCTTTGAACCTATCTTGTTGCTGGTCTAGTACTTTGTGCCATTATATTGAGTGTATGACTTCTATTTGTGAGATTTTCAGGTAAATGAAGAAGGTCCAGATTTTCGTGGAAGAAAGGTCCCAAGGTATTCCATTTTGGGAAGGAAACCAACCGTTTGAGTGAAGAAAGCCTATATCAGAAAAACAAGAAAGCTGTTTCTGTCTTCACAATGAAGTTTCCTCTAAACTTTTGCCTTGTGAAGCAAGATGCTCTCTCGGGAATGAAAGGGAATTTGTAGGGTCAGGGTAGACAGTATTAGACTTTAGCTTTCAGAGAATGCATAACAATTGGTATTTTTGTCTGATTACCTTTTATTCAATTCAAGGCTGCAAGCTACAAGAATGTGCCTTAAATAGGAATTGATTCAGCCACAAAACCTGTTTATATGAGCTTATTCTTTAGCTCAAGCGCTTATTTGGTATCATAAACACTTTTATTAGACTTACTTTTCTTAGCTGAAGTGGAAAGTTGAAACCTTGGTTCAGTGCTCATCCAAAGTTGGACATAGTTGAGAGATAACAAACCTATGGCAACCCTCTACTTTCCTATTCTTTCTTCTTCTCAAAATGTGGTTCAGTCTTTGGTAAAACTTCATCTATAGGCACATACACACACATCCCCGTGCTCAAAAATTACAACAGTAAATACAGAAAGATCATTACTTTCATATCACAGTACCTAATCATCACTCTAGCTATATATTAATAAACATTTAAGCCCACTGACTACTCGCATGCTATTTCCACTGTTTCCTTCTGCCAAATCTTGGTCCCCTTTGAAAATATCTACCTGAAAAGTGAAGAAGTGAAGTGATATTAGCATGCAGCCGATAAGTGATTTTTTTCTGACTTATTCAAAACAGTTAACAAATACATGGAAGCCTTATCGTGGAGATACTATGTAAAATCTTCAAAATCAATTTCCATTTCAAATCTTGAGTTAAAAATGCAAGTTCTCAAGAAGATATGAAAGTAGACACTTACTCATGCAAGGCCTTTGGTGAAATAACTTGGAAATATGCTCTAAAGAATTCCTTGTTCTCCTTCTGTAACTCTTTCCACACTGGCACAAGGAAGGAAGAGATTCATATAAGCACTCTCCAGAAGAATCCAGTAGCAATAAGCAGCTTATTGCAAGTAGACAAGCCTAGACAGAGAGAGAGATGAAGAAAGAGAGAAAGAGAAGAGAGAAGACCTGTGAGTGTAACAAGTGGCTTAATGTTTGCATGCTCTGCCAGTGCCTCTATGCACTGTTCTTGGCTCATATGGAAAAGCAAGCATCTCTCAATAAGATGCTGAACCTGTATTTTCCATGCATGGAGGAATTTTATGATATTAAAACAAGGATAGGTAATATTTAATATCATATCATATCATTAATTAATACTTGTTAAAGCAAATATAAAACAAGAGGGAAAATGAATTAATTACCATTCTAATATAGCTATGTGGGTGGCAATATAAACAAGGAAGGGGGTATTGTTGAATATGATACATTTTGCTTGAGCAGCAATGGACAAACAACAAAGAGAACAAAAGAAGGAATAGAAGAAAGAATACAAAGGGAAAAGTGCACGGGGAGTGAAGATATTTTGGGCCTTTTATACAGCAGGGATAACAAACAAAACGAGAGCCGCACAGAGTAATCCACACATATCTTGAGTGAAGGGCCAAAATAGCACTAGATATCCAAATGATAGATTCACCTCATCTTCAAAGAGATAAGAATAGTGATGTTTTTCCGACCTTCCAATATATTTCTTCATTTTCTTTAGCTCTTACAAAAAACGTGAGACTAAATTTATTGGGCCGATTACTACTACAATGTGGACAAACTTATAGCCACTTGACACAACCCTGGCTGTCATGGCAAATAGCCACGAAATGAATACAGTGGTCCCCCAATGCAGAGGACTTACTTGGGCTGGCAACCAAAGAGTACCAACTTCGTATTAATGAATGAAACAACGAGGTTGGTTAATTCACCTGCCACTATTTACATTCCTATATTGTACCGCGATCGCTCAAATATTCGAGCGCCACTTGCTTTGTATTGGGTAGCTAGTACAATAGTATCTAAGCAAATTTGCTTGCATGCATATTTCAGGAACTTAGTACTTATTTGTTTACAAGCATTATATTCTAAAAGTGTGAATTTTTCAGACAAAAAATTTGAATTGTAGGGTTACTTCCAGACTTTCCTGCAGTGGGTCTAAAAAAGTTAATTTATAGTACTTGTTTAACCGCTTCTTTGGATGGGATTCATGGAAGAATGGAATAAGAGAAAGAGAACATGAAAGAGTGCGTTTAACCAAAAGACCGGAGCTTTTTACCATTTACCATCAAGAGCATGGATCTGCTGGCATAATACTTGTTTAACTGTTTCTTTGAATAGGATTCATGGGGATAATGTAATAAGAGGGAGAGAAAATGAAAATGTGTTTAACCAAAGATTGAAACTCACTGTTTTTTTATCTAACTTAAACGGCGGCCTTGGATTCCAGTCTTGTATGGGAACTAACCGTTAACTGGCCCTATAACCTACTCTATCAAAGCATTGCTAGGCTAGTGGCGTACCAATTAAAGATTCGAAAGATTTTTCCTTGCGTACAACGTTTTCTTTATAAACTTGGACCAAGCTGCCGTTCAGAGGCGGGGTGCATACAAGGCGATCTAGCTTTTCTAGAGCTGTTGTCATATTATGTGTTCCTACCTCATGTTACATTCGAGAGGGACGATAAGGGAGACTAAGTCCAAACACCCACAACACTAACACTGCTTCTGCCTGAAACTTGTCCTTGTTCCTAACCCCCAGCAAAACTGAATAACATAGTCTCAGCCCTTGCTTCCCTGTTATAAGCAAACCACAATTTTTAGAACAATACTCCATTTCACAGGAACTAATCCTCCCGACAAGAAAGACTTAGAAGGCATCTTCAACACAGTTACAGCCATCAACAAATGGATGAACTTCCCGGAACTTGGCAACTGAATAATCAACTAAACTAGTTTCTAATATCCCTTCCCAATATGGAAGCGCTATGCAGTTTTGCCAGCGAACAGAAAACGAAAGGCGGAACAAGCTATATTCCTTGCATAAATCCAAAATATATGCAAGTAAGAAGTTTCATATTCACACAACACAAGTCATTGTATTATCAAAGACAGTTTAAAATATGCTGCTACAAACGATAGGCACCCTCTAGTACCAATACATCAGAATTGTCCTGACCAAACGCACGCCAAGTGGAGCTACACTTTAGAGAATGAAAATGGGGAAGGGAGAGGAAAATTGACACGCGACCAGAGGACAAGCAGCAAAACCGACATGTGTGTCATCTGTAACTCCATATGCTTTCTTAACTGGGATCAGACTTGTCCAGAGCTGCAAAAAGAATATACCATTAGTGCAAAGTGATAAATATTAGTGATGCACAAAAACAGACAAAACAAAGGGAGAAACAGATTACTATTGTAATTCAGAAGCTTCTCAATGAGGTCAACATGGGTCATGAGCATTCGTCTACAGCAATAACGAACCAACCCCAAGGCATCCAGTGCGTCTCTGCATTCAGTAGGACAATATCAAAAAAAGACCCAACATACGCAATAGACTAAAATGTGAACAAGGATTTAAATATTGCTGTAAAGCTATCTAACAACTCTTAAGGACCAGTTTGTTGCAGCTGGGGAGAAGAAATTTTACATAGGAAAGCAACGTTCTCAAAGCGCAATGACAATTATTTCATTATTTATATCACAAATCAATTTTTAACGTTAAACAAAGCAATAGCATGCATGGCGCAGGTACATGATTTTACAACAAGAACAACCTGTCTGCTAATGTGATATAACCAAAACCTTGAAACGTACAGACTAATAATGCTACTATGATTGGACTCCTGTAATTCGAAATGCCAAAGCATGCCAACCACAATTTACCTAGAAATACATGATTTTGACTCTAAATAAAACTAAATATATCAATAAGAGAAATTAACTTCTCCTATAGCAAGACATCTAATAACAACTCTGTCTAGGAAGACCCTTACTAGCTTCATTCTTACAAATCACACTTCAAAGATAAATAAAAGCTTAAAAACTCGCTCAGCTTTTCTATCTCTATAATCGTAAATTCAATTTTCGCAATCATAATGCAATATAAAGCTTCAATACAAGGAAGTAGAACTAAAATTTGAGATTAAGATCAACTATCCCAAAAGAAAACGAGAGGTTAAGATACCAACCCTTCACTGTAGTCAGCTTGCAGCAGGTCCAGATAGGTGTCCCATTTGTTTCCGATCACCTACATGAGCCAAACACAGACCCAACCCAACATCAGCTAACCAAAACCATAAACCTTTCCACTTAACATCAGAAAAGGTGAAAACTTTGCTTTGAAATTGAGCTCGACGCTTAGTCACCTTTCCGCAGGTGAAACAACGGACTGGAATAATCATCTTGCTTCGCTCTCAACGGTAGTTGCTAAAGCACGAAAAATCATTCACAATGGAATCAAATTTCAACCATGGTGAGGGCATAACAAAAACATAGAAATACAGAGAACTGAAAAAAGCGACTTACCGGCGCTGACGGTGGTGAGACCAAGCAACCTTCGAGAAACGCGAGATAGAGATACCGGGCAAGAGAGGGAGGCGGGGATCCCACGGGAAGGTGGGAAAGGGTTGAACTTGATATAACTTAAAGGACTCCCCGCGAACCGACGTAATTTATCTTGAAACTGATATAAGTGGGCTCAGTCTTTAGTGACAAGCCCCATAAGCTTTAGAAATGTGAACCCATTGGGCTTGTGTTGGGGCTTAAGAAATATCTGGCCCAACCCAGATCAAACATCATGAACTGGGAAAGATTTAGGTGAAACGAAGGGAATTCTTTCTACAGATAAAGTTTGCGTGTTAACTAAAAGGTATGTGATAAATTATGATATTATATATATCTTGAATCTTATTATATATCAAGATTTTAATATTTTCGTTGTTGAAATGAGTCAGGGGACTAGATAAATAAATTGCTGAAATATGTCAAAAAGGTTAGCCCAATAAATACTTCCAAATTATAAAAATTTTAATTTGTACCATTTTTGTATTTTTTTTCAATCAAAGTCATTTTTGTATTTTGACACACGTGAGTTGTACGATGACTTGCATATTTTTAAAATAAAATTATATTAATTATATATCATAAAATTTAGTATATGAATGATATCTAACTTAAATAAATTCGGCTTAGTTTCTTGTTTCCTTTTCCCCTTAAACTCTGCTATACCCAACAAATCTCTTTACCTAATTTTTCTATCAAACAAAAGAATCTCCTTACCTAATTTTACCAAGTCATATAAGCTAGCACGATGTATGGTGTAATGAATGACGAAATCATATGGTGATTAGATCATTTGATTAAATTGGCTCAATGCATTGACCTAATGGTAAGTATCTTATAGTGACATTCCCTATATAAATTTAGTGACAATTGATTGTAAGATTCATATGTATCACAAAGTGCACTTATTCTATTTTAATTAAATGTTTTAAATTATAATTTTAAAAATATAAAAATAATTTATTATTTATTATTTTAATTTATTTTTAATTTAATTTAATTAATATTTAATATAATATTACACGTTCAACATTGTATGGTTTTCATAAAAGACCCATATATTAATTGTACAAATAATGAACCACACGTTAAATGCAGCAAAAACGATATTCACATGTGTATTTCTCACAGGGCTTTGAAGTAATACACGGTTTTGAACTTTGGTCAACGATAGGAAAAATAATCAATAATTTATACCACAGTAAGCAAGGCAACAAGCATAATTTCATCTTAGGGAGAGATTCCACGATATAATGCTTCCAAGTGCAAGATTTTGACGTGTCAATTGTTCTTGGTATTAATTATTATCATATATATATATTATTTTATTTTTTCTAACAAACTTTTTTTTTTTTTTGAAAAAATAAAAACACAGCATAAAAGAACCGTGGATTACAAATTCACGTCATCCTTCAAATAAACAATGATGCGATGCCAATGAGTCCTAGGTTCACTAAGCACTCGAATTTAATTCAGTTTATTAACAGGTGCAACAGGAGCTGTCAAATTAATTGATTATGCATAATTTTACGTCATTTAATAATTTATATCATGTTAATATAATTTTCTATGATAATATATGCAATGATATATTATATGTGCTTAAAAAAAGATAGGATAGCCAACATAAATGGGTCTATGACCATCTTAGGTAGAGTACTAATTAACATAATAATAGTGGTTTTCTATTTCTTTCATATTCTTATGAGAAAATCATAGTAGATTTAACATATCGTACAAAAATAATAATGTAATTAAGATCTTCACGTGCTTTTGAAAGTATAAATTTTTTCAAGAAGATATATTTAGATGAAATCTCACTATCGTATGGATAAACTTTGATGGCAACGACATAACAACTCTTTTTTTTAAAAAAAAAAAAATTACTATTCGAATATAGTTTTGTAAAGACTAATTAATATACCAAATGTTGACTTAAAGATGATTACTTAGCTAAGAAAAATAAAATTTGAGTGAAGGGTTAATTATGAAGACTTATAAAATTTGGATTTTATCCTTACACATTTTAGGATACTTGTTGCAATATTTATATTATTTTTATGGTTTATAATCCTTTGCGAAGAAATAAAAGGATATAACTAAAATAAAATAGGTACTGATTTTACTTACTTTTTTTTTTTTAATGCGGTAACGACTTTACTTTGGAGGTAAATATGTGTCAATTTTTTGTTTGTTATACAAAAGAATTTAATTCAAACCTCTAGATTTTTAATATTATTTATTTTAAATTCTTTTAATTTATATTTTACTATTTTTTATTATACATAACAACTAAAGATACTTGAATCCTTAATATTATTTCTCATCATCAGACCAAATTTTTTTTTTCCAACATTACACCACTTTTTAAATACCTTCCATATGGTTTTTACTATTTTAAACTTTCAGAAGTTATTTCCTAATTTTGAGTTGAAAGCTTATTTCTTAATTTAACAATGATATTAAGACATTAAATATGATTTAATAATGAGAAATTTCAATAGAACAGAAGAAATTGGTTATACTATGTAAATTCTTATTCTCTTAAAAATTACCTAAATTTTTTTATCATTACTCAACTTTTTTTTTAATCAACATTAAACCACTTTTTTAACATCTTTAATATTCTTTTTTACTATTTTAAACTTTCAAAAGTTATTTTCTAAATTAATAATAATATCGAGTCACTAAATATAGTTTAATGGGTTTATGTAAAAAATATTGAGAACCCTCATAACAAAAGATTTTTTTTTTTTCAGATACTTTTTATTTGTTAATTAGTTAAGATATATGGCGGGGGTTGAACCTAAAATTCCGCCAATTAATGGCTCGTGGGGAGGACAGGTACTCGTATCCCAGCTTTGGGGCTGTGACCTCCGGTTAGTGGTTACCCGCCAAATTTACCCGCCAAACGACACAAATAAAAAAGGCAAAGAGAGAGCGGCGTGGTAGGTGGGACCCGCCAATTGCGGTCAGCGAGGTGCCCAGCTTTCGCGCTTTCGTAATAAACAAATAAATTAAAAAATTTGGGTGGATTCTGATTTTGGTCACGGTCACTGATGGTTGGAGAGGGGCCCGAACCGACCCTCACGCTGGGTGTAATGTTACATGTATAATTATTAAGATATACTCAATATATATTTTTATTTTTATAATTATTTTATAAAAATAAAATTATAAGAAAATAAAAAATAAGTGTAAAAGATAAATGTATTTAACACCTCTCATTTGCCAAAACGCCATAATGCCCATGACTCAGCAATGCCGTACCTCCTTCATCTTTTGTTCTGACAAAAATAACCTCATATTTTTATTAAGGAAAAAGAAAACTACTAATTTTCATAAGGTGAAAAAGGAAATCTACTATCGTTCGGGTAACAACATTAAATAGCCAAGCATTTTATGAACTTGAGATGAGATCATACATGATCATGAATATACTTATATAGTTCTAAGTTTTTCATTATGACGAGGAAAACGAGAGCATGAAGAAGAGCGGGATTCCAGAAGGAGTGGGACCCGCTCTGCTCTGTTGATTCGGACGCTTTTATTCTAACGGAGGGAAATAATTTTTTTTTTTTTTTGATATAACAGGAAAAAATTTATTATATATACTCTTTTATTTTTTAGAAAAAAATGAACGGAAATGTGTTTGTCGTAACCACCGTCACCGATTGATTTCATTAGCAACAATTATTTCTCTCCATTTCCCACTACCCACTCCCAACGCACCATCTATTCTATTCATTTCCTTCCTATCTTCTTCGCAATCAATAGTCGTCATCAGTTACCTGCGTTTTCCAGATCTCTCTGCCTTTATTTTCTCTGCGTTTCTGTGGACGGTGGTTTTCAGATCATTTAAATGGTCCAACTCGATCGGTTTCCCTTACTTTGATTCTCTACTGCAAAGCATTTCAATGTCGAGGTATTTGCTGGGTTACCTTTGTTGTCTTCTGTTTCATTTTTTTTTTTTCTGGCTAAATATATGATTTTTTATTGTAATCTGTTATTTGCTTGATCGACAGTGGATTGCATTGTGGGATTTTTCCATTGGGCTGAGAATCAGAAAGGGTCGCAAGTTTTACATAGCAAGGTACAATTTTGATGTCTTGTCATGTTCGATTCTGCATCACCCTTTTCGTTTCTTTTTTGGTTTCTCAAGTTACTCTCCATCCATGGAGACTAAGATGAATCTTGGAGAAGAGTTAGTCCTAGTCTGTTATCCTATCACCATTTGCTTTCTGTTTTTCCTTAGTGTTCAACTTAGAATTCAAGTCATTTCTGATTTTGAGACTAAGATTCTATCATATTTCATCGTGTTAAAACATCTTAAATTGCTTTGGGTGATATTTTTTTGCATACTCGTGATCTTCATCATATTTTCTCCCCTTTTATCGACTAAAACATTAGTTTTGGTGACTAATCATCTCTTAGTGATTCCTCAAAGGGAATAAAGAATATGACTTGTGGATATATCAGGGTTCTGCAATAACGTTATTACGATCACATTTTTATGCGTTTTAATTAGTTCTATTTGGAAAGTTTCTTACTTCAATTTCAATCCCTTCATCCAAGTGCAGAAAAAGAAAAGTAATATATTTAATTTTTAGAGATGCTACGCTTTTGTGTCAGTAATTCATCAGACTCTATATCGAAGAAGTACTGAGGGTGATTGCTGTTGCTATCCTTTTGTAATATACAGTTGATTTTAAGTACACATTTTTTTTTTTTTTTTTTTTGCCTGTAGATATTTGCTGGCAAATTCAGTAACATTCTTTGAAGGCTATATAAGTTGAGTTGCTAGGCAAGCATTTGTCCCGGGACAATGTTGGGGGGCAACAACGGTAATCCTGTGCTTCCTGTTTACTTGGATGACTCTCATTTTCACTATCAAACTAATGCCGCCAATCAACTGCAGTTGTTTGGAAATCGTGAGTCTTCCCCTACCGTTTTCATGTGATTATGAACTTGTCGTTTATAGGATCTTTTATATGGTTGTTTCTTAGAGTATTTTTGTCTTAGATGGTTCACTGGTTTTAAACTCCCTATGATTTACGTTATCTGGATTTTTACATTAGTGAATCTCATGGATTTTCAACCTGTCTTGTTTATTGCGTGTGTTTATATGCATCTATATGGTTACTGGAGATGGTCAATGCCGATTTCTGCACCTGCAGATCATGCATCTACTGACATATAATTCCATATTTTTTTTATGGGAAACATATAATTCATATTTAAACCTCCATGCGATTGACTTTCGGGATGATCATTTGCATGTGCTTGAGTGAATTTGATTGCATTTCCTTACTTAGTTATTTCTAAATTAGTTTATTCCTTCCGTTAACAACTTCCATAGGTTTACCTTTGGTTTGTCTAATCAGCCTAATGTAATGTATGTCAAATTTCTTCTGCAGTACAAGCTGGGTTTAGTGTTGATCCAGTTAATTACTTTGGAAATGAGCGTAAGAGTTCCTTGATTCGGCCTAATAAACGAGGCAGGGAAGTGGAAGATATTTCAAACCAGCAGAAGCTTAAGATTTCCTTGAATTACAATGTCTGTCAAGATGATGCTGATCGATCAGCAAGCATTCCAAACCCAAATCCTGTGTCAACAGGACTGCGGCTATCATATGATGATGATGAGCGTAACTCATCCGTGACTTCTGCGAGTGGCAGTATGACTGCTCCACCTTCAATCATATTATCCCTTGGTGACAACATTAGGACCGAACTTGATAGGCAGAAAGAAGAACTGGACCTGTATATTAAGCTTCAGGTAATATAGCTCTCAAACTGTACAGACAAGGTTATTCTCCTGTCATTATGTAGTATTAGTCGTGGGAGGTCTTCCGGGCACAAAAGTGATTTATTTTCAAAAATATTTGTGTTGTTTGGGCCATAATACATTCATCTATTCTTGCATGGAACGTGTTTTGACACTTTTTTGTCATGCATTCGATTTTCAAATATACCATTGTGACTCAAATGTTATATTATTGGGTGAAGCAGACAAGGTAAACTTGGTAGTTGGTACTTTGTTATGGAATTATCAATTGTATATATTTGTTGGTTTGATTAAGGTTGCTCTCTGAGAATTTTTTCTGATTACTTTACCAGAAGGAGCAACTTTCAAAAGGGGTGAGAGACATGAAACAAAAACACATGGCTTCTCTCCTTGCATCAATTGAGAAAGGTGTCAGCAAGAAGCTAAGGGAAAAAGATGTGGAGATAGAGAACATGAACCGTAAAAATAGGGAGCTAGCGGAGAGAATAAAGCAGGTAGCCATGGAAGCACAAAACTGGCACTACAGAGCAAAGTATAACGAGTCAGTTGTCAATGTGCTAAAGAACAATCTCCAGCAAGCAATTTCACAAGGAGTTGAACAAGGGAAGGAAGGGTTTGGAGACAGTGAACTCGATGATGCTGCCTCATATATTGATACCAACAACTTCCTGAGCATCCCTGGTGCGCCTACGAAATCTACTTCCAAGAACAACCAAGGCATGGAACATCTGACTTGCAGGGCATGCAAGGTAAAGGAGGTTTCCATGTTGTTGATGCCTTGTAGGCATCTGTGCATATGTAAGGATTGTGATGAATTAACCAATGTCTGTCCTGTATGCCAATTGATAAAAACTGCTAGTGTCCAGGTGTATCTGTCTTAACTTAAAAAGCGTATGCATTTAAAAAAGTTGGGGAACACAATGCAAAATGCATCATCCGTTCTCTCATGACTTTTCTTGTGTGATATGTCTGCTAAGTTATGGATTTTTGAGTAAACTATTTGTCAATATAAAATTAAACATGGATATTTTCATCCAAGTACGCTTTTGTTTTAATCCTTCCCTTTCCTTCCATCTTTTATCCATGGAGATGTGTATATATATGCGGCAATACTTGCGTATATAAGGCTAAAAATAGAATCATTGTATGCACTTGAACTTTCAGGCCTCGCATGAGTTGCTGGAAAATCTGGTAATATCTTTGCCTTTTTTTCACACCTATTAATAACAGGAAGTTCTGGTTGACAACTCTCACCACTAGGCGGCTCACTTCTCTGCCCCTTCGTTTTCAATTGAATTCCATGAACTATTATTCCCTGTCCCTTGTCTAACAAAGTTGGTGGTAAAACCGTGGTTGTTAGTTACATGAAAGGTACAAGCAGCACTTTCGGAGGGGCAATCGGTTGAAAATTTTGTTCTGCCAAGTCCCTATGTGCAATTCATCGTGAATGCTTGTAGCAGCTCAATTTTTTAAAAAGGAGATTTTCAATATACAAAAATGAATTGGCATAAATAATACACTGCGTAAATGAATTGGACCAACCAAAATTCAGTTTCAGTATAGTTCTCTCGCAACTCAGTAAGTGAAATCAACAATTGTGCTCGAGAGAGCCAGCGGATTCAGCTAAGAGGGCTTGAAATCACAGAAAAACACAGCTCAGCGAGGCAAAGCATGTCAGACCACGAGACAATTTCAATTAGATACCTATTATGTTCCAACTTTAGAGCAAGTATAGTGGGGGTTGCATCGGTAAAATAGAAGAGAGAGGGGATGAGTTGGAAGAGAGAGGGGATGAGGTGGAAGAGAGAGAAAAAAAGAGAGTTGTAAGTATTAGTGCGAATGCATGCACTATTTATGGGACTCACAATATTTTTTTTGTATTTTTTAAGAAGAAAGAGAATGTTTTATAAGATAAAAGAGATAGTTATGGGACCCATTTAAAATTTTTTTTAGAATTGTATGAGCAGAGAAAAAATTATGTAAATTGTATAGAGTGATGTGTCATTATAAGACTTATTAAAATAATATAAATAATTAAAATATAAAACTCTGATGAGTACCATGACTAAAGATAGTCTTACAAACTCATCAGATTCTCCTTCTGTTGTCAACTCGTGAATGGCTCACAGTCTTCTGCATCCATTTTTTTGCACCTGGAGACAGAGGTCTTTGAGAATGATTCAAACTTCAATATCAATAAAGTAGCAACTGAAACTCACTCTTCAACTTCTCCGTAGGTTGAGAACAATTTCAGCAAATCATCTCCACAACCCAATGCTGGAACATTCCTCACAATCAAATATCTGCATCCTCCAACCTATATAACAATATTAACCAAAAAATATAAGCTTTATAATCTTTTCTTTTCTTTTCTTTTTTTGAATGATAAATGATAGCTTATAAGACAACAGAATTTGCTAGGAAAACACGACCCCACCTGGATTCGTCGCAGACGGTGTAGACGCGAATTGCTGGGGCTTCGTCTTTATTACGGGGCATAGCCAAAGATCGTAACTTGGTTGAATTATTACTTTTTCCCTTTCTTAAGATTAGATTTTCCGGGGGACCCCAACAGAAGGTGATGGAAGATTCTGTCCAAGAGCTTGTAGATCCTCGTATGCAATATTGTTGCATGCCTAACCTAGACTGTGATGGAGCCAGACACATACCAAACGTTTGTCGTTTATGCGCCAGGGAATGCAGTGGTCTTTTAAAGAAGCGGCCAATCACGTATATATAAACCCGCCAACTCCTAGTCAGACAAAATTTCCTAGGGGCATCATGGTAATAATTCAAAAATCAAGTGGCATTTCATTAACACTCCCTTGCAAACAATGGCTCAAAGGACCAAGGACGCCAGAAGTACGATGCTTTGCTCTGTTTTCTCCTACCCGAAGACGGCAACCTTGAGGAATCAAAATTCTTCGATTGACAGAAACGTAGCGTGATTTTGAGGTTTCTTTCATTATCTAGTTTACGTTGTTTCAGATTGTAATATAATTTCTATCTGCTATGTCTAGTACTATAGTTCTCTGTAGCTGATGTCACTGAGCATGCTTATATTTTTCATTTTATGCTGTGTTTTTTTTTTTAAAAAAAAAAAAAATTTTCGTTGTCTGAAGATTGTCAAAACCATGTTTGTATTGAGTTTTATGGAATGTGATAATTCAGTTCAATTTATGATATCAGATGATGCAGGACGCTTTGTTTGCAATTATGTTTATCATCAGTCCCCCCGATTTTCAGAACAGAAGGGTAACAAGTCTCTGTTTGTCCATGTTCCTCTCTTTTCAAGGATCGATGAAGAAACCCAGATGAGATTAGCAGCCTCTCTTTTGGAGGCCATTGCTTCTGCATGTTAATGCTGTTGATTTGAATATATCTGTTATTGTGCATGTAAATCATATCTTGGTATCATTGTAATTGTAATATAAATAAGGTTGTCTTCCGGCAAGTGGTTGATGTGTAAGATTTGGCTATTTGTTAAATTATGCATAAATTTGCCACTTTTGTGGCCATTGGCTTGCCCTTTTAGATTGAGTGCAAGTGTGATGGAGGGAACTGCTTGTTGATAAAGAAGCACATTGTTTGGATTATCTTCAAAGCATGGTAAATGATATGCTTAGATTTTGTGGGGTAAGCATTATAGCACCTTGAGGAAACAAGTCGCAAAACTGGTAGCTTTTAGCCATGCTTTATCATCCTGTGTTCATTTGAAGCTCCCTCATGTATTAAAAAATGAAAATATAAAATTATTGTTTAATTGTTTATATATATATATATATATATATTATTTTTAAAAACAAGCAAAATCATCATATCAAAAAAATCATCACACAAAAATTAATAATATATAATATATAACACTAAAAGTGTTTCGTATTCGATATCTTCTATCGTAGCATAAATTGTTTCTGGCTTATTTGGACACGATAAGCCATTTTTTTCACTGGAAGGTATTGGAAATGATAAGCCCTTCCCATAAGCTCAATCATACATGTAAACAAATTTCTTGATAAGCACTTCTATATGATGCCGAAAAACCATTTCTAAGAAAAAAAAAATGCACCTATTCAAGAATCAAGTAGTAACAGAGCTAAGATCATCATGAAATTAATATACAAGTGTTCTCCGAAGCATACGATCGAGTTTTGCTAGTTTCCAAACATTTCATGGTCACGCTCCCAGTCCAAGATGCATAATTTTACCGCAAAGGTCTCATGGAGCATGCAAAAGGCTGAAGTGTTATCCTTCATCCGAGCAGCAGTAACTTCCAGAGCTTCGTGTTATACACCGATAGCTACAAGTAATGCTAGTAACTTTGTATATTTGAAGAACCGCGAAATTGATACCTTGATAAAATCTGGGAATCTAAATAATGCGGTTACGGTGTTTAATAATATGTCGTTACGTGATGTTGTCACCTACAACTTGCTAATATCTGGGCATCGCCGATTTGGGCTATCGGAGCAGGCTCTTCATCTCTATAGTGAAATGCGTCTAAAGGGTATAAGAGAAAGTGCGTCGACGTTCTCTTCTATTATTGGAATTTGTAGCGATGCTGGGTTCCACAGAGGAGGAGTTCAGTTGCATTGCAGGGTGGTTAAGCTTGGATTTAGTTTGAATGTGTTCCTTGGAGGTGCCCTCATTGATCTTTACATGCACATGGGACATCCTGAGATGGCACTTAAATTGTTTGATGAGTTGCCAGAACGAAATTTGGCTATATGGAATGTGATATTGCGTGGGTTATCTGAACTGGGCCAATTGGAAGAATTGCTTAGATTTCAGTCTCAGATGGAATCGGAAGGCGTAAAGCCAAATGGTCTCACATTTTGTTATTTACTTAGGGGGTTTAGTAATGAGAGGTCGCTATATGAAGGGAAGAAGCTTCAGTCCCGCATTGTTAAGCTCGGAATGGGGGAATCAAACATTTATGTTGCTAATGCTTTGGTAGATTTTTACTCTGCATGTGGGTGCATGGTATCAGCCAGGAAATCATTTGAAGTCATACCAATTGAGGATGTTATTTCTTGGAACTCATTGATTTCTGTTTACACAGACAACAATATGTTGTCAGATGCTCTGGAATTATTTACAACTATGCAACTATGGGAACAGAGGCCATCTATTCGTTCATTAGTGAGTTTTCTGAAGTTGTCCAGTAGAATCCAAAATATCACTTTGGGGAAGCAGATTCACTGCTGCGTTTTAAAATTGGGTTTTGATAAAGTAAGTGTACACGTTCAATCTGCTTTGATAAACATGTATGGAAAAAGCAGTGAAATTGAGAGTTCCATTGCTGTATTTGAATGCCTTCCAGAGAACACTTTGGAGTGTTGCAACTCGTTGATGACCTCTTTGTCCCATTGTGCTGCCTTCGAAGATGTTGTGGAGCTGTTATATTTAATGCTTGATGAAGGTATCAGACCAGATGGGGTAACCTTCTCAACCTCACTAAAAGCATTGTCTGTATCAGCTTCGGCAAGCTTCACGAACTTCAGTTTACTGCACTGTTTTGCATTAAAATCAGGATTTGAAGCCGATATTGCCGTTTCTTGTTCCCTAATTGATGCATATTCAAAATGTGGGCATGTTGAACTCTCTCGTCAGATTTTCGAGGGCCTTCATTCTCCTAATGCTGTCTGTTTCACATCAATGATCAACGGTTATGCCCGGAATGGAATGGGAAGAGAAGTTCTAGAAACGCTACAAGCCATGATTGAGAAAGGTCTAAAATCAGATAAAGTGACCTTCTTGTGCGCATTAACAGGGTGCAACCATGCAGGATTGGTCGAAGAAGGAAAAGTAATCTTTGAATCGATGAAATCTCTTCACGGGGTCCACCCAGATCGCCAGCATTTTTCATGCATGGTGGATCTTTTATGCCGTGCAGGACTACTGAAAGAAGCTGAAGAGTTACTGCTACAGGCAACTGGGAAGGGAGACTGTAATATGTGGAGCTCATTGATGAGAAGTTGCAGGATACACAAGGATGAAGTTGTTGGAAGAAGAGTGGCAGAAATTGTAATGGAACTAGAGCCAGACGATCCTACGTTGTGGTTGCAAGTTTCAAATTTCTATTCTGAGATTGGGGAGTTTGATACTGCTATGCATATCAGGGAGGTAGCTCTAGCAAGGAAGATGAGAAGGGTGATTGGTCATAGTTTAGTTGAGATAAAATGTTGATTGGGAGAAAATGGGATTCCGAATCTAGTACCTGCGTCCACTGATAATGACACTAGACATTCAGAAGAGGGGACGGGCCATGGTGCATTCAGCCGTGCCGGTGAAGGTGTTTCCTGGTAAAGTTTTGTCAATTTTGTGAAGTTCCCAAATCCCACATCCGAAGGGAAATGTTCCTTTTGCTGGGAGATTTCGGTGGGCATACCAAGAAAATGAGGGTCAGCATTCACATTCCCCGTTTGGTGTAACTAACTGACAGCTTTTTAAAATGGAAAATAACTTCCTTTTTTCTTTTTGCACATTGTATGGCCATTGCATGCTTTTGAAATTCGGGATGGTTTAGAAAATGCAATAAGCCTCTTAGATTATATGTTATCCACTTCTCTTTTAGTGGGGCAGGGAGACGAGAAGGTACATCGTAATACCATATACTGTTAGAGGTATATTTTGTGACTAGCTGATGAGTAAAGCAAAAAACTACAAAAAAAATTTCCCTTGTGCTTAAAGCGTGGGCATGCAGAAAATTACACCTTCATACACTTTCAAGCCAAGCCATTTTAGCACTTCAAATCCTTCATTTCCAAAGCTAATCTCCTCATATAAATTATAACCAGCATGTTCATTGAGATTAAAGCAAATCAACCAATCCTTGCAATACAGCCTACAGAGAAAAAAATATGGACAAATTCTACTTGGTTCCCTTACTTGGTTTGCTGATAGCGACTCATGTAGTTGCAGGACACATGGTATGCAACAACATTGGCATACCTGAAGAACTTGAAAGCCTGGAAATAGAAGAAAACGAGGTAGAACTTTCTGAGATTCCTTCATGGAAAAGTCAGCGGGGTGGAAAGGTTCTTGTGAATGTAGATAGTTTTTCTGCAGTTGGAGATGGAGTATCTGATGATACCCAGGTCAGTTATGAATTCATTGGTTGAACTCGTTATATTTTGCAAAATACACTTCTTACCTATTATTTTATTGGACATGCATCACTATTAACCTGACTAGTTAGTATAATATACTTTTCGCTTTTCTGATGGTGTAATTACAGGCTTTTCAAAAAGCATGGGACGTTGCTTGCTCTACACCAAAATCTGTTTTCTTTGTTCCCCAAGGACGCAGTTATCTAGTCAGTGCTACAAAATTTAAAGGGCCTTGTGCAGACAAGCTAACCATCCAGGTTGTCAAACAGAGACAAATTTAGAATCGGTGGTGTCATTTTTAGGATTTTATCCATGGTTCAGTCTTAATATTATCATTGACACGATACCGTTGTTTCCAGATTGATGGAACAATAGTAGCACCAGATGAGCCCAAGAATTGGGATCCAAAATTCGAACGGGTTTGGCTTGAGTTTTCTAAATTGGATAAAGCTGTTTTCCAAGGTGATGGAGTTATTGATGGTTCAGGCAGCAAATGGTGGGCTGAATCTTGCAAAAAGAACAAGTCGAATGTAATTTCAATTTTTGGAACTTGACTATATTTGTTTTTTGGCATAAACTTTAATTATAGGAAATTAACTTCTCGTATGTTTCTTTCTCCTTTCTTCTCCACAGCCTTGCAGAGGAGCTCCAACAGTAAGAACCATTTTCATGACTCATACAATATTCATTATTTTTTGGTTATGTAATTCATGTAATCAAAACTACCATGTAGAATTGAACGTGGTGGGTTTTTGCAGGCATTAACCATAGATTTAAGCACAGCTATAAGGGTAAAAGGGCTAACTATCCAGAATAGTCAACAGATGCATTTCGTCATTTCTCGGTGTGAAGCGGTTCGAATTAATGGTGTGAAAGTGTCAGCGCCAGGAGACAGCCCAAACACTGATGGAATCCATATAAGTGAATCAACAAATGTTGTAATCCAAGATACCAAAATTGGAACAGGTTCTTGCCTTGTTGAACGTTCTTAATTCTTGTCCTTTGATTTTTTCATTTTATGAACTCTGGAAACAGAGTATAAAGCCTATAATTATTATATAATATGGTTTTCCCTTCATTTTAACTTGGATAATACCTAGACCTTGGAATGACCAATGATACAAATAACAGCTGATATGGATGCAAAAAAAGAAGAAGAACATTATGCGGAGGAACAATTACTCTTGCAAATTCATGATTTAACAAATAAGTGACCTGTTTGAAAAATACTGAGGTTACTAAAAAAGCACATTGATCAATTATGTTTCATGCTGTTTTCTTTGTACTTTCAGGTGATGATTGCATATCAATTGTCAATGCTAGCTCTATTATCAAAATGAACAGAATTTATTGTGGACCTGGACATGGAATCAGGTAGAATCTGAATTTCATGACCTCTTCCCCTCCTTCCATTAAAAAACAAACTCAATTATAAGCAACATGATCAACATAACGATTCTCTTGACTTGCCAAAAGGCATTAGCATCATGATTACTTTTAAAATTCTTTTTTGTATAGCATTGGAAGCCTTGGGAAGGACAACTCTACTGGCATAGTCACAAAGGTGATTCTGGATACGGCAGTTCTTAAGGAAACTACTAATGGTGTCAGGATTAAGACCTGGCAGGTAATATTCTCACTTGCGAAAAACTTGGGGTCGGAATATAAGACACGGATCTAAATTTCTGAAGTAATTGTTAATCATACATTTTTCTTTTTTTTTAAATGGGCTTCTCGAAGATGAAGTCTCAAACATTATTTTTGCATTCGAAATAAAATAGCAGTATAGTCAATGCTACTATAATTTCCAAATTCCATGTCAATCCTAGTAAATTTTATGCTCTTGAATACAAGTAAATGTCTTTTTTTTTTAAAAAAAAAAAAAAAAACTTTCTTTTCCTGGCACACAGGGAGGTTCTGGTTATGTCCGTGGGGTTCGCTTTCAGAATGTGAAGATGGACGATGTATCAAACCCCATTATTATAGATCAGTTCTACTGTGATTCTCCTACCAGTTGTCAAAACCAGGTACTCTCTCAAGTTTTCTGCCCAAATTGCCAATCCTAGTTGCTAGAGGTTCCCTAGCTGGTCTGAAAACAACAAAGAGAAGAAAAAAAAAAGAAAAACGACAAAAAAAAAAATCCAAGCACTTATGCACTATATTTAAAGCACTTTTTTCTAACTATGATATTATGTTCTGAAATTCTTCTACAATACTACTCTTTTCTTAGACATCTGCTGTGAAAGTAAGCGAGATCATATACCGGAACATTAGTGGCACTACAAAGAGTGCAAAGGCCATAAAATTTGACTGCAGTGACAGTGTTCCCTGCAGCAACTTAGTCCTTAGCAATGTGGACTTGGAGAAACAGGATGGTACAGTGGAGGCATATTGCCACTCTGCTCGAGGTTTTGGCGAAGGAGTAGTTCATCCTGCTGCCGATTGCCTTACTTCCAGTGACAAAAGTGATGAACTTGCAGAATCAATTGCGGAGGATATTCGGCACACTGAACTATGATCTTGCTCTCTATAGATGCATATAAATAACCCTTTGATAATGAGTTGGCTTTCTATAGATACACTATAATAACCCACTCATGATATCAAACTGGGTAAATGGACCGCATGGAGCACTAGCAAGGGTTTCTTGGAGGAGTTTATAGGAGGAAACAATACAAGGGATGTTTTATCATTTATTTTATAGTTAGAAAGTACATTGATTCTCCAAAATTAGAAGACAATATCCAATGCCGTAAGATTGAGATTTGTATTATTCTCAGTATTATGATCGCTAGGTATTTATTTATTGATGGATTTATTCTTGAAATTCAGTCTCGGTCTCTTTCTATTCCTCCTTTGAGGTGGTCAGATTGAATTGGACTTAAAAGTTAGGCCTTTGTAGATACCCCATATATCAGGTCAAGGTGGTTGTTTTTTTTTTTTTTTTTTCTGAATGAATTTGAGTGGCAATTATATAGTTAGGGTATCAGTTAAAGATACAGACAAGAAGGAAACTAGTTAGATACTTCACTCCAGTCCATGATTAGCATGAAAGCTATAAATCTATTACTTAATGGCGGCAAACATAAATAAATCCGAGGCTATATGTTCACTGATTTCATCAAATAATGTTTTGTCTGGTTTGTTCTCAGTGCAAAATGACAAATACATGAATTCTGCAGAACAGTTTATAAGCTTGGAAGATACTGACATTGTGGTCCAAAGAACCATATGATAAACCGGGACCAATTGATTGAATAATTCAATGCAAATTCTACTAACCCTAAATTGAATGAGCTAAAAAACAAGGAAGAAATAGTTTCATGACAAGTATCTCCCTCCTAAAAGCATATTACTTTACTATGCTTGTGCTGTAGAATAAGCCAAGTTTTCAAGCTGGTAGGATTCTGAAAGAAATTTTTGCGTTGGCTCTTTTTAAGACAAATCATCTATGGAAACAAGAAGAAACTAATAAAAGTTGGTCTTTTGGCTTAAAAGTTTTTCAACTTTTTGAATATGGAGAATATCCTGTTCCACATGGGT
Organism: Bauhinia variegata; assembly: GCA_022379115.2. Classification (NCBI taxonomy): domain Eukaryota; kingdom Viridiplantae; phylum Streptophyta; class Magnoliopsida; order Fabales; family Fabaceae; genus Bauhinia; species Bauhinia variegata. The sequence continues at coordinate 12,599,371 of CM039436.1, read as the reverse complement.
TTCATCGATGTACTGATCTAGATGGGTTGTTAGCATCTTCACTTTAGGATCAGATTGGATAGAAATGACTATGAAAGACACAAGTCAGTTTTCCATGTACGGATGTAAGGGTCCTGAGTACAGATAATCAATCACCTTTGTCTTTGAGTTATCAAACAGGTGGATGGTGGGTCTTTCATTCTGTTTTCTATTGGGGATCATTTTAGGGCAGTCCCTCTAGCTTTGGACCATCTTATTTTGTTCCCTAAATTTCTAGACAACCCTATACAAAGGGTTGTGTAGGTTACTAAGAAGAGAAAAGCTTTAAAACGAATTGCTATACATTATGATAACGTAAATTATCTCTTTTCCCCATGTATAAAATGACCAAAAACCTACTATGCTTTTAAAGCAGGGGAGATTTTTTGTGTGTATGTTTGTTTTTTTTTTTTAAGATATTATTTTATTAGAGACAATTTTATTTGAGCCATTATTAAATATTAAACCGGAATATCTCTTTTAATAAAATCTTTGACTTTAACTTATAACATTGTGAGAGACTAATTCTTTTGATTATACACAATTTTTATTAGTTGTTGGTCTATAATTTTTAAATTTAAACCTGTCTAACAATACGTCAATATATGCATGCTTTAATTTTTCATCTGTAAAATTTGGTTAGATTTACATTTCATTAATGTGTTACTTGAAATGTTGTGGTCCCTCCCCCTCCTCTTTATATAAAGATTGATTTTAGAAAAATCAACTAATGACTCTTTTAGTTAAGTATTAAAATTGATCTTTCCCGTTCATGTACTAGATTGACGTTGAGTATTATTATTATTATTATTCAGGAAGGAATTTGATTTTAACGTGTGTAATTAACATGAAAATACACTTAAATTCAAAAAAAAAAAAATACAACTGTTAAGCTATCGTCCAGTATACACTTAATTTTTTTTTTTTAAGAGAATTTTCATCTTAAAACAATCAATTTTCTTTTTTCAGCTTCTTCCAAACGTACATTATTCCTTTATTTATAGCATAAACTTCGTACAATTTGACGCAGTACTTCTATGGCAGCTCTGATCTGAATGACACAGAACTGAACATTCCAAAGCAGCAAGAACCAAACGGCGCATGTGTATGAACAGTGCTCACTAATCATAATCAAAATGAAGTTCTTGTCTGAGTGCGTCTGTGTTTGACTCATCGTTATTTGCCCTGAGATAAGGGTCATGCGCCTGCATTAAAAGTCAAGAAAGAACAGATAAATATCTGAGAGATTTCCTCCTCCAAACAAATTATTGATAAAGCAAAGAACTCTTGGGGCTCAAGGTGATCCGTGATAAAAGACAAATACACTTTTGTCTTTTGTCCCTCTGATTAATTAAAATGGGTCTTCTTCCAACTGAAATTTCACATGCATGTGGAAAGTACTAGCCATAAGTTTTCAACTACACCATTAGCACTTGATAGCAACAAAGACTCCGATATTTTGCAATAGAATAAAAACAATAATTGTTGTTGATCTACGCGACCCAATTTAAATTATCAAATACATAATTATAATATATTATTTGATTCAAATATTCTTGTATCATTTATTGTAATTGACTTTAACTATGGATGATAGCAACAAGAGAAATCGCCAATAGGAAAAGCTTCAAATTAGACTGTACATGCATTGCTCTTTGTGAGTTTCTTTTAGAAATTACTGTGGTTTTATTCACAAAAGCTGCGTCTACCAAGTTCCAGAACGATCCGTGACCCAAAGTCTGTGACCAGCTAAAATGTTGCACTTGCACTTTTTCACTGACATAAAAAATTAACGTTGAGGGGATTGTGGAATAATTTAATCTAATATAATATAAAAAAAATGATATGAGATTTTTTAAAAAATATATTTTTTAATGTAGATTTGACACTTAAAATGCGTGGTCTTATTTATTTGACATAGGTTAAACTCCGTTAGCAATTTTTTTTTTTTTTAAGCATACTTAACTTTTTTTATATTTTTTAAATCAAATAATATCAATATAAATAATATAATATAATGTAAGAAGAAATGGAATAGATTTTGATAAAATACACACATTTCTTTCAATATAAACTTGACACTTAAAAAGTATATCTTATTAAATAATAAATAAATAAATATCAATAGCCACATGAAACGAATGATTTTATATTTTTCATTCTTGTATATTTTTAGTTGTTTTATTTATTGATAACTATTTTTTTAAAAAAATATTTTCATATTTCCTTTTAAATATTTAAAAAATATTATAAAATTTTAAATTATTATTTTTTACATAATTAAATATTATAATTTTTTTTAATATTATAACATTCTTTTAAATATTTCAACATTGTTAATAATTAGAAATATGGCATATTGAAATTAGTGCTATAATTTCTTATGTGCTTATTTTTTAAGATAATTATATTAAAAAAATCAGAATTAAATTAGAAAAGAGTTATATGTTTCATTATTAAAACTAATGAACACAAAAGAAAATTAACTAATTTTTTTTTAAAATTTTATTGCTACATAAAATCCTAAAACTAATTCTAGTTATTAATGAGTGAACCAAATTAAGGTATGGATTCAATTGGCTTGCTTCCTTTCATTTTCTGCTATTCTTTCTGGGGAGAATGACATGACAGATGCAGATTCTGTTGGATGTACTTTTAACTATGCATCAGCACCCAGCATAGTTGCACTTGAAAATTGAGGGAGAACTTGTCTTTTTCTTTCAAAGAACATTTTGTATGAAGTTGCCAATAATATATATTTCTTTAACCATTTCGTAATTGGTGTTATATCGGGCACTATAATAATTTGGATTCAAATGTATACATTTTTTATTAAATTTTAACTCAAATTTTTTGATTAAATTAAAATAATTTTTATTAACTAATTTATATATTCAGTGATTAAATTGTAATAATATGATTGCAAGATAGAATAAAAATTGTAATTTGAATATCATAAAGTTAAAGCTTGTTGACGCTGTTTCATCGTGGTTTTATATTTCTTCTACGGCAAGCATGACAGAGCAACAGGGTTGCTGAAAAGGGCGGCCTGACCCTACAATCAAATAAGTTGATAATAATGTATATTTTTATTGATAAGATATAGATAAATCAATTTGCAGTTGAGAAAACAAATGCAAAATTCCTCTGCCGTTTGACGGGTGGGTAATCATGTGTCCCGTCCATTTTGGCAAGTAGTCCTACTTAAATAATTTTTATTGAACTAAATAAATAGATTTTATAAATGGAAACAATTACAAAGAGATTTATTAATTACAATTTTTTGTGTTAAATTAAATTTAATCTTATATTTATATAGTGTAAAAATAAATTAAAATTAAATTATAAAAATAGTAAATACTACTTAAATAACATGTCTTCATCTTGAGTCGATGATTAATATCTTAAAATAATTAAGAAGGCTCAAGTTACAAATCTCAAGTCATATTTTGTTACACAATGTGACGAATCAGTTGAAAACATGGAATTTTTTATTGTTTGGTTGGTCTATTCAAAGATATTCACGAAATTTATATAATGGAAGGAGAAGCAGCCTAATCTAATAATTTATGCTGTGGATGCATGTAGATAGTTCACGAGAGGCTTAAGAGTTCACGAGCAAATTATAAGCACAACAAGACGGCTAAGAAGTAACAAGGTCGTACTAAAAGGAAGGACCCTCTTTCTCCATACATTATTATCATATTCTCTCATGGTTGTCACCACATAGAAGGGGAGAAAAAATATAAAAACTCAGGCAAATTAGAATCAACAAAAGAAACGATAAATTAATAATAATCTGAAAATAATAATAAAAAAAAACCATACATGTGGGTTTTTCATGGCCTTAGTTACAGGGGACATGGGTCGTAAATTCATAAAAATAAATATCAAGTTGTGCATGTGTATCTATATATACATATTTATAACTATTATATAGTTTTTTTTTTATCTGATATAAATATATATTATTAATGTTCCCAAGATAAAAGTTTTAATTAATTTGGTGTTTATTTTTTATACGATGCTTGTTGGGATTGATTAAAAAAAGTGATTCCTGTGACTTCATAATTGCTTTCACAATAAATAAATAAGATTTAATTGTTAGAGCATTAAAACGTTGCGGACAAGGAAACTAAAAAGAAAGATAGAAAATTTGGAATTTCTGAATATTATATATACAATGGTTTAACCTAAGCAAATTATTGCCTTCTACCATCAATACCACAATAAAAATGGGCTAGTGGGTATACCATACTCGTAGCTAAATATCATATTTTTTTGTTTATTTAATTTCTAACATATTATATGACTTGTTCAATTAGAATAGTGACTAATAATTCAATCTGAAAACTATTACAGCTATGTATTTATGCTATAAATCTTAACAATAGTATAAACCGAGTCTCAATGTGTCTAAAGTTAAAGGAATTGATTGAGTTTAAAATTTTAAACAAAATTTGTCTTTTTTTTTTTTTTAATTTCTAGTCTTCGAGGATTAATCTTCTATTCAAATAATACTCTTAGTACAAATTAAGAAGAATTTAAGAAGATTACTGCTGGGAACAAAATCTGAAGGGAAAGGGACAGATGAAATAGGAGAAGGGGATTGGGTTCATGAGAATGAGGAGTGGCTTCCTTTTGTTTCTATTTTAGAACATGAGGAGTATGGCTCTCAAGCAGTAGCATTTATGTAAATTTTTCTAATTGATTTCTGACATTCAACCAGCACCTTATATACTTGAGGAGAAAAATTCTGGGTGAGTCAATTGAACAAATGAAACTAGCAGAAACCCATATTCATGATTGCATATGATAGTCTTATAAGACCACAACACAGCCTCATGGCCATCCTTTTCACCGAAAAATTAGTTCATAGGAAATTATTGCTATACTTTTTTTAAGATGTAAAGTAGTTTTCATTCACATAGTTCTTATTTAATATTTATTGAATATTCAATCAGTTGGGGCAGCAACAATGATTTCAGAATCATTATCCAAATCCATCCCTCATTTTGTTTCTGCAAGTACAATTGTAGGGATCGACTTTTGCAATTTCATATTCTACATCACTTTCTTGTGACATTACACTGTTTGATGACTTATTTAATCATCCAAGTAGCTAATTAAATTTTTGTAATTAAATTAAATAATCAATTATGATACAATAACATAAAAAAATAACAGACAATAAAAGACAATAAATGTTATCTTGTATTATAGACCCGCGTATATTCAACTATTGTGTTTTCAAACAGTTTTCTTAGTATAAACTTAGTTTTAAAACTTTTTGAGGTGATTAGGGAATTGACACTCCAAATTTAATAAGGAAAAAGAGGAACAAGAAATGCGAGATTGGAGGAAATAGGCTAACTAGAGGATGCCATTTTCTGACCATATGGGAGTTGGCTTAAGAAGACAAAGTACGTAAAGTCTTGGCCCGTGAAGGTTGCATGTGATCATGAAGAGCTGTTATAATCAGTGCTCTTGACACCTTACAGACCCAGTCACGTGTACCATTTTGGCTTTTGCATCAAATCTTGATTTATTGTCACATTAACAATATAAATTTATTTTATATCCACAATTTGGACGAAGCAAGCAAGAGAGCAGAGCAGGGGAAATGGATGGATATTTGATATTTCTAACCATTGGCAATAATGGGAAGGAAGGAGATAAGGATAAGCAAGCAAGAGACTAACATTTGCTTCAAATTCCTGTTTTTTTTTTTTTTTCAAAAAATTTAAATTTGCTGCAATAAATTTTTTTTTTATATTCATTGTAATTAATAAAAAGTGAATCATTTAATACTCACCTAATGATGTAAATTAAACCATATTTTTAAAATGTAGAAAAGATTTGGACAAAGATAAGTAATTAAATAAAAATTGAATGATTCAGAGTTGTGATTAAAAGGAGGTTTAATTTTTAAACCTCAAGAATCCAATTTCGTTCTATAAAGCCTGCTAACCATTTTTTCATCACCCCTTTTGCTTATAGTTGAGATGGTGATTGGCAAATAACCGATAATGCTAATCGAGGGTTGTGCTAGAAAATTTGAAAGAAAGTAGGCCAAGACAACAGATAGATTTGCCCTCTGCATTCATCCAATAGTATAATTATACTGAATATATACATGGATAGTGAAATGACAATACTAACCGCAACCATTTGGGTAAGTCACATGTACTAGTGTGGCAAGACCAGCCCAATTGCTCATTAAACAAATTAACCTTGATTCACAAAAAGAGAAAACAAGTTGATTAACAAAAAAAAAGAAAATAGAAAATAGGAAGAAGGAGAATGAAACATAAATGCCTGGCATTATCAAGAATATTTTAATATTTCTGTTTGCCTGCACAGTTTATTATAGCTATCAACTCTTCTCCTTATTTAAACATAACCGTCACTTGGTTTTTTGCCAATACAAAGAAGCTCTCTGTTTCTTTCTCTCTCTCTCTTTCTGGTTTTTCTACACACAGTCCCACATTGTGCTGCTAAACATGAGTGCGTTTTGTTTCAGAGGCTTCACATTTACACTTCTCATTTCATTTCTTATCTGGTCTTCCAATTTTGAAACCTGCATTGCAAGAAGAGGGAAGCATTGGAGGCAAAGCAGAGGAATCTCTGCTTCTATGTATAAGAAGAAAGGAAAGAGTCATGGCAGTGGTCAGAACCACCATGGCGGAGGATCAAAACCAAAGCCTCCACCACATAAGAGCACTCCGCCATCCCCAAAAGCTCCACCATCTAAAAGCATTCCACCACCACCATTTCCAGAGCCACCAAAGGGTGATACCCCTTCAACTCCAAGCCAGTCCACCATCTTTAATGTGCTAGATTTTGGAGCTAAGGGTGATGGGAGTACTGATGATACAAAGGTAACTCTTTGAATCTCACTTAAGCTCAGAAAATGGGTTCTATGCAGCTTTTGCTGACAAGTTATTATCAAAGACTAAAGCTTTTCACTTTATAGCACATAATTCAGGGGAATTTTCTGATTCTATTATGGGATTTTACAGGGAAAGTGAGAAAGAAAGGAAAGCTTTCATGTTGGTTTTTCTTACATTTAAATCACACAGTTAGAGTCCTTTTCCTTTCTTCTAACCTCAATTCATTGAATTAAAATAGCTTCTGTTTGTTGCTTTTCATTTTCTCCTTGTCCTTTTGGATGTGACTATGGAGCTAACGATTGTTAATAGAGAACGTTTTGTGCTAATATAGAATAGATTTAGATTACAGCCGAACAGTAAGAAGTACATGATAGGTGGAGACAGAAGAAGTAACCAAAGAGCTGGGGCCCACCAGAAAAAAAAAAAAAGAAAAAATGATTCTCGTTACGACAGTTAGGTCACGATTCCTACAATAATTGAAATATACATCTCTGGGAACTAAACTGACACCTAACCTTATTAATAGGTCCACTATGAATACAGTTTATTGTTACTTCAAGTCCCCAACCGTGCTTTAATGAAAGTAACTATTGTTTCTTGCAGGCATTCCAAGCTGCATGGGCAGAGGCTTGTAAGGTAGAGGCATCCACCATGCTTGTCCCAGAAAATTACGTCTTCAATGTGGGACCCATTTCATTCTCAGGACCATATTGTCAGCACAACATTGTTTTCCAGGTAACATGACGAATCCCAGAATAGCAGCGTTAGAAGGAAAGCAGAGATTATAAAATATGTGAAAAACTACCTGAAAGAAAGTGAACACAATATTCCACCTCTGATGGTAATTTCACATTACTTTTGCGCACATCTGTAAAGGTGTCTTTAATCCATCTCCAAATTTACAAAAATATTGACTGCACAGAAAAGTTTCAGTCGGGTATTGGTAACTCTGGTGTAGATAAATTTAGTCTTTGTAATTACTGATATAACTAATTATAAACTTAGTCAAATGCATGACTAATTATAAATTGTTGGATGAAAAACAATTATATAAAATTTATTTAATAATTCATAATTTGTCACATCTACATAAAAAAATTCGTTGTCAACATACGTGACTATCAGCAAATTTTTTTTTTTTAATCTCAAGGCTAATAAGATGATATTTCTATGCCAGCTTGATGGTACAATTGTTGCTCCCACGAACCCTAAGGCTTGGGGCAGAGGACTTCTACAGTGGCTGGAATTCACAAAGCTAGTACAAATTACCATTCAAGGAAATGGTGTCATTGACGGAAGAGGTTCTGTCTGGTGGCAAGACAGTTCATATGATAACCCCATAGACGATGAAGAAAAGCTCATAGTCCCATTAAATAAATCAGCAGGACGGCCACCACTGCCGGTAAATTATCTTTTGTTCTGTTTTGTACTTTACACAACAACTTGTTCATCACAAGCTAATCATGTGGATTTCTGATACTGTACCAGATTCAAAGTGAGATGGGAGGGAAAATGCCAGGCATCAAACCAACTGTGAGGACCACTTCAAAACTTGAAAAATTCAATTAAGATTCATGTCCATGCAACCTTGTAACATGAATACTGTATTTTTGTTGCACAGGCACTGCGGTTCTATGGGAGCTTAGGTGCAACGGTCACAGGCATAACAATTCAAAATAGTCAACAATTCCACCTCAAGTTTGACAACTGTGATGGGGTCCTGGTTCATGATGTGACCATATCATCCCCCGGTGACAGCCCCAACACAGATGGAATTCACCTTCAAAACTCCAAAAATGTACTGATTCACAGCAGCAGTTTAGCTTGTGGTAATACTTAAATTTTAGATTGCACCTTTAAATGTTCATATTCGCCAAAAACATAATATGATAACTTAAGCATTTGATGGCAATGTAGTCGATGGTAGCAATAATCAAATAAAACTAAAGAAGATAACAGAAAAGACAAACTTCATATTTGCATGGTTTATGATCCTGGAAAGCACATAACATTATCTTATCCTATCCAAGACCACTGGTTGGATACGTGGCGACAAAAAATCTCCTAATACTTCACAGAATAAATCCATCAGTTGTGTAGACGTGTCAAGTCCAACTGCATCATCCGATGTTCTATTATTACTCCTTGAGTTCACAGACAATAACTCTTTTTTTCTTTTTGTATTTTTTCCATTATTCTTTTGTCTTTATTACCAAAGAGAACTCCAGCTTCCCATTCCTCAATGCCAGCTTTTAAAGTGAGGCCCTACTTAGCAGACTATAGGACGGTCCACTACAAGCTGAACTAGTGTTCACAACAAATAACAAGTTAGGACCAAGCAAAAAATTGCAACTGGGCAGGAACTAAAAGCACAATATGTAATGTACAATAACAGATAATAGATTTGAAATAGGTTACCATGGCTAATTGAAGCTTCAATTTTGATTTTTGTGCAGGAGATGACTGTATTTCTATACAAACTGGATGCTCAAATGTATTCGTGCACAATGTCAACTGTGGACCAGGGCATGGAATCAGCATTGGAAGTCTAGGAAAGGATAACACCAAAGCCTGTGTCTCAAACATCACTGTCCGAGATGTCAACATGCACAACACAATGAATGGTGTCAGAATCAAAACATGGCAGGTAAAAAAAAATTAAGCAGTAAATTGACTTAAGAAAAAAAAAAGCATTTTTTTATCACTAAGTGAAGACATAAAAATGAAAAATATCAGCCTCTAAAACAACCTTAATCGATAGAATTTATTATGGTAACCTGCCAACTATTATCTGAGTAATTAGACAATATGAGTTCATTAAATGTTGCAAATCCTATGATTTTCAAGTTCCGAGCTTCATGAAAATCTTACAAATTATATGAAATCTCTACAGGGAGGATCAGGCTCTGTGCAAGGCGTGCTGTTTTCTAATATAAAAGTTTCTGAAGTTCAACTTCCAATTGTGATTGATCAATTTTATTGTGATAAAAGATCATGCAGAAACGAGACATCAGCTGTGGCTCTCCAAGGAATAAACTATGAAGGAATAAGGGGGACCTACACAGTTAAACCAGTACACTTTGCTTGTAGTGATAGCCTACCATGTGTAGATGTTTCTTTAACCTCCATTGAGCTAAAACCACTTCAAGAAAAATACCATCTATACGACCCGTTTTGCTGGCAGGCTTATGGTGAGTTAAAAACTCCCACAGTCCCTCCAATTGATTGTCTACAGATTGGGAAGCCATCAGGCAACCATGTTCAGACTGATCACGATTTGTGTTGATCTTACATGAAAAAGTCAAAGATCATTCCCCTGGATTTGGAAATCCGTTCACACAATTAGATAAAACATGTATATTTTAGAAGTTCTGTTTTATAGGAAATTTTCTTCACTAGCGTATTACTGATTTACCATTGTGAGAGTATACTGGCTTAGCTGTAAGTTAGAAGCCAAGATTAGTATGTCAGAAAGCCGCATATTGCTTGCCTGTGATATATTATACGAGTGCTTGCATTTAGTTGATTATGGTGTTCTATACAAAAGGTAAAGTTAAAAGAATATAATGCGGGTGAGCACATCTGTTGCCCCACTTTGATATCACATTTTTTGTCTCAAAAATTGTGATTGGCTACAAAAACTATAAAATAACATTATAAATATTATTGAATCATTAAAAATTATATTATTTAATTGTTTTTCACCTATCTGGGACAGGAATAAGGCACATACTCATTAGTTTTCTTTGAATCATCTAGAACTGAAACAGTTAACAAATTTGGGCGTCCATCAAGGGGAAACAGAGATAACATCAAACATTAATTAATGCATGAAAAGGAAAAGAGATCTCGTATGTTGGTTACATCTAAAACAGCTCAGAGTATATGGGAATCAACTTATAATGCAGTATCAGTAATCAGGGCGCACAATGATTGTCCATTTTGAGAACCAAAAACTGAAAAAATAAAAACAAAAAGGAACTAAGTTAACTACCTTTCTTGACTCAGCTTGAGCTGAAGAATTGAGTGTGCTAGCACATATTTCTCCGTTTTGAGCTGCGGTCTACTCATGCTTTTCCAAAGGGGCGAACGCTGCACCCTGCAATAAGTGAGAGAACGCCTTTGCTGGTTAAACCTTTCGTTTAGCATATCATCTACAGTACAGTGAACAAGACGCTTAGTCCTATACGCACCGTTTCGTTGCCTTTTTCCTTTCTTTCTATTTTTAGGTTGCTTCGCTATAAATTTGAGTTGTAACCGGAATTGATGTTAGAGATCCAACTAAAAATTTTCATTCTAGAAGAACTTGTACAAAAAGAAAACATATCAAAAAAAGAAAAGGAAAACATAAATTATAAGATTTTATTTTACAGTTTTAAGTTCTTGAATGCTTACGTGTCCTTCACGCTGTTCCCAGCCATACTTCTGACTCTGGCAAGGTAGAACAAAAGTGAAGAGGCCAGAGACTCGCGGGAACTGGTTTATAATCTCGTTGGCCGGTGATCCCTCTTTCTATTTCCGTTATCCTGGGCGATTTGAAAATTTTGACCATCACGAAGTCTCTGAGAACTCTATTGTGAGAATTTGTAGCTTCTAAGCCCTACCAGAAGAAGAAGAAGGAGGAGTTGGAGATGACTGGAAACGAGTTTCGCTTCTTCTTGTCATGCGATATCAATCTTCCTGTGACCCTCCGCGTTGAGCGCCTAGAAGGCAATTTGCTCCCACGAAAGTCCTCCAATTCAGGTTGGTTAACTTTTTCCATCAAGATTATTGGCATATCTCTCTCTTTGTTTGCCTATTGAAGGATCAAGTCGGGAAAAAATGGATTCCGAGGGTTAAAATTAGTTGATATCTAAACTTTTTGCTGATTGAATTAACAGGAAGTTCAGAATTTCTCTAATTCATGGAAGCTGAACAATTTTATTTTAACGTCCATGCACTCCCTGCGCTTTTAAGTTAGATGTGTGTAGGTTAACCAGAAACTGGGATTGGTTTAGAGATTAATTTCTTATTCGGGATATTGAGTATGGATACTAGCATTGGTGCATGGCTTTTGAATTATTTATTATTATTATTATTATTTTTTTTCAGTAGTTACTGAAACAATCTAATCTGAATCTTCCACTCTTCATTCAGATTTCATTTGACATTTAACTTTGAATAATTTTCTCAGTACATTGACTAATTGAGGGTTCGTTTTTTTTTCCCCTGTAGAAAATGATACCCTGACAGAGGAGAGAAGGTCAGAGTTATATGTTGAGTGTGCATTGTATATTGATGGTGCACCATTTGGCCTTCCTACAAGAACAAGGTTTTCTATATAATTGTAATGTTTTTATTCAATATATATTTGTGAGAATTATTTTCCTTTTTGCTTATGTACCTCCTTTCCATTTTTTCGTACTCTATTTATTTGTTGCTGGTACTCCAATTTCATTCTTACTGTCTTGAAAATAAGATATGAGAATAACTAATATACTGTGTTATCTTAACAATGTCCACAGTGCTAATTAAACTGTTAGAGCTGTAGAAGTCTTGTAGATGTGATGCTATTTTCTCAAGAAAGATACCTAACATGGATTCTTGTGTGAATCTTCTTAAATCATCTTGTGAAGGTTGGAATCTACAGGACCGACATATTCTTGGAATGAACTCATTACATTGACAACTAAATATCGAGATTTAACTGCTCAATCACAACTTGCTTTCACTGTAAGTTTACAATTTCAAATATATGATTATCTTGTGCATCCTTCAAGCCATTACTTGGAATTCTGACAATATAGCAGTTCTATTGGACTTTTTGTGGCCATCCTTGATTTGGACCGGTAATTGGAGTCTGCCCGAGTTGTGCCTTGTGTTGGATATACTATAAAACGATTCTTAGGCCATATATTCTAACCACTAAATTTTTGGGTTGAATCGGTCCTTAATATGATATTAGAGTCTCTTTAACCTCTTGGTCAGGAGATCAAATCTCACTACAGCTTCCATATTTTGGTAATATTCTTGCATGAGCAGGTTTGGGATGTTTCACGTGGCACAGATGAAGGATTGATTGGTGGAGCTACAATTCTTCTCTTTAACAGTAAGAAGCAACTCAAAACAGGGAAGCATAAGCTTAGGCTTTGGGCAGGAAAAGAGGCAGATGGAACATTTCCTACTAGTACCCCTGGAAAGGTATACAAGTAGCAACTTTAAGTGGTAATAGATATCATATTTCAAGAATTTTGTTTTAGTAATTTTTGAAGTGTTTTGGATCCCAAGAAATAGAATGTGCTTTCTCCTCATTAGGTCCCTAGGCATGAGCGAGGGGAGTTGGAGCGTTTGGAAAAACTTTTGAATAAGTATGAGGGAGGTCGGATTCAACGTGTGGACTGGCTGGATCGCCTAGCATTCAAATCCACAGAAAGGATCAAGGAACATGAAAACTCTGAAAATGGAAGTTCTAATTTATACCTTGTTGTAGATTTTTGTAGTTTTGAGCATCGAGTTGTTTTTCAGGTATCCTCTTTCTCTCTCTTCTTTTTTTTCTTTTTATTTTTTATTTTTTATTTTTGGCCATGGTGTCTGCTTTATGTGTGTTTGCATGCAAGTGCTTTAGAAAAGAATTCTGCCTTCTGTGCACTCTACAAACTAGTAGAGGTTTGGGATATTAAGTATCACCTGCTGTATTCATTTTGCGACGAACAATTTTAAAGGCTTCAAAATAATCTTTGAAATCTTACAGTAATTCTTCTTTGTAATGAGTTTAATCTCTTTTGTTTCTGATCTGTTAGTTTGCCGTATACTTGTTTTTTAATAAAAGTAAGATAGTTTATCATATACTATAGAAAAAAGCATTTACATAGTACGTAATACTGATACAGATTTGATGCAATTACTTACTTTTATCTCTTAGAAAATGTAGGAATCCGGTGCAAATTTTTTGTTGCCATCTCCTATAGCTTCCACCAATGACATTGTTATTGTCTGGGACCCTGAAGTGGGAAAAATAAATCCCTCTGAGCACAAGCAACTAAAGCTGGCCAGGAGCTTGACCCGTGGTGTTATAGACAGAGATCTGAAGCCAAGCTCAAACGAGAGGAAGTAAGCTTAAGATTTTTCATCATATCCCAGTGCTAATTATGATCAGAGTAATTTTTTTTTTCTTTTTTTGTTGTTTCACCAGGAATGCAAAAAGAAGGTGATTTTACTTCATTCATCTTTCACTGCTTCCTTCTAATACTGGAATGTTAATATATCATCAAAAAGATTTTAGCTTGAATGTATGACTTACCTGTCCTAAAGTGAAATATAACCTCTAAGGTTGTTTGGTTTCATTTGTTTAAGTTCTTTTATTATTTTAATATGTGTAAATCATGAGTTCATTCTTTTACTTTCTCGAAGTCTTTAATTGATAAACCTTATTATATATGAGCTCACGTAGGTAGTGATGCATGAATCTTTAATTGATAAACCTTATTATATATGAGCTCACGTAGGTAGTGATGCATGAATTTTATCCGTGTTCTCTCATGTCTCAATCCTATTCTAAATTTATTTCTACACTGACAGAAGTGATATAAAATTGTGGGATTAAGGCTTGTTGTTATTCCTCTTGTGTGTTGACTTAATTTTTGTAACTGCATGAGATGAGATAGGATTTTGACTTAAACCAGTTGAGGCCTTATTATTCATTGCTTGTGGATGAATTGTTCAGCAACATATAATTGACTTGGTTGATTGTATAACAAGTTTACTTACTCCTTTATGTTAAGGTCCCTACAGAAAATACTAAAATATCCACCAACAAGGACTTTGAGTGGAGATGAGAGACAGCTCTTATGGAAATTTCGTTTCTCTTTGATGTCTGAAAAGAGGGCTCTCACAAAGTTCCTCCGTTGTGTGGAATGGAGTGATGTACAGGTTAGCCTATTATCATCTTTGAAGATGTTATCATGTATGATTTTGCTTGAGTTATGTGAATACTGCTTTATTATAATGGATTATTCTCATTACAATTACTAGAACATGATCTTATAGTCTGATATAATGGAATGTGTAATAGCCTGTGTATGTTTTCAAATGAATTGAACATCCCAGGGCATCCTTCTTCAACAATGAGTTCTAATCCCTTAAGTATACCCAGAGTAGAATTTTTATAATGTTAATCTGATCACAGGAAGCCAAACAAGCACTCGAACTGATGGGCAAGTGGGAAATGATTGATGTCTCTGATGCACTGGAACTGTTGTCCCCTGTTTTTGAAAGTGAAGAGGTAAAGTATTTCTCCCTTTCTCTGTTTTTTTGCTGTATGTAACTATGCAAATTCCCCTCCGGGGTAAAAGTAACTTTAAGTTTTATGATCTCAAACCAGGAATGAATCCAACATATGGGCTGGTGCACTTCTGTATTACCTCTCTTGATCCAACACTTTTACTGAAACTTATGATATTTTAAACCTTTGTTCTTAATGGGTTGTGGCTGTGGTAGTCCAAATTTCATATTTTTCAAAATTCAAATGTACTTTCAGAGAAAGTGTTCCCTTTGAGTAAAAGATTAAAAGGAAGCTTCATAGGAAATACAAGTTCCATCAATTGCAAATGATTTCAGATGCTTTCTACTGGTCAAAGAAAGTTTACACATGCAATAATCATTTAAAGATGGTAGTAAATTTTGGTCTAAGTTGACCTTTTGGATAGCCAAGTTTTGAAAGCTTAGGTTTACTGTTGTTGTTGGACTTCTAATGGTTCATTTCTCTCTAGGGCAACTTGCTTTGTTATGCTATATTTGACTTTTTATTATTAATTCTATTCTGTTAGAATAACCATTCTGAAATATCAAGCCTAATTCTTTAAGGGAGCTACCCTGGACTATTGGACTTTTTAGGTCTGTCTCAATATTTTTACTATTTTTTACAAAACTTCGTTGGATTTGCTTGTCAGATTAAACACTTTTGTTTTTTTTTGACATTATCACTTAATCAAGGAATTGTTTAACTGGAGATCTGTTATTTAATTTTTTTTCTTCTCAGTTGACAAATTTTTTATTCACTTTGATTGAACTATATCCTGCCTGAATTTACTGTTTCTTATCAGGTTCGTGCCTATGCAGTCAGTGTCCTTGAAAGAGCTGATGATGAAGAGCTCCAGTGTTACTTGCTCCAACTGGTTCAGGCTCTTCGGTTTGAGCGCTCTGACAAATCTCGCCTTTCTCATTTCCTGATCCAACGTGGTATGTGCATGATGGTGTTAAAGCAAGTTCAATTGCAAATGGTTATATTTGGCTGATGTCTGAAAGAAATTTTTTAACTTTTACAGCATTACGCAATATTGAATTGGCTAGCTTTCTTCGCTGGTTTGTAGCTGTTGAACTTTATGACCCGGCATATGCCAAACGATTTTACTGCACTTACGAGACTCTGGAGGATAATATGATGAAGGTGTAAGCTCATATAAATATATTATAACTTGAGCATTCGCCACAATAATTTAATACCTATATACCTTTCATAACAGTTGGCAGGTGGTGCAAATGGAGAGGAGGATGGGTTCAAATTGTGGCAGAGTTTGGTACGTCAGACAGAATTGACTGCTCAATTGTGTTCAATCACAAGAGATGTTAGGAATGTTCGTGGCAATACCCAGAAGAAGATTGAAAAGCTTAGACAACTGCTTTCTGGTCTTCTCAGTGAACTTACCTATTTTGATGAGGTATTATTCTAACATGATTTTTGTTCTTTTTACTTTTATGAATTATATACCTTGAATAACTTGTTTAATCTCTGCATCTGATTTATTTCCTGTTATATCTAGTCAGTTATAGGCATTCTCTCAAATGTATATCCTGCAATAATTAAAAATCTCTTTCATTTTTAGCCAATACGATCACCTCTGGCACCAGGTGTTCTCATCACTGGGATTGTACCATCAGAGTCATCAATATTTAAGAGTGCATTGCATCCTCTTCGTCTTACTTTTAGAACAGAAAATGCTGGAACTTGTAAAATCATATTTAAGAAGGGAGATGATCTTCGACAGGACCAGTTGGTATTTTTACAAACACTTTCTCTCTCTCCTCCCCCCACCTTCTGTGCATGCACGCTTGACACGCTGCGCTCTTGTTCATGCATTTTAAGATGGACATTCAGAAAGCGTAAATTTAATTAAAATTGCTTTTTGTAGGTCGTTCAAATGGTATCACTCATGGATAGGTTGCTTAAGTTAGAAAATCTCGATCTACATTTAACACCATATAAAGTGCTCGCAACTGCGCAAGATGATGGCATGATGGAATTCATTCCATCCCATTCGTTGGCACAAGTATGATGTCCTAAGATTTCTTCTATTAGCACATGTTGATGTCTACAACTTGAAATTGCATTCTTTCTTGGCTCCGGATCATATCATGTTTTAACATTTGAAAAAATTGGTTATAAAGAGTTAATGTACAATCTTACAATTGCTAAACTAAGACATCGTGGTTTCTGTCTAGATTCTGTCAGAGCATCGGAGCATTATAAGCTATTTGCAGAAGTTTCATCCTGATGACCATGGACCTTTCGGAATTACAGCCACTTGTCTTGAAACGTTTATAAAAAGCTGTGCTGGCTACTCTGTTATCACATATATACTGGGTATAGGAGACAGGTAGTTGTTGATTTTAGTTATTATATTATATATTCCTTCTCATCTGAAATGGTTGTCTTGATATCATACTCTGATCTCTCGATTCTCTCCTGTTATCATATATATACTGGGCTGTGGATTCTCTAAGTATTTGGAGATTTTTGTTGGCAGGCACTTGGACAACCTCCTTCTTAGAGATGATGGACGTCTTTTTCATGTTGATTTTGGTTTCATTCTCGGTCGAGATCCTAAACCATTTCCACCTCCAATGAAGCTTTGCAAAGAAATGGTTGAGGCAATGGGTGGAGCTGAAAGGTGAACTTCACGATGCATAATTGACGTTAAATTTAAGATGATTGTGCCATGTTATTTATGGATCAAATTGTGAGAAAGTGGTTGATTACTTTGCCCTCTTGCAGCCAATATTATACGAGGTTCAAGTCCTATTGTTGTGAAGCATATAACATTCTTCGGAAATCTAGCAACCTAATTCTAAATCTATTTTACCTAATGGCTGGTTCCAATATTCCTGACATAGCTTCTGATCCTGAAAAAGGAATTCTTAAGGTAAGTTCCTTCAAATTTTCAGTAAATGCTGGGTCAATACATGTTCTTTGTTTCCTACTCTAACTAAGACTCTGGCCATACAGCTTCAGGAGAAGTTTCGGTTGGACTTGGATGATGAAGCCAGCATACATTTCTTCCAAGATCTTATCAATGAGAGTGTTAGCGCACTGTTTCCTCAAATGGTTGAGACCATTCATCGCTGGGCTCAGTATTGGCGCTAACCCCACTATTTATTGGTTGTTATTAGTTCTTACTATTGATCCGGATGGAGCATTATAGTAATAGGATATTTATCATTTACGTACGCCTGTAAATAAATTATGTATGCTCGTTCTTCTTCCTTTGCCACGGCAGCATAGTTTGTATAAATCCCTCAGAGAAGCACACATTAATCATCAAGTAAACTTTTATTGCCAACGTGTCTCTGTCATGTGTGAATCCTTTTCCCTGGCCACTATCATGATCGGCCCGCTTAATTTCGGGATAGTAATGTATCTTCCTGCCCAATATAGAGGAAGAGATAAATCGGCAAAATTGCATTGTAATTTGCAATTAGTAATTTCTTTGTTAGGGCGTTTAGCCCCCGTTGTTTTTTTTTTTTTTTTTTTTTTTAAATATATATAAAAAGAAGGCCCCAATAAGAAGCTACATGCCTATAGCATTCTAATGCAGTCCAAGTCCCCCTCCAACTTGAATTGATCTTTCCGACTTACAGTTTAATTATACCCACAAATAGAATATCTTGAATTGAATCTGACTATATGAACTTGAAGTTATGTGGCGCCAGAAGATTGGTCCGATGTTCTAATGTGGCGGCAAGGTATAACATCCCCATTCAAAGAGAGCCGCTATTTCCTCATTCGAAGCGGCCAACTCATTGCCTCCCATGACAAAATGACGTGGCTGTTACAGATTGGTATTAGTCAGTAAACCCATTGATTAAGTTTTTATTTTTTATTTTTTTTGAAATTATGTAATATGATCTCAGTATGTTATATAGTTGTAGTGAGAGATAAAATATACACAATTTTTTTAATTACCTAAAAATATACATCTTTATATTTTATTAGTAAAATTTATCTATGAATGTTTACACTAGTTTTGGTTAAAAATGATCCACCGATTACCCTCCAGGGTGTTTTCGTTATTTTAAGCAAAACGCGTGTAAATAATTCCGGTACCCCTGGTCTCGTCTCTTCGCTATAAAATCCTCTCTCGTTGCATTTCTCTTCCTCATTTCGCGTTGTTGTAAAGCTTTGTTCACCTTTCTAATATCTCTCTCTCTGGTTTCTGCTACTTAGATCCCTGAAGCGTGTCCATCTCCGAAGGTAAATTTAAAACTGAGATCGTATTGTTTCTGATTCATCAGTGATTTCGGCTAACATTTGTGGAAATAGATTCAAGCTCATTGAGATCATTTTGAATTTCTCGTTGTTTGCATTTTTAAATTGGCGCGGAGTCTCTAGCGATCTACAGTTTTATGCGGCGTGACAATTTTCGGTTCGCTCTCCAATTTTAGTTGAATTTGGCAGCCTAAATATCCTTCAATGAAGGATATGTTCATGTTTTTAAGTATTTGGATTGTTTTTGTTCAATAGTGTTCTGATCTGAGGATTTTGTGATCAAACTGTTCAGATCGTTTTAATTTCCACGTACTTGTGTTCAATCGGTTAGGAAATCGTTGAAATGTAATGTTAAATCACAGTTTTGCATAGTGCTATGCAGTTCCGTTGTCATGAAATGATTTGGTGGTGCTTGTTTATATGAATATAGCTGGTTTCTCATTTAGCTTTGAGATCTGGACAAATCGAGTGACATTAACTTTGTCCTCTTTCGATGCTTCAATGTGATTATTGGCAGGAAAAAGAATTGTACTAACTAATGAGTATTAGTTCGATTTTTGTCTCAGAAAAAATGTATAAGTCGGACTCAACGTAGTATTCTGATGTAGGGATCCGTAGGTTGAAGGAGAGATGGGGCTGACATTCACTAAGCTTTTCAGTCGGCTCTTTGCCAAGAAGGAAATGCGAATTCTGATGGTTGGTCTTGATGCGGCTGGTAAGACCACCATCCTGTACAAGCTCAAGCTTGGAGAGATAGTCACTACAATTCCTACCATTGGTAAGGTTCTGGACTGTGTGTAGGCAGGAATAATTCCTCCTTCAATTTTTTTGTTATATTCTATTTCTATATTTCTTAATTTTCCTTATTAAACTTCACCATAGGGATATTGACTTGCATGCATATTTATTACGGACCTTGGTAATATCTTATAGGCTAATCCTTATCGTATAGGGCTCAGGATTACTTATCTCAAGGATTTATTAGATGCTATGATTTTTGCTAATATCTATTTGAAAAATCGTTAAACTAACCTAGGAATTAAACACTAAAGTCTAAACTCCCAAATGGTGTTGGTTTTGACTCATGACACATGCAGCCTAACACCTGATGCTTGACAATTAGATCCAGGTTGCAACTTGTTATGAGTTCCTCTTAAATATTCTTTATCAATTTTGGTAACAGTATTAACTGCATTTTAGCAACTAACTAGTCAGATTTCCAGATTGTCTGATGGAGCATAAGTTTCAGCTCTCTTCATTGATTTCTTGTATTATTAAGCTTCTGGAAAGGCGAAATAAAAGAGAATCAGTATGATATTAATATACCTTTTTTATCCACTTGACATGTTTATGTTGATGGAAATTTCATTACATTGCATTAATGAACTTTGAATTGTTGTGGAGATAAATATGTAATAGTCTCAATTTAAGTGGAATCCACTTCATTACATGCTCAAAGTGAAATTAGATAGCTCTTGGTCTACACTCTATTGAATGGTCATGGGCCTTCTCGTTATAGTTTCTAAGAGTGGAAACATTTGCTTGGTGTGGCTGTAGGGTTTTCTTTTTCTCCTGCAATCTTCCTCTCATGATTCCAGTATTGGTTAAGCCTTCAGTTTTTATTTTATGACAGATCATTGGTTTGCTGAAATAAGTATTATATGCATGGATAATTACCATTACCATATCCTGTCTAGAGTAATGTTGTTTTTATTTTTTAATTGACAAAAACGCAATTCTTTCAGGATTCAACGTGGAGACTGTGGAATACAAGAACATTAGCTTCACTGTTTGGGATGTTGGTGGCCAGGACAAGGTACAAGTTTTGTTTCTTGTGGATTTTTAAGCATTATCAGGTGCTTCATGGATAGATCACTTTTCTTTCATTGCTGGACAACATAATATTTCTTGACAAAATTATCTTGGTTTTGTAAGTTATTTGTCTTGAAGCTCAATTGCTGAAATGTTTCTGTTTTCTTTTCTTTTGTAGATCCGCCCCTTATGGAGGCACTACTTCCAGAACACACAGGGTCTTATATTCGTGGTAGACAGTAATGACAGGGACAGAGTTGTTGAGGCCCGAGATGAGTTGCATAGGATGTTGAATGAGGTACTTAAGTCTTTAGTTTGGGTTATTATGATTGTGCAAATTCTTATTTGTTCGTGTTAAATGTAAAAATCCTTATCCAGTATTTAGGGGAGATTCCTTATTTTTTTTTAAAAAAATGAGGTTCATGATCATATATATCAAAGAACTTGTGAATTACGTGAAAGTAAAGAGAACTAATAATCAAATTGATATTAAGAGGATTCTTTTCTGATAGTTTAATAAAATATCCATAGATTCCACTTTGGGATTTCTGAAAATATTAACTATTTCTAGAGGAAGTAGTCAGCATTGTGCTTCATCTATTATTAGTCTGACTATGTTGCAAATATCTTAGTCAAGTAAATGACGTTAACATGCTCAGTGAGTGGCTTCTTATTGACTTGACGAAGGGCCAACCCTCTTGGGACTCATGACAGAAAACATTTCCTTATCATTATTTTGAATCAATTTGCTTTTTATGTTTGCTGGTAAAGCTTGTGCAAGATCTTCATTTCCTTATTGAACTTGTTAATAATTTCAACTACCTATTCTTACTAGTCAGGATTTTTTTTTTGTTTCTCTCTCTGGATTGGTGGGACTTCTTTTGTCTCACCTTATTGTAGAGATAAGTGTTATTACAAGAATAATAAACATCTTATTTGTTTTGCTATCTCATTTTTTTGGTAAAAAAGTAAACTTTCATTATCACAGGCATATAATAAAACATTACAAAAAACAAAAACGAGCATATAATTCCATCTCATATTATCTGTGATGAAATAACAGAATGAATAAAATGCTTTATTTTCCATTATCTTTTCAGGATGAATTGAGAGATGCAGTACTGCTTGTATTTGCTAACAAGCAAGATCTTCCTAATGCAATGAATGCTGCTGAGATCACTGACAAGCTTGGTCTCCACTCTCTCAGGCAGCGCCACTGGTAAATCTTCTGATCAAAAAGCTGTTGTCCTCCAGTAAGGATAGCTTTTCTGACTTGATCTAACGAAATACTTGTGTGGTCCTTCCAGGTACATTCAGAGCACCTGTGCGACCTCTGGGGAAGGCCTTTATGAGGGTTTGGACTGGCTTTCCAACAACATAGCCAACAAGGTAGCTTTTAGTTTCTTCCCTCCTTACTCTTGGAATCATTAAATAAGTTGATGCTTACATGTGGAAAATCCCAATTTTGTTTCACTGTGATTCACGCATCGAGTTAGTGCATTTGTTTTTCCTTGGACCCGACCTGACCTGATGTGCGTCGGGTTGTGTCGGATTGATTGGGTCCGTCACAATTTTTAAAAAGAGAAAAAACACAAATTAAAATTTGAGTGCTAAATCTGGCAATGGTAAGCTATTATCACCATGAAAATCTCATTATCTTACTTATCAATCTCGATTTAATTTAAAAAAGTAGTAGATAAGAACATGAAAATATAAGAAAAATTCCTACATCACCAAATGATGTGCATCAAATAATAATGGTTCAAAATTAACTAACAACTCCAAAAATTATCTCAAAAATACAATAAATTTTCAATTGAGAAAATCATAGAAGAAGTGAGATAATTACTTTGGGTTAGGTTTAGAAACAAATATTTAAAATTTAAAGGTCGGGTGGGTCAAATATCCCTTAATGACCTAACCCAACCTGCCCTCGAGCCATACTTTTTTTTACATGACCCGACCCAACCTGTCCTGACAGATTGGGTCGGGTCTGGACACCCCCTAATGATTAAATGGTAGTGCATGCAGTTTGCATTTATGCTTTCTTGTTCGTGCTTGATCTTGGTGTCTACCCCTAATAGGCATTCTTTTAATCATACAGCATCTGAAAAACTTTTTTTATGCTCCGGTAGTTTTATCCAAATACAAATGATAGAAAAGTTTACCCATCTAGAAATTGTGCTAAGTGATTGTTTATGCTTCTGACATTACAGGCTTAAATGTCCTTTGAGAGACTTCTGGTGGGCCAGTAATTCTGGATGCAGGGTGAATATTATCTAGTTTTTATTTTTTTCATCTTCCGAGACAAATTGTATGTGTGTTTATGCATGTGGTTTTAGGACATCCGGTGACTAAAAGCGTAGTAGAAAATTGTTTTATGAGATATGTATTACTTTTGAGCTTTCTGTTGGGTTTGGATGCAATGTTCATAACTGTAATGCAAACTAATTCAATGCGCCTTCCCATTCCGAAAATTAACCCTATTATCGATTGTCGTCCTTGTACATTCTTACGGTACGAGTTATTTGGGTAGGCGTCTCTTGTTTTTCTTGTAACCTTCGTGGTTCCCCGCAGCTCTCCCGGGAAGCTTGGACCTCAAGCCACGCTGGTACAAAGGGAGCTGCTATTTTTTACTCTATTTCTCTAATGTCACACCTTATTTATTATCTAATCTAAATATATGATATAAATTGAATCACCCTTATTTCGATATAGAAAATTTTAAAATTTTTTGGTGGGGTACATAGGGCAAAAGCTCAAAAGAAATTTTTTAAAATTGATTAATCAATTATTTTCGTTATACGAGAAGGAACTCTAAATCTTTTAAATGTCTGTCACCATTAGACTACATATAACTAATGGCTTATATTTAAAATTGATTAATAAAATTTTACTGTTATCCCATTCTAAAGCTAAAAGCACTTACCTTAATAATGACATATAATAATACTTATAAATTACTTACAAAAGAATTATTTGCATGGGATTTAATTTTTAAATCTAAAACTTAGGAGTAAATTGCTGTGGCTATCCATAGAGCACCTCTCATGAATCATTTTCCCAAAACTTTCTTAGATCTCTCCTCTCTAATAATCTCTTTTTTTCTCATCTCCTCCTTCATGTTCATTTTAAGTAAATTCTCAAAATGGGTTACTAGCATGAAATTGTTACCATATAGAAATTTTTAGTAGATAATATCAATTTGTAAATAGATAATATCACGTGCAATTCTTATGATTTCCAAAGTTTACAAAGTTCCTAGATTTTATCAATTTATCACTTTGTTATGACTTAATTTATATTTTTCTTGTTAATTATTTATTTATTTTATTTTTTATTGGATATTTTATTTTATTTTTATACTTTATAACAATAGCAAAAGTCAAATAAAAAGTAATAAATTTAGTTTTAATGCTGCAACTCAGAAAAAAGATACTAGAAATGGTGGGTTATATTATATTAGACTTTTTTATTAATTTTGCTTAAGGTTCAAAATTTTGAGACACAATTTTTTTTTTTTTTTAACTTAAAACATAATTAGTCTCATACCTAAATACCATGTTACCCTATATATAAAACCCAAAAAATAAAATACAATAATTAATCAAATTTAAAATATTTCCATATTAAGTGGAAGTAACTAAGTTATACCATTTAAACATTAAATAGGATGTGAGATTAGTTAATTAAATATAGAAATAGAGACTCTCTATATATTAACAAAATAAACTAATTGTATTTTGATGTCTTTTCATACATGTGATAAGCATTGGTTTTTTGAGATGGTACGTGATAATTGACCACGTTGCTTCACATTATATTATTATATTAGCAAGAGGGGAAAAAAATGAAGCATATTTTATTGAAGCTAGGCCCAACTTGAAGTATTTTTCTTGTTTTTCTATTAAATGAAATGTTTTTATTTAAAGAGTACTTATATTCATGGTTACAGCTGGCTTAATCTCTGACAAAGATTTAGTGAGACTAAAATAACAGCGAATTACGACATTGACCTATGATAGGTATATAACATCAAATTATCTTAAAACTAAAGAAAAGAAGGATTCCGACCAAAAATTTAAAAAGAATGAAGGATTAATTAATTCGTCTTCGTGAATCATCCTTATGTTCTATAAAGTACATGGTTAAATATTGCAAGATGATAAAAGCAGAAAGACTTTAAAAATGACTAAGTTTTTTTTTTTTTTTTTTTGACGGTGAAGAATTTTTTTTAATCTGACTAAGATTTCTCATTTTTTTTTTTTATAGAACTAAGATTTTTATTTCAGTTCTTGAAAGGTGTAATAACAACTATGTGGCTCTCTTTTTTATCACTTAAATTTATAAAATTTGAAAAAATAAAAAATATTCCTTAGCCTATATATGAGTTTCTCTCCTCTTTCTTTCTTTTTTCTTTCTTCGTTTGTCATTACTAACTTTAATTTAATCTTAATTCGTACCATAAAAAAAAAAAAAAATCTTAATTTGTAGCTGATTATAAGATATCTCATTCTTTTTTCCTTCATTTATTAAAATCTTATAGATCTTAAATTCTTTTTTCCTTAATATTTTATTACCACGTTAAAAATTAAGTAAAGTAAATAAAACATTTTTGAGATTATTTAATTTTCTTAAACAAATGATAAGCATGGGAGAGTGCATTTGAGTTACATTTAAGGTGTATTTAACATGCGTTTGTTCGTTATTTAGGCCTATATAAAGGAGGTTAAGTTAGCCATCGTAGTATTCAGGAACTAAATAAGGTTGGTAAGCTAGCTTCCTTTCATTGTTGCTAATTTACTCTCTCAACACTCCTCTCCTCCAATCCTCCTAAGGATTCTCTAGTTGCAAACCTTCTCCGAAAGCTCCAGAAAATGGTGCCTAAACAGTTCTTAGGAACAGGTAAGGTCTCAACACTCAACACAGGCAATTCCAGGAGGGCCTATGTGACATTTTTGGCTGGCAATGGCGACTACGTTAAGGGTGTGGTTGGTCTGGCGAAGGGTTTGCGCAAAGTAAAGAGCTCATATCCTTTGTTGGTTGCTATATTACCAGACGTTCCTGAAGAGCACCGTGAGATTTTGAGGTCTCAGGGCTGCATTGTCCATGAGATTGACCCAATCTATCCTCCTGAGAATCATGTTCAGTTTGCTATGGCTTACTATCTTACCAACTATTCCAAGCTACGTATTTGGAATGTGAGTGCTTTTCTGTGCGGTTTTTTCCTCCAAACTTATGGTTGTTGTATAGTTTATATGACTCTGACACTCCATCTCACTTCTTTTTTAGTTTTCTTTCTAAGTGCAAGAGACATAATTTTCAACTAATTTCGCCAAAAACTTGAATTGTCAAGTCTTCATGCTTTTATTTTCTACTCTTTTCTTTTCTTTTCTTTTTTTAAAGTTGTCCAATTTATACAAGTAACCTTCTTCTCTCTTTGTTAAATCTTGTCCTCCATTAAGAGGTTTTACTGATTGAACTAGTTTACCCTGTCGATTTCTATTCCTTTCTAAGATAAGAGCTACACAATCTAGCTTATGATACTAAATAGCTAAACTCTATTAACCTCAGCCCAGCCTAACATTCTTAACAAAGTTGAGATTAATATATGACTTACTTGCTCTAAATGTATTCATATATATGAATTGAATTTGCAGTTTGTGGAGTTCAGCAAGATGATATATTTGGACGCAGACATTCAACTGTTTGAAAACATAGACCATCTGTTCGACACACAAAATGGGTACTTCTATGCAGTGATGGACTGCTTCTGTGAGAAAACACGGAGCCATTCACCACAATACAAGATTGGATACTGTCAGCAGTGCCCTAATAAGGTTACTTGGCTAACTGAAATGGGTTCACCTCCTCCCTTGTATTTCAACGCTGGCTTGTATTTGAGCCTAACCGTCTAACCTATGAGAGCCTTCTACGCACTCTCTAAATCACTCCCCTAACTTCATTTGCAGAGCAAGTCAAATTAGTCTTGTAGTTTGCTATTTTTTGGTTGTCCTTAAAGAATTGTAGTATCAGAGGAGCAAAATTCTGACTAAAATATCCTTGAATATGGTGTGAAAGGATTTCCTGAATATGTTTTTCCAAAATATGTAGAAGCCTATTCCTTTGATATACAACCTGGTTTTGGCTATGTTATGGCGTCACCCAGAGAATGTGGAGCTTGAAAACATTAAGGTGGTCCACTATTGTTCAGCTGTAAGTGACTCTTCCCTTTCTTGTTGGCACCAACTTGTAACTTAAGCAAATTGACTAAAATCTAATTCACCTAATTTGCTTCTTTAATTGTTAACACGCTTTTGTTGGTAAATCAAGCTATTAATTTCTTTATAATTAACTTTCTTTATGCAAATATGAATAGGGTTCAAAACCATGGAGATATAGAGGGAAGGAAGTTAACATGGACCGGGAGGACATCAAGATGTTAGTGGCAAAATGGTGGGACATCTATAACGATGAATCCCTTGATTTAAAGGCTGAAAACCTAATACCGGCAGTGAAGGAGAATTCTCGAGATCATCAATTATGTCAGCTATTCCTGAGACCAGAATGTCTTTCATTCCTGCTCCATCTGCTGCTTAAAAAATGTAATCCTAAGATCGACTACTTAAATTTGGAGCATTAACCTTATCATCGTCTGTTTTTCCCTTTCCTTTTTCGTTTAGTTTTAATATATATATAGGTTTCAGAGGCTTGTAGTTTTCCTTTTCCTTCTTAGATGTCGTAAGATTTGACTAAGTTATACAGATAAAGGTTTAAAGGTGGTTGAAATGTGGTTAATCTTGTGAAATCTCTACAGAAAATAATGCGTAGTACAGCTTTTGTCTTTATGCTTCTTAGATATCTTTAAGAGTCAGGGCTCAAATTAATGTGAAACGTTACATTGTTATACATAAGACATATAAGCTAGTGCAATGATATAAAATCATAAAGACTATCATTCTTACCCATTTCTGTTGCCTATATTTCCTTCTAATTCGACCTTCCTACTTCAAGTCATCATTCAGGCCTTTCCTATTATACTTTATCAATTTTTTTTTGGTACTTCACCTCATTTTTTGATGGTGCATATATGTGCCAATAAATTTTCTATATAGTGTTAATTGACATTGCTTGTACTATCATCAGACAGCAGCGATAAATAAGCTATAGGTCAGAGTGATCTAGACTTAACTGTAACTCCACCAAAATTTGCATATCTAGATATTTTACCGACATCATACGACAGAAGATTTAAAGAAGTTGCTCAAGAAATTCAACTGACCTTCGTAAAAGCGATGAATCTCAGCCAGTAAAAGATCAAGGCTCACACAGGAAGACAGACACACTTCGGCACCACTGGAGAATAAGATGATCACACAGTTACAACCAAGATAATTTAAACAAACAAATTAGTTATAAATCAATATAGAAGTTTATATAACTCGCTTGCCTGAACATTGCACCATTCTTCGTCTTTGATGGTCGCTTCTAGTGGAACCACTTTCTTTAAACTTTAACTGGTAATTGTAAGTCTCTGTATCGCAGGTACCTAATAATCCCAAAGACTATTATAAACTTAATATAGTAATATTTCTACAATTTAAAATCATGAGAGCGTTAAGCTTACCAGTGGTTTTGAATGAAAGGATTCCATCTGAACAACACGGAGCATGCTAGTCAACCTCAAGTTACCAGGAGAATACAATTTATTTAGGTTAACCAGCCACGAATTCTCCACTTACACTAATTCTCAGCAACACCTCCAGAAGAAAACTTCAAATCTTGAAAATCTTCCAAGCAGCTTCTAATGCAACTGCTCAAACGGAATTGAAGTTTCTTCCGTTACATACCACTCAACCTTCTCGATTTTTTTGTGGAAGACACTATCACAACCGACAACGTTCAATACTAAGTTTCAGCGGCCATAGACATAAACTATCAGCAACGAGATCAAGCGACATAGATTTGACTCATTTTGAAGCATCAAAGCATGTTTTATTATTTAGAAATCCAGGAAACTGAAGGTATCTTAAATCAACAAATAAAATGAACAAAATCTCAAATAGAAATATCCAGCTACATACTAGAAAATCGATCTGAAGTTTGAATCGAAGATAAAGATCGACTAAGAATGGTTGATAATCTTTAAACCTGTTTTACTATTTAGAATTCCAGGAAATTGAAGGCATCATAAACTCAACTAATAAAATGAACAAAATCTCAAATAGAAATGTTAATCCAAAGGATGTGAATCCAGCTACATACTAGAAATTCAAACTGAAGGTTGAATCGAAGATAAAGATCGACTGAGAATGGTTGATAATCATTAAATCTGTTCGGACAAGCGGCATCTTTGAAATGCTGAAGAAATTAGTTGTAGTCACATCCACGAAATCAAACAAACCTAAGAATCGGAATGAACTAGAAAATCAAAGAAAGTAGTTTCGATGATGATCCAGCGATTGGACATGAAATGAAAATTGAACTCACACGTAGACAGATATTCTGGACCGAAGAGAGCGCCACTGAGAACCTCGTGTCTCTCAAATGAATCTCGCGCGCGCGCACTATTGATTCGCAAATGAGCTACGCTTTCGAAGTAGCAAGGCTTTGAATTTTAAAATCGGTATTCAAATGAGAAGAGGTGGCAAAGGCGGTGATGCGCGGCAAACCGGCACGCGCCCAACTCCTTACATCTAAACCAATTCTGAAGCCCACCGAATAGCCCATTTAAAAAATTTTCGGCTCAAAGTTGATATGTCCATAATTGGTCCATCCAGCCCAACTTCTGCCCCATTTTTTTACTATTTTTAGTTTTTGGTCAATCACTTAGAAAAAAAAATAAAAAATCTCTCAATCACTTTTCTTTTCCAGTTCAACCATGACTCACGAGCAACAAGAAGTTTGTATTAGTAAAACCAAACAAAATAAATTAGCATTTCAAGGCAATTCATGCACGGCTGTTGAAAGTTGAAGGTTGAACCTTCTATTCTAAAAAGTCAGTCAGACAGAGACAATCACAACCTGATTCCCCTGCCACTTGATAATATCTGGCAATCACCAACTATTCCCTCCTTGAATTCCAGAGTCTAACATGGATGGCCAAAAATTAATAAAAACATTGCAAAGATAATCACAACACATTTTTTTGCGTCACTGTCAAAGCAATATTTATCACTTCCCACTAGCCGCTGTAAAAGATCAATCATCCCTTTCAGAACAAGTATTACCGTGCCATGCACATTGTGGGGAGAAAGGGGTTAGGTGCAGTCACGTATCATATATATAAAATTCTGGGTTTAACATAGAGAAGCACACCAGACACATTTATGACAAATACGGCAAAGAATATATAGAGAGTAGAGAATATAACAAAAGCTATGGATCCCAAAAAGGTCGAAAGTGAAGGAAATTCGGATCCGGGCCAATCTGAAATTGTGTATCATCTAGCTTTGGATATTGGTGGTAATTTTTTATAACTATCTTGTCTATTCTGTCGTAATTTTCTTCTCCCCTCCCCAAAAAAGAAAGCTTTGTTCCGTTGCAGTTGTTTCATGAATTGAACGTTTCGCATATTGATTTTTATAACTTGCGTTCAATTTGGCTTGTTTGCTTCGCTCAATTTTATGGGTTTTACTTGTATTCATGGAAAAATTAAATTTCGATTCCAAGGTTCTCTTATTTTTTGTTTCTCGATTTGGATCATCGTGATTGGGTGTTGTAATTATCTTTCGTTGTCTTGTTCATATAATTGTGTTGTAATTGCTTTTGTTGATCTAACTTGCTCAATGAGCATGAAGAGGACACTGGTATTTCTTAACATTTTCCCAGTTTAGAAACTATGGAGATTCTCTTTATTATTCCGCTCTTTCATTACTCATCTCTATATTCTAGCCACTTGTGATGAACCGTGAAGAGAAGTTCTGCTTCTGGATTAGCTGTTGACTTTCCTGACAACGATATGGGTGTCGACAGGTTCTCTAGCTAAGTTAGTGTACTTCACAAAAAATGATGATAATTCTGTTGATGGTGAGAGGATGTCTGGCAATGAAGCTTTGGCAAAATCCAAAGGCAGCAGGAGCTATCCTGTAATCAAAGGCAGACTCAATTTTAAGAGTTTTGAAACAAGCAAGATTGATGATATTTTAGAATTTATCAAGTCCAAGAAACTTCATCTCAGAGGTATGTACAGAATCGTGTTTCTTCTTTGTTGTAATTATGGGTAGTGTTTACCTCAATGTAAGCAAATTTTGTTATGCTGCTAATCATGTTCAGATTCATTAATGGTTTAATCAGCCTCAGATTTGATCTGAGAGCATTCTGAGCTTAACCCACTGGGAGCTCGAGTTGATCTCAGATTGGCTTGGTATGCTTAGCTCTAGTTAGACTTCCTCATTTTTCAACCAACGTTTTACTTGCTCTGTGGTAACTGGTTGAAGGTGTCTCAACTATTCATCAGTAAGGCCTAGTTAAACGCAAAGAGATTTATGTTGCGCAAGGCTAGCCCTTGACCTTAATGAATTAAGCTGGATTTTAGTTTGCTTAGTTAGTGAATAAGCTTCTTAGAAACCAAAGACAAAATTACTGATATCCTTAAAAACTATATAAATGTTAACATAATTCTTTCAATTACCAGATTTGTCATTATATGTTTTTGGATGAAGATTTACATTTGATGTTATTCCGAAATTTTTATCATTTATCTACTTCTGATGAATTTATTGCAAATTTGATGAATTCAGGAAGTCAGCAGCAAGAAGAAGTTCCTGGAAGTCAGAAGACATCCATTAAGGTAATAAAAATATAAAAAGGTCAATCACGTTATATTATGAAGAATCTCTTTGTTTATGCTGATAAAACTAGTCCTTTGTCTATGATGTGAAATAAGTTGCATTATATATTTTAAAAAAATAACATTTATTTTATGCCATAAGGCACTTGGATTTGTTATGCACTTCTTAAGAATGAAAAATTATTGGTGAGAAGGCCACAGGTGGTGGTGCGTACAGATATGCAGATGTCTTCAAGGAAAAACTTGGGATCAGTCTTGACAAGGAAGATGAAATGGATTGTCTTGTAGCAGGAGCGAATTTTCTGCTTAAGGTGGGATCCTGATGCCACATACTAATTCTGCTATCATATAAGCAATCTCTTATGTGTCCTTTTGGTTAGTATCTTGTTCAACGAGATTTACAGATTAATTGCTGGATCTTCTTCCCCACTTAGCTGGTGAGAATTTCTAAACAGGAAATCTAATCTATTTTCTGGTTCTTCTTTCAATAGGGGATCCACCAGGAAGCATTTACCTATTTGGATGGACAAAAGCAATTTGTGCAGATTGATCACAATGATCTTTATCCCTATCTTCTAGTTAATATTGGATCTGGCGTTAGCATGATAAAGGTGGTCATCATACAAGATAAATGACTTGCTCTAGGATTCCATGTGTAAGCTTTTCTAAGATGTTCAAATTATCCTGTATTGATTTTCGTTTAGGTGGATGGAGCTGGAAAGTTTGAGCGAGTAAGTGGAACAAGTATTGGCGGAGGCACCTTCTGGGGTTTGGGAAGGCTTTTAACTAAGTGCAAGAGGTTGTTTTCCTTGGTAATTCATCATTGATTTCACCTAAAATCATTGGATTACCAGTAATATATTCTTCTGCTTCAGTTTTGACGAGTTGCTGGAAATGAGTTATCAAGGAAACAATAGAGTAATAGACATGCTTGTAGGAGATATTTATGGGGGAACAGACTATTCAAAGGTATGACTAGTGAAACTGTAAGTCCTTCTTTTCGTTTTTAAGATTAAAAGACAGTGATTCTTGCATTCCTGTTCTTTGAGGAGTTTTTGTAAACCAAGACTGATTTCAATGAGAATGACTTCTTCAAGTGGTTGCTAACTGCACCATTGTTTCCTTTGATTGATAATAGATAGGCCTTACATCAACTGCAATAGCATCTAGTTTTGGGAAGGCCATTTCTGATAATAAGGAATGCGAAGATTACAATCCTGAAGATATTGCTCGATCTCTTCTAAGAATGATCTCAAATAATATTGGACAGGTCAGTTGTTGTTAGATCGCCTTCTTGCATTGCAAAATATTATCAACTTAGACGATGTTGCATCATATGTATATCTGGATGTATCTAGATGATCTCTTAGGTTTCACGAGTTTGAATGGTTTGGTCTCTGATTTGAGCTTCTTCTTCTTCTTTTTTCCCTGAAATCATAATTCTCAGATCTCATACTTAAATGCTCTTCGATTTGGGCTGAAGAGGATTTTTTTCGGTGGATTTTTTATTCGGAGTCATCCCTTTACAATGGACACGATATCTGTTGCCGTTAATTTCTGGTGAGTGTTAAGGAATCCCTTCCTACCTCCTGCCAATCTGCTGCATCTTTGGATGCTAGTGCTTAAGATATATTGTGAGCACAAACTGGTATGTTCAGAATGTTAAAATGAGATTATATGTGACAGTAGAAAATATAAATTAATGCAACATCCAGCATTAATTTGAATAATTACAACCCTTTGACATAGAATTTAATATATCTAATGGGATAGAGGATTTTACCTCATTGACATTGACATATTAGCTGATTTTATTTATTTATTTATGTTTTTTTGGGTGTCTTGTATGCCATTCGAGCATGATTATTAGAAGGAAGCACGTGGTTACTTTTTTTTTTTTTTTTTTGCAGGTCTAAAGGTGAGGCAAAAGCCATGTTTTTACGGCATGAAGGGTTTCTTGGAGCTGTGGGTGCTTTCATGAGTTCCGACAAGCATGGTCTCGAGGAATTGCTGGTTGCAGCAGAGCAAGCTCCTGGTAACATATTCTGTGCCGTGGACAGTAGACATAGCTCGGTAAATGGGGAATTAAATGGAGATGAAAGTATAGAGTGCAGTCTGTATGCAGCATAGATGTGGCAACTCTTCGTTGCCAGAATTGCTTGCATTTACACTTGTATAAGTTGTGTTGTAATTTGTAACACAGTTCGTAAGTTATAATTATAGTAAGCAAGTGGTTGATATTTAAATTAAGGCATAAATTTAGAACAACTCTGAGCTCATTTGTCAGTGCTATATTGTCACGCTTTGTATAACAGCTATTGGCTCTAGGAATATATGATAGGTGTCAACTGTATCGTTGTCACACATAAAATGAAAGAAAGTCAAAGTTTTTATTTACTTCGCCTTTTAGTCTGATTCTGATGTCTTCCGGTGACACATTGATTCTGAGCGTTCACTCCTTTGTCGAAACTCTGTCGTTTCAAGTAAGCTGCCTTATTCTGTTGAGCAATTTCAACACTATATTTGAATGGTCTTTTCTAATGGTGTTCCCTGGAAACAACTTTGATGCTTCGCATCTAATTGCATGTTCAGGACAATTGATACTTCAATCTCTCATTGGCGATATGATGCATCCTTGGCATCTATGAAAGTAAACAAGACATGTCAAGCAACTTTTACAAACACAATGAGATTTTAATAGATGAGTTTAACAAACTACTACAATGGAGAAATTTAGATTATCTACAACACAATATAATTAAAATAGATAGATATATCACTTGGCATTTAGTAGTCTTCTCTGATTCCGCTTTGCATTTTTTCTACGCACTCTCCATCTCTCTTTAATGTCACTCAAGTTATCAACTAGGTTTAGATTTTCATCAGAAATTTTCTGAAGCTTTCCATCAGACTTTTCGGTCTCAAATCCCCCCCTGATTCTGGCAGTTTCTGCAAGCAGATCATGTATAAGCATCTCGGTTGTCCGGGTGGTAATTCCCCTCAAATACCAGGATATAGGAGGGGGTGGGACAAGGGCTGGCTGAAGTATCTGTTGCAGGCCAACTCTAGATCCAATTCTTCCCTTGCCTCCTGTACAAGCATGATAATCCTCCTTGGTCTTGGGTTTAAAGGGTAAGCAGGTTTTTTCATCAACGAAAAGCGGTTCTACCCTCCAGCAGCCTTCAAATTTTTTCATGAATCCTGTCTTAACTTGCTTGAACTTCATCTGCCATACAAATACATAGAAACATGTGAGTCGCACGTGCTCTTTGGAAGAAATTGATTCCCACATCACACTGATAAGCAATACATTGCGTAGCAGCGTTACGCTTACAAAGGATATATCAGTCTTAGTGTAAGTAAAGCATAATACAGGAAACAAATGGTATTAACTTGATGTGACTAACATAAAATCCATTTTCTTGCACTTGTACTTCCACATGATCCAAGCGAACACCCTACGATTTCTTTTGAGGAGAGTTTTGCAGTTGAGAAAATAGCACTTCAACTCTGGTGTCATTTCTACATCCCAATAGGTAACCAAAAAAATTGAATCTATCTATCTATCATGTTAAAGAGGAAGAAATGGATGCTTACTGAGTGGTCTTCTCTGTTTTGATCTACCAAAACATGAACTGGAATAGTCCCTGACCACCAAAGAAATTTCCAAATGGCTGCTTGCTCAAGTTCAACTACTTGCCTATAACCCTCATCGACCAAAACATTTCTAGATATCACTTCCTAACCAAGAAATACACGGTCAAGTGAAATTGCAGAAATTTGATGAGATTGCTAGAAAAATGTGACTCAGACGATACTCTGAGAGAAATAATAGCTAATTAGAATCAGCTACCTTAATATTTTTGAAAACTCTCCTGTTGTCGGGATCTATCACTATATCGTATACAGCATCTGGCGGCAGGCCCACATCAACTTCAACATTCAGGTTGCAAAAGGAACCTTTCGGCACAGTCACCTGCCAAAAACAACATTATATTGCATGCTTTCGGTCCCTTGATGGATACACATAAGATATTTCCAAAAACAAATCTCAGCTCACTGCTCTCTATGTCCCATAAAATGAGATTGAATGGATTTTAACATAGCTAGGATTTCAGAATTCTGGCCTAAAACTTGTAAACGTTGGTCAAGCAATTCCTCCACCATTCATTTAAAACACTATTTTTACAAAGAATACCACTTCCCCATTTGACCGTTCCTCACCTTTATTTGTGGTGGCTTATCAACCCATGAAGGGTTTTCTCTCCATGCTTGCAATTGCTCATCCAATTCAGCTTCAGAGGCACTAAATGACTGTTTCTCATTTCTCTGGATAGAGCTAACCCTGTTCGTCCCATCATTTTTTGCTAATTTACTGAGCTGTGACTGCAAACGAGAGATAATGAGCTCAACTAGATTTCTAAATAACTTTAAAGCTTCAGAAAAGACGATCAACCTTAAGAATACACTGTAGCTTACGAGGTAGCTGCACAAAAAATGCAGAAATTGCGGGATCCATTGCCCTGGGAAACCCATGTTTTTCGTTCTTCTTAACATTTAAGCTGGACTTGCTGACCTTGGACTCACCCATCACAACCTGGAAATTTAGTAAAACAGTTAAACCAATTCATTTTCTATACAAAATCATTAACTTCTTAAGGCCAATTTGGGTCTTAGTTACTTGTGCATACCCTTGATGGATAAACTAATGAACTTCGAGAAATAGATGAAGAACAGTCTTTGTATTATTTTTCCCGAAATAGAGGGTATAGCTACCTACATAGATGTCTTTTAGCTTTGATTCAACTCCAAGTAAGCAGTAAATGTATATTAGCAACATGCAATAACTGATCAGCGTAGAATCCAGTAAAATATTCAGAAAGATGTTTTTGGTAACAAGAGTAAAATTGATTAAAACAATTCGCCTCAAACAGGCTAAGCAACGTTCATCAATTTCTGCAGAAAATTGAACGCATTTAAATTATACACAATTTGAACAAGCATCACCAATCAGAAAATGCCATGAAACAAAACAATAGGAGCAAATAGATAAGCAGCAGAAAGAAATTTCCATGACCATTGAACCTGAAAAAAAAAAAAAAAAAAAAGGAAAAATCAGAGAGAAAAGAGAGGCGGTAAACTCACTGAGTAGATGAGTTTAGAACAATTGAGTTAAGCTCAGATCTCCGCTTGGTTACGGAAATTATCCTATTGCAGACTTGCAGTATGGTATCTTTTTTTATTTTTCTTGGTAAAACGCGGAGCACATCTTCTACTTAAAAAACGCGGTAGACCCACCAACTGCAGGGATTCACATTGACGGTGTAGTTTCCCTTTTGATTTTTCTATTTTTTTTGGCCAAGACAACAGCTAGTCGTACAAGGATGGATAGGATATCACAACTAGGCGTGTCTTGTTATATTTGCTATTATTTTCAGTAGGTCTTTTCATGCCAAACTTTTTTTTTTTTTTTTTTTTTTGGTTAAGCACCTTTTCATAACAAACTTTGCCGTGAGTATTTTTTTCTCACAATTTTATAAAATAATAAATCATATATTAATATATTTTAACTCTGTAATTACTTCAAATATAAAACAAAACAAACTTTTTTATCATACATATAATATATTTGAATTGAAGAGAAAAATACACTGGAACTGAATTCTATTTTTAGATAAAATTGAAGTGCATTAAATTCTTCATCCAAATTTATCGGATTGGGTTGGGTGGGGCTATATGCCTATGCCTCACATCAGGGTTTATTTATCTACTCTTACAAACAAATAACTACTAGATAGCAGTCACTGCAAAATAAGAGCCATACATCAGGCTTTAGTGCAGACTTCCCCATCACAAACCCAGCTATATTTGGAGTTTTCTTCTTCTCCCTTGGCACATTTTGGATGCAGATCAGTCACACTCATCACAGTAGTACGACCATATATTTCCCTCCTCATCACAACCATCACAGTTATAAATCCAACGGCGAGTTAGCACAAGCTCATGGCTGGCACGTGCCAACTTCTCAGACCACCCCTTTGCAATCTCTTCATATTTCGCCTCTATTTCTTGTATTCTCTCATCTGTGAAAGGATGTGCCTCTGCCCCATGAAGCATAAGGAGATTTCTTGCTTCTTTTGTGACGGTGTTTCCACTTGGTCCAATGGCCACAGCCATGGGGATGCCATGTACCTTGAATTTGCGACTTAGGGGTGACTTTCTTGAGTCAGCAAAGGGAGCTGCCAACCATGGCATTCCTGCAAAGAATTCGTCAAAGGAAGCTTGATCCGTGTCACTTGAGATGAATATAATTTCAAACGCATTGTCGTTTGCCTTGATCTCAATAAGTTTTGGCAGGAAAGCACGGCATGGACCACACCAATGGGCTGAGAAGTACAGGAGGATGTTCTTCCTCACTAAATCTAACACGGGGAATCTGAAATAAGGCAATTTATTATTATCACCACAGTAGAATGAGAAAGAAAGGCAAGAGGTGTTGGAAATTGTTTGAAGGATTTTACCTTAACACCATCTTTCCCGATGACAAAATCTAGATCCCCAGAAACTAAAATTGAC
Organism: Bauhinia variegata; assembly: GCA_022379115.2. NCBI lineage: Eukaryota > Viridiplantae > Streptophyta > Magnoliopsida > Fabales > Fabaceae > Bauhinia > Bauhinia variegata. Next base: position 12,560,760 of record CM039436.1, on the reverse strand, counting down.
TCGAGAGTTTGAGCTTCCTCTTTGGCCTTCTCTATCTCAGCAAGCTCAGCAAACTTTTCAGGAGTGAAAGGGTATGCAATAATCCCATGATCCTCAATGGCTTCAGCAACATTGGAATGAAGAGTCTTCCCATCTGGTCCAATAATATCCACAGTGGGCAGGCTCGAGAGCTCGAAGTACCGAGCCAGCTTCTCAAAGCTCTTGTCCTTGATAGGTAATGAAAACCAAGGCCGGCTTTTTAATCCTTGCTTGAATGCTTCTTCTTCATCATCTAGGGGTATCAACACAACCTCAAAACTCTCATCCTTTGCCTTCAACTTCTCATAAACCTCAACAAGTTTTGGAGTAAAGTCAATGCATATGAAGACAATGAGAAATATAGACCCATTATCTTCACCTCAAGTTCAGAGATAGGCACCTGCATGTACATGAAGGGGGGAAATTGATACTATTTACGAACAAAAACAACCAGATTCATTAAGAAACTACCACTTCAAATAAAGAGATAATAGAAGTTGCAGACACTTTACTTTGTTACTATCAGCAGAAATCACGAAGTCACGAGAACGTGAGACCAATAGAGTTCTCAATGATTGGTTTCTCCTAGCTTCCTCTTCCTGTTCTTTCAACTCTCCGATCCTTTCTGATGTAAAGGGGTATCCTTCAACTTCATACTCGCGAATGACCTGAACTCCACTTTCAGTGACAACTCTCCCATTTTCATGAAGGATTACAAGGTGGGGAATGCCCATCACTTTGAATAATTTATCAAGGCGATTGCAGGTGTCTGAATCAGAAAAAGGGACAGCAAGCCACAGCATCTTGGCAAAGTACCCATTAAAGGCTTCATCATCATCATCGGCCGAGAGAAAGATAACCTCAAAATCACTGTTTGGATAGACTTCTTTGGATACCTCCACCAAATTTGGGGTGAAAAGTTGACATGGACCACACCAGGATGCTGAGGAATACAAGCCAAGTTTCTTTCTCTTCAAGCTTTCGATTTTAACCTGCAAATTTCATAAAATAACAAAAGATTCTGTAATCTCCCACCAATATGCATGAGTATGAATATCACGGCGCTTTGATTTCATTCATTAAAATTACTACCACTGGAAAGCTTGACACAATTCGCATCAACTTAAGTAAAACAATATATCCAACCGGTTGACAAAAGTGAATTCAAGTGTTTTGAGACCTTTAACATTGACTTAGCAGATATGCGTTTAAAGGACCAGTTAACAACTCTATCCAGCCACAAGGACAAGAAGCCACTCAATTTTACTGAGCACATCAGTAATGGTAAAAATTAATAAAATAGTTTATGCTATGGAAAACAATGCTGAGTTTTTATATACATCAAAAGGGATTTATCAATCAAAACTGGCAATCCAGTGTGTTTGAGTCAAGTGAAACACTGAGAATGAATTCACCAGCTTCCACTATGAAGAAACTGAGTTTAATCTACTTTGCGCAAAAAACAAAACCAGAACATAACTAATAGACGATGAAAGTGTCTACTTCCTTGAAGTCATTCCAATTCCCGACTCCACAATTTCCCGACCAAATACAAAAGATAAATCGAATCAATGAAACATGAAATTTAGCAGAGTAACTGAGCACCATTGTTCCTAACCAGGTAGTCCCTCTCCGAAGAAGAGAAGAGGGATTGGATATCGTGGTAGGCAGCATTTCCAGCCCCCGCCATGTTTTCACTGTGTACGACACTACAGACCAGTTATGGATAGTTTGGACTTGGGACAGGAACAAGACTCGCATGAACGAATGGACTAACGAGTCATCGAGAAAAATTTTCTTCTGTTTCTTTATAGAATCATGCTTTTTTTCCTAAAATTTAAAAGAAAGGTAACGAAAAAAAAATAAAAATCAGCTAGGATTGGCATCGGCCCAATCGAATTGATGTTCATCACTTCATTGCCCGCCAATGACGAGGAAGCCCGTCAACATTTTCAGTTTGTATTTATTTCTCATTTAATGTAATTTAAACTTTAAAATGAATTAATCTACTAAAAAAAATTTAAGGAATTAATGTTTTTATCATAATAAAAATTCAAATGAACTTAGTAAAATTTATATTATACCAACTGTACCAGTAGAATAAATATACATCTTGTCTCCTATAATCTTGCCCAAATATGAAATATTTATTGTATACTATTTCATCCAATACACTAATTAATGTGACACTATTTGAATTGAATGGTAAATTCTTAACTAGATTCTATTAGATTCCTTAACCAATTACATACCACCAATTATATCACTACATTTGACAATTTGGCACACATGGTAGTTTGTGCCCATAGAATACTTCTTCCATGACATCATTGTTGGCTTAGTTCGGTCACAACAATTAATTAGATAAAAGCAACTTTAAAATTAGAATTGATTCTACATTACCAAAGCATCCATGTTCCTTATAGAAAACTTTAAATAGGCATACATCTTTATTCCACATATAATAAATTCTCATGTTTACACCGCTGCATAATGTGAAAAGGTACGAAATGGGAAAGTTACACACAAATTACTAAATAATGGTACTTTTAATTTGTTGATATTTGCATCCAATTTAAAGAATAAATACTTATCTAGTTGGTATGTTGTTGAGACTAACTACATGGCCTGAAAACTTCATCGAGGTTAGGAATTTGGTATAATGAACTTTAAACATGTGGTCATCCAGAAAATAAGTAGATGAGAATATTCTGCTTAAAATATCTTCACCAAAATTTGACCTATGCTAATATCCTAATGATCATGATGCGTGTCTACAACTTTCTGGGAAACTTTATAAGGTCATACATTTATCAGAGGGAAAAAAAATGCCTTTAACAACACCACAAACTAAAAAGTAGTATCAATTAGTTCTAAATCCATACGAGTACTCGATTAAGATATAATTTGTCTCTCTAATCATCAAAGGGCATTAGATCAAATACCAACTTATTCCTTTGTAGCAGATTCCCTCTTTCAAAAGGCATAACAAAAGGAATAAAGATGAAAATCCGGCAAGGTGACCCATTAAGGCAAAAAGATTAATTGTGCTAGGAAACGGTGTGGTGCCTCATATTTTTTACACAAATCCCTATATCAATCTCATAATCTCTCCTTTCTTTCACAAATTTCGAAGAAATGATTGACTAGGGAATTGCTAACTTGCAATACCACATTACAACCCCACCTGCTACAGAAACCATCTAATTTATAGGAAAATAAAAGCAAATAAACCATAGGTACCAAAATCATATTTCACAAAGTCGTTGATTTAAGTTTTGTTGTTAACTTGAGACATTATTATTGAGTAATTTGTAGATGCTTTTATAAGAATTTTATGAATTTCGGAACTTGTCGTTTCTTTAGTAAGTTTTCTAAAATCAACTTGCTTAAATTTTTTCTTTAAAAAAAAAAAAACAAATAAACTCTTAGATGAGTTTGTTTGATTTGTTAAATGCTTATTTTCCTTCAAACTGTGTTTTGCAACTAAACTTTTTTTTTTTTTTTCCACTCTTAACTGTGAATAAACTAGTGAACCAAAAAGGAAAGCTAGTTAGTTGAAGCAGTCAATTAAGATTATCTCTCAGTAAGATGTCTATAGACTCTATACTTGGCTTACTCTCTGTTATACATCAGAGGTTATCTCATTGCAGTTATTAAATGGAAACACCAGAGTAATCAAGGGCTGCACTTTCATGGGGCCTTGAGAGTGTGTTGTGTTATGCAAAGCAAATACAATACCTATATCTCTCTTCTGCTGTAAAGAACTTAGAGGAAGATAATTAAAAAAAAAAAGAACATAGAGAATAACTTTATTTATTCCTTTATTAAAGAAAGCTCCACTCTTCTCTCTTTTTGAATTCAAAAATTCTGTTTTCATTAGAAACCCATTATATATAACCACTTCTTATGGGGAATGTGATTGATTGCTTCATGTCTTCACTCATATCTCCCTTTGCCTGTACTCAAAGAACAAGACTTGGAGATTTCTACTAAATCCTCAAATTTTCCCGAACCCCCTTCTCTTTTATCATCCAACTTCAAAGATGTCTTTTCAAGTTCAACCACAGCAACAGCCACAACAACAACAACAGCCTCAGCAGCCTGTTCAGGTTTACCCAAACACTATCACAAATCAGGAAGCTTCTCACCATTCCGATGGGTCTTTTGGGACAGTTTTTATTGTCTTGGCTGTAATAGTAGTCATTTCTGCAGTTGCTTGCTGTCTTGGTAGGTTCTGCAACCGCCGTTACCACGGCCACAGCCACAACCAAAAGCCCAGCAAGCAGCAAAAGCAAAAGCAACAACCCAATTCCCTTCCAAAAGGAGATTTCCATCCCAAGGCAGGTTTCCATGCCAAAGATCAAGAGGATATTGAATTGGGTTTTGACGAGAGAATTCCAGCTGCAAAACCAAACGGGCATGGCTATGGCCACGACCATGGTCATGGTCATGGAGGGGCCAGAGGACCCAAGCCACCTAACAACGGTGAAAGAAAGGGTTTGGAAGTGAGGTTTGCTGATGAAATGGAGCTAAGAGGCTAAGAGCAGTTGTATGATGGTATATAATCAGAGGCCATCGTGTATACTTAGCCATCTTACGGTGCCAATACATATAATTTCGTTCTAGCATTGCGCTTTTATTTATCTTTTCTGCTTTTTAGTCTCTTGGATTTCCAACTGCTTGTTGAAATGTGTAAATCATACGCGGTGGTGTAACTTGTTGTATTGCATAATTTTCCTTTTTTTTTTTTCTAAATATCCAAAACTATGTAAATTAAGGGTTATCTTTCTATTTTTCTGAACCTGGCTTGTATTTACTCAAGAAAAATTGTGCCTTTATTTTAGCGCCAGAGATGGGGAAAAATAAAAATGATGAGTTCTATTAATTAACATGTATTAAACACATCGACAGGTACAGATACACGGATTAGTCCTATATATTATTATAATTGCATTAGTTCTATTTCAATTGATATGAAGTTATAAACAATATCATGGAATGTACTTGATTTACTTTTCCACTTCCATCCTCTCTTTTTTTCTTAAGTTAAAGAAACATGTCATCAATAAAATAAATGTTTGTTAACAGCGTGTCTCTGTAGTAAATTTCCTTGTAAGCTTAGAATTTGTTTTTTTGTGATGACATTTTCATTAACCAAAAAACTATAAAATGTAGTAATATTGTAAATATTAATTTTATTAATAATAACTTTTTTGACAAACTGGACAACAGCAAGTAATTTAGTACTTCATTCAATGGTACTGCTTTAATAATTGTGAAGGACGCAAAACTGTGCAGTCTTGGAGAATATAAGTACTATTCCCTTTCCAAGTATTCTCAAGCTTTAATTTGTGTCTCTGTTTTGACTGGAAACTAGTCTTCAATTTGAAGCTTCGAAGAGGAAACTACTCTGCATCCTCTATTGATATGCCATGCTTTTTGTGGTATGCTTGTTTTTTTATGCTACGTGTAAGGTAACTGTACGAATTATTCTGCTTTTCTGCAAGTAGGGTAATAATACGCCGTTTTAATTGAAATAATAATCTTATTAGTATACCTTTAATGACTGGGAAGGACGCACAACTGTTACATTTTTTCTTACTGCAGTAAATTTCAATTGCTGTGCTCCATTTTGAAGTTTAGCATTATGATTGGACCCATTATTTACCAAACAAAGAGAAAATGAACCTGAATTATGCAGTTACGGGTTATTTTCACTGCAGCTGCCTGGGCCTCTGCGTGGTCGTTCTGTTATTTTGTTATTACTTGCCCTGGCAACTGACAAGTGAGTCAAAACTGGTTCTGGCCATTATTCCATGCAGATAAAAGATTCCCACTGCCAAAGATATGGCACTGAGTAGAGTGATACACCAACACCATTCACCGATTCAAAAGGAAAAGTTGGTTAGCCTTGTCGTGTACCATGTGCTTCAAATTGGGAGACTCATATAAATGGGGAGACATGAAAGGGTCTCTGTCATAACTCACAAAACAACACTCAAAAACGAGCTAGACGCACACCACCACAAGCAAATCTGCACTAACAGGAAGAGACAATGAGAGGTTTAGGGAATAGCGTGGAGTTGCTTAGACCCTTGGTCGAGACCAAAGCTTGGAATTACGCTGTTGTTTGGAAATATGGCGATGACCCAACAAGGTTCCATGGAGATGAAGATTAAAATGCATTTTACAATCTGGGTCTTTGCTTATTCACAGTTTCCTTTTCTTTCTTTCTTTTTCATTTGCAGGTTTATTGAGTGGATGGGTTGCTGTTGCATGGGGGCTGGCAGAGGAGATAATGAGCGGGGCAAGACCAAAGAAGAAAAAGGTGTAGAATACTCGATTTGCAGGGATAGCTTCTATCAGCATCCAGTGAGAACAAAGGCTTGTGAGGCTATTGCCCAGCTTCCTTATACAATGTCACTGTACTCTGGGTACAACTCTCTTCCCTTCTATGTCGGCTTATTTCTTCCATAAACAAGGAAAGGAATTGCTAATACGAAAATTTGCTAATTCAGTGTCCATGGAGAGGTTGCCGTATCAAATCAACCGAGATGGATTACCCAGGTAATGCCTTTGGATTCAAGTACTGGACATTGCTTTTGCCTCTGTAATTTGCTCTCTGATTTCAACCCTTCTCTACATGTTTGCAAAGCTTAAACAAAAGAATCAATTTAGAGAAGTTTAACCGAAGTTCGGGTCTTGACCCAAGTGGAAGATAAACTATTTGATTCAATCTTCCCTACTTCATATCAAAAATGGTTTTTCATTTGATAAATGGCAGTGAGGTATCTGCTATTACTTCTTATGGAAACTCTTATTCCCCCTCACATTTTATTGATTACGCCCTGTAAAGTGCATGCCTAAATCAACTTCGGAAAATCAGATAACCCTGATAAAATTTCAAGCTGTAAAACACTCTCTTCTCAAACTACCTCATCAAGCGGTTAATAGTAGTAATGTCCTCATGGCTGTGATGGATGTTGGCGAAAAATTGACAATTAATTGAGATTATGCTTTATTTATTTAGCCTATATAACAGATCATGGACTTAAAAGCAGTACTTTGACAGGAAGCAACTGGAACCCAAGTTTTGATCCCCATTGTTGGTGGTCTTGTTGAGCTGTTCACCTTAAAGCTTGTAAGATATATCTCCGATGCTGAATATGGCATTACCTCTAACTGAAAATTTTTACTTCAAGTTATTGAAGAGTTCATATTTCACAGATACCAAAAGATATAAAGATAATAGAGTTCATAACAGCACACAGCTATTTCTCTTTGAAGCAAGAAGCCATGTCTCCACAGAGCTGTACAAATCTGAGCCTCAATGAGCATCCACCGTCAGAAGAATGCTATTTACTCTCACAGAGGTGCCCATCCGCCTCACTGACATCAAGTTTAATTTCTAGGGTACATCTTGCTGCAGTGACCCAGAACAGCTCCTATCATTGTATTGAAGGATCGTCCAGTGGGTCAAATCCTTCAAATGAACATACATCATCTGATATGAAAATTGTTTTCTTGACTGAGCATGAAAATTTGAACCAGTCAGTTAAACAATCTTCTAGCTTTAAAAGGTCCAAGTGCAATGAAACTTCGCGAAGGAAACAGAAAGTTTTGGGTTTCAATTGTGGCACTCTGGAAGAAGACAATCCAAAACTGATCAGGGAGACTCAAGGCTACCATTCTAAAAATCTTGTCACAGAGAGGAATAGGAGGAACAGGATCAAAGATGGGCTTTTTGCTCTAAGGGCTCTAGTCCCAAAAATCACGAAAGTAAAGATAATCATGTAACTCGAAATACATATGTATAATATACTAATTTTCCTTTTTTCAATCTAATTCACGTAATTTGGGCAGATGGACAGAGCGTCGATTCTTGGAGATGCAATTAGCTATATACAGGAATTGCAGGAGCAAGAAAAAGAGCTTAGAAATGAGATTAGGAATTTGGAAGAAGAGAACTGCGAGAACCCATCAAATTGGAGGATGACAACAGACAAGGCACAAGGATTTACTAAAAGTCAAGCTTTCACTGAGTTCAACCAAAGTTCCTCTGGTTGCATTAGAAAGACAGCAATGGAGGTACGCAAGGCAAGGATCAACTCTACTTCACTATTTTACCAAGCCATGGATGAAACTAAAATTTCAGTATAAAACCCAAGTACCCCAATGAATCTATTACTATGTTACCAGGTGCAAGTGAACGTGCACCAGATAGGCAGGAGAGATTTCTTGATTACATTGTGCTGTGAGCAGAAGCGAGGTGGGTTTGCGAGGTTGATGGAGACAATACATTCATTTGGACTGCAGGTAACTAATGCCAATTCAACCACATTTGATGGCAAAGTTCTCAACATTCTGACAGTTGAGGTAAGGTTCTGAAACCAACAGCAGACTGCTTTAATCTGTTGAAATACGTCAAACAAAGAATTTAACCAGCCATTCTATCACATTAATCCAAGAATCTAGATCCAAACAGTTGGTCAAGTTCGAAGGACCATTTTGGTTCTGTCAAATCAATAATAGAATCCACTAACTCCTTACTTCAAATAGCTTGGAATAAGTGAATCAACAAGGTTAGATGTCATACATGAAATAATTGTATTCTGCGTCTTATTATTGCTTTAAAATCGAGCCTATTGCCCAGAGGATCCAGTGTTCTATTTCGTCACCCTGAGTCTCATTCAGCCTGTTAGTTTACTCGATCATCTCATATGATGATGTTAAAGATTATTATTCTACAGGCAAGCAAGCATGATATTCAACCGAAGAAATTGAGAGAGTATTTGATCGAGCGAACAGGTTGATGATAGAGAATATGGACAAGAAGCATGGGAAAGAGGTTCTAATACATTGAATGCAAGAAAGTGAAGAGCTACTTTTCAAATTTTTGACACATGCGTGAAAATTTCAGTTTCAAGTGAGAAGAATCTTATGTGATAATTATCATCAAATCTATCAATCACTCTGATATGTAATGACACACTTCATTTTTGTTTTTGTCAATTGTAATTACTTATCCCCGACTACAAGCTCAAGCATGACTCCAGGCTATAAATTATGTCTAGTAACTACTTTCTTAGCTTCTTTTGTTGCTTGTGGCAATATATGGTTACAGTGTTACTCACTGCAATACTTTCAGTCCGGAAAATACAAAATTATAATAGCACCATCAAGGCCTTTTCAGTATTGAACATCATCGTTGTCACTGAAACGTTCAGAGGAACTTCAAACCATCCTATTCAAGCATCAACAAGAGATATCTCTGAATAATTGAATTAGAATTAGAAAGTAGCCTCAACAATCTAGTGTTTTTACAAGCCTCAGCAACCCCCAGTAATTAAAAAAATTGGGGAAAAAATAGAACAAAATAGTAAGAAAAAAAGAAAAAGAAAAAGAAAATTACTAATGCTTCTATATAGTATGTCTGTCAGCTAAGCAAAAGGCAATCTTGGTCTGTTTAGTCCACAATGGCGCACTTGAAGACGGAGTAAAGGCAGAACACAATTTTGGTGGAACTAAATTGGTTTGAAACGGCGGTCTTTGGCCCCAATACGTCTACGATCAGTACGGTTGTCATATATGTGCTCCTTGATTTGTCTCTGATCGGTAATGCTGCTCTTTGTGTTCATTGATATGCCTATAAATAAGCGTAGCAGCTATATTTCTTTTTTTTCTCTGATATGCCTCTACTCATTGATGCTATCTACGTTCCCTCGTATTCTTATGCTCAGTACTTACGCTATGTCCATGCAGAGATCTAGTCTCTGACTCTCCTCTTGAATTACCAGGGACCCACGTTTGTTGCTGTCCAGACATTTCTCTGGAAAAACTGTAATCTCCACTGTAAATATCAGAGTTAACACTGCTTTCATTGTTCATCCTCCTGAATTTCATGATGTCCTCATTATACTGGCCAGAATCATAAATAGTGCTCTGACCATATTTTACCCCGTTAGAGAGGTCAAATAGTTCACCTCCACTGTCTAAGGCTCTAACCAACTGATCATTAAACAACAGGAAGATTAGTCAATGGGCTTTTCACTTGAAAGAGTTAAGAGTGAAATGTTAAAAATGAAGATCAAATTGACAAAAGAGAACAACAAGAAGGCACCTGAACCATGCGGGGTCTTTTTGGAGCCGAATGACGGATGCAAGCAGCGGCAGCTTCAATCATTCTGAACATCTCACTCTCCACAAAACGCCCTTCTAGCCTTGGATCCACAAGTGCACCAAAATCACGAGTTTCAACTGCATGAATGAGAAGTGGACGAGCCTGTAAATGAAGAACAACCTTGTTCATAGCACATATTTATCAATTATCATTAGAAGAAAAAACTGCAGCCTGCAAACATTAGTAGATGTGAAGCGTGCATAATTTTCTTCACAGAAAACTTAAGGAAATAATGAAAGATATGGCATTGGACTCTAAAGAAAGGTCTGGACATTGTAATTTGAACCAATAGTTAAGGATATCTAAGTTACTGGACCCTTTCTAGTGCTTTCAAAATGAAATCATTTAGAATTCTCTTTGATGGTGCACAGTATCTTTCACACGACTATTTGTTACTGTAAGCTATACTCAACCAAGTAATTATCTAGAAAATTTTCAGAAGGGCTTCTGTGAACACCAAATTCTACAAACTGGGGAAAATTTTGCTCATATATTTCACTGAAATTTCAAATTGAATCAACAGAAATATATTTATTTAAAAAATCCTGTAATTTGCTGGGTTACTAAACCTGAAGAGGTTACCTTGAACAAACCTAGAAAATGTAGAACATTAAATCTGGTTTCTTGAACTTCTAAAACTACTCATTAACTACATCAAAAGTGGATGGGGGCAATAACAGGATATATGCTTATATGAAAAAGGCAACTTTAACTCTGTTCTTCCATGAACATAAAAATAATACGATTCAGGAACAATCATAATGCCTCGAATCTGGATAATGTTCGAGTATACCTCATTCCCTAAAAGGTCTTTAAAAGAAATAAATAAAATAAAATAAGCCCCCAGAGGGGGAAACCATACCCATTCTACTAAACTCTCTTCCCCCAGAGGCTGTGACTGATCAACTGGCTTCCTTCCGGTAACAAGTTCCAGGAGCACCACTCCAAAGGAGAAAACATCTGACCTATCTGTCAATTTTCCACTTGTTGCATACTCTGGGGCCATGTACCTGGAAGGTCAAGTTGGAATCAAAGTTTTAATCTAAAAGTAGGAATTACTGAGGAAGGTTTTGAGACAAATATACACTGGGTAAAAGTTGTATTGTCAAATCAAACCTTCAAAGGGAGTTTCGAAACCTTAAAATCTGGGAAACCTCATGGAAGTCCAAGTCTACCTCAAGTTGCAAATATTTACACCAAGTGATATTCTAACTCGGAGAGGTGAGTTACACTTATGTATCTCCGGACAACAAAGTTCTAAAGTCCACTAGTTAATTCTATTCTTGGTGAATTAAGTTAAATTTCATACTGTTTTTCCCCTTATGGAATGCATTTTTCATTGACAGTATGTCCCAAATCCCAGAGAAGTCAGGTGTATTAGAGATCTACAGATCTATGTTTAAAGAAAAAAGACCTACCCAAAGGTTCCTACTACCCGTGTTGATACATGAGTGTTGGCATCATCGCTCAACTTGGCCAGTCCAAAGTCCGCAACCTGCATCCGGTTAAGGTGAAATTAGAATTCGGAACTCCTCATATATATCACATTTAGAAAGTAGATTAAAAATTTTTGCAAAGGGAAACAATATAAAAAGTTCACCTAAATTTGACTTATGCTTTGATGTTTACCTTGGCTTCAAAAGCATCATCTAAGAGGATGTTTGCGGATTTGATATCCCTATGAATAATTCTTGGGCTGCCTAGAAATAGGGCAAATAATATAAATAGCTCTTCACCAAAGTTCAAGTAAAACAATATGAGATAAAATAGAATGTAGAAAAAATTCAAAGCTGAATTATCATCTGACTTATGCTTGCATCAATATTAATTAAAAAAAAAAGTAGAGTCCATATCTCTAATAGATATGCGACTTCCCTAGCCCTGTGATACTGCAGACGGGCTAAGTCATAGAAAAATCTTTTGACAATGTCGTTCTGTGTAACTCTATCTATTTTTGAATCAATCCCAAATGCAAGGAGAAAAACATACTTACAGTCTTCATGCAGATACGCCAAACCCTTTGCTGCCCCTATTGCTATCTTCTGCCTTTCGGCCCAATCCAAAACTGTCATTTCACTGCCTGGTATATGTAGAAATCCCTTGAAAGAATCAATAACTATCTATAACAGAAACTGACTTTCCATTTCAAGGGGAAAAAAAGCAACTCACATTACCATGCAAATGATGATTAAGGGTTTTATTGGGGACGAACTCATATATCAAAATTCGTTGCTTCTTTTCTATGCAATAGCCAACTAAGGAGACGAGATGTTTATGATGTACACGATTGATTATCTCAACTTCAGCCTTGAACTCCCGTTCCCCTTGGCCACTGCCAGCTTTCAACTTTTTTACAGCAGCCACTCTACCATCAGGAAGCCAAGCCTTGTATACACATCCAAATCCACCCTCACCAAGTATGTTTTGCCGAGAAAAACCATTAGTTATCTCCACAATGTTCTCATAGCTGAAAACTATCTGAGCAGGCTTCGGTCCTGTATCAGTAGTGTGTAACTGGTTTTGAGACCCATTTGATCTATAAATACCATCTTGTGAAGCACTCCCAGCACCATGCTGTTGTACATAGTAATGCCCATCTGCACCTGATAGTTAAACACATTAGATTCGAATCAGAAGTACAAGGGAAAAGCAGAGCAAGAAATGAGCACAAATGTTCAACCTTTTGCCATAGGAAGGTTATTGACAGGCATAAAAAGTGGTGCGGCATAGACTTCAACTCGTTTTCTTCTCCTCCACATGCAGACTAATAGGACAATTATAACAACCAAGGCAATAACGGAAGCTCCGGCTAGCGTAGCAGCTACGTATTTTACCATATTGTCACCGCCCTTTCCTGAACTTGAATTTGAAGGGTTACTAGTGGAACGATTTGACTTTCCGCGGGAACCATGGGAAATCTCCGGTGAGTGCGGCGGTGGAGGACGATTTGACTTAGAGTTTGGAGGAGGACTAAATACCGTTGGTGGTGGAGAGCTAAATGTCTTCGGTGGTGGGGGACTGCTATTTACAGCGGCAAAAAAGGATGGTGGTAAGCTTGTTCGCTGTGGTGGTGGTGGTGGTGATCTGTCAGATGTTCCGTTGTCCGAAGCGGATGAATTATCAGGTGGGGGAGGTGGAGTTGGTTGAGCTGGAGGAGGAGAATTCTTACTTGAAGGCGGGGGTGGTGGTGGAGGTGGCTGTTTAGGGGGAGGAGGAGCTGTAGAATCATTATCATGCGATAATGGCGGCGGCGGCGATGATGGAGATGGTGGTGGTGATGGTGAAGCTTTAGGTGGCGGCGATGGTGAATCTTTTGGCGGCGGCGATGGTGGATCCTTTGGAGGCGGCGATGGTGGATCATTTGGGGGTGGCGATGGTGGATCATTTGGCGGAGGCGGTGGTGAATCCTTTGGCGGAGGCGGTGGTGAATACTTTGGCGGAGGCGGTGGTGAATACTTTGGCGGATGCGGTGGTGGATCCTTTGGCGGAGGCGGGGGTGAATCCTTTGGCGGAGGCGGAGACTTTGGTGGAGAATCCCGGTTATCTTTGGAATCACCACCAGGTGACGGCGGCAATGCTTCTGGAGGAGGCGCGTCCTCATTCGAAGGAGGAGAATCCTTTTGTGACTTCTTCAAGATTTTATTTCTATCTCGGCTTTCCTGAGCCATTTCCGATTTCTCAACAAAATTCCAATTTCGAGTATGAAATGAGTAACATCTAATTGAATGGAAATGAAATTTATCTACAGCGAAGGAAATAGAAATAAGAATCACGTGGAACGAATTTCAACGAGAAATTTTGTTACAAATAGCATAAAACTGAAGAAGCAGAACAGAGAGGATTCAGAAAACACAGAAAGTGATTCGCTTCAAAAATGTGGCTGGATTGGGATTATTGAATCGAGATTTAGCGCATGTTTTGAGAATTGCGTTGAGTTGGAGAGAGAATACTTGCCAGCAAGAAAAGAAAAATAATTTTGACAAAAGTGAAAAAACAAAAAAAAAAAATCGTTGGCCAATGACTCCGCCTTCTCCTAACGCAAGTCTGTAACTCCCTAAATTCTCTCTGTTCCTTTGTTAGGGACGATGAAGGAAGTTCGTTGAATTATTTCTCGAGATTATTTTTTGTTACGAGCTTCTATTTTTAATCCCGCGAGGGCGCGAATTCCCTTGAAGTTCGGGTTACCGCGAAACAAATTTGGGTGCGGGTCGGAATTACATCCGATAAAATTCGCCCCATTATATGGGGCTCGAACCTTGTAATTCATGGCCTTTCAGAGAGCAGTACCGTAGTATTGGGCCTAAATCAGTCACAGTCAAACTGCCCTCAACTATCCTAAAGCCCACAATCCGATATCCGAAAATCGCAATGGATCGATTAAGTGGTGTTTTTTTTTTCCCGCTTAGAATTAAGTGGTATTGTTAATTTAGGTTTTTTCTTAATGTGGCATAAAATTATATATATCTTTTTTATGTGAGTGTGAAATTATATTTTTTTGAGTGAGAGTATAAAATTAGATTTTGTCCATATTATTTTTTACAAACTATTAATATTGGACATCATATCAAGTATCAACTACTATAGCCAACAAAATCATAAAAATAATAATTCTATTAATATTTACTCCATGTAAAATTGAGTTGATATATAAAACTTAAAAATATGATTAAATTTAGGTCTCTTTTAATTAATTTTCCGTTTGCTTTTTGTCTTGCCTTCCTTTCGGATTGCACCAACAAAAAAAAATAAATAAACTTCATTTGAATAATGGAACAATTACAAACATCTCTCTTCTAATACATACTTTTATTATTACGTAAGTATACCAATTATTAAGCTTAATTTATTTATTAATTTTATTTTTTATTATTATTTCATATTTTCTATTTTATTTAAAAATATTTAGATAAAAATAATATATCCATTAACCCAACAAAATTTTTTTGTATTCATTGACCGAATTATCGCTTATTAGTCTTGTGAATATTTCTTTATTTAATTTATTCAATTCAAATCGCTTATTATGCTTGAGTTCATCAAAATTTTATTTCTATCGCAATATTGTGCTTATTCTATGTTATTGACTTCTGTCTACTTTTTGACTTTTTCTATTATTATGGTTTTATGTGTGTGTGTGTGTTGGGGGGGGGGGGTGTTGCTTGTCTTGAGATTTTGCATTCTGGAAAGGCATAGCCATAACTTCGATGCTGGCCAACTTCAAATTTTGAAAACCATATCTGCTTATGCATGCCCAAGTCAATCATGTGCGACACTGACAAGTTTGCCGCTACCAAATCTTAATCATCTCTGTCTTGGTAGGGTAGTGCAAATATTTAAGTATGAGAAGATGGAGATTAAAAAGCAAAGACGCCGAATGTGAATTCTATATAAATTGAGTGTTAAATATATAAAAACTATATAATATCAAAATAACATTAAATTTTGGAGAGACCATGATACTCCTAATATTAATATTTTATAGTATTAAATTTAATTAATATAATTTATAGTATTATTTTATTATATATTAATTAATTATATACCTATGGAAGAGAATTTAAAATAAAATGTAAGACATACAATTCCCACATTTTGCAAGTGATTTATATTTATGTTTGGAAGCACATCGTATAAAAATACTATACACTTTTTCATTTTGACCGTGGAAGGGGATAAGCTGACCTTCAATGTTTGAAACTTGAAAGTTGTGGTCAAAGAGCTGTCATTGTGGTTATTCGTGGATTTAATCAAATTTTAGACTTCTTCTCTTAATCCTTACAACTAGACAATAAAGAAGGGTTAATTACCCTTTTAAAATTGCTTCTTCTTCTTTTTTATGTTATATGATAAAAACGTTACAGCCTGTTTTTCTTTTCAAAAGCTTGGTGTAACTTTCATTTAAAATCTAAACAAACCTTACCTTTTGGATTCACATCTTCTATCCCTTTTAAGCCTTACTTGTTGTTTTATTTGTTAAAAAATTATATAAGATGACATTGTAAGTGCCAGTATTATTGAATTATTAAAAATAAATTTGTGATCAGGACAAAATATATAAACTCCTTCCTTTTATTATTTTTAACGATGAAAGCGGACTTCAAACCATCTAGAATAGAAAGAAAGAATAAAAATCATCAAAACGTGTGTTCAATTGGCTATTCTGAGATGGGGACATGTGAGTTGATTCCAATTCAAGGATAATTGGTTTTTATAATGGAAGCTTCTTCTTCTCGAATTCATAAATTGCAAGGTCAATGATTCAATGAAATCGGCTTGAAGTAATACCTAATTTGGAAAGACTTCAAACGAAGGTTATATCTTTAAACGGTCTGCTCTGTGCTTGGATGCAAAGCAACCATGGGAATTATACTAATAAAATCTTTGACCCGCTTATAATATAAACCCAAATAGCATCTACACATTTAAGACTCCTTCGCTCCATAGAATTGTCACTAAAACACATCCCCTCCTCGATAAGTTATAGTATTAGTCAACGATTTTCTGTTCAAGATGATAAAAATACAACCTAACCATAACCAGTTTTATTAAAAAAGAAATGCTCCATTCTAGTAATACTAGTCAACGGATTATCTCGCTATTGCCATTAGAAAACAAGTAAAGGATTATTCTGTTTTCAAAGTTTGATTAGTCAACTGGTTACCTCGTGAGTATCATCTAAAAATTCACAAAAAGATTGAACGAGTCAATTTCATACGTTTAAGTATAAACGAGGAAGTACGAGATTATATATATACATATGTTTATATACAAAAAGATTGGACATGTCAAAGTTACTTTTAAATGAAAGTATGAAATGAAATAACTCCCGGACATGGAATATCCATTTTATTGACTTTTCATATGTACTCAAATATTATTTTTTTTCCCTTTTTAGGGGTTGTATTGCTTTTTGATTATCATTACAAATTTCACATTACAGCAATGTGGATACACTTAATCAAATTTAACTTAATTTTCAAGAAACACTTTAACGATTGAACAATTGATTTTCATAAAATTCTGTGTGTCATTGATGACATAATGTCCTCCACAGTCCTCACAACCCCAACAGCTCAAAAACCCTTGCTAGCCAAGGCACTCGCACTCACGTGTCATTAATAGCTTGCTAGCCAAGGCACTCGCTCACCCATGATATCGCCCACGATCACATCCTGTCTCATTACATCACCTGTTTTGGTTTTGGGACCCAAGACAGATAACACGGCCCTAGACACCGTGTCGTCATAAAGTCAAGCCTCTCTTTCTATCTTTTTTTGTGGCGATGTGATCATTAGCAAATGAAATGATAAAGTAAAATTAATATAAGATTGTAAAATTTGTCTTTTCCCCTCGCGAAAGCCTCCATCTAGATTCTGGAACCAGCGATGAAGCTGACACGAAGTTACCTAAGGAAATTCCGCGTGTACAGTTCTACACGTGTACGTGTAGTATGACCACAAGATTCCGGACGACCGTCCATATGGACAAATACTGGAGGTTTGCGTCGCCCGTCAATATCTTTTTTATTTTTAGTATAAAAACAATTCACATTGCCATTTCGGAGTACCTCGCCTCACCTTTCTTCCCTAACCACCTTATTAAAGTTCAACCATTTCAAAAGTTCAATCTTACAGCATCCACACTTCAAAATTCAGGGTTATACGTACACAGAGAGATAGAAAAAAGGCACATCGATTCAGAACTCGTGAATGAATTCCAATATGCAAGCTTTAATAGATTCGCGTTTGCCATCGGATTCCGATGAATTCGCTGAAATATCTGGGAAATTCGCCGAGGATTTGAGGGCTAAGCTGAAAATCGAGGAAGGAAATTTGGGAAGTGAAGTTGTTGTAGAAGAAAAATTTGTCGTTCATGCCGATGAGGAATATGAAAGAGAAGGGGAGGAGGAAGAGGAAGAGGAAGAGTTTAGTTTCATTGTCACGAATCCCGATGGATCACCGATTTCGGCTGAAGAAGTGTTTGACAATGGCCAGATCCGACCCATGTTCCCTCTCTTCAATCGAGATCTTCTCCTTATTGACGGTGTCCACGACGGCTCGTCGGATCTCCAGCCGCCAGTGAGGAAGTACTTCGTCCAGCAGCCCGGCCTTTCCTCCTCGTCGTCATCATCCTCTGAATCGGAAGAAGAACCCGAAGGTCCGTGCTGTGAGTGGTCAGGAAAAGCGGTGGCGGCTAACTCATCGGAAAGATGTAAAAAGAGCAACTCTACAGGCTTCTCGAAGATCTGGAGGTTCCGTGACTTGGTTCGCCGGAGTAGTAGTGACGGGAAAGACGCTTTCGTCTTTTTGAATGCTCCGGCTAGCAACAATTCCAGCTCTGAAGCCGAAAAATGGAAGGTAAAGCCGGAGAAGGATAACTCTGGGGAGGCAAAGAGTGTCGGTGTAAGGAAGGTGAAGGCACCAAGTGGCGTGAAGGGTAAAACGACGCCGTCCGCTCAGGAGAAACATTACGTATCAAATAGAGCGAAGAAGGAAAGTGATAAACGGAGATCATACTTACCTTACAGAGTTGGATTCTTTGCTAATGTGAATGGAATGAGCAGGAATGTCCACCCTTTCTGAGCTCTGCGGAGCACGTAAAATTCTAGTTTCTACTAATTACAAGAGATTTGATTAATTCGTATGTAAATGTTTGGGGTGTGGGAAGCTAACTTTGTGAACTTTATCAGATTGCGAGTATCTTGTCTCTTCCAAGAAGAGACATTCAAATTGAAAAATTCCATGTAAGTTTGAGTAGATTCTCCCAAGAGAAAAATTGTGACTGTTGTAACTTCAGCGGTAATTAGTGACGAAGATTTGAAAATAGATGGATGCTCAACAACAGTTCTTCATTCCCTGTATGATTTTGTAGTCTGCCGAAAGAAAATTAGTGTGATTAACGTAAATCAAGTGCATTTTAGTCATGAGAGATGAAATAACTAGTTACATGAAATATGAAAAGAATAATGCTTAACAACAGGAAAAAAAAAATTTGAGTGTTTCTCTCATGTTTAAAACAATAAATAAAGAATAATACTTAGTAGCAATTAAATGATAGCTAGGCAGATTACATGTCATGTGTACTATTAAGATTTACTAACCTTACTGGAAATCATTTTCCACTTTGAGGGAATATATATATATATATATATATATATATATATATATATATATATATATATATATATATATATATATATATACAGTGGTTCTTAAATTTTTTTTAACAAGTTATTATATTTCATTATTAATAATGAGAAACAAATTTTAAAAATTGAGTGATTGCTATTATCAATGATGTTGGTAATTACTTAATTGTATACTATAGTTTTATTTATTTGAATGTATTAATTGTTATTTTTAGCCGGTCCCTCCTTTCTTAAATTTTTACACGGTTTGTCTGTGTCAGAAAAAAACGCGGTTTCTGGTTAAAAAAGAAGAAGATATTATTGAACCGCCAAAATTTTTAGAAAGTTTATGTTACGAGAAAAGATAGTTACTAACTATCAAACAATATCAATGTAATACATATATTAATAACAACAGCATAAGAAAATGTTAAACAAAATTAACAGAATACCAAAGCAAAGAGTTGACAGTACCGGGTACCCCATAACTTTCTTTGTACCCCTTCCGTCACTAACACCAGATCCAACTACCTTGATAACGTCCAGCCAATTCGAAAACAAATCCCGCCTTATAACAACCACTCAAACTCTGAGTTCAGCATCACACACTGATACACGAAGAAGCAAACGGATTCAGAACAAGTTAATGGATTCCAAAATGCAAGCTGTTTTGCTTTTACCTTTGTCTCCGACGTTCAGATATTGGTATTCACCTTCAGAGTCGGGAAAAATTGATGAATCTTCTGGAAAATGCGTGGGAGTTTCGAGGATGAAGCTAAGGATTGGTTGTAAGGCGAACCTGAAATCCGAGGATGAGAATTTGAGAAATGAAACAACGGTTGAAGATGAAGAAATTGTTCATGGAGATGATGAGTATGAAACAGAAGAGATGGAAGAGGATGAGAATTTGAGAAATGAAAGAGCAGTTGAAGAGAAAGAAATTGTTCAAAGAGATGATGAGTACGAAACCGAAGAGAATGAAGAGGAAGAGGAGTTTAGCTTCGATTGCACGAATCCAAATGCACAGCTGGTTCTGGCCGAGGATGTGTTTGAAAATGGCCGAATTCGACCAATGTTCCCTATCTTCGATTGCACAAATCCAAATGCATCACCTCTCCGGCCGCCGTTGAAGAATCTCTTCATCCAGATACCTGGCATTGCTACCTCGTCGGCGCCGCCGGCGTCTAAAATGAAGGAATCGGGTGGGGCACCAGAAGGTCCCTACTGTGGTTTTCCGGGAAAATCAGAGGCGAAGGCCTCATCGGAGAGACGGAAGAAGAGCTACTCTAAATTGCGGAGATTCCTCGACTTGTTTCGCCGGAGCAATCGTGATGAACAAGACGCTTTCATCACATTAAATTGTTCGTCCAGGAGCAATTCCAGAAGAAAAATCGGCAAAGGGAAGGTGAAGTTGGAGAGGACGAGTTCTGAGAACGGCGCAAAAGCCAAGGCGGCGTCATCATCTCTCGAGAAATATTACATGATGAATAAAGTGAAGGTGGAAAGTAACAAACGAAGGTCGTATTTACCTTACAAGGTTGGGTTATTCAATAACCTGAAGAGAGGAAGCAGGACGTGCACGGTGCACCCGTGCTGAGTTCTTCTACGAATCAGCCAAAATTCCTAAATCCTTTTGGAGGGAGCAATATTAATTAACTAGTAGGTAAATTGGGAATTTTTTTTGCTCTTGTTTGACAAGAGTTCGTAATTCCGTACATTATGATCTACAGTTCCAAAAAGCGAAAAGCAACTGTACATATTTTAGTTGAGTTGCGTCCGAAGGCAGACCTCAAAACTCCTTCAGAGACATAAGTTTGATTTTATCCTCTAAACAAACAAATGTTGGGTAACAGGTGCATATTTATTATTTAGTAACAAAACAGCTTACATTACACAATTATATAGTTTTTCTGTAAATTCTTTGTATAATCGTGTTTCACTTTTTCTTTTTGGTACTTCAGATAGGACTTTGCGTTCGAGTATAAAACCCAATCTTTGAGGACAACCTCAATGCCATTCAACTAAAAATTGTTTGGTTAATGGAGGCTACATAATAACAAGTAGCCTTCCTCCTTTTAAAATTCCAAGGCGTCATATTTTAATGAGATTTGAGTAGGTATAAGATGATTTATATGAGTAACTTCAACAAAACACCATAAAAAGTAATCAAATTAGAATCCACATTTAGATTAGATCTAATCATAGCTGACTTATATTTTTGTAGTACAAATGCATTTTAGAATATGAAAACATCTTGAAGTGGGATACACATTAAGTTAATGATTTTGATGTGTAGATGATTACTTTGCCATCTACAATCTCATTTGATAGTGATGCCAATTCCCCATATATTAAACAAAACATGAACAACAATTCATCATGTCCATTCGGAACCTGCTGGCCTAAGCATTAATTGCTGTATGAATATCTATATCAACTTGTCATAATAACTCATTGTGGAAAGGAAACTCTACTGTTCTGCAATTGATACTGCACAAGATTTTGCAATGGTTTCCAAATTAAACAAGCAAATATGCACATGATGAACTAGTTGAGAAGTACTACTCCCACCCAACCCCATGACTGTTTTGAGAACTACAAGAACCGTGTTTGCTAAATCATATTTGGTGTTAAGTAACCAAAACATGCTCTAAGTATTTCTACTTGTACATCCATCAGCACTAGACTTCTACTTGTCAACAAAGTCATTTCAGCGCAAATCAAAGATTTCAAACCTCAGATTGGAGTTTTTGTACACATTGGAGCAGTGCTCATACACAGGACTTCCACTATCTGGTTCTTTGTGTGGATGAAATCCCTCCTCCTGGCAATTCTTGAGAACTCCCATCCCAACGGGGTCAGTTAGGCGAAATAGTCCGCAGCTCCTGGAAGAAATCCCACGAGTTTAATCACCCAACATGAATTGGTAAAAATTTGGACCAAGATCTTAAATGAAAGACATTAGAAGACCTGGTGGTATCGGTCGGAGCCATGACAATGGCAAAAGCCTCAGGAACCATCACCTGAAAGTATAACGCCAAAACTATGAATTCAAAGATGATCTGCAGAGGGAAAAACGGATCAGGAATAACATGCATATTTGGCCAAATCAATCACCTGGTATGAGTATTGAGTGTGCAGATCTACTGAAGACATGAAACAACTTTGAGAGGGATGTGTCTGAAAATTTGCAATTGTATGATCAAACAAATGACGAAATGAGGAAAAAAAAATTGGTTAATCAGCTTGGATTAGATGTGCCCCGTTAAATGACAGTTCATTGAGTAAATTCATTTGAAAATTAAAGAACATTCTCATCTGTGAAGAAGAATGTTAAGGGAAAGACATGAGGTCTTATGCCACTGTAATTTTACAGATTCTTCTGAAAACTATTGCTCAAGTTTAAGTGATCAGTGTAGACAGTGCAAAACATAAAAGGAGAAAAAATTCCTGTAATTTAGTGCAGCCAAAACTATAGAATGCTATATCGCTTAAAAAACATTAAGTTTGAACACCAAAGATGGTTCAATAGGAAGAAAGTATCAGAAGGAAAATAAAGTTTAAGTTGGTAAACGATGCCAATATGGTAATATAAGAAAAGTGCAATAGAAAACAGAGTGACAAAGAAGAAATATATACATGGATCCATCCAACGAGGAAAAGAGATCTTTCATTTAGAATTGCAAAAACTTCCTCTTCGCTTGTAGCCTGACACTGTCATTCAGCATACTAAGTCAGTAAAAAGCAGAAAGATGAACTTATAACAGAAAAGAGAGCAAGATTGATCCTCAAATACTAACAGAACTAGAAGTTGACTCCTGTTTGGGTATGATCAATGTGGTCATATAAAAGGTTCCGTTCTCCTGGACAAAATGAAATAACACCTTAATTTAGGCCTATTCTTGAATGCAATGACACAAAATAGACAGAAAAGAGGTGCTACCACTCTATCTGTATTGAATGTTTGAGCTTATTTAGATATCAGAAACCGAAACAAAACTATAGATATGTGCAAGGCAAGTTTGCAGGAATTAGAAAGAGAAAGAGAGAGAGAACTTATTCCTTACTGTAGTATTAAACAGGTTGTAAAAGTAGTTTAGTTCAAACAGAAAGACCAGAAAAGGCGAATAATGGTGGAATAATCTAATGGGGCTAATGTGTAGGCATTAGTAAAGCCTCCAAGGCATAAGCTATTCTGATAAGACATGTAATAAACAGATTACAAGGATGGCACTAAGTATTCCACAAGTTTCCAAATCCTTTTCTGTGCTTTCTTTAGCAAGTTCAAGGAAGTCTTCCATTAACCGCATTGACTGGAAAAAAACAAACAAACAAACTTATTAGCAACCTGTACTGTACAGGAAGAGACATTCAATACTGCTAAACAGAAGATATTGATGCACCCTGTAAGATGCTAGACACACAAGTTCTTACAATATGCACATCCCGCAAGGTCCTTGACGAATTTGACTGGTTTTCTGAATCACTAGCTGTGACATGAGAAATCTGTCCATCTTGAGGCACTTTCTCCACAAAAGAGAGTACAGGAGAAGGTGAAGACAGAGTAACTTCTTGAATTAAGAGATGTTTACTCTCTGGCTTGATAGATATTGGAGGATAACACAAGCCAACTGGGCACTGACTGTTATTAGAATCAACTAAGGCAAAAGAAGACAACCATGCTGCTTCTTCACTGTTGATCCTTAACCTGTAATGCCCCCAAAACAGAACAGAGTAAAATTACATGGAAAATTACAGTACTGGCAAGGTATGCAAATTATTCTCAGAATACTAAAATAGCTGAGGGTACTCATTCTACCCTCATACCTAGAGAAGAGAAAAGAGAGGAAAAAGAAAAAAGGTGGAAATATGGCATTTAATACCTTTGATCTCTCCTTTCCGCTTTATCCCAAGTTATAACCTGTCACGTTAACTACCTTTAATGAAAAGGAACAGTATTGACCATTGGCAATTTGAAGGAGGATTTTTTATGTTTATTCATTGTTGGGGGAGGGTGGGCGGAAAAGAAACAATAGCCCTCACAGTTTTAAAGTTATTACAATCTTAAAGTACAACACACAAACCAATCATTGGAAAAGGGGGAAGATGATATCATTACCATTCCAGTTATACTTTGAAATGCCTATTCTTCAGCAGTGCAGGAAGCAGGTGAATGGCTTCTTTGAATCAACAATGAAAATGTATCATTTTATCCTCATGCTACTTGCATCTGGTAGGATATAGGTATAAAGTGCATTGGACACTAAGCCATGGGCAATTAGGAGTTTACTGTTTCCTGTTCTTCACCAGAATCCTGGTGCATGCAGGAAATTAATTGTAGAATTAATAATTGATATATAGCATTCAAAAGGCACAAAGACCGGGAAAATTGAATGATCATATCATAATTTAACTCAATTTATCTGATTAGTGCTGCCCAGAATTCATTTCCATGATCAGCAACAGAAGTTTTACAGAGAAACCCTTTTAAGCTTAAATATGTGATTAACCGTGCATCATGTCTGTATATTTGTCAATTTCCATCCCTTCCCCCTCCACTCCTCCCAATTTTACTCCCACCAAGCACACCATAAATCTGCTACCTTACATTCACGAATCAAGAGATAGAAACTCAGAGGTTTATGTTACGTTGTTAGCTACCATGATGTTGCTTATTCTATTCATAACAAAGAGAATGAATCTGCATCAAAGGTCCGCTATCAAGAGTCTGAAAGTTAAAATTAAACGAATTCGACTAACCTCCGTGTCTCCATCTTTCCTCAACTAAGGACTTAAAGGGAAAGACAGAACAATCAAGCAAAAGGGAAGCTAAAGAGCAGAAAGCCATGATTGAAGGGCAAATCAGCAGTAATATGAGACATACCTGAAGAATCAGCTGTCAGATTAGCATAGATTGCGATGCACGATCAGCTGCATGATTTTGGAAAAAGACTATTTATTCCTAATGTCTAGCTTTTGTTAATGAGTTTTGTTGAATTAGAAGTGGCCCACTAGGCTAATCCCACAAAAGGATAAGACCAAACTCCACTAAGTGGCAGGCGAGATACGTCACTATTCTCAGGACGAGCAGGCTTCATCAACTATCATAAACAGCGAGATAACTGGATTGGCATAGACTGATGCAAAGTTCTCTTTTTAAAAAAAAAAAAAATTAGCGAAAAGCCTCATAGGATTCGACGTATAATTTACACACAGCCATTTAGATAAAACTAGTTTGGAAAAGGTTGTGTAAAATTAATTATTTTAATTTTGCATGATGAACCATTGTGTAAAAACATTTGGCATGCAAAAAATTCTTCGAAGGGATTTAATTCCTCTTTGTTATTTCTTTTTTCACCGGTGTGTGAATCAGGTTACGCACTTCCAATAGTTTACTTTCTTATTCCAATGAAAACGAAGTATCGCGCTTATCACTAAAAAAATGTATCATACTGTTAAGATAAATGAATTAATAATATTTTAATCAACAGAAAGAGATTATGTTCAGTTTAATAACAAGTACGTGCCTCAAAGTTTAGAATTTGAAACTCTTAAAATATGTTTGGTTTAGGAAATACTTTTATCCTTTCATTTCTTTTAATTGTACCTTTATATTTTATATTTTAAATTTTTTATAATATATTTGTTTATTTTCAATTTTTATTTTCACTTGTTCTATATTTATTTAGTATTTAATTATTATTTTCAATAAATTTTATTGAATTGTTAGTAATTTATTATTAAAAAATAAAATGAAATTTAAAAAATTAAAAATCTATTATTCTGCATTTTTTTAAAACAATGAAAACAATTTTTTATCTTCAAATTTTCATTGTATTCTAAAAAATGTCACTAAATCAAACATGTTTTTAAGCTTCATTTTCAAGAAATAAATAAAGCAAACAGACTTTTAAAAACTTCATTTCTTGAGAAGGATTTGTTAATTATTGTTTCCTATCTCAAACTACGTTTAAATATATAAGAACACTATAGCTGTAAACCTAAAAATGCAAACAGATAACGACCAATCAAGAATACATTATGTGACAATCACAAATATTGGTATTTAAGTAATTCTCTTGGAAGAAACAAAACATTTTATGGGAAAGTTCTGTCCTCATCTCTAGGTTGCATTTTGTGGCTTAAGGACATAGTTTGAGATAAGGAAGCAGTGTCCCTTACGAACCCATAGCCTGTATTAGCTGACCTTTCGCTTTCTTTATCCCAATAGCGAACCCTATGCATATGCCATCCAAATTCTTTTCTTATCCTTTTCTTCAAGTTTGGTTTGATTGGCGATGGCTTTTTGAATTTCCTCAACATTTTTTCTTTCTTTCTTTCTTTATTTATTTTTTTTGGGTAGTCCACTCCCACCTGTTCGTCCAATACAGCAACTACCACCTACCAGTTTGATTTTCTTCCTCATTGATTTCTTCCAGCACCAGTCTCATTTCCAGGGCACTGTAAAAACAAGCCTTGCTAATTTGTCAGTCAGATACCCTCTTGGTACTGTACTCTCTTGATCGGTTTGTCAATTTCTACTGCGAAGCCTTGGAGGATATATCTGCAAATTGCAAAGAGAATCATGGCAGGGGCATTAAAAAAATGCATGTTGCTGTGCTGTACCAGCAAGATTGTTTCGGTATGCTCCTTATTCCTTCAACATTTTCTGTATTCAAAACGTTGACGTATAACTACATCGACAAAAGAGGATTAAGATAATCATAGAAATTAACTTGAAGTGCTAATTGCCATGTGAAGTCCTTGAAAACGATAAATGCTGGTGTTCGTGGTATCTGATGTGTTTAACTAGGGAAGGTAACAACTAGGCTTGTCCAAACCCAGCACCGTCTAGATGAGGATTACTATACCCAATACTAACTATTATTATTAATTAATCCCGAGATTCCGATGCCTGATTAAAATTTCAGGTCTATTTTTTTTTTTTTTTTGATAAAGAACAAATTGTCTAAATTAAAATCATTATATTATTATGGTGATATATATTAAAATGTCATAATCAAAATATGAAAATCCAATCACATTTTTTTTTTCTTCATCCTGCTTCTAACTCAAATGAGTCAACTTTTTATGCAAACTTTCACATTATTAAGAAAATTTTCTTTTAACAAAATCAAGTTTCGGA
Organism: Bauhinia variegata; assembly: GCA_022379115.2. Classification (NCBI taxonomy): domain Eukaryota; kingdom Viridiplantae; phylum Streptophyta; class Magnoliopsida; order Fabales; family Fabaceae; genus Bauhinia; species Bauhinia variegata. The sequence continues at coordinate 12,533,286 of CM039436.1, read as the reverse complement.
ATTTCCTCTCTCTTTCTATTCTTTTATTTCAATAACTAGGACATGTTTGTTTTAGTTATTTTTTGTTTTTATTTTTAGTAAATGAATATGAAGTTTGGAAGCATGTTTGATGAGATATACTGAAAATTAAAAATAAAAAGTTATTTTTGATATTTCTAAAATTGGTTAATGCTAATTCTCTATTTTTAGACTTTTTTTTACAAGATATTTCTAACGATAATTCATTAAAATTATTACATGTGATGGTTGAATACTAAATAAATATAAAAACAATTAAATAAATACAATATATATACATATTTATAAAAATATAAAATATTTCCTAGAAGAGATTACAATGCATCGTTATTACACCTTCATTCTTCTTAGCATATAGACTAGTATATAGTAGAAGTGTATAGATGTAAATCACTGAAGTAGACTAGTTTATAGAAGCATAGAGACTAATTATTGACCTTGACATGTTCCTACCCCCACCACGTGTCATCACCAGGCTTTCTTTCTAGTTGACTCTGCTCTCCGCTGGCACGCCAGCCACTATCAGAATCCTTTCATTTATTATCATTTAAATTTAATCTATAAATAAATTATTTACAATAAATATTAGTCAAGGTGAAAAAAATGAAAAATAAACATGACTTTGATCTATTCACTTCTTTTTTTTAAAAAAAGTTTCGTAGTGTAAAAATAAAAGTAAATATTTAAAACATCTTTTGCATTTTTATATCAAAAAATTAAAAGCATCGTGTTTACGTTTTTAGATGTCTTTGATGCAAATAGCTTCCTTTTTCTTTTTCTATAAACATTCCCGTATGTTATGTTTGTAAAAAAATAAATATTTTAGTTTTTGAATTTTTTATTTTTAAAAGTTTATTCAGACATTAAAATACTTTATTTTTTGACAAAAGTGGAAAAGAATAAGTCAACCAAGCTATTTTTCATTTGATTTTTTCTAAAGGAAAATAACCGTGTGGTTCACTCTTAATTTTTTAATGATCCTTCAATTGCGATCCTTCATCCGCGCAGCTAGGAACGTCCCCACCTTTTTTTTTTGTCTCACAACTCATTCGCATCATAGCCCTTATGAGTATGTTATAATATCGTGTGAAAATAATAATAAATGTGTGAATGATATGCATATAATAGGATTTTTAAATAAAATTAAAACAGATTAAATAAAATTTTTAAATAATAAATTAAATTATAATAGGATTTTAATTCTTTTATTATTATTTCACCGTAAAACAAAGAAAAAAAAAAAACACAGGCCAGCTATTCTGTCTGTATTCACCGTTCATTGTTCTCCCTTGCCGACGTCATAATCTAATCCTTAGAATTTTTTATTTTTTTTTACAAATTTCATTTTATAGCCACTTGTTTTAATTGCGTTGGGATAGACAAAGCTCGCTACTCTGGCGTGGCTTATAAATACAGACCATCCTTCCGGAGCACACTATACGTGAATCTCTTGGCTTTCTTGTGGAATCACAAGCGTCTGAAGAAACACACCCCCCAATTACCACCTTAATCTATTTTCCTCCAAATCTCAGCAGTACCAGAATCTCCCTGCAAAAAAAAGGTCCGTACAGAATCGATGTTTCTTTTGCTCCAGATTCAGATCATGCCAGCATTTCCGTTTCGGATTCAGCTATTCTTTTCTCCGTTCATCTAATGTCTGAATAATTCAAATCATCGTTCCCACAACCATTCTCTGATTTAATTTGATGTTGTTGAGTTTTTCTTTCTTATATTACTTGAATTACACTATCATCAATTTTGTCGTCAAAGTATCAGAGTCAAATTTCCTTAATCTGGAGTCCTTTGCTGTTTGTCCCCTTTTTTTTCTAGAGATTATATTTATTTGTTTGGATCAACTTATTGTCTGTTTGCATGAAGCAGAAGGAAGACATGGCAGGAGAGTCATACGAGGAGGCCATTGCAGGACTGACAAAACTTCTCAGGTATGTACTCTGCTATCTGATCTATGTCCTTGTCCTTTATCGGGGAAATAGTAAAGCTCCGTTACGTATAATTAAGACGTGAATTCTCGTACTTTTGCTCAATTTGATGACTTCGTGGTGAGAAAACCACTAACAAATAAGACATTATTAGGACCGCGTTTGAGGATGTTGTCCTACAAGTGGGCCCCGTTAAGGCCATTACCAAACGCGGCCGTCCCTCGGGGCCCACAGAGCCTGACGCGTTCTGATTATCCTGATTGTTGAATGCCTTTTTGTTCACAGTGAGAAAGCTGATTTGGAGGGCGTCGCCGCCGCAAAGATCAAGCAGATAACGGCCGAGTTAAACGCCGCCGGCTCGAAGCCATTTAACCCGGACCAGAGGGTCCAGACCGGGTTCGCTCATTTCAAGACAGAGAAATACGAGTATGTCTCTACCGGAACCTTCTTATTACCGAATATGCCATTGCTGCTGCCCGATTGCCAAACGTCCCTGTTTGTGAAAAAGGATCATATATGTTCACTTACTTATCATATTTAATCGGGATGGTCCAATTTCCGTAACAATCTACAAATACAAATGAGACACGTCATAATGTGCACCAATGAAATTAATGTTTGATACTCGACATTATAAGTGGACTTTTGACCTGAAATTGAGAGCATCATATGGCACTTTTGTAAAAGGTCACTTTTTTTGGGGGTACAAAAGAAGTTTTACTTTGCATTTTAACCCTTTGACACGCCTGCATATTCAACTTTCGTTTTTTCTTTTCTGCATTTGTAAATACGATACATCTAACTTGTTTTGAGGAAATAGACTGGTTTCACTGAGGTTGGGTGGCATGATTTCTTTGCAGGAAGAATCCAGATTTATATGGCGAACTTGCCAAAGGACAGAGCCCAAAGGTCAGCAATGCTATAATCAACTTCGTTTCCTAAACTGCATTTTTTGGGATTAAAAATAATAAAAAAGGAAACTAAAGGGAACTACGGTTTTAAACATAAATCATTAATTATTTTTAATTATTATATTTTCTAATTATTCTGATACTTAAGGGAGTTATAGGATGTCAATTTAATTTATTTAGTTTTTTTTGTTGCAATTATTATATATATTACTTTTATCCCACATGCTACAAGCATCGACCTTAAATTTTTTTTAATAAAATAAAAAATTAACGTTCAATTAATTTGGTGTACATAATGATGTTTGATGTCTCTGGTAAATTATTACATGTGCAGTTTATGGTATTTGCATGCTCAGACTCAAGAGTTTGTCCATCCCACGTTCTGGATTTCCAACCAGGTGAGGCCTTCGTGGTCCGAAACATCGCCAACATGGTTCCACCCTATGACAAGGTTTAGCCCCCAGACTCTGACTATTTAAAACAATGAAATAGAGCAATTTATTAGTTTATTAATTTTTTTATGGTCGAAAATGATTTTTCATTTGTTGGGTTATGATTGGCATGCAAACTTGACCTGCCGCCTGTTATTGCAGACAAAGTACTCAGGAGCAGGGGCAGCCATTGAATATGCTGTCTTACATTTAAAGGTGAGTTCTATAGTCTATTTTGGTATTCTCCTCCTTTCTTCTTAACCATACAAAGGTGGTCCTCCCTTGAGATGGTGGGTCATAGGGAAACGAATAAAATGTGGTGGTTAGGTTTTGGAGCCATGGTGATGCCTCATCAGGGATCCACACCACATTTCTTGCCTATATTCTGTATATGAATGCCGATTTAGTTTAACGCCGTTAGTTAGATCAAATAATGATGGTGCACTAGTTTCTTCTAAAATATGAATTGGATTTTTTGTGGTAAAAAAAAAAAAATGGTATTGTCGAGCACGCAGTTAGATAATCATGATATAACTCTGGACCATTAAACGTTCTATAGTGTGATTATTTTGACTAATCTATTTTCTTTTACTACAATTTGAGTCCAAAACTTACCCTGAATTGTTGCAAAGTTCAATGGCTAAATTAATGAAGTACTGAACTACCACGGAATTATACATATGGTCCTTGGTATCAGATGGGGACTTTTCCCTTTAAGAAGTTCTGGTAGAGGAAATGATAATCCCTTCAGAATCTGTAAGGGAAAAAAGCAGAGAGGGAAAAAGTGGGAAAATGAGTGGTGCGTAGAGAGGCGAACTAAGGGTTTTGCTTGAAAACTAGATTGCTTTTTTTTTAAAAAAAAAAAAAAATTCCTCCTTGACTCTAAAGGGAATGTCTTGAAATTCCAGGTGGAGATTATTTTGGTCATTGGGCATAGCTGCTGTGGGGGTATAAAGGGGCTCATGTCTATCCCAGACGATGGGACCACTGCAAGGTACGTAGTCTATAATCTATGTTTTGTGTCTTTATTTAAAAGAGGTTGAAGTTAACTATTTTTCCAAAAGAGAATCTACCAGTAAAAGTACATTGCTGAAATTTCTAGAGTACTTTATTATGGTTTAACTTTTATGGACTTTCAACAATTGGGTGGTTCACACAGTGTCCATTAACTTCCGAAGACTTAAATGTTAAGTATTATTACTGTCATGACATAACCCACATGGAAATCTGAATACCAGATTAGCAAACAAATTTTTTTCTTTCTCTTCTGGTTCCATAATCTTGGAAGAATCCAAAAGGCATATAAAAAGTAACATGAAATAGCTAATTTGTCCAGCATATTGGGGAAGCATGTGAGCCTTTTTATTATTTTAGTGTCATAATCTGTCTTTCCATGTCAAAAGGTGTTCATTGATTATGGGAACAAGAAAATGGATTTCACGTAAATTATTATCTCTGATTTTTTCTGGTCTCCTTCTCTCTGTAACTCGTTATTGGATATGTGTCCTAGTATTTAGAAAAAGTAACATGCATGAGAAATCAACTTTCTTTCCCGTGTGTTCTCACAGTGAATTCATTGAGCAATGGGTTCAAATCTGCACTCCTGCAAAGTCCAAGGTTAAAGCAGATAGCCAGTTAAGTTTCCAAGAGCAGTGCACCAACTGCGAGAAGGTAAATAACTAAGAGCATTTTTTTTTTTTTTTTTTCTGTTAGAAGCCGTTTTAACAAGAGAAAAAGTGTTTTTGTGTAATTTTCAGTATTTTAATTGTTTTGTTTAAAAAAAAAAGAAGAAAGAAGCAAAAGCACGTATATAAGTCACAAAAAGCTACTCCTAGTAAAAGTACGAAGTACTTCTGTACCTCAAAATTTTTTGTTCTAAACCAATCCAAACAGCTCCTAATAAGCTACAGTAAGTCCATTTTACAATTCAGTGGCTCTCAATGTGGTAGTTTAATTATTTGCGTGGCACAGAGTACAAGAGTCTATCGGCATTTGATCAAATGCTACGAAATTAATAATGCTATTATCTGAAAGCATCCATTCTGTACTGATCCATTACAGGAAGCTGTGAATGTATCGCTTGGGAACTTGTTGACTTATCCATTCGTGAGAGATGGGCTTGTGAAGAAAACGCTTACTTTGAAGGGTGCACATTACAATTTTGTTGATGGTACTTTTGAGCTCTGGGATCTGGACTTCAAGATTACACCCTCTGTCTCCGTTTAAACTATCTGTGTTACATGTTGTACATGTCTCCTTTTGCAATTAATTTTGGAAATAGAACCCTAAAAAGAATATATATATAGGCAAAAATAATGGTCTGTAAGCTACTGAATTGTAATTCGGCAAGTTTTCTTTCTGTACCCATTTCCTTTCTGTTATATAATGAGTTATTTTGCAATGCAGTGAGACTATTTTTGACAGTAATATGAATTATTGCTATCACAAGTCTTTTGCCTCGTGTAGATTTATTCTAGCTTGGATACAAAGACAATTGGGCTTTCATCGATGATTGAACTCATTTCAATTACACGGGTGCAGAGGGGGTGTGGTTAGAAATGATGTTCAGATTAAAAACAGGAGTTTTTTTTTTTTCTTTCCTTCCCTTTCAACGAAAACAAAAAAGAGCTTGACCACACTTCTTTTCTTTAGCGATATATATTTTATTTGTTTTTATTTTTCTAAAGAAGATCTAATGTTTCTTTTTTCATGGCCATGGATGTTTCTTGTATTGAGCCTGGCATATGCAACAAAATCACATGAAAATAGAAGAGTACGGTTCTTTTTTCTACAAGTTGTTTGAAGCACAAAAAAACTACTCCAACCAAACTGACCATTTCCTTTGGGACTCCACTCCAGTGCTTATGCTTTGACTCATAAGCAGTGATGAGTCAGAAAAGTCATTTAAGGGTCCGATAAGAGATGGCTCGAGCCTGAAAGGAGAAAGCCGAGTATCCCTGGGAGGGAGCGGGGAAGCTGAACACCAAAATTGTGCAATGAATACACATAGCAATATGTAACTTTATGACTTAGAATGACTACCCATGACTAAAACACCAAAAACTTATGTTTAATATTCACCTTTTTCTTCGTTAATTGGAGAAAACAACTCAATTAGCATAAGAACAGCTACATTGGATCGACAGGGTCAAACCCATCAAAGAATTCCATCAACTCAGGGCTATCTACAACAAAATTGTGGTCATCATAAAATAACAAAGATTGATCAACGTGCTTCTCTCCTTCCCATTGTGCAACATTGAACTCCTCAAAACCATCCAAACAGCTTCCTTGCCCTTGTACTTCAGCTCCTTTGTGATCACTAATTGGAGAAAGGTTTCCACAATTTGAACTCGAAGGTGCTGTTTGGATCCTTTTCACCTCAGAATCATTTGATTTTGAGGGCAACCTTTGTTTTCTTGTTTGCTTTATGAGGCCAAGTTTCCTGCACAAGTGAGTGTTCCAATGGTTCTTCACTTGGTTGTCAGTTCTTCCTGGTACCCTACCCGCTATGAGAGACCACCTAGTAGAAACAAGAGACACCCAATTCTTGTTAGCCATTATTAATAGTAAATGTTCAATGTATGTGTCTTGTTTTGGTTGGAATTATACTGCTTTAGTTGTACAAGCACGGTAATTTCGTTTTTTTTTTAAAAAAAAAATTATTTAATTTTTTTCTGGTAATCATGAAGAAGAACAATGATAAAAAGATGAGTGCATCTTTTTTTCTTTTCTTTTTTTTCCTTAACAGTCAAAACACATTCTAACACTTTAGAGATCTAAAGTTCCTATATAGTTCAAACGTCATTCACTAGGTACAGAGAATCCCAGAAAAAGGAAACCTTGTTGGAAAAAACACAAAAAGATATCTAATACACTGTCTAACAGGATAAGTTAGATGCATTTTGTTAAAATGTATCCTTCTTTTAACATAGGTTTAACACTTAAAAGTATGAATTTCTTTGTTTGAAACATATCAAATTATATTAGTAAAATTATTTTATTTTTTAAAATATACTTAACTCTTTCTCTTCTTTTTATTTTCTTTTCAAATCAATCGATTCATATAAATAATGAATAAATCTAATAATTCTATGCTTTTTACCCTCGTATGTTGACACTTGACTATTTCATTAGTTGATCATTATCATTTTTTTCTTTTTAAATATTTTAAAAAATATTATAACATTTTTTAAATGTTTTAGCATTATTAACAATTACTAACATGTCATTAGTAATATATTATAATTTTTTACGTGCTTATGTTTTTGGATATACATATTAAATCAATTAGAATTATATTAGGAAAGAGAGTTATATTTTCTATTATTATTACTACATAAAGTCTTAAAAATATTCTTACTTATATATATATATATATATATATATATATATATATATATATATATATATATATATATATATATATATATATATATATATATATATATATATATATATATCACTTTGCAACTAATTTATTTATTTAAAAATTACAGGATGTATTATAAAATTATTTAAATTTTAACATGACCTAATTTAACTCAACTCATTCTAACTATGCCTCCCGCACAATCAAAATCTAGTTTACGAATGGAAAGGGAGATTTCAGCTTGATATTACGTGGGTTATCTGCCATAAGGAAGAAAAAAATAATAACAAAATTAGTTCACTTGCAGAGAAAACGTACTTTTTTTTTAATAAATAATTCAAAATATATTCTATGTCTAGTTTAGTTACCCTTAAAGATATTAAGTGTAAGACCTCTATGAGATAAAAAATAATTTTTTAATAACAAGTATAATTTTAAAATTTTAAGCTTAACTTGAAAAGCTTTAAAGATTAAAATTATATTTTGGATAAATGAAAACTCTTTCTTACCAAATGAAAATATTCTCTTGGATGGAGTTTTAAACCTTGAAAAAATTCCTTAAAACTCTAAAACCTTGTGTCCTTAGTCAATTATAATAATATTACACCCAAGTATCTGCAGACTGTGACTACACTTAATTTGGTGGAATAGGATTAAAAGATAGGTAATTAAACCTGTTTCCAAGGAGTTTATGGAGTCTAATGATGAGGTCTTCTTCTTCCTCTGTAAAATTGTCATGTTTCACGTTTGGGCTCAGATAGTTCACCCACCTTAATCTACAGCTTTTCCCGTTCCTCTTTAAGCCTACAAATTAATCGATCCCATCTTCAGAAACTTAATTAACTCAAAAAACAAAAAATGAAATGTATTCCTCGTGAATTTGTGTGTATATATATAAATACATATAATTATTTACGTACATGTTAGTTTTGGAATGCGGTTCCAGTGCTTTCTTCCATGCACCCTGATGTATTCTAGCAAAATCTTGTCTTCCTCTTCTGTCCATAGCCCTTTCTTGTACTCGTTCTCTGATTTCGTCATTTTCCTTTTCTTTTGCTTACAGAGACAGAGAGAAAGAGAGAAAAGAGGTTTCTTTCTGATTCTGAAGAAGTGAGCTTTCGACTTTTTGAAATTTAAGGATGTCACCGACGCCTCTATATATTGTACACTCCATTCCCAGCATACATGCAGCCCTTTGCCTTTTAGCTTACGTGTGCTCGCGCTTTGTCGTTTTGAATAATATATCGTCCTGATTCAGTTGTTGGGATATCAAAGTATGCGCAGCAAACGTAAAATAAATAGTGGAAGAAAGCAAAAGAGACTAATAAATACCAAAGGTTTAACACAAAAAATCCTTTATAGTTTTAGAAGCAAAAACCACAACCTATACTTCAAGAAATATTTATTATATAATAAAGTTAATACAAAAGATAAACCACAACCTATACTTCAAGGAAAAACCAGAGACTAAATATTTTATCTTTAAGATTTATCTCTAATCCTTACAATTTCACTCTTAATATCAAGAAGTGTAATATCCACACCTCACTGCAAGAGAAACGTTCTTTTTCTCTCTTACCAAAAGCCCTTTGTTTCTTCTACTCGGTGTGTACTCCAAGCTTGTTAAAAACTTCCTTTTATAGCCAAAGAAAATTAACTATCAACCACTAAAATTTACTTCAACATTTACTCTCTTGCCATTTTTTGCTACTATTTCAACCAATCCAACATTTACTTCATCCGTAACCTTTTTTTTTTTCACTTGCAGTACTTGTAGGCTTTGACAAAATGAATTGCATCTAAGAGCCGGATATCTTACATCAGCATCAATTGGAAATTCTACGATATCGTATGAGTATTCTTTAGTTTTAGTTTTATAATTGGAGATTCTACGATATTGTATGAGTATACTATACCATACACTGATATGGCAAGTATATATTATATTTTATTGAATATAAAATATAATTTACTTTATTTTCTTAAAGAACTTGAAAATAATTCATTTGAACAAATGCTACTCACAAATTACTTATGCATTTAGGTTCTAATTAAGGTTGAACTCTACATTTTTAGTTGAGTTAAATGTTTAATTATTTTAAGTAAATAAGTATTTTTATTATATTAATGCTAATTCAACAACTTTTATCTCAGCAGAATTTTGGGTGACCAAATAATCTCATTTATTTAGTACACTACTTATTTGAAATTTGCATGAACTATTAAATCACCATATTAAATGCTTTGCTCTTTCCTAACCTACAGGGCGTCTGAAAAAACTGTAGCTGTCGAATTAAATTTGTGCACAGACTGCAAATTTGCAGTTATGAGGCCACTGGTTCCTCTGAATTTCCACAGGGAGGGGTAGGGCTGCTGCGTATTATTGTGTTTGTTTCACAGCGAAAACTACACATCTGGTCCTCAATACCCACTCAAATAAGGAGAACTCCTATCAAGTTTAATGTGTATAATTTTTTTCCACCATAACAATTATTTCTCTTCACTAAATATACCAATTAACAATTTGATAATATCAAAGCTCCTGCTCTATTTTTATTTAATCACAATTTTAATGGCTACCGAGTAAACTTGAACTGTTTATATCATAATAAGTACAAACGCAATGTTATTGTAGAAAATAAAAATCATAACCACCCGATATATCCATTAACTAATGGGAGTTATTATAGTTTTAGTAAAAGCAAGTTTGCCACCGGAACCAGCCTAGGTTCTTTTCTGTGCATTCCTAGCCTTAAAATCCATGGAGGCTTTACCAATGGAGGGATTAGGGTCAAAGACCCTGAAACAATTTTAGTAGATTTAGACTCCTCTGGTTTGAAAGTCTTCTCTTTCTCCTGCTCTTGTTGTAGTCGCTTGAATCTGTCCATGAATGAATCATCATTAACAGAAAGGCTAGGAGGCACACCGTTGTCCATTAGCAAGCAGCCAAACGTAATAATGCAGCTTACAGCAACTCACTGTTTGACACGCAAGCTTCAAAGCTTCTTAGATGATGCAGTTCAATTCCGAGTTTAAATTTTCTTATTGTTAATATATGGCATCATGTTAAAATCTAAAAGGAAAATATGTCCACAAAACCAGATATCATCGATTCTAAAAAATTATTCGGAGCTGAAATAATTCTATAAAATCATTTGAGTTTTAAACAATTTTTTAAAGTCATTTTATGAAAAATTTTTATTAAACAATCTTATAAAATCATTTTATAAAAAATATTTTAAAAATAAGAATACCTAATCAAAAATAAGATATCTTAATTAATCCTCATCTACTTATAATGAGAAATAGGAGTATCTTAATTTTACAAGCGGGACATCATTAGATAGTTATTAAACCCACTGTGGAGTACAATAATTGTACGGATCTTCGTTGCCGCAAGGATAGGGAAACATTTATGTTGATAATGTACTGCGTTTAATGGATGCTTTCTTTCTTATCCACCACATTAACTGAGATTTTGTCCATTTCTTGTTTCTATTTCCCCCTTTTTCTCTTTGCAAATGAGCTAATCATTTTCTTTTCAGCTTTTAGATTGTATTGCTCAGTTTGATTAAATGATTGCGCATGCCAATGAACAGTTGAAGATCACTCCCCACCATGTCCATTACTTGCCTTTTGAGAAGCAAATTTCCGGGTAAGACTGTCAAACCTATCAAACACATGAGTTGGTCTAGAGTTTAGCTTAAATTTTTTCTGTTCATGAACACATGCTGCCTAACAAAATTGTTTACAGTTTTTTTTCTAAAAAAAACTTATCTATCTTATTAAATATTAACTAATTTAATTTATATCAAATAGAAATACAATAAAAAAATTTTCACCAAATTTGTAAAGTTTGTATATTTATCATTGCTCATAACAATTAAATACAATGTAACTTTGACATTTTATTTGTCATCAATAGATACAAAATAAGAACCGTTTAACCTATCTTACACATGCAGCCACAAACAGCTTGATTTCTCGCTGTTCTTATTTTAATCTCACACTTGTTATTGAGCTAATATTCAAAAGTATCTACAAATAACTAAAAAGATGTTACTTCAATGACAACGCGGACTTAAGTCCTAAAGTATTCTTGATTGAAGTTTTGCATTTGAAACATTGAAACCACTTGTGAGGAACTTGCAATTATTCCTTCCTATCCCAAAATCTCTTACAGCCGGTATTGTAGGCTACATATATGGATAAGGAATAGGAAAGAAAATTCCTTTCCCTCAAAAATCATGTTTGGTTGGTGTAATGGAATAGGAATTTTTATTCCTTATAGTCTAAATTCCCACAAAATGTCTAAAATCACTTCCTTAGCTTTTAGATGGAATCTCCTTATTTCCATGGATTCAACTTTTTGTTCCAAAATTGCCCCTAATAATTCTTTCTATTTTCAAGTATTCACCACCCACAAACCACTGTTGCAGGTTAGGGTTCTCCACTGCCATAGTCGCCATTGAAGGTTCTCCGCCACCGCCACTGCCGTGGAGCCTCGCTGTCGACAATCACCACCTCACAGACTCGTGTAGATGCTTCTGGACTCGTTTAAATTGCATCTTAAAGATGTCTAATGGTCGAAGATTTCCAAACCCCAGCCGAAGAAGATGTCCGGTGGTTGATGATTTAAAACAGCACTGGTTGCTGCCGTCGGGTTCCAACACCGCTGTTGTCCAGTGGTTCTGCGGGGTTCTACAGATTTCCAACACTTTCTTTTAAATTTTTAATAATTTTTTATTCTAAGATTATTTTAATAATTGTATATAATACTTTTATATTTATTCCTAGTTATTCTTACGACATACCAAAACAACATCTTAATAAACAAAAATTCTTATCATTTTTTTTCTTACTCCCACTCCTATTCCTTATCCCATTCCTGTCTTTTTAGCAAACGGCTGTTAGTGTAAATACAAAAATTCCACTTACAATGGGTAAATCTTTAATGGTTTGGATTATTTAGTTTTTTAACCTTTTGATCTGGGTTGGGTTTAGCATCAATTCATACCAATCACATCATCATAATGGGCTTGCCACAATTATTGCTGGGCCAGTTTTTTTTAGAACACCCCATAATTTCTAATTATACACCCCTCCACCCTATTTCTATCGTAATACCCTATGGTATCATATGCTGTGTATGGTTACGAAATATGGTGGATTGAGCTTTTGCTGTGAATCTGCGATCACTAAGTAAAAATGCCAAAAGAAGAGGCGGGGGGGGGGGGGGGGGGGGGGGGGGGGGGGGGGAAGAGGAAAGAAAAAGACTGAAAAACCCAGAAGACATACAAGACAGGTATGTTATTTCTTTGCAAGCTAATCTCTTATTTACTCAAGAGTTAACATTACTAGATACATAGCAAAATTGTCTATTCCTTCTGTTTGGTTCAGGGGATGGGATGTACAACAACTTTTCCAGTTGCTCGATTTGTTTCCAGATAAGAGAAGGCTTCAACAACCTGCGCAAAGGGGAATGGACCCTTCGGGTCTACAACAGGCTTCACCTTTCCACTCTCGAAATAAGGGTTCAGTTTCCTCAAAACAGCTCCATTCGAAGTAACCACAAATCTGAACCCGGGTGGTGTAACAGCACCTGTGAGTGCTACCACACTGCCACCTTCTTTCACTGCCTTCGCTGCCCTCTCGCATTGCCCTGCAAATCACCAGAAAAATCAACGAAATGCCATCAGTATCAGCGACTGTTAAGAACCAGTTCAACCTAGATGCATAAACTGTTAGAAGAAGGTCCATGAATGATTTTGTATTATATCCAACAGCCACAATGTTCATGGAACTTATGTAGTCTCCAATTAAGACAAGTATAATGAAAGAAGTATTATTTGAGAATCTGTTAAGAAGGGAGAAAGCTGATAAATTTAGGGCATTATCTTACCTATGGCATCATAAACCACGTCAAATTTTTCTGGCAAGTCTTCAAAGTTCTCCTTTGTGTAGTCAATAGCCAAATCAGCACCCAGACTCTTCAACAGCTCCAAATTTCTAGTGCTTGAAGTGGCCGCAACACTTGAAGCACCGAATACATGCTTAGCTAACTGTGCATCAGTGGAGAAAGTAATAATATTTAAAAAGATATGTAAAAAATTTCAGAACCGTTCAGAGAGTAGCATCGTATACCTGAATCACTAAACTTCCAACTCCACCAGAGCCATTCAGCACCAGAATAGATTTACCGGATGAGAATCCAGTCCTCTCTAGACCCTCATAAGCAGTCTCAACAGCAAGAGGAAGCCCAGCAGCCTGAGCAAAATCCAAATTCTTTGGTTTTGGTGCTAACAATTTCTCTTCGACAGCAGTATACTCAGCCAGAGACCCAAACTGTTTAGGCCCTTCTAATGCTTTCTCATTGATATTCCCATATACTTCATCACCCACTTTGAAGTCTTTTACTTGACTGCCAACCTTTGCCACTACACCAGCAACATCATAACCTGGAACAGTCTACATATAATAGAAGTGAAAAATGATTTCAAGTCCTACTTGAAATGCATATATGGTCAAGAAAATAGCCTTGTTTGATCTTATTTCTTTTTAGCCAATTATTTAAACGGATACATCAAACGCTCATGCAAAAAACTATATCAACTCTAAGATTTGCCTCAATTGCTACAATCATCAGGTAGTAGTCAATTATAATAACCTTTGTGATCACCACCCAAATAATTGACTTGAGGAGAACATTTTCGCTTTGCTACTTCAAGGTTAATTTTGTTATCACTTAACACTTTTTTTTTTTCTTCCATTCAATGTTGGGTTGCATGGCCATGAAGATTTTTTCTCTAATTAGAAATTCAACCGAAGAAGAGCTCACGGGTACTGTGGTAATAAAATTAACTTCAAGGGCAAAGTGATACAATTTTTCTTTTTGTAATCTTCGGCTAATTAGGAAGAATTCGATTCAGGTGGTAAACTCAACTACAAAGTAAAAGGTGTCACATTAAACAAAGCTATTCCCAAATATTGACAATGTCTAGCAACAATCTCTTTTTCCTCAAGAATTAGAACATTGAAATTTACCACCTCCCTTAATTTTCCTTACTTCCTCCCATTTTCCCGGTAACCAATCAACCCCCCATCATCACCAAAGCAATCAAGAAAAAACAGTAGAAATGAAAAGATTGAGAAATTACCGGAAGAGGAGAATCAGTGGCCTTGAACTTTCCTTGCCTCCTCTTTCCATCAACGGGGTTAAGAGCCGCAGCCACAACCTTGATGAGGACCTGATCTTCCTTAACATCAGGCACGGCAACATTTGAGTCGAACTTCAAAACATCTACACTCCCATATTCTCCATAAACCCATGCCTTCATTTCAGTAGGAATTGGTGTCACCTTCACAGTATCGGCTGAAGCAGGGGCAGTGGATTGGGATTTTACCAAGAATCTGGGTGTCCTTGCTGAAAGTTGCCGTTTTTGAATAGAGGTGCTTGTGGGTGTGATTTGTTTTCTATTTTCCGGGAAAGTGAGGGAAAATCTGAGAGAACATGGTGAGGCAGTGGTGGTGGAAGGTAGAGAGGGAAAGGTTCTGAGCTGGGAAGTTGTGGAGGAGAGTGTGGCAGAGGCAGACATGTTTCTAACGGCTTATCTCTGCTCCAATTCTGTGAGCACTTGGCATCACATCACCTCGTCCCAGTGTCTAGATAATTCGATAGGACGATGGATTATATGGTACGGATGCAATCACCTCTACATGTTACTGAATGGCCATTGAACCACTGGTTGCTCGCTTGACAAATAAGAATCAGAAAAACACCAAACAAAAATGTATTAATACAGAAATGTGGGCGGATTCAATGGGCCTCGTTAACAGCCCAAAAACCAACGGGCCTAGTTAAAAAGAACTGTCATATCTTTCGAGATTGGAAAATATTAACTTGGATTCACAAAAGTTTGTACACGAAAAAGGTTTTTTTTTTTTTTTTTTTTTTTTTGGGGACCTTCATATAGTATAGGAAAATAAATATTCAGAATCAGAAAATTTAACCTATTAAATGTTATCTAATAATAAAAAGCTTAGATAGCATGTAAAAGATTTAAAGTTTAAGTCTCTCTTGTAACAAAAAATCTAAAAACTTAATTTCATTAAATTTCATTTGAGTCCAATGATGGAACTACCATTTGGACATTAGAGCAGTCACTCCAAAAATAGTATGTACTTGTTATTTGTTATAATTACCCCTTCTAAAATTTGATACTACCCTTTGTTGCCTTGTTAAATTTTGTCCTTACTCATTCTTTTCTTAAGTTTTGTCCTGTTTGAGTGGATGTGTTCATGCTTGCATACAAGAAGACTTGCTTAAGAATTATTGCTCCGTCTTCAAGTTAGTAAAACAATGCTGTTGATTTTGGTTTGGAGTCCGAATAATGTAAAATGCATTAAAAATTTTGATAGAAAGAGTTTACTTTTGTTATAGTATTATTTTACTTAAATTTAAATTAGTTAATGTTTAATATAATGATGTGTATTAAATAATTTTAAAATATACTAATGATTTTAAATATAGAAAATTTTTGTTTTGGTTTAAGAAATATTCAAAATATCCAATAGAAACATATAAAATAGATAAGTAAAATTATCACTTATTTAAATATAATAATGATATATCATTAAGTAGATAAGTAGTACTTTAGATATTTCATGGAATATAAGAAGAAATAAAGTAGAATTCAACCATGTTTAAAATTACATAATTATTTTTTACCAAAAAAATACCAATAATTTTTTTTATTGTGATGGATTTCTTTTTATTTTAAGTTTTAACCAGCAATATATACGAGTCACTAATAATATAAAATTAATTCAATTTGAGTTAAATTTTTTTTTATTTACATTAATTTACCTCTTTTGGACGCATCTATATTATATACTGTGAATTTTTTTAATGTATATTTATGACAATAAGTCTTATTTATATTCAGATAAAAAAATCTCATTTATATATATTAGAATTAGAAAATTGAATCCTAAATCCGCTTCGAAGCCAGCCACACTTAAAATAGTAGTTTCTTTTTTGGCTGTCCGGTTCAACGACCCGCACCCGAACACAGAAAAAATAGGTTGGACCGGATCGGGTTAACCATTCACCCGTCAATAGTTATCACTCTTATTCATCTTCAGTTTCTGTTATAAAAGCCGACCTCGACGGCTACACTTTTTCAAGTTCAGATCTTCTCTTCGATTTCATAACATCGACTTCAGTTCAGCAATCCAGGTGAGATCTCAAGCTCGTGGCTTTTTTTGTTTACTTTTTGCACTGTAAAGTCGACAAAAGTCTAATTTGTTTATTCATATGTATATTATATTGGCCACTGCTCTTCATCGCTGAAGTGATTAGTTCCTTTCCCCTCTTTCCTCATTTTTATTTGGGTCATTTGTTTATTCTGTTATTTGTATTTTTCAAGCTCAAATTTTAAAACTTGATTGATGGATTTGTACGATTATGGTTGGCATGTATGAAATCGTTAATCCTTCACTTCGATTATTTACTTAAGCTAAATCATCTAAATACTGAGCAATTCCTTTAGTATGTTTAATTTTGATAGTTTTAATCTTATGACCATCTTTATTTCTATCATTGCTATTGTAATCCTAGTTTGATGCTAGAGATAGAGAAAGTTCAAAGCTTTTAGCTTGATAAGCTCATGGCAGGATTGGTTGGCGCAGATTCATTGAGATTACTATTAATTAAGTTTGTCCTCTTGTATTTTGGTTCTCATTGAGCAGAATGGGGCATTGTATTGACTGAAAAATCTGCGAATAGGAAATAAAAGTGAGAATCGTATTAGTTACTGTTCTTTCTTTTTCTTTTCTTGGGGGAAGGGAGTGGGGAGGAGTTTAAACTTTGCTTTGGGCTTTGATTATAAAATGGTAGCATACTGTTCCAGTTTTTCTGTTGTCCTAGTGGAGCTTATTTGTCAGTGGTTTTTGTAGGGTTTTAATTATGGCAGAATCAAAATCAGGATTGAGGAAGCCAGTATTCACCAAGGTTGACCAGCTTCGCCCGGGAACCACTGGACACACACTAACTGTGAAGGTAGTAAATACTAAGATGGTTTTGCAGAAGGGTCGTCCTGATGGTCCTCAACCTCGTCAAATGCGAATTGCTGAATGTTTGGTTGGTGATGAAACAGGAATGATCATATTCACTGCCAGAAATGATCAAGGTATGCATAAGCTACTGCTTTAGTTTGTTAAGCTGCACCTATGAAAGTATTCCTTACTGCATCTTGGTATTGCTGTTGCAATCTAATTCCTAAATTCCCAACCCCCCCTCCCCTTTGGCGGCTCTCTGCACGTGTGCGTGACTGCTAGGATGGGTAAGGGGTAGGTGCCACCTCCCTGTTATTATTATTATTATTATTGTAAGGATGTCGTGATTGGGATTTTCAGTGTTTTTTGCTAAGGATTCCTCTCTTGCTAACTTTATGCAAAAAGAGCATGTGCTCCTCTCTCAAAAACTAATATTGAATTTTGTCGGTGTCTAGCTTTTTTAAATTCTTGGAAATTTCTTTCTTGTCTTATTTCATACATTTGACGCTTTTAAGAATGATTATTGCTCAATTTTTAAAATTTAAGGAACATATGGAACTTAAGCAGGTGCCTGAGCTAGAAATGATTTAAGATAATGAACATTGCATGAAACCTACTCCTACTGTTTGATGATGAAATGTCTTTCTTCTAATCATCTATTTAGCTAATTTGTAAATCGACCTTTTGCTATATTTTCAAATATAGCTCAACAGTGAATATTGAATCAAATAGTTGGTAGATATATGAGAAACATTTTCCCCCAAAATAGTTTTACAATAGCGTACCCTGATTGTGGTGTACATATGTATGGAAGTATAACTCTACATCCTCATTCGTGTGTTTTGCACTCTCTGTGCCTTCATTGAACAAAACGACAAATATATGCTTTGCTAAATTATCTTAGCAAGGAAAAAAAAAGAAAAAGAATCTCTTATATTTATTTCTCCTATTTATCCCTTTGACACTTTTGTTATTAGCCAGTCCAACAAGCTTTTATTGCAAGTAGGGAGTAAAAGATCGTTTTTATAAAGATTAAATTGCAGTAATGTTTGTTTAACAAGGTTTGCTCAGACACTGCATACTCCTGGCAGTTTTATTTTATTGAAATTCATTGGTTTTTGACTGTGTTTAGTCCAATGGTCTTGTAGAGCCTTAAGGCTATGGGAGGTCAACTCCAAGGTCTGAATCCTTGTAGTCCTCCACCCTAATGTAACAGAAAATTTGTGGGAGGAGAATCCCCTCCTAAAAACCAAGCTGATAAGAGAGGAGAACCTCTGCTTATATATCAGAGTTTCGTGTCAGTCTTACACCTTGCTGATGTGGGATTCATGCTTCTGCATCAAAATTCATGGGTTTGGATGTTCAAATCTTAAAATGGTATTTATAGTAATTTTTAATACTGCATTATCTTTTTATTTATTTATTTTTGTGGAAAAGGGGGTCGGGTGGGGTGAGGGAGGGGTTTTTCTGGTTCTCTACTTTTTTGGTTGTTATCTTGGATATTATGTTATTGTTATCTGACCGTGCACACCGTCAATTATCATCCAAAAGGGTGCGTCCATATATGATTTACCAATTTTGGGATAAACAGTGTTGCTGAACTGTTGAAGAGTAGCTAATGAATGAAATCCGGTGTTCTTATATGTGATAGCACAGTAGTAATACCATGACTTTTAATGTTGCATTCTTGATGATTAAGTTGCAACTTTTGTGACTTGTCCGGAGATATTTCAATCTCTACCTGATAATACTGATCTATATTTAGATTTTCATCGTTCCTCTTGATAGTGATTGATTCCAATTTTGCTTGTGATTCAGTGGATTTGATGAAAGAAGGCACTACTGTCATTCTGCGCAATGCCAAAATTGACATGTTCAAAGGATCAATGAGGCTCGCTGTGGACAAGTGGGGTCGTGTTGAAGTCACGGAACCTGCTAGTGTCACTGTAAAGGAAGATAACAATCTATCCCTGATTGAATATGAACTAGTGAATGTTGTTGTTGAGTGACTTGTCAGGAGATATTTTCAATGTCTACTATGTTTTATAAGAGAATAAAAACAAATCCAACAAGCAAGTTTAGTTTTTGTCTATGGGAAATCTGGTCATGCTCGTGCATATCAGTTTAGGCAGAATGATTTGGCAAGCTACAAGTACCCAAGAGTTTGCAGCAGACTTGGTTTATCTTTTTCGATCAGCCCTGAAAAAAGTTTATGGTAGTAAGTGGAAGAGGATAAGGAATTGTCTTCCAGATCTTGGCTTTTTGTTTTAATATCTATCTAGTTTTGGAGTTTGTGTATTTTCCTTAGGTCTTTATGTATCAAATATTTATCAAAGCTTATGTTGCTTAGCCCTTTATTTAGTCTCGGCCGATACATTGTCTGCAGCCCAAATGAATGCATTGAATAAAGAACACCAAACGGATGCAAATTAACAGGAAAACTCAGATAACTTGATCAATGAAAAGTTAAATCAAGTAATCAATATGAATTTCAAAGTTCATTTCTTGATTGATGAGAAATTTTGAGATAGGAAGTAAGACGAGATTTTGTCCCTAATTGCTAACCTTGTTTATATTGGGATATAGTAGTGGAATTCAACATGACAGCAGTAATTAACAAGCAGAGTACGAGGCACGACAAAAGAAAGGACCACATTTCCCATTACAATTTTATGTATCAGGCCTCGTACTATACAACAAATCAACCCCATTTTCTAACTTGTCCTATAATAAACCAGAATTCAATTACCGTACGAATTATGCCCCATTTTTTGTCCTATAATATTCTTTGTCGTACTTTTTAACAGTTTTTATTTTTTATTTTTATGAATATGTAATTTGTCAATCAATAAATATAAATTTCATCTTTGTATAGAATAGAGCAAATGTGAGATTAACCCAATATTTAAGTATAAAGTAGTCTAGGGGAGTGAGTTTAACTGTTTGAGGTTGAACG
This sequence comes from Bauhinia variegata, assembly GCA_022379115.2. Lineage (NCBI taxonomy): Eukaryota > Viridiplantae > Streptophyta > Magnoliopsida > Fabales > Fabaceae > Bauhinia > Bauhinia variegata. Next base: position 12,512,602 of record CM039436.1, on the reverse strand, counting down.
TTAATACATACATTTGAGGACAAAAGAAAAATCCAAATAGAAGAGAACGCCATATCTTATCTATGAGCACCATGCTTCCAAATTTGTCTTTGCATAAATGGCACTTAAGCTCCATACATTCTTTGCCCTTTTGCACTTCTGAAAGGACCATTCACATGGTAGATAATGTTATCAAGTAGTAATAATGTTATCTTTGACGCATATTTTGCAGCAAATTTTCAGCATAGATAAGGAAAAAAGATAGAAGAGAATATACAATTTGGTTTTTGCTCCTTGTCTTGTCAAATTCCACGATAATTCAAGTGGTTTGCACCTTCACTTTATCTAACTTTTTATTTTTCTCTCAACCTTTCTCAATACGTATCTAGTTCGTAGAAATCAAAACAAATAAACTTTCTGTGGTCCCTATCTATCAAATCCCATATGCTATTAAAACTCAAAGTCTCAATATGTTAGGAAACTTGATGATTTGATAGTTTTCCCTTTTTCCCTTTCTGATGCCATTACTTTTTCCCTTCACTTATGCCAGAAAAAAATGGATCCTGCTCAGTGTGAGATGACTGCAAGAGCGGAATTTAGAAAAGTAAAAGGAAGATATATATCTATATATAAAGGATGAACTTGAACAAAAGATGAAGCATATGATGCATCCTCAAAAAGAAAAGGTGAAGCATGATGTTCTTATATTAAATTTAAGCAATTATTTACCCATTTGGAAAAGATTGAAAATTGGTATTCTTCCCAATGGCATTGTTTAAGGAAAACAAAAAAAGCTGTCATGGGTAGGAATACTGCTTATATGCAATTCAAATTTAATTGGAAACTTCATCACCAATGTATTAAATGTTTGAACTTGGATAATGCATGTGTTTTCACTCTCTGTTGCTCTACTTTGGATATCTCTGGTTTCCTACAGAACATGTAGAAACTTCGTAATTTGTTTGTTCTATAACCAAGACATGGCCATGCATGTGGCCAAACATGAACCAAAAGAAACTAAAAGAAACACGAAGAGCCACATGATAATTCTCACTGAAACAACTAGGCTGGAATTTGCAGGAAATTTCTAATTGCTGCCGGAAGTTTGAAACTGAACATCATTATTTTCTTTCTGAATAGGAGCCATGAGGGAGAAAAGCTCTCTTAATGGTAGAACAAAGAAGTGAACACATTAATTCCAGATACCCTTTTATTTTCTTCATAAGATTAAGTTACAGGCATGTTACTAGGTTTTGGGATAAGTAAATGTTCATCAAAGGTCCTTTTTCTCTGTGGAAACATTTAAAAAATAAAAGAAAGAAAGCAAGAAACAAACAAAAGCTAGCTCATCTATATACTGAAAATATATACACACAGTTATGGAAAACGTGAGAATCAGTAATGCAGAATTGTAGATGCTGGAACTGTGATGCATGGCAATATATCGTTGTGTTGCGTCTCTCATTTCGAAAGATTTTGGAAATTTATGTATCAGTCTGAAGAAATTGGAACCCTTGCTTTTTGCTTGACTAAGGGTTTAGTTTTATCATTATAATTTTGTTGAAGCCCTTTGTTTCTTTTCTGAATGTGTGCCATTCTAAAAGATGCATAATTAAAAGAGACTTGGCATGAAATGGCAACAAAGATAAATAGACCATATCAGAATGAGTAGGTAGAAATAAAACCACTTTGTGGTACATCTGATATAATTATACAAGAAGTTAAAAACCCAACAAGGAAACAGACAAAGATCCATATCTAGCTATTAACATAGACCTCAGCTTTGTTGTACTACCATGATGCATCTATGAGGATTTTGATGAATCTCAAGTTTAGTTGAATCCAAATGACCAGTCCTACAGAGTCAAAGGTGTTTAAAACAATTAATTGAAGCTCTAAGTTCCAAAAACATGACTAGTCACACTCCATTCAGGCATTCAATGATTCATTTTTTTGAGTTAGCGATATGACATTCCTGCCAGAGAATCGTAAATGTTTTAAGCTTCAAAATTCGAACCAATTAATTGAAGCTTATCGGATGTGTGTACCTTAAGTCAATGACCACAGCAGATGGGCCACATTTAATTTCCATATACTACAAATCTGTCTCAATTTATTTTCCAAGTACAGCTCTACTGAATCAGATTGATAGGTTCCATAGAAAAGTTAGAACATCTATTTCAGTTCTGAGCATACATTCTCTAACGTTGGCAGATGAATTAGTCATTGGTAGGTGATATAAGTTCCCCATTCAGACTTCAACCATAAGGAGGGTGCTTTCGGTTGCACTCGTAATTAAAAACTTAGCCAAAGCTGAAAATTTTAAAGTTTTTCTGACAGAATTTTTTTTTTTTAAAAAATGATTTTCTATAAAAAGAAGAGATTTTGCTCTGTTTTATTTTCTTTACAAAGACACTGAAAGCTGCCCATCATCTATTTTTATTTTGAATTCAGCAGAGGCCTTTAAAGTGCAGGAAAAGAATATAACACAATTAAACCTTGGATTATTAATTGTTATCTTCTGATGTTAAAGCTAAAACAGGCTTGGAAAAGTGGAAAGGGAAAGAACAGCTTCAGTAATGGCACAGGATAGAGGGTTTGTTGCAAGTATTGTCAATTTTTGGGGATATTGTTTTAGAATTGCTATAAATCTGCCAACCCATTAGATCAATTAATTGAAACCAACTAACCATCTTAACAGCTGTCTATGTCAAACTTGGTCCTGGCCAGTTGCATCACCTTAAGCCTTTCATATTGACGTGATTCTATAACCAAACTTTGTTTCCTTCCTCGTCATACCTAGAAAAGAGAGCCTTAGCTTCATCGCTTCCTACTTGCTTTCTTCCTTAGTTCCTTCTTCCACTTGGGTTTGAAGTATAAGAGGATTGATCACGTTACCATAAGTTCATAAAAACTACGTTACTATATAGAGAATTAATTTAATTTAAAAAATTAAATAATTAAAAAATGTTTACGACTGTTTTATATCCAATAGACATATATATTAATTATGAAATAGTCTTATTATAGTTTTGTATTTGAACGAAAAACATAGCTATAGTGTGAAAAAAAAAATCTATTATCATAATATTTCAATTTTTTCTTCACTTTATAAATGAGTGTGAATATTAAAATATTTTGAAAACCATGTATCGGATTTTTTTCCGTAGAGAGGACCAGGGAAAGGGGCAGTCATGCAATAAGAATGATAATGCATTTCTGTTGTCATGCAAAAACAATGAGTCCTCCGATTTCTAAAACTGCAAATTTGGACATATTTTATAGAGTTCTCCATTGGAGCTGCATGATAAGTCAAGAGGAGAAGATGACAATATTTGGCAGAAAAAGCACACAAGTTATGCACGAAAATTGAAGAAGGTCATAATTCAACACGGACTCTCTCTCTCTCTCTCTCTCTCTCTCTCTCTCTATATATATATATATATATATATATATATATATGTGGTGTCTTATGTCCCAAATCATCCAATTTAACTATGTCATTTTCTATTTATTCTTACCTTTCTATTTTCCACATATTGATATGAATACCATGTTGTTGGTATTGACCACAAATATATTGGGTCCATCCCAGCAACTCACATGCGTCCTAAATCCCACGGGGTCTACTAATCAAACAAATTTTTTACAATAATCATCTCACCTTTTTGTGTCATCTCTTCCTTTGTCGTTGAATCCACATGTGTGCTTCACTTTCTTTTGGCTTTTACTGCTGATTCCAAAGAATCTCTCTTTAGTTTTTATTTTAATTTCTATCGTATAAAAGAGGAAAAGTTCTAATTAATTAATTCTAGCATCAAATTTTGTTGTCTACTTTTTTATGGTTAACATATTGTATAGTATTTGAAAATGAGGAATCTAGCTTTTGAACTTATAATAGGCATAGACCTCTAATACTTTTTTTAAGCTCAATATTTAGGGTCATAAATGATATTTTTTTTTTTTGAGCATATACAATTTTAATGTTTTAAATTTAAAATTTTTGACAAAATATTTTTATTGACTGATAAATAACTCTATGTTAAAAGTATAACTAATTTTATAAAAAAAAATAAAATAATTACAATTATTTTTTAACATATATTTTTTTAATAAATTTGAAGTCTCGAACCCTCTGTGACTTCTAATTATTCTAATAATATAATAACAGCTGTAATGTTTAATAAAATCTGAAGCAACCTTGTAAAATGAAATAAAATGAAAACTGAAGTAATTTTTTTCTTCGACTTTTGTATAAAAACAAGTAAAAGCTATTTTTTTTTTCAAATAAAGTGGATAAAATCAAATAGTATTACCAAGAGAAAAATAAAACAAAGGGATCTTTTGGAATTTTTCATCCATCCAACAATTTTTTATGATGAAAATTTGGTCACAATCGTAACCGACATAACTCAAACAAAGCATATCTCCAATTAATTGACCCAAGACGTCCTTAACCACAAATGCAAACAAGTAAATTTCATAAACTAACCTTTGGCCGTTGCATCAATTGCCATTTATGCCCTTTTCACGAGCTTTGTCACTGTCCTTCTTCCACGACAATGCATTGTTGGAAATGGCAATATGGATCACGAAAAGATTATAAATAAAACAACAAAACCATTAGCGGCTAAACGCGTTAAATTCTATTATAAGAAAGACGCGATAACCAATTCTTGAGTGACACGTGGAGTAAAACGCGTTAAATTCAGCAGAAGGCAGTGTTCAACTTTATGCTTCTGTCTCATCTTCCCAACTCCCATTTCTATTTTAGCAAAGCAAAAATGTATGTTTCACCACTTGAGAAAGATGGTGGTATGAGATGAGAATCCAACAAAAAGAAAATCTATTATAAGCTACTTGAAGATTGAGTTTCTGAGTTACTATTGTTAAATGAAAATGTTAGGTAATACTAATTTCGTAAGTTTTATGGGCAAAAAGCAATCTCGCATGAATTCTACAACACATGAAGTTGATGGAGGTGGATGATTTAAGTAATAGCTTTGAGGAATGTAGTATTACAAATTTGAAGTTGATTTTAGTATTAAATGAGAACGTGGATTTTGATTTAATGACTAAAAATCTATTAATATACTAAAGTTATTGTAATATATTCAAAATCTAAAGTTGATTCCTCATCTTCTACATCTTTTATTTATATGTTTATACTTGTTGAGTATCAAATTAGTTTAGATAAGAGCATAAATTAAAAAGCCTTTAATAACAAATGTGACTTTTAACACATTTAATTTAAGATATTTTACTTAAAAGATATCAAGACTTGTTATCACTAAAATTATCTATCATGCCCAAACTTTCTATTTCTAATATTCACAACGTCAGGTGTCATATATTTCTAAATAAATGCATCACATAATTAATCATATACTAATATACTATAGGGGAATTAGTGGTATTTATTCATACATCCACATTTTAACAACATATGCTTGTTGGCGCTTTTGGGATGCTCAAGCAACGTTGTAAGAATTGAACTACCATTAATGTTTAGGGCCCTCGTGTTTTGTGTTCATGCAAGCAGTCCAGCACCCCACAAAGGTGCTTCCATTGTGCTCACAAGTTCTTAATGCTCACTTGACAGTATGGTAGCTGTCTAATATTACTCTCAATTTCTAGTTCATATAAATGTTTTGTTTGGCATGACTTTGTATCCACTATCTGCTCCAATTCGGGCATTAAATTAAAATAAAAAATATTGCAGTAAAAATAATAAAGTACAACTATTATTTTTTCGTAAATGTACTTTGCTGGAGGACCCGTCTGAGTGATGAAGTTCAGTACTCACGCATGAAATTTGGAGGCCCAATCCCATTCTGACTCATTCACACACAGCTCACAGACACCCACTCTCTATCTGATTCCACACTCGTATAAATTCCAGTCTACAACCAAACAAATCCTCCAACATTCCCAAATCCCCTCTCTCTTCTCTCTTCTTATCGCTCTCTCTGTAAGAAAAGGCAAAAGAAAAAAAAAATACAAAATTTAATATGCACAAACAACTCAGCCATAGGAACTCCATCTTCCTAATCCTTCTCTTTATCCTTTCCTTATCTTTCAGTGTAAGCAACTGGCCACACTCTTTTCTTTACTCGTTGTTTCAGTGCTCAATCTTTAATTGCTTTGTCTGTGGCTTATATTAGCAATGTGATGGGTATTCATTAATGCAGGTTCGTTTCGCCCGCGCGGTAGGGAGCTCTGGCGATGCTGTAGCTGAAGAGAAGAACCCATTTACCCCAAAGGGTTTTTTGATGAGATATTGGGACAAAGAGATCCGCAACAATTTGCCAAAACCTGCATTTCTGCTCTCAAAGGTTTCCCCATTGAGCGCAGTGGACTCGGCGGCGCTTGCCAAACTCGTTGCCACCAACACCCTCTCCTCGCGGTTGCCGGAATTTTGCTCTTCTGCACGCCTTCTCTGCATCCCTGAAGTAGGACCTAGTTTGGAGAAGCACAATAAAAACGCAAACTTCGCCGTGTACCAAGATAAGAATTTCACTAACTACGGTACGGATCGACTCGGCAGAGTCGACTCGTTCAAAAACTACTCGCAGGATGAGAATATCGCCGTCAATGATTTCCGGCGATACAGCCGCGGCTCCACTGGTCACAAAGACAACTTTCTTAACTATGGCACACAAAGCAATGTGGTGGACCAGGACTTCCACACCTACGGCACCGGAGCCACAGGAGGCGCGGGTGATTTCAAACACTACACTGAGGGAGTCAATGTCCCGGACCTCCGGTTCACCTCCTACTCAGACGATGCCAATGGAAGGGCGCAATCCTTCACGAGCTACACAGAGAACGGAAATTCAGGGCACCAATCATTCACTAGTTACGGGAAACATGAAAATGGGGCTCCGAACGAGTTCAATAGTTACGGTACACACTCGAACATTGTTGGGTCTGATTTTTCCAATTATGGTGAAGCTGGCAATGCTGCCAACGATACATTCACAAATTATGGAGTGGACATGAACAATCCCACTATTGACTTCAGGAACTACGGCGATGGTGGAAATGGAGCCAGTGAAAAATTCGCCAATTACAGAGACCAAGCGAATGTTGGGGCCGATTCATTCTCCTCCTACGCCAAAAATTCCAATGCTGCAGAAGTTGGTTTCACAAATTACGGGAAATCCTTCAACGAAGGCACAGACAAGTTCACAGGGTATGGCAAGGAAGCAACGGGCCACAAGATTGGCTTCAAGGGCTATGGCGTGAACAACACTTTCAAAGAGTACGCCAAAGAGGGTGTCACATTTGCTCAGTACACCAATGTGAGCACCACTCTTAGTGCTTCAATGGCGACCAAAGCTGCTAGTGGTAGTTTCGTAAAAAGATGGGTGGAGCCGGGCAAATTCTTTCGTGAGAAGGTGCTGAAGCAGGGGACTGTCATGCCAATGCCGGACATTCGGGACAAAATGCCAGAGAGGTCGTTTCTGCCCCGAACTATAGTATCTAAATTACCATTTTCGTCTTCTAAGCTCTCTGAGCTGAAGCAAATGTTCAAGGTCTCTGATAACTCATCCATGGATAACTTCATGAAGGAATCAATGAGTGACTGCGAGAGAGTACCGAGCCCGGGCGAGACCAAGCGGTGCGTGGGTTCGATTGAGGACATGATCGACTTTGCCACTTCGATTCTGGGTCGGAACATTGCCGTTCGGACTACCGAGAACGTAAACGGGTCAAAGAAGAACGTGATGGTGGGTTCGGTCAAAGGAATCAACGGTGGAAAAGTTACACAATCAGTCTCTTGCCATCAGAGCATGTTCCCTTACTTGCTTTATTACTGCCACTCCGTCCCAATGGTTCGGGCCTACGAAGCGGATCTATTGGACCCGAATAGTAAGGCCAAGATCAACCACGGTGTCGCCATCTGTCACTTGGACACAACAGCTTGGAGCCCAACTCATGGAGCTTTCCTGGCTCTTGGGTCAGGTCCGGGTCGGATCGAGGTTTGCCACTGGATCTTTGAGAATGATATGACTTGGACCATTGCTGATTAAATGGGTTATTTGGGTTCGACCCGTGGCTAAGAAAATTTAGCCGCATGCTAGAACCGAAGTTAATTTATTTTTCATTGCAACTAAGTAATGGTAATTTTTTTTTCAGCTTTTTTTTTTTTCTTATAGAAAAGTAAGTTATGGTTTTAACATTTGGAAGGATGTATATTTATATAATTTACTCAAATAATTATGAGCTTAGTTTCTTATAAGTTCCTTCAATGGCTTCCTTGAAGGTTGGAGGCTAATGAAGCAATGGGTTTTAACAACATTTGCATCCTTTCAAGTTTCATTCTATTTAGCTTTTTTACTGTTCAGTTGGAATGAGTTTGGTTCAATTATTGTTTAGAAGAACTAGAACACTCCATGAAGAGACAAAAGGGAATATGATCAGATTCTATGTATTGATAAATTTTAGGGGGAGAAATAATTAAAATGGGGAACACAAGCTAGCTTGCGATTGGATTTTCCCCACATATATACAAAGCCATGTGAACAAAAAGGATGAGGTGGTCCTTAAACCACCCAATATATGCTGTTGCGTTTGTGTGAGAAAGTTCACGAGACAACTATTGTTGGGCGCCGTCTAAAAACAAGAGGGGAGAAAAAGTTATAATGAGAACAAGTTCTTCCTTATGCCTAGGCTGTGTACTAGATGGTCTCAGAATTTGAGAAATCAATGATTTTGTTCTTTTTTGCCTTGAAAAATGTCCAATCACTCATGCTTTATCCACTAATATGTGTGGTAATAGTTTTTCCATTCTCTTTTTAAATAGGAAAAGAATAGTTTTTGGAATTTAAGTTCTATCAGCATAGTGTTGAAATTCACACCGAGGGAGAATGAGATTGGTATTTTAGAGGGTCAACAACTCAATAGTGTGTATAGAAGGGAAAAGATAAGAGATGAAAGAGTAAGGTCCAATCACTCATGCTTACTGTATATTAATTACTCATTAAAAGTAGAAGTGAAAAAAAAATGTTAAATTTTTGTCTTAATTAATCTTGGAGAGATAATAAAAGAGAGAAGAGAAGGCTTTAACTGAAGTAGAGTGAGTAACTGCCTTCACCATTTCCGAGTCCAAACTCTCAACTTTCAACTACTAAAGGGTGACACTTCACTATCATGTAGTTTGAACTTTTAGCTGGCTACTGTCACTTTGACTACGTGGACCGATCGTTCATGGTAACGATGAATATGAAAGCACAACGGCACCGATGGAAATAAGAAAATTCAACTATGCGATGTGGGGTAATGGATGCTGATTCAACACCTTAAAGTAATCAGTGCCTCTTTCAATTAGACCGTTGGTATGGTTTAGAGAACTACTCCTAAACAGTAAACGAAAAATTCTACTTATAGAATAGCTCAGAGGCACATCAGACAATGACTTTGATGGGAGCCTTTTAATTTGCACTTTAATTGAAGAGGTGAGGTTCTCACGGCAAGATTACTGCTGCTCTAGTTCTAGTAAAATTATAAGTGCATAATTGACCTCATAATCACTATTATTAAGTTAAAAAAAATAATAAAAGAAACTTAATTATACTACTTCTGATTATTGAGTATAAAACTTTTTAATACCTTCAATAGTAGAGATATAACCACATAAAAAAAAATTGTAGAGATGTAGTAGTAACATTTAACAGATAAAAAATCTTAGCTGCTATCCAAACACACTAGTGAATGTATATTTACTTAAAAATCGTAGAACATAATGGTCTGAGTTTCTTTGCAGGAAGACTGCTTTTTATGCAACAGATCAAGAGTATAGGGATTTGTTCTTACAATGGAGTACTGTTTCAAGCCTCTCAAGTATTATTAATCCATACTATTCATTAATGTGGTTCGATCCCCAATATATGAATTAAACCAACTGTCATATATAAAAAACTATAATCAATGCAGTGGTCCGCGGATGAGGTATTATTTGCCTCCTCTGGAACACCCAGAAAAAATTAATAGAAAAATTGTGTACAGTAGTAGTAGCATTTAATCATTAAGCTCGCACGGGTAGTTAGATAGGCATGCATCTGGTATAGTTATCATATTCACAAACTCTGAGGCTTCTTCCCATTAGAATGGCTACTGGGGATGAACAGACGTAGTTTCAACTCCAAAGCAAAGTTGCAGTATTCGAAGGAGAGGTAGAAACATATCATTTGATCTTAGTAACATTTTGTAAAACTTGTCTGAACTCTGAAGGAAGCACTTATCAAAGAATCTCAAGCCTCAGGAGTCTGTTTGATGGGCAAGGAAAATTTTTGACTTTTCTCATCGATCGTGGTGGGTGCTTGGCTTCGCCTTTATACCAAGTTACTAGTATTTTTAAGTGGTTTACTGCACAGGAGCTTGGATTTCCTCAACCAACTGTCAAGTTTCATTTTTGGACCACTGGAAAAGATAGCAGAGAAGTTGAAACCATCTCATTGCATGAACTTGGTAGCTGGGAAGCCATGGTAAATTTGCAGACTAACCAAGTTGCTATACTTGGGAAGTCTCTGCATTTATTTTTTTCTATGCATTATAAGCCATGGCAAATTTGCAGACTAACCAATTTGGCGGGTCAAAAATTTATCCTTTTGGTTTCTCTAATTATCAAAATCCCATTATTGTATCATAAAGTTACACGATCGAAACAAGTATATAAAAATTTATTATGTCACCTAAATGCTTGTACCAAACAGTTATCCTATTTTCAAACCCTTCCTTGATATGCAGTTGGGTCATTTGCATTCTGGAATTAATGATACAGTTATTGCAGGCAATTGGCTCCCATAACTCTAGTGTTGATGACTTGGAATGATATCGCAGTATCAGCTAATAGATAGCTAGGATGATTGTATCAACTTCAATCATCTGTCATATATTTATATCGCTCTAACACCATTAGTTTTAAGGAAAAGAAAAAAAAAGTTGAATAATGAAAGAAGAATATGCTTATATAGCAACTTTTGCGTCTTTCCAAAGCAGAAAATATTGGTTATAAGCATTTTCACCAGCGTTGTCCCTAAGTTGTACATTGTTACATGTGGTTCAAAATCCAAATTACTGCATTTTTCATGTATAATTCTATAGATCTAATTATGCCTTAAATTATTAATAACAATTCTCTTTCTCATTTTATCTATAACAAAAAAGAAAATTACCGATAGCAATTCAAATTTCAGATTCGAGAATAATATCACTCTCTCATTCCTGATATGATATTCAGAGGCTACAACTTTACCCAGGAATATATCAAGATATATACATGAAATAGCTCTAAGATACTCGGTTACCTACATATCAAGCAAAAAAGAATATGTTATTTTGTAATGAGGTGGGGGAGAAAAACTGTGGGTGTTAAAAGAAATACTAACTTGATATTTAATGGGCTTCATATGTGGGCCTGCTTATGCTCATTCTATAATCGACTGGGCCCATTTAGTGGATAGATCTACACGAGGCCCAATTTTGTGGACCGAGAGACCGAATTAATTAGACCCGGCCCAATATTCGACCCTTTGTTTGGCGATTCCTGGCGCTGAATTGTGAGCTTAGTCTTCGTGTAGAGCAGAAGACATGGCGGCCAATTGTGCACGAAAAACCCTCCAAATCGCTTCGGCTACGGCTAGAACACAACTATGCCATCCTTCTTCAGCTGCTTCTGCTTCTAATGCTACTAAATTGAATGCGTTAACTTCGTGCAGGCCCACCTCTGCCGCTCGATTTTCAGCTCCGAAGCGCTCGCTCTCGTTTTCCTGGTAAACTTCAATGCTTATTTCTCTATAATCATTTTCCTCCCTCAATCACATGCTTCTTTGTAATTTTTATGTTGTATTGGACCCCAAATGGCGTCTTCCTCCTCCCCCCCCCCCCCCCCCCCCCCCCCCCCCCCCCCGCATTAATCTCAAGTACCATTATCCTTGAAATTTGTCACTGACTCATTAAAACTAGAAATTTTGTATATTATTGTATATATTGATTAGTATAACTTCTGCAAGATATCGAAATTTGTGATATTTGGTGCCTCAGAATAATTATATTATTGCTCTTTAGGCTTCCTGAGCAGTTGGCCGGAGCAAAGGTGTCCTTGATGCCACTACACAGTGTTACTGCCTCTGCATTGTTCACTTCTCTGCTGTCTCTGCACAGCAACAATTGGGGTTGTCTATCGGAAGGTACCTTTTATGCTTCTGCTTTTGATTTTTTACTGATTATTTGAACTATACCTTCTCATTGTCATTCTGTTTTCACTCCCGTACTTCCAACGTGCAACTCATTTCTGGCCTTCAGTTTGGAAACAAGCCATTGCACTCTGAAGATTTCCTATCATTTATTGATTTTATTTTCGCCATAATACAGTTATAATAGTTCTAATATGCTAAGATGAGTTAATGGTTTCATGTCTCATGTTTTAGCCAGGTATGTAAAGAATGTGAAATTACCCAATCGAAGTTGCAGGAATCTTACGTGGATCTTTCTTGATTTCACTCTTATTAGCCCCTTAAACTTCAAACTATTCAAAGAGTTAAATGTCATGAGAAGCTTTAGTCTTGGAGAAATTGTTTCTTTAGATAATGGTAAAAGTAGTGGTTTTGTTGCTAAACTGTTCTACTTTATCAAATATCAATGCATCTATTCCTAGCTATGTATCATCCATGTAGAGTTAATAGAGTAGTTTCCATGCATCCTAGCTATGCCTCCAAAGGGGATACTTGTGGGAAACCAAAAAAGAATTAAGAGAGTAGTTTTCATTTTGAAGACCTTCAAAAGAATCATGTCAAAAACTGTTTTCATTATCTTTATTGTGCTCTCTGTTCATTATTATGTTACCCTCTTCGTTATATATCTTCAATACTTATGAAATCTGACGAAGATTTTTCTTGTGGCAGGCTTTGCAACTCCGCTATAGCAAGCAAATAATGTCTTGTTATTAGGCTAGTCAAATATCATTTGGTGCAGGTTTTGATCTGATCCTTGTCTCAATAGCTACTTAATAATTTAATTTCGTTGCTTTTTCTTCGTTACTGAGAAGTCAAAAGTGTACTTGCGGTGACATTTTAAAATATGTATTTGATGTTTGAGCTTTGAGAATAATCAGTCTTTTCCGAGTGGGTAATTCTTCATATTGGTGATTGTTTCATGTATAATGTATCACATTTTTCGATTGATTTGTTCTCTTTTAGCATAAAACTTCCGAATGAGAATGTGTTACTTTCCTGTTTTCTGTAAAGAGTCTTAATTCCCAGTATATTACCCATCACACATACTTTATACATCGTTTATTCAATAATCACTTTCCTTTAGTTTCTTTTTTTGCCTGACAGGGTGATGAATGTTGGCTTGGACAAAGAAAATTTTTATCCGCCCTTTATGTTTGAGAATGATTACTCAGAGTCAAAACTGACTTAGGATCAATCAAGCACCATTTTCTTTCGGCCATGACCAATCAACATCTTACGGCACTCAAGCTTAAGTCAAATTTAATTACATGTACTAGATGAATTCTACATGGTATTCAATCTTGGTGCTAATCTTCTATACATTAGTGTCAAGATATGCACAGCGACAATGAGCCTGGGCATGTAGAAGGAACACATGGTTCTCTAAAATGCACTTAGAATTGGCTCATGAATGCTGCAATAATCATAGTGTACGTTTGTTTTTTCGCCTTTGGTTCATATTGGGATGCCAAATTCGGCATCTTAAGGTGATTTTAAGTAACGCCAACCCATAACTTCTCTGCGAATCAAATCTGGGGATTGGAAACGTGCAATAACACAACCCAAACATTCTATAATGTAGTAAATACAAAACAAATGTTAAAGCATTTATGTGAACCAGCATGAACATGACTACCTAGCTGACAAGCTCTTTTGTTTGAAATTATGGGTACAAATTTTTGGGACCACACGTATTAGGGCTAAGCTTAATTAGCTCCAGCTACTATGGTTGACACTTGTATTGTGATAAAAATACCGAAAGATATCCTTAATTTCAAATTTAGACTGTATATATAAATAGTAACATAATCTCATCCGTGTTCTTTTCCTATAATTATGTTTTTGTTGTATTCAAACTTCAAAGCCGTCATGTATTTGCTGTGAGGCTTTTATATCAACAGTACAATCTTGGCCCTTGTCTCCCAGCAAAGGCTACACATTTCACTTTCAGTCTTTCAGATTCAGGAGATAATTAATTTTGAGTCCTTTGTTAAAAAAATCCTTCAAATCTGCATTCCCATTGAGTCTATGAACAAATTTCCCAGAGAAAAACCCATTGATTAAAAACTCATCAACACGGGGAAAAACGACATCGTTGCTATCACTGAGCACTTTTCAATGGCAAGAGCAGATAGGACAGGCCAGCGGCCAACCCTTGTGACGTGACGCACCAAAATAATGACCGTTAGACCCAACGTTCTGAAAATTATGAATTTCGAAAAAGTCGCGCCGCCTACTTACCGTTGCCAACGGCTGATTCTTTCATAGTCATGAAAGGACTGGGACAACCCTATGAACATTGGGTTCCCTTATCGAATTTGAAGATCAAAACTCAAGTTCTTCAACCCTCTCTAATTCCTTCTCTGATCGCCAGTTTAATCTTTAAAATAAAGATTGGGTAATTCTTGTACCCACAAAGAAAATGGCAACACTGGCACCTGGGATTCTATTGAAGCTCCTCGATGGGATGAACACGGGGGTCAAAGCCACAAGTGAGCACCGGAACTCACTTCTGCAGGTCACAGACATCGTCCCTGCTGATCTTGATGAGAAGAGCCTCTGGCCAAAACACGGGTTCTTCATAAAAATTTCAGATTCTTCGCACTCGATTTATGCCAGTCTTCCCTCTGACCAAGATGATTTTGTTCTTAGCAATAAGATGCAGCTGGGGCAGTTCATTTATGTCGATAGATTGGAGCCAGGATCACCAGTTCCGGTCGTTAAAGGCGTAAAACCACTTCCCGGACGGCACCCACTTGTGGGTACACCGGAACCACTAATGGGTTTGAGAGAGAAGGGAGGAAGAAGCGAACAAACGTCCAGTTCAGCTCCCAGAAGGGGTTCTTGGGGAAAAGGGCAGAGTAGGACTGATGGTATTTCATCTCCCATGGTTTTCAAGCCTGTTAATTTGGATTTTGATCAGTGTACACCTGTGAAAGACCGCAGCAGTTTGGTGAAAAATAGCACTTGTCAGCCAATGTCTCCGATGATTAGAGGGAGAGTTGGAAAGGAAGGAACCCCTACTTCAAGTGTCAGATGCTCAGCTGGTGGAGGGCTTTTGGCAAAGATGACAGATGCAAAGGGAGAAACTCCTGCACTGCTAAGGAAAAGCTGTGTAGCCACTTCTGCTTCAAAATTTTCAAGGAGCAGGAGTGTGTGTGAACGAGAGCCTAGGATTCCTATAAGTCCCTTCAAGTCAGCTGTAGGTACATTGCTCCTCATTGATGTTCAATTGCTTAGAAATCATAATTAGAATGTGCCCATAATTAGAAATCATAACCACAGCTAATTTCATTGCAAATTAATTCAAGTCTCTGTTCTTGCTGTTTATGATCAATTTTCTGAGGCATCTCTTGTGGTTAATTCTGCAGCAGGAAAAGAAAAGCGCCACTCCACCACCGCGCTTGAGGAATGCCAGAGTGGCACCTTCCATCAGTGTAGCTGGAGATGCTCAGAACCCAGACTCAAATGTGACTTCTCAACCTCAATCCCAGTCTACTAATTCAGCTTTTGATAGCAGCAACAACCTCAGTCTCCCCATGAATTTACCTGGGAAGCTTAGTTCCCTGGGAAAGGTAAAAATCTAAAAGCTGTGCATTCTTCAAAGGTTGAACTATTTATCTCATAGATAATCATTTTTCCTTATGTTATAGGAAGCTGTGCAGCATAGAGAAGTGGCTCAAAAGATTGCCCTGCAATCACTAAGAGATGCCTCAGCTACTGAAACACTAGTCCGGTCCCTCAAGTATAATTTCTTCCATTAACTGGTTTTTTCAGCTTTATACTAAGCTTTCCTTATTAGAACATCAATCTGATAAAATTGCTTGTTTTGTGGGTTCTTTCAGGATGTTCTCGAATCTAAGCAAATCAGCTAGAGCTGATACTCCTGCAGCCTGTTTCGAACGGTTTCTGGAATTCCATCAACAGATTGCACAAGCAATTACGGATATGGTGTCCATTCAAGCAGCTACTTCAGCATCAGAAATGGCTCAAAACTCAAATTGTAAACAGACTGAAGAAGAGTCCTCAGTTTTAAATGAAATTGTGCACAATTCCATGGACCAAGACAGGAGCTCAGAATCAAAACTATCCAAAAGGAGGTGTGCTTTATACAAGTCAGTTACCTCCATACCCGAAAGAAAAGGTTCCACTCCGCTTGTAAAATTGCCACTAGAACCTATTGGGGAAAATGACGAGAACAAGAAACCTGCACCTTCCAGCTTAAGCAATACTATCAAACTGGGAAAGCAGATTGAAACTGAAGCTGGGAACTGGTTTATGGATTTCATAGAGAAGGCCCTGGAAACAGGAATGAAGAAAACGAAGGGGGCGGCAGATGAGGATGCTCGGAAAGTTCCTCAGTCTCTGTTACTCAAAGTGATTAACTGGGTTGAGGTAGAACAGACCAATAAAAGTAAGCGGCCAGTTCATCCCAAATCAGCACAGATTGCTCGCAAATTGAGGATAAAGATGAAAAATCCTTGACTCTTGTCGTGTGTTGGCAGTAGTTCTATATAGATATTGTTTGTAGCTTGATTTTGAATTCTATTCAAATCTGACGTTCCCACTTTACATAATTCTGTTTAGTGATTCTGATTTGTAAAACTGAATCTGTCACGTTCATTCATTTATTAATTGCCCAATTTCTCTTTATTGATTAGATATGTTTCTAAAGAATTATTTGGGAGGAATACTATATACACCTATTTATCTAAATCTGCTTATAATAGATTGAGGGTTTGTTTTTAAAGCCCTTTACATTAGAATCTTTATATAGCACAATTTAAAACTTTGAGTTCAAAATAAATTAGTTTCACATTTAATATTGAGTGAAGATACTTCATGAGTTAAAAAAAGGAATTATTAATTTTATAAATATTAATTTTTTTAAAAATTTGAAAATTTAATTAATTTTGTTTCTTCTAATATTTTTGAATGATTTAAATTGTTGTTAAATTTATAAATAATCATTTGTATTAATAAATTTAATTGTAAAATATTAAATTAATAAATTTGAAATATAAAAAAAATTAAATAATTTAAAATTTTAAAATATATTAGAATCTTTATATAGCACAATTTAAAACTTTGAGTTAAAAATAAAATTAGTTTAACATTTAATATTGAGTGAAGATAACTTTATGAGTAAGAAAAAATTATTAACTTTATAAATATTATTTTTTATATTTAAAAATTTAATTAATTTTGTTTCTTTTAATATTTTTAAATGATTTAAATTATTGTTAAATTTATAAATAATTATTTATATTAATAAATTTAATTATAAAATATTAAATTAATAAATTTGAAATATAAATAAATACGAGGAATATTTAACTCTTAAACAGAAATTCTTTAACTCTTAACTTTAACCCGCGTGCAGATCAAATTTAAGTAAATACGTCATTTCATTTTTTTTATCTCTACATGCGTCATGTTAAAAAAGTAAATATAATAAATTCCGAGCACTTGCGTGTTTCGCGTGTTAAAAAAAAAAGGAAGAAAGAACAGGTCGCGGTGAATTGCCGTTTTGGGCCAGAGCGACTGTCCGTTTATGTCGTTTCTTCTAAACGAAACGCATTGTGGTACTTGTGCGGCTATACACTCGTGCCATCTGAAGCAGCAGGGCTACTACCGAAAATGGAGATGGGTTACGTGTGGATGAGGCGCGTAGGAGTAGCAGGAGCCAACTCTACTCTTCTATCGAAGCCTTCCATGGCTGCACTGTTTTCTCCAGCCTATCAGAAACCCTTCTCGTTCTCATACGTGAAAACGTCACTCTATCTCGTCTCACTTGTCCCTCTTCGTCGCCGCTGGCTTTCAGCTACAGCTTCGTGTTCTCCTGTTCCTCCTATTAACTTAGACGAAAATTGCTCCGATTTTGGTCAGTGTTCATATACTTAAATTAGCATAAGATAGTTTTGAAGGACCATCAGATAGTTTTGCTCCGATTAGCATAAGATAGTTGTTTCTTATTTCAAACAATAAATATTTTTCTGACTTCAGGCCTTTCTCAACCTTTTTCTTTTATTGCAGACAGTGATTGTACTACATTTTCAAGGAAAGGGTCGAAGGTTGTTCTTAAGGGGATGACATACAGTGAGCTTGAAGTATGAATTATCTAATTTGATTTATCTCCAATTAGTTTTCCTATTATGGCAATGATAATGCTTCCAAATGTTATGTGTGTTATACTTGTGATTTTAATGCCTAATGGTAGTGTATGTGTGTTTTTAAACTTTTCATGTCAATGAGATGCCACCAATATAGACTAGTTTCATAACCAAGGTCCTAAGTATTTGGCTTTTTACACCAGTGTGTCAAACCACGCATTTGACTTAAATTCTTTGGCTAATGGTTCCCACTATGTAACGCTTTAACAGAAATGGGTTCAATCACATGGATATAGACCTGGGCAGGCGATGATGTTATGGAAGCGTCTCTATGGAAACAACATTTGGGCACATCATAGCGATGAGTTGGAAGGTTCTTGTTTTCACTATCTTTTCCTTAATGTGTTAGAGACAGGAAATTTATAATTTTTATTTAGTTTAATTGTACAATCATGTTGGCACATTAATTCTTTAAATCTGCCCAGTGTGTATATCATTGCTTATAAACTTTGAGCTCCATACGCTAAATTGATTTCTATATAAAAATATTATGATTAGGTTTGAACAAAGATTTCAAGAAGATGTTAAGTGAAAATGCTGACTTCAAGGCCCTTTCTCTAAAAGAAACTCGTACAGCATCCGATGGAACTAGGAAGGTTGAAATGATCTTTTCTCTCCTTCTCAGTCCTTACTATTATTTTCATTTTAACCAATTAGTTCAACTTGGAAAGTTCCTGAGGTGGTCTCATCAGTTCATGGCGGCATACATGATTGCTAAAAGTTAGTTGAATTTCCTGAGTCTTCTCGTTGACAATTTAACTCACAGGATGTTGCAGATTTTATTCACATTGGATGATGGACTGGTCATAGAGACAGTTGTCATACCTTGTGATAGGGGTAGAACTACTGTGTGTGTTTCAAGTCAAGTAGGATGTGCCATGAACTGTCAATTCTGCTATACCGGAAGGCAAGCCTTCTTTCTCCCTTTATGACCAATTCATTTGTTTCTATTCCTTTTGAATATTTGTTGTAAAGTTTTTATGCATCCATTTATTTTACAGAATGGGTCTTATGAGACATCTTACAGCAGCAGAAATTGTTGAGCAGGCTGCTTTTGCCCGACGTTTGCTCACAAGTGAAGTTGGCCCCATCACAAATGTTGTCTTCATGGTAAGTCTACAACTGCACTAAGAACTTAAATCATTTGATGGTTGGTTGTAAATTCATGTTTTGTTATTCGGCTATTTGTACTATTCTATTTTACTGTATACTATGTGTTTCACTAAAGATGGACAGGGGAAGGAAAAGGATAAAAATGTAGTGAAACCTTTTTATTGCTTGCAGGCTAATAAAGTTATCCTTTATTTTAGGGCATGGGAGAACCACTTCATAACATTGATAATGTCATTAAAGCTGCAGATATTATGGTGCATGACCGAGGGCTTCATTTCAGTCCTCGCAAGGTTACTGTTTCAACCAGTGGGCTTGTTCCACAGCTCAGACGTTTCCTCCATGAATCCAACTGTGCATTAGCTGTTAGTTTGAACGCAACAACTGATGAGGTAATTTGTTGTTTTTTAATTTACTTTTGTTGGCTGGCAGAGCATACCTACTAAGAGGGATAAATAAGAAAGCAGGAATAGAGAGAAGATTTATCGCACTTTAAATATGGCAGGTAAGAAACTGGATTATGCCAATAAACAGGAAGTACAAATTGGATTTGCTTCTTCAAACTCTTCGGGAAGAGCTTCGCTTCAAACATAACTATAAAGTTCTATTCGAGTATGTCATGCTTGAGGGAGTTAATGACAGGTTATATTAACTCAATTTCGTACATTGTTTTTTATTGGATGTATATTTTTTGAACTTCTTCTAGTGTTTCATATTATGCACCATACAGAGTTGCATTTTTGATTGACTTATTTTTTCCATAAAAGTTTACAACAATGGGTTGTCATTTGCTGGACTCTCTGCATACCATAATTTTATGACTTGTCTATTATGCTATAATTCATCTATTCAAGTTCTGTCGTACACGCCATGTCACTGTTCCACTCTTGTCCCTGACCACGCACTTTCATTCTGAGGATAAGGTTTTTTCTCATGTGTATACATGCATGGTTATTTATGTTTTAAATTGTTGAAGTTGCCTAAAGTTAGTCCGTTTCTAATGCAGTGATGACGATTCAAAGAGGCTTGTTGATCTTGTTAGGGGCATTCCTTGCAAGATCAATCTCATTTCATTCAATCCACATAGTGGATCACTGTTCAGACCTACCAAAAAGGAAAGGATTATTGAATTTCGAAACACATTGGCTGAAGCAGGGTGTACGGTCTTTCTACGACTCAGTAGAGGTGATGATCAGATGGCTGCCTGTGGTCAGCTAGGCAAGCCTGGCACCATACGGGCTCCGTTGCTCCGTGTACCTGAGCAATTCCAAATGGCAGTTGCAAGTTCATCGTGATTCTTCGGAGAGGCTAACCTACAGAATGGTCTAATAGTTAGAAGACAAATTTCGTAAGATGTTTGTGAGATGTGACAAGGATGGAGCTGCCATGCACAATTCATATTGATCCTAACAAGGGCTCTGCCCGTTTCATGATTATACTTCTCCATCCTATAAAGCAATTTATAATGTGTTTGTAGGATCTTCATGGATTCGCACAGAGAATGATAGTTAGAGAAGTGTATGTGATTTGAGACACACTTTGATCAATGTGGTTTGGTTCTTTTCCATCACAAATTTGAAAGAAGAAACTTTTTTGCTGATTTTTTCCCTTTCCTTTTAATTTCTTTAGACCATTGCGCCATGTATAAAAGGAAAATTGTCCTTGCACCAAAGAAAGAGAAAAATAGAGATAGAGGGGAGCACTCAGCACTGTATGCAACTGTTGTAACCTGACTTTTCCCTTCTTAAAAGTTTCTTGAGATCACTGTGCCACGAATCAAAGGAAAATTGCACATCTGTTTGGACTCAAGAGTCTTCCCCTCTAGGAGTAATACTACGATTAAATTTCTATTTTAATTTTTTTATATTTTAAATTTATTAATTTAATTATTCACATTTAAAATTTTAATTAATTTAACTCTTAAAATTTTTAATTTATTAATTTGATATCAAATACTTAAAATTTTAATTAATTTATTTTTTAACATAAAATTAATTAAAATTTTAAATATAAAAAGTTAAATTAATAAATTTAAAATATAAGAAATTAAATTAATTAAAACTTAAAATATGTAAAAAAAAACATATTTATTCTAACAATAATATCTAATTGTAATAGTAATAGACAAAATAAAAATGAGCATTGTGCTACTGCTACAAATTGATGGTCTATTACTGAGGCATATCATAGCATTATCACAACATCAGGTATGGTATGATTTTCCTTTTGGATAATACATTTCGGCTTTCCGAGTGTCAATATCTCATCTACCGTGGCCAAGGAGATGCAGGCCCAACAGGGACAACTGGAGAGTGTCTAATCAACGGACATCTTCCAGGAGGACAAAATCTTCTATTTTAAAATTTATTCCCATTCTTATCTATATGATAATAATTGGTCAAATTATAATATTTTATTCACAAAAATCTTCATCAATCACTATTTTTTTTTTTCAATTACTTCATTTGCTCACTTTTTTTAAAAAAAAATTAATGGCACAAAAAACAAGTACATGTGGAACAAAACTTGATAAGGAAAAAACACTAAATAAAAATGGCTCTTCCTGCAAAGTGGCCTGACCGCCAAACTTCAAATGATGAGGAAACTAAAGTTACTTGTATTGCTTAATCCGATTATTATTATTATTATTTTTTATAAGAATCATATTCAATTATTCTTAATCCGAACATTCGGTGAGGAGAAAGGATAGAATTAAAAAAAAATGAATAATTTTTTTATGTGATAATTTTGAATGAAGTAAAAAAAATAATGTAAGAAGTTTTTAAAATTCATAAATATATCGCAGCTTATGTATCATTATATTTATTTGCAGTCAAGAGTTTATCATATTTTTTTTTTTGTAATATATCACAACTCTAAATTGATATTTTGAATATGTGTATAATTTTTTAATAGCTGATCATACAAATATGCATGGCATATTTTTAAAGATAAAAACCAATTTTCGGATAATATATCAAATTTTCATAAAATTACTCTAAAATCAGTTTTATCATTCAAAAAGATAATAATTTCAACGCGGGTCAGTGATATTTCTTACAAAATAATAATAATAATAATATTGCAGTACACAATGTGATGACTTCTTTAGGCGGTCCATCCTAACTAAATTAACCGATAAAAAGACCAAAAAGAAAAGAATATTCCAAAATTCCTATTGGATCGTGCGAGCACGCGCCTACCTTTGAGGTGACGAGTCCATTTTCTTTTTGGCGGCAGCAGTTCACTTGTTTGCCACCACGCCACAACTACATGAGCTTCTCAAGTCACGTCTATATAACTTCCTTCTCCTTCTCAGTTTTGGTTCTCTTGTTGTAACATTTCATCAGTTTTCCTCTCTGTTTCTCTGCCGGAAACCCTAGCAAAGCAAGAGGAGATTGAGTGTTTCTTCTTCCAAGCAATACATTTCTCCGTCTTTCTTTCTTCTACGGTGCTCTGTCATCACTGAGAGTTCAATGGCTCCTCCTGCTCGTGTCGCCGACGACGTTCTTCTGGAACGGAGATTTTTGAAGCACATTCGCGATAATGTTCATGGGAACATCTTCCTTGAGCCGGTATAACCTTTTGCTTTTTCCTGAAATTTCTTGCTGCGTAGTTCTCGAATAATGCGTTTTCTCTTTGATTCTTCTGCTTTCCTTTCTCGGTTATACTTTTATGCGTAGAAAATACGATGTTGATTGTTTGTGAGATATTGAAATTATGTGTTCTGGAGATGGAGTACGGTAATAGATTGAACTGGATTAGGTGCGAGTTTGCTTCTTCTATGTGTATGCGTTAATTACTGAACGAAACTGTTGCATTCCTGAATGGATTTGATCTTGTGCGAGATTTTGATGCACTGCACAGATATTTGATTGTGCAAAAATAATTCAGAGTTTCGTTGTGGTTCTGCACTTGAAATCCTTAACATTGAACCGTTCCAAGGATATCGATGCATTTGGAATTGTGCACTGAAGGCAATGAAAGAGAATAGAATAAGTATAGCTAAAGTTAAAATTGAGATAACTTCACGAATTTGCTGAAGATGGTTAATTATTTTAAATTTTTCGATACTTATTTCTGTTACGAGTGAGATTATTTTAGTACTAGTAAACTTGTTTATCTGGTCTGTTGCAGATCTTCTTAAAGTTCGTTGACACAGAACAATTCCAAAGGCAAGTATGCCTGACTAAAAATATGGCAAATGATTGCATTACTTTTCTGACAATTTTGTTTTTACTACTTTGTCATGCAGACTTCGTGATTTGAAACAGCTTGGTACGTCTGATTCTTACTGAGTAAACTATTATTATTGGAAGGGGCTTTTAAGCACTAGCTGGATATATATTAAATTAAAATTCATAGAATTATTTTTATAGATTATTGCAATGAGCTTCTCTTAGCCCCTTAAAATACATCTTGCATAATTTTATAAATCTGCAATTTTTGGATCCATGTGTTGCCCATGGTCTCCTGTGTCTACGCTCTAAACTTAAGCTTTAATCCCTCGCCACTATGGCATTTATTTTTGCATATTATCTAAAGAAATGAACCAAATTGTTATTTCCGTCTAACTAGTAATACTATTTCCATCAGAACTATTTGAAGTCAAAAGGTCCAATATTTACACCTTTTCTTCTTTTCCTATAATCAATTTTCTTTTTCTGCTGCTGGAATTACTATAGTCGTAATCAGCATAAATCAGAGTAAATATTCGTCAAAAGTGTATAGAATTAATGATAGTGGACTTTGAAGTGAATGATTTCGGAATTTTTTTTTTTAAATAAGAATTATTTCCTTCTTCGTGATCGATATCAAAGTAAAATGTATTAAGTGATTAAGAGTACGACGTTGGTTGCAAAAAAAAATTTCAAACAATATTACAGAAGCTATTTTAAATGGACTTATCATTCTTACTGCCTTGTGATTTTACATGATCCAGGTTTAACTCATATGGTTTACCCTGGAGCTGTACACTCACGTTTTGAGCATTCACTCGGGGTTTATTGGCTGGCTGGAAAATCTATCGATATCATCAAAAAATACCAAGTAACGGAATATCTAAACCGTCTTATGTAGGTGCTGCTTATGAGATCATGCTGCTTATAGACTTCCTGTCCTTTCAGGGCCCAGAGCTTGGCATTGAGCATTCGGATATACAGGCGGTAAAACTTGCTGGTAACTGACCTCTCTTCCCAAACAGTTCTGTTTTGACTTTTGACAGGTCTATTTCTACTATTTTGTTATTTGTCTTCTCTGTGTCTAGGACTACTGCATGATGTTGGCCATGGACCATATAGCCACATGTTTGAGCGCGGGTTCCTACCCAAGGTCCTTAATGGCTCCAAATGGTAATTCTAGTGGTTTAGTTAACTTTTTGCCTTTAAGGAAATATGTTCCATGCCTTTAATTTTTACCCTGCTCCTTTCCTGTAATCGAAGAAAAGTGTTATCATCTTTCTCATGTTCCCTAGTCTTATTTTTCCTTGTTGATTCTCTAACATGGTAAGCCATTTCTTGGTTCAACGCTTAAGCACCTGAAGTATTATGTAACAATGCTGTAGTGTTAAGTCATATCTCTGATTGGCTCAAGCGTTTTGGTGGCATGTTGTTTAGTATGAATGAGTTTTCCCATTGCCTATAATTATTTTTTTGTTTATGGAAATGGATACTTGAGAAACCTTAAGCTGTTATCTTGCCTGATCTACTAGTTGCTTGTTAATTAGTTAACATGTGTTGTGGACAAGCATTTTTAGCTTGTATTTGTTTGAATACACGAAAGAAGATTTGGAACTTATTATGCTCTGTTTCTTTTATACATATATAGATATATTTTATGAATTGAACTTAATATTTTTGTTGTGGCACGCAGCCAATGGGATTTATTATTGAACTCTCTGTTTACAGTTCTGGCTAATCGCATAGCTTACTTAAAGAGCAGAACTCTGATAATTTATGATAATTGATAAATTTAAGACCCAGGGATAAGATGTTCAGTGTCCTGTATTCATTCTTCATTTTGCCTGTTTTTATCCAATGAGTTAATGAATATTAATGTCTCTTGCAACATGCCTTTTTGCATAACTTGTAATTTAAGGGAAACTACTCTTTTCTACCACCTTAAGTTATAGCTCATATAATGTGGTACTGTTTCCCTTTTAAAGTAATTTGAGGGATATGTGCGATCACCACTCTTCCAAAGTAATATTCTTACCTCTGTCATTATCATGACTTTGCAGACAAAATATCATGTTTGTGCTGTAGTTTATTTGTTTTATTTGTTGAGCATTTATCTTTATTGGTTGAATTTAAATTTTCAGGTCTCATGAAGACATGTCTGTGAAGATGGTAGATTACATTGTTGATCAACACAATATTGATGTTGACCCTGAAGTCCATAAGAAAGTGAAGGTTAGGCTATATTAGTGGTCAAAATGATCTTCCTTTCTTTTTTATAGTTCATTTATATCTGTTTTTCAAAACTGAAATCTCAGGACATGTAAGAAATGCCTCTTCTCTTGATACATGATGGAGAAAAAGTGTTTTGGTGCATCTGTTTAGTCTCTCTGCCGCCAATGCTGGGACTGTTATAATGAACACCTTTCTATCTTGTCTTTCAGTTTTTTTTTTTTTTTGGTTACTGAAATTCACTTCTGAAAGTTCCATATTTTGCTCTTTCTTTGCATGCAATACTAGTCGTTGATGAAATTCATTTATGACACCTTTCTATCTTGTCTTTCAGTTTTTTATTTTTTTTTTGGTTACTGAAATTCACTTCTGAAAGTTCCATATTTTGCTCTTTCTTTGCATGCAATACTAGTCGTTGATGAAATTCATTTATGAAAGTACAAATTTTGATCTTTCTTTTCATACCAAAAATATAAAATGTTAGTGTATCAGTGAAATTATATTTGTTAGATGGGAACTTTGATACATTAATGTTCTTTGACAGGATATGATCACTGCTAGTTCTGAGTCTGACTGTCCTTCGCAGGGGGTATGTCTTCTTACAGTCCAAGTTTTACTTTCCTTATGTTTTCGTTGTTTTATATATATATATGCCCTTTGATAATTTCATATAACTTCCTTACGTACTGGTTTTCTACTCATTTTTATTTTGATAATCTCTTGTATATTGGATGAAGGAAAACCGCTTCTTGTATGATATTGTTGCAAATGGTCGCAATGGAATTGATGTTGACAAGTAAGTCAATGTTTCGTGTTTTTTGGGCCTTTTTCCTTCTCTCACATGATTGTTATTTATACAGTATGCTTGTCAGTCTAGCCAATACTCAGTAGGACCCTAAGTAATTCATGCATTTGCAGGTTTGACTACATTGTTCGTGATTCCCGTGCATGTGGCCTGGGTTGCAACTTTCAGCCTGAGAGGTGTTTGCTTTTATTCTCTAATGGTCTTTTATCTTGTTGGGATGGTTGTTTTCAATTTAGCAACATTTGCACAGATGTGCAGTTTAAATGGTGGCTTACTGTTGAAATATGCAGCATGACTGTTAGTTTTCATCAGTATGACAACTTACAACTGAACTCCAAGTTTTGTTGCAATTGCAGGTTGATGGAGACAATGCAAGTTATTGATGACGAAATATGTTATCGAGCAAATGATTGTTAGTATATATTGAAAATTATAATGTTATTATTACACTGAAAATTATAATATAATTCCTGTTTGACATGTTTGGTCAGATCTGACAATTCACAAGTTATTTGCAACGCGTGCTGACTTGCATCGAACAGCCTATACACATGCAAAAGTAAAGGTGAACAATATCAACATATTTAGTGACACGGCGTAAACTCTATCTGCCTTTCAGAGTAAAAGTACATAAGATTTGGCATTGTTTCCTTTGTCAGGCAATAGAATTGATGGTTATAGATGCACTGGTAGAAGCTAATCCGCATCTTGGCATTGCATCTTCAATTCAAGATCCATCTGAGTTTTGGAAGGTCTTAACCACTTAGCAAATTTTTCGGGTTTAGGGGCTTCTGATTCGACACTGTGGGACCATCACTCTCTATCTTAAATTTCAGTTAGATGATTCAATTCTGAAAACAATTGAAGTTTCCTCTGGAAAGAAGCTCAAGAGTTCTAAAGACTTAATCCTGCGCATCCGCAGAAGGGATCTATACCAGGTATTGTTCAAATAAATAAAATATATACGGGAACGGCAATTGCTTGAACTTTCTGCTTTTTTTACAGTCTTTTGGATTGGAGGGTAAAGTTTAATATTAATATTCTTGTTTAGACTCTAAACACGCCCACACATTCTTACAGAGACGCGCAACTTAGGGGTTTGTGTGTTTTTATATGACGGGTCCCTAAGTTGTTAAAGTGTGAAATATTATCTTATCCATTTTTGCAGTTCTGCAATGAATTTTCTGTTCCAATGGAAGTATACGAGCATTTCAAAGATATCACACCCCAAGATATTGTTTGTTCCCAGGTTCAAAATTGACATGCCCATTTTCACTCATAAAAATTATATGTTTTTTTTTTTTTTATTTATATATATATTTTTGGTTTTTTGTGGGCTTTCTACACATGATAACTCATGCTAATATTCCCAAACAGAAATCAGGTCATGCCACTTTGAAAGAAGATGACGTTGTTGTTAGCAATGTTAGAATTGATTTGACAAATGGAAGAAAAAGCCCACTTGAAAGGTACTTGGAAAAGAAAGGATTACATCAAAGCACTTAAACCTTTATTAAATACTGACCTAGTATGACAAATGATTATCTTTCTTCTTTGTGCATGCATCTGCTGATCCAGGATAAGTTTCTTCAAGGTACTGAGCACAAATTATTTCCTGCGTATTTCTTCTTTTTTTTCTCCCTTTTAGACTTCTTGATTAATGATTTTTCATTATACTTCTTCACTAAGAATTGAAAGTACTTTTTTAATTATTATTATTGCTTGCAATTCGTTATATTGCATGTTAGTGTACGAACATTGGTCAGACGGAAAAGTCAAATCTTGTGGTAGTCATAATGTAACAACTTTAACAAAACCAGGTGGAAAATTTTCTAATAGAAACTGTGAAAGGGGGAAAAAGGAAAACTTTCATTATAATATCTGCAATAAACACATTATTTTGATGGTTTATACGTCGTTAGAAGATGATTGCAATAGAAATGTTATTTTGAGCTTGATTTAATGGGTTTAGGTATGGAAATATAGCCCGAGATGAAATTTACCCTGGCCTGAAATTTTAATTTTTTTGAATGTTTAATTAATTTTATTTTTATGAATGAAAAATATTTTTAGAAGAGAAAATTGTATGACCTGGACATAATTGCTGGCCCAACCCACCGGAAATGACAAGTCTAGATTACAAGTGAATGTAGTCATGGAGTAATCAATTTTACAATGCTTTAAACTATAAATTTGGAAATCCTCTTCATTTATATTTGACTCCGATAACCAAGCATAATGAACCCTGATGTAATTCCATGCTGAATTCTTTCATATCTTAGAAGTATGATGCTGATTATCGTATCAGGAATATGGGAGTGCTGAAAAATTCCCCATCGAGGACGACCGCATCAGTCACTTGTTGCCAGCTTTTTATGAAGACATAATAGTTAGGGTATACAGTAAGAAGACTGAACTGGTTAGTGTAATTATTTTTTAAATAAACAAGTTGCTTTAAGATCTCAAAATTATTGTTTGCGCGTGAATTGATTCTTGGACAATACTCACAGGTGGGAGCTGTTTCTGAAGCCTTTGAAAATTATCAGCTGAAGACATTGGGGAAGAAAGCTCAAGTACACGAAACGCCTGAGAAGAAGAGACGCCGACAGTAACCGACCACAGCAAACACTTGGGATTATGACCTCCAACTTGAAGCTTGTAGATATTCGCTCGCTAATCTTTCCTAAGAATCCCAAATTGAACGCCGTAACTCAGGTAAAAAATGCTTTAAAATCTTATTATCCAGATTTACTAGAAAAATGCGCAGATCCAGGTTTACAGCTACTGCTTCGCCGGAAACTTTTCTGCGTAGCTCAATCTAATATTGCGCACTTATTCTTACGCGGAAGGATAATCTAGTTGGTTTTCTACGACTTAGTTGTTACTAGATTTAACCCAATCGAAAATTTTTCTACTATAAATCATACACAATTTTATAAATAGTTAATATTTTATCATATGACAATAAGATATTAGATATTTAAACTCTTAAATTTATGTAAAATTTAATATGAATTAAAACATTAACATAAATAATAACAAGAGAATTACTATTTTTATCCTTAATATTATTTTTTATTAACAAATTTTTTAACATTTGAAATACCAAAATTTATCTCTTCCATTTTAAATCACTAATAAATATATTTTTTATTAAATATTATTAACAAAATAATATACCTAGTTGTTAGAAGTATGAAATATAGTTTTATTAATTCAAAAATATTAGAAGTAAATTTATTAAAAGGCAAAAAATTAATAATTTTGGTTTTTTTTTTTTTCAAAAACTAAATTGACGGTGTTCACCCTAATAAAAATATATTGGCACGACTCCCAAAAAAAGTGCCTGGCCCAGCCCGGCCCTGACTAAATGTGTTGACCGGATATCAGGTAATCCAAAATATACACCTCTACGAATTATGTGAGCAGTGGGTGAGTTCCATCCAAATCGCATTGCGGGAAGATAAAATTCTCTATACTATTATTTGTGTCAAATCTTATTTTATTATGTTGTTTTATGATAAAAAAAAATGCTAAGTATTATGTTAGGCATTAATAAATTATTTTAGATATATTTTCTGAACAATAAGATTATGGATTCGACAAAACTTAAAATGTTAAAATGATGTTAAGGTTAAATTATTTCAAATACATCAACATAAGAATAGGGTAACGTAAAAATGTTTCAGCATCTCTGCCTTGCCATGATATGATGTGGAGCTTACCTCCGTGCCTCGAATTTGGCAACTTTTTCCACCTCACCTCTTTTTTTTTGGGTTTTTCTTCTTCACCTTTAACAACATACAATAATTTCAAATTTATTCAAAATTTACCGCGCCCTACTAATGCCTATTCAAATAAAATCTTCTGGTATGGCGCATAAAATTAAATATTGGTAGTTATGCAATTACTCAACACAGAAGTTTCACTAAAAGATTAAAGTTGAAGGGAGCTATTCACATTAAAAAGAAAAAGAAGGAAGCTGTTAGGGTTATTTGAATTTTACTCACTAGTATCTCAAACCTAACCTGGCGTTATAGAGAATTTGTCGGCCGAGAATAAATAAAGGGAACTAATAGTCCTCCACCTTCATCAAATCCTAGATATGTAAAATAATAAAAAAATAAAATGGAGCAGCAGAATGAAATAATAAGGTCACAATATGAATTACTCAATAAAAAACAATAAACTTACGCACTTAGGAATTATACCCAACTGCGGAGACTGCAAAGGAGAAGATTTTGAGACACCGTCGTCCTTGAGAGAATCACGAAACTTATCTAAGTAATTTATGGATCTTAACTCTTAGATTGGATGCCTCTTCAGGTTTGAACCACTTCTTGCCAAACTGTAAATAGAAAGATATCAACCAATAAAAGTCCAATTTAAGAAATTCAATGCTTAAATTGAAATTTTATAAAGCAATGTATATAAACCAACTTCATACATATATAAATAAATATTGGTGGATCCAATTTTATATATATTACCATCGCCAAACCTTGCTTTTTCAGTCTTTGAGGAGCATCTTCAAGGAAACGCTCAATGAAGTAGAGTACAAAGACACCACAGTCATAGTCGTTCTTCTGTTGCGGAACCTGGTGCAAAAGCATTTGGTATTTGACGCATGCAAACAGCATTAGTAGAGATCCTATGATATTCAGTTTTAAAGCATGATATTCACTCATACAAACATTAAACTTAGTTTTGCTAGTTTAGTTCCGAGTACAAAAATTCCAGAACTTAAATGAGCTTGGATGACCCAAAAAAAAGATTCTAGATGCTCGCCTCGTCATTTTTTTTAGAACAATTTCCGTGGTGTCTAAGGTAATAAAAAATGGTGTCTCTTTTAACTGTAATCAATCATCGAAGTCTCGAGAATTCCTACACTTTCAATAATCTAAATTATTAGGCATAACAAATACCTTTGTAAAGAACAGGCATTTATAGCATATGCCAAGGTCGAAGTAATTTTTTCTTCTCCTTTTTGTTTGCTTTTATAGGGAAGATCAAAGATAAGATATATCATCTTCAAACATAACTAATATAGAATATTATTAAGAAGACATGATTCTAAAATTTATGAAGGAAAAAGTTTACCGCAGCAATTTTAGCATCAATTCTACGTGGAAGATTGTTCCATATTCGGTGGGCAATTGGAATATCTGAAGACAGACAATCTCGGTCCAAATAGCTTCATTCTTCTCTCATAAATCTACAAAGTATAGTTCACACTTCATCATCTTTTTAAGTTTGATATTCATGTTAAAGACAATTGATCAAAACATAAAAACAGCAGTCAGAAGGCAAACAAGACAAACAACTAACAAAACCTACATGATTGGATATTACTCTACACAGAAATACAAGTGATTGACACGATACCCATACTGCAAAACATCAACCAATTCATCCCTAATGATTTTCATTGACATAAATTTATTGACACAATCCACATACTTCCCGGAAAAACTTCAAAACATGAAGCAAAATGCTTTTTAATTGCAATCACTTCATCATACTTCCTTTCCTCAAAAGAGATATTAACCTTAAAATTGCTCACGACTAACATTATAGAATTCTCTGATAGAAGATTATTTTTGAGATGTCCTTGCCTCGCCATTTATTTTAGAATTAATGCCCAGGGCATACATTCTCTTGACATTTTTTAATGGCATTCGAGAAGATTTCTGTCTCACCTTCTTATGTTGTAAGAATCTGATGTACTTGAGTGAAAACCCAATGAATCCAAATGAAGTATGGTTAGGCTTGATTCATCATTTTTGTCTGGGATGCAAATAATGACCAAGCTCCAGTGTAGACTAAACACAAAGGTAACAAAAAAATATACTGGTTAATTCAAGCTGAAACAGAAAAGCAGGGCATGAGAAAATAGTATGGCCTACAACCTATACCTGTTAACTACAAACAAATATTAGGTAGAAAGCATATACGTATAAGAACGACCCGAAACTATCAAAAGAAAAATCCAATTAGTAAATAGCACCATTGGGATTCAAAAGCATGGACAACGTAATTACATAACCTTTTACAGTTGAAATATTAATCTTAGAAAATAATAGAATGGATAAGTAAAATGTTCAGAAAAAATAAAGCATTATGGTATTCTTGAGAATCCACAAGATGAATCCCCCCTAAAAGCCCATCAGCTCAGCATCACAAAGAAGCAAAAAGAACAATTTCATTCCATGATAAATTTTACTAAAATCCCTGATTACTGAAAATTCTGGCATCCATTAAAATATATTGTTTTCCTTTATCCACACTCTAGTTCTTTCTTTTCTGCTTCTCTTACTTAACATTATTAAAATGACATGGTGAAATAAGACTTTACACATCACAGATCTCGAAATAAGACTTCATGTTCCCAACAATTTGGTGAAAATCGGGTTTACCTAGTTTTCAAATATACTTTTCGGGTTTACCTACTCTCTAATTTGGGATCAGTATCTCGAGATTGGTTTTAGAGGTTTTGGCAGAAAGAAGGAAGGAAAAGCGCAATAAGCCACGATTGCTATTCTTGAGTGTATTTGGCTAGAGTAAAATTCTCATATTTTCCAGAAGAAACACTTAGCTCTAAAGTTACTCTGGGATAGGAATGCGCTCTGGCCTCCTCTAGTGCCACGCACACAAATTCTTTAGGGGATTTTCACGATTACTATGCAGAGAGACTGCGAGAGATTGAAGAGCCATTTTGTCTAAGGTCTTCATTTCCTTCTTGCGGTTTTTTTTTTTTTTTTCCCCTTTTTCTTGCTTAAGGAGGATTTCTTGCCCTCCTCTTCCTTTCTATTCTTTCTTTTTCTCTATTTAAATTCTCTTATCCAATGACACATGGTTTGATGACTTTGATCTAACTATTCCCAAATAAAGAGCAGAAACCCTTAGTAACCAACATTTAGACAGTGGTAGGATTGTAATAAAGTCAAAAAGTTTCATATTTAGACTCCAACTTACATTCAATTTTTTATTGCACTTGGTGGAACCAAAAATTCTTTTCTCCTAATTTCATTTTATATAAACAAAAAGCCACAAGTAATGGAAAGAACTACGCATCCCCCCAAAAAAAAATAAACATGCACACACACACACACAAACCAAGGAACTCAATAGGTCATGAATCCATGTTGTACATATCCACCCTAATCTTAGAATAACGAGGAGGTAGCCTTATACCTGAAGCATTAAAACTTGGATAGATGTTTGTTTTTTGGTAGTAAAAGCCCTCCTTATCATATAATGTGATAGTACATTTTTTTCATATGGTAATCTAATAAACTAGAAAGCCTAATACAAACACACAACAAAAAAACAACCATACCAGTTTTAAGATTAGTCTTTCTCATTCTTATAAACAGAAAATCTCTGATGCTAAAAGAGAGAACTTACTCCTCATGTATTGGAATTAGAAGATACGCCTTCTGAAAAATATTCACACCCTTCCACCACCTTCTAAGTGTCAGAAAGAATGTCTGCCTCTCACTTTGCTGCACATTAACGGAACTTGACTCAGAGCATAAACCAATGGAAAAGAGAAAGGCTATGAGAGGAGCTCACTAAAAAACTGAATTCAAATGACAAATCAGAAAGAAGCACTAACCAGAGTGCCCAAAAAGGAAAAAACAAAAACAAAAACAAAAAAGCATACAACAAACAAAACAAAGCTATCAAACTTTCAATTGGCCAAGGAGCCGTTATTGGGTCAGAAATTTACATCAATGTGGTAATGTATTACCTCTGGCAAAATTTACCATCAAAATGACACAGCTAAAAAATTTTTGAAAGAGAAGTATTCATCGAAAAATAGACAATAGCACCTATAACTCATCAACCAGCAGTCAAACCATTCATGCCACAAAGGGCTTACTTTGAAGAGAAAAGTTAAGTTTTATGGCAAGAATGAATGTGAATGCATACACAGACATACAGGAGAAATTTAATCACCTTGTATGAACCCTAAAAATATGTATTGAAAAAATGATAGTCAGATATTGATCTATTTGTCATGGATGCTTGCTGCTGCAGATATCTAGCCAATTCAAAGCAAAGGCATAATTACAAAACTTTTAAAAATTAAACAAGCATAATATGCAGAAGGGATTTGAAATCAAGAATTTATCCTCAATTAATGTATTAAAGCATGATTAAGTTTTCAAAAAGACAAAGCATAATATGACAAATGAACTAACATAATAACTTTTACAAATGATCACGTAAAATCATTTACATTAACAAAAGTAAGATAATAGTAACAAAAAATACGTATAACTTCAGTTTGTTTGACTTCAACTTAATTGAGAAAAATAGTAAACATGGAGATAAAAAGGAAAGCAATAGAAGTTTTTGATTTCCACTTATTGGTGTTTGATAGAAAATTTCAAAAAGTAGAGTGAAAATTATATATATCCCTCTAGCTTTGGAAGAAGCAAATGGAAGGAATTCAACATATAATAGTATTATACTATCCTCAGTCACAAGAGGAAAAACATGTTTATTTTGTTTGAACTCAACATTACTTTTGCACTTCAATATTTTTACATCATTTTCATTTGATGGCATGCAAATGGCAGCCACTCCCTTTCCACTTTCTTCCCTCCAATACCCAACCGCACAATCATGTTTAGATTTTCAATCTTTCCATTCTAATCGCCACCAAGCACACACTATGACACTCACTATACTAGTACAACAAGGCCTGTTTGTAGCAACAAAGAAACAGTCAAGGAAATCAGGGGAAAGGACCAAATACACTTACAGTATATAAAAGTTCATTATAGTACACGTTAAATAACGTTCAGGAGCAAGGCATTCTATGTCTGTGTAACAGATTTCGATAGATTCCGCATCACCACTGAACCACAAACAGTAAAATGAAAAGGTCATGTGACAAAATGAATCTAGAAAATTATAGTAGTAAAAGGAAAATGTTGTCGTGTTACCCTTTTGGCGTACCGGGAAGGATAATATATCTTAGCTTCCTTCAGACTGAAAAGTGCCACAGGGATCAAATAACTAATGAATTCATATTGCACATGAAGAGCTTGAAGCAAATGAATAATTAGACATAACTACACAATAACAGTAAAACTCCTTTACCATTCAGCAAATTTGTCTTCTTGCTCCATTTTCTCCAGAGGATGAGATTCATTTTCAACGTCAAGAACAATGGGCTCACCCTGTTGACTCATGTCATTTACCAGTTATCACTTATAAGAAATAAGCAAAGCTAGTGGTTTTGAAATATTACAGTAAGCGCATTCAAAACCATGTGGCTAACACAATCAAAACCAAGGAGTAGTTCAAAGTAAATCATATGACATTTCACAGATATTACGTAGTTTTGGCTAACATAAAAACAAATGGTATTTCTATTAAGAAAAAAAAAAGATAGAGACTGACCTTCTCAATTCGTCTAGTTTTCCTCCGTTCCAACTCCTCTTCCAAGAGCTTGACGCAGACCTGAAGCTTCTCCCCCTTGTCAGGCAAAAAGGGACGATTGGCCTCCAGTGTGCGTTTCTTGGAGCGAATCGCCTCCACAAGACATTCATCGTCCATTGAACCGTCTGCAGGGGAAAATTGCCGATTGAAGCCCGTGGTCCAGTTATTCTGCTGTTGAGAGGTAGAAGTGGCGGTGTTGGAAGCAGGCTCAACAACCAATTCAACTGGTGTGTCGCCTCCTTTGAGAAATTCTGCACTGGGCTCCGCACTTGAGCAAGTAGCTTGTATGGGATTCTCACTTTCATCAGCTTCCTGTTCAACAGAGAA
The DNA here is from genome assembly GCA_022379115.2 of Bauhinia variegata. Lineage (NCBI taxonomy): Eukaryota > Viridiplantae > Streptophyta > Magnoliopsida > Fabales > Fabaceae > Bauhinia > Bauhinia variegata. The sequence continues at coordinate 12,476,106 of CM039436.1, read as the reverse complement.
AAAAGTAAACAAACATACATAATTGAACTGAAAAAAAAATCCTGCATAATAAAGAACCTGTATAAAAATCAGACCTCCCCATATCGTTACAAATATTTAATGAAACAAGTACCATTAACAATTGAAATAGAGTCTTCTACACAGCCCGCCCAATTTATATGGCAAAGACTGCGATACTAGATGATAAAATAAATCAGTATTAGATAGTACAGCACAAGAGTCATGTAATGAAAAATTTGGAGAATGCCTAAAAATAACTGAGAAATATTTTTATATTAAACAGTCTATTACACTCTTACCAAGATGGATAAAAGAAAATAAGTTACAGATAAAAGAAATCTCTAAGATTAAAAAAGAAACACATGTCAAGGACGAGAGTAACTAGCAACCATATTTTACAAACTAATGACATGAAACGAGGTTTTGATTATAAACAACATTTAGTGTATTATGATTTTTAAGATAAGAAACGCGAATGAAGCTTTTATACAGCTAATGACAATAAATAAAAAAGAGATATAGAATTTGGAATATCAAAGTAAGAAACTGAAAAGCTTTATAGGATATCGATACTTATAGGAAGATAACTGACAGGTGATGTTCTGGTTACCAGGCATGTACTACCAAATAACTTGCTGTTAATCAAGAATGTAAAAAGAAAAATCATGCAGCTAACACCACTAAAACCAAGGAGTTGCCTATTACAGTAATCACGTTCAAAGTAAATCATATGACATTTCACAGAGAAATTACATCGTCTGACTAACATACAAACAAGCGGTATTTCTATAATTAAGAAACAAACAAAAAATAAAATAAGAGAACCGACCTTCTCAATTCGTCTTTTTTTCCTCCGTTCCAACTCCTCTTCAAAGCGCTTGATGTTAACCTGAAGCTTCTCTCCTTTGTCAGCTAATCTGTGACCTGTGGTCTCCAGAGACCGTTTCTTGCAGCGAATCGCTTCCACAATATTGTGATCGTCCATCAGTTCAACATCTTCTCCCAGGGAAAATGCGGTCCAGATAATCTGCGATTGAGAGGTAGAAGTGGCGGTGTTGGAAGCAGGCTCAACAACCAATTCAGCAGGTGCATCGCCTACTTTGCTCTGCAAGCGAGCATTCAAGTCAAGTTGCAGAGGTCTCTTCGTACCTTTCCGTTCCTCCATCGCCATTACAGCAAGCATTGAGCGCCGAGACTGTTCCTCTAATGGCGCCGATCAGAGTCCACGGAGAAAACTCATACTGACTTTCACTGAACTATGTCTCTCTTACCCTAAAATTTGGGAGAGAAAAAGGGCGAGGACCGAGGATGGGGGGATGGAGGAAGGAGACAACAAATCAACGATGTGGCGGTGGGTTCCGAACTTATAAGTAGTTTTGGTTACATGTGATCCGCGGGAAAATGTTGCCAAGGCCATCGCGGCTGCGCCTATTTCCCGCTCTAAAACCAAGAGGCTAAAATTGCAAAATAGAAAAATAAAAGGACCAACTTGTAAACCCAAAAATATTAGGCATGCACTTGGATTTGGTAAACATATTAGGACATAAAAATCCTATCAAATATGTTGATCCATCTAATTCTTTACGATTATCTCTAAACTTATTCTTAAATAATAAGTGAATCTTTCTTAATTATTATCAACATAATATTTTGTCATTATTTCTTAACTAGTTGACCTTTTATATTCCGGCAATTCAACAATATTCTCTAAATAATTTTGGAATTAAAGAATGTATTGATGATTTAGCTACTTTTAAAGTTGTCACCTAGTTTAGGAAGTCCTATTTGATTATTTAATTATAATTAGTCTGTTGGTTATGACAATTGTTTTAAAAAATGTATTCATGTCAAAAAAATTATTCATATTATCAAGCATGGCTCAGTTGACAAAATAAATTTCATCATTTAACTTGAATGCTTCACTATATATTATTGGAGCGTGTTGAAATCATGGGATTTTAGTTCTTGTGTTTATTTCATGTGTCATAGTTATATCAGAGCATAGTTTTCGTTGCTGTTTGTAAAATAAACTTAGTTTCTTTCAAATCCCCCAGGTTCAGATCTCCTCGTATCCTCAGCTAAAAAAGTCTATCTTTTATGTATCTATCCAAAACAACGACCTCATATAAATCTAATAGTATAAGTAGTGGGAGCAAGCAACAAACTCTGCCAAGACAATTCAACAGCAATAGCTCATTAGATTGATATTGCTATTAACAGTTACACGTGGAAATATTCACATATTCAAGACACAAATTGAGGGACTCAGAGATTCATTCCAGTTGTGATTGATGAAAGCCATAAAGAAGTGTTCGCTCTAGAGTTCCTAAATCCATACAAATTGCTTGGTCAGATCAGATGACCCAAAACCAAGATACAATAGAGCCAGCAGCCAGACCAACAACCAAGAATAATACAATCACAATCCCAGCAGCCTCTGCATGCTGCAACTTCACAATTTTGGGAGCCATAATCATCAAGACACTGGTAAAGTACCCATTAGTAAGCCCTAAGAGGCAAGTCAATATTGTCACCGGAATCTCAGTTCGGAAGAACATAGGACCATGCAAGCACCCATAGAAGAGAGGGAAAAACAACAATCTTGCTACACAACTGCCCACTGCAACTTTTGCATTCTCTAAGAGATATACTGCTGTTAGAGACTTACCAACAAGATCAAACACATTGTAGCCAGTAATAAGAATAATTGGATACCAATCCTTGAGGATTTGAGAGTGCACATCCTCTGTAATGTACCCTGGAAATATTGACAGAGTCACCACATATATGAGAAGAATGCCAAATCCGTACCACTTGACTCTTCCCACAATCTCACATAGAGTTGACCTCCATAGAGATCCAGTCATGGCGCCTTTTTCTTCTTGCTCGTCGTTGACAGCCTGAACTTTGAATTCATTATAGTACTTCACCACAGGAAGCCTGTGCGCTACATTGTAGAAAACCATGCATATGAACATAATCACAATTGATACAGCAAAGTAGAGGTTCGCACTATCTCGCAGGCCAGGGGCATCTTGTGAATAAACGGCTTTTGTGAATATCCTGAGGAAAGAAACGAGTACTCCTACAGTTGAAACATAAATTGAAAGATCAAAACACAACCAAAAAATAATTACCCCCTGAAGTTCAATGGACAAGGAATGCCCCAAATGTTTCACAGATTACTTTCCATATAAACCTAAGACCATAGCAGCAGTGAGCTTCAGATTTGGGGTGCTACTACCATAACCAGGAAAAGAATTATCAAATTGGAAAAATATACTCTCTATAACAATACAACAACTTTAAGGTTGATGTTGCCTAAGTGAAGGCTTATCTGACAGCGGATATAAAATTTCAACTAGGAACCAAGCTCTTTCATCAGCATAAAGATCTTCGTTACTCTATGGAGATGTTACCTTGGATACCCAAGTATTAAAAGTGGCATATGTAAGCATCAAATTATTCCGCTAAATATTAGAAATTGTTAGAAATTAGTGTGTTTAAATATTATACAAAATTCTGGGGATGTCTCATATGTCTACCACAAAATTTCACAGTCATCTCAGATGGAAAAGTTATCAGATGCTGAAGAAGAAGGCCGTATATTATGCCTAACAGACACACATCACACTTCCACACGAATATCATACACCATATAATGCATCTAAAATTGTACGCTTTTCTGATTACCCAAAAACAAAATAGACGCTTTTCGCATCACTAAAACACATAGAAGTTTCAAAAATCTAACGGATATTCTGAAATCCATGGATATCATGCATACAGTATATAACTAAGCAGAATTTCTATCATTGAACAATTAAAATAAAGCAACGGTACCAGAAGCAGCGGTGCCAGCAACAACAGCTTGCATGTACCTCTCCGGCAACTCACCAGCTGCACCAATGACTCCACCTTGAACCAAAGCATCAGCTAAACCCGAAAGCCCTACTGCCCCAGCCGTCACATAGAACCCACCATACAACCCAACTTGACCCTTAATGTAAACCGCATCCATGATCGGCACTATCAGCAAAGACACCACAAATAGGCCCAGACCCACGTTGATCCGCACAAACGCATTGGCTTTGTGGCTATATAGGATGATGATCAAGAGGCAAACCAGAGCCACGAGCATGTAAACGACAGCAAAGATTCGGTCAACACTGGCCTCTGGGTAGAGGTAGGAGAAATAATCGACGGCGGTGATGAAGGCGTTCCATGGAAGGAGAAAGCCAAGGCCAAGAGTAAAGTAGATTACATAGGCGAAGTGGAATTTATCCTCGGGTATCTTTTTGGTCGCCGAACCGATGAGCAGGGAGGATTCAGGATCTGAATCTGATTTTCCGACGAAACCCATGGAATCCTCCGGCGCCGGTAGGGTACAGGTCCGAGTGGGCGCTTGTTCCTGAGTCTCGGGAAATGAGGAATGGATCGTCCGGAATCTACGGATAAGCCTAGTGACGGTAAATGCAGTTGGGCTCGGAACATTCAGCTTAGGGTAGATGGAGACAGCGTCGGTAAAATTATTTTAATCAAGGCTTAATTTATTTTAATAATATATACTTTCTGTGAAAACATCCTGGCGATCACTAAAAAAATAAACCACATCTCATATTCCAACATTCTTTTTTTCAGTAAAAAAAAAATATATTTCAGATTGAAACAGAATTTTAAATATATGATATGAAAACATTCCAACACAGATAAAAAAAATGCAAAAACCTTACAGCACCTCACTTTTCTAATATTCAAAGGTTTAGTAATCTCAATAAGATCACATTCACATCGTAGTATATCAATGGCCTTCACATGGATTATATTTTAAGTATTTTTACAATACTCTAACGTTAAAAAACTTTCAATAAGCAATAATGCTCACATTATTTTATGATTAGTCTGTCTTGTAAGTCTAATCTACCCAGTCATTTTACAATAAATAAGTTTGGAAATTAGTAGAGGAGATTTGTCGATGAAGAAAACAATTAACTATTCATAAATAGTGGCATGTTCATAATTTATTTTGGAGTTTAATATTGTCAGTCCCCCATTTTGATATTTATATTATAGTTTTTTTTTTCAACAAAATTACTTTATGTAGAGAATAATTTGGAAAGTTGAAATTGGGAGACGAGTTCTTGTTTGATTTTATGAAGGAACTAATTATAATGTCTTCTTTGGCAGAAAAGTGCACGTCTATTCAACAGAAAGATAGGTATTAGAGTACTTGTTCATAAAGGTAATCTCAAAGACAGGACATGTACGAGTCACTATCATCTTTGAATTAACGTAGAATTAAGGCCAATGAGCTAACCAAATCGCAAGTGGCGGCACCATTCTCTATATGTTTCTTTATCAAAGAAATGGGGGAAAAAATACTAATAAGAGTTATGGGAAAAATAAAAAGGCAGGGGCAATTTTATAAATAAGCATTTAACATGCCTTGTGAAAAACTCACCGCTAAAGCCAACTCTATCTCTTTCCCACGTAATAAGTGGTGGCAACTTTCCTGTTTCCTTTAACGATGCTTTCAAACAGAGCCTATTATTATTATTCTCTTACTTTCAAAATTCGTTTAAAAAACAATTTTATAAAACTGTTTTAAAAACACAGAAATAGAGAAAAAAATCAAACAAGTCCTCGGTTTTTGGAATATTTCAGAAATTCATTTTCTAGAGGGAGCTCAGAGGACGTTAATCGCAGGCACAGTAAGCTCTCACATGGACAAGTCACAACAAATAAATAAATAAATAAACTCGGTTTATTTTTTATTATGATTTTCGATTTAAACTAAAAATTCCTTGGCCCAACTTGCAAAGTTCTATGGCAGCCCAAGCCCAAAAGCCCATAAATTCAAAACCCTTTCCTTTCTGTAGGGTGGAAATGCTTTGATCCATAATTGCCTCAGGTTTTAAAAGAACTGAGCAGGACTGCTTGGACTTAACTTAGCATTGCCACCAGCCCGCCGCCAACTTTACCTTCTTGTTTACCAGAGACTATTAGAAGGTAGATTAAGGTGTTTTTCGGGTGAAGTTACTCATCGAGGATTTTGTCATCACTAACAAGAATAACTCCCACTTGGGCAATCAAGATAATGATTTCTATCTCGCAAATTCGCAATACTTGTAACGTCGTCGTTTAGTCAGTGTTCATAACTGGGGTGAAGCTGGCCCAACTTGCAAAATTGATATATGAGTATCTCCAGCTCTATTTTGTATTCTTTCAGGTATATGATATGAGATTCTCAGTCAGCATTTGGAGCTGGGAAAAGTTCACAGCCTTGCACGTCCTTTTTCTTAATTGCATTCGCATCTGCATGCAACTTTCCATAGCAAATAGAAAATTACAAAAGCGAAATAGATGAATCTAATGACTGTATCAGATACCTCTGCGTGCCAGCTAAGTCACTTCTGGCACAATTGGTCTTTTTCCTAAAAAGTTCGACATGTTCCGGTCATTATACACATAATTAGCTCTTATATAATTGTCTGCAAACAAACAAATCTAATTAATTAAAGTCTTTAGATCCATCATTGATTCTCTTGATTACTCTATTTAACTGTTTTTTACCTGCCAACTGACTTGTCTGCATAAAATTTATAATGGGATGACTCGAATATGTTTTATAACAGTGAAACACTATTTAAAGATTTCATAAACTATACATGTAACAAAATATGAATTCAGGTAATATTACTAATTTTTCTATGCGTAACTAAGTCGTGTTGCACATGTTATAAAATATTTATGAATTATAAGAAGATTCAGCCTTTACCGAAAAAAAGGGAGAAAGAAAAGACTTTTTTCAATTAAGATGACTTTAAAAATTTTAAACTTAGAACTTTTGAGAAGATGAACCTTCTACCACCGTTAAACCAAAACATCAACATTATCAAATGGATATCATGAGTCATTCAACCATAATTTCCAATCAATAAAAATGAGCATTATCAAAAAGTGTGAAAAAGTTCTACATGGTAGTCCGAATTCTGGGTCTGATAATGCTGCATATTGACAACAATCTTCATAAAGGCCAAACGCGTTTTTAACAATTGCAGATGCTATAATTTGGTCCATTCTGATACAACAGACCACAGTGGCAATTACAAGACATCCAATGAATGATGTTACGTATGGAAGAGACTGCCCATCAACCATTTTACTGGAATGTCCAATTTCATGCCACTACCTTGAGTGATACCCCACAAGGCACAGACTCTGCCAAACCTCTAGATATCTTTCCCCACATGACCCTCTTGTTTGTTTCCTTTAAGATCCAAAACACTCACCAAAAAGAGATACTAGGAAAGAGCAAGCCAGCTAGTAAACAACTAAGCAAAGTTTAGGAACCTCACTAAACCACCACAATATATACCCAATTCCCCTCATTGTCTCTGCATCTGGCCACTAAAAAATGGCACTTAGCCAAGAAAAGTTACTCCTTTCTGCTCTCCTAATCCTCTGCTTAACAATTGAGGTTTCCTCGCACAACAGGCGTTTTACAACTCCTAGTGTCACACGTTTGACGGATTCTTTTCCTCGTGTCCCAGTTGATCGTGGCTATTCTAAAGCTTTTGGGGCCCCAAATATCCAAATTCTCAACAATGGGTCCATGGCCACTCTTGCTCTTGACAAAACCACAGGTTAATTACCATGATTTGTTACCTGCAATTCACAAAGTTAGGATTTTTCAAGCTTTTTCTGATACCCTTTGAGATTCTACAGGCTCTGGCTTGGTCTCTAATGGCAGATTTTACTATGGATTCTTCAGTGCTGCTATCAAGTTACCGGCTGGTCTATCCCCTGGAGTAGTAGTAGCCTTCTACGTAAGCTTCTATATCTTTGGCAATACTTCAAACACTTTAGCAGCACCTGAGATGCTAAACTCGCATTATATGGTCTGATATTAGTAATAGGGTGTGGATTAATAAGATGAAATCACAGTTGTCAAATGCAGATAAATTCCCTCACAACCATGATGAGATTGATATTGAACTACTTGGTCATGATAAGAGAAACGATTGGGTCATTCAAACAAACGTCTATGCCAATGGGAGTGTGAGCACAGGAAGAGAAGAAAAATTCTATCTCTGGTTTGACCCAACACAGCAGTACCACTATTACAGCATCTTATGGAACAACTATCACACAGTGTAAGCAATAAATCATCTAAAGAATTAAACTTCTTGATGATACCTGAATGCCCAATTCTGAAAATCCATTGGAAATTTGCAGGTTTTTCGTGGACAATATTCCGGTGAGAGAGTTTCTACATAGCAGCAAGTATCCTTCTGTGTATCCCTCAAAGCCAATGTCAGTCTATGCCACAATATGGGATGGATCAGAATGGGCTACCCATGGAGGAAAATATGGAATTAATTATAAGTACGCACCATTTGTAGTTTCATTTGCAGAAATGGAGTTAAGTGGCTGCTTATCCAATCCCACAGCTCCAGCTTCTTCTTGTTCTAAGGCCACCACTTCTAGCTCAGACCCTGTTAATGGACCAGAGTTTACTAAGCTATCACAGCAGCAAATAGCAGCCATGGATTGGGCAAGAAGGAAACTCATGTTTTACTCCTACTGTAATGATAAACCAAGGTTCAAAGTTCTACCACCAGAATGCCAGTATTAATGTCCATCCTATTCTATTTTGTACACATTAATTTGTTTGTTTCTTATTTCTCTAATTATTCTTTTCCTTCGAGTGGGGGTGGAATAAATGCTGTAACTTCAATTTTTCTTTATGGCTTATGAATTGCAAGCAAGAACAAAGAGATGAAGATGTACCCGATGTACCCATTGATTGAACACTCGTTATGTAAATCATTTGACGTATAAAAAGATTTGGGGTAATTATAATTTATAAATGAAGTACACTGTTTTTTCGTTTTTCATTATCTTAACTTTGTAAATAAAACAACCAATAAGATTTAAAAAAAAATAAAAATAAATGTGACTTTCGAAACAAATTGAAGATATTAGTTCAAAGACTTTTTTAATGTAGAGAGTTCAAGCATATATTAATAAAAAAAAAAAAAAACAGTGTAGATTTTGTGGAGTGAGATATTCATGGTAAAAAATTAGTACATAAAACATTTTTTCTTTTCATTATTTCTTACTTTCTTTTTATTTATTTATGTATTTATTATTCTGCACCAAGCAAGTTGAGTACACACACCAAATGCCAACCTACGTACGACACATTTGTGGGCTCAGGCTGCGACCAATGCACAGAAGATTATGGTTGTTGCCTCCAAGGCCGATTTGGTTTTCTAAACAGTGAAAGGACAGAGAGATCCTGGTGGGTCGGTGACTTTTGTTGGTTGAGGAACATGTCATGTGCCTTCAACTGTTTTTTTAACTAGATTGTATCACATTGCGTAATTTTAATATAGTAAATTATATATTTTTATGAAAAATTATTTAATATTAAAATAAATAAATAAATTTTTAAGAGAATAAATGATTTATTATTTTAAAATGTATAATTATTATGTTAAAAAGAAATAAAATATTAAAATTAAAAAATAAAATAATAATACTTTTTACTCATCTCTAAAAATAGTATAAAATTTGAAATATATTTTCTAATAATGAAAAAATGTTTCACAAAATAGATTTTAAAATAGTAAAGTTAGTTTTATAAATTTAAAATTTAAAAATAATAAAATAATTCAACAAAATTAATTTTAAAAGTAATATAATTATTTTTATTTTAATAATATATTAGTTTAAAGTTATAATATAATAAATAGAAAGATAAAGAATTTGTAAAAATAAATAAAAAGTGAAAAAGTGAGTGAAAGAAGAATAATATTAAAATTTATATTGCTCATTAAAAGTAAAATAAAAAAATTATAATAAAAGTATGATGTATTAAATTGTGATAAAAAATAATATATAGTAAGATAATTCTTTTTTTAAAAAAAAAAATTTCATCGTTAATGATGGCATTGTAAAATACTTAATGAAACTTAAGTACCAAACTTTGTTGGTTTTTGTAAGCTCGTTTATTCACTTAGCATATAAAATTTTCAGTTAAATTAGCCTTGTAAGTTATTACTTTTTTTTTTCTTAAAAATTTAAAGTTTGCCGACTTATGGATCTATCAAACCAACTTAACATCCAAGAGCAGAAGTGAGCAAGAATAAGGTTAAATTGGGTTTAAGCCATTTAAAACTCAATCCAATCAAAATGACTTATACAGCATCGGAGGTTTTTGTATCAGGAAAGTCAAACACCGAGGGCAGATGCACCTGAGTGCTCAATTTGGACTATATGGCCCAGCGATAAAATGACTACTCGAGCAATGTATTGCAACGTAGATGAGTTGACGTGAGTTGGTCATCGTCCTTCGCGGCCAACCATAGCTCTAATTTTCTCAGACTCTCATATTTAATGTCAAATCATATCTCAAGTAAAATTGTTTTCAATAGAAGATACACGTGAGAAACAAAAAAACTTAGCATACTAATGCTAATTCTCAAGCTTTGATCGCATTCACTTTGAAATCAAATGCAGTAAACTAAAACCTGAACAGATGTTTAAATAGGATTTTATTTTATCATCATCATCACCTTTTCTTTTTGTTTGGTTTTGTTGGGGGGGGGGGGGTAAGGGGTTGTAAGTCTATTTATTGATATTGGCAAGGAAAGGTGGAAAACTAGCGGAGATTGTACTGGTGCTTAAAGCCATGTTGGGTTCTGCAACGGAGTCACAACTGCCTTGACTTGCAAGTAATTGTTGAGACTGTATATTCCTTTCTCTCGGCCAATTCCACTCATCTTGTATCCTCCAAAAGGAATTGCAGCATCAAATGTGTCAAAGCAATTTATCCACACTGTTCCGGCTCGCAATGATCGGGTCAGAATGTTAGCAGTGTCTAAGCTCTTCGTATAAACCCCAGCTGCAAGGCCATACCTAGTGTTATTCGCTCTCTTTATAACCTCCTCAAGGTCCCTGGAATTGACACAGAATTGTCTAAGAAGCAAGTCATAGATATAACATTAAGATTTTACACCAAGAGGATTTGTTGCTCTCACCTGAACTTCAATATGGATTGCACCGGCCCAAATATTTCATCCTTTGCAATCGACATATTATCCTGATAATTTTTACCTTTTTAGTAACAATTCAAGTCATTCTTTCAACAGACCGCCATTGAAATGGAGACACTGAAACTTAAAGATATACCTGGACATTTGAGAATACAGTTGGCTTAATGTAGAAGCCTTTGTTGCCTAGTCTGTCACCTCCTGTTTCAAGGGTTGCTCCACTTTCAACACCAGATCTTATATACTTCAGAATCTTCTCAAATTGTTCTGAATCAATCTGATTATTGAGATCATAAACAAAATTTCATCAAAATAGCATCACATTTTACATAAATACCACAAATTAAGACAGGAGAAAATATCAGTATCACTGTTTCTAACTTTCTATGCATTCCAATTAAGAAGCATCAAGTACTGAGCAGTATTGAGTGTCTAATACAGTGATGCTAATGTATCTTATTCCCGGGTTACTTTCAAACAGAAGAACTATGGACAAAGATGAAGACCACAAAAGCAGTTCAAGAAAGGTTTACCCAGTAAAGGATTCTTGGCAATTTACCTGAGGACCTTGCTCTATTCCCCCCTTGAATGGATCACCAACAGAACGTTTCAGAGCACGTGCCTTTGCCTTTTCAATGAACTCATCGTACACACGTTCATGTACAAATGTACGAGACCCGGCACAGCAGCATTGTCCCTGGATGTCGCAGACAATAATGATCATCAATTGAATTTGTCTGATTTCTACAAAAGAGAGAATTGTTTATTGAAAATTTGAAACCAGTTCATTTTATATACCTGATTAAAGAATAATGCAAAGTGTGCTTGCTCCACAGCCTGGTCTACATCAGCATCCTCGCAAACAATGAAGGGGGATTTCCCACCAAGCTCCAAAGTTACAGGCTTGAGATTGCTTCTTGCCGCAAGTTCAAGGACAATTTTTCCGGTATCAGTTGAACCAGTGAAAGCAAGCTGCAAGAAATAATCAACAATTAAGGCAAAAAGGGAGGAGTGAATGAACCGTACAGCATACATGTTAAACAAACCAGATACTAGCACAAAATTAAACATCTTGATACCTTATCCACATCCATGTGACTAGCAAGAGCTGCACCGGCAGTGGGACCAAAGCCAGATAATATATTTAAAACACCATCAGGAACTCCAGCCTGCCAGAAAGATTACAAAATCAGAACAAAAATTCAAGATATCTATCTATATAGATCACTGCATCATATCCAAATAAAGAAGATAAAAAAGAGAAATTATCTTATCAAATAGTTAAACACGGATGGCACTAAATATTACAGAAGCTGCATTCAGAAACAAGATATTAAAAATAACCAGCCAATTGAAGAAATCAGAGTTGTGTAACCACAGATTTAGTTTCTGTACAAGGAGAATAGACTGCCAATTGAATTATTGGCCCTACTAATGCACAAGAGTACATTAGTAATAATTGGTATCTAATCATCAATGATAGGTGAGACTGTTAATTAATCAATACTTGGAAGAACCTGCAAGTCGTATTTACATGAGCCAAGATAAGCCCAAGTTTTATTTTTGAAATATCAAAGTAAATAATACTAAATAGTAATTACTAAAACCATTCACATTCAGAATAAAATGTTGGTATATTACACACCTCATGAAGTAGCTTTGCTACATATAGAGCAGATAACGGTGTCTGCTCAGCTGTTTTCAGAACAATAGTGTTGCCACAGGCTAATGCTGGCCCAACCTTCCAAGCAAACATGAGAAGAGGAAAATTCCATGGGATAATCTGACCGGCAACACCAATGGGTTCATGCAATGTTTGCACATGATATGGTCCATCTGCTGGAACCGTTAGACCATGAATCTTGTCAGCCCAACCTGAAGAATATGGACACAGGAATTAATATTAGAAATTTGACCAAAAAAAAAACAACACAACAAGGAGGAAAAAAATCAAATGATGTATTCTTCGTCCTACGTACCAGCATAGTATCGAAATAGACGAACCAGCATTGGAATTTCAATTTGAGCAGACTGTTCATATGGCTTGCCATTATCCCAAGTCTCGAGTGCTGCGATCTCATCATTATGCTTTTCAATCAAATCAGCAAAACGCAACAATATCCTTGATCTTTCCTGTGAAATTATATAATCGTAATTTAATTGCATAAGCATATAGACCGGTGTCAAAGCTAAGGATTTTGAACATTGTATAAGAAGAAAAACTAGAAAACAAAGTAAGGAGTTCATACATATGCTGTCATCCTTGGCCAAGGCCCTAAATCAAATGCCTTGCGGGCAGCTGACACTGCTCGATTAACATCTTCAGCGTCACCCTCAGCTACATGAGTAATGACTTCCCCTGTTCTGGGATCCAAAGTTGGAAAGGTTTTTCCTGGTACCATGTAAAACAAACCAAAGATTAGACGATCTAAAATTTTCAAAATGGCCTTTTCTTTTTTCTTCTTTTGTATTATTCATTTCTTTCTTCCTACACGTTAAAATGTAAACTTCAATGAAAAATAGGGTGGGTTAAAAACAGTAAGATTGAAGGAAAACCCACCAGAAGCGGCATTGACGAATTTTCCATCAATCAAGAGCTGAGTATGTTCTATGTTAACGGTTGGTTTAATTGGTTCTTCAGTAGCAGCTGCAGTGCTGTATTTACTGAGTCCACTGCCCAGGTAACCATTCCTACCTGAAAAAGTTAATTTTTAATTTTAAACACAGTTTACACTTAACAAAAAATAGGTTAATGGCCTCAAACCCCTTATGAATAACCCAGATTAAAACCAATGCTTAACACCCAGAAAAAGATCAACTAAGACTGTGATTATACAGCCTTTCATGTCCTACAAAATTAAGATCAGCTATAGAATACTACCAAAGACATTAAATTCAGTTATAGGAGAAAAAGTTGCTGTCAGATTGTACTCGGGCTGAGAATTTAAAGTACTGTTGACAAAAGCATTGAACCATCAAAGAAAACCAGAAATAAAATAATTGACAGGGACAGAACAATAAATGAAATGGAGAAGCAGGCACGGCAATTTACATCAAGTCCGCTTCCTAAAGTAGTAGACTTTATTACACCATTTTTGAATACCAATAATCCCACTGCTGATTTTCTACTTTTAACCTTATATTTTTCAACTTTCCCCTTTCAGGCCCCTCTTTTCCCAAACAGACAAAAGAATCCGGATAAATGATCAGATCTCCCAGTTACACGATCATACACAAATGAAATCAACTAGTACCTCGAGAAAACAAAGAGGTAGTAGAAGCAGCAGAAGAGAAAGAACGAGAGACCAGCTTCAAAATCCTGCCGGAAGAAGCCATGATTATCCTTCGACTTCGATTCCTTCCTCTACCAGTCTACAGGCAGTAATATATATAATAGATAATCGTATTTGATTCAGATCAGCAAGCTAAAATAATACAAGAAAACAGGAACATAATATATATATATATATATATATATATATATATATATATTAGGTGGTACCGTGGTGGGGCCCGTTTTGAAATTTATGAAAGAGAGATAGCGTGAGCAGGGCGTGTAGAGGAACAGGTTGATGGGTTAGCACTCCAAAATTTCCTCGTAGGTGACTCACACAACAGTCACGGCCATAAAAAGTATTGACACACAAAACTAATTGCATGAGCAGCGCAAATGTCATCGTATGCACAGAAGGTTTTGGTTTTTTTTATTTTTCATAGCCCGATTTGATGTTGAATGATGGGGTTCGGAAGGGACGGTGATGATGACATTGGACTTTGTCGTGCCACGTTCTATTCCAATTAAGCGGGCGAGTGTTTACTTTTTGTCACCTCAGAGAAGCTCCCAGCCTCTTGTGTAACGGGGTTGTGATTGACGAATCAGATAACGAGATCGGCAACATTTGGAACTATTCAATCAGATAAACTCTAGGTAGTGGCCTACCATGCAGACTTGGCCCCTATGTACGGCGGCGGAGGCTGGAGCGGAAGTATAGTCTATGTCACTAATTTTTATTTGGAAATTTATTTTCACCTCGTCTCTCCAATAACATTGGAAAAATTTAAATTTTCATTTTTGCAGGTTTCCTAAAAATATTTTAATTAAATAAATTTAATCTAATAAAAAATGATTCATAAAGTTATAAAAACACTTTTATTATTTTAAAATAAAAAATAATTATATATTTTTATTAATTTAAAAATCTTTGCAAAACAAATAGTATAATCTTTGTTTTTTTGTTCTCAAAATTTTTTTTCTCCTATCTCCCGTCTTATAAGAGAAATTTTTTTCCAATCCCTATCCCAAACAGAAAATACTTATCAGACCGTTGCCCCACTGAAAAAAATTGTCAACCCTACTTGTTCCAATTTGCTTCCTGTTTTCTTGTCAGAGATGAGAAACTATAGATGGGCAAGATCCGATTGGGTTTCTCATCAACATTGACCCAAATGGGAACTATTATTTCCCGTCACAGCTAGGCAGGCAGCTAACCTAACAATTAATAAAGGTATAGTTTTTTCATATCCGGTTTCCCTTTTTTTGAGGGTGTAGCTTTTCACCTTTTGTTTGTTTTTGCTTTGTTTCTTGTTGAGTTTTAAAGGCAATAAGTATAAAAAATTAAAATTTTAATTTTTATCCTTAAATATTGACATGGTCCAATCACCAATATGCAGCCGCACGTGGTCTTGCGACCATAATATGCTTTGTTAAGTAATCAAGGGATTGCGAATCGATAAACAGTTGTACGTAGCATAAAGAAAAAGTCAATAGAAATAAATGAGTGTGTTATAATAAGCCAAGTCAACATAATCGCTTTACGTGAAAAACAAATCAAAGTGTATCGCGTTCTGGCAGAAGTTTGGTGGGCGTGAAAGGATCACGGAATGGCCCTCCTTCACCATCCCACACATTTGATCTTCAAATCAATGTGAAAATCAACATCTCATATTATAAAAAGAGCAAATGTGTTGCAGAAGTAATCTCTTAGAATAAAGACTTAGGTAGTTTGATTATCTTAATTGCACAGGACAAAAAATTTTATATTTTGTTTAATTTTAAAAAAGATAATGATATTAGATAAAAATATTCTAAGATATTAGATAAATTTTTTATTTTTTATTTCTTAAAAAATTAAAGGATAAAAATTTTATTCACAGCATAAAAACTTAAAAAGATAAATTTAACCTTACCTCCTCAATTTTTTTTTTATTGTGCAAAATGAACCTATGTAATATCTTGATTAGTTTTTTTTTTCTTTTACAATTCTAATTTTATAAAATCCAAAAATAAAAAATTTTAATAATAAATATTGTATAACACATAAGGTATTACAGTAAATTTTACATTATTCTATGAAATACTTAAGTTAATCAAACAGTAAATAATATAAATTTTTTTATTCTGTGCATTAACTAACAAACAGTAAACCAGACTAAAAATTATCTTGTATCTTAACTACTTATATTATACTATTTTATTTATACTATCCTGTACTGTGTATCATTCGGACCTTAGTTTCCGCTTCTCTCCAAATTCGAGCTTAACACCCTTTTTCTGCGTTTTTAGCTAGCATTTAAAAAAATGAGCGTTATTGGTTTATCTATAAAAGAACAAAAATTATAATTTGTCTGAAAACATGTTTTATATTGATGACTTATTGGTGCATTTTCTTTAATTTTAAATATCAAAAACTATATTTGATGGAAACAAATTACTTGCAGTGAGTACACACTAGTTAATAGCAGGCCTTCTAATCTGTTACGCTAATTGTGTAGCTTTAAGTAGATCGAATGCTCAACAATCGCCTATACAGTACAATCAATTACAAAAAATTCAAATCTAGACTTTATATGTCACATTCCTACACTTTCTCAACATTTTTTAACCAAAAAAAAAAAAGAAATATTATAAAAATATTAAAAATCATTTTTTTATTGGAGGCGGTGGAGTGAGATTAGCCGAGCCGGGGTGCCATGAATTCGGGTCGGGTTTGTTTTACTGGGATAGTTTATAATGAATAAGTCGTAAGTAACAATTGTTGTGAATTAGCCCTAGTTATGGAACCGGCTCTTGAATCAACTTGGGCCAATAGTTATGGATGAAATCCCTTCTTGTTAATGGCTGGCCCATGACTGCTCAGAAAAAAAGAAGAAGCAAACAAGTTCAACGTTCAATTTTTGTATTGAATTATCTGAACCAAAATGAGTCTTTGTGGGAGTCAAAAGCATGCATTCATAACAAATGGCATCTTGAGGATAATATACTCAATTCATAACTTTACTGCGTGAAGATTTCAACAATTTTGGATGAAAATAAAAAAGAATATGTGGACTTTGATTTTTCACTACTAATAATTGGCAGATATTTTTTCAAAGAAAAATAAAAAGAGAACATTCATATAAATTATAAGAGTAATATATTAAAAATAAATTACAATTTTCATAACCAAATTTATTTAAAAGTGTCTATGATACTTTAATTTTTTGTATATTTTATTAAGTTCTTTTGTTTTTTGCTCTGTGTCTTTGATTTTTTTTTTTTATTAAAAAGGGCAATTGTTTGATAACGAACGGAGAATCAATAAAATTTAAATTACATCCGATTAAAAAAAAAAAACTTAAATTATATTAAGCCGATTCTCATAAAAAATAATAAATTATGTTACGCAAATAACAATGATAACTACATCTACATGTATTAGGTGTACCAATTCTCTTGAGATTGCCAATAAATTTACCATTTCCAACATTAATTATTATTATTATTATTCCATTGAGAGTTGCGAGGATGTCAGCTTCTGTATGCTCAGTATTTTATTCTTAGATTCTGATTTGTTTTGCTGGGAACCAAACATGCTTCTTATCCGACAGAGTCAGGAGAATCTAATTTTATACCTTTGTGCTCGTGTTGCTTTTTAGAAGTAAATCTGAAAATAATTGGCTTTCATTTCCTCATCTTCCTAGAAACTACACCTCAGCTCCATGATCACAGCATAATAAGCCACTTAAGACAATGCCAGATCTTTGCGAATCTGTGCTGTGTTTTTCTTTCCTTTTTATTTTTCTCATTTTTCTTACTGTTCTTTGTTATTGAGGCTAGAAGAACACTTATAGCAGTTCAATTATATTTGGGAAATTACAGAAGATAAATTCTCTTTACTGATGATTTTTTTTTTTTGAAATTAAATTTCTTAATTATTTCTTCTAAGAATCAAATTTTTGTTAGTTTAGAATAAAGTCTTAATTAAAAAAGTGAAAATATTTAGATAAGTTAATTTGAAAATTCACCAGAATTATAATATATTTTAAGCCTAAAAAATTACTCGTAAAAATGTTTATAGATTATGTACTAACAAACTTTTCATTTTGAAATTAAACCCAAGCTTGCATGTTTTATTTACTCATCAATTATCAATAGTTTGAACATTTATGGTAAACTAGTAAAATGCGCGATGAAGTGCTAGTCTTGTAGGACAACACAAGAGTCCTAATGCCCCGTGTGGTCTCATCTGGAAAATATCTGCGCCCACCGCTCTAAATATTTTTATGTGTACACTTACAATTTTTAAAGTTTTAGTTTCAATTTATAGTTTTATTCTTATAAATAATTATAATAAAAAATTTACATAAATAAATATACATTTAACATTTTGGCATGATATTATATACACTTCAAACAAAAAAGTATTTGATACACAATTATTAATATACATCTCTTAATTTATAAGTTATTATATAGATAAAATTATGATAAAAAATTAAAATATATTAAAAGTACGGAAGATATAAAAAAAGTGACATAACATTATTCTTTCAAGTAATATTATCACATTTGGAAAGACATACTAACTATAAACTAAATAATTCATGGGAAACCTCATTGTGCTCTGCTTACAAAATATATTAGCCATGGGGAGCATCAAATCAAATTTATATTTCTAAATCTAATCATGGATTACATGTTAAACTTTGGCAGTGACCTAATTCCTCTGGGTTTAAATATCCAACAAAGAGAGAAGAGGCTTGGCGCCAGCACCTAGCACCAGGCTGGTCTCGTTTGTCTTTACTGATTCGAGGATTTCGAATCAGCCCACTATCACGTACAAAGGAAAAAGGTGCAACCCGAGTACCCTGATCCCAACGAACCCTGATTGAAAGCCCTATCATTGGTGAAGGAACACGTAACATGCATAACCATAGGGCACTGTTTGTCAGGAGATATCTTTTTTTACCTCATTTTACTCTAGAAAAATGACCGCTCGCCTTGGACGCCTCCTGACAAAGCAGATTCTTTTATTTTGTGGTACCCCACCCCTGTGGTATTCTGGCTACCCGCCAGATATAAAGCCAAGAAGAACAGAGATTGTGCGGCCTCCCCCTACTGTATTAGAGTGCTCTCATCGTGTTTGGGCTTCACAGAGCAGAGGCAGAGAGAGTTTAGCAGCCATGTCCGCAGAGAGCACCGTTGGGTCCACCGATTTACCCGTGAAGAGGCAGAGGGAAGATGGAGAAAACGGAGTCTCTATGGAGACCGAGGGTGTTAAGGAGCCTGATTGTATATCCGCTGTGATTCCTGGGTGGTTCTCTGAAATTAGCCCAATGTGGCCTGGTCAGTTTTACCCTGAAACCCATTTGCTCATACCTCCAAAAGTTGTGTTTTTCCGTTCAGTTTGATAGCTGAAAAAGGAAATTTTAGTATTTATTCTTACATGACACTGGAAAGTCTATTTCTTTCTTATTTGGCTGTTGTCTATCTGAACAGATGTAGATTTGGTGGTCTTATATAAGTTCTGTATTAGTTTTCTGAATCGTAGTTGATGTTCAAATTCCCAATCCTATCCTGCTTTTTAGTTTTTCCTTACCAGGACAGGGAATTATTTGGTCTCAGCTGCTACTGCTTGGCTTTGCAGTTTCTGCTTTTCTTTGATTTTTTTGGCCATTTCTGTGCTTTGTCTTTTGGATTGCTGTATTATTATTATTTTTTCTTTATTATTCTTCCTGGCATGCCATAATAGCCGAGAGTTACTGACTCCTTTCTTAGGTATATTTGGTTGGACAATTTCCTATCTTATCGAACGGATTATTGTCATAAACCTACTCCGATTGTCACCATGTTCTTGTCATCTCTACATGACCGTTCAAAGTTTTTTGGTTTATTCGGAAACAAATATCTTCCTGGGCATCTTGCAGCATTAGTCCTTTTAAGCTATAGCATTTTAATACGTTTATATATTCAGGGCGCCATAGCCTCATGCTGAAACAGACCTTTTGGTCTTGTACTTTGTACTAATCTGTGTGGCACTCTTTGTAATCCATGAATTGGAACTTGGCTGTAATGCAGGAGAGGCACACTCCCTGAAGGTGGAGAAAATCTTATTTCAAGGGAAGTCTGACTACCAAGATGTCATGGTCTTCCAGGTATATGAGGCTCCAGAAAACTTTGTTCTCCTTTGTATATTTTCTAGTGGTCCGATACTCCAATTCATATTTGCAATGCCGTAATTTTTTATTTTAATTTTCTTCTGCAGTCATCAACATACGGCAAGGTTCTTGTTTTGGATGGAGTGATTCAGCTCACTGAAAGAGATGAGTGTGCCTATCAAGAAATGATCACACATCTTCCACTTTGCTCGATTCCAAATCCCAAAAAGGTCTTTTTCTTTTTATATATATATATATATATATATATATATATATACTTTGTACCTTTTTTTTTTTGTTTTTTGGGTAGGAAACCTCAATGTATGTTTAGTTAAATCAGAATAATTTTAATTCTTAGAGAAGATTAGGGACCTGGATGTGCTGAGAAGCATGCAGTCAACTCTCAACACATCCACTGCCGAAGATTAGTTTGTTATCCCTAACTTTGCTAGTGTACCAATTGAACTTTTATTTTCTCAAAGCAATTTTCCTTGTCAGGTCTTGGTTATCGGTGGAGGGGATGGTGGGGTCCTCCGAGAAGTATCTCGTCATTCTTCTGTTGAGAAGATAGAAATCTGTGAAATTGACAAGATGGTAGTTGATGTGAGTTATCACGATGGGAATTCTACTCTATTATTTCTTGTCTTTGAGCTAAGCTAGATTAATTTTCTTGCAAACTGCTATGTAGCTTGCATAAAAGTAGTTCTCTCTCTTAGTGTGAGTTTGTGTGTGTGCGTGCATGCGTTTTTCTGCGTGTCTTTTCTAAGTTCGGTCAGTTAATCTACTCAAGGAACATCTCTTATTACTGTGCTTGCCTTCTTCACTGGCCACCATGCTCAAAAACTTCTAGTAGCACTATGATTAATGTCAAAACTAATTCTCATTCTTTTCAGGTCTCCAAACAATTTTTCCCTGATATTGCAGTAGGGTATGAGGATCCACGTGTGACACTTCATATTGGTGATGGTATGCTCTTCTACTTTGATATAGCTTTGTCTTAAATACATGTTACTCTTTCTGTATGTTTTTTCTTAAATACATGTTGCTCTTTCTCTCAATGGTCTAGGAGTTGCATTTCTGAAGGCAGTCCCTGAAGGAACTTACGATGCCGTTATAGTGGACTCATCTGACCCTATAGGTAATGTAGTATCTATAATACCCCAGAAATTTTCTGGTTTATAGTCGGAAATAAAAAATTGTTTCTTCAGAATGAGGTTACGATGAGATATCCTTCAGGTCCTGCTCAAGAGCTTTTCAAAAAGCCCTTTTTTGAGTCGGTTGCAAAGGCTCTTCGTCCAGGAGGAGTTATGTGTACTCAGGCCGAAAGCATATGGCTTCATATGCATATCATCGAGGACATTTTGGCTAATTCTCGTCAGGTATTCAAAGGCTCTGTTAAGTATGCTTGGACTACAGTTCCTACATACCCAAGGTATGTTCTTAAATTACTTTTATATCTTCTCGTTTGTGGGCTCCATGGCATACCTTATCTGTTTAATCACATCTTATTGCTATACTAGTTTGTTCGGAAAATAATCATTTGGAACTTCATTGGTTTTGGACATTCTGCTGTTGCTAACGGTCTTTTCTTTTTTTTTTTCTTTTGTCACGTTATCTCCTTTAGAAGCGTTGCACTTGACTATTTATTTTGTTACATTACACACTCTTTGTAGGGATGGTGAGGGTAATATGATTATACATGCTGATGTTGCTTTTATATTTTGTTTCAGTGGGGTGATTGGTTTTATGCTATGCTCTACTGAGGGGCCTGAGGTTGATTTCAAGCATCCAGTTAATCCTATAGACGCACACGATAAATCTGGAAGACCGCTGAGGTTTTATAACTCTGAGGTGTGATTCTTCTCAATCATTTTCTCTTCCCCATGCCCAATTCCTCTGCCTCTTGTTTTGAGGGTTGCTGGGGTCTCCACTTTGTATTCTCCCCTTTTCTGTCTATGCTGAACACCTATTATTATCATAACTTCTGATTATCTGTATTCTTGCTTTCGTTTCCAGATTCATTCGGCAGCTTTCTGTTTGCCATCTTTTGCTAAGAAAGTGATTGATTATAAAGCAAATTGAGTTGATTTTCATGAGGCCAGGAGCATGTCTAAGAAGACCGGTTTTTATCCATATTGGAGTGGTCCATATATCAATGAACCATGGAATAAGTTAGAGCTCTAATATGACATTGGTTTTTGTAAGTCCATGTCACAGAATGAGTTGTAGGTGATAGTTGTTGGATTCAGACTCTAGTCCTCATAAACATAATTTACTAAGTGCAATTTTACTTAGCTGTCACGAAAATTTTTGTCGAGTGCAAATGGTTACTTTGTTATGGGGACTAAAAATGCATCCATCTGCATATTTTTGATTGTATCATCCGGTGGTTGAAGCGCTAATAATCTGGTTAGTTGGAGTTTCTGTTGGTAAAATTTGGACTCTTGCAGTCGAAGAAAAATTTGGATACCTATATCGTCAATCTTTTCTAAGCAGATTCTTGCCGTTGTGTTGGATACAGAGAACCTCTCTCCCTTGCGACATTAACCGTGGACTAGTTTTTATTGCTACCTTGTTTTTCAGTTCGTTCATTCCTACCATAACCAAATAGAATACTCTTAACAGTATTGACAAAATAATGAAACAGATTTGTGATAGGCTTATCATTCGCCGAAAACCATTATTCAATACCTCAACTTATCCTTCTTAGAACTCCAGTCCCTTTATTCTTTCTGGCAGAAGTATGAAGATTTTCAACGTAGCACCTCTTGGACATCATCCAAAACTTTCATCACTATTCATTCACACCCAATGACTTGTAATTACTTTATTTTCTTCTGAAATGGAAAGTGTTTCGGAATCGCTTTCAATATCTTTATCTGATTCCTCGTTTACTTTCTTCACCAGTTTTCCTTTCCTTGCAGTCATATAAGTGATTATGCACGAAATCCATTTAAGTGTATTAAGCACACAGAACAAGCCAATTTGCAGAAAAATTCCACTCCCTCCTCTATACAATATTGTCAGCCAGTGAGAACCCGATTGAGAATCTCACATTGGTGCTTATCAAAAGTCAATCGGATCAGCCCAACCCTGCAAAAGTACTGACCCGGCCTTGGGGATGGATCCAAATCCAAGCCCCTTCAAGCCAGACACCGAGTTTGTTGTCGACTTGTCCTGCCACCTAGTCCAGAGACCAGACTAGCAGACAATGGCGATGGACGGTGGCAACCCGGAGAACTTGGCGGTGGGGTGCTTGCTATCGATCAGGACCTTCTTAGGCGACGAATTCGAAGGCCAAGTTATCGCCTTTGATCGCCCGTCTAACATCCTCGTGCTCCAAGAAGGTTCCAAAGCGGGACCTCGTCGAAACATTAGGCTCTTGAAGGCCAATTACATCAAAGACTTCACCTTGTTAGGTCAAGCAGAAGACCCAGTTGATCCAAACAATTGTTTCCTTGACCTTAGTTCTCTTCAAGCTAGGGAAGAAGTGGCCATAAGGTATTTGTGACTTGTTGATTTGGAACTCCATAGCATTCACTCTTCCTAAGTTTTATTTTTGAGTGTAACTGTAACCTTATTCCATGAAACTAATTCCTGATCTAAAATGATTCATGATTATGATTTTAGACAAGCAGAGGCAGAGGCTGAGAGGATCGGTGTAGGTATTACCAGCGAGGCGCAGAGTATTTTTGATGCTTTATCTAAAACGTAATGTCATTTTTCGCTCAAATTTATGTTGCAAAGAAGTATTTACCATGTTTCTCACCTTGACTGTTTCTGAACCATTGTGCAAAGGAGAAGAAATGTAGTAAAATTCCTATTCGCTTACTGGAATTGTATTTATCTCTTATCCCCTTGATTTTATGCTGTAGCCTTAGCCTTAGCCTTAGAAACCTTTCGTTTAGTGAAAGCACATAAGAGGTACTTGCAGATATATTTGAAATGTTACACTTGTCAGTGAATTCAACCTTCTCTTCTATTAAGTTGGTGACTATCTGACTTTTATGACCATTTATGACACTGTAAAAGCTTTCTGTATGCTTGAATGTGAAACCAAATTTATCTCATTTTAATACTTAGTTCCAAATCCAAAGTTTTTGTGGTATCGATTGGAATTTTGTTTCTGTAATGGATTTCTCTTTTAAGAAGATTTCAATCTTATTGCTTTTGTGTTATTCTGATCAGGCTCCCAGTCCGCTGGGACAAGACTGTCATAATTGTGATGGAGCAGGTGCGAGTTAGTAGCCCCTATCTCCCTGAGTCTGTTAGTGGAGGCACTCCTGCTGCAAATGAGCGGGTGAAGAAAGTGGTATGACACTCAAAACAATACATTGTGAAGAATAAAACCTTTTCTTTTCTGCCAAAAATTGTGTCAGATAATTCTTCTGGGTCTATTTTGATTTCCCTTTCTTCTTTGCAGCTTGAGTTTGAGAGGAAGAGGTTGCAGCTTCGCATTGCCAGTGGTCACTAGTAGTTCCACACTTGCTGCCTGCTGTAGTTTGAAGAACACAGCCAAGAAGGAAGCATGATGGTAGGTTGCCATCAGCGAATCCCTATGGGAGGATTCTGCAAGGCATCTTCGGAGTTCATTTGGAGCTGTTAGGCTTGGCTAACTTCCTTGCCAGATTGAAATGCTTAGTGGAATGCATCATGTATTAGAATGCAGCCAATAGGTATCTAGTTTCTCAGTTATTATGGAATTTGCAGGTCTATTACTGCGTGATTTAAACATTTAAAATGACTTGGCATGAAACTGTATGAGTTCGAAAGAGCCTTTATCTCCAGATAATAAAGCAAATGCGCTTAACCACTTGCAAATTATCTTAATAGATGCTCTTTTGTTCTCCCTGCTTCTTCATAGTAACTGGTTTAATCAAACCAAAACTTTTTCCATTTGCCATGATGGCTTTCATTTCAAGTTTAAGTTCCTTCCCTTTCCCAAGAAATATCCTTTGGCCCTGAGTAGCCTTGCATCATAAATGTCCTTATTGGCTCAATTAAACGGGATTCCTGCACATCTATGATGATATTAGATTATGATTTGAGATGAACTTGAACCACAGGTTTGCTTAAGAGTTCAGGGTAATGGTCTTAGTTCATTGAGCTGACATATACCCACATGGAAGAATATTTGTTATTTTAAAGATGCTAGGAAATGGTATAAGCTACCAAAACTAGAGACAATTCTACAAATGGTTGCTCTTGCACCGACCAATCTACTACTTGTAACTTGTTCTTTAGCTCCATGCTTTGTCATAAAATCAGCTAATTATTAATTAATTTCCCACAATACATAATAATAAACTGTCACTATTCACTTGCCAACTTAGACTAAATGTGTGTTTGGCAAAGGGAGTTACTGACTTAATGATGATAAAAGTTAATAACTTTTTTTTTTTTTTGGTCATGAAATTTAATAATGATTAATGAAACAAAACACCTAGTATTTTTGTAAAATAGAAAGAAAAAATTCTTTTTTAATTCTTTGGCGGGAGGTCAACTCTTAAGCAATGTGTGGTGTCGGAGATTATTGTTAACCCGAGTACCCAATAGGCCCGAAAGTGGTTCATGTCCATAAACCCAAACTCTTCGGCTTAAAAAAAGGAAGTGTTCTTCATACGATGATCAAACTCCAATGATCCTTCTGGTCTCTCCTTTACCAAAGAGTAAAATAATTGCCTTGGGTTTTAGAGATTCACGAAATCGTGCTTTATAACCTTCCATTTGTGAGTTCTCTAGGTGAGCTTCAATTATACAATCAGTTGCTTTTCCAACAATGGTTAATGGAAAACTTTGCCATGAAAGTTTGAATATTTTTCCCCCCTTTGTGTATGTCTATCCTCTTTTGAGATGATCAAAGGGCTTGATGTCTTTGTTGTGGTCCGTTAATAGGTTGATACTGGTTTGGAGGTGGGAAGATGTCTCGGGTTTACGTGGGGAATTTGGATCCTCGAGTTTCGGAGAGGGACCTTGAAGATGAATTTCGGATGTTCGGTGTTCTTCGCATGTAATTCGATTATTTTTTCTTACCCCTCTCAATTCTTCTGAAAAAGAAATTATGCTCGAAAATCTATACTTAAGTTATCATTGATGTTTAACTCTCTGATTATGTTTCCTTCTTCCTTAACCTGACTACATACCGGCGGCATTTGATATTCTCTTTCCGTTGGGAGAGGCTTGTTTCAGTCCTTGGTCTTTAGAGATTTTGGTGATTAAAGATGCACAAAATAGTTGCTATGTTTTCTATGAGTCATTTCTAGAACTGAAGTGAAAGTAACAGGACTTGTCCTTTTTGAATGATTGAATCTGATAAAATATTCAATGCAGTGTTTGGGTTGCTCGAAGACCACCAGGATACGCATTTATTGAGTTTGATGATAGGAGGGATGCCCTTGATCCAATTCATGCTTTGGATGGTCAGTGGATATTCTACATTGTTGATCTGTCACTCAATTAATGTTGGCTCCTCTCTATGATGCCCTTACGAACCCTTGGTACCTCAGTGTTTTTAGAAATCTAAGGACTTAAGGCTTACGTGTAATGTCATACAGGTAAGAATGGTTGGCGTGTAGAGCTTTCTCATAATTCCAAGGGTGGTGGTGGCCGTGGTGGACGTGGTCGTGGAGTGGAGGACTTGAAATGTTACGAGTGTGGTGAACCTGGTCATTTTGCCAGAGAGTGCCGTTGGCGAATTGGTTCAGGAGGCTTAGGAAGTGGAAGACGACGAAGTCCTAGTCCTTATCGACGTCGTAGATGTCCAAGTTATGGGTATGGCCGCAGGTGCGTTTCTCAAACACCATGCAATGCACGAACTATGGAATTATTTTATTCATAGTCCTTAAAATCTGAACTTCCCATTGTCTTTTTATGGCTGGTTGATTTGGAAGATTCTTTAATCTCACCCAATTAGTGTAGGCACTGTTTGAGATGTGGTATAGTAATTTTCTCATCTATCCATGAAATTTTGTCATTTTATCCAGCTAATAGTGTGATTGGATGTCTTGTTGGCATGGTTTCATGTCCCATATTATTTCAGTCTCTACTTATTGTAAATGCATTATATGATATCTTGTAAAAATGTGACGTACTTGTTGTAGCAGTCTGTTTATTTACTACTCTTCCATGAATTATCAGATTTTCTTATTGGTTTACAAACTTCTCGAGAATTGATGCCTTAAATTAATCCATTGAATCTGCATTGATTTGTTAGGAGTTATAGTCCCCGTGGAAGAAGATCTCCAAGGCGACGAAGCATATCACCTCGACGTGGTCGCAGCATCAGCAGGTCCCCCCCACACCGTTATTCTCGCCGTGACTCACCCTATGCCAATGTGTAGGTTTGGCTATTCACTGCAGTTGTTTAATGATGCAAGTTAAGTACTCGGCTAGAGAATTCTTAAAGAACTTCATTAATATACTTTATCATGATTTCTTTTTCAGAGATTAAGGTCAGATTGTCAATGGAACAAATGCGGGATGACCTTCAAGGCTTGCTCTTGCTGTAGTGTCGTTCCTATAGGATTGGTTGAGCAAACATCAAACATGTTTGTTTTGTTGATATCATGACAATGAGTATTGTTAGAAACTAGGATTTTGATGGCGCATGGCAGGTGTTTTAGCCACCTAAAGGGTGGTGATTTGGACACTGTCTTACGTTGGCTTTCACGCTTCGGCCTACTGAAACTTAAAGGTCTCTTTCCTACTTTATATTATTGCTTCCTCTATTATTTTCTTGTTTTAGTTTTACTTGTCCAGTGCGGTAACTTATATATATTTGCTTTAATGGGTTCCTAAAGGATTTATATTTTTTTTGTTTTGAGGTGTGATTAACGGCCAAATCGCCACTTACTCCATCTTACTGTCTGCTCTCCGCTCCACAATCATCTCATCTCGTTGCTTCACGTCGACTAAAAGCGTTTCAGCAAGTTGGTTGTGTGCGACTTATTGAGTTCTCCAATGAAGCTTCTATCTGTTAACCTTTTTGTTGGCTGTTTAGTCAAGGAATGGTACAGTTGTGTCCCTTAGATTGGAAAGTCCAAAGACTGAAGGATAGAAATAGTTTTTGAATACTGCAATGTTGTGATTGAGTCAAATCGGTTTCATTTTGCTAGTTGCTGCTTCTAAATGTCTGCGTCTTCATTAAATCAATCCACTTGTTGCATCTCCGTAGTAATTGAATTGGAACAGCAATGTTCAGCAGCATGGTTGTGTGGGACACCATTTACGCACTCTGCTTCAGCAAAGCTTTGATAGTTTCGGGACATGCAAGAAATTGCATAATCCATTGAAGAGTGAGATCAGAAGAGGATCAATTCTGTTAATTAACGTGCACACTTCAATGTCTAGAACTCCCCGCTTTCTGCCCCTTCGGGTAGTGTTTGCTTGATTTGCTTCTGCATAGAATTTTGTGAAACTGCTATCTTCAGCAACTGGGATGTCGGAGAACCTTGATTCTCTTCATGCGTAGTTTTCATTTGGAGCGAACAGATTTGATGATACATCGGTTGTTTTGGATTGTTATATTGAAAATTTAGTTTCTCTGGCTAGGATTTTTAAAGGGGGAGAGGTGTTGGTGATTCTTGTTGCCAGATTGTGTTGTTTACTTTAATTGAATGACAGTGAACAAGATCATGACACTGTCTTTGTTCTGGGCTAATTTACAATTTATCACAATTATATGAACTTATATATCAAGATCAGCTTCTCGTTCTCGTTGAGCGCCAGGCTTTTATGGTGAATGAAATAAGCAAAGCATAAAATAATGAATAAAATTTTAAAAAGGACCAGCTGATCTGGCCCGACATAAACCTAATAGGCCACGAGTCAGATGGGCCTATTTGTATTGGATCTGAAATCTTTAGATTTGAGCCGACCTTTTTGGCCCAAAACTAACCACGACAAAGGGGCCGGCCTAATCGATTATGTCTTGCAGCACCACCACCGTCGATAAAAGAGTTGTTCTTTTCACAGAAGCCGAAATTTTAAGTAATAAAGAAATAAGCGACTCGCAAAGATGCCCCAATACTTGTCTGCCTTGCTGGCTCCTAAAAAATAGAGGTTTCTCTAACTCACAGCCTGTCTGCCTCGTGCTCCGGTCAAGAGTCAGAAGTGCTATTAACCTAATTAAACTTAAAATTATATTAGTATAAATTTAAAATTTTCAGTATTTGTTTGATAATACTAAAAATTGAAAGGTGGGGATGGTTACATATTCGGTAGATAATAATTAGAGAAAATTAACAATTAACAAATAACAAGTACTAAATATATTTCATAAAGAGCCAACGCAAAAGAAATATATATATTTCATAAAGTCTCGTGAAAAAAAAATAAAAAGAATATATGTTTGATGAACCTTCCAGAAAATCGCATTATTACCTCTTTGAGGCATGTGGTGTTGGGACCCCACAAGAAGTGCATGCACCCTCACCGCATCATTTTCTTTCCCATCCTGGGTGGCCTTCTTTTTTATTTCTATCGCGGTAAAGTGCTGAGTTGGTTGGCACTACCTCCAGGCATGATTTTGATTTTGACATGCACGTTATTCAATTTTAGTTTTTTTTTTTTTTTTTTTTTCAAAAAGAAAATTGGCATCTATATTTCATGAAAATAAAAAAAATAAAGCAAAAATAAGTAGAAAAATAATCAAATAACTTAATCATGGAAGAAAGAAAGGTGTATTAGCGGAGCAAAGTGCTTTGATTAAAGAGAACTCGTATTAATCATTGAGATCCTTTCAATCTTTTGTCTATATTATTATTATGGAGACCACGTGCTTCTTTGCCTTACTGCCTAAATTGTTTTTTTTAATCTGCCTAAAGTGTAAAATTAAAAAAAATACTTCTTTTTAACTTTTTATATGAAACCAATATTTCAATAAAAATAGACAATTTAAAAAAAGTGAGGTATTTCATATCAGAGAAAAAAATGGTAATTCAATTTTTTGGTAAAAATACAAATATTAATATATATTGAAAATGTCCAATTTAAACAAACAGACCCTATTGTGTATTTACTTTTTTGATACATGACAAATCTACTAGTATTATTTCCTTTTTTTTACTAGTAACATTTATTTATCATCCTAGTATTTATGCAACTATACATCTGTTTCAATAAATTTTAATTAGTAATTTAATTTAAATATTTAATAATTGTGGTGTCTGACAAAGTCCAACAAGTGTTGGCAACCGTGAGCTGTCACCATCACATGTTCGTTCATAAACAAACTAAAATTAAAATTAATATCAATATCAATAATTAAATACCAAATTGTGTGATGATGATTAATACTTCCATGTAATGCAAAACCAAGCTTAAATTTAAATAAGCTTAGTTACTATTCTTAGCCCACAAATCCTTATCTTAGCTTGGCTTGGACTTTTAATTGGAAAAAAAATATAAAATAATATTATTCTTGTCAAGTAGAAGTTTTTAAGTTCTTAATAAAAATTGGGAAAAAATATGCCTAATATTATTTTTAAGATCAATGATATAATAAGTTAATATACAAGGGTGTTAAAGTGATTTTAATTTAAAGTAATCCAACTTTATGTACAAAATACAATATATCCAACCTTATATACAGAATCTAACATTTGGATTGGATGATTCTATCATTAAAATAACTGATAAGCATTTCAATTTACGATGTCAACTCAATTATATACAGCTCAATACACGGGGCCTTTTTTTTTTTTTTTTTGTGTTTATTGACCATATGGCTGAGCTTTTTACACATGGACGATTCTGCCATTGCAAAAGCCCTGTAAAAGAAAGGAAAATACTTTAACCAGAGTATTTGAAAATGAAAATGATAATCCGACACGCAAAATATTGTAAAAATTAGTTAACTATGGAATTCTATAACTTACTAATGTTTTTAATTAGATAAACCACAGAACCTCTCTCCCTTTTCTTCTTTCCCTGCATATGCCAATCCCAAAAGATAACAGTGCTCTGCTCAGAACAGCAGAAAAGAGGAGCAAGAACAACTGAAGAAGGCTATGAAAATGGGTTCAATGAACCAATTCAAAGACCAATCCCTCTCCTTCACCAAGAAGCTCCTTCCCTATGTTATCTATTCTCTGCTTCCCATAGCTCTTCTTCGCCTATACTTTAACCCTTTACCCTTTCTTCCATCTACAGAAACTGAACTTCCCCACTCCAACTCCATCACCATCACCTCCCACTCTTCTTCTTCTTCTCCTTCCGCAGGTACTTTCAGCATCATTTTTCTTGTAAAATTTCTATAATTTGTTACTATGTTTTGTATTGTCTTTCAATTTGTAACTTGTGATATGGGATTTACGAGCTTCCTCTTGTTGTTTTTGGCAGAAAAGGTAAGAACTTTGGAGACCCATTGTGACTATTTCAATGGAAAATGGATCCGTGACAAGAGAGGCCCTTTATATAATGGCACAACCTGTGGTACCATCAAAGAAGGCCAGAACTGCATCTCTCATGGAAGACCTGACATGGGTTATCTTTATTGGAGGTGGAAACCCAGTGAATGCCATCTTCCAAGGTTTGAACCTGAAACATTTCTCCAACTTCTCCAGAACAAGCACTTAGCTTTTGTGGGGGATTCTATGGCTAGGAACCAATTAGAGTCCCTTCTTTGTATGCTAGCCACTGCTTCGACCCCTAACCTTGTCTATAGAAATGGGGAAGACAACAAATTTCGCCGATGGCACTTTCCTTCCCACAATGTAAGTGTCTCAGTATATTGGTCACCATTTCTTGTGGAAGGCATTGAAAAATCAAACACAGGGCCAAATCATAATAAACTGTTCTTGGATCATGTAGATGAGAAATGGGCGAAAGATTTGGATCAAATGGATATGATTGTGCTATCAATCGGGCATTGGTTTTTACATCCTGCAGTTTATTTTGAAAGTGGTTCAGCTTTAGGGTGCCATTATTGTCCTGGTCTTAATCACACTGAAATTGGGTTTTATGATGTGTTGAGAAAGGCATTGAGGACCACACTTAACAGCATAATAGAGAGGAGAGGACGTAAAGGGAGTGGGATTGATGTAATCGTAACCACATTTTCACCTGCACATTTTGAAGGTGAGTGGGACAAGGCTGGGGCTTGTCCTAAAACCAAGCCGTATAGAAATGGAGAGAAGGAAGTTGAAGGAATGGATGCTGATATGAGAAAGACTGAGATAGAAGAAGTGGAAGCTGCAAAGACAAATGCCATTGCCAAGGGCTTCAAATGGTCAAGATTGGAGGCATTGGATGTAACCAAATTAGCATTGTTGAGGCCAGATGGGCACCCAGGTCCCTATATGCATCCATTTCCATTTGCTAATGGGGTTCAAGAGCGTGTGCAGAATGACTGTGTTCATTGGTGTTTGCCAGGCCCTGTAGACACTTGGAATGAGATCTTTCTGCAAAAGATCAAGAAATGGAAGCATCAACCAAGGAGTGAAGAATGAGGTATTTCTTTTTTCAGATTTCATTGTTTTTCCCACAAGATATTTGTTGCATTGTCATGTTTCCTCCAAATGGGTTATGATGAAAAGGGAATTAATTGCGAACTGCATTTTGTTGAAGCAAATTGGAGGTAGAGTGCCCAAGAAATGATGTTTTTGTTGTAGTTAGATTGGCCATTTACAGATAGATGTACAAAGTGGTGGATAAATTCAGTACACGTTGATTGGTCCTTCCTTTTCTTCCTCTCTTGCTAGCCGTCAATTTTGTGTAGTGGGATATTGATTTATTTATTTCAATAAAATTCTTATTATTATTGAGTTGAAAAATCTGCCGACTAATAAGTAAGTGTTATGTGGGTGAATTGAATCGATCAAATGAATAATAGTCTATGTTTTTGCAATTTCTTGTGGAATAATTAACTAGTCTTTTAACAATAAACACTTGCAAAAGGTCAATCTGGGATCCAACCACTATTTTCTCCTTGGTCCATTTGTGTTAAATTTCTGAGCTTATAACTCCCTCATGGCCACCGAGTAGGTTCAATTGGCAAGTTCACCAACTATGACTTGCAAATTAAAGCAGAGATCTCTTGCTTTACCCCCTGAAAGTGAACCGTTGTGTTTGGTGGGACACAATATTGTAGGACATATATATCTATATATATATATATATATATATCACTTTGTCTACATCTTATTGAAGATGAAGATGAATTAAATACGCAATTGGTAATTCCTTCTTCATTCAAATTTCACTGGCATGTGATTTACATGTGACTACAGTTGTCTCTTTCAACGGAGGCTTAATTCTTGTCACCTTAACTAACGTGTTTGAACATTGCATGTGGGTTTCTTTCACGATGTTGTTTTATATTAGATTCTTCAACCACTACCAAACCTTGACTTGTATATATATGTCTCGTTGTTATTTGTTACAATTGATCTGACGCAATTATAGAAGAAGTTTTTTCTTCTTACGATATATTAGAAAGCGGCATACTCCATTATCAAGGATGATGGAGTTTACATTCTTAATTCAAGTGACGTAACAGTAAAATTCTGATAAATAATTAAATTTAAATATTAAAATATGTGGCTAACTAGTAGCAAGTGAGAAAATATATAGAACCTTGAAACAATAGCTAGTTAAGGATCTAAAGGGGTAGCCAGAGGCTTTGACTCTTTCCTTATACGGAAAACTGATAGGATTTTTTACTGGAACAAAAGTGATCGGATTTTCGTTCAAATTTGATGACTTATTTTATGTAAATTTTTTAGGAGAAAGAAAAAAAAATATTATGACACCTTTATTATAAACATAATATATCATACCATATGGGATTAGTAATAAAATATATTAATGTTTTTTAAGTTTGTTTGAGAGAATGAAATAACTTATATTTTGTGCCAGTAAAATATAATCAGAAAATGAAAAATATGTTTTGAAAAAGACTTTTTTTTTTTTTTTTTTACAAATCTGGGCCAAAGCCCGAAAAAAAAAAAAGGACTACAAAGTGCTGACCTTAGGACTAATACTTCCTGTCTTGAAATGGTGTAATTCCTTTGCTAACCCACAATATTTTGAGTACTAAAATCGTTCACCAGATATTTATATTTTCATGTTTAAATTTGAAGTTATAGTCAAAATACGTGTAGAAGAAAGTGTTTAAATAGTGTGTAATTAATCCCATTAAGCGAAGAGTTTCAGTTTTACTCCATATCTGGTTAGTTATAAGTTGGCTGAAATTCATGATTTTACTTGAACAACGCTTTATTTTAAAATAAAAAATTGAAAAATATTTATAGCTTCAAATAATAAGATATTTGATTATTAAAATTTATATTCTTTTAATATATTAAATTTCCGTAAGAAAATAATAAGGAATAAATCCCAAGTCTTCTGCAATTGTTACACAAATCCAAACATCATTCCTAGTTTTTTTTTTTAATCTATAACGTGTTTAGTTGCATTAGCTCACTGTCACTGATATAAATGGAGCAAAGCAAATGGTCGTTAGCCTTAGCCCATGTATCCGCCCGCCATTTCTACAACTGTCCAGCTGTTTTGCTGGGTTAATGTGATTCACAACATGTCTTCACCAACGGTCCAACGAATGTCTTTCCTACATTATAGAATCTCATATACTTGAATGGTCAATTGGTCATGTGTTCCTTCTGCTGATGATTCTGCATAGCATCTCTGATCTGATTCCATTACCATAGCGAGCAACAAAATCTCTTTCTTCCTATGGCTTTGGCTGCTTCCCTCTCCTTCCCCTTAGATCCACAGAATCTTCACTGCCAATGCCGCTTCAACATCAGCAATCTCTGTAAACCTCATCAAACGCGTCTCTTTACTCTCTTATCTCCTCACTACAAACAGCCACTTTCCCTTTTCCATAAAGAGGGTAACTTTAGCACTTCGGACCGGTCGGTTTCTTAGCAATGAAGAGCCTGAGAAGCTCAAATTCCTTGAAAAGTTCAGATATTTTCAGGAATTGAAATCTGAGTCAATGTTGGTTCGAGTAAAGAGGCCAGAGGAAATGGATATCACCGTTGGGTTACTTGCCGTATCCTTCGCTGAATCAATGCAGTTGCCGTCTGGCTATGTTTCTGTGTTGAAGTTTTTGATAAAGCAGTATTTGATTGAAAGAAGAACTTCCATGCCGCACATGGCTACGCTTACTGGATTTTACAGAGGGATGGTGGAAGGTCGTGAAGAACAGAAAGTGCAGCTAGCGGGGACTGTGGAGATATGTTTTAACAAGAGGGGTGCCTACTCTTCTCCCCACCAACGCCTCCCAGGGATTCGCCATACCTATGTAACATGGCTGTGAAAAGGTCTCTTAGGAGGTAACTTTTCTTTAGCTTACTAGACTTCTAGCTGCTTCAGTTAAAATGCAAGTTCAATTGATATGTCTTTATTGGTACTTCACTAACGCATCTGATGTGTTTGTCCATTTCTGCAACCAAAATTCATTTGTAAAAAGGGAAAATTAGGATTTCTAGCTTTGGAAATGATTGAATCAGTGTAGATAATGAACATCTGAAATAAACAGATGCATGGCTGATATTACTTTCATGGATTCAAACATTCAAAGGGGCAGAAACACGAATTACAGCTTGAACATTGAGTGGTCTGGTGCAGCCAGTAGGTTTAATAATCGTATTCGCCAAACTTGCAATTAAATAATTAAGTTACCCCTGGCACCATAGGCAGTTAAAATTTCAATTGTAATGATAAACTAATATGTTTAGTGTAACCAGAGGATGGTGTCATTTGAGCATCTGATCAAGTTTATCCTAGATGGTTAGTCTCGAATTCCCCGTAGTAATTTGGTTCCAAGACTATATTGCTGGGATTTACTTGCAGGAGAGGGATTGGCTGGCATCTTCTAAAGGCTGGCGAGGAACTAATTTCTCAAATGAGCTCCTCAAGAGAGGTTTACTTGCATTGCAGAATAATTGACGAAGCTCCATTTAACATGTATACGAAAGGAGATTATAAAGTTGTAAAGACAGATAGTTTTCTTGCCTTGCTGATGTTGCAGAGACGGAAGCACTTGATGTGCAAGGAGCTTCCTCTCTTGAGTAACCCTCCAGAATCAGAGTTGTCAAGTTCTGATAATGAAAAAACAATATGAATATAGACTAGTTTTGCAACACATTTTAAGGTGATACTATCACCGTCTTATGTTGCTTGAAAGCTCATAATGTATGTTTAACTTCTAAATGCTTTTATACTTAAACATGCCTTGTGGGTAAAGCTACTTATTTCAATATATGGTTTTCTCTTCTAGGAATGGTAGCGACTTTGGTCATGGTGGGTTGACCATTGAATTTTGACTAGAGGTCAAACGAGTGGTTCAGACATCCTTGAACGTATACTCTTTATCCATAGGGCCAGGAGCTTTTTTGTTACAGGTAAATCACACTAGAAATCCTTAATTTTTCTTATGATGATTGTAGTATTTCATTTCTTCCCCTCCAAGTAGTTTGAGAGATTTCTTTGTTTCTTTCTTATAAGATAATCCAAAGTAGTGATACTTTGTAAAGGGTTGTGCCAATAAAAATTTATGGTCGTATTATTATTCAGCTTGTTGTCTAGACATGAATATGAAGCAAGAGTGGAGGATGAGACAGCAAGTATTTTTTATTGTCGATAGAAAACCATCATCAACTTGATGTCTAAACATGTGATTTGCTAGATTATTCTCAAACTGTGCATAACCATTCCCAAACCTTTTGAATTTGTATAGATAATCATTTGAAGTTCTTTTACACATTCTGGCATGGAGGGCCTCTCACTACTGTCAGTACGGACACACCGTGATGCCAGATTGGCAAACATGGCAATAGATTCTATGATGTAAGAATTTCGAGCCATCTCTGGATCTATCACCGTACGGAGCTTCTTGCGGTCGTTCAGTATGTGCCTCACCTATATACATAAATCATATTATAAGTCTATCATTTCTGAGTGTAACATCCTAGAACTTGTGAACCCGAACCATATGCATTGAGTATATATATATTAAGGATGTAACATATGCAATGTATATGTATATTTCCTACCTGTAATACGAGGTTTTGGTCATTCGGACCCTGGTTTAGATCTACTGCTCGACGTCCTGTCAAAAGCTCAAGAAGGACAACACCAAAAGCATAAACGTCACTTTGAAGAGTGAGTTTACCAGTCTGTTATCCAAGGAGATAAAATAATGATCAGAATCTTGAATCACAAAGGAGATAAATCTTAAAGCTGATTGACTCGTATGAACAGAACATAATTCTGAAAGAACTAGTTAAATGAGCTATTTTTGGTGCATACCGAAGTGTACTCAGGATCAAAATAGCCGAAGGTCCCAAGTACTCTGGCGGTGACATGTATCTCCTGGCCTTCTGGCATTAACTTGGCAAGCCCAAAATCAGATATCTAGAAAAAGACTACTAATTTCAGCAGTGTCGTATTATTTGTAAGATTTTACAGTTATTCTAGTGTTTGGGAGTTCAAATTACCTTTGCCTCAAAGTTGGCATCTAATAGAACATTGGTAGATTTGAAGTCCCTATGAACAATCGGAATCCCTACAGCAGAAGCTGAATGAAGATAAGCAAGCCCTTTTGCTGCTCCAAGTGCCACTCCGAGTCTTCGAGGCCAATCCATTTTTCTCTCCCCAATTCCTGAAAGTGGATATATGTTAACAGAGTTGAATTCATGTGAGGAATTGTGAAATGGGTTTGGATTTTGGGTGAGATTGACAAACCATTCAAATGATCTTGCAGGTTCCCATTCTGCATGTATTCGTATACTAAGAATCTGTGCTTTCCGTCAGCGCAATAGCCTATCAAAGAAACAAGATTTGGGTGGTCAAGTCTGCTCAAGATATCAACTTCAACTCGGAACTCACGCTCCCCCTCTGCTTCTTTAAATGCTGGCTGCTCCATTTTCTTGATTGCTACAACCTTCAGCGGGTGACATGTTAGTATATGTTGCATTCATTTTATACACATTTTGAACCATTTTCTTTTCTATCAAGTTGTTTTGTCTACTAGTTGATTTGAATTCAGTCGTGATATGATACCATTAATTGTTGTAAGACGTAGTGTTTATTAAGTTTTACTCATGTTACAAATTTTTGAGTTCATATAAAATCAACAAGGTGTTAATTTAATGAAAATAGATTGAGTTTTAAAATATTTCAAATTAAAAATTTTGAATTTGAAACTTTGGAATCGATCTTATTAGGAATGATTATTGATTATTACTTCTATTCTAAACAGAGATTAGTTTTATTGAAAGGATACGATTATACAAAGATGCTGAAAAAACTCATAGCCAGAGCATATTACCTCTCCTGACCGCAAAGTGCCCCGGTAGACCCTGCCAAATCCTCCTTTTCCAAGCATATTATCATCACTGAATGAACATGTTGCCTCTTCCATCTCTCTGAGTGTGAAAACAGATGATCCATGCCGCCTTTTTGTGGGTTTTGGTGTTTGATCTTCAAGTTTCCACAACCCCGCAGGTTTATAAACCCCTGAAATAAATGTCTAGAGGTTATTTCAAGCTGGTTATGCCATGTCCGTACAAGCTTACAGCACAAGGAAAAAGGGAAATAAGAAGCAGCAGCAGTAAAGAGAAGAAAGAAAAAAAAAATATGTACAAGGGTCTGTATCTTGAGACTTGCTTCTACGGCGCTTGTTCCAGGCTGAGACCAAACCAAACGGCATCTTGTCTTGTCTCTACCTTAAATTTTTGTCTGTTTAAGTATTGAGATTGCAGATTCTAACAACCAAGCATATAATTAAGGAGACGACAAATCCCATAACACCCTCAGAAATTCAGGTGAATTTTCTCAAGAACCTTGATGATCACTCTGGCATGGTTTGCATGTCTCAGACAGTTTTCCCATATAGAAATAGAACTATTTTTGTAGAACAGGAATCATCCATAGAGTACGCATGGAGCAAGTGAGGTTAAATAAGAAGAATACTCGACAGCACATCTTCAACAACCTTGGATTTTCTGTGACACAAATAACACATGGTGACAGAGAGAGAGAGAGAGAGAAGGATATGCTTTAAGGAAAAGAGAAAGCATAGAAAGGAAAAGTAGGTACGCTTGCTTACCCATGGTAATTGGTGGGGTTTGTTTTGTTCTTTGATAAGGAAATTCAGACTGCATTGTCTCATGTGAAGATTTTTTGATATAAGATAATCCAGTTGTGTAATCCATGTAGTTGGGTGAGATAAGGAATGTTGGTGTTTACAAATTGAAAATAAGGTGGCAGTTGGGAGGCTATTTTCATTTGTTCCCTTCATTATGTATAAATTCTTTATTTTCTTCCTCCTAAAACTATCCCTTGTATGGTGTAACCGTCTTTGTTAGTATCAAAGCCTATCGTCATCACAATTGACCAACATTTCTTGGGGGCCAATCATAATAATTCCCCTACCATCAATGCGAGGACCCATGAACCAAAATCCTCTTAGTCAATTACCATCTCTTGCAAATCAAAGGCAAGGGAAGAATAAATGTATAGAGGAAAGGGAAGAAAAAGAATGAAGATGAAGACTATCCTAGAGAGTCTAAAAGGTTTAATTTATATTCAATTTATGGGCAAGTAAATCTTCTAGTAACGAAGAATATAATAACATAGTTGCTAATTGTTTTGAAATGGAGAAAAGGGTGGTTTTTGTTTTGGGGCCAAAGGGAACAATGAAATTGACAAGCCATTATTTGAATCAAAGAATAAAGTGACGACGGTTTACAAATGGTTTGGTAACCAAGCGAATCAACGTACTTCTATTTCCTTTCTCAGACAAAGTGGGAATAAATCGAAAAGAAGGTGCTTCAGCACAGCATGTGATCACGGTTACTTCAAGGCCAATGGAGATGGGGAACTCTATGCAACTTCGTTGGAGTTTATTGTATATGACAAATTATATATATATATATATATATATATATATTGAGTATGACAACTTCGTATACACACATGATTTCTTTGTGTAAGAAAAATAGTCTAACTCGTAAAAAATTTAAAAACTGCTTGCAGCTTTGGGAAAATAGCATTTTTTTTATTATTATTTTGACAAATTTAAAATTATTTTGTTAATGGTAAAAAAGACAAATGAGCCAGCCCAATGATCTGCGGACCCTTAGGAGGGCCAGTTAGGGCCACAATAATTGGGCCAAACCCTTACTAAGGTCCATCAGTACATTTTTAATTTGTCTATCGACTTTCCAACGCAATTATGGGATGACAATCTCGTTACCTAATTAAACTTGTTCAACTCTATTTTTCAATGTATCTCCACCGCCATGCCAACAGATTACACGGCCCAATTAACAACATCACCGACTGTGTAATTATTGTAGCCACTCAGCTCGTTGCAATTTCACAATCACATTCCATGCACACACTGACCCAAGATCCACTAGTGGGTTCTCATTGCCAATTCTAATCTAATTCATCGTTACTTGCACAATTTATTCATCAAGCTCATTGTTTTTTGCTTTCTTTGGCTAAATTTTTTTGCTGTTTTGAGATAAAGGACCACGTGCCCTGTGACAGCCTTAAATTGCATCACCTTACTAACATCTACAATTTGCTTCACAATTTTATTGATTGGGCCCCCAAGCTTTAGTTGTCTTGTCAAGAGTGCTGCCAATTTCCTGGCCCCTTAATAAAGTGGTGGTTGGATTGGTTCCTAAAGAATTTATAGCTCTTGTCCTAATCCAACTTCAAAGTGTTATAGATATGCTCTTATGGTAACTCTATATATACATATTCTTGATACCAAGTTCTCATAACATATCCAACCCATAAGTTAATACATTGATACATCTCAATCTTCATTATTTCTTTCTGAGTTTTAACCTGAAAATGGCTGCACCAGCTGGAAAGCTTGAGGTTGATGTTGAGGTCAAGTCCAGTGCCGAGAGGTTCTGGGGAATCATCAGAGACTCTGCAAC
Organism: Bauhinia variegata; assembly: GCA_022379115.2. NCBI lineage: Eukaryota > Viridiplantae > Streptophyta > Magnoliopsida > Fabales > Fabaceae > Bauhinia > Bauhinia variegata. The sequence continues at coordinate 12,434,702 of CM039436.1, read as the reverse complement.
AATTTTCCCGAAGGCATTCCCTGTTGACTATAAGAGCATTCAAATTCTTGAGGGTGATGGCAAGGCTGTAGGCTCTGTTCGCCTTATCGAGTATGGTGAAGGTAATTACTTCCTTCATTTTATTTTTGACATTGATCCCTAACCGGGATGGAATTAGTAATCGATATATTTTTTTAATAATAACGGCTCTAAAGTTTTAAACTTTTTTGCGAGTGATTTACATTTTATTAGGTTCTCCAATAGTGAAGATATCCAAAGAGAGGATTGAGGCTGTGGATGAAGCAAAGAAGTTAGTCACTTACAGTGTGATTGATGGGGATCTCATGAAGTACTTCAAGAAATTCCAGGGAAATGTGAGTGTGACACCAAAGGGAGATGGGAGTGTGGCCAAATGGTGGTGTGAGTATGAGAAGGCTAGCAATGAGATTCCTGACCCACATGTCATCAAAGACTTTGTAGTCAAGAACTTTGTGGAGGTTGATACCTTTGATCTGTCAAAGGCATAGAGCTCAGATCATTGCTGCCCTTGAAACTTGAAGTTCTAGTATAATATGTATGGATTATCAAATAATGTGGCGTTTTGCATTTCATATGAGAGGTTTAAGGTTTATTAATTGCAGGACATGGCACTGTCCATGCTTACCGCTGGCCTGATATATCAAATGTCCTATTTTGATAGCGCTGCTCCTACCAGCCATTAATTTGATTATGAGAACTTTAAGAGAATCCCTCTTGCCATATATATATATATATAAAGATGGATTCTTTATAGTTGAAAGTTATAGTAATAAAAGGGAGATAAACATATAAAAAGTAAATCTATTTTACTACTAGAATTTTTAAGTCGAACCTTATTTGACAATTTTATCTATAGTTCTAACTTTTCTTTCAATATTGGATGATATTTGATCCCTTCTAATTTATCCCCACATCACATTTGATTTAAGGAGTTGGTTGGCTTGATTGCATGGCATGGCTCTATTTCTGTCTCTCTGCCACGTTAATAAATTGAGTGTGGATCCGTAGTGGAATCTCTGCTCTCAACCAATTTTGGCTACTGGTCAAGGCAACGTAGGGATATAAAATCACCAGCTACCCCACTTTACATTGTCTTATAAATTTATAATCCATATTAGTAAGTACTTAACACGTAATCCTTCTAAAATACGAATACTTTTATCATTCTTTCGCACGCTCTTCTTTTTATTAGTATTCCCAAGTAGCGTGGACGGCGTACTTTGTCATTTATTATGTAAATATTCACAAACGGCATGCTGATTTGAGATTTTAACATCATCGTATGCTGACGAGGTGCATGTTAGATATTAGACTAAATGGATGTGTGAGTGTCATGCGCTGGCGTATGTGACAGTTAGTTAGGTTAATTAGTTCCTAGTTGTGCTTCGCTACTTGAGCGTCTATTGTAAGAATGTGTGCACCTTCATCTCTTCTCTCTGTTCAAAGACAAATTTTTGGTCTATTTATTTCTCTGTTAAAACCCAAATTAATAGACAGAAAATGAGTTGATCGAATACCTCATACAGAGAAGAAAAACACCCCAATGTTAAATCTACTTGAGAAAATACTTAGGACTGTCCGGAGCCGAAACTTCCGCCCAAAGCAAAATGCTCCTCTCCCTTATATTTTCACTAATCACACATACAGTAACCGAAATACACTAACAATAACTACGACACATACTTGGTAACTGCCCATATATATACATATATATAAGAACACTTGTTGTGACTTCAAAATATTTTGCAGCAAATGAACCTATGCACAGTTTAAAAACATGCATATAGCTCTATTTACTACAGAATAGAGTGGAAGCTTCTGCATAATAATAGGTGACTTCCCCTCTCCCTGGCCTTATGAAGCTTTGTCTACACCTCTTCTTCCACTTTTTCTTGCAAAAAGGGGATTTTCTTGTCCAAAGAATCTGAGCTATTGTCACAAGGCTTTTTGATTTTGTCGTCTTCATCTCCTTTGATCTGTCCCCATATCACAGTATAATACCCCATTCCTATTATAGTGGCTCCAATCACACTGCATAAATTTTGGTGAAAAGACTAAATTACGAGATTTAAACAAGCCCAAACCAATTGATCAGGATTTTCTAACCTTACATTGGTGACTTTAGAGAGTGATAAGATAACAGGTTTTAAAAAAAGAAAATGAGTCTCGTATAAGATCTACTTTCTCTTTTTAAAACATGCTCTTATCTTTCCTAAATTAGTAACTTTCAAAGTTACAGAACCTATTTATCAAATAAAATAACCTAAGTTTTCAAACATAATATATTTGAAAGGGAATGATATAAAATATTCATCTTTGCTTTAGTTCATTAGAACTGAGGGAGAATCTAATAAAGTACCCACCTTCCACAGTGAAGGCTGTTCGGGAAGAAGCTAACTCCAAAAGTGGTTGCATAAGCAATACCAAAGGGCTTAAACAATGGCACATAACATGGGCCCTTCATGCGTGTGAACCAAATTTGGATATTGGGACGAATAACCCCACCAAATATTGCCTGCGATATAGCATATATCTGGTCAATAGGGTAAATATATAAAGTTTATGTTTATCTATGTAACTGATAGTTGTTTATGTTACCGCTTACAGTTAAAACAATTAGAATGAGCTCCATGTTGTGGTTTAGCTTCCAAAAAATAGGGTCTCTCTCTATCATTAAGGAGACTATTGCACTTAGCACCGTCCCAAGTGAGGTATAGCATGTGACCACCTTCATTGCTTCAAGTTCTGGATATTGCTTAACGGTTTCCTTCTACCAGAGTTGAAAAGGAAAGAACCAACTTTGATCACCAGAGAGTCAGAAAAGAGAAACAATAAAGTGCAACAGAGAAAAGATAAAGAACAGCACCTGAATGAAGTTCCAAAGTGCAACAGAGAAAGAAGCAGCAGCAAGCAAGATGCCACCAAGAATCCAAAACTCAGGTGTTGAGGAGAAGACAAAGAGTTGCTTAGTGCGTCGGAGTTGATGATCAGAAGAATGTATTAGAAGAGGCCCCTTGAACAATTCCACTTCTACTGCTCCCAATATTGATATCAGGGTGCCAAGCACTTGGAATCGGATAGCAGAGCTTCTTAAATCGAAGTTCATTTTCCTAAATTAAAAAGGAGTATCAATATTATTGATTCAGCTGTATATGAATCTTACAAATACATGAAACAAAGGCAAATGTTACTAAAAGATCATTAGGAACCTCAGAATGACTGAGAGCAGGAAATTGCAAGCTGGGATCAAATGGCCCATTGCACATACAAGAATTGGCGAACTGTAGCTTAGACCCACGAATAAAAATATCTGGGTCATGGTTATCCTGCAAAATCCAATGAAAAAGATTGAAAAAAAAAAAAATCACTACTTTGTAGTTTTTCCTCTTTTTACCTGTAAATATACTCAATGTAATTTTAAGGAGACTTAGTTTAGTTTCATAAAAAAAATTAAAAATTTGACTCTCTATGATAAAATAGGTGCAGTTAATATAATCAATAATTTAGTACATTATAAAAAATTGAATGAATTTATTCATATATAATTATTCGTAATTTAATAATTTATAGTGTTATGTTAATGATTGTACTGACTATATTATTTTTTGACCAAGAAAAATTTAAGTCTCTCAGTGACTATGCACAAGAGAGAGTATACTATACCCTACTAAACCCAAGAACAAGTTTCGCGTAAACAAAGGCAAAGTAAAAGGTGGCTGCTTTGATCCCCTGCAAACAAGATAAAGATACCAAGGTCAAAGCTTAAAAGCATCCATGCAATGCAAAATAAAGTGGGAGGGTAAAAGACCGAGAGAGAAAAGAAAGACCTGTCCTTGCTGTGTGAAAAAAAGGAGCAGGGAAAGAGAACTAAACTGGCCAGGGCATTACTATAGCCAATGAACACAAAAGAGCTCATTCCATTAGTGATAACAGTTTTGGCAAAAGATGGTGAGCCCTATAGTGCACCCTTCCATAATCACCATCACTATAAATGGAAACACATCCCATATCTTAGCCTTAGCCTCCATTAAACGAGCACTTGAGTTGTTATTGCTAGAATAATAAACAGTAGTAATTAACACTTAGAACACGATTATTATTATTATTATTTGAATATATATATATATATATATATATATATATATATATATATATATATATATATATATATATATATATATATATATATATATATATATATATATATATATATATATATATTTGTGTGTGAACTGTGAACCCAAGTTGATGCGAAGCAAACCCAAATTGGGAGTACTCTCTGTACTGTATTGAATTGAAGCATGTCGCTGCAGCGCATTTATAGAAGCAGATAAAGAAGGCAAAAGAAAGGCCATGCATGCATGGGGTATAGCATGCAGGTAACCCTTCACAGAGTGGGGAAGCTACTTTTGGAGAAGTTGCAACTCGTGTGTGTCCCTTATTCTTAAACAAGGGATAAAGGTGACGTCTCAGCTAGTTTTAAATCATTCTTTCATTTAATTATTATTATTATTATTATTTCCAGTTTGGTCAGAAGCAGAACTTATTTGTCCACTCTGCTTTTTTGTCCTCTTTATATTCTAAAAATGCAAAGAAAGAAAAAAAAGAGGAAATGAACAAAATTAATGTTTACGTTTGGGCATATACTATTTGGCTCAACATGTTTGCGCATGGTTTTAATTAGATAGTCTTTTTTAATTTACCATACAATAATGATGAATGCTGGACCAATAATTGGATGCTTTCAGTATTTTTGGGAATAGATTCGTGGTACCCATTGTTTGAGGCCTTACCATTATCGAGTATGTATGCATTTAATAAACCAGACTTTTGGCATGTTTACAAGGAAGACTTATTAGGTTAATTTGTTTTATAAACATTTATTTCCTTAATGGCAGAAAAATAATTTTGTAAAAAAGAATCCTAGATCCTGAAAACCATCTCAAAATATCGATTAAAAAAAAGAAAAGAAAACCATCTTCTAAGAAGGACACTCTTTTATGAAATGTTTTCGAGTGAAAAATTTTCCATAGGAAATAATAATTTATCTTTTGAATAGTATTTTTGATGTGTTCTAAAATTGGCCGCTTTTCATTTTTCTTGATTAAAATGATAAGACATTTTTCCCACCTTAGATTCTTAAGGGGTTCGCAACCATTATTGATTCTTACGCTGAAAATAATAATAATAATAATATCTCTTCAACCACACGTTACTGAGATGTAAGAAAATTTTCTTTTTGAATCTTGAATGAAATGTTGACTACGGCAAGCAGGGTTGAACAGTCTTAATAATACATAAATATTTATTTTACATTTTATAATTTTATTTAAAATATAAAATATCTTAAATTCTTTTTAACAAGTACATAGTAAATGCAGGGAAATTAAATTCATCCCATACTCATAGTCTATAATTAAAGGGGAATTTATCTCCTCGTTGCATGTAATTTCTGTAGCACATATATATATATATATATTCTTACATCTTCTATGTCCTGTTTTGGAGCAAAGGAATCTTATTGCTGCATGATTCCAAGTTGTCAACACCTCCCAGCTCCAGCTGAATCTTCTCTTCTAAGGCCTTCCCCCACATCACACCATAAAGTCCCAACACAATCATAACTGCACCAATCAAACTGCACAGAAATTCATTTGAAAATTTAAAATCAATTTAAATAGAAAACATGTTCCATTTGCTAGAAAAAATTAATTATGGTATTGCATACAATAATCAAAGCACCGTAAATATTTTTATCAACAAAAAATAGATATGTTAAACTAATTTTAAGAACTTTACCTTCCAAGGTGAAAATCTTCTCCCAAAAAGGTTGCACTCATGATAATTGTAAATACAATTCCCAAAGGTTTGAACATAGCACAAAACAGAGGTCCAGTTTTTTGCAAGCACCATAAGATCAATGCATAGCATAACGTGACTACAATCACAGCCTGCACCACATAAAATGTAAATCAACATATTATTAATTGAATAGTAATTAAATCAACATCCAAACCAAGTGCATCTCAAGTTCTCGGTTTAGCCAATTATCTTGGGCCTATCGTGCGGGCTAATATCTTGTTGGTGATTTCCTTTCACATCCCCTTTTTCTTTTCACACCTCTCATCTCCCTTGTACACAACGGTTAAAATAAAAAGGGTGGTAGGTGTGAAAAGATAAAGGAGGTGTAAAAAGAAACTATCTTTCTTGATCGGTCTTAGACCCAACCACCTAAGGCCTCACAGCATTAGGCCCAAGTTATCAAGCTAGAATAAAAAATAAAATAAAAAGACCTGGTATAAAATGGCAAATAACCCCATATCAAGCTTTACCACCCATGCCCTCGGATTTGTGACTGCAAATAAGGAAAACACCGAAGAGAGAATGGTGCCAAAGAAGACTTGGTGGAAGGCTACAAACATGAGAGCAGGGTATTTCTTTATAATGTGAGCCTGTAAACATTTAGCAGGACAGGAGAGACAAAGTTAATTATTTTCTTTTGTTATTAATTTGCAAAAGTTGAGAGAGAAAGAGTAGCCTATCTAACCTGATATATGTAACATGCTGAAGCCAAGAAAGCTTCGGTAGCACAGACCAAAGCTCCATAGATCCAGTTCAGTTGTGATGGAACAGCAAGTTTATTGCGAGAAGAATATTGTGGCTTCAAGATTGATGGGCCCTTGTAGAATGTTATCACCAATGCTCCTGAAATTGATATTATAGTTCCTAACACTTTCACTTGGCTGCTAGAATGTCTCCAATTAAATGCTTCCATCCTAAACCATTCAAATGAGATTAATTAGGCAATTAGTCAATCAGATTATAGACCAACATATTCTTTGTCTCATAATTTAATTTGTTCTAAATCATGTCCCCTCTTTATAATGGGACCTCTCTTATCTTGTTGACATGAAAGTTCTCTCTTTTGATATAGTTTAATGTTTTATTTTTTGTTTTAATTCTTTTAAAGTGAATTTCATTTTAACAAATGCATGCAACTTTGGAAAAGTGTACTGGTTACGTCGGCCAAAACAAAGAAAAGTGATTTTTTATTATACTCTAAATAGAGGTAAAAAGAAAAGCTCAATAAAAAAACAACCGACCGGCATGCATCTCAGTTACAATTCCAAAGACTTCATTATTTTGTTGTGCCAAGTGTCGAGATAATTTTATACTTGGCAATTGGTAAACAATGGAGGTGGCAAATGGTAGCTTCACCACATCTCCTTTCGAACTTCGAGTTGAAAAATGCATAGGTTAATTAGTCGTTTGGATTTTCAAAATTTTTATTAACATATAAATTCCTCTTCCTCTGCCCGCATTTCGAAGGGGAAGAATTAATGTCTTATTTGTTTGCTAAATGATAGCAAAAGAATTAATATTCTTTTAATTAATGCTTCTTCTTTTTTATTTTTTCACTTGAAGAAATCAAAGCAGAACCTGAAAATGAGAGCAAGGATGAAAGTGAAAGGTGTAATGAGATTCATCATGGCCATTGCAAGTGTAGGAGAGCTCAAACCTATGCCAATATAAGCCGATATCTGTGCTCCACATCTGCAGATAAAGTAAAGGCCATTTCAGAAGTAACACTATCAAGCAAGAAAACAAAAAACAGAAAACGAATCCAAAAGAGAAATTAAGTTTCTGGACCAACCCAAGTAGGGAAAGGACAAAGAAGCTGCAAAGCACAGAGAAGGTAAGTGGAGGACGCCCTGACCTGCAAATATGCCACATAAGAAGGAAAGAAAATGCATGTTGTTTTAAATAAAGTGTATTTTTGTTAAGAGGAAACTAAAAAACTGTGAATGAATTTGCAGTGGAAGAGAAAAACCAACCTGTGAAGAAGGAAGGCAGGGAAGAGAAGGATGAGAGTAGAGATTGCACCAGAGTATACGATAATCACATACTTGTCAGTTCCGTTAGTCATTGCAACTTTGAGTACCACCATGCTGCTCGTTTGAGTCATTATAGCAATCACCATTCCCACAAATGGCACCAATTTCTGTTTACTATTCACCCTCATCCACACCATTTTGCCGTTCTTCATTTCCTCTCTCTCTCTCTCTATCTTTTTCTGAAACAAAGAAGAACCCAGTAATGCACGTCACCCACCGATATCTAGATATATTTAAAGTTAGTGTTCTTTTTCTATGGAGAAAGCTTGAGATGGACTTAATCATGCAGATTATCAGTTTGTTTCATCTGACAATCACAGTTAAGTGTCTCACATTTTGTTGACCTCAGCTGGATTCACCGATAAATGGCTCAATGTAAAACGGGCTCTCCGTGGCTCAGATGTCACTGCAGAGGGCCTGCCTTTTGTTATTTTGTCCTTTTTAATTAAAGATCTTTACTTTATACGTCATGCTATTCTATTTACATTTGAAGATGTGAACATTGAATAGCAATTTTATTATGCATCAAATTTCACGGGCTGCTTGCTACTGCGTGTATACACGGTCTGGGCTAAATCAATGGCTTTAGGCCCATACTTGTGCTGGGCCTGAGGGCTTCCTCTCTGAAGAAAGTGTAAAAGAAGACTTGGCAGAAGAATAGACAATGATGAAATGAGAACAGATTATTCGCTAGCAAAAAATCTTTGATGGATTGGATAATTCTGTAAATCAGTCACTGATTTACAATGATATCTATGATTTATGGAGGAAGCCAGGTGGGTCAAACGTCTTGTCAGTTATCACGATAGACTCTAGTGTTGTTGACCCTCTCACCATTTTGTCCACTCTAATGGTAGGGCACTGCAATTGCAAAATTGTACAGAACATATTCTCGTCAGACATTAATGAGCATCTTGGTTTTTCAATTTTCTTATGATTTCTACACATGAACATTACACAAAATATTAATTCTCTTACATGGTCCGTACACTAGCACAATATACGATTGTTTTTGTTATGTCATTGCACATATTCTAAAGAAAGTTTAATTACGCCGTGTCCGACCTCTAAAAGTTGTTGCTGCTGTTGTTATGCCCTGTTTGGCAGTAGAGGAACCTTGTGGCCACACGCTTCCAAGTTCTCAATTCCTTGCTTAACTTTCTTCCCTTCCTTGGCCTTCGCCCACATCATACAATAAAATCCAATCACAATTATAACCGCACCAACCAAACTGTAGATAATTCAATTTGAGAACTTAATAACAAAGAAGAAACGTACGCAAACTGTCATGAATGATAATTTTCAGACTCAGCCTTGACAAAACAGATACTAAATAAAGTCAAAACCCTTACCTCCCAAGATGGAAATCATCCCCACGAAAAAGTACATCCATGGTAACAGTGAATATGATTCCTATGGGCTTGAACATAGCACAAAACACAGGTCCAGTTTTGTGCACACACCATATGATTAGAAAGTGCCGGACCGCGTTCGCAGCAATTGCCTGTGAGATCAACAATGAATTAGTGACTATCAACAAACCATCTCACCCTAACATATCTAGCATGCCCTGTATGCAAAAGCCTTTTGGGCCTGAAGGAGGAAGTGAAAAGATTCAATCTCTTAATGTTAGGTTAAAGAGTCTTTGATACATGTCAAGAAATTATCTCATCTAAGAGCTTAAGCTATTAAGTAAAAGATTGGAACATTTTTTTTATATCTACACTCTACTAGCGACTACAGGCTCCAAATTTCTTATGCAGCTTCTAACTAAGCAGTGCCAAGTTTACAGTATAAGCAAATGGCAGCATAGTTGTACAAGAAAATGTCAAAGTTTGAGACAGTGAGTTACCTGGTATGAAATGGCTACCAGACCCATATTATTAAGCTTTAGAACCCATGCGCTTTTATCTGTAACAGCAAAGAAGGAAAACACTGCAGAGATAATGGTGGAAAAGAAGAGTTGGAAGAAGACTACCACCATTACAGCAGGGTATTTCTTCATAACTGAAGCCTAAAACATTTGGCAGCAAGAGGGAGTGTCACTTTTTACTCTGAAATTGTCCACTACCCCTAACTTGAAAGAATGAACCGTGAGTAAAGATCCAACCTGATATATGTACAATAGGGAAACGAAGAAACACTCAGCAGTTAAATAAATGCCTCCCATGATCCACTTCAATTGTGGTGAGAAAAGAACATTGCTGTAAGAGACTGAAGAATGTAACTTGAAGATAGTTGGGCCCTTGTAGAATATCACAACAGATGCTCCTGCAATTGATACTATAGTTCCCATAACCTTAGCTTGGCTACTAGAATGTCTCCAGTGTACTTCTTCCATCCTAAACCATTGATTTCAGATGATGATAAATTTACATAATGCAATTATTAAATGATTTCACATATAGTACTTAAAACTATCACTATAGTATCATATACTGCAAGGGTTCCACAGAGACTGTTAACTTGAAGGAATTATGGCAATGGCCCTTTCTTTTGTATTCCGAGCCCCCCTTTTTTTTTTTTCATTTTGAAATGGTCATAAGTTGACTGCACTTTTGTTTCTCCAGATTAGGTTCTGTCTGTTAATGAGAAATAATTGTGAGAATTTTATTTTTTTGAAGTTCTGGTGTAGAAAATATTTTCTTTTATCTCATTAGGTAATAATAAAAAGAAAATTTTTCTAACCAATTTGTAGCTTCTACAAGATTTTCCCCCATACGTAATATGTTTCTTCTTTCAGAAAATGCCTAAGCTTTTTTTTTTTTTTTTTCTCATCAGTTTATCACTTTATCTTCTGTTTAAGAAAAAGGATAGACCCAAAAAACAGTTCTCCTTTTCCTTGATGAGTGACTAGATACCTTTCATGTCAGTTATGTCAACTTCTCTGAGAGTCCCTCTAAAGAAAGCAAAACGTGTTAATTGGTTTCTGAACCAATCAACTGTTTCAAGATAAGCAAACAAGAAAATGGTTTTGTTTCCAAATTGGATCGTTTCAAAGTCCCAAGCAGTGAAAATTGGAAACACAGAAGAACCTGAAAATGAGAGCAAGCACAAAAGTGAAAGCTGGAATGAGGTTGAGCAGCGCCGTGGCAAGAGTTGGTGAGCTCAAATCTACGCCAACAAAAGACAATATCTGTGCAGAGCATCTATAATAAACCAAACCCATTCAGTTCTCATACTTCTCTGAGAAATGCTAAGAAAAGAAAAATGAAAAAAAAAATAATAAAAGAAGAAAAACGGAAGTGAAAATTCCAAAGAACAAGGACCTATCTTCAATTTATCAATTTTTCTGAAATTTGATTAACGTACAGATAATAACACCAACCCAAAAAATCCAAGAGGAAAGAAGCGGCAGAACGCGGAGAAGGTAACTGGAGGACGCTCGGACCTGCAAAACAAACAGCGGAAACGGGGGAGAGAAATATAACAACTTTCCTTCAAATTTTCCTTTTAGGAACCAAACAACAGTATTTGATTGTATGCAGTGAGAGAGATAGAAGAAGAAACCTGCTAAAAAGGAATGCACAGGGGAAAAGGATGAGGGTGGAGAGAGCAAAAGAGTAGACGACCATTACATACTTGTTAAACCCATCACTTATGGCTACTTTACTTACCACTACATTCCCACTATGAGTGAGAACAACAATTACCATTCCCAAATATGGAAGTAGATTTGCCATGCTATTCTGCCTCCCAAAGATTTCTAACTCTCTCTCTCTTGGTGCCTACTGTGCCTGGGTGGTTTTGCTTTCTCTATTCTTGCACACCAGTAGAACCTTGCAACTTGCAAGTAGAGTAGAGGCGACAGCCATTGGTAGAAGCAAAAACCTTAGGAGTGGGGACTCTTATGTCATGTCACTCCAGAGGGCCTACCTCAACGGCGAAGGTGCGTTTGAACCGTAAGGTATAAGAATGCAAAGTCTTATTCCCACTATCTTTACTTTATACGTCATGCTATTCTATCACATTTTAGCACTTTAACATTGAATAGTAATTGTATTATGCATCAAATTTCATGGGCTGCTTGCCACTGCGTTTTTCTCATGGTCTGGGCTTAAACAATTGGTTTCTGATACCATTCGTGTTACTCATGTCAACTTTTCTGATAGTCCCTATAAAGAAACCAGAACGGTGTTAATTGGTTTCTGAACCAATCAACTATTTCAAAACAAGCAAACAAGAAAATAGTTTCGTTTTCAAATTAGATCGTTTCAAAGTCCCAAGCAGTGAAAATTGGAAACCTGGAAATGAGAGCAAGCAAAAATGTGAAAGCTGGAATGAGGTTGAGCAGCGCCGCGGCAAAGGTTGGAGAGCTCAAATCTATGCCGACATAAGAAAATATCTCTGTTGAGCATCTGCATGTGGATATAGAATAAACCAAACCCATTTAATTCTCATTCTTCTCCGAGAAATGCTCTTGCGAAAAACAAAAAAGGAAAATGGAAAAAAAGGGAACTTGGAAGTGAAATTCCAAGGAACAGGGAGCTGTCATTCAATTTATCAACTAAACCTTCTTAATTTTCTGAAGTTAGATTAACGCACAAATAATAATACCAAGACAAAAAATCGAAGCGGAAAGAAGCTGCAGAGCGCGGAGAAGGTGAGTGAAGGACGCCCGGACCTGCAAAACAAACGGGAAACGGGGAGGGAACAATTTTCCTTCAAGGAACCAAACAGCAGCATTTGATTGTATGAAGTGAAAGAGATAGAAAACGAAACCTGTTGAAAAGGAATGCACAGGGGAAAAGGATTTGGGTGGAGAGAGCAAAAGAGTAGAGGATCATTACATACTTGTTAAAGCCATCACTCATGGCTACTTTAGTTACCACCATCTTCCCACTTTGAGTGAGAACAACAATTACCATTCCCAGATATGGAAGTAGATTTGCCATGCAACTCTAACTCCCAAACATGTCTAGCTCTCTCTCTCTGTTGGTGGTTTTGCTTCTCCATTCTCGCACACCAGCAGAACCTTGCAAGTAGAGTAGAGGTGGCACCTATTTTTCGGTTGAAGCAACGACTTACCTTTTGGGAGTGGGGCCTCTACCTTACACCTCATGCATGGGGCAAAATAAGTTCTTAACTTTAGTGTTATTAGAAGTGTTTTCTTTTTTTTTAAAAAAAAAATCTAATATAAGTCGTATATATTAAAATTTTTTATTATTTATTTTAAATTAATTATATTTGATTTTTATTATTATGAATTAAAAGTATCCTTAGTGTCTTTTTATTCTTTTTCATTGTAAAATAATATAAAATTATGTAAAATGAGAAAATTTTCCACCAGGGCCAGGCAAGGCCATATTTGCTGGCCTAAATTTCTTTTTGGGCTGGGCTGATGTGCCTGAAAGGGTCCCTTGTCGGTGAGGTTGAGGTGCATGCATCACAAAAGAAAATACTCAATTGGAAGCACTTGCAGGTAGATTACCCCGTCCCCGAAAACACACACATTTCATTAACTCAACATCTTATGTATTCAAATAAGGAATCCAAAATTATCATATGCAAATAATATAACACGCAACTGCCACGAGTTGTTCAATTGAAAATAATATATTTATATTTTAATAAGGAATCCAAAATTTTCATATGCAAATATAACACGCAACTGACATAAGTTGTTCAATTGAAAAGAATATATTTATATTTTAAAAGAACACATCCCACTATAGATGTGAATATCTTATTAATAAATACTTTATAAAAAAAATTTATATGTCACTTTTAATCTTAAAGGATACTTTAATCCTGATAATTTTTTAAAACATAAATTACTTTTATTTTTTTTTCTAAAAAATAAAAATATAATAAGCAAAAGATCTTGAATTATTACATCATGATGTCCATGTTCAATGGATGCATCAGGAATATGCTCTATTGTCATTTTGTCATGAGGAGTAGAACTCCGAAGAAGAATGGGAATTCTGTACTCCAAGTGTTAAATCCATATAACATAGGTTTTTACATAATATGTTATATTATATTACATACATGTAAATTCTACTCCACATGTCCAATACAAGGTAAAAGATTCAAGTCAGAATAAATAAGAAAAAAGAAAAAGCTCATTGTCCTTTATTCACTGTACGAAGCCCACGTTTCCCGGGCTGAAGTAGCACCGCTAGTTACTGCTAGAAATGATTATTGTAATCTTCTTCTTATTCTTTTGTAAGTCTTCTCTGCCTTTAGTGGGTCATATGTTCACTATTGTGCTAAACCAATGGTTTTGGATCCTTCTGACAAAAAGTAAAAGTACGAATGAGTTTTGGATTTTTTTAATAACTCTTCTAATCTTTTCCCTCAAAGATCTTTTCAGAATATTTCATTCCACTCTGGACTGTTTCCATGGTGGGTTTAGATACAGTGGCACACCACAAAAAGAAAATCTTGTCTATCCATGCATGCATTCTTTTTACGGGTAATTCAATTTTGATCCATTGAGGCTAAAATTTAGCAGTTTTAATGAGTTAGAACAAACCAGACGCAAATTATTGAAGCTCTGGCATAGCTTTGTATTGCCATTCGTAGAAGACCTTATGCTCCCCTTTCGTTGTACTGAAGAAGAGGGGCAACACAAGAGGATATTTCAGAGATACAAACTTTACACTTTTGTTCCTGCTTCTCTTCTTGGGCTTTCCCCCAAAGAACAGCATAAAAGCCAACCACTATGATGGCTGCTCCAACCACACTGCGTTTATAAAATTAGACCCTTAAATTTATCCAAAGGGTAAAAGGATGTTTGATTCAAATAGTAGAAAGATTTATACCTTCCAAGATAGAGAGTGTCCCCAAGAAAAGTAATCCCCAAAACAATTGCAATCGTTATTTCTAGTGGCTTAAACGTTGCAACGTAGACAGGCCCCTTCCTCCCCATTACCCAGATATGGACGAGACTTTGAAAGCCAAGAGAAAAAAATGCCTAGATTAATCAGCAGACCAAATTAAACTTGAGTTAGCGCAAGAGGTATCTTGTTGATCTAAAAAACACATCATGTCCTTTATACTTACATAGCTTAAAATAGCCACCAACTCCATATTAAGTCCTAGTCTGAAAGCTTTTAGGTCTTTCCCTGATATGAGAGAAACTGGTGCAGATAGTATAACTACAACTATAGAGCGTGCGAGTATCACCATTGGCTCTGAAGGGTATTCTTTGATAATCTTCGTCTAGAAATACAAAGTAAAATCAATGTTCAGAGACGTGTTTCTTGTTGCAAACAAGGCAAAAAAGTGGTGTTTCAGAATTTGCATTTCTTACCTGAAGTATAAACATCAATGAGAGAAATAAGCTCCAAGCTGCAAGAAATGAGGCCCCTATTACCCAATTAAATTGCGAAGACCGTAATTCTTCACTGATGAAAGATTTCCAATGTCCATGGTCGTTTATGAGTGGCAGGCCTTTGTACAGAGTAATGGTTAATGCCCCCATGAACGTTACCAATGTGCCAAAAATCTTGACCTGACTGCTACCAGCCCCAAGCTCTAATCTTTCCATCCTACACAGCCAAGTACATGATAAGGATTTCCAAAGAAATGCACACAGTAACATACTGCAGGTCTGCAACCTGATTTGTTGAATTTAATCTTCTATAATTAACGTGGTTAGGTAGACTGGTGGGCACTTTGTAAGATTGAAAAGGAAGGAAAAAGAAAGAGGTAAGAAAATTATCTGGTTGGTATTACACTTCTATTCAAGATTAACTGGGGGGTTGGTAACTTGGCATGTGGGATGACAAATTGACAATGGATGATTGCATATCAATAGTGGTTTTGTCTTATTACGATGATATCTTTCCAAATAAAAGTGAATGAATATGATGCCTTTGCCCAACAAGGGGGAATTTAACCCAGTAAGCATTAGACTGAGGGTTATCATGTTGAATTACTCAGTTCATAAAGGGCAAATAATCAGAAGGGATCTGCACATAAAAGACGGGTGAAGGGAGAAAAGGGAAGTTGAGTGAAACAGGTACAGAATACCAGGTTTGGCTCTCTGAGAAACCAAATTTACCAAAAAGAGTGAAAATAACAATAACCTGCAGATGATGGCAAGAATGAAGGTAAAAGCTGGAACTAAATCAGACATTGCCGAGGCCAAAGTCGGAGAGCTGTAGCCTATTCCCAAAAACTTGAACATCTGCAAACTGAAACTGCAAGCCAGAGCCCAAAATCCACAAGAAAATAAGACAATTAGAATATGCATGCACAAATCCTCTTAGAAATTTGTTTTCGGATTGGAAATATCAAATATCATGTTCAAACTAATCCCCATGAAAAGAGGGAAAAAACCTGATAAAGCCATTAACACATAATTGGGCAAAAATCCAAGGTGTGAGCGGTGGAAGATTTCTTTTCCTGAAAAATGAAAACCAGAAAATGATTTTTTTAGGGAAAAAAAAAAAAAGCGTTGGGTGAGTTTCTTATTAAACTGGATTTTGGTTATAGACCTGTATAAGAAGAAGCAGAAGAGAAGCAGGAACAAAGCTGCAAAAACATTAGAGTACATGACAAAAACGAAGTCGTTCATGCCTCCCTTCATGGCTACTTTGCTTACAGTGCTGGCGCTCACATCCAAGAACTCCACCACCAGCATGACTGCTACTACACCCAAATTATTCATGAGGTTCAGGTATTTGGTGAGTGAGGAATCGCAAATGGACTTAAATTTGCTGTGCTGCAGAACAAGTTTGGCTCTTTTATTGGTTTATTGAACTCTTTCCGGAAAAGAAAAACAAACAATTTTGACAAATCAGTTTCATCCGTCCATTAAATTGACATTGTTTTCTGTATTCTCATCCTCACGCGCATGCTACGTATACCTCAAAACGACTGAATGGCATCTTAGCACTGGCAAGTGAGAAATACACCTTATTAGTGTTAGGTTTGAATGAATTTAATGTCGGTGTTGAATATTGTTTATTTTAGTGAGTATCAAAATATCCTTTGATGGTAAAGTTGAGCTCAATTTAATTCTATACTTAGTAGCAACAAAAAATCAATGATGTTGTCATATATGTTGACAAGTCCTTTTTCCTTTTGCATCTCATTTGCGATGTTAACCCCTGGCCTATACATGTGGTTGTTAGCCGACCACGTCTAAGGTATGGCCACCCATTTTCATCATCTTTGGCATAATCAGTGGTCCACAGTATCACTCATTTCTTCAAGTTTGCTTAGTCGGGAGCTACCCACGTAGGTATTGATTATCAATGTTGTATTTGCTTTGCCGCGAGATTAAATGACATTGTTTGGTTTGATTTGATAAAAGTGGTTTCATAAATGAGTTAAACTTTTAGAGATAGGTTTTCATACTTTTTTATATTATGAGATTAAATTTACTTCTTATAATGTTTGAGTTAATATTAAAAAATTTATATTTTTATTTTAAAATTTATAAAAAAATATTTGCTATGAATTTTATTTTTTTAAATGATACAGATTACATAGAAGAAATTCTCTAAAGTGTGTTTGGATGATATCTTTTCAAAAATTACACATTAATTTTAGATATTCTATTTGTACATATTTTATTGATTATAAAAAATTACTTTAAAAAATAAAAATTATTTAAAAATAAAGAAACAAAGGTCAATTTACGAATCACTACTATAATTTTTTTGATGTAATGTCACCATCATCATAATGATACCTACCATCATTATTAGAACTTAAAACATGCGTTTTTAATTCAACTGTGAGGTCCGAAGTGTCACTGACTGATGACCCAATCCATTAGCCCTTCCATCCACGCAAAGCACATATGATCCAATCCATTATCCTTTTGGCACACTATATCTTCTAACCACACACCCCACATCATATAAAAAGGGTTTTGGGTGTGTGGTTAAATCTTATGGGTGTGCCAGAGGAATTCCCAATCAAGAATAATTGAGGAGTAATTGTGGGCCCAGTCTAGCCCGTTATATTGGGGCTAATTCTCAAATCTTTGAAGTCTGTAATTAGTGGCCCAACTAATTATGTTAGTTCACGTTCCGTCTCCGAAGCAATGATCCGCGTTAGAAAACAATACGATGTCGTTTAGCGCACCGTACAAATGAAACCCTTACGCACTGCAATTTTGCGGGTCCTAGTGTGTGCTGTGCCTCTTTGGTTGCACACCTTTTTTATTCCCCACTACTCTTCAGTCTCTTCAAATACGATATTGGTAATGCAATCAATTAACAATCTTATGCTTTCATCCATGCTTATCTAATTAATTACCACTTGATGCAATAATTATTAATGAAGAGATATACATGCAACTTTGATTCCAACCCCTCTTTAAGTGTGACTTGCCCCCTCTTCCCACCAAGTTGCATCCAATTAAATTACAAATTAATGAGAGACATATATATATATATATAGTGGCTAATCTTGATGATAAGCTTATTTTTGCTCATTTATAAACTAAAACCTACAAAAAATTGGACCACTGTATATATATATCTACTCAAAGTGGTCCAAATAACTTTTTTTTTTTTTTTATTATTGGTAAGCTACCATCAGAAATTTGTGCATAATTTAATGACTCCAACTATCTATAGAAGATGGATCTGAATATATAATGACATGTTTGTGGACTCATGCATGCATGCAGGTTGAAGCCTGATATTTAATTAAATTCAACGTTAACAAGCATGAGTTGAGAAACTACAACTGAATCACAATACTTGTGAGACCTCTTTCCTTAATTAGTTACTGCTCTAATATAGTTAGAAATAAAAAGGGAAAAGCAAAGGAGTTATTGCCCTAATGCTCTGTAAGGCATGCAGTGACGCAGAAGAGCTTTGGTAATAATCTGTAGACATGGGTTAAATTAAAAACATGCACGTACGACATATCAAAGTGGATGCTTGGTCCCCTCTCTCGACAGTTTAGCTTGTCCATAACACCACCCTCAAAACATATACCAAAATATGTGTCGTTCCTCAGCACTGTTGTCTGTCCTCCCCAATAACAGAAGAGAAATTAAATGCACACATGATTTTGCATTATTGCTATGTAATATAGTAGTGGCTGACAGAATATATAAGAGTAAGACCACTTTATATTATTCGAATATTTCATACATATACACAGTATATATATATATATATATACTGTGTAAGGTATGGGATACTCTTTCCTACGAATCCTAAAAAAGTTTTTTGGGAAGTAACCATAGAAACACATGATCGGGGTAGCATGCCACAAAAGTTAATTCAAATATTTTGGTGTTTGGATAATGTTAGAATGAATGAAGGAATGGCAATGGTAGGTAGCTGGGAAAATTTCTTCAGGTTAACAGGGAAAGATTCGATAATCAACGACAGAAAGACATGATAAGGAGAACGTTTAGGATGTACGATGATTAGTTTGCAGGAGATCTTGGTACACAAACCCGAGTTTTGTGCATGGATGTTTGGTTTGGTCGTGGCACGTGGCACGTGTTGATAGATCCACGTGGTGGGGAGTAGTCTGGCTGTGGAGCAAAAGAAAAGATGCTTGTGTCCCCTCCCTACAGGGGAAGGGGAAGAAGAGGTTTGGTACGTGACGGTGGCTTTAATACAAGTACAGGGATCTACAACCCATGACCACCTTTGACGTCGCTTACAGTTGCATAAGGACAGTGACTAGACGGTGCAACGCATCCCATGGGTTCCTTCCTAGTACAAAGTACTTATCTCTCTTTTTCCCCAGCTTTCGCTCAGTCACTGCTCTGCTCTATAGTTACACAAAGCAAGCAAGTAAAATAGAGAGGCATAGGATAGGATAGGACCTTTGGGGGACCCCTACCTTCTCTTTTATACTATCGCCTAACCTTCTATTCCCCTCCATGTACAATATCATCATGTTATATCATCAAATTAATCAAGAGTAATCACTCATTTTTCTTTAACTGATTACCATTACATAGAGTTTGTTTGACAAAATTAGCTAATAACTATGAAATTATAGCTGATAATTGTAAAACTAGTTAAAGATTAGAAAATTATAGTTGAAGGCTTATAATTGAATAGTTAGCTAATTAAATTAGAATTGATTAGTAAAATTAGTTGTATAACTAGGTGAAATGTGTTAAATGATTTTAAAATATATTAATATTATATTAAACAAAATATAACTTATTTTACTTATTTTTTAATTTATTATCAATAAATTAATTAAATAGAATGATGGGATAAAAGAAAAGGGACGAGAGGAAAAAAATGAGGGGCCTCAAGAAAATAGTATGAGTAAGATTAATTATTTGAGGGATAAATATTTTATTTGTTAAAAAAGTTAAAGATAAAAATGATATTGAAATATTAACGGCTAACTTCTAAAAAACATACATTATTTTAAATAACATTCCAACAGTTAGATTTTAAAAGTTATAATCTTTCTCAATTTTTATTTACCAAATACATCTATTAGCTTATTGACCAAGGTTAATATACTATAAGTTATAATCTACGTTTCCTAAAACAAGAGAGCCACTTCTATTCTGGTTTCTTCTCCTCCCCCCCCCCCCCTAATCATCTTTTATATCTATATGTAAAATGGAAGTGACTTATAACATCATCATCCTTTTCATTTGTTAGTATGTGCTCTTCATTGGCAAGAGCCCCGTTTTTTAAGGTTTAGCTATTTGTTGCCACAGCAATCCATTCTATCAAAACATGCATGTTATAATTAGTTTTGATTTTGAGTTATTTCTAACATATTTATATAATTGAGACATGCAATGTGTACGGTATCTTTCTACACCCAATTATATATATATATATATATATATATATATATATATATATATATATATATATATATATATATATATATATATATATATATATATATATTTATCTTTTATTTATAATTTTATACCTGTAACTATCTAATAAATAAAAGGACTTAAACAAATAAATGTAGAATTATATTTTCCTTTTATAATTTAAGCAAAGTTGTATTGCCATATATAATTGAAAGAGGAAAGCAAAAATCCCTTGTTAGTTGTTTCTCTTTTTGTTTGCTAATTGATCCGAGAGAGAAGTTGTGCATAATACGAAACATGGATCAATGCTTTGCCAACCATACTGAATTATAGTCCATAAGGGTCCCATAATTAAGGACAAGAGGAGGCATGTAGAGGGGTCATGTCTGTCTTGGGCCATGGCCACCTAACTTATTAAGCATCCTTATCTACATAACCCAATCCCAAATCTCATAAACCCTGTTTCAGGGTTCCATGTTAGGTCCAATTAGGGTTAGGAATTTCCCTTATTCTCATGCCTTATGCCAATATATACTTTTCTTAATTCTCGTGTTCATCTCCCTTAAGGGTCAACATTTGTCCTCATCATAATCACGGCCAAATTGGAACCCTAGAATTGATGGCCCTGATGCGTTTTTAATGATGGAAAATTTAACAAAACGTCAATCAACATTATCAAGACAAGTTAGAATTTTTTCTAGCCAAGAAAATAAAAAGAAGAGTTATGATTCTGAACTTAGAAGATAATGTGCCACTTATTGACATATTTTTTTGATAAACAGTCATTTCTTGTTTTCTCAGCTGAGAGAGACAAGAAGTATCTCAGTTTACATTATGGCCATACCCCCATGTGCTATGCCTCCTTTGTAAAGAGATTTTCTCCTTTGGTTTTGCCTAAAAGGAAATGAGAATTAACTATTTAGGTGCTGTTAGTTGACATGAAATGTCATCATCCCTGATGTATCCTTTCTTTTTCTTTTTTTTCTTTTCCACGAAGAGAATGATGATGTTCATCGAGAAAATACCGTGCATGGTTGTCATCCGAATATAATTATCTTAATGGGTTGTGACTGTTAGCTGAATGGCATTATCTTTTGTTGGAAAAGAGAGTAATCGACCCACTTTCTAAAATGAAAGGAAAAGGAAATGCAAATAAAAGTGTTGGTAGTTAGGGGGAAGGTGCAAGAAGTTGTGTCAAGGTTTGGTTATGTGACTTCTATTTTAAGGTCTTGGATCTTTACTAGGAATATTGCACCGGCAGCCCCCATCGAATTCTATGCAATAAATTTTTTTTAAAAAATACAATTAACATAATTACTTACATAATCTTAAAATGAATTAATCCTTATACTATTTATCAGCTTCTAATACATTATATCAAAAATTGTACCGACTATACCGTTTTTGGACGGTAGAAAATTTGGGTCCTCATAGTTAGAGGAAGAAAGGGATATAGAAGTTTAGGGCTCCGTTCATACAGAAAAAAAGTGAACGAAGGCTGAACGACACAAATGTCTCTATCTCTTTGTACCCCACATATCTCAGTCATGTTGTCCTCAGCCACAGCTCTAGATGCCTATTCCATCTCTCTATCGTAAGTCTCTTGTAGTTCTCTGTTGCCTAGAGAAGCTATCATCGTCAAAGAGCTCCTCCCTACCCCACACCCAACACTTGCAATCATTTCCTTCTTACTTGGATTTCATATGTATGTAACCCACTACCATACATCAATCAAATCATTAATCTTCACTAATCATCTCCATCTTTATTCTTTGCTTTATATAGCAAACTAAGATCTCAATTATCAAGCTACTTAGCTAGTTTATCATATAATCTTTTAATACTCACTTGTCATTGACATTCTTTAACTTCTTCAAAGCTGGTGCTCATACTTTCTAAACATCAAACTTACCCTAAATTTTAGTGTTATTGGATTATACTAAAAGAACATGCATCATTCCCTTAATGGAATATGAAAAAATATATATGCTACTCACATAAAAAATGAATTATTTTATCATTAATAAAATAATATTTACACGATATGGCCGCATATCAATAACAAAACAGTTTACTTTATAAGTGACTCATTGAATTACTTTGCTCGAATCGATGACACAAGAGAACTAATTACTCAACTCAAGTGATCAATTATTTGAAAGCAGGGACAGAATGTGTATCATGCAGATATGCAACTAGATAAACATGGTTTAGTTAAAGCTAAAATTACAGCCTAGAAGTGGACCTAGTATTGCAACTAGTACTGTCCTGGTTGTCCAAATGGGCTTATTTATGATAATGACGGGTGATGTTACTCGCAAATGGTGCATGTATAGTGCTGAGAAGAGCAAAGAGTCGTGGGTAAAATCTAAGAGTCTTGCAGAAATTAAAGTGGGTTTTGAGCTGCAACATCTGTATCACATTAGAAGAATGACTAACTTTACATGCTTCACTACCCAATAGCTTTGACAATTCTCTAGTGGCTGTTATTGAAAGCTCTTGATCAATCACTTTCTGTGTTGACTAACTTGCCCTGTAAAAAGAGTAGCCTTTAATCAGAAGGTGCTCTTCTGGGTGTGGCCTAATTGGATGGCTGAGATTGAATGTGGATTTCATCAACCATACCCATGTTTAAGATATGTCTATACCATGAACGTACAGCCTCAGTGAAGGGGGTTTGGGAAATTAATGTGTAAATATAGGAAAGAAGATAAGGGTAGTTTTTTTTTTTTTTCAAAAAAAAGAAAAAACACTCGGTTTCTACTTTCTACAGCATTGAAAAGCTTAAGAAAGGAGACTCTAATATAAAAAACTGGCTTTCTTTTATTTCCCTTTTTCTTTTGGATTTTTGATGGCTATTTAGTTTTAGTGGGTGGGAATCCAAGCTTTTCTAGGTCAAGATAGTGACTAGTAATGCTTTCACGTGATGTCTCGCAGGTTTTCTGTATTGGAAAAATTACATGCTAGGCTCATTGCCTTATCTTCAACACCCTCAACTCCACTCCCTTTCCTTGGACTTCTCTGAATTTCTCCCTTAACCATTTTCTTTTGTTCATACCCTCCTACTAAGCTTCTCTATTTCTTATCATATTAATTTTAGGAATTTAAATTTTTTAAATTGGGATATTCTTTCTGTTTTCTAATTTATTGATCCTAATATTAATTATAAGGAAACGTGCTGGCATATATATGGTATATCATATGTATTTCGATATACGATGTAGATTATACGATCAATACATCTTTATAGTATATATGCTTTATTTTTTAAGGTACCCTACGCTGTCCCAATAAAAGTCGTGGCATCCAGCTTGATCCTTCACAATGGAGCGGCTTTTCACTTTATGTTTACAGCTTTCCACCAATATTTGTCAGCTGCAATAGAACTAAAAATAAAGTCTGTATTCTAACGCTCCTATCCTACCCACCCAACACCAAATCATTGAACAGTAACAGTTAATTATCATAGAATCTAAAAGCTGAAATTAGATTTAAGACTTATTTATTTATTTTTTTTCCATTTATTTTATTTAATTTCCACCATATAGTAGTGGTTACTTTTAAACCTTCTTTATCATATCATATATATATATATATATATATATATATATATATATATATATATATATATATATATATATATATTGCAAAGGAAAAAAGAAACATATGCATGCATATTTTCCCTTCATATAACACTAACATATGAAGACATGCAACACCGAAGTGTCCCACAATAAATTACTACACAAACAAGAACAAAAATTGATAGCATATATTGGGAAATGTGGGATAATATTATATTCGCAGAATTTACAAGGTAGAAACAAATGAGTTACTTGAGCAGGTAAGAAATTTGATCACTTCAAGGAACATGCACTGAAATTTATAAGATACATAGATATATAGACATCATGGATAACCAATTAGGGTATCCAATTTTCTAGCAAAGTCAAGTAACTGAGCTGTGTTACGGTTTTGTGTCTGCTTCTTTAAGACAGGAAAGGCATTCTAACCCTAACCAAGATGTCATTATAATATATCACCCACGTTCCAAAACAATTAATACTAAATTAAGAGTAATTTTTCTTTTCAATATTTATAATCTTAATTAATTTAAAGCAACATACTTAAATTTATTAATTTTATTATTCACACTTACAAATTTAATTTATTATATTTTTTATACTTTAACTTTATTAATTTTATTTTTCATATTTAAAAAATATAAAAAAATTAATATATAAATTTAGTGATATTTTAAACTATAAAAAATGTTATTTCATTTTTAAGTGTATGTAAAAACAAAATTAATACACTTAAAGGATAAATATATGAATTTGATGGTTATAAACACAGATATGGAGATGAAATTTTACTCTCAAATTAATCGTACTCTCGCACTGCTCTTTTCTTTTCTCTTCCCGGCTGTCTTACTTCCCATAAAATATTGTGCAGCATATACGGTGGAGAAAGATTTTCTGCCTGCTTAAAAGTATGCATTGCTAGATACTATGCTTTATTGTTTTTTCTGAGCTTCTAGAGACGCATTAGGGAAATCATAGTTTTTAATTAATTGATTTTGTTCAAGTAATATTTTAATATATCAAATGGGACATTGGGAAGAATGGGGAGGCAGAGATTCCAACTCGCTTTAATTGAAGAAAGGGATGGGGCACCCTTTCAAAACCTGTTACCTTGACCAAGGCTCTTGTGCCATTCTTTGCTTCCATACCAACTTCTTCTAATGGTTCATAACATATATCCCAAATATTAAAATAGTTGAGGGTTTTCTTTCTTCTTCTTTTTTTTCCCTATAATTAAAGAACAAGATACCGATATATATTATATGTATAAGTGTCCTGCAGGGGAATCACTTGGTACCTTCAATAAAATCCAAAGCTCATTCAATTAATTAATGTTGTAGCCCCCAGCATCATCCTTTTGCTTACATCACAGTTTTCAGAGTGTGTCTCCAACTCTACCATCTTTCTCTGGCATCACCATCGTACCACCGATAATGCATTTATTACGTACAATTTTGACACTAATATCTCTCTCTCACTTTTTCTATACACTCACACGGAGACTGCAGACACAAAAGCATTGTACATTACAGGAAGGAAGAAGAAGAATTCGTAGAAGAAATCATGGAGATAGCAATGTCTGTCACTGTCGATGAGTGTGGAGATGGTAAATGTTGGTTTCATTAGGTAATCTGAATCATTAATGAATATGAATATGAATATGCAAGGAGAGTTTTATTTGTTAATGTATGGTCAAAGGGAAGAGCATGCATAATAATGGCCTGGCACGCTTTTCTGGTCTGGTGTGTCAGAGATCAGTAGAGAAAGAAATTAAAGTAATGAGTTCTGCTTTTAGTCATCATGTAATTTTACAGCGATGGAAATATATAGCAGATAGATAGATATATAGATACCGACTACTGATCTCAGAGAAAGTAAGTGGTGGAGTTCAAAATTCAAGTGTATAGGTTATGCAACCATAATTT
Organism: Bauhinia variegata; assembly: GCA_022379115.2. Lineage (NCBI taxonomy): Eukaryota > Viridiplantae > Streptophyta > Magnoliopsida > Fabales > Fabaceae > Bauhinia > Bauhinia variegata. The sequence continues at coordinate 12,408,544 of CM039436.1, read as the reverse complement.
CAGATAGAAAAATTCATCAGGATTAGGTTACATGCTGCTGCGTCACTTAAGTTGAAGAGATTATCAAAATATGTAAAACTCAAATGAAATCAAATTTTTTTATATTAAAAAATTAATACAATCATTGATATTTAAAAACATTAATCAATTCGAAAGTAATTTCACCTGCATCAAGAAGTCTTTGTCATTGATTTTTGAATCTTAAAAAACGTAGCTATAAAATTAATCAATGCTGATAATTTGTATGGTTAGGAACATAATTTATTGATATATATATATACAGGTATAACATGAGGAAGGTTATATATGTCTGACACTCATCTACAATTTGCCCTACATGTGCAAACTAGATGACTCTTTGCATTACAAGTTTTAGGGTCAAAGTTGCCCTACCTAATATCGACAAAAGTTGCTATCAACTCAATTGCGTGACATATCCTCAAGCACCTTGTGGCATCACAAACGCCACTAATAATTTTGATACATAAAACAAAGTCTGAGCCCAAAACAACAGGTTCCTACGAAATCTAAATAAGGATGTCTCTATCTATTTTCTGATTAAATTGTTTCTTTCATAATTTTATGGTATCATTACTTGCTACTGCATGTGTGGTAACAGTATATATATACAGTTATTTAAGGTTGTTATTTCGCTTTCACCTACGGATACCTTGGCACCATTATAATATTGTAACTCATATATACATGTAGCATATAAACAAAGATAATATATATCAAAATATTATTAGTTAAAAACCAAAAATTAAAAAGAAACCAAAAAACTCTAGAGATGTAAAGTTGAACATGCACTGCAAAAATTTATGGGCTGTGTTGTTCTGGTTGAGTTGAATGAATATGGTAGTAGGTTGGGAAGTTTTCCTGGGACAGGAATCATGAGTGCTGATACTTTAGTGTCAGAAAACAGAACGGTAAGCTGGGAAAATATATATGTATGTATGTATTAATATTATACTGCAGTAATGGGTTCAGGAAGGAAAAAGAAAGATAGGACTCTTCAAAGAAATGGAGCTACGTATACTTCATGAATCATGGTTCTGTTCTGTGTACCAAGGAATAATATAATATATAATATGTTTTGTTTGGCCTTCGCTGCCGATAGATGATTCATGAATTTGGGTGAGGTTGGATTTCAACGGAGGATGTTGAAAATGACGCCTTCTGGAATTTGGAAGGAAATTTAAACAGGTGATGGGACCACAAACTATGTGACTTTATTAATTTCACTAATATTAATATAACTTACATAGTACTTATATTTAAACTTATAAATTGGCATTCGTTAGGTGTGGTGAGAGGGATTAATTGATAAACCCTGAAGCTCTGGAAAAGTTTACTGTGTTAAAAAATCTCTCTTAATAAAAGTATATTTATCTTTGATTTACATTATTTTTTCAGTAAATACCGGAGAATATAGAATTTCAACCTATATAGAAAGAAAACTGCGTACTCAGGTTTGAACTTAACTGATAAACCCTGAAGCTCTGGAAAAGTTTACTGGATTAAATCTCTTTGCTCAATCTTACCCACTGTACACTTGAAAGTTCTAAAATTTATCCCTCCAATTTCACCTCCCTCTTCCCCACACAAGTGTGTGTGAGAGAGAGAGGTATAAATGTGAGATTTCCTTGTTGGTGGCCTTATATAAAGGAGGATAGGATGCTGCAGTTTCCTCACTATTAATTAAAGATAGCTGCTATAGGTAGTAAGGGAAAAAGAAAGGGAAGCTAGAGAAAGGGATCAGACAGACAGAGCCTAGCTAGCTATAATTGATTTGATGGAAGAACATCTCAATCCATTGGCTGTTACCCATCTTCTTCAGCACACACTGAGAAGCTTGTGCATCCATGAAAACTCTCAATGGGTTTATGCAGTCTATTGGAGGATCTTGCCTCGCAACTACCCACCACCCAAGTAAGAATTTGAAGCAAGAAGATCATTAATCAATTCTCATAAAAGATATATATTAATTTCATCAAAATTAGTATCCATATGCTCATCTTTGATGCTTATATCTTGGTATATGGTAATATATATATAGGTGGGAAGGTCAAGGGGCTTATGATAGATCAAGAGGGAACAGAAGGAACTGGTAAGCATATATCATTTCAATATTGTTAAATTTCTTATGCATGATGGCATTTGGTTAACGCTCAATATATATACATATATTTGCATGGAGGATATTGGTCTGGGAAGATGGTTTCTGCAATTTTGCTGCCTCATCAGCACCTGAAAGCAGCCCCGGTGACTGTGGTGGCTCATCGGTTTACGGGAACTGTGAGTTCCAGCAATACCAAGGGCTACAACCTGGGCTTTTCTTCAAGATGTCACATGAGATCTATAACTATGGAGAAGGGTACGTGTCCTTAATTGAATTCACATTTCCTACTTCGTTTTTCAGAATTCACTACTGTTTAGCTCAGGAGAGTTGATTAGATTTGCTGGGACAGGTTGATAGGGAAAGTGGCTGCAGATCACAGCCACAAGTGGATATATAAAGAACCCAATGATCAAGAAATCAACTTCTTGTCAGCATGGCACAGCTCAGCTGACTCGGTGAGGAAATCAAAAACCCATTAAATATGTCAATTAATTTGCTGTCTATGTACTTTGTGATTTTATGTTAAATTTGCTTTTAGGAGAATTAACTCCATGTACATATGTAGTGCATGATTTCACGTTTACATATGGTTCCTTAAAGAAATAAAGAGAAGAATCTGTGGGTCTTCTTATTATGTATGTTCTTTTTTTGCAGCACCCTCGGACTTGGGAAGCACAGTTCCAGTCTGGTATAAAGGTATGAGATTCATATGTAGCCACCTTAGCTTTCAAACAGAATTACTTTCTTCATTTGATTCAATTATCTCGCAGACCATAGCCCTTATTGCTGTAAGAGAAGGTGTTGTTCAATTAGGAGCTATTCACAAGGTTCTCTCTTTATCTTTTTTTTTTTATCAAATTATTTTTTTCTCTCACTAAATTCATTATAATCGAATAAACATGTAATTATTATAGTCTACAATATAAATAGTGTAATAATAATTATAGTGCAATGTTCAACGTATCTAATAATTTATATTATACTATATTATTCTATAAAAACATTGATTGCAATATATTTACGCAGTCTTTTTCTTTCACAATCTATTTTACATTAACTTTTACTCAGTCATGCATATTAATTTCATGTCCATTCTCTTTTGTCCATATATGGACTAAAGGTGATGGAAGACCTGAGCTACGTGGTTCTATTGAGAAAGAAGTTCAGCTATATAGAGAGCATCCCGGGTGTGCTATTGCTACACCCATCATATTCAGCATACCCATATAAGCTGGAAGGATATGGTGTCCCATCTGAACAATGGCATAATTTCCAAGCAAGTCTTGCACCTGCAGCCGAATTATATGATTATAATAATAACCAGCTGCAGCCACTGAAAATAACTCCCTCAATGAGCAGCCTCGATGCACTCCTCTCTAAGCTCCCCTCAGTGGTTCCACCACCAACACAGCCACAATCCCATTTCATGCCATCATCACAGAGGCCTTTAGAATTCATGGCAACGCAGAAAATAGCAAGGGAAGAGAATAATGATGAAGAGGTATATCGGCCAGAACTGGATGCTGGTGAAAGCAGCAGTTCCATACTACCATACCGGCATCATCAACATTTTCATGATCAGAATGTGACTAATAGTGGAGCCAATAATGGATTTTGAGTAATAATGCCCCACCAGCATGTTTTAGTCTAATTGCATGGAAATTTTCAGGGCATTGAAATTATTTAGTGCTAACCTAATGTTAATTCTAGTAATTAGTGGTCAGTTTCAGATTTAATTATGATAATCATATAATTATTTGGTTGATTAATCTCAGCATGAGCTATATATACATGTGTGTGCGCGTATGTATCTTTAGTTTGCTTTCGATGCTTCTTATTCCCATAGTAGACTTGCAGTCGTGTGTGTGTATAATAAGGTTAGGAAGTATAACTGCTAGTTGGGTTCATGAAACTCTTTTTTTTTTTGCTCTTTTACTTTAATTTTGGGAGAGAGAAAGAAGAACATTATGAGATTTCTGCCAAATGGACTATATATAGTGGCAAACCCTTGTTCAGATATCTCGTTCATATACGTTAGGTCTAAAATAATGCATCTTGCAGACTAACATAATCGGTTCTCTTCTAGTTGCAATTGTTCAACATTTTATCCAAACAAAGAGAATTTATTATTATTTTTTAATAAAAAAAAGAATAAGATAAGACGAGAGTTGTAAATTATAACTTAAGGGTATTTAAGAAATTTAAATTAAAATTAAAAAGTTTTAATAATTTTTAAAAAAGACTAATAAACTATTAAATAAAACTCTATTCCTTTTAAAGCTACTATTCATGTAGTTCATGTCGAATACATTTTATTAATATCTAAATATGTTGACCAAGTACTTGCAATACTAATTAAAACTTATGAGAATAAACTCACATATATATATATATATATATATATATATATATATATATATCGTAATAAAAGGTAATTCTAAAATATTAAACTTAATTTTTGTCTAAAAGATCGAGAGTTAATACGTTGTCGGTATATATTATATTTAATCAAATACAAAACGCATCTCCACATCAAGTTATGTGCAAAACATGTAGGATGGATTTAAGATGATGGACCTTGAAGCCCCAAAATTAATTAGGATTTTGCGTTTTTTATAGCATGCGATTTTAAAATCCTTTTGCCTTGTTTATATCCATCAAGTAGTAACATTTGGTAGTTGAGAATCCACCTATATAGATCGCCTCTCTATGTGCTGATTATGAAATCGAACTGAACAGGCATAGAACTTACATGTCAAAATTAAGCTGCTACAGCCGAAAATAAATTGATTATCTACCCACCTGCTTTATTTATATTTAATAGACTAGGTATTAACATATTACACTCGAACCCAGTTTCAATTGATTATGCTCAGTTTGTTGCATAAGCTCTAAGCATTCAGATAATGTAATGTGTCTATTTTTATTTATTCAAATAAAATAATAACTAACAAATAACACCGATCAGGCAGAACATTTTTTCTCTTTAAACGAAGCAACCAGTAGCCAATCTCAGCATCTATAGAATGATTAACTTCATATTTGCATTAAATCCAAAATCACAATAATCTACGTACGCCCAAATTATATCTAATAACATGATGAAATTTGATGTGTTCAGAACGTATGTATAAATATAATGTACAAGAAAGAGTATAGATGTAATACGATGATGTGGAGTGATCGAATCATTTTCCAGAAGCAAAAGCTCAATGGTAAGCTGCAACTTCATCACTGAAGAGTTTGAGTAGGCTCTCGATGCTCATAACTGAATGGTCAGATTTATCTCTAACTCGTACACTCACCTGGAACAACAAGTAAAAGATGCAGAATGAATGAAAAAGTCACAGAAAATAAATTAGGAGCATAAGCCGAAGTGGGCATAAGGCCTCAATTTTTTACACTTGGGCGATGATATACTTTAGCACATTCAATTTTATCCACAAAATTTAATTCAGAATCATTTGACCTTGATTACTACTGTATTGGAAAATTTAGAGCTGGACTATGCCAAAAAGAATGGAAAGAACCTGTCCAGTATTAGCTTCCTCCTCTCCCACAACCAATATATAGTTATACTGTGCTAACTGTGCTTCTCGGACCTGCAGCATGCAATAAATATTAGTAAAGCTGCAGCTAGCTAACTTGTATATTAGAGGTCAATTGGCAACCAAAACAGGATTCCGATTCAACGCTGCGTGCGGCTCAAACAGCACCAGTGGCATCCACTATCACTATTTCATCAGGCAGCGAATCCAAAAGAGTGTGGACATGACGCTTTAAACAAATGACAGAAGACAGGTAGAATCAAAATTATTGGTTGCAAGAGGTTTTCCGTTGTATGTACCTTCTTCTGAATCTTCCTATCAGTTGTATCAGCATCAACATGGTAGCCTGCTTGATGGATCTGATCTCGCACCTAGGAAATTGCAGCAAGAGGAAGTTATTGAAGGAATTTTCTTCTTTCAGGACTATTATTAAAATTAACAAGTACCACATTTGCCATATTTAGTACAGTACCATTATCCCCTCAAGCTTGTGAACACAATGCAACTAACATAAAAAAGTGTGCCATAACCTTGAAAGTGGAAACATATTAAAGCAACAATAGCACTATATTTAATACAATGATTACACCTAACACAGATGAAGGCACAGTCGGCAATATCAAATACAACAGCAAATAAATGAGATTAGAAAGAAGATAAAACCTAAAATGCACTATCCCCTTAATCTATCTATGATAAGACAAACATAGTACAGGACAAAGCCTAAAATTCACATAGTTGAGTACCTGAAAAGCATAGGACTGTGATTTCTCTGACACAGGGCACACAATTGCTTGACGAGGACTGAGCCAGAAGGGCCATTTACCCTTGTAGTGTTCCAACAGAATAGCAAACATACGTTCAACAGATCCTAGAATGGCTCTGTGTATCATAACCGGCCTCTCAATTTTGGCTTCATCTTCAGCTGAGTATTCCAACTTAAAACGCAAAGGAAGTTGGAAGTCAAGCTGCAAGTGATTACACCCATCCGATTATTAACTGATAAGTAATGCAACGCTGAATAAGGTTTATTGACTGGTAAGTAATGCAATGCTAAACAATATACACCTGTAAAGTTGCACACTGGAATTTCCTTTTCATGGCATCAGATACAGTGATATCTATCTTTGGCCCATAGAATGCACCATCACCTTCATTTATCTGTAAAATACTACACAGAATGAATATACTAAACAAATTTCATTGAACACGATAAAACACATGAAGAAGATAGCAATCTTTAATATTTATAACAGATGAACTGTTCTTCCAAGCATGGCCAAAATTGATAAAAACAGAAATCTAAGTTAAATATAAATTCTATTATTTTCCTGTCAACCAGTAGATTATTGTATACCATAAACTATCTTCTTAGTTACTCATGATAAAAAATTATAACAAACGTTTGAAGTAATATCTTAAACAGTGTGAAGTATATATGCAAGATTTCTAGAGAGAGTATAGAATCAATTACCTGCCATGGTTTCCCAAACTCATCTAAAGCTTCTTTTAGAGCATTTTCAGCCTTCTCCCACGTTTCTAAATCACCAAGGTAATTCTCTGGCCTCTACATGGGTATCCAACACATGCAAAGGAAAATAAATAAAACTATTAAATCTTACGATGCAGATGCTACCACTTGTTACAAGAGGGTCTGGGAGTGTAGTGCTACATTAGACTATAATCAAAGACAAAACAAAGTCTCATTACAAATCTAATAATTCAGAGAATATGAACCCAATATCTGGTAGTTTCCAAAAAATAGTACACCACAGTGAAGCAGTCATTAATAGTTAGAATTGGGAAAAAATGAAAGACAACTTCACAGACACCAGCCTATCTCTTATTATGTAGATGACAAGAAATCTTCTACCATGCCATCAGAAATAAGGACGGACGGAGTATTGGAAGAATTTCCATTTCCTCAAACAATCTTGATTAAAAATTATACGCAAACCCAATAAAGAGATTATTGATAGCCTTACGTCTAAACATTGCAACTGGGATTTAAAAAACACAGAATAAGGTAGATTCACATTGAGAACAATGGCATACCGTTGAAAGCTTCAGCTCATAGGTGAAACCAAAGATTTTGTAGGCATAATTGATAAAATCCAAGGCACTTCTGACTTCATCCTTTACCTGCAGAGTGAATCAAATAAAAATTTCCAACTTCAGATCGCAAGAAAGTAAAGATTTTTGTCATGTAACTTTTAAACTTCAACTCACCTGAGACTCTCTGCAGAAGATATGGGCATCATCCTGTGTAATATTTGAAGAACATGTCAATATGATAGTACCTCTAAAGTCTAGAAATTGAAGGCAAAAGGAGAAAGATATAATCACAGGGTTGCAATGTTCCTTCAGGTGCAACTGTGTTACTCTAAGTATAATTCACTTGTAAAAACAAAAGTTTTTCTAATACTTTTGTTTCCTCAGTATTACCATAATACATAGGAACCCAAGTTTTCTTTCTTTTTTCCCGGTAAGTCAATATTCTGTATCCTTGAGTAGTTAAATCTAGAAGAATTATATATATATATATATTCAAATCTAGAAGAAATTTTTGGCGCCTTAATGAAGACCCTTGAGTGTCTCAAAAACTCACATCCCTTGCCAATTCCAGGAGGCTGACTCAGTATACCTTAACAAGAGTATGAAAGTGATCCCAAGTTTAAATAAAAGGCACAAGCTATAAGTAATTGGAAATGAAATAAACAAGAAGAAAAGGTTCAGACAAACCAACCCCTTCCCACCACCCAAAAAGAAAGTCTTCGCTTAATCTTTTCAGTGTGTTTGGTACCCGGGGTGTGTGAAGGCATACCTGCTGAAATCTCCTGACACGTGTCAATCCACTCAGAGCACCACTGGCCTCATTCCGGTGCAAAACCCCAAAATCAGCAAATCGAAGAGGGAGTTCTGCAGAACCATTAACAAGACCAAATTTAGTACTAAGCTGAATTTTGAAGTCACTATTTAATGAAAATAATGACAATGTGAGATATCTCCTCTTGGAATATTAAAAAAAAAAAAAAAAGTAAAGTAGAAATTTAGGTATTTCATTCAACTGATATAAATTCATCAAAATTAACTAAAATCTTGGAGAGTCCATTTATCCCCTGCTATGAGGTCCACCTCAAAAACCCACAGACATGTAATTGTAGTCCAGTTCAACTTTAGAACTGACAGCTGATTGATTCTTGCTCTATATATTATTAAGATGTTTTATGCTCAAGTATCAATTTTGGATATGTATAACTGAAATTCAGCTGTCTCAAGCAAAAATTGTTTGAGAAGGATCTCCCAAGGAAAGGGGAAAGCTATACTTGGGCCTTGATGGCCAGGAATTTCTCTATAAAGAACATCAATAATTTAATCCATTCCTCAGGGTGGGCTTAAACAAATCGTAAACATGCTACTTCAAGACATAAATTTTGCTGTGAATAGAAATTACCTCTATAGGAGCGAACTCTATGTTTAAACATCAAGCAGTGTCCTGGACAGTTCATTGGCTTGAGCCCAAACTCTTGTTTTTCAATCTAAGATAGATCAAAATACCATATAATTTGGTCAGGTAAAATTTGATGTTATGTTGTATTGCTTCTAAGCCATACATGTCTATCGAGAGCTCTACTGATAGACCCTCCTAAAGAATATATCAAAAGCTCTACAAGCATACATAAATAAATCATAAAAACTTACCTCCAAGAGAAACATATTCTCTTTATAGTTAGCAGCATGACCCGATTGTTCCCAAAGTTCCATATTATACATATTTGGAGAAATAACCTGATGAATCAACTAAATCAATAATCAATTTCGAAAATCATTAGTCATCAATATCAAGCAACTTGGACGATAAAATTCAACCTCTTGATAGCCTCTATCTCTATATTGATTTCGAATAAACTCCATCAATTTGTTGTAGATCCGTGCCCCGTGTGGGAGAAAAAACCAACTTCCTGGGCTGAAGTTAAGAAAGACCAGCCAAGATAGATCAGGCAGAGAAGCTCTAAAAGCTGCAATTAGACACCTATGTACCCATCATACCTCCATTCATGATGATAAATTAGCTCCTGTTTAACTCCAAGCACCCTGTGGTCGTATTTTTTAGCCTCTTCCAAGAATTGGATATATTCCTGGACACAAACAAAAGATTTTCAAACCATGAATTCCTAACATGAGGATCAATATAGATCATATTTCATGCACACGTCGCTTCTACTTTCTTCACAGTATAGATTCATAAAACACTAGAAAAAGAAAAATAACCATCAATCATTATTTACATTCTCAATGCAAAATTGAGGTGCATGTTGACATGTCATGTCATAACCAAAAGGGTGCTAGAATCAACCGAAGAAATGATTTAGGAAATGAAAATCACCTTCAACCTCTTCTGATCAGGAAAAGATATTCCATAAACTCTTTGTAAACTTTCACGGTCTTTATCCCCCCTCCAATATGCAGAGGAAGCCTGGAATTGCATTACCAAAGTAGTAGCTGAGGAGTTTTTGGATAAAACAAATTGCTCAAACGTAGTTCCATGAGACAACTACAAAACATACCTTTTGACATGCAAATGCTTTCACAAAGGATGTGTTAGGTATATGTGGTCCACGACACAAATCAACCAAGGGACCACATCTGTATACTGTAATAGTCTTGTCCACAGGCAAATCATTGATGATTTCAACCTGATCATAGTAGTCAAAGCAGTTAACATAGGAAATACGATTCATAATCATATAATTAGGTGATAGTAAAAAAGAATATAACTAACAGCATAAAAATATACTTGCCTTAAATTTATTATCAGAAAACATCTCAAGTGCCTGATCCCTTGACACTTCAATTCGTTCAAAGGGTTGCTTTTCCTGAAAGTGAAAATTTTCAATGATCATATCTTACAGAACCACATGCACATTGAACAATAACATCTGTGAAATCAACACTTCCTGAATCAAATTGCAAAAGCATGCAGGTTTTGAGGACTTCCGGAAAAAGGATCTTGAGTAAAAGCAGGAAGATAAAAATCATATAAGAAACAACTCACATAATTCAAATTTAAATAGATTTCTAGTCGATTTAGGTGCCCAGTTAACAAATACGCTTCTTAATGTAGTCATATTATGACAGATTAAGAAATTTTTAATTATCATACTCAAAAACACCAGTAGGCATTTGATGCACTTAGTCAAACACATTATTCCTGTTCACCAGCTAAAGTCTCAATCTCAATGACAAAAAAATTTCAAACATTATTAGATACCAGTACTGATATCTCCATTTGTAAACATAAGAATTCCAATGAAGATATGAACACAAATCTTTTGAAATTTGCAAGAGCATTTTATATTTCATTCCATAAATGTTAAAAAAAAAAAAAAAAAAAGGACAATGTATCTGTGAGAAAACAACATGAAAGCATGTATTCTATATAAGCATTGGTGATCATAGTGACTGGCAATCATTCTAATACAGTAGTAAGCATAATACTCAGATACGACAATGAATAGAAATACCCCAACGGCCTTCGACGCCCCTGACTCAATTTGTTTAAAGTGGTCATCATTCAAACTCAAGTCACCGTAAAATGCATCATAATAGAATCCCTGCAACGATATTTAATAAAGTCATTAGATAATGTAACACAAATTTTACAAAATCACATATGACATCATCTGCCTGTTATTCAGGAGAATAATATAAAAATAAATAAATAAAATAAAATAATGGTAAGCTTGCATGATTCTAATGGTTTGGCGACTACTTATGTCTGCAGTATCATCAAAGTCTGAATTGAAATTCAGTAATAGTAAATCCCACAGGGACCTCAAATTAGTGTCCCCATTTTAGTTAATCATATGCAGTAAAAGAAAAATATCCATCACCAAACAAGCAAATCTAGATAGATCCTACATTCCATGGATGATTTTTATTTTTATTTTTATTAAATTGGCAATTAACAACCGTGCAATATCAAAGTATTTAACATCAAGAGCAATAAAATATTTGATATACAATACAAAGCACATAATAATCAAGCAACCAAGTAATATAATAATATAAGAGGACAGACGGACCTCTCCTCTTGTAGTACAGGGCCCAATGCAAAGCTTGCATCCATACTCCATCTCTAGTGCCTGGAACATTACAAAGAACTTTCAGACCATATAAATTCATACATAAATTTTCGGAGTTGACTAATCACAATGGCTAAACCTGCCCAAGAATGTGAGCACTGGAATGCCAGCAAGTGTCGCGCCCTTCATCATCCTCGAATTTGAAAATCTGAAGCTCACAATCACCCTCCAACGGTCTTGACATGTCCCACAAAACCCCATTCACCTTAGCAATTAAAGCATTTGCAGCTAAATTTTTCGAAATCTCCTTGGCAACATCTAAGGGCGTTGTCACCCACTTCTTCCCTTCCTTAATATTCTTGTCTCGCAATGTTATCCTATTTAAAGCGGAAAGGAATACAACTCAATAAACAAAAATTGATAAAACATTATGATGATGAGAATTGCAACATCACATCATTAGAGTGATTTACTTGATGGGGTCAGCAGGCAGAGATTGGCGATGAGCGACTTGCTGAGCGTGGATTGTCTGGAAGAGTTGGATACGCTTGGGAATGACAGTGTTGAGGTAAGCTTCGTCTTTGGAATGAGCTACCATTGCTGCTGCTGCTTCAAGTGGTTGTTGCGATGAGGAGAAGTGAGAGAAGCGGAGAGCTCTATGCAGCAGTGTAGGGGAGAACGTTGAGGAGGAAGAAGCAGCGTAACGGCGGAAACGGATTAGTGTGCATAGCATAGCACGTGGTATCTTTGGTAGCGTTATTCAAAAATCAGTCCAAATACCCACTGAGAAGTGACAAGTGAGAAGGTTTTTTAGGGTTTTTGACTATTTATTTTTTATTTTGTTTATTAAAATGGCGCTGGCGCTTAGCACCAAATCAAGCATCTAATAGCGCCTTGTAACGGTATTTGGCTTATGATTTACGCAGAGAAGTAACTGAACATTTCTAAATATATGTTATTAAATTTCTTTTCTTTTTCTCAATTTCAACTTATTAATTTAACATTGATTGATACAATTACTAATGTCCTAACCATTTAAATTCAAATGTAGTCATTAAAAAAAAATGTGAAAGAGTGAGAATAGAAATTGAAGGGGTGTTAAAAGAAATGCCCAAGGTTGAAGAGTATATTAGCTCAAAAGAAGAACAAGGAAAAACAAAAGGCTAATGAGTCGAACCATGGCCTATCGGCCTAGCAGAGCTATAGATCGTGGGCTAAGCCCAAGATACTTACTTAAAAGGAGCCCATATTTAGAATATGTGTTCCGGCCCTGAGTCAAAAAAAAAAAGCCCAAAAAGTCAACCGCTTGTGGTTGTGTGGATGTTCCATTCTCGTTGTATCAAAACGTTGAACTTGAAGTATGCAAAATTGAATTGCACGCCAACCGCTTGTGTTTATGTGTATTAATCAAAGGGAGCAGGAGAGTAGCAGTGATACAGACATTTGTTGGGCACTAACAGGGCAAAGTGTAATAAAGGAGCCCATCGAGTTACTTCGGGTGAAGGGCATTCTCTCAACATTTCAGAAACCAACAACACTGCTAGCTGTGCTGTTCGAGCTAGAAGAAGAAACAGGAAATATGTTTGGATGGAGAAAACTATGAAGGAAATAAAATTACAGGAGAAAACAGATTTCACTTATTTGGAGAACAGCTGAAAACAAAAAAGATAAAAATTTAAGGAGAAAATAAGCATGTAACCCAATTAAAAGTTTTAGATATAAAACGATTTTGGAGAGAAAATGTGTTATATATTGTTTTTTTTTTCCTCCATGTTTTCACCTCTGACTCTGAGAAAACATTTTCTTTGTACTTTTTTCTTTCTTCCCTTCATTTTTTCTCCCAATTTATTTCAGGGCAAAAAAAAAGATAGGGTAAAATGAAAAGTGTAGAGAACGGAAAACAGGAAACATGTGCAAGCATGTGCGTTCCGTTCCCACCACCAGAAAGGTCCAAGTAGGAAGGCCAGGAGGAATGCAAGGCCACCAATTCAGCACACGCAATCAACTCGCTGCGTCCGCTGGCTAGCTACCAAGCTTCCCTCTTTCTCTCACCAGAGAAATTAAGTTACTCCATTCCAAAGCATGCACAGTTAGGCATATCAGCAACTTCGACAAGAGCTTATAGACAGTTACTTATCACTATATATCAACATATATCCACTTACTTAGACTGTAATGCAATTCTTAACATGACAATCCATGAGCAATTGTACAGTAATCCACTTATTAATTCATGGATTGCTACTAAATTATTGCACTGTAATCCACTGAAAACAAATCTAGGTCCAGACAAATATGTCTCTTCTAACGTACATACAACTTTTTGAGGGCACAACTATGCATGTGAATATGACTGTGACTCTATAAAGTTTAGGCCGTGCAACTCTACTCAAAACATTTTTCTTTTAAAACTTTTATTGGCCACCCATAATCCCCAGCTTCTGCAAGTCTAGTCTATACGTAAATTTCTTTTAGTTTAGCATTAGGAGACATTCCAAATAACACAGAGAGATTATTGGTAAGCATCCAATGCATTTTATTCTCTAAACAATGCATCGATCAGACAAAGAAATCCTGGCCCAAAATATATCTATAAGCTGAACTGAAGTAAGCCCTACCTGAGTGATAAATTTGATTGAGCCTTACAAGTAACTAAGATATTTGTCAGTCCTTATAGCTAAAGGTAGCTGATAGCTAGCTTTCTCAGAGACTGAGACTAGTTTGTAGCATCCCAAGTTATGACCATAGCCCTGATCGAATAGTCATGGTCAATGAGATAGCAAACCACATGGACAGTTTGGAGATGTATAGCCAAGTGATAATTCAACGTTGGGCCCTCGTCAAATCAAAGATCACCACCACCATGGAAATTTATGTGCAGCTAGCACTGAAAATTACACTCTATATTATTATAGGATGATGACATGCACCCCATCTTAATTTTGCGTTGTGACATGATTAGTTTTGCTAGCTAGCACAACACAACACAGCTTTATTTCGCATTGAGCTGAGCCAAAGATAGAGAGCTTAATAATGTGAATGCCAAGAGGGAGACAGCGCCTTGAATTCCGCTAGCACTTGAAATTCCTCCTAAGACAACTGACCCAACAATCCTCAAAATGGACCACACGAACCCATGCTCGGCCATCTTCCGGTGAACACGCTGCCAAATCCAACCATTCTCTCTTCCTTTTAGTGGCCAAACCATCACCATATGTTCATGTCACCTAGCAATGCATCCATCATCAATACAGTAAGCAACCACGCCTTATCGTTTTAAACACCGATTACTTCAGTTTTGAGTTAGATAAATTTATAAAAACAACAAAATTTGACATATTAAATTTCAATACAATTACATTTTTATAATCAAATTCAAAATTCTTAGTTAAACTAAAAAAAACTCGTGTCATTTAATTTGTGCGCTATATAAAACCTTTTTATGTATTAATCACAATACTGCTTCATTTGGTACCGATTCATTAAAGCAATACGGCGACTCAAAAATCTCTTGCAAACCATTATCTATTATATATAACCACCATACAATTCACTATTACATGTCTGAAGAACTGTACTAACAATTTTCCACATGGAAAAATGCACATGGACACAATCAAAACTTGATTAGACCTAAATTTCAAAGGGAGAAGTTATTTTGTACCACGGACTAGCTTTAATGTTTTACTACATGTCTACTCCAAGTGTGTACGTAAACATCAGTCTTCTTTGAAGAAAAAAAAAAGGCATATGGTCCTGCGTGGAACAAGGCACGTGAGGTTTGAGTTTCTAGCTCTAGCTTACCCCACATGGGCGTGCATTGACTCAATCCCACGAGCAATATGTGTAGTGTAGGCAGGCATGTACCTCAAGCTCTGATATGCAATATCAGATAGCTAGCTCCATGCTGTGGGGAAGAGAAGGGAATGATGACACAGTGACCCATTTACACAACAAATGTGTGTTTTGTACAGTGTACTGGCCATGGCGGGTACGTGTTTTACGTATATGGCCATTATATGAGCAATTTATTTATGACACAATGATCTTTTTCTGTCAAGAAAGACGTCATGATCAACCCTCACATGGGCATGGGTTTCAATTTCAATGAACCCCGAGGACCTTTCTGGGACTTCTAATAGGGGACCGCTGGGCTGGTAGCTAGCTAGTTTCTAGCTTGCAATTGCAGGCAGCTAGCTCATCCATCAGTACCATAATGCAGTCTTCCTATGCCTCTCTGCATGTATTGACCATATATAGAGGCACTAATTTGGAGAGAACCAAACTCTAGTTGCACTTCTTTAGGTGTGTGTAAACCTTGCTACTAATCATGAGTAAAAGAATTCAAAAGACCACGGATTTCAACGTGGTTTAGTAGAAAATTGATCACCAAGAATGTAAACATGTGCCTAGTGGAAGCCGTCCTATATAACATATGGCATTCCATTATTTATACATATGTCAAATAGATTTTGATTGATTATTTTTTTAAAAAAATATTTAATAATTTAAGAATTTAGTCTATTTATTTTACAATTTTTTATTCAAAATTTATTGATTTTGATAGTGGCGTAATAGAAATAACAGGATAACAAATGCTGTCTTAAAACATCCTATTAAAAATAACATAGAACGATTAAAATAGCTAATTATTCTATTTACCCTCCCCTAATTTTTTATTTATCTGTGACCATCGAATATATATCCTCCATAAACGGTTGACCCTCCTCTGCTTATCGAGACTACAACTGCTAGATATATACCAAGTTCTATTCTTGAGGTTTGGAAATTTTCTAGCTCTTGTAAGTGGGTGGATGATTGATTGAACTAGCTAGTCTACGAGTTTCGAGAATTTCATCTCATATATTTTTATATGATGATACAATGATGACTCAAGGTCTTTGATAAGTAATCAAACACTTTAATGATTTACCCGCAACTTATTTATCTTATATTTTTTATGCAATATTGGTTTAACTTATAAATGCAAGTTAATTAATTATAACCAACAGTCTATTCACTATGTAGAAGTAAATGATCTTTAAATATTTTGAAGTTATACTCCCCTCCAATCCGAATAGGGATGAGTTTTATACTTAAAAGGTTAAAAGAAATATAAAGATATTTTAATATAGAAAAAAAATGCAATATTATAAGATATTTTTGCTTGACCTAAATTAACGTACTAAATCCAAATGAATAATTTAATTCGTGTAATATATTGACATTAATAAGATCATGATTCATGTTCAAGTCCTAGTTCAAAATTTTGTTATATGTAAATACACCGACAAAAACATGATTTAGAATTATTGTTGGCTTGCCCTATTGGGTATGAACGTGATTTTGTTATATATTCTTTTACTTTTCAAAAACATACCCACAATTTAATTTTATATATATATAATTCAAAAAATTTTAAAAATGAGGAAAAGTGTTGCAAGAATGTAGATTTTTGGGGCTACCAGGAGTCAAATTTTGAAAACATTCCCTTGGAAGGTATTGATAAAACTAAAAGTGTTTTATGTATTAAAAGCCTCAACAACCTAAACATGGTCTTTTCGTT